>CM028131.1:938855000-940142500 GCA_016271365.2 Neoceratodus forsteri
TCAAACTATGACTACAGAGTCACCTTTCTTTCTAGCTACCAACCACTATTCTGCAGGAAACATAGAAAGCTACTGGTTCAAAAACCAACCTGTTGGTGTAAATAAGCTAGCAAAAATAGTTAAAAGCATGATTGAAAGATCATCTATCAACACAGACAAACGACTCACCAACCATTCGGTGAGGAAACATTTAATACAAAAACTAACAGACTCAGGAGTGCCCCCCACAGACATTATCCAAATATCGGGGCATAAACAACTGCAAAGTGTAAATGACTATGGAAGGATAAATGAAAAGCAGCAGAAAAAGATTTGTTCCATCCTCAGCTCAGAAGCACTGCCTTCAACATCACAACAACAAACCCAGCAGCTCTTCACAATCTCAAGCAAGTACTCTGAGATATTGGGATCCTACTTCAACAGGCCTTCAATAATAGCAAAGACAATCACCTTCAACATAGTGCAAGGTAAGCCCCCCCCAAAAAAATATCAGCTTACTACTTCTACTAACTATCCCACACATAACAATACACTTAAAAGCAAGCATCAAACCACAGACACACACACGTAAACACAAAGAGAGACACCACACAGAAAAAAAACCCCTACTATCCATCCTAACTAGACATAACAATATTCTATTTTTAACAAAACAAAACATTTCCATTAGTCTACATACTTAACATATCCACTATATCCACCACAGGTAACACATATGACAACTACAAAAGAAAAAGACCTCAAGTCATCTCCTGTGACAGTGACACAGAATAAGGTAAGTATCCCTCTTACACCCACTTCACACATCACACAACTAAGAGCATAGCAACATTCATTCTTAAAGAACAAAGTACTTATTTTGTATTACCCAGCAGCTAACAGAATCACAATGGTAATTGTTTAACAATGTAAACAAACTCTCATTCCATCCCAAAACAAACCAGCATGTGAAGACTGATTCTTTTACCATATAAAAAAATGTTTTTCCTCATCCCAACACAAGTTAATATCAAAAGATGATTCCTTTTCCTTTAGCACATCATTTCTTGGACATTTCTACAGAAAACATCATATGAAGATTGATTCTTTTTACTTTTGTAACATCATTCTTTGTTCACTTCTACAGGAAGTAGCATAGGAAGAATAATCTTTTTTTCTAATATTTTTGCAGCATCATTTTTTTTCCTCACAACCACAGGAACCAGCATAGAAATATGGGCTCTTTAACATTTAACAAACCATATATTTTTCTTCCCTACAGGATCATGTGTAAATTACTTCTTTTAGCTTCACACATCATTTTTTTCCTCTCATTTTTGCCCCACAGCAGACACACCTCAAGATTAACATATTTCTCATACAGCTTACATATCCAAGAGAAGCCTAGAAAAGTAACTCGCTCTCCCAACAGCCTCCACCCCTAAACACTACCAAAAGACACATTGCAAAAATATATTCTTTTTTTATTTCTTTTCAGCCTCAACAGATGACGCAAAGAAAACCTAGCAAGAAAGCTACTATACCAAAGCAATGAATATCCAAGGAGCACATCTCTGACAAACCCTGCAAGAAATATTCAAAAAACAATGTACAGCATACCAAACTCCACCATGGACATCCCTACTATGTTAAAATGAACTCAGCAAAGACACTGTTGTCATGGACACCTATACAAAGCAAACTAAAGACATAGACTGTTACCATGGTTACTACTACAAAGCCATCTTCACAAAAAAGTTTCAGAATGTTGCCACTGTTTTTGTTATGACTATTGCAAAGTTCAAAGCACACGTTTCCACTTTCATTAAAACTGTTGCAAGTCTGTTAAAAAAATACAGTTCCTAACATCTTAAAGTCATGCAAAAGTTCTAAACAAAAATCATAATTTTCTGTTTGCCTGTTTGATTTCTGTTGTAAAACAAATAAAGCTTTAAAACTATATATATTCTATCTTATTGTTTACAATTTTAAAGTGCAAATAAAAAATAGTTCCTTTATTTAAGTCTGAAATTAGAAATGGACTTCTATTTAACAAACCACTTCCAACAAAGCATCACAACCACCACATACCTTGTCTCTCTCACTTGCACGACATCCGAAGTTATCCCCCCAAAATAAAATACATAGCCCAAACAATACTGCACATTTCCACACCATATACAAAAACAGTCCACATGGTGTGGCTCTTCAATGCGAAAATCCACAGCAAAATCAACTCTTCGCTGTCATAATCCACACGACCAAAACATACAAAACCCAAAAAAATGCAGGCTTGCCAAAACAATCCATGAAAAAGAACAAAAAGCCCCCGGTCCCACCTCTCCCCAAAAATAATCCATATGTTACGGCTCTTCGATGCAGTACTGCCAAAAGTGGCCACACCTCAACATCCACAGTCAGCAAAGAATAAAATATCCACAATTCCTCTTCTCAAAAAAAATCCACCATGTTAAAATCCACATAAGTCCACAAATGATAAGTCCAAGAAACAGTGTCTTTCTATCATCGCACACATCCATCACAACTGACAAACTCACTTCACAATGAACTCCATCCTCACAGCAACCCGAACACTGCGATCCATGAGGGCTCCAGTACTGACTCCATGCAACAGTTCCACGTCGCTTCCAGCTCCTCTTCCTCTGCACCACAAAATGCTGCTACTGCCACAACTCCACGATGCACTCTACACAGATCCAACTCCATCGACAACAAGCTCCACTCAGAATTCCAGTGATGCCACAAATCAGAACCACACCCACCCACCAATCACAACCCAGAACACCAACAGAAAACCATGCCCCACCACCAATCAAAGCATACTATGACCACTCCTACCTAAGCCAACAACCAATCACAATCTGCTATACAATTCAATTAAAAAAAAGTTGAACCACAAACACACTACAGTGCAATAGCATTAAGCAACAAAATAGTCCACCTCAACAAATAAAAAATAAAACTTCTACCAAACAAAAACACAGTAGCACCCTCCATTTTATGTCCACCCCAATTGCATAAATCAAACATGCGGGGGGGGGGGGGTGACGGTGTGATACATGATTTATTTAGTGCAGTTTCCTTTGACCTCACAAAATCATCACTCATGGCTGTGCCACTCGTGAGGTTACGTGAGGTCAATGGAAACTGCACTAACTAAATCACGTATCACACTATCAACCCCCTGCATATCCTATATATATATACAGTACAAGTCACATTAAACTGTTCCTCCAATGAGTTGTTTTAGCATTTCTGAGTTGCATAAGTGTTGCTGGATCCAGCAGAAAGTCTTGCACAAACTGTTTTTTAAGAGTTAAAATGCAGCTTTACATTGCATTGTGACTAGACTGCAGATATATTCCAAGTTGCAAAATCATTTTACAAACATTGCTCTTCAGCTTGTTAAGCACTGAAAAATAGTGCAATATGAGTTGCCAGTGCATTGCAAACTGAAAAAAACAATGCTAGACCAACTCATTGATGGAACAGTCTAACGTGACTTGTACTGTATATATATATATATATATATATATATATATATATATATATTGCAACAAACTTTGTTAATTCCAGCTATTAAATCCAGCTCAATCTGGATTCGGGCCAAACATAGCACTATCACTGCATTAGCCAAAGTCACAAATGACTGGCAAATCAGATTGGATAAAAGAATAATGTCTGTGCAGTATTCCTGGACCTGAGCAAAGCATTCGATACTGTGGACCATGAGCTGCTACTCTCATCCCTGCACTCCACTTGGCCTAGATCCACCCTCCTTAAGTGGTTCAGATGCTACCTCTCTGGTAGGTCACAGCAGGTAAAAGCTGAAGGTGACCTATCCCCATTAAGACCACTGTCAAGAGGAGTCCCCCAAGGCTCTATTCTGGGTCCTATCCTTTTTGCCATTTATAAAAATAACATTGATTCAACCCTTACCAAGTCCTCAGTACACCTCTTTGCTGATGACACTGTTCTGTATGTCAGCAGCCCTTAGCCTACAGTTGCTCATGAAATCCTACGAACAGAATTCTCCTTGTTACAACATCAGCTACTCGAGAAAAAGCTTCTGCTAAATGCAAAGAAAACTAAAGCAATGATGTTCACAGCTCAAAAGTCCACCAGCACATCCTCTTCAATCACTCTCCCCCAGCTATGCACTATACTTGGAGAAAATCTGGAGTATGTTGAAAGCTTCAAATACCTAGGTGTGTGGATTGACAACAGACTCGACTTCACTCATCATCTAGAAGAACTGTTAAAAAAGCTTTGCCAAAGGCTTGGCCTCCTCTATAGATTAAAACACTTCCTTAACAGAGACTCAAAGATGAGGTTAGTCCAGGCCATCTTTCTATCAGTTATTGACTATGCAGACTTCCTTTATAGTCACTGCCCCATCTCCTACCTTCAGAAGTTGGATACCTTGTATCATAGTGCAATAAGGTTCATTACAGATCTGCTATATAATACCCACCATTGTTCTCTTTATGACGCAGTTGGATGGGTTTCCCTTCATATCAGGAGGAGCAGAAATGCAGCTCTATGGATTTACAGAGCTTTATCAAAAAAACTCCCAAACTATATCCTGGACTGCTTCATCTAGACCACTCCTAGCTCCTATGGCCTAAGAAGCAACAATATCATCCTGCTCAAATTGCCCAAAGTCAGCACCAGACTAGGGAGGGCAGCAATCAGCTATTCTCTAGCTATAGCATGGAACACCCTACAAAAATCCCTAAAACTGTCCATTATCATTCCATTTGCATCCTTTAAACAGCATTGTACAGCCTTCTTCACAGAGAAATGCAGTTGCTACAGCTAGAAACTAGATTAGTCATCCTACAAATCTGGCTTCCAATCATATATGGCATATTTCTTCCAGTCAGACACCCCCAGCTTATGGCACCCAATAATACCTTCACCATCCTAGTATTCATTATGTTGTGTGTCTTTCATGGCCCCATTGGGATATGTATGTACTGTACATAATGTAGATATTAGCTTAACCTTCCTTTAACCCAGTTTTAACATGTGAATTCACTGTACATCATTGTGTTATAAACATTATTTTTCTCTGTATGTATAACTGTCTTATAAAGCGTATGATGTATTTGCTGTGTATCAACTATTGAACCTTGACCTTATCAGGTCCATCTTGTAAATGAGCCTTGCTCAATGATGTTCACCTGAATAAATAAAGATTTGATTGATTGATTGATTGGTTGATAATGCATCAGTTAGGGTTCAAGTAACAAATGTAGGGAAATGAGGCAATAGGGTTTCCAACTCTAATACCCCATCCCCATACTGCACAGACCAACAGGCATCAGGGGCCTGTCTTGGGGTCATCAGCCCTAATGCTCATCCCATTCCATTTCAAAATAAGGTGACATGGGCACAGCATAGGATAATGGTCTGAGCATTAGGGTTGACAACCCCAAGACAGACCTTGAAACCTGTTGCTCCATACAGGGTGGGGGTGGGGTGTTAGGGTTGGAAACCCAAATGCCACATTTCCCTACTTTTGTTACTTTAACCCTAACTGATGCATTAAAAAAGTTTTTTGCAATTTATTTCCTTAATTTTTGAGATTATATAATCATATCCTGATTTTCTTGTGGGAGCGCAAGGCCCTCTGGGCCCTGCACTCCCAATTCCTCTATAGATGCATATATGTACTGCACATTGCAGTAGAAGCACAGGGCCCTATGGGATAAGAGTGATGACATTGTTAACATGGCCATGATATTACTCCACCTGATGTATCCAGTACAGAAAATATTTAAATCCCCACTGAAACATAATTCTGCACAATGGCAATGCCATTTCACGCCACATTTTGCAAAACACATTTTGGCCAGGATTTGAAAAATGACAGCCATGACATACTTTTGGTGGGGTAATAACAAGAGTATGCTAAGAATTTGGTGTGAAAATATTTTAAATGTAGAAAGTTATGAGCATGCATAGAGAAATTGCAATGGATAGTCATACAGTAAGTCATCCATTTTTTGACATTTTCACCCCAAATTTTCAATATGGCCTTTTGGGGACCCCATCTCATGAAAAATATGACTGTGATTACACAAATCCCACCTGAAAGGTGAATGCACCAAGTGACTGCAAAATCACCTTTCATCCAGGAGCTGCGAAATGACAATCATATTTTTCCTAAGCTGGGATCCCCAAAAGGCCATGTTGAAAATTTGGAGTCAAAATGATTAAAAATGGCTGAGTTCTGCATAAAAGTTGAAACCCCCATTGAAACACATGGAACCACATTTCCTCTGGCAAAAATGGTTGTTTTTTAATGGGTTCTCATTGGAACCCCCCATTAAAATCCCTGGTGTCTAGTGGCATCTCCCACTTTTAATACGTGTCTTATTTATTTTTTTCTTCTGTATTTTTTTTTATTTGTTTGCTTATTTTTTATCTTTAGTGGCAGTCTGCCACTATGCTGGGTTATCCCTGGTGTCTAGTAGTACCCCCCACCCTCTGATACCACTTTTATATTTTCATTGGTGGTTAGTAGCATTCCTTTTTCATCATCCTTTTTCATTATGGCAAAAAATGAATTTGTCTAGTGAAAAAGGATTGGAAAAAAATATATAAGTCCCTAATTCTTTCTCACCAAATGAATTCCTTTTTTGCCGTGACAAAAAGGATGGTGAAAAAGGAATTTAGTGAGTGTCAAAAAAAGATTTTAATTATTAAAAAAAAAATTACCAGTACATATAACAAAATAAAATAAACACTATATGTGAGTTGGTTCGTGGTGGGGGGGCAAAACACTGGGAGTCGGAGTGTCATCGAACAGTGGACCATCACAGCAACCTGGCAAGATTTGTCGCTGTGATGGTCTTCACTGTTAGGATGTCATTGTGGTGGTGTGCTATATATATATATATATATATATATATATATATATATATATATATATATATATATATATATATATATATATATATATATATATATTATTTATAAAATGGGTAGGAAAACTCATGTCTGCTGATTGATTGAAACATATCACATGACCATGCGTATATCAGCACATGACCACACACCGGCACTTTCACCCCCCAAAACAAGTTTGCCATTTTATAAGATAGATAACCCACTCTAGGTGTGCAGTTGCACTCTGATATATGCACACCTTGGGTGGTTGATGCACTCGGCCTGTGGCCTCATGCATAATAATGCACACCACAGCATGCATATATCATAGCATGACTGCACACCTCAGAGTGGATTATCTATTACATATATGTGTGTGTGTATATATATATATATATATTAGTGCAGTAGTGCCACAATAGTTAGGGTTGAGTAGGAAGTTTAATGTTAGACCTCAAATTTTGCACTTTAATAACTTTGTAACTGTTTAACAGATTTGAATGAAATAAGGCATGCACTGTCCCATGGGGTAGATCTTTTGATGTTCCAGGTATTGCTTCGATCAGCTATGTGGATTTCGTGCAGCGCATAGTGAAAAAAGCGTAACAGTCGCTTTTTTTGCCTGTTTTTCCTCATCATGTTGCAGCCGCATCATTTGGAATTTTGGTCTGACAGTTTCCAGGTAGAAAGAGATTGCCACAAAGAACAAGCCAGCATTGGTTTGGTGAAAAAATATTAATCCATTCCAAAGGTATTCAATTTTGAAATTTTGGGTTCTGAGCATGCCCAGTTCAATCTTTTGGATAGCTGCACGGTATGAAAAGGACATATCCCTCATGAACAGGGATTTTGCTAGCTCATGAAAAGGGTTCATTAAATCCCTCTTCATGAGAAAAAAATTCCCTCTTCGCGATCCGCCATATTGTTTTCATTTTTCCTCGTCAAACAAAATGTTATGACTTTACCCAGGGATGTCTTCTGCAGGCATCCAAGCATGGGTTTTGTTCATGTGGACATCCTCTACAAATCTATGACTTTGGTTTACTTTACTGCCATCCCAGAATATTTATTTTTGATTTTTAAAATCCCTTTTCACGACTCACTTCCGATCCCTTTTTGAGATGCCAAAGGGGATTTTGAAACCTCGTGAAAAGGGATTTTGACAGCTTACAACAAGATATTGGTTGCAGACCGGATGGCCCAGAGGGTAATTGCAAAAAGGGATTTTGACACCTTTTGAAATGGGATTCAACTTGTGAAAAGGGATTTTGACACCTAATGAAAAGGGATTAATTTCTCAAATTACTCTTTGGGAGCTATCAAAATCCCTTTTTGCGAGCCAAACCCCTTGTCGCGATCTGTCAGAATCCCTTTTTGCATCTTGAAAAGGTATTTCTGGTAGGACCATCTGGTCCTGAAATCATGCAAAGTTTTGACACCTCACAAAAGGGATTCATTTTTGATCCTTTTAACGTAGCTATCAATATCCTTTGTAAGCTGAATCACTTTTGTGAGTTATCAAAATCCCTTTTACAAGCTGTCAAAATTACTTTTCACATCGCGAAAGAGATTTCTGGCAGGCCATCTGGTTCCGCTTAACGTGAAAAGGACTTTGACAGCAGCTTGTAGATAAGGATTACGCTCGCCAAAAGGGATTTTGACACCCTCACAAAAGGGATTTTAAAGTTTACTATTTCTTTTTTCGATTACACGTATATCTGGGGAGGAGAGGTGAAAAAAGTGGTCCTCAGACATTGGAAGGACTCTAATGTGATCAGTTACTCTGAATGGCTGGAAGAACTGCTCTCCAGCCTTAGAATGGAGAGGATGATAGCCGTCCTCCAGAACAAGTGTTCCAGGTTTGATAAATTATGGGGCCCTTTTTATGCCATTTATTCATTGTAAGAAATACATGGATCCTCTTTGGTTGAGGTTAAATTAAAAGGTCTTGAGCGGGGGAGAAGGGGGGGATAGAGGATGGAGGAAACTAGGTATTTTGGGGGGGGTTATGTTTGGGTATATACTTAGTTGGTTTGGGTTTTGTTTTTGGTTGTCTGTTAGTAGGTTGTTATGGGGGGAGGGTACCATAGAGAAAGATTTCTGATAGTAAATGTTTTATATACCATTGCACTCCTCTATGTTTCGTCTTATGTGTTCATGTATGTTTCGTTATATGTATTGTTTGTTAAGAAAACTGGAATAAAGATTTAATGGCAAAAAAAAAAAGTTTACTATTTCTTTGCCCCTTCACTGCAAAGAAACGGTTTGAAATTTGGGGCTGAAATTTTCAGAGTATAAAGGACTTGCCCCACAGATGTGACACTTGCTGGTTTGGTCATAAAAATATACAGTGCTTCCATACTTAAAAGATTTTGAAGTTTGGAAATTTCCCATAGGATGACATTGTAGCAGACACAATACCTTTCAATGCCTATATCTCAAAAATGGTTAGAGATATGGATTTTTCACTAAATGCAGCTTAATACACCTTTAGTACACCTTGGGGTCATCAGGTCTAACTCTCACTGCTTTATCCTGTACTGTACCAACTCAGCTTCCTTACACATGGAATGGGGTGAGAGTTAGGGATGATGACCTCAAGGCACACTCTGATGCCTGTTGGTGTCTGGAAGGTGGGGGTGGGGTGGTAGGCATGGGGGTGTAAGGGTTCAAAACCCTAATGCCTTATTTCCCTACTTTTGTTGCTTCAACCCTAACTAATGCATTAAGTTTATTGCAATGACTAGATAGATAGATCGATAGATAGATAGATAGATAGATAGATAGATAGATAGATAGATAGATAGATAGAGTGATTGATTGACACATATGTTACAGGGGCATGGTAGCACCCCTACAGTATATTAGGGTCGAGTAGACACTTTAATGTTAAACCTCAAATTTTACACTTTAATAACTTTGCAACTGTTTAATGGGTTTGCACAAAACATTGCATGTGCAGTCTCCAGAGAAAGATCTCTTGACTTGCCAAGTTTCATTCCAGTTGGATTTGTGGACTCGGAGATCCAGATAGTGATAAAAGCGAGACATTTGCCCGTTTTCAGATTTTTTTTCTCATTGCATTGCTCAAAGTCAGTGTTGAATTTTAGTCTGAAATTTGTATGGTAAAAAGAGATTTGAAGATGGAACATGCCAGCATTTATTTGGTGACAAAACATTAATCCATTCAAAAGTTATAGCATTTGTAAAGTCCCATTATTTTCAGTGGGGTTTTCATTTTTCAGGACAGCTGCATGGTACAAAAAAATGGATCCTTGTTCATGAGGGAGAATTCCTTGTTCACTGGGGCCTATCCTAACTCACCAGAAAAAAATAATTTTTCATGAGCCGCCATCTTGTTTTTTTATTTTGTCAAGAGAAAACTGTCATAACTCTGACCAGGGATGTCTGTTTCAGACATCTAACTATGTTTCTTGCTTATTGTGACTTGTTGAGCAGTTCTTTGTGCTTTATGACAATTGTATGGCCCTAGAAAATGTTTTTTTAATCATTTCATATCCTTTTTCGTCACTCACTAACTTCCTTTTTCACCACTCCTTGTTGGTGATGCGAAAAAGGAAATCAGCTGACTGAAAAGGATTTCCTCTTGTCTCAGCCAGGTGGCCCTTTTGACAGCCATCTGGTTGGGAAAAGGGGAAATCCTTTTTCGCCAGAATTTTTTTTTTAACTCACCTTCCTCCCATTCACCTCTCCCCATCCCCTGGGACCATCATCACTCCCTGCTGGAGTTCACCCCAGATTTCCCCTCCCCGGAGTGGGGCCACTGGGTAGGTCCCCCTGTGTACCCCTCCAAACGATGATGAGTTGTCTAGTCTGGCAGTTTTGTGGATCTCCGGGCTTGGCTTCATGGGGCCAGGGCTACTGGATTCCAGTGTGTACATTTAGTCCCATTAGGTTGGAGGCGTGGCATGCAATGACATACTGGTACACGTGCCCACATCTGGCACACCTTCCGGAACTGCTAAGCCTCCCCTGCACTGGTTCCTAGCCTCCATGAGGGGCTGGTCACAGAGGGAGTGCTTTCCTACCATCCCCCCAGAGGAGGAGAGCAGTCAGTCAGACACTCAATCCTTCCCCACCGGCCAGCCTAACAGCACCTGAGCCCATTTCTGAACCCGGGTCACTGGCATTGCAAGCAGAAATCCAACCTCTGTGCTGATGGGCCGGCCTATTTCCTTTTTTGCATCATGAATAGGGATGGTGAACAAGGAATCCAAGTGGTGAAAAAGGATTTTTTTCATGGCCATCTGATCATGGAAAAGGATTCATGGCTATCTGATAATGAAACATGAGGCCATCTTGTCATCCAAATGGATCCTTTTTCACCAGATGACTCCTTTTCCATCACCAGAGCAAAGGATTGGTGGAAAAGGATTGCGGACGAAAAAGGATTGCCACTGACAAAAAAGGATTTTTCTGTGTTTCTTGAATGGGTTTTCTTTTGAACCCATTTGTAAAAAAAAAAAGCTGGTGTCTAGTGGCATCTGCTCCACCCTGTATGGCAACGTATACCCCTCATTTGTTTTATTTGATTTTTTTTTTTAATTTATGTTTATTCACTTTTTCATGAACATATCATAAAAATCACAGTTAGTGGAAACATGCTACATTTTACTACATTTATTAGCTTCAGGGTTTAGTTATTCCACTAAATGTTGATACATCATATGGGGGTATACACAAGATATTTAGTAGTCATAACCCTAGGAAGGCTAACCACACCACAACCTGTAGGGTAGGAGGAGTTGAATTAACATCAGTTTTCAACATGGCCCTAACTAAGCCATTATCCCACAACAACAGATTAAGTTTAAAAGGAAATCACTGGGTTCCCCAAGCCCTGCTCAAATGTCAATGCAACAGCAATAGAATATCTGCAATAAACAATTGTGTCTACAGTTTGACTCCATAGCACAATCCTACTTTTATCAAACCCAACCTAAGGTAGTACCTGGTGAACAGCAATTAAAGTACACAGTAGATATTAGGGTATTTTAAGTTTATCATTGACTTTTTAACCAGTTGAAGTAATTTTAAGTTTAAAAATTAACTTTATACCCAGCCTATCCAGATTTATCAACTTAGTATAGGAAACATGAGAATTGAGTCCATTTATCAGCTGTCCGCTTTACACCTCGTGTTCAGTACTTTTTTGAACTAAACAGGAAAAGAAAAGGAAACAAGCGCACAGAAGAGAAAAAAATCAAAATACTTTGCTACATAGTCCTGGTTCATCAAATCTCTCTTTGATGGGAGTTGATCATAAAAATAGATTACTTTGTCTGTTTAGCACTCACTCTGGTGTTTAAAATGTCCCGCAATGCTTCTACAGAGATCTCAGCCCTCATCTTCAGACTCCTCAGCTCCCGATAACTCTAGTGGTGGATTGTGATGAAATTCAGCTGCAATTTTGTCAGTCTTTTTTTTTCGCTTCCTCCAGGTCATTAAATTAAAATGTTTTGTCCCCATAGGTGATGTGGAGATGTGCCGAGGCAAGCAAGGAGTAAGCTACCCTGAGGCTTTTAAGCTGCTGCTGTAGTGGATCAAACAATTTTTGCCGATTCTGATCGTCGACTGTGACCGGAAATTGGGCTCTCACCCATCCTAGAATAGTATCCTGGGCTTCTTGCCCCTTGGTTACTAGTAGGATTGTCCTACTGGCCTCCTAATTTAATTGAGCCCTATGAAAGTTTAACTTATAGGCCCTCTTCAGAGATGCTGGAGCTGGGCATGTTTCTTCTGGCATTTCAGTCTGGATCCAACATCTGAGGAATCCTAGTAGGTCTCCACCCTCTGCACCATCTGAGAGCCCAACGTTACAGATATTCATTGATCTGTTATTATTCTCCAGAGTTTCTAATCATGCTCTCAGCTGCGTTTTTCAGTTGTCAGCTTTGCGAAGCTTGCCTGTGTGCGCTGGGATCTACTGTCCGCCTTAGATGCTACTTTTACTGAACTTTCAATTTTGATATCTTGTGCTGTAAGTCTGTCTAGCATTTTTTCAGTTTTGGTGTCCATCTCCAGAAATGCATTTAGTACCTTGTCCGATGGAGGCAGATTACTATCTTCGTTGGCTCGATCTGCAGTGGTAGGCCCATCATCCGATCTCTGCTGATGCTACTGTAACGTGTCTAATTTTTGTCCCGCTCCTGTGGTTGGGTTTTTTGTTCTACCAATGGCAGATTTGGTATTTCTAGATTCCTTGTAATGTAGACTACCAATCTGGAGCAATTATGACCTCTTAAGTGTTATTGCAGAATTAATAAATCATTTTTAAATAGTATTCATGTCAGAGCTGAAGTAACCACGTCCTGTCCCAAGTGTGGTTCACTAACGCCCCCCTACTTGATTTTTAAATATTTTCTTTTTATTTTAGTGTAATCCCCTACCCTGTTATTTTGTTTTCTTTGGGGGAGCTTACTTTGTTCCCGGTTTCATCCCTGGTGTCTAGTGGTCCCCCCACCCTCTAATTGTGTTTCTCCATTTGTAGTGTACTCTGATCCTCCCATCCTCCCTTTTCTTATTTTCTACCTGAAAATAAGAAAACAGTTCTTTGATGTCTTGCTATGTTGTTTTGTATCTGTAAAAAAAAGCCATCGCCAATCATGCCCACACCCCCCTCAACCTCCCCTGTGCACCTACCTCCCCACACCCCCCATGATGTCTCCACAGACCCTCACTCACCTGAAGAGGTCACAGGTTTGAGCCCGCTCCACTGATCAAAGACACGTTTTGCTGCTGGAATCAGCAACTGCAATAAGAACTAAAATGAATGCGCTTCAATTTATTTCAATGGGAGGGTTTCAACTTTTGACCATAACTCAGCTGTTTTTCATTCTTTTGACCCCAAATTTTCAAAATGGTCTTTTGAGGACCCCATCTCATGAACAATATGACTGTCATTAGGCAACTCCTTCCAGAAAGGTGATTTCGTGGTCAGTTGGTGAAATCACCTTTCTGGTGGGATTTGTATAATGACTGTCATATTGTTCGTGGGGGGTTAGAAGAAGGCTATGTTAAAAATTTGGGGTAAAAATCTCAAAAAATGGCTGCATTATTGAGCATTCATTGCAGTCTCACTACACATGCTTGTAACTTTGGAAATTTTTGATACTTTCTACATAGCCTTGTTATTACCCCACCTCATGTATGTGACAGCTGTCATTTTTCAAATCCTGTCCAGAATGTGTTTTCGCACTTGTGGAGCAGAATGGCATTGTAGTTGTGCAGAATTACATTTGGGCAGGCATTTGAAAATTTTCTGTACTGGGTACATGCAGTAAAGTCATGAGAAGGCTATATTGAAAATTTGGAGTGAGAATGATTAAAAATGGTATAGTTATGACTGTTTGTCACAATTTCGCTACACCTGCTCATAACTTTGGAAATTTTAAATATTTTGAACCTAAATTTTCAACATAGCCTTGTTATTACACCACCACATGTATGTCACCACTGTCATTTTTCAAATCCTGTCCAAAATGTGTTCTTGCACCTGCACTGTTATTTGGCGTTCTGCTTGTGCAGAGTTACATTTTGGTAGGAATTGAAAAAAGATTCTGCACTGGGAACATGAAGTGGGGTAATAACATGGATATGGTGACAATTTGGTGACTGTTGTTCTATGTCTGGAAGCACAGGGAATGGCGGTCCCTGTGCTTCCACAGCTACATATGTATACGCATCTATGGAGGGATGGAAGCACAAGGTCAGAAGGACCCTGCACTCCCACAGTAAAATAAGGATGCTATTACACTATCCCAAAAAATAAGGACATGCATATATGCATTTATGGAGAGATGGGAGCGTAGGGTCCAAAGGACCCTGCATTGCCATAGTAAAATAATGATAACATTATACTATCTCAAAAAGTAAGGAAATGCATACGGTATATGCATCTATGGAGGGATGGGCCCTATGCTACCACAGTAAAATAAGGATTATATTACACTATCTCAAAAAGTAAGAAATTGCATATACGCATCTATGGAGGAATGGGCTCACACAGTAAAATAAAGATACTATTATACTATCTTAAAAAGTAAGGAAATAAATTGCAAAAAATTTTAAATGGTTGACCTGCTACTCAAGTAATGTCACTGTCAATTTATCCCAGATACACAACGGGCTAACTTTGCTATAATTAATCATACTTATACCCACCTTCTACATGAGCACAAGAGGCCTACTTTAACCCCTCTACACCTATCTCTTGTTATGAAATTACCATTTTTTATTTGTTGATTCACAGTGATGGGCCAGTGCCAATGGGCCCCAAAATGCACAAATTTGCCCCCCTTGTTTTCCTCCAAGTGCCTTGTCTTTACTGAATTTAAATGATTCCCTGTAAAATTGTTCTTTTCTGGTTTTCTAGTGGTTGTGGGTGGGGTGTGAATACCTGCTTCTGGCAGGCAGCTACTTGCATGTCACATGTTGATGATGGCCTGATCAAGCAGGCAAATAATGTCTGTGACTAGGGTGTGCAGTGTGCACTGAACGGACTACTCTGGATGTTCAGGCTTGGATTTGATAACAGAACATCTACAGTAAGTTTTCAGGTTCATATTCAAGAAAATTATTTGGTGGACTGGCTTTAACTCAGTCTTCTCAGAAGACTATATGAGTTTGATCCCAATAATGTGAAAAATGGTTATAAAAGCTCCTAACATATTCCCTCCCTCCCTTCCCACCCCTCACCATGAAACTGTTTCACAGAAAGAGTTGTGGACTAGTGGAACAACCTTCTGTAGGAAGTGGTACAGGCCAAATCAGTGAACAGCTTTACAGTATGTAGGGATGGGAATGTCATATGAGGTTAGTTAGAAAAGGGGGGATGGCAGAAACAAAGGGGAGGTATGGCCACTAGACCAGTGCAGAGTAATTAGTTAGGATGGGCAGACAGGATGGGCCAATGGGCCTTTTTATGCCATAATTGTCAATGTATAATTGTCCCTGAAGCCAGGCTCCCCATAGATACCAGCGTCCTTCTACCCAACCTGACCTTTGCGGCCCCTATTATACAGGGCATGGCTAAACAAGAGATTACCAGGATGCAAACCTTATATAATAAAATAGCTTGTTTCGCAACCTTAGACCACCCAAGACGTCACCACTGTGACACTTTGGCCAATCTTCGTTGGCCCACATTGGTCGCCCACCTCCAACACCCCTTGCTAGTCCAGGCCTACAAGCTTCTCAAACCCCACACTCCACCAAGCATTGCCAGGACCCTAACCCTCAAACACAACCCAAGGAACCTAAGGACCTCAGACAGAACGCTATTAGAAGTCCCTAGGGTAAGGACAAACGCTGTCGGAAGATCCTTTTCCTCCCAAGCAGCCTGCCAACGGAACAAGCCCCCTCCCCAGGTCCAGGCCTCCTCCTCACTCATGAACTTCCGCACCAGGCTTAAGTCCCATCTGCTGACCTCAAGCGCATGCCACTGTCATGGCACTTAAAGTTCCTAAGGTACTCCCCTCCTCTCCAACTCCCGTCTCCTAGCTTAACCTTCCTACTACCTGCCTTATACAGACTACTCGCCAGAGGCCACGTGTAACCCCTGAATAAACGATATGCAAAGTACTACCAATTGCTTACATGTCATGATGATAACCATGCCTGTACCCACGCCTGTATCCACTGCTTTTTTTTACCATGCCTGTAACCATGCCTGTATCCAATATTTTTCTTTACTGTAACCACCTCATGATGTAACTCACAATGCCTCAAATGTTCCTTATGTCCTTGTTCATTCTTATAACTTGTATTGTATCCCGGGGTCGCCCCTGAAAAAGGGACCTTCGGGGCTCAGTGGGCCTACCCGGTCACCAAAATTTAATAAATAAATAAATATATGAGATATTGGGCTTTTCATATTGTCCTCTTATACTGGCATTCCCTCACAGCCCTGCTGACCAGGGCCTCATTATAGTCCCACCACTGTAAGCATACAATAACAGCTATACCCCTACTTTTAACTATGATCACCCCCCACCATAAATGTCACTCACCCCATCCAGACTCAATGGTGTCCACATACCACTAAAGCCATTGCCACCCCAACCCATAATATTAGGTATATTGTTTTTACTGCATCCAATACAGTGAACTGTCCTTCCCCTCTTTATTATGCTTAACTTCTGGATTCTCTCCTCAGACCAAAATGTGAGCAGTACTTCCAGGTGTGATGGCTAAAACTGGCACTGGGCAGATTGGGCAACACATGGTGTTGATCCCATCAATCTAAAATGCATAAATGTCCATCTATAATTTTGCACATAAATGCCAGATTTGTAATAGTGCTCACCAGTTTACATAGTAGAGTAAACAAGGACAGATCAAAGCATCAAGTTCTGGCATGAAATGTTGGTGGACTGCTTGGAGCAACTTGGGGCTTTGATAATGTGCCTACAATACATTTTTTTTTTTTGCACAAGCAAATTTTGTGTTTCTGTGTTTCTTGGTGCCAGACTTTCTGGCTTTGGTTACATAGTAGAGTAATAGTTGCTAATTTATTAGAAGCACTGCTCCACAGCTTTGGCTTCCAGGACTTGGAGTGAGGGTGTAATATGGTCTGACTTCCAAGAAGAAGTCAGAACCCTTGCTGCAAAGTTCTAGGCTAAGTGCAGATGCAACTGACAGCAAGACAGGACCTTGTAAGCACATTGCAGTAGTCAAGCTGAGACAAGATGAATACCTGGACCAAAATGTGGAGGGCTACAGTATCAAGCAGGGGGAACAGTCAGGCAAGATTCTGGAGATTATAAAAGCAGCCTTTGACAAAAGAAGACACCAGCAAAACAAAATGTCAACTGACTGAAAAGAACCACTCTCAGCCTATGAACCTTCCTGCTGCCTTCAGTTTGTGAACAATGGGCTCACTACATTAGACTTTCAGTGCAACTTCATTTTTTGGCAGTTATTGATCTTTGACAGCTGTGCCATGTAGATATGGTAATGTTTTGGCAAGTCTAACGAGGGGAACTCAATGACTTAATATTTTAACATGGGGATCCCCCCTCAACACTCCCCTAATCTTAATGTCTAGACATTCTATGAAACCACATGTCCCCAAACTTGGGGGTCGATTCTCAAAGGCATGGTGCAAGTCACGCCAAAGGTGACTTGCACCAAATGCCGATGCACCTGGGACCCTGTGCCCAAATCCCTATAGGGCAAGGTCCTGGCAGCTAAGTCCCATGGCTGTGACAACCCCAGCAGTGCGCCAAATGGGGACTGCACCTGAACACGTTGCCGCAAGCTCAAAGCAGTGGCACAGCAAAGGACATACTCACCATCCCCCAGCCCCGATCTCCAACAATAAGTGATATATAGCCCTGGTGGGCTATTGGACCACCCCCACCAAGCCCCAATCCCTGATATTAATAATAATTAATGTCCGAGCCCAGACAGAATTAACTGAATAGTCCTGTTGGGCTAGTGGACCCCCCCTGTGCCCCGATCCCATTGTTTTGACATAATACCAAAGCATTGGTGGTCTAGTGGATCCCCCAGCCTGAACCCACATGATGCCCATCCCAAAAATACCTGGGGTCTAGTGGTCACCCACCCACCCAAGCGACAGTTCCAGACCACCCCAATCCCACTCACCCATACCCAGCCGCTGACTGGCACAGCCCACCTCTCGCCACTGTAGCCAGCCGCTGACTGAGTTCTGCATGACAGTGTACTTTAAATAGTACATGCTCCGTGAATGACATCTGCTGTCATTCACTGATTGCATACTATTTACAGTATGCATTCATGCAGAGCTCAGTCAGTTGCTGTTGGCGGTGGCAAGAGGTGGACTGTGTCAGTCGCTGGCTGGGTACAGATCGGGGAGGAGTGGGGTTGTCTGGTACTGTCAGGTGGGGGGCCACTAGACCATCAGGTATGTTTGGGATGGGCATCATGGCAGTTCAGGCTGGGGGATCCACTGGACCACCAATGCTTTGGTATTATGTCAAATTGGGGGGGGATCAGGGCTTGGGGGTCCACTAGTCCAACAGGGCTATTCAATTAATGCTGTCGGGGCTCAGGGATTAATTATTCTTAATATAGGGGACCGGGGCTGTGGTGGGCGATAGCTCACCAGGGATTCATTATTATTAATATTAGGGATGGGGCTGGGGAGGGCTGCCTGCATGTGGGGGATCGGTTGGGGGCACATTGGTGCAACCCCTGGAGGATGGCAAAGTACACTTACACCAGCTCCTAGCTGGTGTAAATGTACTTTGACAGATGTCCTCCGGGGGTCTTTAACAATTTCAAATTATGGGATGTGGCAGCCGCTTTTTGAGACTAGGGGCCCAATTCTCAAAGCCCTGCATCTGACACAAGGTGCTTGCACCAAACAGATACAGTGCAAGGTGCACCTTGCATCCAGGGCTGCCTCCACACAATTCACAAAGGTTGCCTGTATCGACCACAGGCTGCCTGCCCCAAACAGGGCTTGTGCCAGCCCTGCGCCCTGCACTGCCCTGTGACATGTCACTAGTTGGACTGCACTGATGCAAGCTGCAGCTTGCTATTCACAGACAGCACCCAGTGGGAGAAATTCTAAGTCCCTTTAGACCAGCCAGGGTTGGCATAAGGGAACTTAGACCTCACTCCCCTGGGTGAGCTGTCCTATGGGTAGTGCGGCATGTCCCGCCTCCCCAACCCCACCGTGCTCCACAAATGCCACATAGTGGACCCCCATCTAGGTTGTGCCCCCATAGGGCATCCAGGGCAGGAGTGCCCACCCAATCCTCGATGTGCCCCTCAGCATGTTGGTAGTGCCCCCCTCTGGATCCCAGTGTCCTAGTTAGTACCAGGACAAATTCCACCAACCCTCCCACTGGTGCCTGTGCCTCCCACCCATGCAGGTAGTGTCTCCCCATCCCCAGACAGAGCAGGGGACTGGCACAGCCCTCCACACACCTCTGCTGCTGGTCCCTAATTGGACGGACTGTGCAGTTGACGGTCCAAGGGACTTGTGGCAAACCCTCCCATGCACCAAGCAGTTGCTGCATGGCTGGGGTTGTCACAAGCATTGAGTCTTAGGTGCCAGAATCCCTCCTGTACCAGAATCTGGTGCAGGGTCCCTGGTGCATGGGGCTTTGGTGCAAGCTATGTTTGCAGCTTGCACCCGAGCCTCAGTCCTGTTCGAGTGGGCCCCAGGCCCTGTGGTTGCCACAAACCCCCTTGTGCCATGTTGCATCTCGGTTTTCGGTGCAAGGATGGCACAAGTCCCCTTTTGCACAAGCAGCCTGTGTGTTGTCGCAAACTGCTTTTGAGAATGGCTCTGGGCATAAGTTTTTGAGCAAGGTGCTACTTGCATCATTCATGTTGGATGTAAGTCACCTTGCACCATGCAGATAATTTTGAGAATAGCCCCCTTGAAGTCTAGACTGCTTCTGAATCCCCAGGTCCCCTAGATAGCCTCTAAAATTTGCTGAAGTGGTAGTATGTCTACTGAGTTTTGTACAAGAGAAACAGTGAAATTTTTATCCTCTGTGGATCAAATATAAAAATATTATATTTTAATTACTTAAAAAGTGCCAGAAGTCAGCAGTCTAATGTAGATCCATAACAGTAAAGACAATATAATTGTTCTGTTATAAATTCTCTGTATAGTAGAAGCATGAGAATATTGCTGAACCTTCAATTCAACATCTAATAAAAACAAGCATTTGTCAATGCCGAATGTTTGCTTGCATAGTGCATGTCAGGGGTGTATTAAAATTATGAGCCTGTGTTAGGAAAATGCAACATAGCTTGATAACTTTATTGTTTTTTTTACCACATGTTCACATAGCCTCCTTATGACCCCACCTCATGAGCAATGGTGGAGAAAATGTTCAACTCCTGCCTGAAAGTGGTTTCATGCAGTGACTGCGAAATCACGTTTCAGGATGCTGTGAGAATACATCTGAAAAATGACAGCTGTCATATTCATGAGGCGCTGTGGAAAAATGGCCATGCAGAAAATTTGGAGTCATAACACATGCAATCTGTGTTTGTTTCCATGAACAACTACCCGAGAAGAACACTTGAATGTAAGTATGGAATGTGTATGGGCATGGTTAGATCACCCTGTTAACATTTCATGTCTCAAACAACTACAGAAGTACAGTCCAGCAAAGTGCACCACTTTGCTGGACTGTGTTTGATGTGTGGAGGTTTGCTGCCTCTAGTGTGGTGCTAGCAAATGTCCGAGACGCTTGAGGTGCGGTGGAGCTTTGGGTTCAATTACAAAAGTAGAAGGGTTAGGGAACTTACTGCTCTGACAAGCCTTCCTGAAGTCCTCACAAGCCACCAGGACAGAGAAACAGCATCAGAGGTGGTTGTAATGGACACAGACGCCCGTTGCAGTCAACCCACCCAAAATAAGGTTAAATAAAGGGACTTACCTGCCAAAGGGTACCTGGGTAGATGTCCAAAACGGTGATGCCAAGGAACCTGTAAAATAAAACATAAAAAGGGTCACAAAGGATCCACAGCTCTTAGGGGAACCAGTAGGGCAGAAGGGATAGGATAGAAATAAAACTAATACTTATCTGATTACAGTAGAAGCCCTCATTTTGTCAGACCTGCAAAAATAGAAGAGAAATAGGTTAATTAGATGAAAAAGCAGTAAGAAGGCAGAAGGAAAGAAGGGAGTGAGGTTAGGGAAAATGGGGCTCAGCCATGACCCTTTGCCCCTAGTGGTGGCCGAGTGGCCAATAATTTATTTAGTAGCCCAAGTGGGCTAGTGGAGGTTAGGAGCCCTTCTGTAGAAATAAAAGTAGTATTGGTGGTCAGTGGGGCTTGGAAATGCTCTGTAAAGGGGGGTACAACATAAAGATAGCCCTGGTAGCCTAGTGGGCTAGCCCCGATATTCTGATGCCAGCATTTCTTTTAAAATAAATTTGAAACCCTTCCTGGGTCTGAGGGGCTTCCCTGAGCCCTGGTTATGCTGTGGGCAGTGATGGGGGGTTTATTTGGGGTGGCAGCAGAGGAACAAGTTGGACTGCTGGGCAGCCTGCTGATAGCGTGACCCCACTACAGTAAGAGTGCCTGCTGGTGCTGTAGAACTCCCTGCCCATGCGGAGCTTAGGCTGCAGCCTACTCTGCATGGGGGGGAGACAGAGAAAGGTGTGAACCAGCAGGAGGTGGAGGAGGCATGTAATGAAAGTGCCTCCTCCCCAACTTTCTGATTGCCACTCTGGCAGCAGTTTGTTTTAAAGTAATTTATGCCCTACAGCTATGGGGCATAAGAGAAGACAGACAGGGCACAAATGAAGCCAGCGGAAGGTGGAGGAGGCATATTAGAAAGTGCCTTCTCCCCTCTTTTTGATTGCCACTCCAGTGGCAATTTTATTTGTTTAAATTATGCCTTACGAGGCTTAAGAAGGGCAGCCAGGGGGCAGGAGAGCAGCAAGATGCTGCTGTAAAGTAAAGGCACTCTGGTGGCACTGTTGAGAGCCCTGAAGCACTGTACAAGGAGGCAATGGAGCTGAGGAGGTGTGTGCAGGGCAGCAGCAGCGGCAGCATTAGTGAGAGCTGGGGGGGGCCTGTAGAGTGCGAGGCAGAGGCTTGTACAGTGTAAGGTGGAGGCACCAACAAAACTGGAAGCTACATGGCAGCAAAAACAAATGTAAAGCGGGGGTGGGGGTAAGAGAGAGTGAGGAGATGGCACGAATGCCATGTAAATGAAAGTTGTACGGCTTATTGAAATAGACAGAAAGGGGGATAAAATAAAGAGCCACACTGTGGTGGGTAGCAAGCCGCAATGGCCTGTAACAGAAATGGGGGGGAAGCTAAGGAAAAGAACCATAGCCACACAGGAGGCCGAGGGGAAGCCAACACCGGTAAAATGACATCACACTCTGGGATGCTGAGGGGGTGAGGAGGCGGCAGAACCAAAACAAAGGAAGGGCAAAAGAAATACAAATGGGACCAACGGTGGAGGCCAGAGTGACAGAGATGAAGGAGGTAGGGAATGGAAGGTGGGGAAAAAAGCACAATGTAGGAAGGGGAAGAAGTAGGTGTTAGCAGCTGGTGCTTTCTTTGAGGTGGCAGTCACTGTTTTTTTCTTGGAGGTGTTGCTTATGCAAATGAGAGGAATGAAGCACACGCTCTAATTGGTATGGTTTATTTCTGTCAAGTGAAGGAGAGTTCCCGCTGTGAAATTCTAATGGCTGTCACACTGGGCTTCACCATGCACTGGTGCTTCAGGGTTGCACCCACAGTGCAGTGCTCTGCACTGGACTCGTTCCTGACACAGATCTGAAATGCGATACTGTCCCAAAGTGTTTCTTGCGCAAGAGCACAAGCAAACAGAAAAATCGCACAAGAAAGGAATTAAATTCACCAAAAACATGCCTGTAGCACCGATACTGAAAGAAAGAACACCAATCCTTTCGAGAAACAGAAATAAAGTGCTGTGTGCTTGAAAATGAATAATTAATAGAAATTGCTGCACTGAGATTATCAATCCAATGTGCATGCACAATAAGCAAGTCTCAAAAAGATCCCAGGAAGTCCAAGAGAAAATAAACAAATTTTGCCTGGCAAACTATTGTGGGACAAATAGCCAGACCTTCGAATGGCTAAAAATGACATAAGTGGCACAGCCAAATTTGTTTAATTTAAAAGAAGATGAAACTCTCAAGTAAAGCTCCTCACTGAACCACTGTATATAAGTAGTGCATCAGAATATCCCCATTCGGGACATCTTGCATTGGCTGCGAAGCTGAAAAGGCAGAAATGATATGTCGGTGCTCAACGACCTGCTTTGCAACATGATAAACTCTTCACCTTTGTGCAAGCAGGGATGTGTTAAAGGGTTGCTATTACTACACACCGAGAATAATTTTTAACCAGTGGGGTCTTTATCCTGCACCATTTACTTTGAACCAACACTACTATGTATGGTGATAGTGGGCAATAGTCCAGAAATAAGTGACTATTCCATTCAACAGCTCGTTCACACTGCACCTTGCCGTAGTGGCTACTTTGACTTTTGTGTGGCACATTTTGGCCTAGTTGGAGATGCGAGTTCCAATATGCTGACTTTATGTGCTGCAGACCTGTGGGTCTGTCAGCTGTGTAGGGGTATAGAGTGGAGACTTTTGCCTTTTCATGCCTAGCCCTAAAATATCAACCCTTTAACAAATCATTGCTTGCACAAAGGTAAACAGCCTATCTTGTTGCAAAGCAAGTAGTTGAGCACGGATATATAAATTCTGCCTTATAAGCTTCACAGCCAATGCAAGATGTCCCAAATGGGGATGTTCTGATGCTCTACTTATATACAGTGGCTCAGTGAGGAGTTTTACTTGAGGGTTTTATCTCCTTTGAAATTAAATGAATTTGACTGTGCCACTTTTGTCATTTTTAGGATCTCAAAGGTCTGGCTATTTGTCCCATTATAGCTTACCAGGCAAAATGTATTTATTTTCTCTTGGACTTCCTGAGATCTTTTTGAGAATTGCTTATTGTGCATGCACATTGGATTGATAATCACAGTGCAACAATTTCTATTTCATATTCATGTTTTAAGCACATAGCACTTTGTTTCACTAAAGGATTGATTTTATTTGTTTCAGTATTGGTGCTACAGGGATGGTTTTTTTTGGTGTATGCAATTCCTGTGTTTTGTGCCATTTTTTAAATTAATTTTCTAGATAACTGAGAGATGACTAGTTTGAACATTTTTGAAGGTAAAGTGTAATTGAAAGTAACATGTACTAATAAAAAGACAAGAATTTATTTCAAGTTTTCCTGACCTATGCTGGTGTGTTCCCCAGGTGTGGGGGGGGGGCATTTGGTTCCACCTATCCTAGCAAGGCTTCACCACTGCTTGAATGTACATGCTCCAGTGCAGTGATCAGAAGGATGCAGGAACTGGGACCAGGTTTTTCCTTTCCTTGCACTGTGAACCAAGTATGTCTTTTTTTTTTAACAGAATCTCTCTCTCTCTCTCTCTCTCTCTTACACACACACACACACACACACACACACACACACACACGTGTCCTTGTTTAAAGTATACAATTAATAGGTAGTTTAAACTATGGGTGCTAAACATGTTAATATAATTGTAATAACGCTCTTGTCGTAAAGGCTGCAGATTGCAATGCCAGAACCACAACTTTCTAATAAGAAAAGCATGCTTTATATCTAATCAGAGATGTTTCTCTTGTTTGTGAAAGGTGTTCATTATATGAGTGGCACAGATCAGAGCAATCGAGACACAGGAATAATCTCAAATCACAGCACTCCATCATATGCATATACATCAGTGACACCACACCTACATAATAATGTTCTCCTTCAGCCGTAACTAGACCAAACTAGTTCTCTGTTAAAGTAAATATCTAAAGACACTTATCGAAGTGCATGTACAAATAGACATTATGCTGCTCCAATTAATTTGTAAATGTATAAACAAAGTTGGACACCTCATTCCTATATGAAGGAGTACAGCAAAAAAGTTTTTAGAAGTGCTCCTTAATATATTCAGCATCAGTATACTACTCCAACTTATTTCCTAGGAGTGCTATTAAGCAAACAGAAAACCTTAATCATCCTTATTGAGAAAAATGGTTTAACAATCGAGTATGGAGACACTTAATGATTCTCTGGGCCGGTGATGGGCAACCAGTGATAATCAAAGGGCCACAGGTGCGGCCCTCAAACACCCCTGAGGGCTGCAGGACCATGTGCGACCCCCAGAAGACCCCCTTTACCTTAGAATCAATCAGAAATTATAGATTTGATTGTAATAAACTTTATGAAAAGGATTGGAAACTTCATTAAAATTGTAAACCACATTAAAAGTATTAAATACTGTACAAAATATTAAAGAAATGCTGTATTTCAATGTGACTTCTGGGTGACATATTTTTCTAAAGTTCAGAGTAACTCCACTGAACCTGACTGCCGAACTGTCATACACAGCTGCTGTAAATGAATAAGTTAAACAAGCACCCATTCCCCGACTTTCAAAACCCACAAACCTTATTGCTGAAAATTGGTTCTCTGGCCTGCTTTAAGCCACAACTTCACCACCAAAGCTGTTTGAAACAATAACTAAATTAAATCAAATACCTGACTTTTAAAAAACACCCACCCACAAGCTGTTGAGCTATACTCGACAATACCCAACCCCTGACTTTCATCCACTGCAGTTGTAAAAAAAGAGATAGGTGTCCAACTGCAAAATTAATTCACAAGTTTCTAGCATTTAAACTTCAGTGCACATTCAGTCACAACAAAAATCACCATGAACACACAAGCAGTAAATTTACCAGACAGCGTGTGTGTGTTTGCTCAGACTGTGGTGCACTATAATTAAAAGAACAAAACATTTTATTTGGACTGTCATCCACTGCAAACTGTTCCAATCCTCTGTATTCCGGCTCCTTGCAGAACTTGGCACCATTTCATAAAACTAGAAATCCAGGACAGTTAGGTAGGGGTGCGTGTATGCGTGGTGTGTGTGTGTGTGTGTGTGTGTGTGTGTATGTGTGTGTGCGTGTGTGTGTGACAGATGAATGCAGCAGACTGCAGACTAGGGAATCTGGAGCGAGCTTACCTGAGCAGTACCCAACCCCAGACTTTTACCAGCAGCTGTTTTAAACCAGAATAAAGTAAAACAAGCCTCCAACCCCCACCATCAATATGATTTCTTCACGCTCACTATCTCCACGGCAATCAAACACCTAGTTATCTCCTCGGAGCTTAATAAAAGTGATAGTTTCTTTGGGGGGGTGGATGCAGGGCTGCAGGTTTCCCACCGCTGTCTAGGTCACTTGCAGAGTTCCCTCTCAAAACAAAAAGGACTCACCGAATGCCAAACAGCAACTGTTAGTCAGAAGGGGAATATCTATCACATCTCCCTCATATGACTGAGAATGTAAAAAAGAACAAAAGAGCCCAAAATTGCATTGAATATAAAGTTGTAGCTGGGGGAGAAAATACCTCAAACCAGCGTTTCCCCAGATCTGAAGTTACATCCCTGTTATTAGAAAGGATGAGCAGTAGTTATCAGTGCTGGCCCAACACTCCTTTCCTAATTTGGGGTTCAAATGATTTAGAACAGTAAGCACAAGCCATCTAGCCACCTGCGAGCTCTTTAACCTTTCCAGGGACAAATCTCTCTAATGTTTAAGCAGTAGATTTTTAAGTCTTTTCAACTCTTCATGACAGAATTAACTCTTTCAACCTTGGCAACATAAAATCCGGTTCCCTGAACCTCCATTATACTCATTTCTCCAGGCCCGAATTTATATTGTCACATGAGAAAATAAAAAGAGAAATAAAATTGATGTAGTAAATTTGGGAAATCCAGTGCTTATTGAGACCCCCCCAATGGTATCATACCTTCTTGAACTATAAATTGGGTATTTCAACACATATAGTGCATCTGAGAACCTCACTGGCATTCTCATCAAAGGTCTCCTTGGTCCAGATAAAAGGACAAGTCATCTTCCAAAGACTACTGAAAGTTGCCCTGCTATTGAACAACAGGCAGTTAAATCTCTTGGTTTGATATAAAATTACCGACAGTGTGTCTCTCAAGCAAACAGCTCCATGTCAGCAAATTATTAAAAAAGATCAAAAGTGCTAAAAAAGATTACCACTGTGAGTAAGACACTGAAATAGGAAAGCTTTCATTTAGCTAATTTAGATTTGCCAGGGAATACAAAAGATTTGATAGTAAAAATGAGCAAACCTGCAACTAAACACACAAAGAGGGGAGTGGAGCAGCAACCCAGCCATCTTACTGCTCCACGCCAGACAGACAGCATCAACCCAGCACTTTGAAGTGTGAGAACTGAGGACTACAGAAGTTCACACAAGTGTGAAAGTGCCATTTAGAATTGGCACCTTAGCAGAGGCGATCCAACATAACAAGATGAAAAAAAAAAAAACAGGTATCATGCCAGGACTGGGAGGGGGCTGGATGCTGTGGGTGACAGATGAAGGGGGCGGGGAGGCAAGAAACTCAAACAGGAGGACAGGACACAAGGCAATTGAGGGAACAAAAGATATAAGAAATGACCACACGGGGAGAGGGGGTGGTGAAGATTTCTGCACTGGGGAATGGGAGGGTGCAGAAAAGGAGGGTTGACTGCTGAAACAGTTGTCCTCCAAATGAGGTAAAAAAAAATAGGGTTTTCTCTTTCTTCATCTTGGCAATGTTGCTCAGCTGTCTGTTGGTAATGGCGGCGGCAGCGTGGTAGGTGAGATAGAGAGGCAGGCATTAAATGAAATTAAAAAAAGTAACACGTAGCACAACATGCATGTAAAGTACAGAAATGTTTCAAGCGCTGATTGCGAGAATGGTGTATACTCCATTGGATGTCAGTGTCATGGCAGGGCATGACGAGCAAAGTAAGAGGTAGCATGCATGTACCATGGAGACAGTTTCATGCAGTGATTGAAGAGGACCTTTTCTTTGAAGCCAACGCCACTGCTTTCAATCTGCTGCTATACACATCTCGCACCTCCATTGGTGCATATGGGACGCACCCTGCAAATTGAGCACTTCACTGGCAGGAACAGGCACACACCTCACAGCAAGTCGTATTCTCCCAAGATGTTTCTTGCACATGCGTGCAAGCAAACATAAAAAGGAGATAGGGCAGACATAAAAAACTGGAGACCACTTAGTTTACTCAATGTTGACTATAAAATCCTAGCTTCCATTTTGCTGAATAGAATATTGGCAGTGGCTCCTCTCCTTCTGGCTGAGTCCCAAACATGCGCAGTCCCACTCAGGTCTATTAAACAAAACCTTTCCTTATTAAGAGACATTGTATATTCTTCCTCTACAGCTAATCCTGCAATGCTAATCTCCCTACATCAAGAGAAAGCATTTGACTGGGTCAGTCATAGCTACTTATTTCGGGTTTTGCAGCATTACCATATTCCACAAACATTTATTTAGTGGATTAAACTAATATACCACACTGCCTGGATCACCACTCATATAAATAACTCCCTTGGGTCACAATGTTTTGGGCAAAAAGGGGTACGCCAAGGCTGTCCTTTAAGCCCCATACTATATGCATTTCAAATACATCCACTACTGCGAAAGATTTTACAGCACCCCAGAATCCTACACATACTCTTACCAACAGGGGCACCAATGCCAGCCATTATAGCCTATGCAGACGATCTATGCATTTGTACCACTCCCTCTCTCAGAGATTCTGATCTGACAGCAATCATCACTACTTTTGAAAATCAATCTGGGTCAAAGCTAAATTATAACAAAAGTTCTGTGTTATACATGCCATCAGAGTCAGCACCTGCACAAGCCAGTCTGTTCTCTGGGATACCTGTAGCTACTGGCCCTACTAAAATATTGGGGCTCTTTTTTGGTAGTAACGATGACTTTTCCCATAATTGGATGCTGGCCATTGAAAGAGCAAATAGGACCATAATGTCCTGGAAAGGTAGATCCATATCCAAAAGGAAAAGAGTATTTCTAATAAAAACGCTCATTCAGCCCCACTTCTTATACGTGGCCTCAACGTACCCATTGCCATTGGCACTAGAGGCCAAACTCTACAGTGTGTTCTTTCATGGATTTTGGGGCAGCAGGTTAAACCCTGTCATAAGACATTATACCTACCCTGACTATTGTTTTGGGGGAGTGAGGATGATAAATCCCATAGTTTTTTTTTCATACCTTATTCTTTTCACATGGCATATTGCATATTTTACAGACCTCTTCACCATTCTGATATTCCATAGTTAAACATCTAACTGCTCCTCTACTTTTGGTATGGAATCAGGAGCCTTTTGAGCTCCCTAGAAACTTCAGGAAGTATGTCCCATTACTTTATATGATCCCAGCACTTTTCAAAATTTGCCAGTGGCATATTGCAGCAGATAAATTACTCACATCAACAAGAAAACAGATGTATCATTATATATTAGAAAACAACTTTTCAGAGACCCCCCAATTAAAGACCCGCAAGGAAATAGTATAGTCCTAACTTAGTGTTTCAGCAGCTCTCTGACCATACAGTTCCCTTGAAACTATAGGATATCATGTGGCTATCATGCCATGGGTGCCTTGGTGTTTGGGGCAACCATAAACACAAATCTATGGAGGAAAGAATGTGCCCCCGAAATACCTGCCCTGAGACTCTGGAGACAATTCATCTTTTTTTTCATAGAATGCCCATTCTGTCTATCCGTATGGACCCTATTACTGCACAAATGGAAAGACAAGCATCTGATCCCCATATCCTATGAAATGTTAGAGTATGGTGTCTTTAATTATAATCTATCCTCATATGATCCTAGCACATTACGACTCATATTTGCTTTCTGTAGGTTTTACTTATGGTAAGCACGATGTGCATTTTTGCTGCAGCAGAAATCTTATACTGCAGAACAAGTTTTGTGTCAAATTCAAACACAATTGCAAGCTATTTATCACACTGAAGAAACCAAGCTCCCAAGGGATATGCACAAAAAATACTGGAAACATTGTGGGTGGATTTTGGATTAATAATCTATTAATTCAAGGATTGAAGGGTTAAAAGGTTTGGTTTAGGGTGAAGGTGATAAATTTATGTACACCTTTTATGTTTATTTAAAAAATTTTTTTCCCCAAAAAAATATTCTGCTACACGATATTGGAAATATGACTGTAAATAGAAAATCAACTTTTGTTATTGATCTTGCAAGTTGGACAGATGTTTATGTATTGTGTATATTGAGAAATTAATTATTGATTTGATTGTACAATTTTCTTTTTGTTTAATAAAAAATTCCCCTACTCTTTTTCGAGAAGTGCCACAGGATCGTTAACATCCACCTGAACTACCACCAGACCAGGCAGATGGGACCTCAGTTAAACATCTCATCCAAAAGACGGCAGCTCAGGAGTGCTGCACTCCCCTGTCAGTATTGGGATATTAACCCAAGTGCTTTGTGTGGGGCTAGAACCCACAGCCTTCTGATCTCCTGGCCTCAGAGGTGAGTGTGCTACCTGCTGAGCCACTGACACTGTATAGTGACAACCATCAGACTCACTGATAGGAAAGAGGCCACAGGGAGGTTCATACACAAACATAAATAGAATAATCACATCAGAACGTGACAGACAAAATATAGTAAATAAGGCAGTAGATGTGAATAATCAAATAAAAAAAAGGTTTATTAAGATTGTTGACATGTAATCCTTCAGGGATAAAAGAAAATATACGGGACCCAGAGGTAGAAATATATTTAAAACAATTTAACATTATTTGTATGCAAGAATCTTGGGTTGCATGAGATGTCTTGTTAAATGGATATAAAACATATAGTAATAAAGCTATTAAATATAGAAAATATAGAAGAAACATTGGAGGTTTAGTAACACTATATAGTAGGATTAGCCTCATCCCCAAGGTGGGTTACTATTGGGGTTCCCCAGGGGTCAGTGCTGGGGGGGCCACTCCTGTTCAATGCCTATATCTCAGACATCAGGAGGGGGATCAGGAGTGAGATGAGTCTCTTTGCAGATAACTCAAAGCTGGGGGCAGTGGTGGATGGGGAGGAGGGGAGGGTGGCCTTGCAGGAGGACCTGGAGGCTCTGGAAAGGTGGTCAGGAAAATGGAAACTAAAATTCAATGCGGGGAAGTGCAAGGTTCTGCACCTGGGAGTCAGAAATCCAGGCCAGGGGTATACCCTGGGAGGACACATGATTCAAGTCACAGAGGGTGACAGGGACCTGTGGATAGTGGTAGATGTCAAAATGAACAACTCAGAGATCTGTAGAAGGGCAGCGGCAAGGGCAAATAGGATGCTGGGATGCATTGCCAGGGGGATTACCTCCAGAAAGGCGGAAGTGATCCTTTCACTGTACAACTGCTTGGTTAGGCCACACCTCGAGTATTGTGTAGTTTTAGAGACCACATTTAAAGAGGGACATTGCACTCCTAGAGAAGGTCCAAAGGAGGGCAACCAAAATGATCTGGGGCCTGGGGGAGAGGACCTATGAGGAGAGGTTCAAGGAGTTCGACATGTACACCCTAGAAGAGAGGAGGGATGGGGGGGACATGATAGAGGTCTTTAAGTACATGAAAGGGATCAATAAAGGAGACCCAGTCAGGGTGCTCCAAAGGAAGGAGGGTGGGGCAAGAAGAGGTCATGGGTGTAAGTTGAAAGGGGACAAGCTCAGAGGGGAGAGGAGGAGAAATTATGTCACTGAAAGGGTGGTGGAGCCATGGAATACACTGCACAGGGAGCTGGTAGAGGTAGAGACTGTGGACGGGTTTAAGATGGGATAGGACAGGTACAGGGGGAGGGCAAATCTGACCAGGCCCAATACAGGTGGGACATCTGGGACTGGGGACAGTATAACCCAAGGGGAAGGGGGGGACACCAAAATCAGCCCTCAGTGCGGGTGCTGAAAATAGAGCAGACTCGAGAGACCGTTAGGACTATTCTGCTGGTATTTTAGTATGTTAATTTGGAAGGCAAAATCTAACTGAAGAGATAGATAGTGGCAGTATTAGTATATTGATGGTGAAGTTTTCTGGAAAGGGTAAAGAGGACATTTTCATAAGAAATGTCTATGTACATCCAGAAAATAGTGATTATGGAAATAAAGACTGGCTTGATAAGTTAAATATAGGTTTGGATATCATTCAGCAGAACAATCCCAGTAGTGGCATTGTTCTGAGGGGGGATTTCAATGCAAGAATAGGGAAGTTACAAGGAATAACAGGGGATGTATCTAATGTTTTATCACAAATGAAAATAAAAGACATAAATAGGGCAAGGAATTCTAAAGATCATAAAACAAATGAAAGAGGAATAGAAGTACACAAAATGTTATGTAACAGAATCTACTTTTACTCAATGGTAGAATAAGTTTAAATCTGCAGAGTGATTACACCTATATGGGGGGAAATGGCTCATCCACTATTGACCATGTATGGGTAAATATCAACATGATTGATTGTTGCATTTCACTGTTAGTTACAGTAAGATCTGAAAGCCAACATGCAGCCTTGGAAATAATGGTAAAATCAAAAAGAAATATTTTGGTAAAAATCAGATAACATTACCCCTTGAAACTGAAAAAAAAATGTATAGGTTGGGCAACAATAGAAGGAGAACATTGTTTACAAATGTTAGCGAGAAAGACTACTTAAATAGTCTGATGACTTACGCGAATAAGGAATATGGAGATAAAGTGGGAGAAGAACATATCACACTTATGGGTGGCATAGCATATATAGTACTCAGGGAAATAAGTATTAAAAAAAGAGAAAGGTACGTTTAGTACAGTAATGTGTGCAAAATGACAAAGAAAAAATTAAATCAAGAAGTCAGGATATTAAAACAAAATCCAGATAAATATAATAATATGATAATGAATAAATTAAGGAAGAAATATAAAACAGGCCTAAAAAATAATAGAAAGAAATACACACGACAACCGATTTGTATCTGTATCCCGCCTGGGTCAGACATGAGAGCACATAGCATAGATTTTCTTCCATTTTTGTGCTATGGCACTAATATCACTGAAAATAATCTAAATTCATTTTCTGACTATTTAGGGATATATCTCCAAGACCTGCTGTGAGACCAGTTTGTATAGTGTCCATCTCCTGTTCTGGGTGAAATATAAGACAGAGAGCACAGCACAGCACAGATTTTCCTCTATTTTTCTACTACACCACTTATATCACTTTATTTCCTCTAAATATATTTTCTGACTGTTAAGGAGTATATCTTTGGGCTCTGCTGTGAGACCAGTTTGTATAATGTCTGTCTCTCAAGCTGGGTTGGACATAAAAAACAGAGAGTACACTGTGCAGATTTTCTTCCATTTAAAAAAAAAAAAAAAATTATTTAAAGTTAATGACCGGGAAAGTCACCAATGAACTGAGGCTCATTTCCAGGAGCAACCCAGGGAAAGGGTTATAATACAGAAAAAATAATTCAACATAAGACAAGAACATTTTCTGGAAAACAAAAACTATGCCACGTGTATCATAAAAATGCATCTAAATACATATCCTGACTGTTTAGGGGTATCTCTCTGGGCTCTTCTGTGAGACCAATTGGTATGGTGTCCGTGTCCTTGGCTGGGTTGGACATTAGACAACCCAGTGCAGATTTTCTTCCATTTTTGTAGTACACCACTTACATCACTGAAAATCATCTAAATTCATTTTCTGGCTTTTTAGGGGTATATCTTTGGGCTGTGCTGTGAGACCAATTTGTATATTGTCCCTCTTCCAGGATGGGTCAGACATGAGAGTCCACAGTGCAGATTCTCTTCCATTTTTGTAGTACACCACTTAAATCACTAAAATAATCTAAGTTCATTTTCTGACTGTTTAGGTGTATATCTTTGTCTCTACTGCGCCCAGACCAGTTTCTTTTGTGTCTGTGTCCTGGCAGAGATTTAAGTGCAGAAAAAAATGTCTGGAATCGGAAAGTGCTTGTGGTCAAGTCCATTGCCTTCCAGCAAGACAGATCTGAATAGTACTTTTGTCAGCACTGCAAGCTGTACACCTACAACTTTCACTATCAACTGGCCTGAAGCACCTTCTGTGACCGCTGTCTGTGACACCACCATTACTGTTACTATCACTGCCACCACTACCACAGTTCAACCTGTTGTCTCCAGTGTCACCACTGCTACCACCACTAGTTTCCTACCTCCCTCTGTCACCCCTGTTCAGGACACATGCAGACAATTTCAGAAGTTGTTCTCATTTCCAACTTTCATCTGAAGACAGTGATGATGAATAGCATGAATTATCTGGGTCTGAATACATTCTCTCAAAAAAAGAAATTAAGAAGAGACTTGTTACTGACTCAGAAGAGGATGAAAAGGTTGACAGGAGTCTCTCAGCTGCAAAGGATGCTCACACTGAAAAACATAAAGCAGCTGTTACTCCTGATGCTCCTCCCCATGTTGCACCAAAGAAAACTAAGCAGTCCATGCTTCCATTTGTATGTAGTAATGTAACAGCTGTCACTGTAACCCCATCCTCTGATATGTCACCTGGAGATGCTGAACAGCAACCTTCTGATGAAAGTAGCAGAATGGGAGGAAATAGTGGCCCTAGTGGTGGGGGCACTGGTCAGGTGCCATGCAAAAAAGTGGAGCCCTGTAGCCAATTCAAGTAGGAATGGAGGAACCCCCCATCTCCACACTGATGTGGAAAAACTGTTAACATCTATCCCTCTTCCTTCCCCTAAGCTTTCTTGTCCTCTATGCACTAGACCTGGTCCACCCATCTCCCACTTCTCCCTACATTTACCCTCACCTGTGCTCCTCCTTGCCTACAATTCTATTAAGCTAATCTCTGATGATAATCCCTAATGTCCAGAGTGCTTGTGTGTAAATGAGCACTTACTCGGTATTACTCGGTTGATAAAGGTGGAAGCCCATCGAGACCACCTTTCCCGCACCTGTGGGGTGTATATTATTTCCCATTGTCAAGTAGATAGCTATCCGAGGCTTTTTTGAAATGTTTGAATAAATTTATATTAACTAAATGTGGTGGTAATGAATTCCACATCTTGGTAACCCTAACAGTGAAAAAATGTTCTCTTTTATTTGTTCTTATTTTAGGTACCTTCAGTTGTTTGCTATGACATCTAACGCCATCGGATTTATCTACCCATTCTGTGTTACAATCCCTTTGGAGGTTTGGGTCTTTTCATATGTTAAATAACATAAGTATGTCCCATCTGATCCAACGTGTCTCAAGGTTGTATAGATTTAATGCATTTAACCTTTTGGGGTAGGGAAGAGTCTTAAGGGATGTTACCAATTTAGTGGGTTTTTTTTGTACTGATTCCACCAGCTTGATATCCTTAGTTAGATAGGTAGCCCAAAAGGAGGCAGCATAATCCATGTGGGGTCTAACATACATAGTATAAAGAGGGAGAATACATGCTCTGCTCCAGTTAACAAAGGCTTTTTGGATCAATGTCAAAATTCTGTTTGCTCTGAAGGTAACCTGTCTGCATTGGTCTACATATGTAAATTCTTTATTTATAATTATCCCCAAGTCACTTTCTGATTCAACTGTTTTAATCATGGATGTACCAAGTATATACATGGTATTTGGATTCTTCTTTCCGAAGTGCATAACAGAACATTTGTCTATATTAAATTCCATTCTATTGGTCTTGGCCCATTGATCAATTTGCATAAGATCTTGTCAGAATAGATCTATTTTAGAGATGGTTTCTACTTCTGAGCATACCTTGGTGTCATCAGCAAATTTGATTACCTTTCATAAGTCCCTTATTTAAATCCCTTATAAAATTGCCAAACAGGATTGGACCCAGCACAGATCCCTGGGGGACCCTGCTTGTCACCTCAATTTCACTGGTCAGTGAGCATGATATTAATACCTGCTGTGATTCTGTTTGTCAGCCATCCTGAGACTCATCTGACTATGAAAGGATTCAGTCCTAGCTTATTCATTTCGGCAACAAGTTGTGCATGTGGGACCTTGTCAAAAGCCTTCTTGAAATCAAGAAGACTTACATCCACTGGAATTCCCTTATCCAAACTATTACTGATACCGTCATAGAATGAAATCAGGTTGGTGGTGGAAGATTTCCACTTGACAAAACCATGTTGAGTTATATCAACTAGCTTTTTGTCACATAGTTCTTTTTCCAACCTAACTTTTAGAATCTTTTCCGAGCTTTTGCAAATGATAGAGGTTAGGCTTATAGGCCTATAGTTTCATGCCATGCTTCTGTTTCCCTTTTTATAAATAGGGACAATGTAGCTCTCTTCCAATACAATGGTATTTCACCAGAGCTGTAGGATTTGTTAAATAAGATGGTGAGGGCAATAGCCAGTGCATCAGCTGTTTTTTTCATACGTTTACTGTTAATCAAGTCAGGGCCCATAGATGATGTGTCTTCCTCTTCAGTTATAGATATATATACACACATATATATATATATATATATATATATAGAGAGAGAGAGAGAGAGAGAGAGAGAGAGAGAGAGAGAGACAAAGAACCTCTGTGCACAAACACTGAGGCAAGGGTTACCCCAAAGGGCATTTGGCTGGGAAGCCAAGTTTCAAGAAAATACAAAATCACATATGTCCACACAATGCAAAGCATCATGGGCTGCATATGCAAATCACCACAGAATGTTATGCTAGTTCAACTTTAAGCAGAATTGCATGGTGCCAAAAGGCCTCTCACACAGTTTGCAAAGGGTGCTAACAGATGACATAGACACGTGTTTCGTCCTACCAGGACTCATCAGTATGCCTCGTCTGTTTGACACCCCAGTGGAATGGACCAGCTACCCTAAGACAGTGTGTCTTGGATATGTTGTGGTGAACCTATTAAAATAAAAAACTGTTTAAAAGACAAAGAACCTCTGTGCACAAACATCACCGTGTGCGTTAACATTTGCGCTTGCATTACCATTAGCGTTACAATTTTCTTTTACCTCACTGTTGCCATCACTGTTTGCATTAAAATTACTGTTTGTGTTTTTGTGTTTGTGCAGTGCAGTGTAAAACATTGTTCTTGCTATTTTTCTGTGCTGTCTTCCACGATGCATAGCGCAGCCAATGTATGGTTGATTGATCTCAAACTTGCCATGCAGAAAGATCTGTACTCAAGGAGCATGACAGTTTTTGTTTGGTGAAAAGATTTTGTTCTGTTCCAGAGTTATTATCATTTGAAGTTGGCACCTCATGGTTACAGATTTTTCGGCCACCAGGTCTGCCATTTTAGCACATTTTTGGCTGCGATTTCTGCCATTCTGTGGTGTAAGACTTCTTAAAGGTGCAGAAACGTAGAAATTGAATATCTCTGGAACAGTTTGGTCTTTTCACATGAAATTTGGAGGATGTTCAGTGGACGTCCTGACAATGTGAATAATGATGTTTACATGTTGGAAACATTATTTGCTGCAGATACACTGCATGACACAGTTAATGTTTTGCGCATAGCGTTCTTCATGGTGTTTCTGACATAATTATACCACTCTGACGAATGAAAATTTGGTTAATTACGCTACAATAACTTCTGAACCATGTGTCCAATTTGCCTGGCATTTATAATGTGCAAAGATTTATAATACAGCTGTGACTGTGACAATTTTTGGGTCCCTGGCATTTACAGTTGCTGAATTGTGCATGTTACGTTGCTTGCTCGTGGTGGTGTGCAACCGTTGAACAGATGTACACACAATTCTGGATACACAGTGTGCTATGGTACATGTCTTCTTTTAACAATTTTTGGTTCCATTAGATATATGGTTCTTGTGTAGCAAAGTGGCAAAAATGTTATTTTTGTCACTCCTGCACAGTTTTCCCGATGTGACACTGCGCAACTGTTGAACAGATTCAGATAACATTTGTTATACATGTTGTGGTATGGTATATGTCGTCATTTACCAATTTTCATTTCAGTCAGTCATACAGTTTTTGCACAGCAAAGTGACAAAAATTCACATGAAGCGCCTCACACTCCCACCACCACATTCCATTCTCTATTTATAGTGCACATTCTCAAAAAGAAGGGAAATGCATGGCCAAAAACTTCATTTAAAGCATCAGTTAGGGTTGCTGCACAGCGACAAAAGTGAGGAAATTTGGTATTAGGATTGCCACCCCTTACACCCCACGCCCACCCGGCCCCCACCAACAGGCATCGGGGTGTGCGTTGGAGTCATTGGTCCTAACTCTCAACCCATTCTCCTATACTGCACTACCTCAGCTTATTTTCACATGGAATGGGGTAAGAGTTAGGGCTGATGACCCCAAAGCACACCCCGATGCCTGTTGGTGGGTTGGGGTGCAAGGGCTGGCAACCCTAATACTGAATTTCCTCACTTTTGTCACTGGGGAACAACCCTAACTGATGTGTTAAACAGAGTTTTTTGCCATGAATATGAATATATCTATCTATCTATATCTATATATATATATATATATATATCTCTGTCGTTATCAGGAACGGTTAGGCCTAGGAGTTCATCTGCTTTGGAAAAAACTGTGCCAAAGAAGGAATTAAAAGCATTTGCAATATCAGATGGATCATTTTGTTCTTTGTTGTTAATAATTAAAGGTCCTATTTTATTATGTTGAACTGTTGAGTTCACATCTAGTTTTTTTATGTCCATTGCTGCCATGTAACAAAACACTGATTATGTGATGTATAATGGATGTATATAATGTTACCCAGTTGATGTTTCCACTTCTTGTTTTCATGTCATATACTGTTGAATTTTTTATGAGTTGATGTATATAATTTGACGTGGAACTTTTGTAAATGAACTTCTAGCTCAAAGGTTGTTTCTGAAACATTAATAAATAAAATGTTTGAGCCAGTTTTGCAGAGTCAGATGAGGTTAAAAAGTGCACCATATGATCATACTGTGGTGCCAGCATGAGTCGTGGTAAGACTTAGCTGACAACCACATCTCTCTGGAACCACCTTATGAGTCGACATCCATGGTTTACTATGGATTCTACACCAGCTGGCAAAATTTCCTTCCGCAACTGTTTGGAAAAAGTTCAAAGGCCAGACCATAATGGTGGTGGCGGCGGTGGTGACGGTTTGCACAGTAGACTCCATACTGTGCTGATGTTGACAGTACTCATCCTTCCTCTCACTCCAACACACACCCTGTGGAATTGCCAGTAACCAGTCCTGTGACCAGCCCCGCAGACTCTGTCCCAGTTCAGACTCCTCCTGTGTTGACCTCCCCATTTGGTAGATCAAAGGGTAAATCATTCGCAACAATACAGCCAACAATTGTACAAGTATTCCAGTCTCAAGCAAAGTTTTTCCCACATATCCAACTGTAGTACACCCTACTCAATGGATTGGTGAGATGATGGCATTGAACCTTCAACCATGCAGCATTATGGAGGATCCTGGATTCCGAAGGCTTCTGCCTTTTCTGCAATCCAGGAGGTACAGCATTCCATCCTGAACTACTTTTTCTTGCACTGTGGTGCCCAATTTGTATGATGATGTTTGTTACTGCATTGATGGAACTGAAAAAAGTCATGAGAGGTGTAGTCCACTGCACCTCAAATATGTGGACAAGCACCAATTGTACAAATGCATATCTGTCACTGACAGCTCACTGGTGTTCCCCAAATATTGTTGATGCTGCTGACCCCTCACTCAGTGGCTCGGCATTTTGTCGCACTGCTCCCTCTAACTGGATGTCGGCTTTGCTCAGTGTTAGTCTGATGACTGCTGATCACAACAGTGTTATCATCCTGAAATGTTTGCAAGAAATGCTGGATTCCTTTACACAGGGGACAAATCTGTGTGTTAGCTTCATTGTTCCTGACAATGGATCAAAAATGGTAAAAGCACCTATTGATAGGAAATACTATGTCATCTGCTGATTTGCATATACACTAAACCTGGCAATCACTGGTGTCCTGAAAAAACAGCAGGTCTGTTTTTGATGTTCATGCTATTACACGTTCCATCCGAGGATACTTTCACTGCTCAATCAAGGCAACAAATATGCTTCGAAATGTACAAGAACAGCTTGGATTGGCAAAGCACCGGTTGATTCAGGATGTTACCACTAGATGGAACAGTAGCTAATACATGCTGGATCACATACTTGAGCAAAAACAGGCTTTCCATGACCTATCTTTAAGGCACAGCATGGGGGGGGGGTCATATCACATGATGACTGGTTGTTGACTGAGGGTATGGTGAAGGTGCTTGCACCAATTGAAGAGAGCACCCATGACCTCAGCTCTAAATCCTCTTCCCTCAGTCAGGTGATTCCTGTAATCTACCTCTTCAGAACATCTCTGGTCAGAGTTGAGCAACAGAATCGCTGCACTGATCTGTATACAGATGACCTCAAGGAACTTACTGGAAAACTAAGGTCAAAGCTGAGTTCATAGTTTGCCGCAGCTTTTGATAGGTCAGACTACATTTTTGCCAGTATGCTTGACCCTAGGTTTAAATGCGCAGTTTTATACCTGGCAATGCAGAGCCACTGTGTAACAAAGTGTAGGCAGCAGCTGACAACTTAGCTCACAGTCACCATGTGAGAGATGGCCTTGGCTGAAAAGGAGTCTCAACATGGGGTACTGAAGATCCACCACAAGGCACTGGCAGAAGTGGCAGCACACATGAACAGGAGGTTTAAAGTTTGATGGATGACTGGTCAGACCTATGCATTTCACTCATCACAGAACAACATAAGCATAATGATTCACAACTGGTTTGCACTGAGTATATTTTGAGGGCATACGTTTTGGAGCCTGTAGAACAGTTTTCTGTTGACCCACTGATGTACTGGTGTCAGAAGTATAAAACATTGCCAGCACTGTCTGAGCTAGCATGCAAGTACATCTCATACCCCTCCCCCACTAGTGCGCCTTCAGAATGTCTATTCAGCACAGTTGGTGATATTGTTGAACCACACCAATTCTGACTACACCCAGATCATGTTCAGCAGCTTGCATTTGTTAAAGTGAACCTACCACTGCTTGATGTGTTGAAGAAACAATCAAAGTGAGACTCCTCTGTTAGTTTTGCCAGTTTGTTGTACAAATAAAAATACTGATGGCCATTTGCCAGCAGTTTCAGACAGTTCATCAGTAATTGCAGTTCAAACATCAAGCTTTAAAAAAAAAACTCCCTATTGCGTTATTAGTGTCCTTCCAAGCTGCAAAGCTCATTTTGGCTGACCCTCTCTCTCTCTCTCTCTCTCTCTCTCTGTCTCTGTCTCTCTCTCTCTCTCTCTCTCTCTCTCTCTCTCTCTCCTGGCTGCAAAACTAATTTTGACAGACTGCACTGTCTTGCTGTTTCTCCCAGCCACAAAGCTCATTCAGACCAGATGCATTGTCTCCCTCTCCATCCCAGTCACAAAGCACGGTTGGTCCACATGTGCTGTCTCACTCTCCCTCCAGGCTGCAAAAACTCTCAGCCCAATTGTGCTTCCTTGCTTTGTCTCTTGGCTGACACAAGTCTCTCACTATGATCATGCATTATCATTCCACAAGAAATAATAACAAAAAAGTTAGCAAGAAATTTAAGAAGTGGAAAAAATAAAACAAAAAGTTAAAAATTAAAAATATAAATCATGCTATACTTAGTGCATAAGCAGTACTGTACTGTGTGGGCACACTACTAGCACCCCTAGCAGCAACCATCAGTGAAGGGACTATTTTATACCAAACTGACAATATTGCAACATTTTTATACATTTTTTTTAAACAAACTTAAAAAGAAATCTGAAAAACTATTTTATAAGTGCAATAACACACAATGGGGTGTTAGTTATTCTGTGACAAACACTTCTATTTCAGCCTCGTGCCTCACTGTACCTCTATGCCCCGGGGGGAGGGAGTTTAATTTCATGGGGGTTTATTAATCTCTTATAATTTTTTTGTAACCTGTCTGTTTGTAAATCTGACATGAAGCCTTTGCAAAAGAGTTTTTTGATTCAAAGGGTTGTAATTCCAAGACTTCAGTAAATAAATATAGATTCTTTCGACAGTTTCTGCTCATATAGTTAGCAAATAATACACTGACTCTTTATTGAACTTTGAACATTTATTTTTATTGTATTTCTGTTAATCACTTGCTGTGGTGTGGTACTAATGGGGGCATCCAGCCGCTGGCTCTGCCTGCCTGGAGAGCAGCAGGCTCACTTGCATGATGGGATATCTGGTATGGCTGTCCACTGACCCACCAGAGGGCCTCATGCTACTCCGAGCCAGGCTGGCCCCGGACCTCCCAGTGCGATAGCATGATAGTCCTCTGAGCAGAGCAGAGCACAGCCATCAAGCTGCATGGCTGAGCGCAGCCATTTTCCTCCCTGAGATCCCCTGGAGTATGGACGTACAAACACGTCCTGAGGCACATCATGCCGACGTCTTCCACACGCCACCCCTTGTTGCACCAGCCCTGTAGTGCCCTCCTGGTCATCACCAGGGGCCACTGCAGAGTGGTGGAAGCCCTCAGCCCTCCCTGGGATAGGAGAGCAGTCCTCTGGATGCTCAATCCTATCCCTCACCTGCTGACCTCTAATGACCCTGGTGCACTTCCAAACCCGGGTTGCCAGCGTGGTGTGAGGTGTGGTGTCCAGCACCTCAACCCTCAGCACCACAGGGCTAGCGAAACTTTGCATATTTTAAGATATATGAACTAATTTCCTAGGTGGTCCTTGAGAGATGTATTTTTTTATAATGTTTTTTATTTGTCAATAATACTGACAATTGATATTATCTTGTAAAAAATATTGTTATAACCCTATCGGTTTTAATGTTTATGGAGTGTGTTAACTGGCTGAGAGTATAGTTTGGAAAATATCTCCAAATAAGTTTAATTCTGTATGAGTGTTTTAAACAGTTGTTTATACAAGTTACACTTTCCTTATTCCCCTCTTATTTCCATACATACATTTCTGTTGTACAGTTTTTACCATGCAATACTATCACCTTTTAACTTGGACATTTGTGGTATTAAATCTAAAGGTCTTGCTTTTAATTTTGATTGTATTCTCCCAACCTACACATTCATTAATAATTTCAGTTACAGTCTTTGCCTGCTTGAGTGTTCAGTTTATTTAATGGATTTGACCTTGAAAAGATTCTCAGTAATAGCAAGCTAATGGGATGCTATTCATTCCATTTAAATGTGTGACTATTTGAAATAGGTATTTTTAACCAATGAGAATTGTTTCTGTTTTTTTTTTATGTATCATCTGGGCAGAGGAGTAACTATAAAGAGATTTTACAGTAAGTAATTCAAGACTGCAATGACGAAATGTTGGGGGTGACCAGTACCCCCCCCCCAAAATTACTCCCCTGGATCAGGGGGACTCTCGGAAAAATTGTCATGCATCTCTGAGGAAGGACATGTTTGGTCTGAAAGGTTAGACATTGTTTTCTTTTTGTAACATCTGTGTTGGTGCAATAAAAGGTATCAAACCATTTGCTTCTGGATCTGTTCGTACAAGGACCAATTCGGCAACTTATCTATTTCTGTATGCCTCTAGGCGTGCATTTTTCACAGCATGACCATATCCATCCCTAACTGTGTGTTATTGCTGCATAAAAAATGACATTTCCACCCACCCACATTGCCTGCTGGCACCCGACCCTATGTATTACTACCATTCTCCAGCAATGAAAGCAGTAAATAACAATAACATCCTATTCCACCACCCTCTTAGCCTTCCAAGTTACCTTCCTTCTCCTCACACAATCCAAGAGATGTTTTTTTTTTTTTGCAATCGCTTTTACATCAACTCAGTCAGAATACCAGCTCTTTGTTCTACAGACTCAATATACTGTGGGGACTGTGGTGGGGGGGGTGCAGCAGTTAGGATACTAAATGGACTGGGCATTGGGGAGTAGGGCAGGAGAGAAGCTCCAGGACTTTTTTGAGCTGTACACTTGATAGACCATTATGGCCTGTTTCTGCTGGCAAACTCGTATGTTCGTATGTAATCTAAAAAAACAACATTTCTGGGATTTGGGACTGAGGGGAATGGTTAGGGTTGGGAAGAGAAGGGGAAATTGGGAGGCTAAGTTGCTTGGGAGAAGGGTGCATAAGGTCATTTACATCCAGCCCTGCACAGCCCCCAACAGCTTGGATCCTCACACATACTTCAGGTCCAGTCTCCACACCTAACCTAATCCAATGAGTGGCAGCAGCCACACTAGGGTGGGTGGAGTGTTTTCTGTGGCTCACCCTTGTTGTTTCCATTGCCATCCCTGCTGCTGCATCATGTTCTTTTTGGGATCACCCCAAGTTGTTCTTCTATTTAACTCCCCCCCCCCAACCTGGAGTCAAGTGCTTTGTAGATTTTGGATTATTCAACTTTTGAGGACACACAATTTAAAATCCAGAACTCCTTATTTCACCATGGTCACCACCAATGGACTGATATAAATTAAAGCAGGAAACATATTAGTCATGGCTCACAAGATTCATGGTACCCTCTCTCATTCTATTGACAGTTTGTGGAGCCACAGTTGCATTCTTTTTTGTTCCAGCAGCTAAATGTGCCTGGGTTGTACAGAAAAAAACACATAAACTATTTTGTCCAAGTTCAAGTTCAAGTTTATTGCAGGAAAAAAATCTCCATTGATCAGGCTTATTTACAAGGAGGTCCTGGTTACAAAAGCATTGGCAAGGAAATAGGAAAAACAAGGGTGGGTGGTATGCAATCATGCTTAGTAACAAAGAAACATTGGAGTCACAAGATGTGGGATAATTACATGACAGTAACAGAAATCGCAATGTATAACATATTACATGACAGCAATAGAAATTACAATGTAAAACGTATTACATGACAGCAATAAAAATTACAATGTATACCATATTATATGACAGCAATAGAAATGACAATTTATAACATATTCAAACTGGTGAACAGAGGAAGGATCGGAAGGACTCTAGCAGGGTGCATATAACCATACAGTGCACAGCATAGAATAAGTGCTAGGTAGCCTAATGAATTATAGAAAATAATTAAGTAAGATAGGGAGAATTAGGTGGGGAAGGGGTGGACTGAGACACTGGTAGGGGGTGGTTTACCTGTAAAACAAGATGAGACATGCTGGGGTAGGACTAGAGGAAGTGGTAAGTGGATGGAAGATAAGAGAGTAGCTGGGAGGGAAAAGGTCAGGTAGGCTGGGGTTTGGGAGGGGGATGGTAGGGAGGATGGGGTAAGTGAGGAGATGATGTAGTATGAAAAAGAGAGAACGGGGGAAGGGGAGAATGGGAGTTACATGCGTGGGAACCATGCCTGGGTGCCTGGGGTGGAGGAGAGTGTGGGAAGGAGAAAGAGTGACAGAGAGGGATGGGAGAGAGAAGGGGACAGGCAAAGGAGTGGAGAGTAGAGTTAAGTTGTTGTTTCATGTTGCCTTGGATTTTTTTTCTTGCTTCTGTTAAATCACAGTTTGTATATTAAATGGTGTAAAAGAGGTGATTTTTTTTTACAATTAAGCTTACTAATTGGTGGGTAATTTATTTTTGGGGGCACACTAAGACAATCATTATTGCTTTTTGAGAGGCTTTTGGAAATTCACTTGTTTCTTTTTTTTTCTTTTTTGTATTCTTTCTTTCTTTTTTTTTTTTTTTTTAGTGTATGAAAAGGCTGGAATGAATCTTTGAACGGGATGTTTGTATTGAAGTCTTACAATCATCATTTTACGATGATTTATATTATAGGCAGTGACATACCAAACACATTATGAAGTAGCGTAGAGTTAAATAGCTTATAGGTTTATGGCACCCCAAACCCCAAATACCTGAATACCATCCAACGTATTCGGTGAACATTCGGTGAATGCTTCAGGGATGTATTCGCACACCTCTACTATTCACTAAAGATACCACAAACGCCATTCAGGTTCAGTTTCAATTGCTTTGTATCTGTATCCTCCCCCTTTCCCAGGCAAAAAAGCTAAATAAATAAAGAAAAAAAAATCATACATAAGGTCACACTAGTTGTCTAATTGTTAGTTTGCTGTTCCTGGTGTGCTGTTATGTGATACAGCATTCTGCTATTAGTCCTGGCTGTGAAAGCTTCTATAGCTTCATGCTTACTGCATTTACCTCTGTTCACAAATACCCCATATATCTTCTAATTGAAGCCACGGCTTCTGTTACAGGTTGTCTTTGAATGGAGGGTGGTTTCTATTCAAACAGCCACCCTCTGGTGCTATAATGCCTTCGCTGTTTTCTCTTCTTTTATTTAAATAAAAATAAAGCTGTTTCCTGAATTTGTCTTGCCTTGTGCTTTTAAATTTGGATTGTGGTCCAGCAGAGAGAAAAAGAGAGATGACAGTGGTGAGGAGTGTGATCAACTGAGTGGAGAGAGATGAAAAGAGCAAGTCAAAAGTGGAGCATGGTCAGTAGGGCAGAGAGTGGGTGCAAGCCAAGAATGGTCAGGTGATAGGAGAGGGATAGGTAGAACAGAAAGCAAAACAGTAGTGAAATCATTTTCAGTTAAAACGAGTTACTTTAAAGCCTTGTCTTTTTTGCTTAAGGCACACTGGACTGTGGTCAGGTGGAGAGAGAGAGAGAGAGAGAGAGAGAGAGAGATAAGTGGATTGTGGCTTGTAGGGCAGAAAGGGAGAGAGCGAGCCAAGAGTGTTGCAAGACATCAGTCCTCCTTCATAGACAAAGAACATGCAACATGACTACCAAAAAGGGTTCCTCCCCAGAGATGCACTAGAAATGAATGAATGAAGTACCTGAGGGAAGATGCCTGTAAGGAAATCGGTGCACCATTGGAGGAGAGCGTGAACATAGTGGAACAAAGCAAATTCAAAGAATGTTTGTGGCAAGTGCTTTAAATTTTTTTTTTTTGCTATTTCTGGAGAGCTTGTGCAGAATACATTAAGTAATTTATAGGATGGAAGCTTGATGATATAAGTTAGTATATGACAGGATGCATAGTACTGTTGAATGCCTTCACAGTAGGGAAAGGGTGGTTGTAATGTACTTAGGAGTGAAGAATCCAGACACCACATACTTGTTGGGAGGTGTGTAGGTCATCAAGTCAGTGGAGGCAAAAGACTTTGGTATGATCATCATGAGTGACACGAAGCACTCAGAACTGTGCAAGAGAGCAGCGGGTAAAGCAAATCGGATGCTGGGATGTGTAGCCAGGGGTATACCCAGTAAGAAGGTGGAGGTTATTCTGCCAGTTCTACAGATCACTGGTTAAGACACTGCTGGATACAGTGTGCACTATTGGAGCCCTAACCTATAGAAAAACATCAACTTACTGGAGTAAATGTAGAGAAAGGTGACCAAGATTATTCGGGTACAACAAAGTGGTCCTTACGAACACTCAGTGATTTCAACATGCACTCCCTGGAGGATAGAAGGGATAGTGGTGACATGATCAAAACCTTTAAATACCTTGGGTGTTTCAACAAAGTGAACTCTGGGATATTAACCCTTACTGAAAACAGGACCTCTAAGGGGCACTGCCTGAAACTGGTAAAGGGATGCTTCAAGAGGGAAATGAGGAGGTACTTCTTCACTGAGAGGGTGGTGGCAAAGTGGAATGAGTTACCAGAGAAAGTTGTCTCCCTAATGACTATAGACAGCTTCAACTGAGGCTGAGGCAGGGTAAAAGGGAAAATTGCATGGAAATGGGGGAAGGTGGGAGGGAAGGGAGTCATCGAAAGGGTGGGAGAAGTAGATACTGGGGACAGAGGGTGGATCCTTCAGTAGATACTGGGGAGTCTGCAAACTCGAGCAGACTAGATAGCCCATAAGGCCCTTTTCTGCTGGCTCATTTCATATGTTTGTATTAATGTTTGTAAGTAGTTAGGATGTTTATGCAACTTAGGCGTGGCTATTCACACTCTCTGTCCACATGTAACCCCTAGGTGGCACTATCCCAAGGGCTACTACCCCTGACTGCTGGGCTAGTAGCAGGTTAAGGGGCCTGAGTTTTGAAAAGGGAGCCTCCACCCAGAGGTCAGGGTTGGTAGTGGTCAAGCTAACCTAAGCACAGCCCTCTGGGACACTGTAACCCCCCTCTTTCCTTACTAGTGACCAGAACAATACACAATAATCACTTCCACAATACCCCGATGCACCACACAAGTACCCACACTGTTTGCACTTACCACCAGGGCTTTCCTCTGGCTCGGCCCTGGGGACACCCTGTAAAACAAGGTTATACACAGCAAATAACAGCAGTACAGTACTCTTGCACAAAGTGGAACCACAGTCAGGGTAACTGCAAAAAGAATTAGATCTGATTTATTTAAGGGACTTGAACAAGGGAGGGGTGTAATCAGGTTACTTTGCTTAGAGACTCTATCATTCAAACAGTTATGCATGCACTTCTGGGTCCATAAACAGTCACACACTTTGAGTACCCAGATGGAGAATCATGGGCTAGCCAGGAACGTTGCAGCTGTTTGGGGCACTGTGATAGAAGAAAATAACATGCACAACACACACTATTTGTAATCCGGAGCCGGAGGGCTCAGTTCTTGAGAAGAAAACAACAAGACAATCAGATGACACACTTTTAGATTAGGTTGTTGTTGCAGGAAGCTACCCTGATGATTACTCACAATACCGAAGACTGGACACAGGCTGGACGAAAATCAAGACAGCAGGTGGTTACTCTGGAGTACCAGGAGAAGCAGGGCCCACGCGAATCACTGAGGCATCGTTCCTGTTCAAGCGTGGAGCAGGGAGCTGATCCCCATGCAGGTCTCTTGTCGATGGCTCTGTGCAGTGGCTGGTCTGGCTGGGCTAGTGTGGCAAGTTCCCGGCCAAATGAAGAAAAATTTGGATACAGTCCATTTTGGGCTGGATACAGCTGCCAGCAAGCAGAACACAGTTCACACAGTGGGGAGCCAAGTCATGACCCACTTTCAATACACAGCATATTTACATGTAGGGAAATTCTACTGTACCAGGCAAACCACTCTCTGGTCATGATCGCAAAGTCTCTGCACAAACTGGGGATTCAAAAGCAGCTGGAAATCCTGACAGGCCAATCGCATTCAGCAAAATCTTTGGTCTTCTTCAGGTATTAGCCTGGTAGAAAATCAGTGGCTTACTTCATTCTCACAAACTCAGATTTAGTCAGAAATAATTCTCTTTTCGCCCTCTCAGGGTCAGCAGGCCAACATGCAGGCCAAAACTGAGCCCTTTTACAGTTCTGCCATGCGAATTCACTCAGGATTGCTGTTTAAAGATCACTTGAGCTCTTCTCATTTCACTTCCAAGCTCAGAACTAACTGAAAATTGCAAGCAGTCTGGGATTTCCAAAAGATCCAACAGATTCAGTTGGCTGATCTGTCTGTCGGTCTCAACAAGAGCTCCCCCTTCAGTTGCAAAAAGGCTCAAAAAACCCCAAACTACAATTCCTACAGATTTTGACTCCAGACAACTGCTGTAGTCTGGCTCCATTTTAGGTCCCACCAGACTGATTGCTCCAATTCTGCAGTCCAGGACCAAGATAATGGAGACAAACAAAACAGTCCTTGCTGCAAAGAAGGCGGGTTAGACAAACTACATTATCATTACCACTCTAAATAATTTTCAGCAAATAGTTATATCTTTCAACAGAGCTCCCTGTTACATTACTTATGACTGCAGTCTAAGCATCTCTTAAAGAGACAGTACACAGAGGCTATACAGGCACTCTCTGGCAATCACATTAAACTGCTAAAACGCAGGACACCAACCTGGCAGTGAGCATTTAGGCAAGCTCAAGGAAGACTTTTTGGGAACCCCCATTTGTAGGGGGGTTACACCCTTCCCTGCCTGGAGAAAGCTTGCCGTCCATGTCAAGTCTGTACCATCTTGCATCAGTTAACATAAACTTCCTTCTTTACTATACATTTTTACTACACTTTATAATACTATATCCATTTTGACAATACATTAGGCATATTTTACACAAGTCAGTTGAACATTACTGTACTAAATCAAGTAATAACTTCTTGTACATTAAACAGAGTAAGAGGGACTCTTCCCTATCAGCCAACTTGGGGCTGGATGAGGCAGGAGCACCATGGTGAGAGGGCAGAACAAGTAACCTGGAATGGGCTATCAAACTCAATTTGGGCAGTGAGCTTGGTGAAACATAAACACCTTTGTGAACCACATGGAGATGCAAGTCCACAGGCCTCCCTGGAGAATCACAGCTGAAACGCAATACTGGCTTGACAGCCCGGCCAGTCTTTCTGGGGGGAACAATCACAATCTCTGTACTCTCAGCACTGGTCCTGGGGCTTTCAACACTTGGGAGGGGTTCCTCTGCCAGAGTAGAATTGTCCAAACTTGGAGCACTGTCAGCTTCTTGCTCTGTAGGCTCTGTTTCTACAACACTCAGCTAATTTTGAAGAGGACTTGGTACTGAAGGGGGGATATCAGCACTCTCATAGTGTTCTTCAGGTTCTGGCATGTCACCAGAAAGACTCATTTCATCAACCCTTCCCTCAGGCAAATCATACAGTTCCAGTATACACAGAGACTCAGAATCCTCTGACGTGATACTTTGCACTTCACTTTCAGGGAGCATTGGCTCCAAGGACAAAGCTGGGGGGTTAGGCAGTCCAGAAGACCCAGTTTCATCCCCACAATTAGTCATGGGTTTACCTCGAAACAGCTAACTATGTTCATAAGACGGGTAATAGGCATAGTCACACTCACTTTCGTTAGAAGTGGACTGACAATCACTATCATTCTGGGCCAGTTGTGGAGGAAACCTTAAATCTGTGACCACTGGGATAGGTTGACTCTGTCTCTTTTTTGCAGCAGCACGAGTGACCAGCCTAGGGGGTTCAGTTTCTGGGGGTTTAGCCTCAATCATGACTTGGCCGATAGGTAGCAAGTGGTTACGGTGCATGATCTTGACAGCTTTGGAGTTGTTCTCTGGGGGCACCTTGTACACAGGTAAATCATCCAACTTTCCAACTACTACATGGGGAAGATGGTACCATCGATCAGCAATTTTGTATTTACCTGCAGTTCCAAATTGTGTAACAACACACGGTCTCCAGGTCGAAGCTTTTGAGCCTTTACTTTTTTATCATGCCTCTCTTTGTTGGCTAGATTTCTCTTGGTGGCCATTGTCTGGGCCAGTTGATAGGCATGGTTCAATTGAGCTTTCAGTTTTTGTACATATTGCAAGTGGTTTTCAGCTTGGACCCCATCTGGAGAGACCCCAAAACAGACATCAACAGGCAGCCAGGCCTCTGTCTCGAACATGAGGCAGTAGAGAGAGAATCCAGTAGCATCATTTTTTGTGCAATTGTATGCGTGTACCAAGGTGCTAATCTGCTGGCTCCATTTATGCTTGTCTTTTGGGTGGAGGGTGCCCAGCATGTCTAGAAGGGTGCGATTAAAATGTTCTGGTTGAGGGTCTCCCTGCGGGTGATAGGGGGTGGATCTTGACTTTCGCACCCCACATAGAGAGGGCATTTATTTGATTAGTCGAGTCTCAAAGTCTCTGCCCTGGTCAGAGTGGATCCACTGGGGGGCACTATAGTGGACAAATAAATTTTCCACTAGCACCTTGGCCACGGTAGATGCCTTTTGATCTTTGGTAGGAAAAGCTTGTGCATACCATGTAAAATGATCCGTAACCACTAACACATTGCCAATGTTCCGCTGATCAGGTTCTAAACACAAGAAGTCTATGCAGACTAGTTCCATGGGGGTGCTGGTAGTAATACTAACAAGGGGGCAGCCCTCTAAGGCAGGGCTTTTCTTTGCAGGCAGTGACTAGAAGTCTTTACATGGTGCTCAGCATCGGCCCCGATTTTGGGTCAGTAGAAGCGAGATCATACCAGGTCAAAGGTTCTGTCAATACAGAGGTGCCGCAAGTGATTGTGGAGGGACCTCAGCACCAAATCTTTAAAAGCCATGGGCAGGACCAATTGTTGCTCATCTGCTTTGCCACTATGATCTATTGTCTCTCTATACAACAACTGATTGAGCAACTTTAATCTGGGGCCTTCTTTAAACAATAAAGCAGTTCGCAAGTCAGTGGAACGTAACTTAGACACTTTTTTTCTCACACATAGGGCATCAAGTGCTGGCTGAATCATAAGATCTTGGGATTGAGCCCACTGAATGCTGTCATTGTCAAACTGAGGTAGTGCACTAATGTCTAGAGCAGAGAAGTGGCAATAAGCAGCTGGTATGCAGGTGTCAGAAGGGCCAAAGCAAGCTATTAAACAGCCCACTGTGTCTGCAGACATCTGTTCATCTCTATCAAACTTTTGGCACAATGCTCGAATGTCAGGTTCAGACAGCCTGACCCAATCACTCTTGGAAGTGGGCCTCCGTGATACGGTGTCAGCATCTTTATGGTTCAGGCCCAGTCTGTATTCAGCAGCATAATCAAATGTTGATAATGCAGAAAATCACTGGTGCCCAGTGGCATCTAACTTAGCTGAAGTCTGTACATAGGTCAATGGGTTATTCTCTGTCTTCATCAATATCTTTGCCCCATTGAGGTATTCATGAAACTGGTCAACGATGGCCCATTTTAGTGCAAGGAACTCCAATTTATGCACAGGGTAGTTTCGTTTGGACGGGGTCAAGCTCCTACTGGTGAAAGCTACTGGTCTCAGGCCATCCTCATGGTCTTGATAGAGCACCACTCCTAGACCCAGTAGACTAGCATCTGTAAGCAGCACATAGGGTTTGGTGGGGTCAGCATAGGTGAGGATGGGGGCATGGGTGAGCTGGTATATGATCTCATGGAAGGCTGCTTCACAGTTGGGTGTCCAGCAGGGTCTGAAGAGTTCACCTGGGCGGAAGTATGCTTCTTCTGGTTCTTTAGCGGCCCTTTTTTTGTATTTATGATTGGTAGGAGGGTAACCCTGGGTAAGGTTCAAGAGTGGACAAATCACCTCGGAACAGTCTTTTATGAACCTGCAGTAGTAGCCACAGAGACACAGAAAACATTGTAGTTCTTTCAGATTATGGGATTGGGGCCAAGTAGTCAGTGCTTCAATCTTACTGGGATTAGTCTCTATCCCTTTTGTGGATACTATCTGCCCCACATACTTCAAGGAGGTCTGGAAAAACTGGCACTTGTCAATGAACAGCTTGAGGCCAACGTTTTCCAGTTGGTCTAGGACTTTAAACAATCAGCTCTCATGCTCCTCTAAGGTGCTCCCAAACACAATAACATCGTCCAAGTATACCAGGCATTCCAGCAAATTCATATCTCCTACCGCATGTTCCATCAGTCTCTGAAAGCTGGCCAGGGCACCTGATGTCCCCTGTGGCATCCTCAGAAACTCATAGAACCCCAATGGACAGATGAAGGATGTTTTCTCATGGTCTTACAGGGCCATTGGGATCTGGTAGTATCCACTGCGAAGATCCAACACCGAGAATCATTTACTCCCATTCGAGCAGTCCAGGGCATCTTGCATACGAGGCATAGTGTATTGGTCTGGGATGGTCCGCTGGTTCAGGGTTTGATAACCAAAACACATCCTCACAGACCCATTCTTCTAACGCACAACCACAATGGGAGGGGTGTATGGGCTCTTGGATCCTTGTATTATGCCAGCAGCGAGCATTTCCTGAAGGTGTCTTCTCACATCATCTATGTCTGCTGGGGCTAGGCATCGGTACCTCTCTCAAAATGGCTGTTCATCATGCAAGCGTATGTGATGCTCCGCACCCTGGACACATCCCACATACCATTCCTTCAATGAAAACACTTGGTCTCTCTGGGCAAGTCTCTTGCAAATTCTAGCCTTCCATTCAGCAGGCAATGGGGAGTCACCAAAGTCAAACAAGTCTGGGGTCACACTCTCCTTCTCACCAGGGTGCTTGTTGCTGGGCAATATTGCAGTGTCTGTGCAGTGTACCATAGCTAGGGTGCACCCTCTGTTCACTCGGATCTCCCGATCTGACACATTGTGAATCTGGACCATCACTCGTTGTACATAGGCATGGGCATGAGCCGGCAAGATGCTGAGCTTGACCAATAATCCTTCTGGCAATTTTCCATCGCCTGGCACATCCAACATCAGTATTTTGTTCTTCACATCTTTCCAGAGGCAGACCTCCCATTGAATGGTACACCGGGTGTTAGGGGCCAGTACCATTGAATCGGGATTCTTCTTCCACACGATCCCCACTGGTTTATCCTGGTCTACTTCCTCGGGTTTCTGTTGCAAATCATAGAACCTCTTGATCAGAGCCGGAATTCTCAGGGCCCTCCCAGTCCATCGCCCTTGTTTCTCATGACAGAGTTGCACCAGTCTCACAAACATATGGGTGTTTGTTCCAGTTAACAGGGGAACCCAATCATACAGTCTGGTGGGGGGACACACTAGGGCCAGTGTCTCTACTTGCTCCTCTACACCAGTGACAGTTTCAGGAAAAGACAACCAGAGGTGGGCATATTCTAGATATGGATAAGACTTGTCGCTCAGCCCCCACACTTGTAGGCCTTCCAGGGATTGTAAGGGTACATCAGATAAGTGTTTGTCATATCAGTCCTGAAACACAATGGTCACTTGCGACCCACTGCCAAGCACAGCCCGAGTAGGAATACCATTCACAGCCACATTAGACTCCATTGAAGGGTCCACTATCTTGGACCAGTCTGAAGGGACAACAGCAGGGCCTGGGCAGATGATTTAGCCACAGAGGGGTTTGAGTTAGGATGGCTGAAGCTTATACTGCGGTCATTTTGTGCACCCTTTGACCACTGACTCATTTTCCAAAGCTCTCCTTGAAGCTGGTTCACCACTTTCTCTAAGTCCTTCTGAGACTGGGCATTCCCTCTTCATATGGCCATCCTTGCTGCAATTATGACAAATGATACTCTGTCGGGGCATCCTTGGGGAAAACATAGCAGGGGATGCAGGATCATCGATGGAAGATTGTGATCTGAATTCTGCGGGTAGTGTACCATGTCTTAAAAGCTCCTTTAGGGTGGCAGTCAATTCCTTAAGCTCAGTTGAGAAGCCACCCTCGGTAGAGGATGCCTGAGGGTGCACCCCCTACCCACATAATAGTCATGTTCTGACAGGGACCAGGGTCTCTGTCAGCAGAGGATACCTCAGTGAACGCACCCAGTGGTGCTTTTCTGACTTCCTTCAGCAACTCCTCCCACCACCGTTTAGCCCACTGCAGGACAGTTTTAGTGGTCTCCATTTCAGAAGGGCCTTCTGGTGCCATGATCACTTGGGCTGCGCTCATCCCATAATTACAATCTCCCTCTTCACTTTCTGCCTCCTGGAGTTCTTTCATCAAGTCACAGTAGTCAAGTGGATTACCTCTCCTATCCTGGAGAATTAACGGGATGATCTGCAGTTTAGAATGCTTGGCATGTTGCAGTATGCGCTCCAATCTCACACGGTTCAAATCACTAGCTGCTACCCCTCCTTTCTGGTAAGTTTTCTGCAGAGCTCTTTTCAGGTCAGTAACATACGCAGACAAACTTTCCCCTTTCCATTGCTTAGTACCTTGGAATTTCCACACCAAAGTCTCCCCTGACTCAGTGCTCCCAAAATTGTCTTCAAGTGCAGGTAGGTACTTCTGAGCAGATGCATCAGGGTTCGTGGACCTCAAAAATGTAATGGCTTCAAGGGCAGGGCCCCTCAAACTTTCCATGATTCTTTTCCACTTCTCAGCCTCTGCACACTGCCACTCGGGTACCAAAGGGGCAACATAGTTGATCCAAGTCTCCCTCTCATTCTCCTCCTGGGGGGGGAGGGTGCCCGAAAACATTCTCAACCTTTGGCAGGAGTCGTGACTAATGGCAGGTACAGATATAGGGGCCAACATTGGCATGGGCACAGAAGGCAGGGCAATAACAGGTGCTGGTGTGGAAGGGGGTGTTGGGGAAGGAACACCCCCCAGGTGGCAGGAATCGTTTCTTACAGTCCTCTACGGTTTTCCCTTCCTCCAGCAACAACTAAGCAAATTTCTTCTCAAAAGTCTCAGATAATGGTGGGAGCTCATCCTCCCCGGGGTCTTTACTGTCTTTTGTCATCACTCTCCAGGCAGCTGGAACCCCTTCTGGGGTAATAGTCTGTGGCACTTTAGAGCTGTCCACAAGGTCACTACACTCTACTAAGGCTATGAAAGTTTGGGCAATGAAATCAGCCTGCCGACCCACCACCACAGGGTTTTTTAAACATTCAACTTAGTAGAGTACTCCCTCTACAGTGTTTTTACTGGTACCTAGGGGAATATCCAGTACAAGTCGAGCATTTTGGTGGTTGATCTCCTGCCCAGTACACCACCCACCAACTGGTGTACAGCCATTTCTACTGGGGTAGCCATTAATCTTTAACAATAATTCATAATTTTTGGCCACTAGAAGGCACAAAATCTCAGCGGTGAGCCTCCAAAATGTAACCCCTAGGTGGCACTATCCCAAGGGCTACTACCCCTGACTACTGGGCTAGTAGCAGATTAAGGGGTCTGAGTTCTGAAATGGGTGCCTCCACCCAGAGGTCAGGGTTGGTAGTGGTCAAGCTAACCTGGGCACAGCCCTCCGGGACACTGTAACCCCCCTCTTTCCTTACTAGTGACCAGAACAATACACACTAATCACTTTCACAATACCCCTGATACACTACACAAGTACCCACACTGTTTGCACTTACCACGAGGGCTTTCCTCTGGCCGGGCTCTGGGGACCCCCTGTAAAACAAGGTTATACACAGCAAATAACAGCAGTACAGTACTCTTGCACAAACTGGAACCAGAGTCAGGGTAACTGCAAAAAGAGTTAAATCTGATTTATTTAAGAGGCTTGAACAAGGGAGGGGCGTAATTAGGTTAATTTGCTTAGAGACATTATCATTCAAACAGTTATGCATGCACTTCAGTGTCCATAAACAGTCACACACTTTGGGTACCCAGATGGAGAACAGTGGGCTAGCCAGGAACATTGCAGCTGGTTGGGACCCTGTGATAGAAGAAAACAACATGCACAACACACACTATTTGTAATCCGGAGCCGAAGGGCTCAGTTTGTGAAAAGAAAACAACAAGACAATCAGATGACACACTTTTAGATTAGGCTGATGTTGCAGGGAGCTACCCTGATGATTACTCATGATACCCAAGACTGGACACATGCTGAACAAAAATTGAGACAGCAGGTGGTTACTCTGTAGTACCAGGAGAAGCAGTGTGCACACTAATCACCGAGGCATCATTCCTGTTCAAGCGTGCAGCAGGGGGCTGATCCCCAGGCAGGTCTCTCATCTATGGCTTTATCTGTGCAGCAGATGGTCTGGCTGGGCCAGTGTGGCAAGTCCCCGGCCAAATGGAGGCAAATTCTGATACAGTCCGTTTTGGGCTGGATACAGCTCCCAGCAAGCAGAACACAGTTCACACAGTGGGGAGCCAAGTCACGACCCACTTTCAATACACAGCACATTTACATGTAAGGAAATTCTACTGTACCAGGCAAACCACTCTCCGGTCATGATCGCAAAGTCTCTGCACAAACCGAGGATTCAAAAGCGTCTGGAAATCCTGACAGGTCGATCACATTCAGCAAAATCTTCGGTCTTCTTCAGGTATGAACCTGGTAGAAAATCGGTGGCTTACTTTGTTCTCACAAACTCAAATTTAGTCCGAAATAATTCTCTTTTCTCCCTCTCAGGGTCAGCAGGCAGACATGCAGGCCAAAACTGAGCCCTTTTACAGTTCTCCTATGCGAATCCACTCAGGATTGCTGTTTAGAAATCACTTGAGCTCTTCTCATTTCACTTCCCAGCTCAGAACTAACTGACAATTGCAAGCAGTCTGGGATTTCCCCAAGATCCAAAAGATTCAGGTGGCTGATCTGTCAGTCACCCTTCAGTTGCAAAAAGGCGCCAAAAACCCAAAACTACAATTCCTACAGATTTTGACTCTAGACAGCTCCTGTAGTCTGGCTCCATTTTAGGTCCCACCAGACTGATTGGTCCAATTTAGCAGTCTAGGACCAAGACAGTGGAGACAAACAAAACAGCCCTTGCTGCAAAGAAGGCAGGTTAGACAAACTACATTATCATTATCACTCTAAATGATTTTCAGCAAATAGTTACGTCTTTCAACAGAGCTCCCTCTCAGATTACTTATGACTGCAGTCTAAGCATCTCTTAAAGAGACAGTACACACACAGAGGCTATACAGGCACTCTCTGGCAATCACATTTAAACTGCTAAAATGCAGGACACCAAACTGGCAGTAAGCATTTAGGCAAGCTCAAGGAAGACTTTTTGAGAACCCCCATTTGTAGAGGGGTTACACACACTTCAGGGATTACCACCCTTTTGGGGTAGCTTGAAGACACAGGATCTTCTCAAGGTGTCATAGGAACAAAGCTCCCCTTGGAGAAAGCTCGCTTAGGGAAGATGCCAAAAATCAGCGTTGAAGGCAATAGAATAGAATGGTCAGACACTACATGCCAAGAGGAGAGAGGCAGTGGGAGATAGATATGAATAGAGATATCATATTTGATATGTATCGATAGACAAAGTCACCATCCAGACCCACCTCATGACAGAATTGATCTTTATTTTATGACCTCAGGCATGGAGGAGAGGGGAAAAAAAACTTGCAGAGGAAACCTCAGGGGATTCAAGGCCTCTGGTCTTCATCCCTCCAGGCTTAATATCTTGTAAATGTTTTTAAAAGAAATCTGAAAATCCAACACTCTGCTTAGTAATAATATAATAATAATAATAATAATAACAGCAAGAGAAATCTTGTCCTCACCTTCCCTCTCAGCAAGATGTTCACCCTCTCGTGCGTGCTATAGGGCTAAGCCCTGCAACTGAAGGAGTTCCTTCTAGTGTGGACTCCACCCTTGGGAGGTTAAAATAGGTTTTAACTAGAATGTTGAAAGAATATCAGGGTTATGTAACAAAGACCAAGGAGAAGGTAAAAAGTTTGTGGAACAGCTGCTTTAGGCATGGCTGACCTGATTCTCTCTTCAGAGTACAAGGCCCTTAGGAAGCAATGTTAATGCTGAGCCATTGAGTGACAAGAACAGAACTTGTACAGTACAAAAGCCTTTTGGCATGAAAGAATACAAGCTGTATGAAGCCTTTTGGGACAGATGCATATGAGGCCATTGAGGGGCACTGAACATTTGGATGAAACCCAATGGTCATTGGGGCATGTGCCCAAACGTATGATAGAACAGTATAATAAAAGGCTACTAGAATGACAAACGGATTTGAAAATCTTGACCATGAATATAGGTTAAACACCTTGGGTTTATTCAACTTGCACAGAAGCAAGATAAGGAGGGAGACCAATAGTTGTACTATAGTACACACAACAATAGTACTCTTCTGAGGAATATGAAATTGGAATTTAGACCAGGCAAGTTTAGTACCAGGAGACAAAACAAACTTTGTCCTGGGAACTTTAAAACTAGTAGAAGAAAGTTCTACTACACCCAACAGGTTGTAGGAATCTGGAATTCTCTACCAACGGAAATTGTAAATAGCAATAATATAAAGACATTCAAAACCAGATTAGATAAATACATGGATAGGACAATACTAAATTAATACTACCACTGATCCTGTGGTGGGGGGGGCAGCTTAGCATAGATTCAAGGATTCAAGGATTCAAGTTTATTGCAGGAAAGACTCTGTTGAGCAAGCTCATTCACAAGGAGGTCCTGAGTCATATACACATACAGTTCACAATTACATAGATAGGAGATATACAATGTAAGACAACAGTAAGAGAAATTATATACAAATAAGAGGTATATACAATGGGAGTTCTTATACTATGTATGCTATACATTCCAGTTTTAGCCTAGTCCTATATTATGCAACACATTTCAGCTTATAAACAGTAGAGGGCCAGTTGGTACCTAGGGAGTTGTCTAGGCGTTGGGGGCCTAGTTGCACCTACATATGTCTTTTAGTTTAGAGATGGCTAGTATTTTGTAGGAGTTAGTTGATACAGTGCTGGTTAGCTTCAGCATGGCTTGAAGTTGGTTCCAAATATTTGGTAGGGTGTATGAGACAGCTCTTTGGCCAGCTGTGGTATGTGTCCTGGGAACAGCTAGCAAGATAAGGTCGGATTTCCTTAGGGAGTAGGCACTGTTCGAAATATGTATGAGAGACGTCAGATAGGCCTGCAATTTGTGCAGTAGCAATTTAACGTCCAAATGCCAGCATGGAGGAGACATCTGGTGGCTGGGAGACCACCCAACTGCTGCATAAAGATCACAGTGGTGGGTCCTGTACGCAGAGTTGGTAATGAAGCGAAGAGCATGGTGGTAGAGTACGCCCAGTTTTGATAGGCTCAAGGTTGGGGAGGATATAAAGATAATGTCTCTGTAATCCAGCAGGGGAAGAAAAGTTGCTTCGACCAGCCTTTTATGGGTTGCGAGAGAAAAGAGGGTCCTATTTCTGTAGAAGAAACCCAAGCATGCTTTAAACCCCTTTAATAGATCCTTGATATAGTCATTGAAGGAGAGCTTGTTGTCTATCCATATACCTAGATATTTAAATTTAAATACGACTTCCAAGGGTTCACCTAAGGAGGTAATCACAAAGTTTTTAGATGTGGTGGGTAGGGCATCAGTCAAGGCAAGACCCAAGAAAATCATTGTTTTAGTGTTTTTGGCATTTAGGAGCAGCTTGGCATTGATAAGGTTGCTTTCTAACTGGATAAAGTCAGCTTGGAGTGCTTCTCTGACTTTAGTTAAGGACGAGCCTGATGTGTACAAAACCATATCATCCGCAAAGAAATGTATGGTGGAATTCTTTATGTGGGAGTCAAGGTTGTTAATGTAGAGGGAGAACAGGATTGGTCCTAGGATGGAGCCTTGAGGGACTCCTCTGGCAATTGAAAGGGGGTCAGATAGTAGGCCATCGGCCTTGACTTTTTGTATCCTTTCCATGAGATAACTGGTAAACTACTGCAAGGTGAGTGGAGTGGCACCTATATGGACAAGACAGGTGATTAGGAGGTGATGGTCTACAGTGTCGAAGGCCTTGCTGAGGTCTAGAAAGACTGCACAAGGGACCTTCTTGGTGTCCATGGCCTGGATCCAGTCATTAGAGACTTTAGCCAAGGCTGAGATGGTACTGTGCTTCAACCTGAAACCAGATTGTGCTTGGTTTAGAAGTGAGTGTGCTTCAAGGTGATTTTTTAGTTGGTTGTATATAAGTTTTTCCAACACTTTGGAGAGAACAGGCAAGCTAGAGATAGGTCGGTAATTGTTTAAGTCACAGGGATCTCCTGACTTAAAGAGAGGAAGAACATGGGCAGATTTCCAGCAGGATGGAACAGTGGCTGTGGTAATAGAGAGGTTAAAAGTGTGAATGATGGGGGCTGTGAGCTGGGTGTAGCCTAACTGTAAGAAGAATGATTCCAGGCCATTGTCCCCTGCGCTTTTCTTGGTGTCAAGGCTAAGAATTATGTCTTCAACTTCTTTGTAGCTAATCTGACATAGCTGGAAGGGATGAGTCGGAGTAGCATGCATAGAATCTGGTTTATTGTGGCTATTCGCTCGGCTAGCGTATGGGGAGGAGTTGAATGCCAACCCAGCTGTGGCAAAGTGAAGGTTAAGTTCTTCGATGATTTGCAGTTTATTTTCAACTATCCTGTCTTTGGCCAGAATCTTGGTGGGAAGGGAGGGAGCAGCTGAATGGCCTTCAATGGATTTTAGTGTCTTCCAGATTTTTGGGGAGTTCCCTTTGGCCTGCTCCAGAGATGAGATATACAAGTTTGCTTTGCATAGACCACTGTGCCTACTTGTGTCTCTACATTCTGCTGACATTCCAAGTAAATAGTATAAAAGTTAGGCAGAAATGAAAGTACTGAAGTATCTTAAGACAGTACGAATGTTGAGTCCTAAGCAGAGAAGTCAGATGACATCTGGGCAGGCTGGTGAGCAACTAGTATGGAGAAAGCAGTGGCTCAGAGGTGCAGGAAAATGAAAAACGCAATCTCAGAGGTGGACCCAAAACATCCAGGAATGTAAAGCACAGCCAAAGCCAGTGGAAAAGAAACTGATGCTGAAGGTTACCCAAGGCAGAGGGCAGCAAGTGGAGAGGTGGAGCCACATCAAGATACTAGAAGGAAGGCTGACCCCCAGGCAAGCCCTTCTAGGTAGGAAGCCACAGGTGTCTGTGATGGAGATATGAGACAGAGGGTCAGCAATCAACAAACACAGAAACCAGAAAGAAACCACAGACACCAGAAAGAGCTGGGTTCACATCCAGAATGGAAGGCACAAAAACAAACAAGCAGGAAGGCATGGCATGGCCACAGAAAAATGCCAAGAGCAGAGTACAAGAGAGTGGCTCACTAAAGGCACAGCCACAGTGGGAGAGAACACTGAAAACAGCACATGAATCAAAGCAGAGTCCAGTAAGGATGAAACAGCCAGAACTAAAGGGAACAGCATGCCAAAGGCAGTGGGATCAAGCTCTCAGTCAGCCAGCCAGACAGCAGGGACACACAACAAACCAGGCATGATGTTGGAAGCACAGCAGAGCAGGAGCTCCATGATCTGAGGTGGGAAGGTTTGAGGTGGTGGAGTCGAAAACAACAAAGGGAGACAAACAGAATACAAACATACGAAAGTTGCCAGCAGCAAAAAGCCATCCAGGTCTATCTAGGCTGCTTGAGATTGCAGCTAGCTTCCTATTCAGCAGCTGCCCCACCCCGCTCCCTTCCCTCTCTTTACCCTCCCCTTTGCCCTGACCCACCCCTTCTTGAAGCTTTCCACTGTGTTACATGCCACCACCTCAGCAGGTAGTGCATTCCTCTTTGCCACCACCCTCTCCGTAAAGAAATGCCTCCTCACCTCCCTCCTGAATCTACCCCCCTCCAATCTCATGTCATGGCCCCTAGTGTCTCTCCCCACCCTCCTCCTGAAGAGAGCCTCTGTGCCTGTTTTGATTATCTCCTGCATGTATTTGAATGTCTCAGTCATGTCCCCCCTGTCCTTCCTCTCCTCCAGTGTGTACATGTTTATCTCTCTTAGTCTGACCTCATATGGCAATTCCTCCAGGCCCGGAGTCATCTTTGTTGCCCTAGTCTGCACCACCTCCAGCAGCCTAATGTCCTTTTGTGGTATGGGCACCAGTACTGCACACAGTATTTCAGGTGGGAATTAACCAACAATCTGTGTAATGGTAGAATACCCTCCCTTCTTCTCGAGGTAATGCCCCTTTTGCATTGCACCCCAGCATTTTGTTGGCCATTGCTGCTGCTTTTCTGCATTGCATGGAATTGTTCATTGCTCCCATGATGAGCACCCCCCAGATCCTTCTCCTCTTCTGTTACCTCCAGCTGTACACCCCCAGATGGTAGCTTCTCCTTGAATTTTTTGTTCCAAAGTGCAGTACCTTGCATTTATTTCCATTGAACCCCAGTTGCCATCTGTCAGACCATGCCTCTTGCCTTGCCAGATCCTCCTGTAGCCCCCGCCACCTAATCTGGTAGTCCACCACCGCTCCCATCTTGGTGTCATCCACAAATAGGCTGATTTTGTTGCTGAAGTCCTCCTAGATGTCTGCAGTAAATATGCCAAACAGCACTGGGCCCAACACCGACCACTGTGGAACACCACTTGTCTCAGGCTTAGCGGATGAGTATTCCCCACCTACCATCACCTTCTGCTGCCTATCTTTTAGCCAATTCTGCACCCACCCCACTAGGTTTGCTCCTGCCTTTGTGCCCCATAGCTTGCTTCCAAGTCTCCCATGCAATACTGAATTGAAGCCTTATTGAAGTCTAGGTACAGGACATCCATTGCATGATCCCCTTAAATTTGCCTAGTCACTCCAGGTGTCAGCGTGGCTCAGTTGGTAGCACATCCGCCTTTGGACCAGAAGGTCATGGGTTCTCATCCCACACCAGGACTAGACTTGCACCTAAAAATCACTGGCATCTGAGTGCAGTATTTGGGGGTGCTGTACTGCTGCGGTGTGCCGTCCTGCGGATGAGATGTTAAACCAAGGTCCCATCCTGGTGGGTGTCCAGGTGGAAATAAAAGAACCCAGGGCACTCTTCGCAAAGAGCAGGGAACATTCCTGGTGTCCTGGCCAACATTCCCCTTCCCATAAACCAGTTCATGCAATTATTTTTTATTTATTTGTGAAATCAGTTTACAACCTTTGAGCCAGAGGCTCGTTTCCAAAGGTACCTCATCACATTAAAGACATACATAGAGTTTTAGGTTACATAGCATAGGTTTTGCTAAAAATAGGCGTTCATCAGAGGCGCCACGTCACACTGAGGTCAGACAAAATACATTTAGGTTACAGGGTACAAGTAACTGAGAACAGGTGTTACACAAGTTGGTATCAAAAATTGAGCAATCTAATAGGCATACTAATGAAACAGCTGGCACTGGCCAGGTTAGACATAGGTACGGTGTACCGGGAAGAGGTGGTGGAGAGGGTTAGGGGAGTGCCCGTGGGCGCTGTCATGAGAAGTCGAGGTGGAGGCTGCCTTCAGAGACAGGAGCAGCTACGAGTGTTGAAGAGTTGGTTTCAAGGGTGGTTTTGAACTTGGAGATGGTGGTGGTATTGGTGATGGGAGCAGGAGAGAGTTAAACTAGGATGGGGCTCTGTAGCAGAAGGACCTCTGGCCACGGGTTGGTTCTTGATCTGGGGACCATTAGAGTGGTCTTGTTGGATGACCGTGTTGCAATAGTGGGTGGGATCCGGTGGATGGATGCCGCCACCCCAGGAGGGGAGAGTCCGAGTAGGGTTTTTTTTGTGAGGAGGCAGGTTTGATATCGGAGCCGTTCATCCAGGGTAAGGAGTTTAGCCTCGTCATACAGCTGACAGGTGTGTGTGAGCCTGGGGGCACCAGTAATCAATCTGCAGGCTTTATTCAGGGTTAAGTGAATTTTTTTGAGTGCAGTTGTGTCGGCAGCACCATAGACTGGTAGACCATAGTCTACAAGGGACGATACGGAAGACGTAACAGCGAACCGGAGTGCATTTGGGGGAAGGCAGGTTCTATGATGGAAGAGGATGCCAAGCCATGTGTTAGTGATGGATGTTAGGGCATCAATGTGGTTGTGAAATGTGAGGGCTGAGTCGAAGGTAACCCCAAGGTATTTGTAGGAGCAGACTTGTTGCAGTGGCTGTTTGGTACTAGGAAGGATATAGAGTGGGTGGTTGCTAGCTTTGTTTTGGGGGTGGGAAAAGAGCATAGCTTTGTTTTTTTTTTAAGATTGATGACGAGTCTACGCTCCTTAAACCAGGCTTCAGCATTATTGAAAGACTGCTGTAGGGTGTCCTGAAGGGAGACGGGATTGCGTTGGGTGGAAAAAGGATAGCGCCATCTGCATACAGGAGAATTTTGCCAGGGCATGCACTGGGCAGGGTGTTCAGATAGAGTGAGAAGAGAAGGGGGCCCAGGATGGAGCCTTGGGGGACCCTAGAGTGAATGGGACGGGTATCAGAGAGTATCCCATTGATTTTAACACACTGTGATTGAGCAGCTAGATAGCTTGTGCACCATGCTAGGGGGCCAGCCAAGAGACCAGTGTGGCAGAGAGCATTCAGCAGAAGAGGGTGGGAGACGGTGTCGAAAGCCTTTGAGAGGTTGATGAACACTGCACCAGCTAGGGAGCTGGTATCCAGGGAGGAGTGTAGGAAGTTGGAGAATTCAATTAGTGCAGTGCTGGTACTGTGACCAGCACAGACGCCATGTTGCTCTTGGCATAAGATGTTATGCTTAGCCAGATAATCAGTGATTTGAATGGCCACCACTTTCTCCAGGGCTTTGGTGGGGGGGGGATGGAGATTGGCCGTTAGTTGTTGACCGACGACCTGTCGCCCCCTTTGTGAATTGGTGTGATAATGGCTGTTTTCCAAGCCGTGGAAAATTGTCCCAGGCAGAGCGATTGGTTAATTAGGCCGGTGAGTGGGGCAAGGACTTCATCTAGCACCAGCCTGAGGATACTGGGGTCCAGTGAGTCACTGCCGGGACTGTTGCTATTCAAAGCTTTGATTAGGATGGGTCTGGCTTCCCGGGCAGAAATCTTGCGCAGGTGGAAGCTGGGGTGCTGGAGGACAGGGGAGGTTGGTTGGGGAGGGTCAAAGAATTTACTAGGAGGACTGAGCTAAGGTCAGTGAAAAGCGTGTGTTGAGCCAGTTAGCTGGTGGTGGCAGGCTCGGTAGTGGTAGTGCCATTGCTAGTGAGCTGGGATGGGGCAGGGGAGCGTGATTTTCCATTTAGTTGTTTAATATTATCCCAGAAAGTCTGGGCTGAGCCCCAGGAGGAGGTAAGGGTGGCCTGGTAATGGTCAGCCTTGGCTTTCCGGATGGCCCAAGAGCACTTATTCCGGGCTGCATTGTAAGCCTGCCTATCAGATAGCCGACCCGTTTCAGTGGCAAGGTGCCAGAGGTTATCCCGATTTCTTAGTAATTGTAGGAGGGCAGGGCTAACCCAGGGTGCATTCTGCTTTTTGGATCGAATTTTGGTGAAGGGTGCAAAGAGATCACAAGCCATGTTGAAGGTGTGTGTGAAGAAGGCGAGGGCAGTGTCAGTGTCGGTTGCATGATGAATGGAGGACCAGTTTATCTGGGTGAGGAATAGTTTGAGTTTTTGCAGCCCACCAGGGCGGAGGCACCTGTGGAGGGTGGTCTGGGCTTTGGGTTTGGGATTGGGGACTGCCCAATGAAATAGGATAGGGGAGTGGTCACTTAGGGAATCTGGTAGGACCTAGATGTTTTGGATTTTTTGGGGTCGGTTGGTGATAATAACATCCAGAAGGGTGCTGGTTCCTCTCTTAGGGTTTATTCTAGTGGGCTGGGTGACGAGTTGTGTCAGGTCTTGGGGCAAATGAGTCTCTAATCGTGGAAGAGGAGGTGCTGAGCCAATTTACGTTAAGGTCCCCAACTAGGATTTGTTCTGCCTTATGGTGGAGGGAGGCCAGATAGTCGGTTAAAGATACCAGGGCCGGGTGCTGGTTCTTCGGGGGAACGTAGGCAGTGGTGAGATAGAGAGGGCCTCTAGAGGGTTCCGGGGTGAGTTTGAGGGTAAGAGCCTGGGCCCCATTTACAAGGGCAGGGGTGGGGAGCGCGTTCCCAAGTATTGTGTCTCTAGTGTAGATTGCACAGCCTCCCCTCGCTTGTTTCACTTCTCGTCCTCCCGGTATAAGGTATAGCCTGGGAGGGAGACAAATGAGTCAGGGGTGGATTTGGACAGCCAGGTTTCAACCAGGCTATGATGTCTGGTTGATGAGCCATGGCCCAGCACTGTAGGCGTCAAATTTTTTCAGCAGGCTGCATATGTTCATGGAGGCTATTTGGAGACCAGTGGGCCGAGTAGGTGGGTGGGAGGGGGCAGGGCCTGGGTTGGGATGTATGTTCCCTGTCAGGAGCAGAAGGAGGAGAACTGCTCTGGTCAGAGGGTGGCAGAAGGAGAGTTTACGCCGGGAGCGATAGGAAGAGAAAGGGGTTTTCGTAGCACAGGGGGTGGGTAGGGCAGCACAGGCAGAGAAGGCTTGCGTGATCAGATGCCCAAGGGAGCAGGGGGAGAGGAAGGTAATGTCTGGATGGGGATGAGGTGGAGAGGAGCATATGGGGTGTGTGGAGGAGGAGGGAGGGGGAGGAGCAGTTGTATAGGAGGAGGGGAGGGCAGGAGGGTAGGTAGGAGCACTGGAGTAGTGAGGCTGAGGGTTAACAGGGACAATAGGGTTGGTGGAAGGCAAAAGGAGGAGGAGGAGAAGAGAGAGGCAGGTGGGCAGGAGGTGCACATGCATAACTGGTAAGGGTGAGAGAGCTGAAGTGAAGAAAGATGGGGGAACTAGGATGATAGAGGGGGAGCTAGTAGTGAAAGGTCACCTCCAAGTGTAGTTGCTGCTTTGGTACAGTGGCAGAGCTGGTGCCTGAGGTGCACAGGGCACTAGGTTCAAGATTTGCCCAGGATAGCAGGAAGAGGGGGGGTGGGTGGTTGGGGCAGGTGGGAAGTGCCACACAACAGTCAGGCTGTAGTGCAGGATGCTTTACCTCTTACAGGCTCTGGCTATCCCCGAGTTCAGGCTCCGCTGCTGGGCAGAGTAGTGAATCCAGTCTGTGTGTGGGTGATGATGTGTGATATGGCCGCCACCACACATTCAGTCACATCACTACCAGTCTAGCATTGCTTGTAAAGCACTTTGGGATACTGTGTATGAAAAACGCTATATAAATGCTAATTCTTCTTCTTTTCATAGCATTCCACCAGGTTGGTCTGGCATGACCTGCCCTTGACGAAGCAATGCTTCCTCTCGTTCTGCACCCCATTTTCCTCCAGTAGTGCCACTAGCCTCTCCTTTAGGATGGTCTTCATTAGCTTCCCCACTATGGACATTAGACTTACTGGCCTATAGTTCCCAGGTTCATCCTTGGGTCCACTATTGTGGAGGGGAACCACTGGAGCCAGTCTCCAGTCATGGGGTACACATCCTGTGTCTAGGGATGAATTAAATAATTCTGCCAAGGGTCCTACCAGAACCCCTGCCAGCTCCTTCAGCACTCTTGAATATACTCCACCTGGTCCTGGTGCCTTGTCCACCTTCAATGCCCTTAACCTCTCCAGCACCCTTCACACTGTGATTTCTCCCCCATTTGTTTCTGTCCTCCCTCCTATTATGCATAATGCCCCCTTCCGTTCTTTCATAAAGACTGACCAGGAGAAGTGGTTGAGCACTTCTGCCTTTTCACCCCCTTCTTCCACCCATCTTCCTTTCTTCTTAAGTCTTAAAATTTGGTCCTTACAGCTTCTTTTCTGCCTGATGCACCTAAAGAAGTATTCTTCCCCTTTTTTATGCCCTGCACCAGCCTGAGTTCTCTTGCCGCCTTGGCGGCCCTTACCCCTTGGTCACTTCCTTTGCTTCTTGCAGATATTCCTCCCTATCCATATCCTGCCCCGATCTTCTGTATCTCCTGTAAGCTGCCCTTTTCCTCCTCACCCTGTCTAACACCGCTTTGCTTATCCAGCTGGATTTCTTTCCCCTAGCCTTCTTAGTTTGGGCCCTACAGCAAGTTTCTGTTGCCTCCGCTATCCTTTGTCTTATCAGTTCCCAGCTTTTTTGTATGTCCATACCTGGTTGAATTTTGCACAGGAACCCCTGTGCCGCTTCTGTCATCATCTTAAAGTTGGCATTCCTGAAATCCAGCACCCTTGTGCCAGATGCCCCCTCTCTTTAGCCATCTGTAACTGGAACCATACTGTCCAGTGGTCACTCCCTCAAGTGGTTCCTCCACCCTCACATCCCTCAACCACTCCCTGTTTGTAAGTATGAGGTCAAGGGTGTTCCTTTTTCTTAGTTGTTTCCTTGATCAACTGTACCAGAAAACTTTCCTGGAAGGCATCCAGCATTATCTGCTTTCTTCTGTTCTTTGTGGTAGGTATGTCCCACTCCACCCCCGGCAGGTTGAAGTCCCCTACTATTACTATCCCCTCCTTCCTGCAGTTCCACCTGATCTGTTCTACCAGTACCCTGTCCATCCCTTCAGACTGAGAGTGTGGCCTGTACACCACCGCCAGTCTTAGTGATCTATTTTTGGGATCCTGTAGTTGCACCCACAGTGTTTCTGTATCTCCCTCGTCTCCCTCCTGCCTTACACATTTTAATCCCTCCTTTACATACAGTGTGACACCCTCCACTTCCCCTTTTCCCTATTCTTTCAGTGTACTCTGTACCTCAGAACTGTCATGTCCCAGTCGTGGATTTGGATGGCCCATGTCTCGGTCATAACCTCCAAGTCCACTTCCCCCTCCTCTAGGAGAGCCTGTAGTTCCACCTCCTTATTCCCCAGACTCTTAGCATTTAGTGTTACCACCCTCCAACCCTTGTCTCTACCCCCCCCACCTCTTTCCCCTTATGTCTGCTCCCTTAGTAGTTACCTTCCTCCTTACCTTGCTATCATGGTGGGTAAGCACATTTGGTTTCACATCAGTAGGCCTCTGAACTACTCTATCCATCCTGCTACTCCCCTCCTAGTTTAAATGCTTCTCAATGTGCTTCCTTATTCTTGCCTTCGGTATATTTTTTCCTTCCTCAATTAGGTGACGTCTATTTTTTGCATACAGACTGTTGTTCTCCCAGATCCCCCCAAGACCATACCTCTTTTCCTGACACCAGGCCCCCAGCAATTCGTTAAACTCTTAAATTCTCCCTTTTCTTGCCATACTTGCCTGGGAACAGGAAGTACCTCCAAGAAGGTGACAGATCTGCCCGCTTCCTCACACAGAGGTCCCAGTTCCTCAGACCTCCTCTTTACCTCCCCTACTGTCCCATCAGTCAGGTAATTCATCCCCAGGTGTATTATTAGATGAGGCTTTTCCCTTCCCCTGCTTGCATGCATTAGCATGGATTGCCCCACCCTTTCTACCTTCATTTCTGGCATGACTTCCACCCATATTCTACTGTGCCTCTCCCCTTTGCTGCCACATCTGACCCCTCTTACTATTGAGTCCCCCAACACCAAGACACCTTATTTCTTCCCTTCTCCATCTTCCCCTTCTCCTCTCCTTCATCCTCCTGCACAATGTTCCCTCCTATTGTTGCTGTTTCTCCCCCTGTGTTCTCTGCTGTACTCAACCCTTCTTGCCCCAATTCACCTATTTCTCCATCACCTTCCCCAGATATTTTGTTCTTTGTACCCATGGACCATGCTTCCCCTTCCTCCTTCCCCTCCTTTGACCCCTCTGTTAGAGGTCAGCCCTGGTCTGAGCTTACTGTGTTACCATCTCCCTGTACTCCTTCTCTTGTTCTCCTTGTACATTTGTTTCCTGTACCTGTGTCACCCTCTCTGTTCCCTAGTCTTAACCCCCTGTCTCTCTTATCTTCCCCATCTTTTTTCTTTTCCTGGATGTCTTTTGTGCTTTCCACATTCCCTTCTCCTCCTGACCTAATATGCCCCTTCATCATCTTTGACACTTCCCCTATTAGCCTTAGTACATCTTTCTCTAGCCTCATCAGCCTTATACAGATTGGGCACCCCCCCATCCTCCACAGGATGTCCATGAATACTGCTCCACCAGAGTTATTACATCCCATGATCCTTCCTCCCATGTGATTTATGTTCCCCCCCCTTTCCTGATTCCTTTGCCCCTTTCCCTCCACTGACGCTCATTCTGGCCTGCTCCACTACCTTGTCTCCATTCCAGACTTCCCCAATCTATCACTCTGGTCCCATTACCCCTTCCACTTATTTGTTCCCTCTGCTCCATTCTCCCTCTCATGGTTCCTCTTCTTTCTATCTTACACCTGTCTATTGGCAGCACTATTTCCCTTATTTTCCAGTCTCTCTACCCTGTGGTGTGTGGCTGTTTTGTGTATGGAAATAAGATGGCTAACAGTGTGTGTATATGCAGTCAGCAGGTACCGTATGATGTCACAGACTACCAGTATAAAGGAAGTGATGTACTGAGGGTGGGTGGCGGAGGTGGGACCCTCCTGAGCACAAGGAATAATCAGCTACCCCAGCAAACCCTCACTGAGACACTCAGCTGCACCAGCAAATTCCCCTAAACAGGTACCTTTCCAACTTAAGTCAGAAAGCACCCTGGTACCAATTGAAAACAATAAGCTGCGAAAGAAACAATAACAGCAATAAAATAAATGAAAAGCAACAGATACTTCCCTGAGATGTGTCTGCTTCCTTTCCCAGCTCCACCACTCTGACTCAGCTCCACCTTCAGTTAGCACTAACTCTGATGAGGCCCAAGGCAAAACAGTTATCACCCCTTTCCCAAGCTACAGGGCTAGACACACACACACAAACAAACTGCAGTTCCTGCAAATCCCCCAAACAGGTATCTTTCCAGCTTAAGTCAGAAAGCACCCTGGTACCAACTGAAAACAACAATAAGCTGCAAAAGAAACAATAACAGCAATAAAATCAATGAAAATCAACAGATACTTCCCTAAGAGGTGTCTGCTTCCTTCCCCAGCTCCACCACTCTGACTCAACCCCACCTTCAGTTAGCAGTAACTCAGCAGAATCAGGAAGAGTTATCAATGCAGCCACCACTGACCCAGCAACAAGGAGCAGTGGAAACTGCCAGCCAGGAGTGACAACCATGGAATGGACAGAGTAAAGAAAGGTGGGGTGGGGGGGGGGAGAATGAAGAAAAAGAGATGGAAAAAGCTGCAATGCAGAGTTTGCAGCTGACAGTTAGAAAAAAGAAGCATCCAAAGTATACTTGAGTCCTGTGTTTAAATAGTGCCTAAAAGGGGCATTGCATGAATCACCCACTGGCCCATCAAACTACAGGCATAGCCTGTGTAATTATACAGTTTCTATATCAGGCACTGTCCTGGTATGTTTAGAACAACAGTTCTCTGTCTTTCTGTGGCTGGCTACTTGTAATGTCTGGACATATCTGCAGCATTTCAGCTTTCATTGTGGTAATTTCATTTATTTATTGGATTTTGTTAACCAAGTTTACTTACTGAGACTTGCATCCTTTTTCCAGTAATGACTCATGGTAAGTTTTATACACTGTATGACTTGTTTCCATATTGGTACAGTATCACGTACAATTAAATAACATTGAGGACATAGTGACAATAGCAATAACAAGAGGTACAACAGTGAGGGCCAATGAATTGCATAGCAAAATCTATATAGAGATCAATAAGCCAAAGTGCATTACGCAGTGTTACAGAACACAGTACATCAAATCAAGTTCAAGGCATTTTTAATTTCCAGCAGAGGGAAGTAAGCATCTTAAGCCAGAATGTGGCACAGAGAAGCCAAGAGGAGGCTCAGCTGAAGCTGGACCAGTTATGCTTTGGGGTTGGAAGTCCTTTGAGTAGCCCCTTGAAGGTGTGATAGATACAGCTTTCTGGGATGAGGACTGGACGTTCATTCTAGAATAAAGGTGCTTTGTATGAAAAGGACTGTTGATCGAATGTAGTTTGGGTCCTTGGAACCTCTAGAAGGAGCTGGGAGGAGGAGCAGAGATGCCTTCTAGTTGGCTTCCAGGTCAGTATATCTCTGAGACTGGCAAGACAATTCATTAGTCACTTACTGGCCAGACAGACAATAGGGTAGTAGAGACACTCTTCAAGAAGGGGCCAGTGTAGAGAAGCAAGAGGCAAGGACATTGCAAAAGTGTTCTTGATTTCCTGCACCATAAAAAAAACCTGCTGACTGTGTGATGCAGAACTTTAAGATTAGTAAACCCTATGCCTTTCAGAGAGGAGAAGACTGCAGCCACATACAGTGGCTTAGGGAGGAGAACACTGTTGGCTTCAGACACAGTCTTCATTATTAAGATAGGAATTGAGTCTATAGAGCAGCCCTAGCTTTTGGGAAAGAAGCTTGGTGACATGCTCCATATAGGTCTTGAATGTGAGCTCATGGTCAAGCCAGATACCAAGATACTTTATTGTGTCTTCCACTTCCAAATGGGCACCTGTGGAGGTAGGGATTTGTAGGAGCTTACTTCAGTTTAGTGAACTAAAAGAAAGGTGTACAGAGACAGCCAAAAGGCAGCATTAGGTAAATGCAACAACCCATTTATTTATACAAAGTGCACATACCTAAAACAACAAACAAAAAACTATAACCCCAGCGCTTTGAACCTTTCCAGACTCTTTGTCGGGAGTCAGCGTGTGTGGTAGTCAATTTTTAAAGGCTACCACTTAAAGAAACAGAACCATAGTTCATTCCACACCACACGTGATAGTGAATAACACAATGCAGGAAAACTGCAAAAAAAATTATAACCATAAAGAAACAGGCTGGGTATAAATTTTTGACTTGACAATAAATATTATAATACCAGACAAATTATGGCATTACATGGGATAAAATATCCCTCAAAAAGTCCATTGCCTAAAGCAGAAAAAAAGGACATCCATTATAATGGGACTGTAAGTAGAATTCATTCTGATGTATACCTGCAAAAGGAAAAAAAGGAGAAAGAAAAATATAAACGAACACAGAAAAACATATAAAATCCATCATCAGGCAGATGTCAATGCAAGACAAACTTACCTTAACAAACGTTCACAAATTCACTTAAAAAACAAATAAATCTTATTCAAAGAAAGGGGGTAATCTCCCAGTTTTCATTCAGTCCTTTAGGAGAAACTGCATTCAGCTGAAAAATGTGCCTGCTCTACCTCTGCAGGAGTAAATTACGTCAGTTACCACCTCTAAAAAGAGGAGGTACATGATCAATCATAGTAAATTTAAAGGATGACAGAGCCTGTCCATGGCGCATACTCCAATGTGTACCCACTGGGGTGTCACAACGTCCATGTAAAATGGATCTGACATGCTCCTGTATGCGTTCTTTTAAAGGATGGATGGTCATTCCTACATACAGGGTGGGGCAATCGCACCATATGGCATAGACCACATGTGTGGTACGACAGGTGACAAAATGATGAAGACTAATGTTTTTTCCATTTGTCGGACTAGTAAAAGTGTTCCCTCATTTCATATGGGTAAAGATATTGCAATTTCCAAATGGGAAAGAATGATGTGGTTTTGCCGCGAGTAAACCCTGAACCTGAGAGGGTCCAGGGACAAAATGACTCTTAATAACAATACCAAGAATAACAATTCTGCCTTTCACAGATCTACCCTTTCGATAAACAAGTCTTGGGGAATTACTAATTCTACCTGACAAATCACTATCAGCTTCCAAAATGTGCCAGAACTTTTTTAAAGCACCGGCCACCTTGGGTGTCACCCTATTAAATTCTGTGACAAAATGAATAAGATCACCATTATGTTCTTCTCTGTTTCTAGGTCTCAGTAATGTTAATCTGTCCTGCCTAAGTGCATATTCCTCTGCTTCCTACAGGATTTTTATCTCATAGCCACGAGCCTTAAATCTTCCAGTGAGATCCCTTTCATGTTACAAAAAAGACTCTGTAGAGGAACAATTCTTTCTCAGTCTCAAAATTTGGAACGTTGGTATATCTTGTGTGATATACTTTGGAAGAGCACTATCAGCCCTAAGTAAAGTGTTTCCAGAGTCTGGCTTTTGAAAATGTTCAGATTCAGTGCTGTCATCTGCTGTGGCATGCAAACCAAAATCCAAAAAAGTTACAGAAGAAGGGTCAGTTAAAAAGGTAAACTGCAAATTAAGGTCATTAATGTTAAGTCTTCCCAGAAAATCCTCTGCTTCAAGCTGCGTGCCACACCAGATGCACAAGATGTCATCACTATAACAACCCCAATATCTGATCTTATTACTAAAGGGGTTTGCTCTGGGGTCAAAGATGATGACCTCCTCCCACCAACCCAAAAATAGGTTGGCATAGGTGGGCACCATCGCTGACCCCATGGCTGTGCCACAAACCTGTAGAAAAACTTATAATTAAAGGTAAAAAGATCTAACAAATCCTGGCTTTGAAACAAGTCCATAAAGAACTTAACAGTGTGGAGTCCCAGATGATATTTGATGCTGGTTAGAGTGACTCAATATTAATTGTCAGCCACAAGTTCCCAGCATCAAAGGTTTGGTATTCAAGAGCCTCTAGAACAGCCATCATATCCTTAAGATGAGAAGGAAGGCGTACAACAAGTGTGTACAAAAAGACATCCAGAAATGTGGATAGGTTCTCAGTAAGAGAGCCTATACCAGAAATTATTGGACATCCAGGAGGGTTCTGGGGGTTCTTGAGTACTTGTTATCACGTGGCAGAAACAAATTCCAGAAACATTCTAAGAGTATTAATAAAAATGATACTAATAACCAACAAGTAAACAAACAATTTCATTAGGAGGAACCAAGGAGGTGGGATTTTGTCTACCTCAGCACACAGAAGTGCAGTCCAAGGAGACAGCAGATTGATTAGGTATGAAGCCGAAAATTATTGCAAGAAAACAAGGAGGGGATGTAAAGGATGAGCCAAGAAACAGGGCAGAACAATGGCAGAAGCAACAGAAACAACACAATCTATGGGGGAAGGGCAAATCTTAAATCTCTCCGATATGGAATTAACAGATTTTCAGTGGTCAATACTTTCAAAGGGCCTATCATTTGTACCTGAACTGAATTACGATGGAGTCACGATACAGATTGATCTTGAAAAGACTTACAGACAATTACGATTAAAGAAGTTTTTTTATACAAAAGAGAAATATGTGTGGGTTTGATTCTGCTCCACCCATGATTGATCCCTCAACCCCTGCCTCCCTCTCCCCCATACTCCCCCTTTTTCCTCCGTTCAATCTAACATTAACTTTGTTAACATAAACCAGGATGCTGCTGGAATGGAGATCCCACTTCTGGGAGCTATGTCGGTGGAACAGCTTGCAGCATCTTGGGACCCAGTATGGGCCTTGGACAATTTTGAAGATTTTAAAAGTAATCTAACTTGGAAGAGGAATGTCTATCATCAGACCTCTACCCTTTGCCCTGGAAGATGTATCTTACCAGTGATATCTACTTTTGAGAGACTAATGAATATGGAAGAGGACAGAATTTTTTCTACTACTACCCCTACATGTAAGGAGAATAGAAATATCACAGTGGAAGAATTGAAAGCATTGAAAGAACTGGAAAGTATTAAAGAAGTGGTGATTAAAGCAATGGATGAGGGGGGCCAAACAGTGGTTCAAAATACCATTGATTATGTGCTTGAAGCTGATCGGCAGTTACTCAATGCTAAAAATTATAGACTTTTGGACAGAAATCCTCTTCCACATTTTCAAGAAAAACTGACTAACTTTCTTTTCCTTTATAGATCTCGAGGTATGATTTCTGAAAAATAATTTAATTATCTTAATCAGAAATTTGCGGTTGTCCCGACATTTTACCCTTTGCCTAAAGTACACAAGAACACCCAGAACCCTCCTGGATGTCCAATAATTTCTGGTATAGGCTCTCTAACTGTGAACCTATCCAAATTTCTGGATGACTTTTTGTACACACTTGTTGTACGTCTTCCTTCTCATCTTAAGGACACAATGGCTGTTCTAGAGGCTCTTGAATACCAAACCTTTGATGCTGGGAACTTGTGGCTGACAATTGATGTTGAGTCACTCTATACCAACATCAGACATCATCTGTTATTCCACGCTGTTAAGTTCTTCATGGACTTGTTTCAAAGCCAGGATTTATTAGATCTTGATTTTGTTTAGGATGCATTACAGTTTGTACTTACCAGTAATTTGTTTACCTTTAATTCTAAGTTTTTTCGACAGGTTTGTGACACAGCCATGAGGTCTGCGATGGCACCCTCTTATGCCAAATATATTTTTGGGTTGGTGGGAGGTGCTCATCATCATCTTTGACCCCAGGGCAGACCCCTTTAGTAATAAGATCAAATATTGGGGTCTTTATATTGATGACATCCTGTGTATCTGGTGTGACTTGCAGCTTGAAGCAGAGGATTTTCTTGGAAGACTTAACATTAATGACCTTAATTTTCAGTTTACCTTTTTAACTGACCTTTCTTCTGTAACTTTTTTGGATTTGTGTTTGCATGCCACACCAGATGGCAGGATTGAATCTGAAAATTTTTGAAAGCCGAACTCTGGAAACACTTTACTTAGGGCTGATAGTGCTCATCCAAAGCATATCACACAAGGGATACCTAAGGTCCAATTTTTGAGGCTGAGAAGGAATTGTTCCTCTACAGAGTCTTTTTTGCAACATGCCCGTTGGTATGAAATGAAAATCCTGCAGGAAGCTGAGGAATATGCACTTAGACAGGACAGATCAACATTGCTGAGACCTAGAAACAGAGAAGAACATAATGGTGATCTTATTCATTTTGTCACAGAATTTAATAGGGTGACACCCAAGGTGGCCTGTGCTTTAAAAATGTTATGGCACATTTTGGTAGCTGATAGTGATTTGTCAGGTAGATTTGGTAATTCCTCAAGAGTTGTTTATAGAAAGGGCAGATCTGTGAAAGACAGAATTGTGAGGAGTCATTTTGTCCCTGGACCCTCTCAGGTTCAGGGTTTACTCCCAGCAAAGCCCCAGGGTTCTTTCCCATGTGTAAATTGCAATATTTGTACCTATATGAAATGAGGGAACACATTTACTAGTCTGACAAATGGAAAAAACATTAGTCATAATTTTGTTACCTGTCATACCACACATGTGGTCCATGCCCTATGGTGCGATTACCCCACCCTGTATGTAGAAATGACTACCCATCCTTTTAAGAACGCATACAGGAGCATGTCAGATCCATTTTACATGTACATTGTGACACCCCAGTGGGTACACATTGGAATATGTGCCATGCACAGGCTCTGTCATCCTTTAAATTTGCTGCGATTGATCATGTACCTCCTCTTTTTAGAGGAGGTAACTGACTTAATTTACTCCTGCAGAGGGAGAGCAGACACATTTTTCAGCTGAATGCAGTTTTTCCTAAAGGACTGAATGAAAATTGGGAGAGTACCCCCTTTCTTTGAATAAGATTTTATTTGCTTTTTAAGTGAATTTTTGAACATTTGTTAAGATAAGTTTGTCTTGCATGAACATCTACCTAATGATGGTTTTTATATGTTTTTCTGTGTTCGTTTATATTCTTCTTTTCTCTTTTTTTTCTTTTTACAGGTATACATCAGAATGAATTCTACTTACAGTCCCATTATAATGGATGTCCTTTTGTTCTGCTTTTGGAAATGGACTTTTTGAAGGATATTTTATCCCATGTAATGCCATAATTTGTCTGGCATTATAATATTTATTGTCAAGTCAAAGATTTATACCCAGCCTGTTTCTTTATGTTTATTAATTTTTTTGCAATTTTCCTGCATTATGTTATTCACTATCACTTGTGGTGTGGAATGAACTATGGTACTGTTTCTTTAAGTGGTAGCCTTTAAAAATTGACAACCACACACGCTGACTCTTCCCCTCCCCAACAAAGAGTCCGGAAGGGTTCAAAGTGCTGGGGTTATAGGTTTTTTTGTCATTTTAGGTCTGTGCATTTTGTTTAAATAAATTGGTTGTTGCATTTACCTAATGCTGCCTTTTGGTTCTCTCTGCACACCTTTCTTTTTGTTCAGCAGCTGTCATTTTTCATATTGGTGCAGCTTTGGAGCCTCTCTGTCTGAGCACTACAGGTTTTTCTTTTTCCTTACTTCAGCCTAGGAATGATTTTCTGGAATAGTAATAGTAAATAGAATGGCCTTAGTTTTTATTCCATTGACTACTAGATGGATTGAGTTCTTTGAAGTTGTTATTTAGTACAACTGTGATATTATTCAGGTCTGAGACAGTTCTATACAGGACCGTATCATCTGCGTATATCAGCACTTTGGCTTCACTACATTTGGAAGAGAGCTCACTGAAAAAAAGTGAGAACCGTATGGGCCCTATGATAGAGCCTAGTGGGACCCCACTGGAGATCTCTCACTGGGAGGAGTGGTGTGACCCCACTTTACTTCCAGCTTATGCCCTACAAGATAGTTGCTGAACTACTGACAGGAGAGCTGTTAAAGACCAAGGATCTTCAGTTTGAGCATCAGAAGGCCATGGTTGACTATATCAAAGGCCTCTGTAATGTCAACAATTATAACCCCAGTATGGTTACCATGGTCAGAGGCAAGGAAGACATCAGCGGTGAAGCTAACTAGGGCTTAGTCTGTATCATGGTGCTTATGATAGCCTTACTGGAAGTCACTGAGTGGTGAGCTAGTTTCTATGAAGGCCAGCAATTGATTGTACACTAGCCTGTCTTGGACTTTAGCCAAGGTTCCCAATATAGAGATAGGATGATCGTTCCCAGTTGGTTCCCTGGCTCCACCCCTGAGAACAGGGGACCACATGTGCTACCTTCCACTTCTAATTTACATCCAGTTTTGGATGTAAATTGCTAACTGTAGATGTGAATGTTAGACTTGATAAAAATGGCTTGGCATTTGAGTGCAGACACAGTTATATGTAAGTTTTGCAAATTGAACATAACTATGCCCCAGCTTTAGAAATTTGAACATAAGTATGATTTGCTCTTGTGTCCACACATACGCATAATAGCAATTTTTATCTTCACAGACTCTTTGAAAATCCATGATTGGATTATGAATTAAAGAAATTGTATTTTCTTTCATTGATTCAGCTATGTGATGGACTCATACTGAAGCTAAAATGTGCTGAGTTTGCCTGAGACCTAACAAGACTATTACAGAATGGGGCTGATCATACCGTGCTGGTAAACTGGGTGTGGGTGTAGACTCAGGATGTATGGGTGGGCCACCAAGGCTTGCCAATAGTGTTGTTGACAGCAGTGCCTCCCAGCTCATGGAGGGGTAAGGCATCTTTCTGGCATATAAGTGACTCCTGTAGTGGGCCTGGGAGTTTCCTTCCCCCAAGGAGTTTTTCTGTGGCATCTGAGGTGGGTGTTGGGTTGATTGCACAATCTAGTGAATGGAAGGTGGAATGAGAAAATGGGATAAAAACACTTGCTTCCATCTAAATTAAAGTTACTTCAGATCTGATTGATGGAATCCGATACTTCAGATTCCAAGCTTTCATCAGAACAATGATTTTTGGAACAGAAGGTCCCAAATCCTAATTCTGGAAAAAGAGTCTGATTCAGAATTGAACTTGGATTCAGATTAGATTTTGATTGTGACTCTGCAACTGACTACATTAGAAAATCTCCCCAATCTGGCTAACTGGGGCCCATTTGTCAAAATGCCTACAAGTAATGATGGACAAATTTGGCAAACTCCACTCCGTGTCAAATTTTGCTAATTTTGTGAAATTTTATCCGAATGCAAAATGTCAAATTCCGTCCACCAAATGCAGAATTTCCCCCACGAAGTGTGAAATTTTGCCCATGAGTAGTGGAATTTCACCACTCAGGAGTGAAAGCAAGATGCAAACTGAAATAATAAACACATACATCCTCTGCCTATCTCACACAATCTCCTCCCTGGGGCATTGGGAGAAGTGCAATCTATACAGCGCCACCACAAATCCTTATTTTGAGAATTTGGATTTGTGGCAGTGCTTTAAAGGTGATGTGCTCATTATATAGAAGGGTATAGAGTCACAGTTTTGTGGATTTATTCAGTAGCTTGAAACAACAAGTGATTGCTTGAGATTCAAATATAGTATAAAGAAGGGGGATATTAATTTTTTGGATTTACACATATGCAAGAAAAATGAGGGAGATGTCTGTACAACTTTGTTTCAGAAGACCACTGATATAAATAGTCTCCTGTTAGCAAATAGTAGCCATCTTGTGCATACCATAAAGAATATCCCCAAAGGTCAACTTATAAGAACATTGCATAGCTGTACAGAAACTGTAGAGTATGAGAAGAAAGAAACTGAACAAATCAACAGATTCCAAAGTAAAGGTTATAACAGTTCCTGTATTATGAAAGCATATGAAGAGGTTGATAAATTAAATAGAGCCACTACTTTAGTCCCCAAACAGCAGTGAAAGAGAGATTCACCAGTGTGCCCTTTTGCAACCACTTATTCAATTGAGCTTCGCCAGTGGCAGATATTATGTGTAATAACTGGAAGTTACTCAGACTTGAGCCTAATCTAAAAGATTTGGTACCAGATGGCCAAAACATTGTGCATAGAAGAGCCAGAACTATCAGGAAAACAGTCTCCTCGAGTATGCTGCTTGTAGTGAAACAGAGAAGTCAGACCTGGTTACCCCCCCAAAGGCACTCACCAATGTGACCCATTACTTGGAACTCCATGGATTGTGGCTTCTGTATATGTATTTAGCTGCGGGGGTAATACATTTTGATCATGTTTATCCATTTGGAATTTATTTTGAATACTTTTATTTGCACAGCGTTTCTTGATACTTAATAATTGACATTGGGCTAGCTACCCATATGCTGTGTAGACCCGAACAGTTTCCACTGGCTGTCTGAGCAATTGTTCTTTTACTACTAAATTAGCTTAGCACAGCAGAACTGTGGACATTCTGAAATATTTTGGTGGCTGTGATTTTTAAACTAATACTTTTCTGGTTAATAGTACTCTTGGATACCAGTTGTGCCTACATATCAACTATTGTGGTCCTGGGGTTTAAAGAAAATGCAAAATTGAGAGGCTAATGATCCCAATATTAATAGACCAGGCTGCTCCAGTTGGGAGGGAACTGATACATTTCAGAGGAGAAAACAGAAAGTAACAGAACAACTACAAACCACAGAGGTAAACCCTAATATAGAGACAACAGATGATTTGAAGCAATTATTCACTAAATTAGAGAGACTGTTGACAAGAGAGCTAGATATATCTTATAACATTGTAACGTTGGAACAATATCTGTCTAAAGACCAAATACCGAGAGGTCTCAGGGTTACCTTAACACCATCATTGGGTTTGGAAGACTTTTAATTTCAAAGTGAGTGGATTGAGGCAGCAAAGACATGTTCCGTAGTATTTACTAAGCTAATTCTCAAATCTGATGTGAAGAAATATGAGAATTTGCTAAATAAATTAACAGCGTTAAAGGCACAAGTACTGACCCTTAAAGGGGTAGAGGGCTCTGAAGAACTAGATTGTAAGTTAAGAAAAAAATTGGAAAAATACAAAGCTGAGATTACAGAGAGGAAGAAACATAAATTAATAAGAGATGATGGAGATAATGAAAAGGGTGATATAGTGGTATGGTCTAAACCAAGATTTTTCAGATCAAAAAGTCGAGGGAGATCAAAAGTGCATTTTCAAACTAGTCGAAGAGGAAAATCATGGTCAAGAAGTGTTAATCAGCTGAGGCCAGATCAAGAAGAAGAAATTATAGACCATACTCGAAAAGGTCCTTTTTAAGGGGACAGACAGCACAACACAGGAATACAAAGAAAACCAGGAGGGGTAGAAGAGGCGACGCAAAATGTAAGCCAAAATCGAAATCTAAAAAACAAGAAGGGGAAGCATTACAAATAATTAATCTCTCCAACCACATCTTTACTGAAGCTAAGAAATGTGTACTTATGAAAGGATTGTCATTTATTCCAACACTTAATATTAACAAATTTGCAGTACATGTGGATTTCCAGAAATTTATGAGAACGATAAAATTGCTGTCTTTTTTCCAAAAGAAAAAGTGTGAAGAAACATCAAGAGAATATAGGTCTTAGTATGGAACCAGCATGGGGAGTGACAAATAATGAAAATATTTTTCCTGAAGATTTTGAATCTACGCAGATGCATAGAGACTTGCAAACCCTGAAGGAACTCTATTTGGAAAATACAGATTTCAAAAATGACACCTCCCCATACATAGGCACTGTTTGTAATTCACAAAATGGGACTTTAACTTCTATGCCCGTTTTACAAATGTCGGAGTCCATTAAAAAACAGAGGACCATGCTATTTAAAGGTAAATCATATTTTACACCAAAATGTGTTTAATACCAATATTGCCACATTTGAGAAAACTGATAGTCAGCAAATAAATGAATTACTAAATCAAGAGAAAAAAGTGAAAAAATTCAATCTTAATAAACAAGAAAACAAAGTATTGAAAAACTCATGGAACTTAAAGAAATAATTGTAAAATCTGCTAACAAAGGTGGCAATATTGTTGTTATGGGAAAAGAAAGATATAAAGAAATGGTGATGGACCTCTTGAATGATAGAAACAACTATGAATTGTTAAGTACAAATCCAAGCATGGTATATAAAAAAGAGTTGTTTAAAATGTTGGATGATGCTGTCAAAAGGGGTGACATTATGGAAAATGAGTTCAAATTTCTTTGGTCTGAACACCACAGGATGCCCTATTTTTATGCACTGCCAAAAGTTCACAAAAATTTGAATAGACCACCTGGGAGACCTGTTGTCTCAGGAGTGGATTCTTTAACAGAAAAGTTGGGGCAGTATATAGATTTATTTTCACAAAAATGTATACCGGAAGTGAAGTCTTTTCTCAAAGACACAAATGATGTCTTGATGAAAATACAAGACATCAAATGGCAGCCAGACTTTATGCTTGCATCTGTTGATATGAATGCATTATATACGTCCATAAAACATGAGAAGGGAATTCAAGCGTGTAGGTATTATTTAGAGATGCATAAACTAAGGCACAAGATGCCTGTGGACTTTGTTTTAGAATGTCTTGAATTTGTTCTAACTCATAATTTTTTTGAATTTGATCAAAACTACTATCTGCAAAAATGTGGCACAGCTATGGGTGCCAGCATGGCACCCAGTTATGCAAATCTCTTTTTAGGATTTTGGGAACATGTCTGGGTAAATAACATACACAATAATCCTTTCTTTACCAATATAATAGGCTGGTATAGATTTGTGGATGACATATTGTGTGCATGGCAAGGGACTACTGAAGCATTTACAAGCTTCATACAGAGGTTACACCAGAATTAATTTAATTTGTCATTAAGCTATGTTATGAGTCAAAATGAGATTGATTTTTTAGATTTAACTATCTATGTGTCTGATACTGACCAGAAGTTAGAAACAAAGTGTCATAGAAACCTCACAGCAACTAACACATTGCTGTACTATGATAGTGCACATTCTTCAACATTAAAAAATTCCATCCTGTATGGTCAATATCTGAGACTGTGGAGAATTTGTAGCAATAAAAAAGATTTTGAGCAACAGTCGAATGATTTAGAGCTTAGATTTCTGAATTGAGGTTATGATAAAGATCTATTACGAGTCTCAAAAGAAAGAGCCATGAGTCAAGATAGAAAGTTATTACTTATGGGAGAAAAGAAAGTGAAGGAACAGAGAAATGAATTAGGAAGTATTGTTACATTCTCCACAGAATATAATAATTTGGCTGGTAAAATAGGGAATGCTATACATAAAAATTGGTTCATTTTACAATCAGACGAGACTCTGCTACAAGCAGTGGGTCCAAAACCTAGGATAACATTCAAGAAAGCCAAGAATTTAAGTGAAATGTTGGTACATAGCAGGTTTCAGGAATTAAAAGAGACAGGTAGGGGATGGTTTCCCCCAAAACCAAAAGGCTTCTTTAAATGCACTAGATGCAACATATGTAAATACGTGGAGATTACAAAAGAGTTTAAACATTCTAAATTATCAGATTTACATGTAGAGATTAGACAACTTATTACTTGTAACACTCCGTTTTGTGTCTATGCTTTATGGTGCACTTGTAATTTCATTTATGTAGGCTGTATGGTGTGACAGCAAAAACAGAGAATCCAGGAACATGTCAGGTCCATAACGAATGGGAGAATGGATACTCCAGTAGGGACACATTTTTCTATGTATCATAATCATGACCCCAATCATATGAAATTCTTGGGCTTAGAACACGTTTACCAGCTGAAATATGGAGGAAATAGAAAAAATGTGTTATTGAAAAAGGAGAGTTTTTGGATTTATACACCAAAAACTGTAAAACCTCTGGGACTAAATGAACAGTGGCCTTTGCAACCTCATCTATAGGTGTGAATTAACGATCTTTTGATTATATGCATATTTCATTATGCATATTTGCACATGGCAACTGTTTGAAATAACTAAGTAGTAATTCCCTATAAATATATGTGCTAACTGACAAAGATAGATTTTGCTGTATCAGTGATTATAAAATTAAGATTCTAGTATTTATGAATGAAAAATGTAAGTATTGTTTACAATAACAATCATATAATTTAAAATTATATTTTCTTTTCCCTTTTTTCTCTGATAGGGTTTCAGTTAAATCAAGAAACCATGAAATAGAGGTGCAATCGACTTATCAAAAGTTAACATAAAGCCCTGATCCACCTGCATTATGGTTCTCATTGCTATATTTTTTCTATTGGTATTTCTTGCTGGTGCTGTGACCTTTTGCAATTGGATTGACCGCCATGTATTCAGCAATTGTAGAGGAATTTGACCATTGATTTGTTTACCTTTATCTCTCTGTATGTTACTGAAGTGATTGTTTATTCTTAAAAAAATGTAGTCATTTTGAATAAATGGCTGTAACACTTTAGAGACTGGCAAAAGCTATATTTGATTATTCATTCTCTTCTTTTATTTTCAAGGTTCTGGAAAAATTTGAAAAATATGAAGCCAAGGTGGGATCGACTTATGACAAGCAAGCATGAAGCACTGATCCACCGGCATTATGCTTTTCAACTGCTTTATGAATTAGAACTAAAATGTAGTACCGAATTATCTCCTTCCCCTACTTCCCCCATCCCCCTCCTCTCTTGTATTTTGACTTTCACTTATTAGATATATTTTCTTATATTTCAGTCTAAGTCTATGATATGCTTTGCTGCCCATTGGATATGTACTTTATGTAATGCCTGCAAATGATCGTGTAAAATTATATTTCATATGAATTATGTACCATTGATTATTTCTTCTCTGAATAAATGTATCTGACTACATCTAAAATGTATAACAAGAATCTAACATAGAATTTAAAAGTATCTTACAGCAAGTTATAGATAAAGGCTGTTTCTGAAAATATTTTATTAGATAAATGGGGTAATAATGGTTAAAACGTAGCCAAAATGAGACCTTAAACTTTACTCTATGTTGGTATTTGTGTTCTGCTTTTTAAATGGCACCTTTTATAATTGTAATCTTGTTAAATATAATTGGTCACAGGTGTTCTAAAAAGTTTTGTATATAAGGTCACTTATGTTCTCACCAAACCATGCCTCCTGAGGAAGGGTTGGTTACCCGAAGCAACGAGGCGAGGCAGTTTGTTGTTACACTATTTGGTATCGCTCATGATCAGTAAAATAAAATTTTACATTACTTGGAACTCCATGGATTGCGGCTTCTGTATATCTATTTAGCTGCATGGATAGTACATTTTGATCGTGTTTATCCATTTGGAATTTATTTTGAGTACTTTTATTTGCACAGTGTTTCTTGATACTTAATACTATGTGGACAGGACCACCCACACTTTTAGTACCCGGGTGAGTAAACATATATGGGCAATTCAAAGAAAAGATGCCTTGTATGACATAACATAACACATTAGTAATAATGCTGGCATAGAACATAATGTGTATCTCAGTGGGATAGAAAAAGTTGAATGTGGCATCAGAAGGAGTGACATGGAGAAATGAACAGTGCAAAGAAAAAGTTTCTGGATATGCATATTGGGTGCAAGAAATGATGTGGGATTAAATGATAATATTGACCTAGCTGCCTTCTTAAAAAGTTGTGAACTGTAACCATGTGTAAATAAAATATTGTACTGTATGGGCTTAAAGTGCCAGTAGATATAATCTAAGTACTTATAGTAAACTGAAATGAACTTCGGATTAAATTGTAAAAATATCTTTCAAGGTTAACTAATGTGAATACAAGATAGTACCTGGTAACCATTCAATGGTGCTTTCATTAAATAATTATAGGAACAGATCCTAAGCACATTGAGTGGTATACCAAGTACTGTAGGACTGTTTTTAATCAAGCGTTATTGTTTTTTAACACTGATTGAGTGTTCTTAATTACTGGAGTTATTTAATGCACTGCTTTTTCATGAGTTAATTATCTGATGAAGCTCAACAGTCACTGAGCGAAATGTAATCATGTGGCACCAGCACTTTATGATGTCCAGTGCTGGCTGCGGGTCTTTGCACTTTATGATGTGATAAACGATGAAATATTTTAAAACCATGTTGTGGATCATTTCTTCGCGGTGGGTGCTAAATCTTTGCACATTCTGTCTTAGTCTCCAAGTTCTAGACTCACCACCTGGTCTGGTCTGGTTAAATAATCCTTATTCTCAGGAGTCTGGCTGGCTCATTCCCTGGCTCAGATACCAATGTGCTTGCCCCTGCATCTTTCCGAGTCCCCTTACCCCCCCTCCGTGGCCAGAAATTATCCATGGAACGTGGGCCCGGCATGCACTAGCACTCAATAGCACACTCATTGATTCCTTGAGTCCTCCTTGCAGTGCCACTGAATCACTCTTCTCTGTTCCCTTACCTTCCAGATGTACTTGGGGGGGGGGGGTCAATCACCACAAAACCCAGGTAGTGTTTTGCATGGGACATCAGATCAGAAAGAAGTCATCAAGGGAGGAGATCCTCATGGCTTTCTGCTGGCTGCCAGTGCCCCCTCACAAAGTATATTCGGAAGACAAGGGAACATGAAGAAGTGACAGTGGCACTAAGGACTCGAGAGGAACCCACATGCATGAGTGTGTTGCTGGCTGCTAGTGCATGCAGGACCCATTCTCTGTGGATAAAGCCTGTCCAATGGTGGGGGGCACATTTGAAGCTATGCTGAGCAGAGAACAGACTAGGTTCCTATGGATATGTATTATATACACACTGGGCTGTGACTGTAGGACTTGAGGACTGATGCTGATAAAACAAGAGGAATCCTGCTCCTCAGTGATTAATCATCATGCTGAAAGTAAGTCCAGTGGGAAGGGAAGGGAGTAGGAGAATGGGTGGTATAAGGGTCAGAAGACAGGGTGCTATATCTATGGTTTTAATTAGCATTTTGCAGGCATAATTTTGGCAGATTGACCTCAGTTAACCAGGCAAGGTGAGTTTTCTAATGTATTCAGATTTAGTATCTGAAATTTCTATTCTGCTTTCAAATCCAATGGCTTAATTGCCATTGGAATGGAATTGGACTCAGAATTGGATTTCCAAAAACCTGATGAATGTGTAATGGAACTGAATCAGATAATCCCAAGCAACCATGATCTAAATGTTGGTTGCTGGTACATCTGGGAACCATGCCATGTAATCTGTTGCCCACCTGCCAGACACAAAATCCAGAAGCTCAGCAGAAGGCATAGGTGCCGGTTTTGTAAAATTTATAGTGGGGCCAGGGGTCTGTGGGAACACAGCCCCCTATACTTGAGAGTATTGGGGTTTAAGCCCTTCAGGTATGAGAACAAATTGAAAATACTCATTTTAAAAGCCTTGTTTTTAAACTCCAAAACGTAATATAATATTTGGCCTCCCATGTATTTTTTAAACACTCCATTTCCCACACTTGACACTCCTCATCTTTCTGTTCTTTCAGTGTTTTTTTCCGCTTGTTCCCCACTCAGCCACCAGTCATCTCACCTCCAGCCAGGGTGACTGATTCATCTTTTTCCTTTTTTTTTCAAATATTTTCTTGTTCTCTCTTGCTCCCCTTCCCCACTCATTTACTAGCACACCACAGTCACCTCACCTCCTGGAGGTCAGAAAGTGGCACAGGGGTTCAGTCCATCCATGTCCACTTAGCACTGGGAATAGGAATAGGATCTCCCTCCTGCTTCTGGCTGAATGAGTGAATGGAAAAACAACCCAATCAGCTCAGCTTACCCTTGCTTCCCTGACCTTACTTGAATCCTGCAGGCTGGCTCTCAGGTACTGTACCATACTACCACTTGGTGCAGTGGTCATTGATGACAGTTCTCCTCTTCCTCAACAGTTGTCCTCATTGGTGCAATGATCATGATGGCCCAGCTGCTCATGGCCTACCAACTTAGGGGCCACCCCCACCGGGCGCATTGCACACTGCCATGTCCACCACTCTGCTGCTCAGCTTTTCCAGTGCACTGCTCCCTCTAATGCTGGCTCTTTCCCTTGAGTTGTGCTGGGCCTGGCTTGCTCCCTCACTGACCGTCACTCTCACCGGCCTCTGGCTGGAGCTGGGCCACCAGATACAAAAGAAAATAGTAGTGCCTGCCACCTGTGATATCCTACTTAGTCCTCCTGGATTCCAATGTCAACAGTTTTGCTCTGCTTTGCATATTTGTACATACCCTCCCTAACTTTTCCACTATTCTCGCTTACCCTGCTCCCAGTCAGCTGCGGGTAGCAGCACCCTTCCTGAAAGCTACCCAGTTGCTGCCTCACGCCGATTTCCACAAGACAGTGTTTGCCAGAGTCTATTGGTTCACAGTGGGGCCAATGGGCATGCAGACTGCATTGTACTACTACTAAAGTCTTGATAAGTGAATGAATCCATTCACATATTGGGATCAGTATAGTACAGCACAGTACGGTCTGCATGCCCAGTTGCCCACATCAGAACCAATGGGCATACAGCTGTACCTGTACGCCTAGTTGGCGATGCGCCAGGTGGCTTCATGGGTGGGTGCTGCCACCTGCAACTGACCGGGGAGCGGGTGGTGGTAATGAGTGGGTGGGTTGGGAGGGGTACAGGTACCACTAGACCACCAGGGAGTGTTTATAATAGTATAGCCTGCAATCGAGCATGGAGATAGGTCCACTGGACCACCAGGGAGGTTACATCATATTACAGCCCGCGATCAGGCAAGGATGGAGGTCCACTGGACCACCAGGGAGGTTCTTCATTTTTACAGCCCGCGATCGGCCGGGGGGGTGCAACACCACCTGGTGGTGCCGCCAGAGCTTGGGTGGCCACCCACAGCTGGCAGCTGCCATGTTGCACCCTGCATTATGACAGCTCACCTGTGGGTGACCAGCTGTTGCTCCATTATCTTTTGGCTTAACTGTGTGCGGCACATGTAGGGGTTGTGCCTGCATATAACACTGTTGCACCATGCACAACCCATTTGAATATCCCACCCTCAGTATTAAACCCAAACTCATAAGCCTGAGAGAAGCACTGAGTCAGGCTAAGCCCAGTGTGGTGTGTCAAAATTAAAATACCTGCCAGCCAGCCTGAAAAGAGCTCTAATTCCTTCTGGTGGTGGCCCTTGACATTGTGGTGGGTGGGATGTCTGGTTTTCACTGTTCAGAAAAGTTCTCGAGTCTCATGTCACATGGCCTAGTGGCCACCGCACAAAACTGTTGGCTGGCTTCCTCACAAGTGGTCCCATGGTCACTCTTAAATTCTGCTACCATCCATGAGCTCCCGGCCCTCCCAAGTTGCACTAGACATCCTAACCTCACACTCAGATCAGATGCAGATGGCACCATACTGCATTGCTCATGTGCAACTAAATCCAGCAGTGCCAGCCAAACACACCATGCTGAAGTTGTTCTGCACGAGGCATGTCTCGGGGGGAGGGGATCCATCAAATGATCAGAGTGTGACCAGAATGGGGGAAGGCGCCAACACATTGTAATCAGCTTTTTTTGAGGTTAGAGACAGACAGATCTGCAAATCCAGCCCTGAGCAGAATGGAGGGCTGTACTGTGCTGCAGCCAGTCACAGAGGGTGCACACGTGCCACAGCAGGTCACAGGGGTGAAAACCAAAATCCACTAAAGTGCCAAAAGGCAAAACATATTGTCAAATTATTGGTAGGGCCGGGACTGCTTCAAAGAATATTACAGGAGCCTGAGCCCCACAGGTCCATGTAACCCAGTGCCTATGGCAGGGGGTGGATGGCTCTCCTCTGGAGCCCTGCCAAGAGAGGCAAAACCATAGGGAAACAATGTGGCAGGTTACTGTGGTGATGGGGCTGAGTACATGCTGGCCCTTGAGCTGCTGGTGATGTAATGCTGGATGAGGAAAAAAATCAAAAAAATCCATATAGAAAAAAAGACTAATATATGGCAAGTAGTGGAATGAAAACTTACAGACTTTGAAGACTTTAAAATTTGAGTGTTGCACTATTTTGCATTTTGTTAAGGTTCAGTAAGGCTGCTCACTAATGCTAACATTTCTGTTTCCTTTCTTTGGATCTCATCTATGGGTTTCATGACAGTAGTGTTGCCTGATGAACTTAGGATAATATTTTAAAAAGTGGAACTGCAAGTGTTTGTCCCTACTTTCTAGAAGCTTTGGTGCTCTAGTCACATAATACTGTACTACTGTACTTTTCATCCCTGCTGATGAAGTGAAGTGGGGGGGGGGCATGATGGACCTAGTGTTCCTTCCCACCTTAACTTACTGTGTTACCGTTTTGCTATGTATTCATCACCGGGCTCAACAAATGCATTGCTGGCCAATGTAGACCCATAGTGTGATGCCACTCTACATGCCTTGTTCCAGAGTCATACACTGACCTTAGCAGCCCATGTATGAGTGGAGCGCTATATGGTGGTTGTGAGTGGCCCAAAAATAAAGCTATGCTAACCACCAGGTTTCAAACTTAAAGCCTGTCAAGTTGAAATATCCTGTGCTCTACTGAAATAGAGGATCATGGGATATTGTATTCCATGACCAGGACTGCCCCATCTCCCAAGGAGAGAACTATTTATTTAAAAAAATAAAAAGCTTTGTGATCACCAGCCCTATGCATCCCATCCCCCTGTAGTGTGCAGCAGGAGTGGATACCAGATCTCTTAGTATGACTGGGGCACTCATGGCCCCAGAAAATGTTGCACTGGGAAGGAAAGGTAGGCACTGCACCTGGTTCTGAGAGGACACAGAAGTGAGCATACTCTTACAGAGGGCTGGTGCACCCATGGGGCTGGGACTCCAATAAAAGACATTGAACACCATTACACAAGAGGTGCAGTTACCAATGGCTGCACTAAGATGCAAACATACATCTGGTAGTAGACACAGGTAAAGTGCAAAGGGGTTACTAGTGGGGTACCGCACGATTCAGTACTGGGTCCAGTCCTTTTTAATGTCTTTGTAAGTGACATTGCAGAGGGACTGGAAGGAAAAGTATGCCTCTTTGCAGATGACACAAAGATCTGCAACAAGGTTGATACACAAGGAGGCAAGGAAAGGATGAGAAGGGACTTGGCAAGGTTGGAGGAATGGTCAGAAGTACGGCAGCTTGGATTCAATGCAAAGAAGTGCAAGTAATGCACCTGGGAAACAAAACCCAGGGAAGATTACACAATGGGGGAGGTAGTAACAACAACAAAATGGAAAGGGACCTGGGGTAATCATATCAAATGACCTTAAGGTTGCAAGCAATGTGAGAAGGTGAGGAGGGCTGGGGGATACTGGGATGTATAGGAGAGGTATCACCAGCAGAAAACAGGAAGTTGTTATCCCCCTGTACAGACAGTTGGTGAGACCCCAGCTGGAGTACTGTGTCCAGTTCTGGAGTCCCCATCTCCGCAAGGACATAGACAGGATGGAGGCAGTTCAGAGGAGGGCAACTAAAATGGTGCAGAGTCTGCAAGAGAAGCCATACGAGGAGAGACTAAAGGAGCTTAATATGTATACCCTTGAGGAAAGAAGAGAGAGGAGGGACATGATAGAAACATTTGAGTACCTCAGTGGAATCAACAAAGTCCAAGAGGATAGCACCTTTCAGAAAAAGAGATGTGCAAGACCAAGGGGACACAATTTGAAGATAGAGGGGGGATGGCTCAGGGGCAATGTGAGGAAGTATTTTTTCACAGAAAGGGTGATGGACACATGGAACAGCCTTCCTGAGGAGATTGTGGGGTCTAAAACTATGGGAGAACTCAAGAATGCATGTGACAGACATAAGGCAATTTTTGTGGGGGGTAGGAAGAAATAGGCTGTTAGTTAAATAGGATCTTTTGCTTATCCTCTAGGCAGGGAAATGGGCAGACTAGGTGGGCCAAGCAGTCCTTATCTGCCATCAAAGTCAATGTTTCTATGCAAAGGAAGTCCATTTATTAAAGAAAAATTGAGTCAGCAGCTGAGTGACCCTGAGACGCCAAACACCCTAGAGCATTGCCTTGCACTGAGGCTTCAGCAGGGAGTGTCACCTGGTGAGTACATTGGTTGTGTTGTATGGTACTGCACTGCACCCAGTTCCCCCTGCCATAACTTACACACTCCTCTACAACCAGCAGACAAACACACAGGTAACTTCATGCTGCATATCCCAGCCATGCCTCTGCCTCACTCTGGCATGCCCCTGAGCTGTCCCTGTAGCTCTGGATCAGTATAGGAAGGCTTCAGGTATCACAAAGGGTTGAAAATGCAGGGGGGGCCTCCCTGGCCCTTCATTACAGAGAAAAGATTCATAACAAAGTCCACACATGGTGTAAAAGTGGCACATACAGTACACTTCATGCATATAGCCCGTACTGTATATATTACTTTAGTGGCAGCTTATGTAGGGATATCCATGTCTAAGTAAAGAAGAATATGGAAAACAGCTGCAGTGGAATTGCGATGTAACCACTATTCTCTCCAATATGAACTTAGGTAGTAGAATAAGTGGACATTTACAATGGTCTAAACCTCATCTATCCCAGTTAAGAGGAAGGAAATCAAACAAAAGAACAGCCACACTCATGAACTGATGGAAGCATTTATTTAATTGGCGATACCATTAATGTAATATATAACCAAAGTAAAATATGACAGGGACATTTGGATGGGAATCAGAGTAATGGAAAGACCTGCAGAAATCAAAAGTGCAAGGTCAAGCAGTGGGATTCTGCATGGAGGGGGAAAGCTAAGAGTAGCACTGAGAGAGCTGACTGGAATATGAAAGGTAAACTGCCTAGATGATAATCTCAAGTAAAGAATAAAGGGAGCAGATCCCAATGAATTGTTTTTCAAGAAAAACAGTTGAGACATGCACAAGGAATACTGTTGAGGGCTTTTAAATCACATGAAACCCCAGGCACAGAGGCTGTGCTGCACTGCTGAATAACAGAATATTGGCACATTATTGCTCCATCTATGACAGAAAGCTCTGACATGAAAGAGAATTAGCTCGTGATAGACATAATTAGATCTGGAAATGCAGCAGTACAGCAGCACAACAGGAACACCATTATGTTATGAGAATTTGTTTTAAATTCAAATTAGGACTGTATGCATTCTAAAAATGACTGGGGTGCAACTATGGAGTTAAAATACTGTACAACATTTACCAGACTAATACTGCAAATGAAAAAAGAAAATGCAAGAGGCCATAAAAAACTCCACTACTGTCGGAGTAGACAGCAATGAATAGCAGAGACAGGGCCTTCTCCTACTTACAACAGAAGTAAGCATAAGCAAAAGGCAGTCAGCAGTATTTCTACTGTATTTTTGGCATTTTATGCAAAGTCGAATGTTTTTTCAAACACTCTGAAATCCCAATGTGAGCAACAACATTTGAGTAAGTCATCCTGTATGCAAAAAGGAAATCCACTCTGCTTTGACACCTCCTCTCCAGCTTAGAAATTATGATCTGTGCCCCAGGCAATTAAACATCAAGGAATGGAATTATTCCCCAAAGGGTTATGGTTCAAGTGCTAAATCTATTCATTTGCAAAATGTTGACCCAAGTGAGTCAGCACAGAAAGCTTGATCTTTCTGTTTGATGAAAATGTAATTTTGTGGATGTCAAGTCGAAGTTCAAAAGTGACATTCTGTGTCATACAGATAAATAGTTTTGCCCGCAGCAATGCCAAATTTCATAAGGGTCTGTCTGTCCATGGCTGGTGTGGTGCGGATTATGGATCAGCCAGCTTTCCATTTAACTATGCATTTTATGTCAGATTTAGAATTCAGGGAACAGGCTTTAAAATGATAATATAGAAATGTTATCATATTGTATAAGAATGGAAAAGAAAAAGTGCCCCTGACACCAGAACCTTCCATCACTATTTAGTAGCACTGTATCCTCACTAAGAATGACAGAATTGGTCCAGAGTGAGCCTTAGTTTGGCTTCAAGTTGGGGCTTGAAAATTCTGTTTGGATTCAGCAAATCAGCCAAGCCACTTTGACTCCAAATGCAATAATTGGTATCAGGTAAAGCAGACTACGAATGGTTAGTAAACAAGCATCGAGGTCTGCAATGAATATGAATTACTATTGCTTACATGTGGCAGATACTGCTGGCATACATCTGTTGTGAATTACTGTTTGTGATATTGTGAGAAAGTCTGCAAAACCACTAAAAATGCCAGTGTGACCTACAATAATATTTGCAGCTCCCTTTGGCTTGCCAACCGATCTGTCTATGTGTCCTGATGGGGGTGGCCATGACCCAGGTGACTCTTGTGTCTAGGGGTTTATTGGATGGTATCTACTTTCTGGGAACCCCCTTGAAAACATTTCAGCACAGGTTGTCACTCTCTCTCCTGTATCACATTCCCTTCAAACAGCCACCTGAGCCACCAGTTGGTATAGTCCTATAAGCATTTGTGCACCTTTACCGTGAGGTAATTCTTCTGAGCTATGACCAAGTCTCTGAAAATATCATTGATTGAAATTCTCTATGGCTATACCATTTAGTCCAAAAACAGATTTATTTACACTACTTCACAGAAGAAAATCCCAACATGCTGCTTATCCACCTGAATAAGGATCCCATGGGATGAGCAGGGGTGACAGTAGCATAATTATAAAATAAGAAGCAATGGGATAGAGAATTGACTCCATCACAGTCTACACACACCCTTGACTCTTGGAGGCAAAACCAAAAAGAACATCCTCTTTTCTGTATCAACCTTGCTGCCCCTCTGCCTCCTACTCATTCGTGCAGGTGATGTCGAGCCTAACCCTGCCCCCTCACCCCTTCTGCAAACATTCTGCCACTAATAAACACTGACAAACCTTAAAAGATCTGAAGGTTGCCTACATGAATGCCTGGAGCCTGCACCCTAAACTAGTGGAGCTTGAGGTGTAGGTGATACAACATAACCCTGACATCCTAGGGATCTCAGAGACCTGGCTCAAGCCATCCATCAGACAGCACAAGGTTGTTCTGCGAGGCTACTTCTGCTTTAGGAGTGATTGGAAAGGCAAAAAAGGTGGTGGGGTACTTCTGTATATTAAGTCCAGTATTGCAGCCACAGAAATTCCCACCTTGGCTCCTGACCTCTCCTCAGTTGAGTCCTGTCCCTCACCATAATCCTTGGGAATGTAAAAAAACTCATCATTGGTTGCATATACCCCCCCCCCAAAGAAGGCCCTAATGGCTTCCCCTCCCTCATCCCATCCCTTGCAAACCCCCCACATGACCTGGTGATCTGTGGTGACTTCAACCCTGACTGGCTAAAAACCAGTATGAATAAGATCCATTCTATCCTGGATGAGTCCAGCCTCACCCAACTCATCCCTGAACCAATGTGGATAAATATGAAATCAGGCAATCACTCCCTCATTGATTGGCTAGTCACCAACCGTGTCCCTAAGGTCACGATAGGGGGTGTACTTCCTGATAGTATCAGTGACCACTTACCGACATATTACATCTGGCATAACAATTTCCCCCACCCTCCCCCTGAAAATCATTCTAGCCAGGAACATGTCGCAGTTCAATGAACAAGTATTCCTAGCCTCCATTTTGGACACTGACTTGGGACTTATAAACTCCCTGCCAGGTATCAGTCAGGCCCTAGACTGCCTCATAACCACTTTCACTGCCATAGTAAATCATCACACCCCTCTTAAGAAATAGAGATGTAAGGACCTCAAAGCACCCTGGATGTCCAAAGAATTAAGGAAACTGATGATCACTCGAGATAGAGCCTGGCATACCTTCAAAGTCAATGGCCTATGATTAGCCTACAGGCAGCACAGAAATACCTGTAAAAAATCACTTTGCAAACCCAATTGGACCTACTGTGTCTTAAGTCATTACAGACTGAGCACCTTGTTAACCACAATGAATTTTGGAAGCAAATAAACTCCCCTAATGAATGGCAAAACCACTAAAAACCCAAGCTCCCTTAATACCCAAGGTAACATCCTTTCAGATCCCCCAGCAATTGCTGCAGGTTTCAATGATTTCATTACAGACCTAGACAAGTACACCACACTCTTTAAACTCAACCCCGCCGCCCCCCCCCACTGCAGTCAGCATTAGTCATCAGCCAGCTTTTCATCTCATACTTGCAACTCTGAAAGAGGCGCCTGGCTGCTCTCCAACTAGAAATCAGAGAGCTCCCCAGGTCATGATATGCTTGAACCTAAATTCCTCAAACTTGGTGCCACAAGGCTGGCTGCACCCATGTGGAATCTGCTTAACAGATCCTTTCTCTCTGGAACTGTCCCGGTAAAATGGAAGGTCGCTGTGATTGTTCCAATTCACAAAGATGGTCCTAACATGGTAGTTGAAAACTATAGTCCCATCTCCATCCTTTGCCCACTGGGCAAAGATACAGGAACACATCCTCTACCATCACTTACAAGATTATCTCAGATCACATCACTTCCTCTCAACCTGCCAGCATGAGTTCAGAAAGAATCACAGCACCCTCACAGCTCTGATAAAAGTATCAGCTGATATACTCAGTGCAATGGACCAATGCCTCGCCACTTGTGCCATCTTCATGGACCTCACGAAGGCTTTCAACCTGGTTAATCACAACCTCTTAATACGTAAACATCCCTCCTTGGGCCTTGATCTCAGTACTGTCTCATGGCTCCAAGGCTGCCTCTCTAACCATTCTCAAAGGGTCAAGTGGTCAGGAGCCCTTTCAGACTTCAGACCTATAATGAATGCATGGTGTGCCTCCAGGTTCCATTCTGGGACCACTGTTATTCCCCCTCTTTATTAATGATTTGCTAAACAGCTGTGGTGGAGCCACAGTTCATTTATACGCAGATAACACCATCATCTACTGCTCCTCCTCAGACATAGGTTGGAAAAACTGAAGACTCACATCCAACTTCCATACTCTTAAGGGATGGTTCTTAGAACACCAGCAAGTCCTTAATATAAAGAAGACCAAAAGAATGCTGTTCCATAACCATGCTTCTACACCCCCATCTCAGTGCCCCCTCACTATCCTATCTCAGGATTGTAATGCCCTAGAACTTGTCTGCTCATTCAAATACCTGAGTGTTACCCTAGATCCATCGCTCACCTTCGAAATCCATGTCAATTTATTGACTAAGGCAATCAACCAAAGGCTATGTCTGTTATATCGTCTCCATCCCCTCCTATCTTCCATCTTATGTTAAAAATTGCAATGTTCACACTCTTCCCTCTACTCTCCTATGGTGCCCATTTGCTCCTCCCAGCCCAGTTGACCATCCTATCTTGCTTCAGTTAGCTCTATCTGAGGGTAGGATGCATTGCACTAGGTATAGACCCCTGGCACAACCATTGTAATGTCCTCTCTTCTCTGGGATGGGCACCTCTGGAGTCCAAATTCCAATACACCATCATGTGCCTCATGTTTAAGCTAGTCCATGTTTACACCCTTCCCCCCATTTGGGTGACCTTATCAAACTTAAGCAGTCCCAATGTACTCTACGATCTGCCGCCTTCACCCTATTGATTACTCCCAACCCTTGGTTGGCAGTTGGCAGGAGATCCTTTACCTTTTCGGCTAAATCCACCTGGAATTCTCTTCCACAAGCAATTCTCTCCAGCATCTCTCTCACACAATTCAAACACAATATCTCTCATCACCTCCTTGCCCCTTCTCCTTGTACCTGTTTTCGCTTACAGTTTTTCTGCCCGTATTGAAGAACTCTCACTGTTTGAATTAACCCCGATTCATATATGTATGACTGTTAGTTATCCCTAACCACTGTATTCAATGTCTTGCACTTTAACTGACCTGATGTTACTTACACTGCTGTAACACTGTATGTATTCTGATGTAACACTGAACTTGCATTATTGTTGTGTATACCTATTTTAAGGACTTGCCTTGTAAGCTGTTGTACTTTTACTCCTTTGTAATATGTATGTATCTCTTGTTTGTCCTGGGTGGCCCCTGAAAAAGGGACTGTATCATCTCAGTGGGCCTACCAGGTTACCTAAATTCAATAAATAAATAAAATGGCTACCATTCTCTGGTCCCATACACATTTATATGGAATGGCACCAGGACAAAGGGCACTATGCTTGAGACTAAAATTGCTTGAAGAAATCAACATTTTATTTACACTGAGCAGTAGTAGATAAGCTGAATAACTACACAGTCCTGGGTGGGAGGTTTAAATGCTACTAAGAGGGGCATTTAAACAAGCCAGGGCGAGGCAGAAGTAACAAGGGATACAGTGAATACCCCCACCAGATGATGGAACAGCAGTGAAGGACAGCTCAGGGGAAACAGATTCCCCTAGGGAAGTGAGGAATAGGGAGAGGATGGTCAAGAGCTGAAACTAAGGCAGAGGAAAATACCAGGGAAGGTGGTCAGAGGGAATATAAAAAGGGGAAGGACAATACCAGTCAAAGAAGAAGGGGAAGGATGGACTCAGGAAGGGAGGGCAAAGTAGTGGTTGGGAGGAACAATAGGAGTGGAAAGCCACAAGAGCAAATACAAGTAGCATACAAAGTAGAATTCCTGACCTTGAGGCTACCATTGTGAAGGTGGACCTGGATCTGGTGGCCATAACAGAATCATGTTGCACTGACAACCACAGCTGAAAGGTGAACATTCCATTCTGGAAGGATAGGGCAGGGAGGAAAGGGAAGGGGTTATATGTAAGGGAAGTTATTAAGGCCATGGGAATACCAGGATACAGTGGGGAAAAGGAGGGGCTGGAGCTTCTTTGGGGTGGATTGGAGATGTGGTGCAGGGCCTTTATACACTTGGGGGTGCTGTACAGGCCACCAACACAAGGAGAGGAATCGTACAGGGTTTTGGGGGAGGCCATAGGCAAAATGGCAAGCAAAGGGAAGTAATAAATCTGAGTGACTTTAATCTGCCAGATGTAGACTGGCACATCCAGGCTGCAGCTACAACTGGGATAAGGGTCATTCTAGATTCCCTGCAAGTGACATTTTTCAGGCAGCTGGTTAAAGATCCCACTAGGGATGGGAAAGTGCTGGATCTGGCACTTACAGACAGGGACAGAATTGCAGACATCACAGTGGGTAACCCCTTGGGTACAAGTGATCATTGTACAGTATGGTTTAACACATGGATTGGACAGGAGCAAAACCATAGTAGGACAAGTGTCCTGGACTTCATGAGAGCAGATTTTAAAAAGATGGGACACCTCCTTTGGAAATACCTTGGGGGGGGGATAGCCAGGAGGGGGTGGAGGTGCAATGGGATAGAATACAGGAGAGGCTAATGAAGATAACAGCAAGCTGTGTGAAGGTAATAAGCAAGGGTAAGAGGAGAAAAAGGCCACTGTGGTTCTTAAAGGAGGTGGCTAATGTGGTGAGGGAGAAAAAAACAGCTTTCAGGAAGTACAATGGAGGCACAAATGTAGGCAGACTGGGAGGTATATCTCGAGGAAGAGAGGGAGGCAGGAAGGAGCGTAAGGACAGCAAAGGCTCTAACTGAGGGAAGATCACCCTGCAAGTCAAAATTGGGGAAACTACTTTCTGCAGGTACATGAGTGAAAAGAGGAAGGCAAGGGGTGCATAGTGAAAATCAAGATATTGGGAGTGACTATGCATGAGCTAAATTTATTCAAAGCAGCTTTTTTTTTTAAAACTTGTTTATTAAGTTTTCTCAAACATATATGACGTACAAAGACTTACACACACAGATACCAGGGATTGCCCCCGGTCCCCAACCCAAAACTGGCTGTGGATACTATGTACATCTAAAGCTATGTACATACACAGCTTTATTGAAATTACTATACCACTAATAAGCTATCTGACCAGTGTCTAATCGTCAGAATAGGGTAGGCCTTGATTCAGCTCAGATATGTAAAGCCTGACAAATAATTGCCCACCACCAAATGCTTCTTGGTTGTGTTGACACCTCCTACTAAGGTCAGACTAACAACTGCAGCTGCGTCCCTAGAAAAGAGAGAGTCCCCCCACCCCTTTCTAATTCGCAGATCTTTGTGTTCTCATCTTATATAAAGCCAGAAATGCAATTCTATTTGTTTGCAGATGCACAAAGGCAAAAACATAGCAACAAAGCAAACCTTCAAGCTGTTATTCATCTGCTGATCTCACCCCGAAAGACAGACCCCCGCTCCAGGCGCTTACTAGTTGTATAGAATAAATGGCTTCCAAAGCCAGCCACCTTTTCTTATATAATCTCAACTTGCCCTCGCCCAACATCTGCCTTCATACCATTCCCAGGGTTCTCATGAGATCCCCCACCCATTGGTCATAAATATAGGCCAGGCTGTCTTTCCAGTGCTTTAAAACAAAGGATTTGACAAGGGTCGTGAGTAAGGAAATGTGATATTTGGGTGTAACCCCTAAAACCTGTGACAGGTCCCCAAGCACACAAATTTCAGGTAATATAAACTCCGAATAATCTAGGATGGGGTCCATATTCTGTTTAATTTTGAGCCAAAGGGGCTGGATCTTAGAGCAATCCCACATCACATGCAATATATCCCCCTGTTTCTCACCGCACCTGAAGCATAGGTCTGTCCGTTCGAGATTTCTCTCACATAGCTTTGCCAGAGTATAGTACATATTAGAAGAAATAAACAGTTGCATATTCTTGAGTTTCGGTATAGTTATGTATTTACAGCTTTTCCAAACAACCTTCCAGTTAGGCCTTGGGGGAGACGTAATCTTGTCCCAATATGGGATTTGAGTTGGGAAGCTTGAGCCCACAAAGTTCAAAAGCACCCTCTAAATTTGGGAGATTGGTTTTTTTGCAAAGTCCACTCCATGTAGTTTTTCCCAGGTAAACCCATTCTCCTGGGGCTCCACCATCCCTCTTTTTACCCTGTTCAAAAAGTTAGTAAGCTGCATCTTCTTGAAGAAGTGCCGTCCCTCACATTGAGGTGGAAGAACAACACTATTCTCATTTATACAATCAGGCAACTTAAGGTCCCATAACTGTCTAGCCCATTGCTTTATGATAATTTGACCACCTAACCGAAAATTTGGGTTGCCCAATATCGGTTGTTCCCATGCTTTCTCTTGTCCCCTCCTTTGTGCTGGAGTCAAAAAGGCCCACCATGCATTAACCATTTTTTCTATTGGAGTCAACTTTCCTTTTTTAGGGAGCTTTTCCGGGTGGGAGAAAAGCAATGCTTCTGGGGAAACTCCCAATTCCTTTAAGATCTGTCTCTCTCTATGCGAAGCCAAATTGGCACATATTCCCCCCCCCCCCATCTATTCCACTGTCCCATTATCCCTAGCTGCCCTGCCACATAATACAATTGGAGATCTGGCAACTTGAAGCCCCCTATATCCCGTGGGAGATGCATGACAGTGTGTTTTTTCACAGCAGGCTTAGAGTTCCACAGAAAGCTTAATATCAGCTTTCTAATTTTTATAAACCAGGACTGAGGGAAGAGATACGGCGCCAAATGAATCGGGTACAGCAGCCTAGGCAATAGATTCATTTTGACCATTCCTAACCCAGCTGTAAAGTTTAGTGGAAGTTTATTCCATCTAAGCATATCACCCCGGATTGTAGTTAATAGTTTTTCCAAATTAATCTTTGCTCCCTCCTCTACATTAGGGGTAATCCATATACCCAAGTATTTGATTACCTTAGGGGCCAAGTGAATCTGAAGTGGCTCAAAATCTGCTCTAAAAGTGTGTGGTGTAAGAGGGAGAATTTGTGTTTTACTTAAGTTCAGTTTATAATTCGAAACTGCAGAGTATCTTCGTATAATTTCCAATGCCTGTCTAAAGACATCAGCTGGGTCTTGCAAATGTAAAAGTATGTCGTCCGCAAACACAGACAGTTTAAGTTCCTCCCCCAAATTTTAATTCCCTGGATCCCGGGATCTAGGTTAAGTGCCCTTAACAAAGGTTCTAAGTAGATGTTGAACAAAATAGGGGAAAGGTGGCATAGAAACATAGAAACATAGACTTTGATGGCAGATAAGGACCGCTTGGCCCATCTAGTCTGCCCATTTCCCTACCTACAGGATAGGCCGCAGATCCTAGTTAACCAACAGCCTATTTCTTCCTACCCCTACAAGAATTACCTTATGTCTGTCCCATGCATTCTTGAATTCTCCCACAGTTTTAGGCCCCACAACCTCCTCAGGAAGGCTGTTCCATGCATCCACTACCCTCTCTGTGAAATAATACTTCCTCACATTGCCCTGAACCACCCCTCTATCTTTAAATTGTGTCCCTTTGTTCTTGCACGTCTCTTTTTCTGAAAGATGCTACCCTCTTGGACTTTGTTGATTCCGCTGAGGTACTTAAAAGTTTCTATCATGTCCCCCCTCTCCCTCCTTTCCTCGAGGCTATACATATTAAGCTCCTTTAGTCTCTCCTCATATGGCTTCTCTTGCAGACCCTGCACCATTTTAGTTGCCCTCCTCTGGACTGCCTCTATCCTGTCTATGTCCTTGTGGAGATGGGGCCTCCAGAACTGGACGCAGTACTCCAAATGGGGTCTCACCAACTGTCTGTACAGAGGGATAACAACTTCCTGTTTTCTGCTGCTGATGCCTCTCCCTATGCATCCCAGTATACCCCCAGCCCTCCCTACTGCCTTCTCACATTGCTTGCTAACCTTAAGGTCATCTGATATGATTACCCCAGGTCCCTTTCCTTTTTTGTTGTTGTTACTACCTCCCCCATTGTGTATTCTTCCCTTGGGTTCTTGTTTCCCAGGTGCATTATTTTGCAATTCTTTGTATTGAATCCTAGCTGCCATACTTCTGACCATTCCTCCAACCTTGCCAAGTCCCTTCTCATCCTTTCCACGCCTCCTTGTGTATCAACCCTGTTGCAGATCTTTGTGTCATCTGCAAAGAGGCATACTTTTCCTTCCAGTCCCTCTGCAATGTCACTTATGAAGACATTAAAAAGGACTGGACCCAATACTGAACCCTGCGGTACCCCACTAGTAACCCCTCTTTCTTCAGAGTGGACTCCATTTACAATTACCTTCTGTGTCCTGTTGTCCAGCCAATGTTTTACCTAGGCTACCACCCTGGGACCCACTCCCAGGCTGGTTAATTTGACTATTAATCTTTTGTGTGGGACTGTGTCAAATGCCTTGCTAAAGTCTAGGTAGGCCATGTCCACAGCCCCTCCCTGGTCTACTACTTTGACTCCCAGTCAAAGAAATCTATTAGATTCATCTGACATGACCTTCCCACTGTGAACCCATGCTGCCTTGGGTCCTGTGCCCCACTGGCCTCTAGGTACTCAACTATTCTTTCCTTCAGAAGTGACTCCATCACTTTCCCTACCACAGAGGTCAGACTGACAGGTCTGTAGTTTTCTGCCTCTGTCTTGTTCCCACTTTTGTGAAGGGGAATCACATCCGCCTTCCTCCAGTCCTCGGATACCACACCATCCTCCCATAATTTATTAAAAAGAATAGCCAGTGGCTTCACTAGTTCCCCCCTTAATTCTTTTAGAATTCTGGGGTGAATTCCATCAGGCCCCATTGCTTTGTCCACCTTCAGTTTTAGGAGTTCTTGCAGAACCCTTGCAGAACCCTTTCTTCTGTGAAAGGACTGGGATCAACCCCCCTATCCTTGCCTAGTTCCATTCTCTAATTTAATTTCCTGCGATATGTATCCATTACATAACACCCAGGCTGTGGGGGTTGCATATACATTTTTTATTCCCCTGAGAAGACCTTCATGGAATCCCATCCTCTCCATGATGGCAAAAAGAAAGGAGTGAGAAACCCTGTCGAAGGCCTTCTCAGCATCTAAAGATATCAGTGCCATAGGTATCTGAGAGTCCAGCGCATAGTTAATGATATGATGCAGCTTCCTTAGTGGATCGTGAGCCTCCCTGCCTGGCATAAACCCTACCTGTTCCTGACTGATTAAACTTGGGGCAACTTTCAAGATTCTGTTAGCCAGTATCCTTGTCAGGATTTTGATATCCTGATTCATCAGTGCGATCGGTCTGTAGCTCTCCGGAAGCTCCTTTGCCTTTTGGGATGAGAGTAATATATGCTTGGTAAAGTGGGGAATGGGACACCCCTGCTTGCATTATCCAAGTAAAGATATCTTTTAGTAGAGGTAGTACTGTTGAAATATGTGTTTTATAAAACTTGGCTGTAAGGCCATCAGGCCCTAGAGTTTTACCATTAGGCAATGATTTGACCACCTCTAAAATTTCCCCCTCGCTTATTGGAACTACCAACTCTTGTACCTGTGCTGAATCTAGAACAGGGAGAGGTATGCTTTCTAGAAATGCTTGTATTTCCCTCCTATTATTAGTCTCTCCCCCTTGATAAATCCCTTTGTAATAAGTTGCAAAGGTATCAGCCATTTCTTGGGGGTCAGTTATAGTTTCCCCTTCCACTTTTATTAAGTTTACCATTCGTGCGGCCTCCCATTACCTCACTCTAGCCACTAGAAGGTGGCTAGGCACATCTCCCTGCATTAAATACTTGGCCTGGATTTTCTCCAACCAGAAATCCACCTTGGCATAGATGAAGTCCGCCATCTCATCCCTCAGTTCCTTGAGTTCAGCAACTAATTCTGCAGATGACCCTTCTAAAGGCGCAAGAGAATCTATAGCCCCTATTATCAACTCCTCTCAGGCTTGTCTTTGTTTCTTCTCATTGCATATCTTTGAGCTACCCCCGAATAAAGAACTTTACAAGTTGGCCAAGCTATTTGCTTATCTTGCAATGTTGGTAGTTAAACTTGAATAATCTCTCTAAGAGCCTCCTCTAACTTTCCCTGTAGTTTAGTATCTGTCAGTAGTGATTCATCTAATCTCCACCTATATGGCTTGGGCAGAGAGGCTTTTAGTTCCCACATCACCTGAATAGGGGAGTGATCAGATAAGATTCTACTATAGGTAGCCATTTCTTTTATTCCCACCAACGCTTCCTTATTGACCAGGAAAAAAAATCAATCCTGGAGTGCATTTAATGGGACCCTGAAAAGAAAGTCATGCTATTCAATCCCTTACCATGTATCCAAGCAGGGTCCACCAATGCCATAGCCTCTAAGAATCGACCCATAGCCTCCTGTGCTCTTGACTGAGGTTTTTTAGAGGGTGGATACCTATCTTCCCAATTGTTTAGGCACAAGTTCCAATCCCCTGCTAGAATGATAGGATGCGCTGGCAACCCCACTAGATCTGCCTCTAATGAAGCAAAAAAATCTGGCTTGGGGGCATGGGGCCATAAATGGAGGCTATTGACAAGTCTGAACCCAGGATACAGCCAGAGAGAAAAATTCCCCTGATGTCCCCTTTTATTACCACTCTCTTTACCACAAATGGGCAAGCCTTCCCCACCAGAATAGCAACTCCCCCCGAAGCAGTTGTGTTTCCCACCCCAAATACCTGACCCACTCAAATTTTTTTCAACAGATCCAGTTCCTCTGATAAAAGATGAGTCTCCTGTAAGGTCACTATTTGTGCCCCCATTCGTTGAATATGTCTCAGAATTGCCATCCTTTTTCGCCTACCCCTAAGGCCTTTAAGATTCCAAGAAATAATTTTAATATTTAACATTGTATATGTATACTCCCATATTTATTGCATGCTGCGATCTGCCAAAGTCTTGCTCCCAACTAACGGACTCTCTCTCTTTTCTTTTTCCCCCATCCCCCCTCACAGTTCCCTGATCCTATGATCGCCCTCCTAGAACAATAGCGATCCATGAATAAGCCAGTTCCCGAGTGTCCCCCTGGTCCCCTCTCCAAGCTCACACCAGAGATTGTAGATAATCCCATCTTTCCAACGTCTCTTTACCCTGCCCCATCAGTTAGCTTCTCCTCACTCATCTTCTCCTAACCCCATTGTCCAAGGGGAGATACTTTCCTAGTGGTCTCGCACATTATAGCTATTTTCAGGCTATTCTGCCTAATTATCTTTCAGCGTGCTTTAATGTATGATGGGGTTTCCTTCTGGAACGCTATTATAGCGCACTTCAAATTTTTTGCCTACTATGCCCCCTGGATCTTCATTATTTCACAGGATGATCACCTCCCTGTAGTGTAGTTTCCCTTTTCCCTGTATTGTGAGGGAAGCCCAACTCTAGCCCTCCAGCCCGATATTAACCCCCCCAAAAAATCCTCTCCTCTGCTCCCCCCCAAAAGACTGTTCACAATACTAAGGCTAGCCAGTTGCATGGAAGCAGCAACTTACCAGAGGAGTGAGCTTACAGAGAGAATAGCTGTTGCTGCTCGCCATTCACCCCAGTTGTGTAATCATAAAACCCCTAGCTCCCTTCCCCCAGAATAATCCTTCCACATTCATGTCTAAGGTTACCAAATTAAAGAGCAGCAAATTCTCCGCCATCGGATACAGAGCCAAACCTGTTTTTGAAGCAAACCAGGCTGAGAGAAGCGCTCTCCCCACATCCATTAAAATGGGCCTTAACCCCCACCCCATCGCAAAATCATTAAATTAACTAACCTAAGGTACGTCTGCCCCTCTAGTGGCATTACCCAGTAATCGCTTTGCTGCAGCTCACAATAGCCCTGAAAGAGAAGGTCTCCCATCCAAATTCCCAACATCAGTCCTACTCCCATTACCTCCCTATAGGTCTCTATACCTCTTTCTTCCACTCAATCCCTTAAGCTGCCCCAAACCAAAAATGTAGGCTACCTGCCTAATATAATCAACAGACTGTTTAATTTTAGTAAACGAGTTCAGTCCACGCCTAGCATTTCAACCATTCTTTAATCACATCCAGATCAGGTTAGAATTCCCCATTGCCACTGCAAAGTCAGTCAAGTCAGTGGCTTGAATAATGATGGTAGTTCGAATCTCAAGCCCTCCAGGGCATCACGCGCTGTAAGGTATTTTTTGTCTCCAACTTGGAGCTTAACTGTTAGGGTTGCTGGATAGTGCATCCGAAACTTGATCCCAGCTAGGTATAGTTTCTTCTTAATGTCCGAATACTCTTTCTGGTGATCTTGAATAGATGAGGTTTGATTCTGGAACAGCCACAAAGTTGCCCCATTCCACTGCAGATTTTTTGATTGCTTAGCTTTACTGAGAACAAAGGCTTTTTCTTTATAGATAAGAAACTTCATGATTAATACCCGCGGGCGAGCTCCTGGGGGGGTCTCTCTAAGTGCCTGATGCGCTCTTTTCAGGTTATATGCCTCCCCATATGGAGTCGGGCCTAGTAGTTTCAGTAGCAGATCCTGCAAGAAGGTTACACAGTCCGCCCCCTCTGTTTTTTCAGGAAGCCCCGCCATAATTACTGTAAATTATTTCTCCTGCTACATGATTCTTGATCTTCAATGCGGTCTTCCAGCTTTTTGACTTGCTTTTGTAGCACAACCACTTCTTGCTCTGTTGTAGTTTTTCTTTCCTGCGATGAGACCCTGGCCTCTAAATCTCCCATCCTCCTTTCCAGCGCAATTAGAGTTGGTTTTACTGTAGAAAAATTTGCCACCAAACCCTGCAGCATTTGTTTAATCTCCAGAATGTCATCTGTGTTCACTTTCTCTCCCCTTTCTGCTCTCTCTTCGTTATCTTGATCCTCTGGAACAGGCGAAAGGGGCTTCTGGCATTTTACTGCCAGAACCTGAGCCGACAGTGGCTCTGGAACTCCACACTCCATCTCAATCATTCCGTCAGGCCTTTGCAGATCACCACCAAGACCAGATATTAAGTTCAATCTGCGCCTTCCTGTTCAATCAAAAGGCAGAGAGGCTTAGTAAACTTTCCTGAACAAGCAGATTATCGAATTGAGCCCAAAAACTTATTTAAAAGGTAGATTAAATTGACGAGGGCCCGGGAGTGACACTCAGGACGTTCTCTCTCCTCTAGCTCATCACGTGATATTCACAGCAGCTTAATACTGTACATACTAAATAGCCCAAATGGGCCCCCCATCCTAGTTGCGAGAGAACAAGGGATATCACAGGGTTTACCACAGCCCCAGTGTATATTTACACAAGAGAAAATCTCTAAGCAGAACACTCAGAGCTACACCTTCCTACACTAGTGAAGTAATACTGGGGCATTTGCACTAAAAGGAGGTGGAATGGAGATTACTAGGTCATACCCTACTCTTATGCCTCGATGTTTTATCAGTACCCCGTGTCCTCAAGGTTGATGGGTCCATCACTTGCTTACCATCTGGAAGCCTGGTACACTGGGGAAAATATGTGTTGTCTTCTGAACCCTGGGACTTAACAGTGATCACCATTAGGTGGCCTCCCTTGAAGGGGAGCTGCCAACAGGTCCTTGCCATCCAGACTTTGGATCCTGGCTTGGATCCAGCTTCTGGATACCTGGCTTGGAGTTAGTCAGTGTGTCTTTGGACTTTCGATCCTGCAGCCATCCCATGTCTGTGAGCCCCTTCATTTAGTCACAGCTGGAGCTTACTGCACACCACACAGATGCCTGAGCACTTCAAGCTCTCTGCTCACATTGCATTCAGAACTGGAACTGGAACTATTTACACAAGCAGGACTGAAGTCCCATATTCATAACCCAGTTGCAGGCAGCCCAAAAAGCTCAGAAAACTGCAGGAGCCAACAAGTACAGGATGTTGCCAAACCATTACCACTTCCTTGCTTGCAGCGGTCTTGCAAGATAGTAACAGGAAAAAACACAGTTACATTTATTTTTAGACTGAATACTTTTTTTTGCCATAAAAGTTTTTTTTGAATTTTAACATTTTACAATAAGCAAACATAGCCCCAAGCTTGCAAAGATAACATTTTATTTCATTTCAGTACAATGAGCACATAGAATCCATGTAACAAAAACATAACAAGCATTTGTCAATGCCAAATGTTTGCTTGTTGGTATTAGCATTGGAAATGCAGGAGTTAGACAGATGCAGAATAGGAATGGCAGTGAAGTATTGAACTTCACTCCTACCCCACCTCCATCCAGTAGAGATGGACAGGCATTGGGGTAAATGTTTGGGTCATCGCCCATGACGTTCATGCTATGTCACCTCACCCTGTTCTGCAGACACCAACATGTGTTGAGGTGTGCCTTGGGTTGTTTGGCTTTACAGTCACTCCATTCCATAAGGACATATGCTGAAATGGGTGCAGCATAGGAGAATGGGGTGAACTCTGGGGCTGAAGAGTCCAAGGTACACCTCGATGCCTGTCACTGGCTGGGGGGTGGGGGTGGGATGGCATGAGGAGTTCAGTTGGCAATCCAAAGGCACACCCCAATGCCTGTAAGTCTGTACAGGGTGGGACATTATGGTTAGAAACTCTAACGCTGGGGGTGTGGACTGGCACCAAGCAATATGGACATCTGATTTCAGAGCTCTTCAGCAACTGCTACAATCTATCATCATCTGCAGACATCTAATCCAGATTATGCAGTTTCATCATTAAACCTACATTAATGAAACATACTACAACAGAATTATAAAGTTATTTCAGTCTGAGATCACTTCCGGGGCTTACTATTTTGATTTGAAATTTCTGGGACTCTGACTACAGGTACTGCAACATGGTTGATTCTGGAAAATATTCAAGCTCTCTCTTGACAAAATAGAAGCAATGTTTACCAAACTGCCTACTGACATGAACAATCTTAAAAATGCCACTCAGCAAAATACTTTAACTCTGAGAACCATCGACTCACGTCTAGCATCTACAGAAAATAAAGCTTGTCTAAATGAAGATGCAATACAAGAACTAAAGCCACGATTAGACAACAAGATCACACCATCAAGGACCTTCAAATAAAATAGAGGACACAGAGAATAGAAATCGGAGAAATAATCTCCATATATTCGGCTTTCCTGAGGATGTGGAGCTCAAAAACATGACTGCATTCCTAATCCATGCCTTACCACAATTCCTAAGTCTCACAACAGACAAAAGCATAATTATAGAGAGCTCACATTGGTCTTTAGGCCCCAAATTGCCTCCGAGACAAAGGCCAAGACCAATCATAGCCAGATTTCTGAATGTTGCCAATACAGAACTTATCTTGCAAAAATCTAGAGAGCTGGGTCAACTTATATGGCAAAATTATAAAATATATATCTATCATGACTACTCCAAAGAGCTATCAATAAAAAGAAGAGCTTTTACTCCTGCTAGACAGCTGATGCATCAAAAAGGCATACGTTTCTCACTCAGATATCCCGCAATCATGCGGGTCTTTTTCAAAGGTTCCCACAAGGACTTCAGTTCTCCGGAACCCTTAATGGACTTTCTGCATACCTATGATATAGCCTACCCTGAAAACTCAAATCCTCAAATGGTTCATTCTACTCCAGCCTCCTTAAATATGACCTCCTCAGGCTCAGATGTAATACCTCATACCTCAGTCTGTTGTGAATTCCGCTACCTCTGAAGCCTTGGCCATGCCACCAAGAAGACACTCGAACCGTATACAAGAAAGAACATCCTCTAATTTAGAGCATCCAAAACCCCGGTGCTGTAGTCCTGTAAACACTCCTAGGACTGCTCCAAAATCGTGTATTGCAGAAGACATTATAACTAATATCCCGGTACAGAATAAATATTCTTTGTTGCAGGACCTACCTTCCTCTCAGAATCCTTATGAAGACTCCTCTGAAAATGTGAATAACCTCGTGGCATCTGAAATGGACTGTACCCCAGTGGACTCTTCATGGGCTGACATTGTGACAAGCTCGTCTTTTAAAATAAATGAGCCTCCAAAAAAGAAGCATCGCAACAAGGGAAAGAATAAAGGGGACATTATGCAATGTAAACACACGCGGTGACTTCCTGTAACTTTTCCTTAACTGTTGCTATAATTGCCTAGTTCTCATCTCTCAGGTTATAGCTTTAAAGTTAATCCTCAACCTACAGTCTTATTTTGTCTGTCCCATATCAAATTATATTAAGGTATTGCTTACTCCTAGTGCATAATTGACATGATATGGATCTATCCGAATATGTAATACAGCTGGTACTTTTATTTACTTTAACAGCCTCCACCCATCTACATCTAATGGTAGCAAATGATGTGCCCCTTCAAATATTCATCTGTGCAAGCAATTTTCACATTGCTGGGACTCAGTACCTATCATTATATAGCAGGTAGGCTACTTAAAACCTGCTACATATCTATAAATCTTTCCAGTTCGGGTATTACGTGAAGCCTGGCGGCTGTGCTCAATTAATGTGGATGGCTGTTGTTGCATCTAGATTTGTGTCCTTACAGAGTTTAATCTGTTAAACTACATGGTGATGATTTGGGGCTGAATTTATAGCTGAACGGTCCAGGCGCCCATGAGTTGGCGCGATGGGTAGGAGGGCATTTTCATTTTTAGTGGCAGCTTGTGATGTTGTCCCAGAACTTTCACAGTTATTGGGAATCATCTACCATGGACTAGGCAGGTTGTGCTTTGTCCTGCAAGACAGTGACTACCGCCCACAATTACAGTTGAACTGTTGCCTTTGACACCAGGGCTTAGATGATTTCACACAAAGATGCTCTTGCATGGGTAGCTTTGTGGTGGCTCCCCCCCCTCCAGGACAAAACACTGTAAATCGATCGCATGATATCAGGCGCATAGGACGACATTGTGAAAATACATTTTACTGATATGCTCATTGTGCCCCATAAATATTTGTATCCAAGGGCTGGAGCTTCCTCTCTCAGAGGAACTCAATTTCAACTCTGATATGCCATGGGAATGGAACAATTAATCACTATATGCACACTTTGCTTAGCCCAGCTGCAGTTTCCTTTTTGCTAAACTAAAGCATACATAATAATCCCTCTATATATTATATACTCTAAGTGCTATTAATCTAAATGGCATTAATTTATGGAAACTATAGATGTTATTTAATTTATTTAATTCTTAATTACTATTGAAAGCCAGCTTTATTTCAGAATGTATAGGTTAACTGGATAACTTTTTTTTTCTTTCACCCTCTTTTCCTGTTCTTCTTTTCCCTTCTACACCTTCTCCTTCTTGCTGTAGTTTTTATAATCAAACATGTTTCCTGCTTTTATTAATAATTCAGATGATGGCTGATCAAGCATGGTTATTGTTTGTTATTTAAACTCTAGATTAATATCAGTACTATAATCATAAGTGTTATTCTCTTCTGCTATTAAGTGGTTAACTAGTTAGATTGTGGAATTTTTCCACTGTTAGTATATAGTTCTAAATTAGACAATTGTATAAGGAATATTGTATTTTACTTATCATACTATCCAATCTCCTTAGGTCACTATTCTTCACCCCAGAGAACAGAGTCATGGTCTTGGTCCCTTTTCTCTTTTTATTGGACTGACCTTTTCTTCTCTCTTCATCTCAGATAACTTCAATGTTATATTGTTATATCGTTTTGTTGTTTGTAGTTATAGTAGCTGAAACAATTACAGTGAGTTGCAGAAAAAGGAATCTGATAATCCTAATAACCTATTATCCTCTCAATACTTTATATAGCCCTGTCTACATCCATCTTGTAATCGCTCATTATGTCATCCTGATCTATATACCTTTATTGATGGTGCCTGGTAATTGGTGTCCCTTGACATTTACAATTATTCTATTATGAACTGCCTAACTTCGGACCACATGGCTAAGGTAACATTTTACATATGGTATGTCAAGGGACTCAATGTACCAAACAAGCGTAAGCAAGTTCTTAGTCACCTTAAAAAACATAAGGCACAAATTACCTATTTGCAAGAGACTAAACTACTGGATGCAGATAATGAAAGACTAAAATGTGATTGGGTCGGTCAAGTATATGTAGCCTCTGCTCCCTCCAAAAAAAGAGGTGTAGCTATTCTAATACATAAAAACTTGAAATGGAAACTCTCTAATAGTTTAAGGGACCCTAACGGTAGATGGCTTATTGCATCTTTCGATACACCCTCAGGATCATTATCTCTAGTCAATATATATGCCCTGAATTCTGACGACCCTCAATTTTTTCATAACCTAGCTCAGTTCTTAACTTCACAGAACCTGGTTAGCTCATCTATATTGATTGAAGGTGATTTCAATCTCACTCTTGATGCCTATTTAGACAGAAACAACTCTTCACAAAATGCCCACCCTATAAGTATAGCTGTGCTGTCCCTTTTAATGAAGGACCTGGGCTTATCCGATATCTAGAGGCTTTTTCACCCTAGAGACAGGGAATATACCTTTTACTCCTCACATCATAGAACATACAGTAGAATAAACTATTGGTTAGCTTCCCCTCAAGTTACAGCCAACGTAACAGACTCCAAGATTCTTCCTTTACTTACATCTAACCATTCTCCGATTAAACGTCTATTGACTTGGGACTCCCCTCCTTTAAAATCTCCATCCTGGTGCTTAGACCCACTACTTCTCAAATACTGAGATGTCCTACCCTGGATCAGAACACAAATAGAAGATTTTATGACACATAATGACCCCAAGGATACCTCTATGGGTATTACCTGGGAAGCTCTTAAAGCAACCCTCCGCAGTAAAATCATTAGCTTTGCAGCACATAGAAGGAAAATAAGAGAACAACAACTTGATAACCTTGAGAATACACTCAAAACCAAGCAAACACAATATCTAACTAACCCCTTTCCTGACCCTTCCTCTCCCTTACACTACAAAATCCTTCAATTACATATGCAAATTAATGAGTTAATCTCTTGCAAAACTGAAATAGCAATGTTAAGAATTAAACATAAATATTGGGAAGGAGGGGAAAAGGGGAGCAAAATATTAGCTTACTTACTCAGAAAACAACAAATAGAAAGATATATTGCTGCCTTAAAAGATACATCAGGAAAAATTCATACAGATAATCTTTCTATCAACAAAATTATGACAGCCTTTTATAATAAACTATATTCTTCTTCCTCTTCTGCATCACCCCAGAATATTAGCTTTTTCTTGAAAAACTAACACTTTCTCATCTTTCCCAGGACATGGCAAGCTCACTAGACAAACCGTTTACCACTGAGAAATCCAAGCAAGCTATTCTTTCTGTTAAATCTGGATGTTCCCTTGGGGGAGATGGCTATTCTGTTGAATTATATAAATTCCTGGCTGACATGCTATGCCCCCTGTTACGTAAATTATTTCACAAATCTTCTAATATTAGTAAAATGCCCCAAACTATGACAGAAGCAATTATTACAGTACTCCCAAAGAAAGATAAGGACACTACTTTACCATCTAATTACTGTCCTATTTCCCTACTTAATATGGATGGCAAAATCTTTGCCATGCTTCTAACAATCCGTCTAGAATAATTTATTCCCAGATTAGTTCATCAGTCACAACTAGGTTTTGTAAAAGGGAGTATGGGCTCTGACCATCTTCACTCATTACTCAATTTAATGTACAAAGCCACATCTCTTAAATCCCCTGTGGCAGCTAAAGCGGTGGATTTCAAAAAAGCTTTAGATTCCTTTAATTGGGACTATATTTACCTTGTGTTATCTCATCTAGGTTTCAGTAACTCTTTTTGTTCCTGGATCAAACTTCTGTATACCTCACCCCAAGCCAAGGTGCTCACAAATTCCACACTATCTCAATCGTTTAAATTAACTAGGAGCACCAGGCAAGGATGCCCACTATCCCTATCTCTCTTCATCTTAGCCCTTGAACCTCTAGCTGCTGCCTTATACCAAAACAGTGAAATTAAAGGCTTATCAATTGGTCATACACAATATACTTCACTGTCATATACAGATGATATGCTTATTTTATTAGAAGACTTAGAATCAGCTGCACAACCACTTACTCATATACTAAACCTGTTCCCTGAACTTTCAGGATTAGCAGTTAATTACCAAAAAACTGAGGTACTACCATTAAATGGGAACTGTAAAATCCCCTCTGCTTTCACTGGGCCTCACATGGTGCCACCTATCTAGAGATAAAACTTTCACCTAATCTTGATAAAATATGGGAATTAAATCTCTCTCCCTTACTTTTAGACATTAAAACAGACTTAGATAGATGAAAAACCATAAACTTAACTCTTTCTGGTAAAATAGCAGCTATAAAAATGAATGTTACACCGAAGATTCTTTATTTATTTGCTAACATCCAACTAAAAATCCCATCCTCCCTTCTTACCAAAATTGACAAAGTTATAGGAGACTTTCTTTGGAAGGCCATATCCCAAGATTCAATCATATTAAATTATGTTCTCACTGGTCACACGGTGGGTTTGGTCTACCATGGTTTCTGGCCTACTTCTGGGCATTTAGAGACTCACAAACTCTTAAATGGTTCTCCAAACCAAATCACAACTCCCCACTATGGCTAGATATGGAAGCCTCTCTAACCCCAGGGTTGATCGCTACTAGTTTCATATGTTAACCCCAACCGCAAATGTAAAGAAATATCCCACAATTGCTGCATCTACCCATTATTGGTTTGAAATGCATAAAAGGCTCAAAACCAATCCAACTTCTAGATCTCATATTCCTATTTGGGGGGACCCAAAAATTTCTTTAGAAGGTAAACCATTATTTTGCAGCACTTGGATACATAGAAATATATTTTTCCTAAATGATATCTCAACCAAGAATGGCAATACACTAAATTCCTTTAGCAACCTACAAGTAGAATGGAATATTCCTAAACAGAAATTCTGGAAATATCTACAAGTTCACTCTGCTACCCTCCCCCATCGTACAATAAACTAACAGGTTTTAATTGGTTTCTACATATATTAATATATGAACTAAGATCTCATCTGGTTTAGTCAGTAGAATTTATAAACTAATCAGGGACTCCCTATCCAATCAATCCCTTGCAGCTAAAAACAAGTGGACTATTGTCTTAAAAGATAACATAACAGATTCTCAATGGGATGAATGATTGAGATTTTGCCATAGTACCTTCAAAGACGCATGCAGCAGGCTCATTCAATGTAAAGTCCTTCATATCTGGTACAGAACCCCGTCCATTCTACATAAAAAGGGCTTGTTATCTAACAATAATTGCTGGCATTGCAACTCACCTGATGGGGATCTTTTACACATACTCTGGCTATGTAAACCAATCTTTAAACTATGGCAACTGATCCACCATTTAGCTTCACATATTATTGTGCGCCCTATTCCATTTGAACCCAAATACTTCCTACTAGGTGTTATAAATAAAGGTACAGAACTATCCAAATAATGACACAGATGGCTACAGATTTTATTCATGCAAGTCAAAAGACTGGTCTTAATGCACTGGAAATCTCAGTTAACACCTAGTCTGACTGACATCCGGAACAACTTACCCCATACAGCCTCCTTGGAACGGCTTTCTTACTTGGCCCAAGACTGAATGAACGAATATAATCTTTGTTGGCAGGACTATGTAAACTACCTTCAAACATCTAGTTGAAAGACATTAACAGATTCCTTATTTTAATTTTTTACAATACAGACATAACCTTATTTTGCTCAAAAATATTTTACCTGCAGCTCTCTTTGTTATTATGCTTTTTATAGTTACAGTATATGTAGGTTAAATTTCATTTTGTTTTTCTTTTCTCTCTTACTGTACAAGGCATCTTAATCATACAGGTACCTAAATACATATAGTATGAATAGACAGATCCTGATGAAAAATGTATTGTAATTCATGTAATGTATACTTATTTGATGGTACCATGCGCTCAACCAATAACTTTTTCTCCACAAAATATACATTGTATTACCATCCATCTGAAGACCTCACTTGTACTGTAATTGCAATATATATGTAAAAACTTTGCTAATAAACAATTTAACTACAAAATAAATCCTAACACCCCAGGTGTTTGTTGGTATTTGCACTACAAATTTTTAACATGGCCTTTTTGTGACCCCACCTCATGAAAGCATTTGGGACCTCTTCTCATGAAGAGTGGCAGTCTGATTGTGTCAATGTGTCCTGAACTTTGTGTTCCAACAGTGACCATGCCATTCTGCACCACATGTACAAAAACACAGATTGGACAGGATGTGAAGAATGACATCTGTACCATTCATAGGGAGGTGTGAAGAGATGGCAATGCTGAAAATCTGTAGTGGGAATATTAAAAATGCTCGCACTTCCGAGCATACGTAGAAACTGCGCAACACATGTGTGTAACACAGTCATTTTATGGACATTCATTTCCAAATTTTCAACATAGGCATTTTAGGACCTCTGTTCATGAACAGTGTCACTGTGATTTTCTTAATTTGTCCCAAACACTGATTTCCCACAGTGACTGTGTTATTCTGTGCCAGAAGTGCAACAACACAGTTCATCTAGGATGTAAAAAAATGACAGCTGTACTGTTCATAATGAGGTGCAGAAAAATGACAATGTTGAAAATCTGAAGTGAAAATATTGCAAATTCACGAAGCTACGAGTGTGAGTGGAAACTGCACAATGCATGCTCATAACACACTCATTTTATGGACTTTCATCACAAAATTTTCAACATAGGCATTTTAAGACCTCTGCTCATTAACAGTGTCACTGTAATTTTCTTAATGTGTCCCAAACATGGATTTCCCAAAGCAAGCATGCTATTCTGCGCTGGAAGTGTGAAAACACATTTTGGCCAGGATGTGAAAAATGACAGCTGTACTGTTCATAAGGAGGTGCAGAAAAATGGCAATGTTGAAAATCTGTAGTAAAAATATTGCAAATGCGCAAAGTTACGAGCATGCGTAGCAACTGTGCAACGCACGTTCGTAAAACAGTCATTTTTTTTTATTTTTTCCACCAAATTTACAACATATATGTTTTGAGAGCCCACCTCATGAACACTGGCACTGTCATTTCATTAATCAGTCCTGAAAGCTGATTCTGCGCAGTGACCACTAAATCGCCTTTCAGAACTGAATAACGCCATGACAGTGGCTGAATTCATGAGGATAGGCCCCAATAACCCCATGTTGAAAATTTGGTGCCAAACTTCCCCAAAATGCCTGCGATATGCACCAAAGTTGAAAAAAACCTATTTATGCCATTATACAGCTTACCGGCATTTTTTCGGTTTGCGGTCGGCTTTGAAGAGTGCAGACGTGTTCCTGGTCCACCGAAGATCATCACGCTGGGCTCCGGAGGTGACGGGGGGGGGTGTGGGGAGGCAGGGTGCCCAGAGGGTGGTGGTGCGGGTTGGGGCAGGGGTCACCGGCCTCGACAAGGGACCATTTTCTATTTCACAGGTTAAACAAACAAAAAAAAATAACATCGCAGGACTTTATTTTTTTTTTTTAACGGGACATTGGCATGCTGGGGTGGGCTCCCAGCATGCCACCTGTAATGTTTTTCTTTGGGGGCAGTAGCCGATGGGGATTGGCACCCCACCGGCACATACAGGGGCAAGAGCCGAGGGGTTTGGGCACCCTCAGAACAAAACAAAGTTTTTGGCAGGGGACATAATGCCAACAGGGAGTGGGCTTCCCCATCAGTAAATTAAACTGACAAGGGTGGAATTGACGTCGACTGGGACTGGGGCTCCCATTGGCAAACAAAGGGTGTTTTGGGGGGTGCATGATGCCGAGGGGGATTGGGCACCCCCTCAGCACTAGAGGCTCGTAATATTGTTTGTAAACATAGTGGCGGCTTGCCGCCACATTCACAAACAGTATTACACTAGGCAAAGTACTGCTCTGCAATGATGGGTCGCTCCCGCATTGCAGCGGAATGCCTGATGCTGCGATGATGAGGCGGGCCCTGATTGCTGTGGCGAAAACCTTACAGGTTGGTGGCACTTTTGGAAGCCAGTGTCATCAGCACACTGTGCCTCCATTGGTACACCAGTGCCAAGCCCCTAAATGCAATGCCTCTGTTGGCTGCCACAGTGCCGCACCTCCACAACCCGCTTCTCTCCTAAGCTGCCATGTAATGTTTCTTGCACATGTGCACAAGCAAACATAAAAACAGTTAATCTAGTGCAAAACAGATTCTCCTGGGTAGTGACTTCCACTGTAATAAGAATAGGGATATGTTCCCAGCTGATCTTTACTATGGAGCTGCCTGGAGTGCCAAGTCGCTTGGTTAGTATTTGCACTAGGACAACACTGCTGATGGGTCACTAAGATGCAGTATCAGCAGGAGGGCAGAACTGGATGATATTGCTGCAAATTAGTAAGGTACTACACTGGTGCATTACTTGGATTATTACTGTTTAGGTAAAAAGTCCTGACCTTGATATTAGCTGTTAGATCATTATTCTGTTGCTGTTGTCCAGTACAAGAATAGTGTGAAAACCCTTGAAGAAAAATATTGAGGAGAATAATGGCTAGTGGTCTGTTTTCTACAGAGCAGATAAAATAAATGAGATAGATTAGTAAAACCAATATTATGAACTGGTTGCCATAAATGGAGGAAGCTGTTTGTCCGAGAGTTCTTTGAAGCGTGATGATATCGGGCTACATCATCACAGCTTCAAAAAATCTCCGGTCACCAGCCTCATCACTGAACACTGACCGCAAAGTCACCCGACTACCTACACATCAGCGATAAACACCACTTCAGCACCAACAACTGTTACAGAATAAGCTCATCTTGTGCTGTTAAAGAGCAGAGCGTGTTTCATGTGAAACATTTTTTAAACCTTTAATAACATTTTTTAAACCTTCGCACTGCCACCCCCCCCCCAGTAAATTGACTAGCCAGCCCGTAATGCAATCACTGTCCTGGTCTCATCTGCTTGACCCTGTCTCCCAGCCCTGCCTCACTCTCACAGATTAAGCGTGTGCATTGTGCTTCCCTTACCAAAGCTGCCTTCCACTGCTGGCTCATGGCTGTACTGAAAACAGATAAATTCAGTGCACATGCTCCTCTGAACTGCGGCTTACACACACATGCTCAGGTCACTTAGCATACAGCAGTTAGGCAGGCGAACACGTGGCAGTTAGAAACACAGAGAGGTTACAGATTTATGAATGGTGTGTACAGTGTAACAGTGCCACCTAGTGATGGCGACAGATACAGAACTATTTTCTGAAGCTGTATTACTGCACTACCCCTTCTAAATAATTTTTCCCATATTACAAAAGTGTTTACTAATTTTTACAAATTTAAATCCAGTTCATAATAGCAGCAAGTCACTCCAGGGTGTGGTGTATCATGGGATATCATCACTTCTTGGGTGATTGGATGCACTTGGCCTCCAGCCTCATGCCCAACCACCCGAGGCATGATGATATCCCATGATATACCACACCCCGTCATGCCTTATTGCTTAATTATACAATGGCAAGAGAGAATCCTGGTCCATGATTGGTCAGACTGGGACTGGACCCGGGATGTTATCCCAGCATAACATCCCGATTCTAGTACCATCACAGTCATGACATCATGAAAAAAAAATCCCTCCACAAAAGGCAAGCCATCAGCACGATCCTGTACATTCTTGCTGGTCAGCAACCGACTTCTGTAACCCTGACCGCAACACAGAACAAGTAAGCCCGCTCATTTATAGCAGCTCCAAAAAAAAAAAATACTTAAAAAAAATAAAGAAATGCAAATTAACACTCTTCCAACCTGTCAGTGTTGGCTTCATCTATCCCTACCCGCCTACCCTGAAGATGCAGAACTGAGTGCATGCTTCACTTTGCCCACCCCGAATATGGACCTGAGCCACACTTCAGAATTCAAACCGCAGATTGCTTCCTTTATTTAGAACTGAGTGCGTGCTTCACTTTGCCCACCCTGAATACGGACCTGAGCCACGCTTCAGAATTCAAACCGCAGATTGCTTCCTTTATTGTCTTTTTTCTTTTGATACAAACCAGAGCCCTTCTGTATCAGGAGAATGATGCAAATACCACACACACACACCTTAGCTGTCACCACGGTCTTCAAATTGAAAATGAAAGCTGGACAGCATTGAGACTGTGGAGAGCTCTCAACATCTTCATGGGTCCCAAAGCACATAGCTGGATGACTCAAATAAACTTGACGACAGTGTTGGACATCTCTCATATTCAGTGTCTGTGTGTGAGTGAGGGGGTACAAAAGAAGCCAACATAAGTAACAAAAAATAAATAAAAACAGCACAGCTATCTACCGGCCAAACAATACAGCAGCACTATTTTTCCTCTTTGTATACCTACGCAGTTAAAAAAAAAAAGTATAGACATGTTTTAATGTCTTTTTTTTATTTTACTACAAACAAGCCATACTATAATAGGAATAATGCACTCCACTGGGGGTGTTATGCTGGGATAACATCCCTTCTTGGGTGCTGGACGCCCTCAGCTTGCGGCCTCGGGTCCAACCAACCGAGGTGGGATGTTATCCCAGCATAACACCCATCCTGTCATGCATTGTTCCTTTATTAACACACCTCCAACCTGTCAGTGTTGGCTTCATCTATCCCCGCCAACCTCAAACTCACAGAACTGAGCGCGCGCTTAACCTCACCTGCCCCTAACGCAGACCTGAGCAGCGCTTCAGAATTCAAACCACAGACTGCTTCCTTCATTGTCTTCCTTCTCCTGATACAAACCAGAGCCCTACTGTATTGGGAGAATGATGAAAATAACACATATACCCTCGCTGTCACTACGGTTTTCAAACTGAAAATGAAAGCTGGACAACTTGGAGAACGTAGACAGCTCCAAACATCTTCATGGGTCCTAAAGCACGTAGCAGGATGGCTCAAATAAACTCAATGACAGTGCTGGGCATCTCTCATATTCAGTGTCTGTGTGTGAGTGAGGGGGTACAAAAGAAGCCAAGGGAAGAAAAAAATAAATAAATAAATAAATAAGAACAGCACAACTATCTACTGGCCAAACAATACTGCAAAACTATTTTTCCTCTTTGTATACCCCAACCCCCCCCCGCTGCATCTGGAAATGAGCTATTGCAGCTCAGTATGCCTTTCCTGGTAAAACTCTTCAATAATAAATACATAGATCGGAGGGGAGCAATAGAGCACTGGGGGGTAGGGCACATCACCATATGGTACAGGTAGGTGCTACAGGTGCAGTTTCTTTTCTGTGGGGTTGTAACTGCACAAGGATGCAATTTACCTCCAGCGCTCTAGGTTCAGGAGATTGGACTGATGGCCAGTGGTGAGTGATACCAGTTATGCATGGAGATTAACCTGTCTTGACCTAGAACTGGTGAGGATCTGTCTCGTGCTTGTAAGTATGGTCCCCATATATTAATGTATGTTGAGAGCTTCCCCATGACAACATGAGCCACTCTCTCATACCTTACTGTGAAGGACATGAGATTCTCCCACTCCTTATAAGAGTGTAGTTCTGGGTTCCTGCAATGGTGGAGGATGACTCTTTTGGCTACAGCCAGTGCTCCATTTAAACAGCATATTTATGTAGGAGTACAGTGAAGTTAGTTGGTGGAAGACCCATCAGAGCCAGATAAGGATAATGTTTTACATTTATAGGAGTCAGGGTTTTACAGTACCTCCAGATGCCTTTCCAGTCACAGTCCAGTGCCAGACAGGACCACAGTATGTGGGACAGAGAGAACTGTGGTGAGGTGCAACACCAGCAGTCACTGTTGTCCATTAGTCTCATCCTGTAAAGCGACTGGGAAGTTCTGTAAACGCTGTGAAGGACTCTGTACTGCAGCAGTTTTGCCTGACTCTCTTTGTTCACTATATTAGCCTCAGTCCAGACCCTGTTCCAGTCTGGCAGTAGTATTGGTATATCCAGTTCCTGTACCCCTCTCTAGGTCCTACTGAGGGAACAGGTGATGATTCTCACTCTTCCAGTTGCTCAAGTTGGCAAGCCATGTGCTGAAGGATGGCAGTCCCATAAGCCATCTTTCTAGTAGACTGGGAAGGCAGGAAATAGTCTGGTGTCACTTTGGTGTGTACTAAGTCCTGCAACTGCAAGTATATTTGAAAGTGTGGGTGGAGTACCCCATAAGTGTTGCACAAGTCTTCAAAGAATCAAAGTATGGCTTGTGAGTCATAGAGATCCCCAAGGTGTGGATGCCATAAGATTGCCAGGACCATCATGACACTGGGCGATTTCAGTGGTGAGGTGTAAGTTGTGGCAAATAGAGTGTGATTCTACTGTTTTGGATACCCAGCCCAGTTGTCTGGAGTGCTTTGCCCACATTTATTTAATATGTTTGGAGCAAAGGGAAAGCCCAGGCCTACAGCCCCATTCAAGAAAGAGCAATGCTAGGGGCATTGGGACTCTCCCTTGAGAATGTTCTAAAAAAGCCATCTGGGAGAGTAAGTGGTCATTTCTGATCTGCAGCAGGAGATAGCGTGGCACATCACAATGTATCATGCATATGTCTTATGTTAGGGAGGCCAAAACCTACTGAGCTCCAGTGTTGTTGCAATGTTTGACCTTTGGTATCTGGTCTGCCCAGATGATGGAGGACAATTCGATAGCCAGGCTTTTGAGGAAGGAGCCTGGGATTTGGATAAGGAAGTTTAAGAGTTGGTACTGCAATTTGGGAAGGGCTATCGGTTTAAGAGCATTTGCTCTGCCCTAAATGGACAATAGTACATTATCCTAATTATAGATGTCTTTGTCTAACATAGCAAGCATCATTTTCACTTTGGCCAAGATTGTGGCTGGGATAGTAGGTCTTAATTAAATGCACAGATATACAACCCCCTCACATGTCTTTTGATACTGGTAGCACACAAACAGTTGTTGGGTATACGTGGAGTTCAGTGGCATGATTTCTGACTTAGCTCCATTTAGCTTATATGCTGAGACTAAGGAGTATTCCTGTATACTGATGTTCAGGGCATACAGGGAATCAGGGATATCAGTCAGGAATAGGGTAATGTCATCAGTAAAGAGTACCAGTTTATGTGAGACATTTGCTACTGATATGCCTGCGAAGGCCATCGATTCCCTGATTTTTTGCACAAGCAGTTCCACTGCTAAAAAGAAGAGGAAGGGGAAAAGTGGGCAGCCCTGCCTTGTGCCACATCCAAGGGAGAAGTCTGGAAAACCACTGAATTAGTTATGACTGAGGCTGTCAGGCTGATATACAGTAGTTTGACCAGGGAGATAAATTGTGCAGCAAAGCCAAATTGTTTCTTGGCATCAAAGAGGTATTCCTAGTCCCACTCCAACCTATGAAATGCTTTTTCAGCACCATGTGAGAGAGGGTGGCAGTGCATGGGTCCCTGGTTCTGGCTTCTCAAAGAAGGTCCAGAATGTGGTGGGTATTGTTGGTTCCTAGGTGGCCTCGAACAAAGCCCATCTGTTCCAGATGGATTATATACTCATGATGCTGTCCAGTTTCCTGGGAATGATCTTCGCAAAAATCTTGGCATCTGCATTTAGCAAGGAGATTGGATGGAACTGGGAAATAGTATACTATCTTTCCTGTTCTTGGGGATGAGGGTGATCAACACCTGTATAAATAATGGTGGAAGGGTATTTTGTTCCCACGCTTAACTGAACACTCCTACCAATCTAGGTGCCAGGATTTTCTCAAAGGGTGAATATAAATCACAGGGAAATCCATCCAAGCCTGGGAAATTCCCTTTAGACACTCCTGTGCAGGCCACGGCCACTTCTACATTCATAATAGGTTAGATAAATGTGATGTTGGCCATTTTGGGGACTTGGGGCAAGTTAAAGAGGAACTAAAATCAAAATTTACAAACAAATATGTTGAGCAGGGTATTTTGATTTGTTGGTGTACTCCTAGTAATTCCTTCCCTTTGTTTCCTGGAAGGAGTTTTTTCTAAATTTGCTTGCTGGTTTTATGGCCCTTGGAGATCTCTATGTTAGCCTTTTTGTTGTTGTTGTTATTTAGTTGTGGGGCCTGTGGTGATGGTCGGACATCACCCTGCTGCCGTTGGTGAATTTCCCAATTTTTCACCCGCCCCTGGATGCTGAAACTGCTACTTAACACTGGCTTGCATGCAGCATGCAGCATGTTGGCGTACTCCCTCATTCAATAAGTTGGCTCCTGTGCCTTCCCCCTGTGGTCACCCAGGGGCAGTAGTGCAGCAGAACATGAACACCCTCCCTTCCTGAGGTGAGACGAGTGTCCAATGTGATGCTCATCTCACCTCCCCCTGCTTTCCCTTCGATGACCCAGGCTTATTGCTGAACCCAGGTCACCAGAGTTGCAAGCGGTAGCATTACCACTGTGCTGATAAGCCAGCCTATGTCAGCCTTTTTTATGATCTTGCTCCTATGGTGCCTCTTGTCCCATGTGACAGTGATATGTTCAGGACCATTGATTCAAAGAGTAATAACTGCTGCAGGAGCCATCTGCTATTAGGAGCCTGATATTCTGGCTTCTACTAAATAACTCTGTCTAATCCAAACTTTCTGTTTTCTAGTAGGCGTCTGTTGTAGGTCTAGACAGTAGAAGCGAATGTTTTGTTTTTAAAGCTTTTTGTTTCATTACATTACATACAACCACTAAAAAAGCACACAAATCACCCAAGGTCACAAGTGTTATAATTAGTGAAGACTCTAGTTGTTTCCTTACAGTGTAGCCCACACAGTCATCCCTCAGGCTTTTGCCATCTGTAAATATAGCATTCATTTCAGCTCCCTGGACAAAGTGTGTTACGTAAAATGTACTACTCTACTGTCTACTACTGTAAACTTGACAGAAACAGCTCTTGTTGAAGTAATGATCCTGGACACATCGCTGTTACATGGGACAGGTGGCACTGTAGGAACTAGAAGAGCCATAAAAAATTCTAACATGAAGATCCCCAGGGCCACAGAACAAGCAAGCAAAATTAGAAAAACTCATTTCAGGAAACAAAGGGAAGGACATACTATACTAGGAGTACACCTACAGATCAAAACACTCCACACAACATATTTTTGTGTATTTTGACTTTAGTTTTCCTTTAATGTCCTGATAAAAAATCTCAGATTGTGCTGGGGATGGATTCACATCAAAGATGTACAGACGATGGTAGTAAGTTTGAAATTCCTTGCTAATTAGCTGGGGGGAGGAAATTGAAGGTCCCTGTGCCATTTGGATTGTGGGGGATATGGGACACCTTTGAAGGCGGTATTATACTTCAAATACCTAGGAGTTATACTTGACTTTTACTGTGACTTTTCCCTCCATATCCTCAATGTGTGCAAGACAGTGAATGTTATGCTTGGTTTGGCCCACTGGGCTAGGCACTAACCCCTGACACTCGCCTCACTTATGCCAAGGGGTGTTACTTCCCTATCTCAATTATGGGCCCATCTCATTTGCTAATGCCTCAGACTTCTCTCTCTAAATGAAATATTGCCTGCAACAATATCTGCAGATTTTGTCTGTCACTAAATTGCGTGACCCACCATTGTGACCCTTACAACTGTTTTGGCTGGTTGTTGCTCTTAGATAGTCACCGCTTTGCCCTTGGTTGCTGTTTTACAGACAAAACTATAAGGCTTGGTGCCCCTGCTTCCTTGGCAGCCTTATTTAAGTTCTCTCACCTTTCCTACCTCCTGAGATTCAATGAGCAGTCCCTACTTGTTGTCCCAAAGACTTCCAGCAACATGGGTGACCAGGCCTTTGGTGTTACTGCTCCTACACTCTGGAACTCCCTGCCACCCTCCATTTTAATTCCTCCTCACATTCCATGCTCAGAAGGCCCCTTTGGGCTCATCAAATGGTTGAGTCCAGTTGAACTTGTACATACTTGTCATAATTATTCCTGTATATTTGCTGTTGCGCCTTATTTGTGGACTGTTATTTGCACTATCATTTTGCTTGATCTGTGATACTTGTCAAATATTTGACTTTAGTTTTGTGCTTCACATGATTGAAATGCTTTTCTTTCATTGTCTCTGTATTCTTATTGCTACGGTTTGCTCTGTTACATTTTACGTATTGTATTACCTCTCATATAACCTCCTGGATCATACCAAACAATAGGCGCAGTTGGTATCTAGCATACTCATGTGGTCAGTAAAAGCTAGCAAGTAAATAATAAATATTTCTCCACTTCTGTGGCCCTTAACCAGTATGATAGGAGTTTACCTGGTTGCTCCCCAGACCCCTCCCCAAGTATGTCTGATTTTGACAGAAGAGAGCATATACAGTTTTGTATTGGAAGGCTTCTTCCAGTACTGCTCTAGCTTTGGGGGCAGAAGAGTTCCCTCAGATTCAGATTTGTTTGGAACTCATGTTCCAATTTCTTAGGTTCTCCCTCCTGTTGGCAAGTAAGCTTATATCTTTCCTTTCTCAGTTTCAAAGTGTAAGCTATTAGTTTGCCTTGGATGACCACCTTTATAGCCTCCCACTGTGTGGCTGTGGGGTCTCCTGGATAGTAAAGTAGTCTAAATGTTACTTTTCTAGCCATGACATGAAAGTGTCTTACTGCAGAAGTGCAGTGTTCAGTTGCCACTTATTCCTAGGGTCCGGGAACCTGCCCCAGGCCAGTGACAGGACAACTGGGGTGTGATCTGAGATCAGGACGTTGCCTAGTGTTACTCCCCATGTGTGCGCCACCAAGTTATGTGACACAAAAATGATATCTAATCTATTATACAGTACATATCATGTACAGAAGAATAAAAAGTAAAGTCCTGTTCCTTTGGAGGGAGACTTCACCAGGTATCTCTGAGGCCTGCTGGTCCATATGTGTATTGGATATGAGCTGCTTCTGGGCCATCTGTCTGATTTCCTGGCCCTGGTGTGTACAAATGGAGGGGGGGGGCAAATTAAGGGCCCCCTCTCACTATGATCCCTGCTGGGCCACCCGGAAGTCCCTGAGGATGTAGTCAAAAAAGACTTGGTCAGGAGTATTTAGGGAATAGATGCTGCCTGAGACTACTAGTTCTCCTTAGTATGAGCTTTCTAAGAACAGCGTTCTGCTTTCTGAGTCTTTAATTTTTCTGTGAATGTGCAGTTGGACACCCTCTCTACAGAAGACAGCAATGCCCCTCTTCTTGATGGAGTAAGCACTGTGGTATGAAGTGCCCACCCAAGAACAGCAGAGATGGGCTGCCTCACCATCTGATAGATGGGCCTCCTGTAATAATGCTTCACCACACTGCATGTATTTTAAATTTACTAACATTTTTCTTCATTTCACAGGCAATTGAAGCCACTGGTATTCTAGAAAATAAGTGTTAGGCTGTCAAAGGACTCTGTTGTTAACACTTGAACTTAGTGGGCAAATGGTCCTGAACCTCTCCTACCCGTACACTCCCCCCACCCACCAGTGAACCACAAGTAGCAAGAAAACTACTACATGTGAAAATGATGTACAATAATAATGATCACCAATAATATTCCCATGTTACATGGCAGTAAGGTGGGGGAAGGAACCTCAACCCCTTTTCTAGGGTGTCAGTAATTATATACAGTACATTCGAAACTCTGAACAGGAACGAAAATGCAGAAAATAAAATACTAGATACACTGAGTGATTCCTGCAGGTTCAGGCACATCAGATATTGTCACTAAATGACAATAAGGATAGCTTTTAAGCTGTTGCTCACATGGAACCTGAGGTAGGTGACCAAATTTGCACTCCGACCATCCCCTGGTCCTCCTTCCTTTTCTAAAATTTGTGGCTGGTGGCTAGCACAGACACCTGGGGGGGGGGATTGTCACCCCCTACACACTACTGGTAATATGTTGTCCTGTGCAGGCCCCCATGGCTTGTAGGAATCCACTAAGCATGTTCAAAGTCAGTATAGAGTGGGAAAGCCCCTTCCCCACCTCCTGTGCCTGGACATTAGATCACCATTTAGAAGTGCAGGGGGAGAGAGAAAATTATATTTTGGCAGTAAAACAACAAGGACAATGGCCTAGCTTAATATTTCGTAACAGCAAACCCTGTATGAACAACAGATCCTGCAAAGTAATGTGTACTGGTTGAATCAGGACTCTGCTAGGGGCTATAGTTAAAAGTCCTGCCAGTTTCTGTGTCCATTGATGTCATATAATCCTGCTGGGGGGGTGGTGGGAGTAAGACCCGCTAGGTACTGGCTCTGTGGTCGGTAAAATGAGAGTCATCTAAGAGTTTGTGAAGTAGTCTTGTCCCTTTCTGCCTGCTAAGACAGGTTTGAGATTGGAATTGGGCTCCATTCAGGCACAGCTTTTGCATCAGTTCATTGAAGTGGGCACTGCTTACTAACGGTGCAGGGGTGAAAAGCCAGTACACAAGTCTGATGGCAGGAAATTACATGCTAAGGCTTCAAATAAAATAGCTCAGCCCAGGAAATTGGGGTCATACAGCCTGCATGATGAACAGTTCTCCCAAACCCCTGCAGTGAAGTAAAAACAGTACTTACAAATTAGAAGCCTCCTACTAGTGATCTGGTATCCATCTGCTTTGTTGGTGTGGCTGAAGGGGAGCCTTGCAGTCCTGGCAAGTGTGGTGGACCCAGTACAGTCTGGAAGTAGCGTCCTTCAGGCATCTGGTTAAGGTAGACTTTGCCTAACCGTCAGCATAGCCGGGTATAGCAGGGAGTACTGCAAGCCTCGATTGTGGAGGCTGCATTTATCTTATTGAATTCTTGGTGTCTGCCCATTACTCCTCCGGGATAGTTGGGGTAAAATGAAATTCTGCATCCCACCACTAAATGTTCTTAAGCTCCCTTACAGTCCTCAGGATGAGTTCTTTATCCTGAAAGTGGAGCAGTTCGAATGTCAGGGGGGGCTGGGATTTGGCAGTTGCTGTATTTGTTTTAACGTGTCACACTTGGTGGGCTGGGTCTATTTAAAAATCTTATATATTAGGGTCCAAATTAAGCCATATTGGGAGGTTGGTGCATAAATAATGAACTGTGTCCTTGCCTTCTATCCCTTCTGGCAGGCCAAGTATTCATTAATTCTTGTGCCTACCATGGCCCTCCAAGTCTTCCCTTTTGCTCATTAGCCATTCAGACTGTGTCTCCACCGCCTGCAATCTAGTGTCCTGCGAGGCCTTGGTGTCAGTTAGAGCTGCAAGCTGAGTCTCGGTGACAGTCACTCTCCCAGTTAGTGCCATTATGCTGGCTTGCCTTTTGGTGACTGTATGGCTGATCAGTTCAAGATAAGAGATGATTCTTTCCAAGAAACTTCTTTGATGAGCATTCACTGGCTGTGGAAGAAGATAGGAGTCCTGTAGCATCGCCATCTTAGGTAACAGTAAGCGCTGAGAGGGGGTTGAGAGCACAATGTTTTTCTTTCATTTTTGTGGTGCTGGCAGTCATTCAAATCCACCAGTTCAGTCTCTCTAACCTTCCCCTCCTGATCTACAGTATATGTTGAAAGTAGTACTGCACTAATACAAAAATCTATGGATGGAGAAGGATACTAGCAGGGATGGCACAATGCTAAGGGTTTAGGTGGCCATTTTAGGCAGGTGCCCACATGACGTCCTTTAGACTGAATACTTTAACCCTTCATTTGGCAAATGGCAGTGAGGCAGGACTGGACTGGCATGGCCCTGGGAATGAAATAAATCCCTCTGGCTATGAGCAGGGGGAGGTTGCACTATTGAGTCTGACATCAAGGTGAATACCTCCCTGTGCTCTCTGCTTTATCTTTATGACAATTACTATAGACCCTCTGGCTCCACTGATTTTCAAATTATGTATTAATAATACTACCACTACTTCCCAAAGAAAAACAAGTTATGCATCACAAAATAAAAAAAAATAGAAATTAAAATATATTAACTGTATAGCATCACATTAATAAATATTGTCCTTCCATGGATGTATTAAGTATTCTTATTGCCGTGTTTGTTGTACTGTTTACCACCATTCCCCTTCCCCCCAGGTCATACCTAGAAATGAGCCTTGTTTCAGCATGTGTTTCCTGATTACCAATTTTCAAATAAATAAGTACATTTTTTTTGTAATTTCTGTGATGACTCACATGAAGTAGCTCCCTCATTGGCATCATCATCATTGTAATTCTCGCCACTGCCACCAGTGTCACCATTATTACCACTGCTATTGGTCCTGCAGAATCACCATGGAAATAGACATGGTAAGGGCTGCTATTTCACCCCCCCCCCCTTGCATTCTTCAGAAGTGTCCCAATCTGCATGCATACTGCCTTATACATGGTGGTAAGAACAAGCTGAGAAAATGTAATTGGAGAAAATGTGACTGGTCTTGACTTTACCTTTCTCACCTCATTTTACATTACTTGACTGGCATTCACTTTGTCTTCCTCACCTCATTTTACACAAAGTGGTGATATTAGATTTAATAAAATGTCATACGAGAAAAAACGTGTTTCAAGAAAACATGGTTTGAGAAAAGGTGATTCTAGAACAAATGCTCTGTCTACCTTTCTCATCTCATTTTACATGACGTGACAGGTGTAGACTTTCATTTGCTCACCTCATTTCACATGAAGTAGCAATATTAGATTTAGCAAAACATAATTCGAAAAAATGTGATTCTAGAAAACATGATTTGAGAAAACATGACTGATCTTGACTTTGCATTTCTCACCTCATTTTACATGCAGTGGAAACAGGGGCCAGTGAGAATTGGAGAAGTCTCTAACACTGGAGACACTCGAGAGAGGAAGAGGGTGAGATTGGTGTACTTCAGGATTGTTCAGGATGGTTTCAATGGCTGTGCAAATACCTTTTTCTGAAAATTGGGCCAAATATTATATTGGGGGGGGGGGCAAATATGTGAAAATTTGATATTCAGTATTCATTATTGGGCTGATCGATGTTTTAAAAAAAAAAAGGCATCTCTATCCCTCCCTCACCAGGTGGCCGGGGCTAGTCTCCTGGCTACCCTTCTGGCTCCTTTAAAATTAAATTCCCCCTCTTTACTCTGTGTCAAATTAATATTTAAAAATTGGGATTATTGCCAGCTCCACCAGGAGCCAACCCAAACCTGAAACCTGTCTCTTCTGACAATCCCCATTCCCCAAAAGCAGTATATTAATTCTGAATGCCCCCATCCCTCTTGCCCTGACTTATGAATGTGGGGGGGGGTCATACCTTCAATCTCAGCTAGCTCAGTCGGACCCCCCTCAGTAGCACGGCAGAGTCCTGCCACCCTTTCTGTAGTGTAAGCCACACGCAGCAGCAAGGGGCATAACAGAGCAAGCGGTTGGTGCATGATCAGGAGGAAGGAGCGAGTCAGTAGCATCAAAGTGGTACTAGGCAGCCTCAGCCAATCAGATTGCCTAGCATCACTTTGATGCTACTAACCTGCCCCTTCTTCATAATCGCACACCGCCCACTCGCTCCATTATAACACTTGCTGCCGGCTGTGCCTGGCGCTTTGAAGTGGGAGGCAGGAGAGAGGAGACTAGCCCTAGCTATCTAGGAAGGGGGAAAAAGTTTTTTTTTTTTTAAACACCCCAGTCTAGTACTGAATAGTACTTGAATAGTGGGCTATTCATTATTCAGTCCTGAATATTCGGATAGTCCATTATTTATGGTATTCAGGAAATTCAGGAAATGTGGTACCCATTCACAAAGGTGGCCCAAAGGATGATCCAGGTTACTACAGACCAGTGAGCCTCACATCAATTATGGGGAAGCTCATGGAGACAATCCTTAAGGAGAGGCTGGTGAAAGTTTTGGAAGACAATGGTCTCCAGGACAGGCAACAAAACGGGTTTGTCTCAGGCAGGTCCTGCCAGACAAACCTGACTGAGTACTATGACTGGGTAACCAGATTTCTGGATAAGGGCCATGCAGTGGATGTCCTGTATTTGGACTTCAGTAAGGCCTTTGATTTCATGCTGCATGGGAGGCTAGGGGGGAAACTGGAAGATGTAGGAGTGGGTGCTAAGATGGTAAGATGGATCACAAACTGGCTGAAGGGCAGGCAGCAAAGGGTGGTATTGGAGAGGAAACTTTCATTGTCAAGATCAGTAACAAGTGGGGTGCCATTGGGATTGGTACTGGGGCCTGTGCTGTTTGGGATATTCATAACAGATATCTCACACGGGACCCAGAGTAAGATCAGTCTGTTCACAGATTATACCAAGATGGGGGCAGTTGTGAATACCATTGAGGGGTGGAGAGGACTACAGGGAGACCTGACTAAGCAGCAGGAATGGTTGGAGACATGGCAGTTGGGGTCAATGCCAAGAAGTGCAAGATACTGCACTTCAGAACTAAGAACCAGAAGAGGAGTTATTAGCTGGGAGGGGTACAGTTGTGAAGTACAGGGAAGTAGGAGAAGGTCCTGGGGGTGGTTATAACAGGGAATATGAAAAACTCAGCTCAGTGCAGGAATGCAGCAGTGAAAGCCAACAAGATGCTGTGCTGTATAGCCAGAGGGATCTCTTCCAGACGTAGTGAGGTAATCCTTCTCTTGTACAGGTCACCAGTCAGATCACACCTGGAATACTGTGTGCAGTACTGGCATCCATTTCTGAAGAGGGACATCAGACTGTTGAAGGGGGTGTAGTGCAGTATAACAAAGATGATCCAGGGGTTGGAGGGGAATTCATACGAAGAAAGGCTGAACATGCTTAACATGTACAGTATTCGCTGGAAGAGAGGAGGGACAGGGGAGACATTATCAAGACCTTTAAGCACCTGAAGGGGATAAACAAGGCTAATACGGGGGAGATATTATGGATCAGAAGAGGGAGGGATACTAGAGGGCATTACCTGAGGTTGGAGGGGGGTAGATTCAGGAGGGAAGTCAGGAGACATTATTTCACAGAGATGATGGTGGTGGACAAGTGGAACACTCTACCCAAGGAGGTAGTTTTCTGTAGGATGGTGGGCTGCTTCAAAACGGGATGGGACAGAGTGAGGGGGGAGGTCAGTGTGTAAGGGAGGGAAGGGTGGAACAGCTGCATGCTAAGGGGCTAGCTGCACAATCGAGCAGACTCGAAAGACCATATGGCCTATTTCTACTGGCAATTCGTATGTTCTTATGTTCATAAATAACATTTGGCCCCTGCACAGCCCTAGGGATCATCTCCAGATGCATTGAATGACCAGCTGTGAAATCTGCTTGTAGTGGAAGTGGAACCAGAGGCCTTCTTGGGACTAATGAGCCATGGTTCATTTGTTAGATAACCACTAGGGCTCACTGGCTTAATGACTTGTGGAAGCACATGCCCATGTAGCATTGTCTCTGTACAATGCCACCAGCTGACTTCTTAACAATCCTGTAGGTAACAATGTATATTTTAATTTTTTGAAAACAGGAGCACCATGTGATGCCAAGCCTAACAATTAGCTGGGACTTAGGTCATTGTGACTAAATATATCTTTAGTAATGAGTAATGCAGAGCCACAATGCTAGTGCAGGTGCAGTGATTCAGGTGCGATAAGTACTTTGTGAAAGTTAAATTCCTCAGGTGGAATTTTATAGACATTACCTATTATGCATCCTTGAATTTTTGAGCAAATTTTGCCAATTAGTAATTTGTAAAGTATCCATAATAAATTTTAACCTACTAAACCGCATTATCCAGCTTAATTAGATTCTGAGACATATTTACTTTGGTATGCATGCTACATCTTGAGTGTATACCTGCAATAGCAGTGAAGCTATAAACATCCATTCTGAAAATTTTCACATAATTTAACAAACAATTAAATTGTTACATTTTGAACTCCAGTAACTTACAATTTACACAACCAATTTCCCCACTATTTAGCATTTTCTCTGACTCTTCCAAGAATGTATGCATGTACAATTTCTATTAACTAGCTCCAAAGGTGGCTATATTGTAAGCATAGGAATAGTTTTAGACATTTTCCCATGAATAATAAATTGCAAGATTTTAGCCCTTATAACTTCCCTGCTCCTCATGCAAATGTCATGAAACTTGGAATTGTTTTGGGGCTTCTTCACAAACATATGCATGCCAACAATTTGACCTCTCAATAATACTGACTGAATTATGACCAATTAAACATTTCAGAAAATTCCACAACATTTCATGAAATTTCACAGAATTCTGCAAAGATTCTGCAAAACTGGAATTTGCTAATATCTCCCAGCCCTATGAGCTGACATTTATTGGCAGTTAGTGGTGTGCACACCCTGAATATTAATTCTCAGATATCAAGAGTAGAAAGGTTCCCAAATTTTGTGACTGAATAATGATTACTTTGGCTGTTTGTATTTTTGGTATTTTAGAATGAACACAATTAAAAAGAATTGAAAACCCTATACCTCCCCAGACGACTAGGGCAAGTGTTCTGGCCACTCCCTCCCCAATCCAATAGTTTCTCACCCCCATCACCATGGTCCCAGACTTTAAAACAAAAGAAATGTTCCTGAATGCTGACTCCAAACTATGCTGGAAGCTGACAGTGTCATTTGAGTACATCCACCAGCCCCATTCCAATCCCCCAGTACCCCAAATAGTTCTGTTATACTTGCCTCCGTAACTCCTGATTTCAGAGGAGAGGGTTTGCTTGTAGATAAATCTGACAATCCAGGCAGTCCCTCCTGCCACAGGTTGCCCACTCCCTAATACTATTGCAAAGGCAATGCAGTGAGTGGCCACATGATCAGAAAGTAGCTGAGCAATCACATCATATGCAATGCTAGACTGCCTGACATTATTAATAACATGATTTCTCTGCCCTGCCCTCCTGTATACCTGCTCACTCCATTGACCGTTGCAGTAATATTCTGGAGTGGACAAGCTGCAGAAGAGAAGACTAATTGGCTAGTCATATTTATCTACAGATAGGCTCCCAAAATCATGGATCGGAGATGGGGAAAGTATGATAGAACTATTTGTGGGACAGGAGAGTCATGCTAGGGAGGGGTTGGATTCAAATGATGCTGTACGCTCCTGGTAAAATGCCAGGAGTTGGCATTTTGAAACCCTCATTTACTTTAAAATCTGGGACCCTGGGGGTGTGAAATGTGGATTTTTGTGGGTCCTCCTCCTGGGAGACAGCTCCAGTATGCTGTTCCTGTTTTAAGTGATCTGAATAAATGTTTTCACTTATTCACTGAGCTGCAGTGTGAAGTTCAATTTATGCATGATGTGCTGAGTCCTGCCAGTCGTTTATCTCCTTGTGCCTTCTAAGTGCTGCTGTTTTAGCCTTTACCTTTTCAGCCACCATTTTCAAGAACCATAGCAGTCTCTTTTTCCTCTTGCTTTTGCTCACTTAACACAGAGGTTTGTTGCCTTTACTGTGTCCCCTTTTATCTTCTCCCACCCCATCCAGGCCAACCCCCTGCCAGATCATCCCTGAAACATTCACCCATCCTTATAAAATCTGCCCTCCTGAAATCCATTACCCTTGCTCTTGTGTGGTTCAATTCCACGGCTGTCTTTATATTGAACCACACCATACAGTAATCGTCCAATCGGCCTCCCACCTTGACATCTGCAACACTGTCCCCGTTAGTGAGTACCAGGTCCAATATTGCCCCATCACAAGTGGAGTCACTAGTTGCCGGAGGAATGTCCCCTGCAGAAAGGAATGCCCCCCCATGGAGTCTAGGATGTGCTTTGCCTAAGGAACACCCCTTGCAGAGAGTCCAGGGTGTCCCCTGAAGACAGTCCAGGATGTTGCCTGAGGAACTCCCCCTGCAGTGCGTCCAAGGATATCCCTGCTTTTAGCCAACTTAGAAAAAGGTCAGCCTTACAAAGATTTGATATCTAAAAGAGGAACAAGCCAAGTTAGATGAATGGACAGTCATCTAAATCTGTGATATGTTAAAAGGAATATATATATATATTTTTAATTGTTTAACCAGGAGTGGCACACTAAGCTGAAAGCTTGTTTACAGGTGCAACCTGGGAGCACAGGGAAGTTAAGTGACTTCCTCAGGGTCACACAGTATGCAAGTGGAGACTGTGGGGTTCAAACCCAGGTTTTCAGATTTGCAGCTTAGAGCCTTAAACCACTGTGCTAGACTGCCTCCCTAATATAGAGAGCATTTGTGAGAGGAGAAGCTTGGACAGCACATCATGTCCTGACTCCTTTACAAAAAGAAAGCCAGTGACCCTTTTTTCAGCATGAGTGAGAAAAATGGCTAATTGCAGTTCCCTGAAGTTCTAGAACATACTTCAGTTACAAATGAAAAATTTAATAGGCCATGTTAAACAAGACAAAACTTGTACTTACCTGGGCCCCTATGTGTGAATTTAGTAGGGTTGTTCAGATGTCTTGGAAGTCCAATCTGCTGGATAAATATTGGATTTCAGACTACCGTAGTCAAAATCTGATATCCAGCTATGAATCAGTATAACATTGATAACCTTCATCCCCTTACACTGTCTGTGCCAGCCACCACATGCCCACCCTACAATTAATGACCACCAGCCAAACTTTCCTTTAACCCTCAGTCTTCTTCCTTCCCCCAAGCCCTTGAAGTAAGAAATTAGTGATGCCATGATGTCCTCCACTTTTTCTACGATAAAAGGTGCAGTTTTCTATAACAATAATAATAAAAAAAACACACACCCCGTCCATGCTTTACCAGTTTATCTCTCCAGCTCCCTGCTCCCTTGCATAACCAGGCTCCCTGAGTTGAATAGTTTTCCACCAGCACAACACACCCACTGGCTACCACTGCCCTACTCCACCATAGCACCCAAATAGTTACTAAAGCCTGTTATGGTGGATGCCAGGCAGTAGGTGATTGGTCCCATGATGGAGCTGCTTGCACTCACCTTCCAAGTAGGAGACGTATGTTGTGAATGAATGCTGACATCGTCTGCCTCCTGTAGTAACACCTCATTGACCAATCAATTGTTACTAAGAGGATGTCAGCATTCATTCAACTGGATGCACAATTTGATTAGCAGACTGCCACTAGCTTCCAGTTTGAGACCTGATGTCCAGACAGGCTCCTGGCACATGAAGCTCTGCATCAACACAAGGGGTGGCCAAGGGTCATGCATGGTACCTATGAGCTATTACTGGTGGAGTGGCAAGGGGGTGTGATGCTACCTAGCACAGATACACCTGAATCATACATACACTTTTTTTGTTTTAATGATACGTTCGACTGGACTGTTAGCCAGACAAGGAAGCTGGTGATAATAGAGACAGCTCGCCTTGATTCTGACTTTCTGTATGCTTAAATTATTGACTCTGTAGTAGATAGTCTACACATTCTGAAGGGGTCCCAGTACTTCCTGATTGACTGCAGTCTGTGGGAGGAGTTGTAGTCCCCCTTGAAACTACAGATTTTAGTGCACAAAGCACTTTTGGGAGCTTCCCTAGCCAGACAGTATTACTCTGTTTTAAGGACACAGTGGGCTATAAAAAGTGTGCTTTTAAATATTTTTTATTGATTTCTCTCTGGGGGTTCTGCAGTGACCTCTGGAAGTTACTTCTGGGTCACTCTCTATAAGATTACTCACACACAGCGAGCGGGCATTTTAATGATACACATGACTGTACTGTGAGTCAGATGAGGAAGCTGATGACAGTAGAGACAGCCCACCTTTGATTCTGACTTTCTGTATGCTTAAATAATTGACTTTGTAGTAGATATTCCACATGTTCTAAAGGGGTCCCTGTACTTCTTGATTGACTGCTCTCTGTGGGCAGAGTTGTAGCCCAACGGCAGTCCCCACTGAAGCTACAGATTTTGGTGCATGAAGCACTTTTGGGAGGTTGCCTAGCCAGGCATTAATACTCTGTTTTAAGGACACAGTGGGCTATAAAAAGTCTGCTTTTAAATCTTTTTATTGATTTCCCTCTAAGGGTTTGGTGGTGACCTCCAGAAGCTACTTCCTGGTCACTCTCTATAAGATTACTCGCCCTCCCCCCCCAGTGAGCTGGGTGAGCTTGATAGGGGTGAGGGCACGGTGACGCGTGCAGAGACATGTGCTGTGACATATGCATTGGCATATGTCTGGCATGTTCAGCAGGATCCAAGGGAGAAACGGGGACCAGAATAGTGTAAGTAGACTCCAACATCACTTTGCATTGTACCCCTTTACTGTAGCTGCTTTAGCACTGGGCTTGCACTAGAATTAACACAGTTAGATCCCCTGACACACCACAGTACTTCTCCAATACCCATGCCTGAGTGTTTGCTTAGTTCTATAGTACTTAGTAAGTAAAAAAAATAGTGTTTTGAGACTCACTATTGACAAGTGTAAGAGTTCCATTGTAGCTTGTACTACCTAGTGCATTACTGAAAACACTTCAGCATGCATGATATAATTAAATCCTTGGAAGGGGACACAGGAATTAAATACTTCCACTGCTCTATGTATCAATTCAACACCAAGCATGTACATATTGAATCATTTACCTGGGAGAAATGCCTTCACATATATTACCTTGAAAAAAAGATCACCCTAATAAGCAATAAGCCAACCAACTTTGAAACTGACTGGCGGGATGTGAGACAGAAGATCTTAGCACTCAGTAATATCACAAATGGACCCCCCCACCCCCTAGGCACCTTACATTCAGCAAAAACACTATGATCCCTAAAGATAGCTCCTGCCCTCTGGTGACACTTTCCCGTGAGAAACCAAATCTTGGACTTAGAAAAAGGGATAGAGACGAGGACTAGGATGATCAAGTACTTGATGAGGCACAATGGACAGAAGTTGGTATTAAACAAAAACAAAAGAAGGGCATAGGGCTATGAATTTTGAAATTGAACTAACCAATCCCTTTTCTGTTCTGAACAAATTAAATCATGATAACCAAGAAAGTCAGAGTAAAGACAGTACTACCACCTCCGAACACTATCTTCTGTCTGACTGATATGGAGATAGACCATGTTACCAGTATTAACAATCAGATACAGCACACTCCCACTCCTTCCAGCTTGACTGGTACAGCTAGTAATCTGCATGATAAAGCTGATCCACCACCCCTGCCACCTCCTCAATCTGCCAACTCTTACCCAACTGAAATAGCTTAACCCAGCAATACATACCCAGCCCCCAGCAACTCTATGGAATCTACACCTAGACACACCTACGTGCTAGGTGATTTCTTGACCAAGTATATTGACAGAAATGTATGTGGACTGGATAAAGTCAATAGATCCAGCTGCAGCTTCAGGGGTGCTAAAAAAGACAATATTATTAATATGTTGGACAACATTTTACATAATTCTGGCACAAACCCACTAGTTATACTACATGTTGGCACAAATAACATCAACAGTTCAACCACTGATAGTATGTAATCTGACTTTTACAACCTGTGCAGCAAGCTGGAATCCAAAGGTTATTGTATATGTATCTCTGAACTACTACCAGTGCCAAGGGCAAGATACCATAAGAATAAAAAAATCAAAGTAGTCAATGAAAGGCTGCACAAATTGACACTCCCCAAAAATTATAGTTGTCTCACACATTGGGAGGATTATGAAAATAGGCACAATCTATTCAACTGGGATGGACTGCATCTCAGTAGACAGAGGAATTTAATGCTAGGAAAACAGATTAAAGAGTTCATTGAAAATGCTTTAAACTAGTATCCATGGGGATCTTTTTTGAAATTAAATATGCTTTATTTATTATTTAGTATTAACATTCAGCAACAATGCAGTACATGTTACGGGAGATGAAAAGAAAATACTTGTGAATACAGTACATTGAATTGGATACAGGTCTGTACATCAAGTATCCATGCGGATCTTGGGAAAGCCACACTCTAAGGGGCCTATCAAAGTAACTACCATCAGCACTAAGCAGGAACCTCAAATCTTGACTTTAAAAGTATGGAGCCTGAATGCAACCAAAATCTCAGAATTAGAGGCTGCTGTGCTCAGGGACAGGCTGGACATCATGGCAGTGGCTGAAATGTAGTAGGACAACATAAGCTTGTATAAGAGGATATAAACTCTTTTTCAAGAATAGGATAAATAAACAAGGTGTGTGGGGGGGTGCATATACCTAAAGAATGACATGGAATGCCAGCAAGTGTTTCCTCCAAACACCATAGATCACAGTGTTGAACGTATTTGAGTCCAGGTTACCTTAAACAAAAATAAGCAAAATATTATCCTGAGCAACTGTTACAGACCTCCCAATTCATCCCATGAGTACAATGAGGCCTTGATAAAGGAGATTACTGATATAGCTGAAACAGGGGCAGCAGTTGTTCTTGGAGATTTTAATTTCCCAGGGATCAACTGGGAATTACTCACAGGTACAAACCTCACTGAACATGCCTTTATAGATGCAATGGCTTCAGTAGGCATTACCCAGCTGGTAACATCTGCCACAAGAGAAGAAGACATTATCAAGCTAATATTTACCAATAATGACAGTATAGTATATTAAATTAGGGCTAGCTGCCCACTAGGAGGGAATGATCACAATATCATCACTTGTAGTATCAACTGCCCTTCCAGGAAACCAACCAAACTACAGATAATTACAATCATGCTAATTTCAGTCATATTAACAGATATCTCAATCTAATTGATTGGGATTCAGAGGTGCATGATGCTTCCACTGAAGACAGCCAGATAATCTTAAAAAAACACATACAGATAGCAGAATGCACTATAACAAAGGAAGAATTCCTTTATGGTTGACCAGCGCAGTCAAAAAACAAATCAAAATAAGGAAAATGCCTATGCTAAACTAAAAAAGAACAACACAGAAAACTACTCCAAGTATAAGGCTGAACAAACAACTTATCAAACAGGAAAAGTCCAGATTAGAATTTAAAATAGCACACACCAGGGACAACAATAAATCATTATATGCCTCCTTTAACAGTAAAAAGAATTCAAGCAATGAGTTGGGCCCTATTGCTGTGAATGGTGTAACAATAACTGAGGAGACAAAAATTGCCCAGGAGTTTAGTAATTACTTCTGCTCGGTTTTTAATCAGAAGCACACTGTACCACCCAACAATAGTAAAACTCCTACAAGCATATGCTTTATTGAGGAAGAAACTTTAGCAGCCATAAAAAACTTAGGGTCAGTTCTTTACCAGGACCAGACAATCTCTGTCCAAGAATAATTACACAGGCAGCAGCCAGTTTGACATCCCCGTCACAAAAATGTTTAATAAATCTACATCCACCAGCCAGGTACAATTAGATTGGAGAACCTCTGTTGTGGTCCCTATACACAAGAAGGGAGCAAGAGAAAATGTTGCTAGCTATAGAAAAATTGGTCTGATGTCTACTCTCAGTAAAAACATGGAGCAACCAGTCAAAAACAAAACAGAGTCAGAATTGAAGCTATTGGGATTTTCAGACTATCACCAACGTGGATTGATCAGTGATCGCTCCTTCTCCACTAATATGGTTACCTTCTGTAAATACACTGGGATAAGTCTTGATAACACAAAGCCAGTGGATGTTATCCTTTCGGATTTTTGTAAAGCTTTCGATGAAGTACCTCATTAAGAGCTTACTAATAAACTATTAAGAATAGGGCTAAGCACTCTATTTGTTAGGTGGATCAGCAATTGGCTTCAAGACAGAAAACAGCAGGTTAGTGTTGGTTGCCACCTCTCGTCAATTGGAGAAGTGAGCAGTGGAGTGTCCCAGGGTTCAGTCCTCAGACCAATCTTACTTAACATCTTTGTCAGAGACATGAATAAAAACATTAAGAACCACATGGCTAAATTCGCTGATGACACTTAATTGGGTATGGAGGCTGACACAGTAGAGAAATAGTTGTCACTAACTGATGACCTAAAAGTAAAAGAAATCTTGGCACAAGACAACAAAACGTCCCTAAACTTAAATTATTTATTTATTTATTGTAGGTTCGGAAATTACCTTTGAGTCAGAGACTCCTTTACAAAGGTTCCACATCACATAGTTTACATACAGAGACATACAGGATACACAGTAGTACATCAGTACATAGTCAGGTTGTTACAGGAGCAGATTGTGAGGCTAACAGTGAGAAAACAAGGTTAAATCACACCAAACATATAGGACATGAACTAAGGGCTAGGCTAGTCGGACACAGATTAGGACAAGTAAGGTTCGGGCTAGACCCAGAGGCCATAGTCAGACGGAATAGTGGGGGTGATTCAAAGGCAGTCGCAGTGGTTTGAGGACTGCAACAGTTCTCTAACAGAGGTTTTGAAGGGTCAAAGTCTAATCTCTTTGGCAAGTGGGGTGGGCAGGCTGTTTATCCAGGTGGGTGCTCTGTAGCTAAAGGACCTTTGAAATTGGGAGGTGCGGCAGTGGGGGACCGAGAGGAGTTGCTTTCCAGAACCTTGAGTTATCTTGAGTGTCAGAGCCGGTCGAATTAGAGGCATATGTCCTGTGGGGGAGAGCCCTAAGGCAATTTTTTTGCCATGAGACAGGTGTGGAACATAATCCTGTTGTCTAGGTTCAGCCAGTTGGTATCATTATATAGGGAGCAAGTGTGAGTTAGGCGGTCACACCCCAGGGTGAGGCGACAGGCTTTATTTAGGGAGACACAAAGACTTTGGAGGGCCGAGGTGTTCGCCGCCCCATAGATGATTAAGCCATAGTCTAGCAGGGAGAGTACAGAGGAGGAGACAGCTAGCCTCATTGCGTTAGGGGTAAAGCAGTGTTTGAGGTGATACAGGAGCCTGATCTGGACATTAAGGGCATTAGACAGGAGGTGGATATGTTGGTGGAAATTAAGGGCAGGGTCAAGGGTAATACCCAGGTATTTGAAGGAGTCCACTTGCTCCAGAGGGGTCTGGTTGGCAGTTTGTACTTGAGAGCAGAGATCCTTTCTAGCATTGAGTGGATGAGAAAAGAGCATAACCTTGGTTTTGTTATAGTTCAGGATAAGCCGCTGCGAGGCGAACCATTTTTCAGCGCCACTAAATGAGGATTTCAGGCAGAGGTGTAGTTGCAGAGGGTCAGAGCTGGAGGTGTACAGGATGGCATCGTCCACATAGAGGAGTAGAGTCCCTGGGCAAGAACTGGGGAGGGAGTTAAGAAAGAAGCTGAACAGTAGTGGGCCAAGGACGGACCTCTGTGGGACACCAGAGAGGACAGGTAGCTTATTTGAAAGGGTGTTACTAATTTTGACCTGCTGGGAACGGTTGGGCATGTAATCAGTGAACCAGCCAAGGGCATCCTGGGAGAATCTGATGTTGGTCAGCGTGGATATCAGAAGCAGGTGGTTAACGGTGTCGAACGCCTTTGTGAGGTCTATGAAGACAGCCCCAGTGATTTGACCTTTATCTAATGCGGAGTGAGTGTGCGTGGTGAGTTCCAGAAGGGCGGTAGTGGTACTAAGCCCCTTCAGGAAGCCATGTTGCTGTTTGCTAAGCAGGTTGTATTTGTTGAGGTGGTCTGTGAGTTGATCCGCTATGATCCTCTCGAGGGCCTTAGATAGGGAAGGGAGGATGGAGATAGGGCGATAGTTGTTAGTAAGGGTGTGGTCCCCATTTTTAAATATTGGCGTAATGTGGGCAGATTTCCAGCAGGAGGGGAATTTCCCATGGCATAAGGAGTGGTTTAGTATAAGAGTAAGAGGGTTGAGCATCTCGGGGAGCCAGAGGAGGAGTGTCTCCAGGCCTAAAGTGTCACTACTATAACGGGAGTAACTTAGGGCTGTTCTGAGATACGGTTCGGCACATTTAGGTGAAATACTGCACAGACGAAAGGGAGGGGCTAAGGGGGGAGGGAGGGGTGAAGGGGGTGGGTCAAAGAAGTTAGTGGGGAGAACCTTGCTGAGGTTAGAGAAGGCGTCATTGAATGCTGCGGCCATTCGGGCTGGGTCCGAGGTCAGGCATCCATCAACCATAATTTGGTTAGGGGTAGTGTTGGGAACCTTGCCACAGAGGTCCTTAATATTAGCCCAGAACTTTTGCCCAGATCCCCAGGTGTTGGTTAGGGAGGTCTTGTAGTACTCTCCTTTTGCTTTGCGTAAGGACCAGGTACATTTGTTCTGAGCCTCTCTATATTTCTGTCTATTGGCGGACAGGCCAGTCCATTAATGTGTTGTCCACCACATGGGCAATAACAACCCTTTTTTCATCTACACACTGGACAACCAAGCACTCAAAGCAGTGACAAAGGAAAAGGATTTGGGGATAATCATTATCAACCCAGTGGAATGGACCAGCTACCCCTAAGGCAGTGTGCCTGGGATATATTGTGGTGAACCCATTAAAATAAAAAACCACCTAAAAGACAAAGAACCTCTGTGCACAAACACTGAGGCAAGGGTTACCCCAAAGGGCATTTGGCTGGGAAGCCAAGTTTCAAGAAAATACAAAATCACACATGCCCCCACAATGCAAAGCATCATGGCTGCTATATGCAAATCACCACAGAATGTTATGCTGGTCCAACTTTAAGCAGAATTGCATGGTGCCGAAAGGCCTCTCACACAGTTTGCAAAGGTGTAACAGAGACATAAGAACATGTTTGCGTCCTACCAGGACTCATCAGTATGCTCGTCTGTTTGACACCCCAGTGGAATGGACCAGCTACCCCTAAGGCAGTGTGCCTGGGATATATTGTGGTGAACCCATTAAAATAAAAACCACCTAAAAGACAAAGAACCTCTGTGCGCAAACACTGAGGCAAGGGTTACCCCAAAGGGCATTTGGCTGGGAAGCCAAGTTTCAAGAAAATACAAAATCACACATGCCCCACAATGCAAAGCATCATGGGCTGCATTTGCAAATCACCACAGAATGTTATGCTGGTCCAACTTTAAGCAGAATTGCATGGTGCCGAAAGGCCTCTCACACAGTTTGCAAAGGGTGCTAACAGAAGACATAGACACATGTTTCGTCCTACCAGGACTCATCAGTATGCCTCGTCTGTTTGACACCCCAGTGGAATGGACCAGCTACCCCTAAGGCAGTGTGCCTGGGATATATTGTGGTGAACCCATTAAAATAAAAAACACCTAAAAGACAAAGAACCTCTGTGCGCAAACACTGAGGCAAGGGTTACCCCAAAGGGCATTTGGCTGGGAAGCCAAGTTTCAAGAAAATACAAAATCACACATGCCCCCACAATGCAAAGCATCATGGGCTGCATATCAAATCACCACAGAATGTTATGCTGGTCCAACTTTAAGCAGAATTGCATGGTGCCGAAAGGCCTCTCACACAGTTTGCAAAGGGTGCTAACAGAAGACATAGACACATGTTTCGTCCTACCAGGACTCATCAGTATGCCTCGTCTGTTTGACACCCCAGTGGAATGGACCAGCTACCCCTAAGGCAGTGTGCCTGGGATATATTGTGGTGAACCCATTAAAATAAAAAACCACCTAAAAGACAAAGAACCTCTGTGCGATGATGCTTTGCATTGTGGGGGCATGTGTGATTTTGTATCATTATCAACTATCTCTCTTCCAGTAGCCACCACAAAAAAGTTGTCCAAACTTCTAATAGATCTTGAACTGCATCAAATGTACATCTGTCAACAGAAGCAAACACTGCATCATCCTGCTGTTCAGAACTTACACCAGGCACCATTTGAATTTCTATTCACTATTTTGGAATCACTATCTAAAAAAGACATTAATCTCATCAAGCAAATACAACACCGAGTCACGAAACTTATCCCCAACCTCAGGCCTCTACCCTACAATGACAGGCTGTTAGAAACAGGCTTGGTTACTCTAGAGGAAAGAAGGAGTAGGGGAGACCTTCTACAGCTATATAGGATATTACAAAATCCAATGCTTTCATCCCAGTGTGGGTTAGAGTTTACTTTGCGCAGTGCAAACCTCAGGAGTCACAAGCTGCAACTTTTAATCCCTAGTGCATCTGCACAAAAAAGGGATAACTACTTCACTATAAGAGCAGCACAACTATGGAATGTTCTCTCACAATATGTGGTGGATGCAAAAAATTTCAATATCCTTAAAGAAAGACTAGACAAGCACCTTAATTGGGGGAACAGGACAAAGCTAATGTACCCATGTAACTGTGGAAGATATTCACAATGGGCCTCAGCCTTCTTATGTCTTGCCTACCTAGTAACGTAGTAGTACTGGCCTGCTTTGTGAATGGAGCCAATGCCATTTAAGTCTCAGATCCATATGAAGTGCAGGGCTGGAGGAGGCAGCTGTATTTGGGAAACAGTATAACACATTGTAGATCGTAAACAGACTTCATCTCTTATTTTTTTTTTTATGATATCATAAGCAATTACTGTTGAAGAAATAATGGTTCCCAAGTCACACTTGAGTTTTTCTTGAATATTAACACTGTATAGTATATTGCTGACCCTTATTGTGTATAAAAAAATCAATGACTACCAAATTGTTGTTGTGCCCATTCTAAGTTGCTGTGCATGTTTTAAAAATCTTGTTGTGCATATTCTACAATCACAGAACCTATGCCCCACTTGCACTGTCTGCCCCCCGCCTACTTGAGCTTCCTTTCAGTACTTCAGTCACTCAACGTTTACCTCGTAGGCTATCTCCAACTGTGACTCAGCGATCACTGCACTCGCTCCCCTTGTCCCACTGGTCCTCTATTACCAGTAGTCCACAGGTAATTAAAAACAAAAGAAAACACTTTTTTATGCAAAGGTATTTTTGTTTTAAAGAAAAACAAACAAACAAAGCCTTTCTTGCTTATTCATAGTGCCTGGTTCTGCTTATGCCCCATCACAAGGTCATATGAGGTCAACTTGTTTAGTTTGTTTTTTTCTCACCTGGCTTGCTCATGCTCCTCGATCTACTCTATTTTAAAAATAAAATAATGGTGACCATATACAGCTTTCTTTGTGTTTCCATCCCAGGGTTGAGATAACAGCATGGACCTATTGAGCTTCACTCTCAAGGTCCATATGTTGTTATCTTAACCCCTCAATGGAAACACAGACTTGGTGTGTATGGTTGCCCATACATTATTATCTGTGTACTGTTCAAGTTAAATTGCAGTTTCATTTGGGGAATGTTGCTGTGGCTATATTGGAGATTGCTGGATACTACCCAGCGGTCACTAGACACCAATGTATAGCTCCCCCATTTGGTTGGTCCAGTTATTTCAGATTGTGATCTATCTGATCCATCACTATATGTTCACTGCCAACATCAGATATAATATACGATCATAATACTGTAGCAGCATTGAGAAGTGAGATATATATTTTTCCAATTTATTTTATTTAATTACACTTTATATTTCTCTATTTTACCCTCATACTAGCTTTTATTGGTGAGCTGAAATATTTGAGGATGCTTTGGAGGATTAAAAATTCAATTACTCCAGTGAGGCTGGAGCTGAGGGGCAGACACTTTGGGTGGGATAAATTTTACTACAAAATATGAAGAAAACCTTAAGCATACTTTGCTTTGGATTTGTTTTAGAACTCTTTTACCCTTGGTAGCCTAGCTGAGATATGACATCTTGCTTCAGTGAGGTCCTGCTTCTACCCATTTCCTCAGCTGTCTGGTAGACTGGAGTACTTTGAGGCTAAATGACTTACTCAGTCACATGTTAAGCAGCTGGGGTTTGATTCTCTGATTGGTTTCCCACTTCCTGAAACAGTGATCTAACCACCAGATCACACTGCCTACATTATGTTGCAGTTTGATTTATTTATTTGGGGCTGGAATAAGATGGGGTGTTTATCATATCTAACCAGTAAAACAATATCCCCTCTTGGGATCATTAATGCATAGTGCAGAATGCACACAGAACATATGAACAGAAGGGGTAAAAAAGTAGTATGGTAACATGGCCTGGCTGACCTTCTTTGTTCTCCAGTTACTCCCTTCATCTGCTTCCTAGAACCTGCTTCTTGGACTGAGATTACCAGATTATTTCCTGGGTCCTGTTCTAGCAACCTCTTCTTTTGTACCTATGTGTTCCCCCTTCTTCTCCTACTTTACTTGTGCTTGTCCTGCATTACCCTAGTGAATGTAGGTAACAGCGTAAATCTTGCTTACTAGGGGACCCATCCCTATTATAGGAGTTCTAAGCCCCAAGACATCCATATCCCTACAGTTACTTTACATCATCATCTGTCTCTGTGTTGTTTAAAAAATTGTTTATTGCTAGTTCTTGCACACTTTATGAACCAAAATGCAATTATTAGGTACAAAGAAATTCACAAAATTAACAATATGGGGCACGATTTTAAAACAGCTCTTATAGAGACACAAACTGCATTGCTTTAGAGCTGCAGCACACTCCAGGTATGTCAGGGACCCCATTCCCAGTTTGATAAAAGGTGGGTGTTCTCTGCACCAAAGACCCAGGAGTTGCCACAGCTGCAGGCTTGCACCAAATATTTAAAGCACCTGCATGAATTGATACAGAGATCTGGCTTCCCCACCTGGTGCAAGAGGGGCTGCAAAGGGGGTGTGTGTGACTATGCATGCCAGGAGAGGGGCAGAAGGAGCATGGGGTACCCTAGGAGGCATTGGGGAGATGGCAGAATAGCAGGGCAATGATGTGGCACCCAGTGGGGGTGCCTTTTGCAATGCCAGGCAGCTGATAGACTTGTGCTCCATACAGGGTTTACAAGGAGGGAAAGCGACCTGGCCTCTGGTTGTCACAGTCCTGGCTCCTGCTCCAGAGATGCCATGATCCCCAACCCTGTAGGCAAGAGGCAGCCTGCAACAATAATGGGGGCTGGGTACCAGGAGATGATTGCGGTGCATGAAGAACATTCCTCTCCACCACTGGCAGCCCTCACCCTACAGCCAATGCTTCCCACCTTCAGGGTTGAGGATTCTGGCACCTCTGGAGCAGGTGCAGGGCTTTGCCCACCTGAGGTCAGGTCACTTTCCCTCTCTGCCAGCCCTCAATGGACCGCGAGATGATTGGCTGCCTGACATTGCAAAAGGCATCCCCCACCAGATGCCGCATCATCACTCTGCTATTCCATCATCTCCCCAACACCCCTAGGGCACCCCATGTGCTCCTTGTGTCTCTGGCCCCCTCTTTGCAGGTGCCTCCCCCAATCAGCACATTGTGCTGCAGTGGTGCAGGGCCCTTAGATCATCTCCTGGCTGGTCTAACCTGAGCTCCCAGTTGCGTCCATGGCAGGGCTTGCAAAATTCAAAAAAAAGGGATGGTGCGGGGGCATGACTTGCCTTCAATGGAGATGGCAGCTTGAATCAGTTGCTCTGTCTACCCATTTCCAAATCCTCATCTATCCTCCTCAATTGGGCTCTTACCACACACCCTCACTGGGTCATAAATGCCGGTATTCTTCCTGACTCTCTCAGTGACCACCATGTTACTTTCTTAGTGTGCAAAATCCACCGCTCAAAATCCTCCCCTAAATTTCTAGTCCAAAGCTCCTTCAAATCCCTCAATCTAGCCCCGGTGTTAGATGACCTTGCATTAGCAAACTGGGCCCCCACCACTATTATGGACTCCATTGACGATGCCTTTCTCCACTTTAAAGACACTTTCCTCAGTGTCCGGGACAAACATGGCCCGCTGTGATGTACAAGGGTAAGAGACAACCACCTGCCATCACCCAAAACCTGATTGCAAGTCAAACCGCCTGTGACAAAGCCTGGAAAATGCATAAATCCTCATGCCTCCCACAACATCTCTCTGCATATCACATGCTCCGAAACAAGTGTACCAGAGCCACTTGCCTAGCTAAAGCAGAGTACTTCAGCAGCTCCCTACAGTCCAACCTAAATAACCCCTCAAAATTCTGGAAGGTCATTTACTCCCTCTTCACCCCACCAGCTGCCAATCCCACTCCAATTCTAAATATTAACAACTCCATTCTCGCTGAGCCAAAAGCAGTCGCTACTGAATTCAACATATATTTCTCCACTTGTGCTGCCACTCTCCTCTCTGCCCTGTCAAACCCTGCACCTATCGCACCCTCTACAGATGTAACGAACCTGACTAGGCCTCTCTCCTTTTCCTTCAATGACATCTCTGCAGCGGATGCCCTAGATGCACTACTTTCTCTCAACCCTTCAAAAGGCAATCCCCAGATGGCTTGTACCCTAAACTCTTCTACCTCTCTGCCACCACCATAGCAACTCCACTTGCCAAATTCTTAAACCAATCCTTTGCCGCCCCTGCCATCCCCCAAGCATGAAAGCATGCCACTGTCATCCCTCTCCCAAAAGGAGGTACCCTCACCTCCTCTTCCAACTACTGCCCTATTTCCCTCCTCCCAGTACTAGCAAAACTACAACAGCACCTTGTTCTCACCCAACTTACTTCCTTCCTCACCGACTCTAATTTCTTCACACCCTACCAGTCAGGTTTCAGAAAGGGACACTCCACTGCATCCTCCCTGATAAGGCTTACCGACTCCATCCTGACTGGTATGGACAGTGGGCTGATCACCTCAGCTGTCTTTGTCGACCTTGTGAAAGCCTTTGACACTGTCTTCCACCCCATATTGCTCTCTTATCTTGCTGAATCAGGCCTCTCTGTTGCTGCCACCAACTGGTTCAGATCTTACCTCTCTGGCAGAACCCAGTCCGTTAGAGTCGCAAATGCTATCTCCTCCTCCTTCCCTTAACTACCGGTGTCCCCCAGGGGTCAGTTCTGGGACCCATACTGTTCTCTATATTCCTAAACAACTTACTGCTCATCTGCTCTACTACCTCAATCCACATGTATGCAGATGACACTGTACTCTTCTCCTCAGGCTCTGACCCTGAAGTGGTACAAACTAACCTCCAAGCTGACTTCAACAAAGTACAGTAGTGGTTCAGCTCTCACCAGCTCTTCCTAAATGTAAAAAAAAACTGTTATGATGACTTTTGGCACATGACAACGCCTGTCCAGACTCCCATCCCTTCCCTATTTCCACACCCTGGATGGTCAAAAACTCAAAGATGTCTCCTCATTCTGCTACTTGGGGGTATGGCTTGACTGCCATCTTTCCTTCTCAGACCACATTGATGCTATTTGAAAAAAAACTATGCCCCATGCTTGGTGCACTTTATAGGAACAGCAGTAGCCTCCTTCCCCCTATCCGACGTGAACTGGCCCAGAAGTTGATACTTCCCCTCCTTTGATTACTGTGACATTGTTTACTGTGCAGCCCCTAAGTCCACCCTATCTAAGCTTTTTTTTAATTTATCAAACTTTATTGATTATAACACATAACACAATATAACCAGGCAAAGCATAAACAAGAGACAGAGTGTAACATGAACTAGCAGGAAAATAATTAAACAGGGAAATTAAACATTCAAAGGGGTATACAAACCAAATAATTAGTCTATCAAACCCAACCTCCCACCCCTCCCCTACCTTGTGGTGTACTTAATTACTAACCTGTTAAGGCCATATTAAATAAAAACCAGAATAAATAAACCGCTGCACAAAGCAGGAAGTAAAGAAAAGGAAAAAAGAGATGGCCGAATGAGAATCATAAGGGACTTTCAAGAAAAGGAGAAACGAGAAAAAACAAGGAGAAAGAAAATAAGCTGGATGAGAGGCTCGTGAACCAAGCAAGGCACCTTGTCAATTCAAATAGAGGTCATATAATTTCCCCAATTTTTTATTAAAGGAGGATTGGCAGTGACATACATTCGCGATTAAGTGCTCAGCTCGAAGTGCAAATGACATTTCGTGCAGCCATTCTGTGTAGGAGATAAGGGCTTGATCCATCCAGTGTCTGAGCACTAGCTTTTTGACCGCCATTGAGATTAGGGCCATATGAAATCTTCTCTCCTTCACCAGGATTCCGGAGTAATCGACCAAAATACATATCACGGGGGAGAAAAGGCCCTGCAATCCCAACAATGGGTCCAGAGTTGATTCTATTTGCCTCCACAAGGGAGATACTTTGTCACATGACCACAATATATGTAGGAGTGAGCCTTCTTCTTTATTACATCTGGAACATATATTGGAAGGAAGGCACTTCATCTGAGCTAGTTTAATGGGGGTATAATACAAGTTGTGTATGATGCAATATTGCGTTAATCTGTACCGGTCTTGAGTGTGTTATATATTTAAGTCCTTCTATATACAGTGCCAATTTATATCTTCTTCCAGAAAGAACATTTGCCAGATCTTAGAACCGGCTACCGATGGAGGTTGCGGAAATGTAAAAAGCAAACTATACACTGTAGATATGCCATGTGGTTTATTAGCGGAGACGGTGATGTGCTGAAGAAAATCAGCAATTTGTGATGGTTTGAGTTTACACCCAAATGTTTTAATTAGGAGATGCTTAAGCAGAAGAATTTTAAAGGCTGCCGGTGATGGTAAACCAAATTTGGATAAAATCTCTTCTGTGGTTAGAATAAGTTCCTGCGAATAAAAATTGGCAACAGTGTGCACAGAGGAAATTGGTAACCAACTTCCAGATATGGGAACACATCCTATTTTGAGATTCAGGTTAGCGCAAATTGGTTGGGAAAAGTCTAAAGTCGGAGATACCTTACAGTAGTTGAACAACTGAGAAAGGACCCTTAATGATATACCAATCAGGAGAGACTGCAAGGTTTTTGGTATGTTCTTCCTTGATGTGTAAAAAAGAGATGCTGGAGCTAATCTATGAGACGCAAACATGTCCGATTCGATTTGCAACTATTGTGGGACGTAATCATGGTGAGTAAGAAGTTCAGGTAGAGACAACCATTTTCCACACTTATACAGATGACAGGCCCAGTAATAAAATAGAAAATTAGGAAGACGGAGTCCTCCTAGCTCCTTAGGCTGGGACAATTTAAGATAAGATCTTCTAATTGCCTTGTCTCGCCATGTAAATGAATTAACATCTGAGTGGATACGTTGGAAAAAGGATAATGGTAACCATGTGTCTAGCATGTTTAATGGGTAAAACAGTCTGGGTAGGACGTTCATCTTGATAGTATTGATTCTGCCCCATAAAGAAAGTGGAAGATTTTTCTACCTTATTAGATCTTGCTGAATGTTATGCCATAAATCATCTAAATTAAGCTTCCGCGATAGGGATAGATCCGAGGAAATATAAATACCTAAGTATTTAATGGATTGTGGGGTCCACTTCATATCAAATTGGCTGAAGGTCGAGCTATATGTTAAATGGTTTAGGGGAAAGATTTTGGTTTTACCAATATTGAGTTTGTAATTTGAGAGTTTCTCAAAGTTGTCAATAATAGCCAACGCCTCTTTTAAGGAAGAGATTGGGTTCGAGAGGTGAAGCAGTATATCATCGGCATAAACCAAAAGCAAAGGGACACTATTACTTACAGGTATACTGACGATTAGAGGAGAGGAATTCAAGCGCCTAATAAGGGGCTCAAGATACAAGTTAAAGAGGAAGGGGGAAAGCGGACAACCCTGCCGCTGGCTGAGAAAAGGGGGAAAGCATCAGATAGTAATCCATTACAATGTATTCTAGCCCTGGGGGAAAGGTATAGAGCTTGAATCCATTTAATGAAATCATTGGGAAAGCCCATTACCTATAGAGTGGTCCACAAGAAATTCCAATCGACCCTATCAAATGCCTTTTCTGCATCTAAGGAGATTAGTGCCATTGGAGCGGGGGAGGTTTTTGCCAACTGGATAATATATGACAGTTTACGAAGATGGCCTGTTGGAGTTCTACCAGACACAAAACCTATTTGTTCCAAACTAAGAAGAGGAGTCCAGACTTATTCAATTCTATTAGCGAGTATCTTGGCAAGAATTTTAATATCACAATTTAACAAAGAAATTGGGCGATAGCTCGCTGGGGAATGAGATGGTCTATCAGGTTTAAGAAGAAGAATGATTGAGGCTTCTAATAGGGATGGGTCCTGGATTTGTCCTGAAAGCATATATTAGTATAAACGCAACAGACTAGGTTCAAGATCTTTAGCAAAGATTTTATAAAAGTTTGAAGGTAGGCCATCAGGACCTGGGGCCTTATCCATCGCTAAATTACTAATAGCAAATAATATTTCTTGGTGGGAAATGGGAGCAATTAGAAGGGACTGCTGCATAGGAGAGAGAGTTGGTAACGAAGAAGCATACAAATAGTCTAACAGCTCACTTTGAGACGGGAGAAGAGAGCGTTGATTGTATAGGGAAGAGTAGAATTGCTTAAAGATAGAGGCAATGTCTTTAGGATGAGTTTTAGTGGTCCCATCAGGGGCCTCAATGGAGGCAATAAACCTAGAAGCTTCCAATTTCCTCAGCCACAAAGCTAGCAGGTGACTCACCCTCTCACCTTGCTCTATATATTTTGCCTGGGTTCTTAGTACGGCAAATTCCGCTTTTTCTTGTAATAAAAGTGAGTATTGGTTCCTTAAGTGTAACAGTGTTTTCAGAGTGTCCGGAGTGGGAGGAGAAGAGAAGGACTGCTCAAGTGACTGAATTTGAGTCAGAAGCGACATGGCGGTGGCCTCTCTTTTCTGTTTGCGGGTGGAGGAGAGCCTAATAAACTCCCCTCTCAAGTAGCATTTTAAAGTGCACCACTCGTGATCCACTCTTGCAACAGATCCATGGTTATTACCAACAAATGTTTGAATCAAATCAGAGATTCTGGTATTAACAAAGTCTTCCTTTAGAAGCTGCGTATTTAGACGCCATACTGGGTCTCTTTGAAAATTGTGGTCTAACAAAATGGTTACCCATGCTACTGCATGATCCGATATCACAATTGGCTCTACAGCAGAGTCACCTAAACCCTGTATAAGCGAGCGGCTAAGTAAAATATAGTCCAACCGGGACCAAGAGGAGTGTACCATAGATTGAAAGGAGAAAAGGCGGGTCGTGGGATTTGCAGTCTCCAGAGGTCACATAGCCCAGTAGAGTCTAAAAAATGGGAGAGTGCTTTCTTTGCAATGGAGGAAGGCTTAAGTGGATAATTAGAATGATCTAAATCCTGGGTGGGTGGTAAGTTCCAGTCCCTTCCAAGTATTAATGGTAGAGATGTGAGTGTTTGCAGTTTACTTAGCAGATCCAGGAAGAATTCAGGGCTCCCTCCTACTGGTCCATATACATTCTCCAGGACTACTTCAGTGTAGTCTAAAAGGCCATGGACTAGTACATATCTCCCAAGCGGATCTATGATTGTCGCTTTAGGCTGAAAAGCTACTGAGCGGTGAATTACAATGGCGGTTCCACCACTTGCTGTCAACATACCAGAGGCATAGACTTGCCCAACCTCCTGTCTGCTCAAGCTAGTAGCTTCCCCAGGAAGGAGGTGGATTTCTTGAATGAAAGAGATGTTAGCCTGTAATAATGATAGATGTTTAAGAATTTGCACTCATTTGTTAAGTTCACGAGCCCCTCTCACATTCCACATTATAAATTTTTTAATACCACTTGCCATTAACCCTCTGATACCTCTTGTGCAGGCCAATTATTGTATAAAAAAGGTACACCATGAGCCCCTCTCTATGAACATAAAATCTTAATAAACTAATTCTGGTGTTCCACCCGATCCAACAAGCACATAACGAAAGCCTAAACCGATAAGCTCTTGCCCTGTATTGAATACTCCACACATTATTAAATTGGTAGAACTGTTGAATACCCCAATTGTCAATTAACCCCCCCTCCATATACCCTACCCACTTACAACTATTTACAATTAACTCTCTACCCAATTTCCAGGACCACTGATATGCCATATTGCCCTTGATAGGTAGAGATCCCCCTTGCACCCTAGTGTATTTGCCCTCCATAGTTCCATATAAGTATAAGTGAGAGGCATTAACCGATCCAAGCATATTGTGATTCTCTACAAATAAAATATCCACCAGTACAGCCCTCCCTAAAAACCACAGTGGATTCCCCAAAGTGGCAAAAATTATAAAGATGATCTGGAGGGTAACTAGGGTACACCCCTCCAACACACCAGTACATGTGGCTGGCCATACCTAAGCCAATGTTATCCCCCTCTCCCCCCCCACCAGAGCCCACCCTCAACCAACAACATGACTTTCAACCTGAGAGGAAGAAAAAAAAAACATAATATGGTAAGGGAAATTACACTATACAAGTGGGAGTAGAAACAACTAAAACAGATGAGTAGCCTTGAGAAACGCTGAGTAGAGAAAGAAAATAGGAGAACGTTGAAAGAAATTAGTAAACTGCAGAGGAATGGATATGGATACCACTTAGGTAAAGGCTAAGAAACATTGACACAAATGGAAACAAGGACTATGAACAGGGAAAGGAAACAGGAGTACTAAGGTGAAAAAACAATAAAAGACAAAATTAGGAGGCATAGTCCTATGGCCTTGTCGACAGGTATCAGTTGGGCACAGCGCAGAGGGAATAGGAAGATAAGAAAAAACGAAGCAACAAGAATGGCAGAAGCAACAGCAAAGGAACAGACAAGTATAAAGAGCGAGGGAAGGTGAAGTAACATCAGCAGGGTTAGTGTGGTAGACAATCCACAAGAAACTGGTTGTTTCCCAGGGGAACCGAGTTGGCGGCGGGCTGACACCATGCTGGAAAAAAAAAACAGACCCCCTGGAAACAAGTGCTGCACAAAAAGAGTCCTTCAGGATGGAAGCGCGGTGATGCGCAGGTCCTCCCAGATATTCAGGCCACAGTCCAACCTCGCCAGGATCTGTCCCCCGTCGATGCTCCACCAGGGATCGCCTCATATCTTGTAAGCACCACACTACAACCGAGCAGATCTGAGGTAAGCAGCATAGAACCAAGAGAAAAGGGAAACTAGAAGCAGCCAGAGTCTCGTACATTTAATTATGTGGGCCACATCATGGGGCTTTGAACAGTGAGGGCATCTTCTTTCCCAAATCAGCCTGAGCTTGAGTGGCAGAATCATATGAGTGCCACACTCCATCTATTAAAATCTGAAGGCGGGCTGGGTAAGCCATCCGAAATTTGATGCTGGCCGTAATCAGCTTACTAACCACAGGATGAAAGGTGGCTCTCCTCTGGCGGGTTTCTAGGGGTAGGTCCTGAGTAATGCGTAGGCACTTGTCCTCCCATTGGATAGAGTGTAATTCCCTGACTTTCAAAAGGATGTATTGCTTTTCAAGATAGTTGAGCAACCGGACAATCATTGGGCGAGGGGAGGCTGATTCCTCTGGTCTCGGGCATAATGACCTGTGCGCCCTTTCAATTAGGTGGGTGGGATTATGTGGCGAGGGCCCTACAATCTTGTTGAAGAGCTTCTGCATAAATGTAATGGCAGAGGAGCCCTCAGCCCCTTCTGGTTAGCCAAAAATTATAATGTTGTTCCTTCTGCTACGTCCCTCTAGGTCCTCCGTTTTAAGCTGCAGTTTGGTGATTTGTTGTCTGAGCTTTGTCATCTTGGGGTCAGCTCTGTCGCGCCAGGCTTCCAGTGAGTGGGTGCGTGCTTCATTGTCGGTTACCCGGGTTCTGAGGTCAGCCATCTCGCTGCGGAGGTTTTTAAGGTCTGCCGCGATAACCTGCAGTGTCTCCTTAAATGATTGCAGCTCCTGCAAGAAGCGCTCCTCCGATAGTGGTACTGAAGCTGAGAGGGCACTTAGCTGTTTGGCTGACGATTGTTGTAGGGACTTTGCTTTCTTGGCCTGCTTGTCAGGCGAGACCGGGGGTGTATGCCTAGATAAGGTCGCTTTCATTTCGGCCTCCATGCTGGCTTGTTAATACCCTCAGAGAGTGCTAAAGACACACCAAACGATTTCTATGAACACACAGCTGTAACAACAGTAAGGCAGACTCCGTGAAGCTAGTCCAAAAACTGCAGATTATAGTGGATTTCCAAAGGGGAGCTCAAGGGAGCAGCAGCTAGCAAGCCAGACGCATCACGTGATCCCACCCTATCTAAGCTGGACACACTTTTGAATGCCTTCTGCCGCTTTGCTCGCGTTGCCTCACCCCTTACCCACCACTGTGACCTCTACCATTCCCTGGCACTACCGTCTCTCGGAAACCACCACATTTCACACTGTGCTAAATATGTATCTAACCTATGGCTTGGCACCATCCCTTCCTACCTCTCTTCCATGCTCTCAGCTGTCCCCTCCCCCACCCATTATCTTAGATCCTGTGACTACTGCCAACTATCAATCCCTAGGCAGAAGACTACTGCCGGGCAAGCCGCCTTCTCACACCAGTTACCCAAGCTATGGCATGATCTCCCACCTCAAATTCGGCATTCCTCCTCTGCCCACTCTCTTTCTACATCCTTGCTAACTTCCTCACCACTAATTGCTCCTGTACCTGATTCAGCCATGTGCTAATTGCTGTCCTCCCCACTGCCCGACCAGCGTCCTTAGCTTTGCTATAAATGCTGGCATATAGCTCCAACCTATGCACTTTTGTCCTGTGCCTTTTTGTCCTGCACCATCATGTGTTCTTTGTCTCCTGTTGCTTATACCTGCATATTACTGTGTGCTAAATTTTCCCTTGTACTGCTGCCATATGTCAGGTAATTGTTATATGTTCCATACAATATCCAATGTACTCCATACGTTGTTGCTTGTAGCTTAATGCAATTGTATCCATATGCTGCTATTTGCCTCTGTTATTTGCTCAGTTGATAACCTGCATGTTATCCAACCCCCTTGTACCCACTCCCCCCAGGTCACACCGGGAGGTGAACATCTTAATGCTCAGTGTGCCTTTACTGGTGAAACTATTTCAATAAATAAATAAATAAGTATCCATGCCATCCCTTGCCCTAAATACAATCCAAGGGCGCTGCTGATCAAGAACTACTCACCAGAGCAATGGATCATTTTTGAAGCTGGTGCTTGCAGCTAAACTGGTGGAATTTGCCACCCGGGACTGCCATGAGATCGATGCCTTCCATTTGCCACTCCCTCTAGATGGTGTTTTCCTCTCCCCCAGTGGGAGACACCAACATGCTGGAAATAAAAGACATGTTTACTCAGTTAATGGAGCAAATCGGCAAATTGAACGTCTCAGCTCAGAACACCACAGCTGACATAATTTCACTCTCACACCACATGAATGCCAATTAACAGAGGATAGCTGACAACCAAGATCAACACCACAGGCTGAATGCATATATGTGTGACCAGGACCACACGACCAAACTCCTTTGGCAGCAGGTTGAAGATCTTGAAAACCACAGCTGCAGGAACGACTTCAGTTTTGTGGGGTTTACAGAGGAATGTGAGGGGCCTAATGCCATAACTTTTCTTCAATCAGTGCTCCTGGGGCTTGTGTCTCATGCTTGGGATGGCCCTATAGAAATAGATCGGGCCCACCCTTCACTAGCCCCAAAGCCAGCACTCGGGGCCTGATCACATCCCATCCTGACCCAGTTTCTCTTATTTCGGGACTGGGAGGAAATTCTCCTTGTGTCCAAACAAAAGACGACCCTTTTCTGGCAAGGGCACCATGTTCAGGTCTTCACTGACTATTCCCAAGAGCTTTTTGCCTTGCAAAAAGCCTTCACTACAACTCTCAGGGTCTGTGCCGAGCTGGAGCTTGGGTACAGCCTCAAATACCCCACCACCCTTAGGATCAACTTCAGAGGGGGCTTACTCTTCATTTGAGGCACCAGAGGAAGCTGAATGTTTTCTTGCTGCACAGGCTCCACAGCTCAGTTGGGGGAAATAGGGATCCTTCCAATATCTGCACAACAAAGGTATTTCCCCCTGAGCCATGGAGATCTCCACACCAGCCGAGGTGGCTCATGCTTCAGCAGGCCATAAGTCCTGACCCTGGTCACTCCCTCCATCAGAAACTGACCCCTGTATACTGGCCCCGAAGAGCCAGTGCCACAACAGGAGGAGACTCCAGGAGGAGGGCAAGCATCTCGACAAGTCCACCAGACTCCACTCCTGGAGCCGTAGCCACAGCAGGGACTCAGATTATTCTCTAGGATTGGCAGACCCTCTCACAATGCAGAACAAGTTTGCTGTACTTCAAAACCTACTTGAAGATTTTTGACCACTCCCCAGGATCCTGGCTGATAAGGCCTTGCTCCCTCTGCCATCTGGAGCCCTTCACGGAGATGGGAAGTCCTGGGCTGAGAGGGTGGCCCAATCACTGGCACCACAAAATGCAGATTCTCATGACGAGGGCCCTCAGGTTTCCCTGCAGCCACCTCCTCCTCCTTCTGATGACCACCTGAGCAATGTTGGCTGACATGTATGAGATCGACTCCTCAGTGTGGAGTGTTTGAACCTCCTGACTTTTCCTACAAGTTGGGCTGAACATTGGTCCTTGGTGTACAGCTCCCTGCTCTAAGCAAGGGGTGCTGGGGAAAAGGTTCTTCATGACACGCAGGGCCGAGGGTCAATAACATGTTTTTTTTTTCTCTTAAAGGTATATGATTCTCGTTATCAATACTATGCTTAGGACCCTATTTGTTCACTTGCGGGGCCCCCTTTACAACTTGAATGAGAGTGTTCATGTCTACACCCTTCTACAGGTATCTGTGGTTGGGCCAATATGCTCTGGAGTAATGTTGTATGTTTGTATTTACTGCAAGAGGGGGCCAAAATGCAACATAAGTATTTGGAATACTCAATGTATAGTTCATTTATTAGCTACTTGTTGCTTTCCCTCAGAGACAGTCAGTAGATCATAGGAAATGGTTGGGAGCTCAGAGATCTTCCTGTACTGTTATTTATGTTTTGCAACCAAACTTTACCTCCCCCCTCACTATCTCCTTCCTTCATGAGACAGTCTGCAGTTAATCTGACAATGGCTCAGATGTGCCGTCATCTTCGGTAGAGGAGAGCACCCTGCTGCATCCCACCAGCCCACTAGCGTGCATAAGGGCTCTCCTTACATATCTTAAGCAAAGAGGGCCTCACTTTAAGCACTGTGCTCTGCTGCCCTGGGTCTGATGCATAATAAACAAAGACTGCAGTTGGCAATCAGGAGATGGTCATATCACGATCATCCCAGTTTGCTCAGAGTCATGACTCTCTGCAGACATGGGGTGGGGTGGGGCTTCATTTATGGCAGCGTAGATAGAACACAGCTGGAGTAATTGATTGAGTGGCTGTACTCTTGAATGTGGCTCCCTCTAGTGACTCTTGCAGGCACCTTGGCCACTGGTTGGCCGATGCACCTTGCGATGGCTAGTTACGCTTATTTGTAGGGGTGGGGAGAAATGGGTGTTTCTGGTTTATATGCACTGATGTTTAATATGGTTTGTCAAGTTGGGTGCTACTGCTATTGTTATTGTTACTGTGTTTGTTTCTTTTTCACTCTTAAAGGCAACCAAAGGTTTCGAGAGGTTTCCAGTATGTTTAGTGGTAGGGGCCTCATGTTACTGAAGGGCAAATTGGCTTGTTTTCGGGAAGGTTCGGTAGGGACAAACTCACTGTTATCCATATGCCATAGGAAGTTACGGCCTCCTCATGGCAACCAGCCTTATCTCATGGAATGTACAAGGTCTCAATTCACCAATTAAAAAGGAAAAAAGTTTTGCTGCTTCTTAAGAAAATGAGACCCCAGATTGCATTCCTTCAGGAAACCAGGCTATCCGCAGTGGAAGCTAGGAAACTTAAACAAGGCTGGGTAGGCCTAGAAAGTCACAGTGTAGCCCCCTCCCACAAAAGAGGGGTTTCCATACTGTTTCATAAAGATTTAAATTGGACTGTGTCTAGCTCTCACAGGGACAGAGCAGGCAGATGTCTGATGGCTGAGGTAACAACTCTGGAGGGAGCCATAATTCTGGAAAATATTTATGCCCCTAATCAAGGTGACCCCATTTTTTCCATGGCCTTAACTAGCATTTGACTGAATTCAACCTAAGACAGTTACCAGTCATGTTAGGTGGTGACTTCAGTCTCACCGTGGACCCCTCAATTGACAGAAGCAAAGGGTCAGCGGAACCACACGGGCAAGCAGTTCAAGCAGTGCACAGACTAACCTTAGGGACTTAGACTTAGAGAGGCAGTAGTGCAGTGGTTTAAGACTCTGAGCTGCAAATCTGGAGACCTGTGTTGAATCCCACAGCCCCCACTTGCATACTGTGTGACCCTGAGCAAGTCACTTAACTTTCCTGTGCTCCCAGGTCGCACCTGTAAACAAGCTGTAACCCCTAGGTGGTGCTATCCCAAGGGCTACTATCCCTGCCTGCTTGGCTAGTAGCAGGTTAAGGGGCCGGAGTTCTGAGACGGGTGCCTCCACCCAGAGGTCAGGGTTGGTAGTAGTCAAGCTAACTGGGCACAGCCCTCCGGGACACTGTAACCCCCCTCATTCCTTACTAGTGGCTGGAACAATACACAATAATCATTTTCACAATACCCCTGATATACCACACAAGTACCCACACTGTTTTCACTTACCAACAGGGCTTTCCTCTGGCCCAGCCCCTTGGGGACCTCCTGCAAAACAAGGTTATACACAGCATATAACAGCAGTACAGTACTCTTGCACAAACTGGAACCACAGTCAGGGTAAATGCAAAAGAAGGGTTAGGTCTGATTTATTTAAGGGGCTTGAACAAGGAAGGGGCATAATCAGGTTAATTTGCTTAAAGGCTCTATCAATCAAACAGTTATGCATGCACTACAGGGTCCATAAACGGTCACACACTCTGGGTACCCAGATGGAGAATGGTGGGCTAGCCAGGAACGTTGCAGCTGGTTGGGGCCCTGTGATGGAAGAAAACAACATGCACAACACACACTATTTGTAATCCGGAGCCAGAGGGCTCAGTTCGTGAAAAAGAAAACAACAAGACAATCAGATGACACACTTTTAGATTAGGCTGTTGTTGCAGGGAACTACCCTGATGATTACTCACAATACCCAAGACTGGACACAGGCTGGACAAAAATCGAGACAGCAGGTGGTTAATCAGGAGTGCCAAGAGAAGCAGGGTTCACACGATTCGCCAAGGCATCATTCCTGTTCAAACGTGGAGCAGGGGGCTGATCCCCAGGCAGGTCTCTCATTGGTGGCTTTCTCTGTGCAGTGGGGTAGTCTGGCAGGGCCAGTGTGGCATGGCCCAGGCAGAATGGAGATGAATGTGGATTCAGTCCGATTAGGCTGGATAAAGCTTCCAGCAAGCAGAACACAGTTCATACAGTGGGGAACCAAATCACGACCCACTTTCAATATACAGCACATTTACATGTAAAGGATTCTATGGTACCAGCAAGCAAAACACAATTCACACAGTGGGGAACCAAATCACGACCCACTTTCAATACACAGAACATTGACATGTAAGGAAATTCTACTGTACCAGGCAAACCGCTCTCCGGTCACGATCGCAAAGTCTCTGCACAAACCGGGGATTTAAAAGCATTTGGAAATCCTGACAGGCTGATTGCATTCAGCAAATCTTCGATCTTCTTCAGGTTAAAGTCTGGTCACAGTTCAGTGGCTTAAATAGTTCTCACAACTCGGATTCAGTCTGAATAAACTCTATTTTCCCTCTCAGGGACAGCAAGCAGACAGGCAGGCCAAAACTTAGCCCGTTCACAGTTATCCCATGCAAAATTACACAGAACTGCTGCTCAAAATCACTTGAGCTGTTACTTCTTCACGTCTCAGTTCAAAACTGAAACTAGCTGCAGCAGCCTGGGAAATTCCCCAAGATCCAAAATGTTTGGTTGGATGATCCTCCTGTCAGACACAACAAAGGCTCCCCCTTCAGGTGCAAAAAGGCGCAAAAACCCAAAACTACAATTCCTACAGATTTTGACTCCAGACAGCTCCTGTAGTCCGGCTCCATCTTAGGTCCCACCAGTACTGATTGGTCCAATTTGCAGTCCAGGACCAAGATAGTGGAGATAAACAAAATAGCCCTTGCTACAAAAAAAGGCAGGTTAGACAAACTACATTATCATTATCACTCTAAATGATTTTCAGCAAATAGTTTCATCTTTCAACAGCGCTCCCTCTCAGATTACTTATGAATGCAATCCAGGCAGCTCTTAAAGAGACAGTACACAGAGACTATACAGGTACTCTCTGGCAATCACATTTAAACTGGTAAAACGCAGGACACCAGCCTGGCATCGAGCATTTAGGCAAGCTTGAGGAAGACTTTTCGGGAACCCCCATTTATAGGGGGGTTACACCCTTCCCCTGCTTGCAGAAAACATGGCATCCGCATCAAGTCTGTACCATTATGCATCAGTTAACATAAACTTATTACTTTACTATACATATTCACTACATTTCATGATACTATATCAATTCTGACAACACATTGTGCATATTTCAAACAGGTAAATTGAACATTACTATACTGAATCAGGTAATAACTTCTTGTACATTAAACAATGTAAGAGGGGGTGCTTCCCTATCAGCTAACTTGGGGCTAGAGGGGGCAGGGGCACCATGGTGAGAGGGAAAGGCAAGTAACCTGGAACTGGCTGTCAAGTTCAATTTGGGCAGTGAGCTTGGTGAGACATAAACACCTTTGTGCACCATAGTGAAAGGCAAATCCACTGGCCTCCCGGGAGAATCATAACTGAGGCATACTACTGGCTTGACAGCTCGGCCCGTCTTTCTGAGGGGGACAACTACAGTCTCTGTACTCTCAGCATTGGTCTGGGGAATCTCATCACTTGTGAAGGGTGCCTCTGCCTGGGTGGAAACATCAAAACTTGGAGGACTGTCGGCTCCTTGCTCTGCAGGCTCTGTTTCTACAACACTTGACTCATTTTGCAAAGGCTCAGGCACAATCAAGATTTGAGGCACTGAAGGGGGGTGGTCAGAACTCTCATAGTGTCCTTCAAGTTCTGGTATGTCACCAGAAAGACTCAAACCCTCAGCCTCTTCTTCAGGCAAATCATTTGTTCCACAATACACAGAGACTCAACATCTTCAGACGTGATACTCTGCAGTTCACTTTCTGGGTGCATTGGCTCCAAGGATGAAGCTGGGGGGTAAGGCAGTCCAGAAGGCCCAGCTTCATCCCCACAATTTATCAACTTGAAACAACTGACTCAGTTCAAAAGAGGGGAAATAGGCATGGTTGTATTCACTTTCCTCAGAAGTGGACTGACAGTCACTATCATTCTGGGCCTGCTGAGGAGGAAATCTTAAATCTGTGACCACTGGGTTAGGTTGAATCTGTCTCTTTTTTGCAGCAGCACAAGCCCAGGGGATCAATTTCTGGGGGTTCAGCCTCAGTCATGACTTGGCCGATAGGTAGCAAGTAGTTATGGTGCATGGTCTTGACAACTTTGGAGTTGTTCTCTGGGCGCACCTTGTACACAGGTAAATCATCCAACTTTCCAACTACTACATGGGGAAGATGGTGGCACCGATCAAAAATTTTGTGTTTACCATGCAGTCTCAAATTACGTAACAACACATGGTCTCCAGTTCGAAGCTCTTGAGCCATTACTTTTTTGTCATGCCTCTCTTTGTTGGCTAGATTTCTCTTGGCGGCCATTGTCTGGGCCAGTTGATAGGCATGGTTCAATTGAACTTTCAGTTTTTGTACATGTTGCAAGTATTTTTCGGCTTGGACCCCATCTGGAGAGACCTCAAAACAGACATCAACTGGCAGCCAAGCCTCTCTCCTGAACATGAGGCAGGAGGGGGAGAGCCCACTAGCATCATTTTTCATGCAATTGTATGCATGTACCAAGGTGCTAATCTGCTGGCTCCATTTATAGAAACATAGAGGTTGACAGCAGAAAATGACCGCAAGGCCCATCCAGTCTGCCTATTTTTTTTTCTACCGTATAAATGTGCCATCGGCCTTTGCTCTGTCAGTGGCCTATCTATTCATACTCATCTGTATTGCTCCCTTATGCCTGTACATGCCTGTTTAAAGCCCTGCACTGTATTCATAGCCACCACTTCCTGAGGTAGGCTGTTCCATGCATCCAACACTCTTTCTTTGAAAAAAAATTTCCTCACATTCCCCCTTAATCGGCCTCCCTCTAATCTCATGCTGTGTCCTCTTGTCCTGCTATTTTTCTTATATTTAAACATGTTAGACTCTTTCACCTTGTTAATGCCCTTAAGGTGTTTGAATGTTTTGATCATGTCACCTATCTCCCTCCTTTGCTCAAGGGTATACATATTGAGCTCCATTAATCTGTCCTCATATGTCTTCTGATGCAGTCCCTGCACCATTTTGGTTGCCCTTCTCTGGACTGCCTCAATTTGGTTAATGTCCTTGTGAAGGTGTGGCCTCCAGTACTGCACGCAGTACTCCAGATGGGGCCTAACCAGTGTCTTGTAAAGAGGGATTATTACTTCCCTCTTACGACTTGTGATACCCCTACTAATACACCCTAACATCCCCCTAGCCTTACCTACTGCTTTAGAGGTCTGCTTGGGTGATTTTAGGTCATTGGTGATGATGATGCCCAAGTCTCTTTCTTCCTTTGTGACTGCCAGCAACTCCCCTCACAGCCTATAGGTGGCTTCAGGCTTTCTCTTCCCTATGTGCATGATCTTGGACTTCTTTGCATTAAATCCCAGTTGCCACTCTTCTGACCATTTTGCTAGTTTATCCAGATCTCTTCTCATTCTGCACACCCTATCTGGATCATCTACTCTTGCAGATCTTGGTGTTATCTGCAAACAGACAAGCCTTACCCTCTAGTCCATGTCTGCAATGTCACTAATGAAGATATTGAAGAGGACTGGCCCCAGGACTGATCCCTGAGGTACCCCACTTGTGACTTGCATCTCTTCTGACTGTATACCATTTACCACCACTCTCTGTTTTCTGCCCGTCAACCAGTTTGCCACCCAGCTGACCAACTTCTGACCCACCCCGAGCCTACCCAGCTTATTTATCAATCTTCTATGTGGAACAGTGTTGAAAGCTTTGCTGAAGTCAATGTAGGCGACATCAACTGCTCCCCCTTGGTCCACCACTCTGGTTACCCAGTCAAACAAATCTATGAGATTAGTTTGACAGGACCTTCCTTTTGTAAACCCATGCTGTCTTGGATCCTGTGCCCTATGGATTCCGGGTGTTGCACTATCCTTTCCTTAAGGAGTGCCTCCATAATGTGCCCACTACTGAGGTAAGACTGACTGGTCTGTGGTTCCTTGCCTCCTCCCTGCTACCACTCTTGTGGAGCGGATCACATGAGCCCTCTCCAGTCTTCTGGGACCTCTCCATGCTCGAGACTCACTAAACAGTTCTGCTAATGGCTGTGCTAGTTCCACCTTTAGCTCTTTAAGTACCCTGGGATGCATGCCATCAGGTCCCATTGCCTTGTCCACCCTGAGCTTAGCGAGCTCTTGTAGGACCCTTTCTTTTGTGAAGGGAGTAGTGCTCACCTCCTTCCCCCCGTGTCCATGGTGCTGAGCTGTGGGCCCTGCCCCACCTTCTCTTCAGTAAATACTGAGCAAAAGTATCTATTTAGGATAGATGCTTTTACAGGGTCCTCCTCCTCACATGCCCTCTTTTCTCCTTTGAGCTTAGCAATACCCCATCTGGGCTTTCTCCTTTCACTAATGTATCTATAGAAAGTCTTGACACCTTCTTTTACTGTTCGTGCTAGTGTTTCCTCAGTTTGGGACTTTGTCTGCCTAACTGCCTTCCCTGCTTCCCTTAGTGCAGTTTGGTATGCCTCCCTATCTTCATCCCACTGTGTTCCCTTATATTTCCTGAAGGCCAGCCTTTTGGCACTGACCTTTTCTGCTACTGTATTTGAGAATCAAAGTGGTTTCCTTCTTCTTTTGCACTTCCTTTTCTGTCTAACACAATGGGATGGTGCTTCAAGTATTGCATCCTTAATGTTTGCTCACTTTGCCTGTACCCCCTCACCTGTGTTTCTTTTTGCCAAGGCTAGCTTAACTCTGTTGGCCATCTTATCAAAGTCAGCTCCTCTGAAGTCCCATATTTTTGCCTTGAAATGGGACGATTTAGATGTAGCGGCCAGATTGAACCATACCATGTGATGGTCACTGGCCCCCAAGTGACCTTCTACCTGGAGATCTGTGAATCCTTCCCTGTTAGTCAGTACTAGATCTAGGATAGCTCTGTCTCTTGTGGGTTGTTGTACCAGTTGTTTGAGGCCCTCCCCCTGCAGGGAATCCACCATGTGTTTAGTTCTAGCAGATGTTCCTGCTGGTATTGACCAATCTGTATCCGGCATGTTGAAGTCTCCCATTATCAGAACTTCCCCTTTAGCTGTCATGTTTTGTATATTTTCTAACAGTAATGTGTCTATGTCCTCCCCTGGTCTGGGGCCTGTAGACAACCCCAATTCTTATGGCTGTCCCATTTCCTGTTTCAGGGTGGCCCCACAGTTCTTCTGGCTCCTTATGTGTATTCTGAATTTCTGTAGCCTTGATATTTTCATTGACATACAGGGCCACTCCCCCCCTCTTTTGCACCTCAGTCTCTTCTGAACAGTACATAGCCAGGTACTGAAGTCTCTCAGTGTGGTTACTGGTAAACCACGTCTCACTAGTGCTACTATGTCCAGTTTAGCCTCTGACATTATTGCCTGCAGATCTGGGATCTTATTTCCCAGGCTGTGAGCATTTGTGTACATGATTTTCCATTGGCCAGATTTGGTGTGTTAGTTGTTGGGTGAGGGTTTGGCACCTCCCTGTCGTCGTGGGGGGAGCGGACCTTTTCTTACCTGGTGATGCAGAGTGGACTGCAAACATACTAAATCCCTGTTTGACCACTAGCTGAGGGGGAGGGGTGTTCTTCCCATTTGACGTATGGGGTGCTGCACCCCTCTCCCCATTTGCTAGTTTAAATATTCTGCAAAGACATCAAACTTCTGCCCCAATGCACTGACTCCCTCCTTTGTTAGATGCAGTCCATCAAATTTAAAGAACTTTCGCTCCCATAACTGTTGCCAGTTCCCTACAAATCTCTGTCCTTTTTCCTGACACCAGCCCATGAGCCACATGTTTAGCTCCCCTATCTCCCCTTCTCTGACCTTCCGTCCATCTGCCTCCCTCTCCCAAACTGGCAGGATCTCAGAGAAGGAGATGTCGGATGAAATGGATGATAGTTTGTCACGCAGCCTGGTCAGGTGATCCTTGGTCTCCACAACTGACCGGCCGGTGAGATCATTAGTCCCTATGTGTAACAGGACATCAATGTTTTCTCTTGCTTTGTGAACAATTTTAGCAATGTGGCCAGTGTCTCTCCACGCTGATGTACCTGGGAGACATCTGACCATTACCCCTGGCTGGAGATGGGTATCAACTCCCCAAATCATGGAGTCTCCAATGATCAAAAGTTTTTGGGATTTCCTTTTTGCTTTTTTTGTTTTGGTTCCTGATTTGGGCGAGTTTTGTTGTGCTATCTCCTGTGCTGCAATGTCCTGCTCTGCAGTGTCCTCTGCCCTTTTGTTTGATTTCGGAGATAGAGGCAGATACCTGTTTGTAGTGTTTATATGGTTTTTGGAGGAAATATGTTGGAGAGCACAGAGTGATGGGGCACCCAATTTGCCCCTCCTAACCACCTGCCAACCTCCTGGACCAAATACCCTCTGCGGTCGAGGTTCTTCTGTTGGATGTTGGGGAAATGGCGGGTAGTTCTTATAATGTATTTCCTCTTGAATATGAAATTTGAGGTGCGCAATCTCTGCCCATGCTGCCCGGAGCTCAGCCCTAAGATCTCCAATGGCCCAGCATGTAGACACAGTGTCCTAAATCCTGTAAGACTGTCCTTCTGAAAAGTGTTCCACAGTACCTGCAGTTAACGATATCCATTCCAGATAAGTTGCTGTGTTTATAACCTGGTCAGAGTAATTAGAAGGAAGAAAATGCAAGTAATGGTTTGATTTTGTGTTTTGTTTTGTATAACTTGTTATAACAAGTTAAATTACTAGTGTCCCTGTAAATGAGCTCACCTTGTGGATGCCCCACTGATCCATCCCTTCCTGCTTTGCCACAGGAAATGTCACAACTGTGGTACCCTATAAAAGGAGTGTAGTGTGGGATGGTTGGGGATGGGGGTTGGTGGCTGGGCCCTTCCCCTGCTGAAAAAGAAGAACCATGGATGAAAGAACAAGAAGGTAAGAGCAGAAACAATCAGTCAACAACAAATGCAGTAACCTTGAAAGCTTATCCTAATGTTAAATAAAACTGTAAAACCTGTAAAGCACCACCTGTAATAATTTCACAGAAGATATACCCTGTAAGAAACACTTTGCTACAGTGAAAAATAAAGCAGTAACAGAAGATGTACCTTGCGAAAGACAATTTGAATCAGAAGATTACAGCAGTAATCTGTTAGCACACACCTGAAGGCACACCTTGTAATAATGCAGAAGAAGGTATACCAGCAACAACAATTTGAATCCGAGAAAAATAAAGCAATGAAATGTTAGCAACAAACAGTAGCAATCCTTGTGAGTACAAAATAAAAATAACAACACACAGTAAATCTGCTTAGCCAAAAGAAGTCTTAATCCATTTTTCCTTGCTCTGGTAAGGTTCTCTGCTCTGTCCTTTCAAGCAATCTTAGAAAGAAAGAGCTCAGGTGAAGCTAGGTGCCTTGGCCAGCAAACCAAGCAATTTATGCTTGTCTTTTGGGTGAAGGGTGCCCAGCATGTCTAGAAGGGTGCAGTTAAAACATTCTGGTTGAGGGTCTCCCTGTGGGTGATAGGGGGTGGTTCTTGACTTTCGCACCTCCCATACAGAGAGCATTTCATTGATTCTCAAAGTCTCTGCCTTGATCAGAATGAATCCACTGGGGGGCAGTGAGAGTGGTGCAACGTGTCTTAACAGTTCCTTTAGAGTGGCAGTCAATCCGGTGATCTCAGCCTTGGAGCCGCCCTCAGTAGTGGATGCCTGAGGGTGCATCCCCACCCCCATGGCAGTCACATCCTGAAAGGGACCAGAATAGGAAACCTTTGCAGAGGCATCTGTCTTCAACTCTCAGGCTTCCTTTAGTAGCTTATCTTTCCAATGCTGGGCCCAGGGCGGGAAGTCCTTTGCATTCTCAGAGTGCTTGTTAAATGCTGACTTTTGCCCTTGATCCTCACTTGGCTGATCACTCTTGGTCACTTGCACAGCAGCAGCAGATATGGGTGCAATTCCCCCATGGGGTTGCCTTTGCTTAATCCCCCCAAATTTCTTTCATTAGCTTGTCATAGGAGGGGGTGCAATTCCAGTTGGGTGGCAAGGTGCAACTGAAGCAGTAACAATTCTGAAAATGGAGCACACTTAAGGATCTGGTCCAGCCTAGTTCGATCTAATTCATTTGACAGCAAACTACCCTTTCTGAGGCACTCTTGTAGCAGCTTTTCAAGCCGAGGTACATACACAGACAATGGCTCCCCTGGGTGCTGCTGAGCATTTCTTACTCTCCACCACAGATCCTCATCTGACTCCAGGCTTTCATACACATTTTCCAATGCATCAAGATCGTCCTGTGCTGTTGCGTCGGGGTTATTGGCCCGCTTGGCACAGATAGTAGCCATGGCCTGATCCTCAGAGGGTCTCACTCAACCTCTTTCATTTCTCTGCTTCTGAGCATTGCCATTCAAGTACTAGAGGGGCAACATAGTCTATCCAGGTCTCCCGGTCATCCTCCCCTTGGGGGGTGGGGAGAGTACCCGAGAAGATTCTCAGCCTTCAGTAGGAGTCATGAATAATGGCAGGTACAGATATAGGGGCCAGCATTGGCACAGGTACAGAAGATGGGGCAGTAACAGGTGCTGGAGTGGTAGGGGGTGTTGGGGAAGGAACATCCAAGGTGGCAGGAATAGTTTCTTAAAGTCCTCTATGGTTTTCCATTCCACCAGCAACAACTTAGCAAATTTCTCCTCAAAAATCTCAGATAATGGTGGGAGCTCATCCTCCCTGGGGTCTTTACTGTCTCTTGTTATCACTCTCCAGGCAGCTGGGACCCCTTTTAGGGCAATAGTCTGTGGTACTTTAGAGCTGTCCACGAGGTCACTACACTCTATCAAGGCTATGAAAGTTTGGGTGATCAAATCAGCCTGTCAACCCACTACCACAGGGTTTTTTAAACATTCAACTTTGGAGAGCGCTCCCTTTACAGTGTCTTTACTGGAACCCAGGGGGATATCCAGTATAAGTAGAGCATTTTGGGGGTTGATCTCCTGCCCAGTAAACCACCTCACCAACTGGTGTACAGCCATTTCTACTGGGGTAGCCATAAATCTTTAACAATAATTCATAATTTTTGGCCACTAGAATGCACAAAATCCCAGCGGTGAGCCTCCAAAATGTAACTCCTAGGTGGCGCTATCTCAAGAGCTTACTACCCCTGCCTGCTTGGCTAGTAGCAGGTTAAGGGGCCTGAGTGCTAACCTGGGCACAGCCCTCCAGAACACTGTAACCCCCTCTTTCCTTACTAGTGGCTGGAACAACACACAGTAATCACTTTCACAATATCCCTGATACACCACACAAGTACTCACACTGTTTGCACTTACCAACAGGGCTTTCCTCTGGACCGGCCCTGAGGACCCCCTGTAAAACAAGGTTATACACAGCAAATAACAGCAGTACAGTACTCTTGCACAAACTGGAACCTCAGTCAGGGTAAATGCAAAAAAGAGTTAGATCTGATTTATTTAAGGGTCTTGAACAAGGGAGGGGCGTAATCAGGTTAATTTGCTTAAAGGCTCTATCAGTCAAACAGTTATGCATGCACTTCAGGGTCCATAAACAGTCTCACACTCTGGGTACCCAGACAGAGAATGGTGGGCTAGCCAGGAACATTGCAGCTGGTTGGGGCCCTGTGATGGAAGAAAACAACATGCACAACACACACCATTTGTAATCCGGAGCCAGAGGGCTCAGTTCATGAAAAGAAAACAACAAGACAATCAAATGACACACTTTTAGACTAGGCTGTAGTTGCAGGGAGCTACCCTGATGATTATTCACGATACCCAAGACTGGACACAGGCTGGACAAAAATCGAGACAGTAGGTGGTTAATCTGGAGTGCCAGGAGAAGCAGGCTCCACACCATTCGCCGAAGCATCATTCCTGTTCAAGCGTGGAGCAGGGGGATGATCCTCAGGCAGGTCTCTCATTGGCAGCTTTCTCTGTGCAGTGGGGTAGTCTGGCAGGGCCAGTATGGCATGGCCCATGCTGAATGGAGATGAACGCGGATTCAGTCCGATTAGGCTGTATAAAGCTTCCAGCAAGCAGAACACAGTTCACACAGTGGGGAACCAAATCATGACCCACTTTCAATACACAGCACATTTACATGTAAGGAAATTCTACTGTACCAGGCAAACCGCTCTCCAGTCACGATCGCAAAGTCTCTGCACAAACCAGGGATTCAAAGGCAGCTGGAAATCCTGACAGGCCGATCGCATTCAGCAAATCTTCGGTCTTCTTCAGGTTAAAGCCTGGTCACAGTCCAGTGGCTTAAATAGTCCTCACAACTCGGATTCAGTCCGAATAAACTCTATCTTCCATCTCAGGGACAGCAGGCCAAACTCAGCCCTTCACACCTCTCCCATGAAAAACTACTCAGAACTGCTCCTCAAAATCAATTGAGCTGTTACTCCTTCATTTCTCAGCTCAAAACTGAAACTAGCTGCTGCAGCCTGGGAAATTCCCTAAGATCCAAAAGGTTTGGTTGGCTGATCCTCCTGTCAGTCACAACAAAGACTCCCCCTTCAGGTGCAAAAAGGCACAAAAAGCCCCAAACTACAATTCCTACAGATTTTGACTCCAGACAGTTCCTGTAGTCCAGCTCCATTTTAAGTCCCACCAGTACTGATTGGTCCAATTTGCAGTCCTGGACCAAGATAGTGGAGATAAACAAAACAGTCCTTGCTGCAAAGAAAGGCAGGTTAGACAAAGTACACTATCATTATCACTCTAAATAATTTTCAGCAAATAGTTACATCTTTCAACAGAGCTTTCTCTTAGATTACTTATGACTGCAATCCAGCCAACTTTTAAAGAGACAGTACACAGAGGCTATACAGGCACTCTCTGGCAATCACAGTTAAACTGCTAAGATGCAGGACACTAGCCTGGCTGTGAGCATTTAGGCAAGCTCAAGGAAGACTTTTCGGGAACCCCCATTTGTAGGGGGGGTTACAAAGCTTTCAGCTTAGTGTGTCTCTCCTGGTTAAACAATTGGGAAAAAAAATAAAAAATAACTACTGAACACTTGCTCCTGGTCGCCTGGCATACCAAACACCCAAGGGTGAGAGATTACACTTTTTTCTCAACTGTACATGGCTCTTCAAGTAGGATTGATGTGGCTTCTCTCACATTCTTACTATGAAGCAGTATCCGTGATACAATCTTGCTCAATTGTTGTCTCTTATCATGCTCACCTGGAGATGCAACTGCATGTGGGCCCTGAAGCACCACAGAGCTCATCATGGAGCCTAGATCATCTTCTATTAGATGATCAGTAGTTCATATAATGGGTGAAGTCAGAGGTACTAGACTATTGGTGGATCAATGACTCCAGGGAGGTGTCAGACTCCATATATTGGGAGGCATTTAAAGCCACCATACGTGGGAGAATTATGGCATATGCCTCCAACAGACATAAGAAGAGGGAAGCAGAACAGGATGCCTTGGAGAAACAACTAATCCTGCTTGAATCCCAGTACAAATCCTATGCCACAGGGGCCCCTCCACCTGCCCTACTTGCCCAGTTAAACAGCACCTGAGTCCAGCTCAACACCCACCTCACTAAGACAGCAGAGCTGGCTCTAAAAAGATTATGTCACTCATACTGGGAAGGGGTGTAAAGTCCAGCAAACTACTGGCCTACTGGCTCAAAAGCAGACAAGCAGCCAGAACAATCACCGCCTTGAGGGACCCAAGGGCTCACTAGTTAGCTCACAAGAAGGCATGAATAAAATTATTTCCCAGTTTTATGAGCAATTATATCTCTCCTCTACTCACCCTAGTTATCTGGTAATAGAGGCCTTCCTGTCAGTACTGCTCCTCCCCCAGATCTCACCACAAATGGTGTCTTCCCTAGATAACCCTATAACAGAGGCCGGAATAATGAAAGCCATAAAAACTATTAATCCTCACAAAGCACTGGGTGTTGATGGCGTTCCCATTGACTTCTACCAAGTGGTAGAAGAGGAAGTGTCAGGCTACCTCTTACGGGTCTTCAGGGAGTCACTGGCCAAGGGGATCTTACCACCTATTCTGAGAGAGGCAGTCATCATGGTACTCCCAAAGGAATGCAAAGATCCTACAACCCCCAGGAGTTACCACTCTATCTCTCTTATCAATGCAGATGCCAAAGTCCTGGCCAAAGTCTTGGTCGGATGCCTCGAGAAGCTCTTACTTGGATTCATACACCTATGCAAGCTGGATTTTTCAAAGGGAGTCTGGGTTGTGCTCATCACAGGTCACTGGTCTCCTTAATACACTGGGTCCAATCTAGTCACATGCCAATGACATCTCTGGTGATGGACTTTGAGAAGGCCTTTGACTCTGTTGCATGGACCTATCTGATGTCCATGCTAGAGAAGATGGGCTTTGGACCAACATGTTGTGCCTGGATCACCCTTCTCTATTCCTCCCTGATAGCCTCTGTTTTTAGTAATCACCTTAAATCATTGGCCTTTGGCCTCCATAAAGGGACCAGACTGGGCTGCCCACTATCCCCTCTCCTGTTTATTCTTGAAATCAAGCTGCTAACAATTGCCACAAGAGAAGCACATACTATCCCTGCTATACAAGTGGTGCACCATACCTTCAGAACCTTTTTGTATGCAGATGACGTTCTGGTCACTACCGCCTACACACCACGGGCCATCCAGTCTATTCTAAACCTTCTCTCCCGCTTCACAAAGGTATCGGGCCTCTGAGTTAACCAGTCCAAGAATGAAGTACTGCCCCAAGTCATCTCTGCCCAGAACAGGGTTTCACCTCGTTCTGCCTCAAATGGACCCCTGAAGGGATCAGCTACTTAGAGATAATCTTATACAGGAACGTCTCAATACTCATTGACATCAGGTTCTCCACATTACTAGATTCCTTGAAAACAGACTTAGAAAGGTAGAAATCCCTTCACCTGTCTCTGACAGGGAAGGCTGACTCCATAAAATTAATGATCACCCTCCGAGTGCTGTACCTCCTGGCTCATCTCCCAATTCAGACCCCACCGAAGTGGTTCCAAAAAATGGACACAATCTTGGGTTGCTTCCTCTCCGAAGGGTCTCCCCCCCACCCCCACTTTAGCAGACAGAAATGTTACCAGTACTGCAGCAGAGGTGGTTGGGGACTGCCTTGGTTTCAGGGCTACCTCAAAGACTATGTATCGGCCCAAACAGTCCATTGGTTCTGGCCTCCCCAGGCCACCTCCTTTATGTGGATGCTATTTGAATCCATCTATTCTGGCTCCCACACACCAGCAGTTCTCTTACACTCTAACAAGTGGTTCCCCTGACCCTTACCTCCACCCATCACCCTCTTGATGCAATACTGGAAGCAAGTTCTTAAAGCCCTGCAAGCTTCCCCCACGCCCAGGGCCCTTACTCCTTTGTGGAACAATCAGGCTCTTACTATAGGTAAAAGTGCTATCCACTGGTGGCTGTGGGAAGCAAACAGCATCAGACTGATACAAGACCTACAAGACCCAGGCACCAATGCCCTTGACCCATTTGATGCCCTGAAGGAAAGGTACCAGCTACCCTCCAATCACTTCTGGCAGTATCTCCAAATTTGGGATACCATCAACTACCTGCCCACCTCATCTCCTAGTTTAGACTTAGCTGCAGGTACCTCTCTAGTTCCAACATGGCTGAAAATCCACAAAAGAAGAGCCAGCAGGATCTATGGTGCACTTAGAGACTCCATGACAGAGCCTACTCTCTCAGCTAAAGCCCAATGGGAATTGGAATTTGGTGTAACAATCTCCGACTCTCAATGGATCAACCGTTGGATGAGAATTCATCAGTCCTGTCATGATGGCAGAACTAGGCTGATTATAAATAAAACGCTATTGAGATGGAACTACACCCCCCAGCCAAACTTAAAAAGCTAGGCCTCCTCACTGAGGATACCTGCTGGAGGTGTGGCCAAACTGGTCCCCACTTACACCACATCATGTGGGCCTACCCAGTAATAAGACCTTTTTGGGACAAAGTCCTCCACATGTATCAGCAGGTACTGTAGTCCCATATCTGGTACCAGACACCCCACCCCTGCTGCTAGGCTACACACCAAACAGATTTTCCAAACATGACCCTGAGCTCAATGGGCTATGGTAGTGGGGGCTTTGGCCAAGAGACTTATGCTAAAGTGGCAGCCTGCTCGATGCCCATCATTTCTGGAATTTCTGCTATCTGTAGGACAGGTGACTATCTATGAAAGGATGTCCACCTATGCTAGGGGATCACTCAATTCATGCTGTAGATGCTGGCAACTCTTCCTAGATTATGCGTACTGTCACAACCAATTGCAACCCATCTCCCCTAGGCCTAGGTAGCAGTACCTTTAGGTCCTCCATGGTTGAGTCTGCCACATTTACAACCTTTGCTATAATCCTTCCCCCATTTTGCTCTTTCTGATTGCCTCTCCCTTTCACCTTTCTTTATTTGGTTGCCTAAGGATTGTACATATTATTTTTTCTGGTTCTGTTCTCCCTTTTTGCCAAGAGTTATACCAAGACCATCGAGTTGGGTACAAGGTGGCTTTCTTTACAAGTTATATGTCTATATATAGGTCACTCTTCCACAATACTCCTGCACACCTTCTGCCACTTGTGACTCTGGGGTTTGGTCATCATTCCATTTGAAGCTGGCCACCCTTAAAGAGGTCCAGAGACTCCTTACTGCCTTGAAAGCAAAGAGTTCCACAGGACATGACACCCTTGAGCCTAAATTTTTTAAACTGGGTGCTTCAATCCTAGCATGTCCTGTATGTGACTTATTTAATCAGTCCTTTCTCTCCTGCACTGTGTCTGACGTATGGAAGGTTGCCGTAGTAGTACCAGTGCATGGGGGGGTAACTCTGTTGCTGAGAATTTTAGGCCTATCTCTGTTCTTTGCCATTTGGCTAAGATTCAGGAGCGTATAGTGTACAGTCACCTCCAAAACTATCTTCAACTCCATAACCTGCTATCACCCTTTTAACATGACTTCAGGAAGAACCACAGCACACTCATAAATAAACACATTAATAAAGGTTACATCTGACATCTATCAGACCATGGACCAAAGCTCTGCCACTGGAGCCATTTTCTTTTTTTTTTACTTTATTTCACTCCCGTCATGGCCTCATGGGTCCTCTCTCAGACATCCTGTCCTTGTCCTGCCCACCTGAGGATCTTCAAGCTGTACCTTCTCTCTCCCCCCCCCTCTCCACAGCCAACACCCCAGTTTGACCCATCTGGGGTGGGTTGCCCCCTCCTCTTTGGGTGCTCTTAGTAAGGCAGCCTCTGGCTGCGGATGAGGGGCCATGGTGGAACTGAAAGGCCAGTTGACAGAACCTGGTGTAGGGCATAGAGGGCAGGTGCCATCGCCTGATCCATGGTGCCAGTGTTTTCCTTGTTCTGCAAGACCCCCCCTTGCGTGGGCATCTCTGATGCAATGGCAACCCTACCTGTGTCAGACACGTGGGCTATGTGTAGCCCAATGCACTGCAGTGCTCCCGATCTCCACCTGGAGCCGCTGGTGCACCAGGCTATCCCTCCCCCTCCCCCTGGGGAGGAGAGCTGCCTGACGGCCACTCAAACCTTACCCGTCCCTGCTGACCCCTGGCTCCCAAGCTCGCTTCCAAACTCAGGTTGCTGGCGTGGTGTGAGGTGTGGCATCCAGCACCCCAACCCTCAGCGCTACTAGGCCGGCTATACTGGAGCCATTTTTGTCAACCTCACTAAAGTGTTTGATCTAGTGAACCATGATCTACTGCTTCTGCAGCTTGGGGTCCTTGGACTTGATACCGGTGCCCTCCAGTGGGTCCAAAGCTCTCTCTCCTGTCTTTACCAAAGAGTCAAATGGGCCGGTTCCCTTTCAGATCTTCTCCCCTATAACTCATGGGGTACTGCAAGGCTCTATACTGGGTCCTCTGCTGTTCTCCCTATTTATTAATGATCTACCCAAAAACTGAGGTGGGGCCTCTGTGCACTTGTGTGCAAATGATGCCATTATCTACTGTTCCTCCTGTAACCTTGACAGGATTAACAGTGACCTGGTGTCTCACTTTTCCAACCTTGAAAAATGGTTTAGTAGTATGCAACTAGTCCTTAACATGAAAAAAACAAAAAGCATGCTCTTCTCACACCTACAGTCCACTTCCTGCACCCTGTCTCCCCTTAGTATCACGTCCCTAAATGGGGATATCCTTGAATCTGTCAGTACCTTCAAGTATCTGGGCATCACCCTTGATAATTCTCTTTCCCTTAATGCCCATATCTCCATCCTAATACGGTGCTCCGCTATTGCTCTCTGCCAGTGCTAGCAACCTGTCTCTCCTTTCCTAGGTCTACCACAGGGTGGGAAGGTTTGCCTTGGGTGCACCCGCTCGCTTCCATCACTACAATGTACTTTCCTCTTTGGGGTGACTTACCTATGAATCTAAACTAAGATTCTCCACTCTAAGCTTCCTGCATAAACTTGTCCATAGATATACCCCCCATGCTTTAGAGAAGCAGTCCACCTCAGACAAGCTGTCCATGCACTTAGATTAGCCTCACTCCCCCTCCTCTCTAAGCTAACTTATGCCTAGCAGTTGCTCGCAAGTCCTTTTTTTTGTGGAAGCATCTGATTGGAACTCTCTGCCCAATTCTAGCCTGTCCTGTTCTACCCTGCTTCAGTTCCAGGCAGAACTACTTATCTATCTCTCTGCCTCTATGACCTGCTCCTGCTTCCATAAATTTCCTCTTGTCTACTCCTCACTGCTCTGTTACTCTTACCTCTGATGTATATACATTATTATGCACCTAGCTTGTATTGTAATCCTATGGCTAAATGCTCCTGGTTGACCCTGAAAAGGGACTGTAAGTGTCTCAGTGGACTTACCTGGTTACCAAAACTCAATAAATAAATAAAATATGTCCTTACAGTCTACAATATTTCCTTTTAATTTTATATATTTCCCCTTGTTGGTGGATCTGTGGTTCTATGTCCTAATATTTTCTTGTTGTATAAAGGAGGACCAGTACCAAGGGAGGTCAATTTGAAGTCATAATGTACCAGCATATAATATTTCATTATGCTTGTCCTTTCTGTGTCTCCTTTAATCTCCTGGCTTGGGTAGCTATACAACACATCACATGAGTTCTGTATTTTCATGTTCATTTTGATGTTTGCACTTGCACTGTGTTTGTATGTTTGTGGTTAATCAATAAAAATTTTCAAAAACAAAAAGGGGATAGTGCAGCCCCACCATGGTGCAAGCCCCCTTGTAACTTGGTGCAAGGGTGCTTCTGTCACAAGGGTGGCCCAGGGCGACTTTGGCAAAAGGCATCCTAATTTTGATGCAGCCTGCATTCAAAAATTGGGACGCAAACTTTAACACAAGGTACCACTTACGTCATACCCATTTGGCGCAGGCACCTTTTGTCAAAGCTTTCCATTTTAAAATTGGGCCCACAGTGTTTTAAAAAGCTGGACAGCAAGCCAGGAAGAAACTTAGGCTAACAAGGCATCTAAAGCATGCTGGGGTTCTCTGCTCTAGTGGTCTTTTGAGAGCACACAATTCATACTAGGTAACAGGTGACTGCACTATTCAGAACCAATGGTCCAAGCAGCCTCCTGCTTTTGGACTTTTCCCAGGTCCCTAGTGTCTTCTGCTATGGGGTAAACCATGGTTGTACATGGTTAAACTATGGTTATGCGTGGTCAGAAACCATGGTCATTCATGATTTGTGCATGATTCTAGCCATATCTATCCTTGGACAACCACTGATATTAAATGGCCCAGGGACAGACAATGGATGGCTATGATCAATATAGTTTGAGCAGTATTTATGTCGACCATGGTCATTTATTGTTATCCAGGATTGTTAATTTCAGATGTTAGCCATGTTATAACATATTTCCATGGTGCTTAGGTAATTTAATGTTTTTCAACAATCTTAACATTCTATAGTGAATACATATTATCTACATATTATTTTTTTGCCATATATGTTTTCATGCTCCACCTGTGCCTAGCCCCATTGTTCCCCAGTTCATTCAGCTCTATTCCCCACCATTTCAGGAATCTACATACGAACCCAGATTCCCCCACAAATTTCCCCCATGGAGGCATTAGGGAGGAGAAGGCCATCCTCCTCCTCCCCCACCATGACTCACATCCAGAATTTGGTCCTTGGAGCCCTGTCTGTGGCACAGGACCTGTGGTGACTGGTGGCATCATCCTATTGGCACTATTTTTCTTTGGTCTTCTACCTGCCCATCTCCCCTAATACAGCACATAGTCCCAACCCAGCCTGAACATGCATGATGAGCCTTGCAAAGGAATGTTTTTCGGCCCACCGGAAGGCATCAACTCCTCAGTGGAATACTGAACCCTCCCTCCCTCCCTTAGCTTGGAGTAATGATGTGTGGCAGAGCCATCCTCCAGCCCCAGGCTACCTAGTCAGCTTGCAGAGCTCATTCCCAAACTTTGATCACCTTCATGGGAGCATGATGTGCTATCCACTGAGCCATTGGGCATCCCATCTACATAAATCTTTGAAGTAGCTTTCATTTACTTACCCTTTGCTGCTGCTGTTCCACTTTCTAATGGAATCTCTCCCCATTCAGAACTGATGGAATGGCCTAATTGCTATTTATGCCACCATAAAATGAAACAATGTTAAGATGTGGTGAGTTAAAATATAATTTTTTTATGTTCAAATTATTAATTTCTTTGTGTAAACATGATTTTCTTTTTTTACCCCCTCTCCCAGTCTGCCCTCCTCAGCCACCTCCCTGCTACTAGCCTTGACACCCATCTTCTCGCTGATGTGCACCTTCTTCCTTGTTCCTTCCTCACTTACCCTCCAGGATGGAGTCAACAGAGTGGCCCTTTGCCCTATCAAAGGTCTATGCTCTGTTGTGCTATGGGTGCCAAGGTCACTGGTATGGGGCCTGTGAAGAGGGAGCAGTATCATGCTGTAGTGACTAGGGTTTTCTTCCTCTGTTCTAGTCCCCTTGTTCTTTGAGATGCCGACCAACAGTGAGCTAAGTGATGCATGCACTCAGATGTCTATCATGCATCCAGCTCCATTGGTATTTTCCCTCCCTGATGGAAAGCCCTGCCTGTACAACCACCTGTGATCACTCAGGTTGTGTTTATAAGGAGGCAGCTGTAACCCTCCTTCCCTCCCGAGAAGAGGAGAGTGTTCTTTGTGATGCTCACTCCTCCTCCCCCTCCACCAGCCAGCACCTGATGACTTCAGCTTGCTCCTGAACTCGGGTCACCAGGAAAACCTTATTGTTTTCTTTATTAAATTGCAAACAATGTTATTATTATGAATATTTATATTGGTTTATAGTGTCAAGTTATGCATTTTGATATGCAAATAAATTATACAAACTTAGTTGTTATTGCATGCTCTTATGACCATGGGCAAACCATAGTCAAACATGGATGAACCACTGTTGATTGTGATATGTCCAGATCATCAGAAAATATGTAGGGGAAAGTCATAATATATGGAGATCATGCTTAGGCATCTTGTTACCTTTGTTTATTGTTGTATATTGTTGTGAACTCTATGACATGGAGCCTTTGTAAATGAGTCTTCTGACTCAAAGGTTGTAATTCTGAGACTTTAATAAATAAATAAAAAATAAATAAATTCTATAGCTTATCCGATCAAGAACAATAGTCAAATGAAACTAAAACAATTTATTAATTCTCATGGTCTATTGATAATCTACATACTTAAAAATATAGTTATAACTTGCATTTTTTTCTAGAAACATTTCTTACTTTGAAAACCAAAAAAAAAGAGATACAGGTACAGTAGCTATCATTTACAAGTACAATAAGAGATGACGATTGTGACAGATAACTCCATATACCAGACAAATCTAATTTTTTCTTAAGTCTGTTACAACAGCCCTTTTTACTCTCCTCCTTTCTTGCTGTAATCCCTCATCTTTCTTTCCATGTTATATAGGCAGGCCACCTATATAACATTCTTTCTATCTCTTAAGTATTCTTGCCCTGGTCTATGAAGATCTGTACAGCCCTTTCTTTGGTTGCCCCCCCTCCCCGTTTCTGAACCTTCCTAATGTGAGGTATGCAGAAATACAATAGTTGTTTAAAATGAGTATTTCATTTCATTTGGATATGAGAATTGTAAGCCCTTATTTATATCATTGGTGTGGGTCCTGTAATGACCCCTTTATGTAAGCAAACCCTCGTATGGACTTGGTTTGTGTCCGTTTAGCATTAGGTACCCCCCCTTCTGGTCCCCTCCTTATAAATATATGGAGTAAGTCAGAGCTGCTTTACAGGCTAGTTGTTCTGTGGAAATAATGTAAATGCAGCCCCAAAATGTTTGCAAAGCATCTGCGAGGCAGAACTAGCCTGTATAGGTTAGAGTGGCGGCTTCCGATCATGATAGCAACATGGATGGAAACCGCCCTCTTTACCTGGTCAAATACACTGCACGCCGCTTTAGAAATGTTCCTGCCTCCCGAGTATCCCAAACACTAAATATCTTGGTTTTGTGCATATAAAACCCCTTTAAAGTGCCTTTCAATCTGTTTGCAATTAAGAAGAGGTCTTTCTGGTTTGGAAATCATTCTAAATGGCAGCAGGAATGTGCAAAGTGCTTCATATTGAGTAAATAAATAAACGGCCTGCATTTTACTCTATTTGCAGCATACAAAAAGGAATTCATTTAGTAGAGACTATAAAATAACTATTTCATGACTTAAACAAGCTACAAAAATGAAAGAAGGCCTGTAAAAACGAGTTGTACAACATTGTGGTTTGTTTGGCCTTAACCCCACCTTTCCCTGTTAAACAAAAGTGTTTTTTTGTTTCATGTGTTTAGTTAAAATGCTTCTAAAAAGTGGATTGAATGCCTTTAATTCATTCTCTTGGAATAATTTATAAAACAAACAAATGTTTCCCTCATAGAAGGTTACCTGCTTCTCTGTGTGGAGTCTCACTTCCTATTCTGTACTATAGAGCTGGCTGGCTGGTCACCTCCCATATTTAAAGGCACAGTACTAGGAGGTGGAGTTACTCCTGCATTGTTTGCATAGCCGGTTTTAGGCACCAGCGAACCCTGCGGTTGCTGGGAGCCCCTCCACCTGGGGGCCCCCCAACCAGAGAAGTTTACCTTATTCATTTTTAAACATTTGTTTATCTTACTATATTTTTAAAACATCAGTAAAAGACTGCAGATCCTTCTGGTTCTGTCATGAAATACCTCAACAAGCTATGATCCAGTCAATAGGAGGTGGACAGGCAGCAATGGATGGGATGGGAAGAACAGCCCCAAGAACTAACAATGCTGTGTCCTCCTATAAATTTTTTAAAATACTACTGGTTATACTAAAGCTATACATAGAAACAAAGAAATATAAAATTTGCTGGCAGATAACTACTGCTTGGCCCACCTAGTCTGCCAATTTTTCTCTGCCTATAGTATCACCACAAATAAAATATTGCACTTATAAAACACATGGGCTAAAGGTGGGCCAAGTAAAGAGGCCCCATGACTTCACTAATTCTGCTGGGGGCCCCCAAAACCCTAAAGCCGGCCCTGATTGTTTGAAACTAAATTTTTATTGACCAGTTGTTGTTTCTATATAGTGATATTGACAACATGACAGCTTAAAAGGAAATGTTATTCTGTGCTCAGAAATTAAAATAGACTTATTCTGTTGTTTAAAGATAATTTTGAAAAGCATAGGGTGGAGTTAAACAAGTCACATGTTCCCCTTTTGGTATATAAGTCTTGGCTTTATTCAGTTCTGTAGATAGCCTGATGGGGTACAGACGTACTCTGACCCCAGTATGATGTTCACTAGCTCCTTCTAGTGTCCAAGATGCTGCTTGGTAACTTATGTTTATTTTGAAGAAGTTTTATGTTATTTATTTTTTTCATCTGAAGTTCGCAGTAATTGTCCAGCTTCAATAAAATTTTTGCTTCTGAGTATCTACAACTGTGGAACAGCGTCCTCCTTAAAAACCCACACCTCACAACGATCATAAAGATCTTAAACCAAAGTGGCTTAGAATTAATATAATGAAGTTAATCAAAAAGAAAAACAAAGCTTATCAGTGCATAAAAAGAGATAGTTTTGAAATGAACTGGTGTACCTTCAAGGAGTTACAAAAAAGGTGCAAAAATAAATTCATAAAACAAAGGAAAAGTATGAGTACAAATTAGCCTCTGCAGCTAACAAATCAAATAACAAAATATTTTACAGCTATATAAACTCATTGAAAAGTAACAAAGAAGAACTAATGTCAATTATTGACAAAAAAGAATACTGGTATATAACTGACCCTGTCCAAATAGCAAATTCATTCAACTCATAATTTTGCTTAGTATTTAATCAACAAAAGTTAGTTCTGAAGGACAAAAAAAATATAGGATTAGGGAATCATACATTCAAAACAGATGAAATTGTGAAAATCATTGATAATTTAAAAGCACACAGTGAACCTGGACTTGATAACATCATTTAAGCTGAAAATCATGAAACATTACATTTGTGCCACTGAATGTCATATATGAAAAATCAGTAAACAGTGGTATAATACCTGAAGAATAGACAAAATCTAAAGTCATTCCAATCTTTAAAAATGGAACTAAGACACATGTAAAGAATTACAGACCAATTAGTCTGACATCTGTCCTATGTAAAATATACAACAACAGCTATTAAGCACCCCCTATTTTCACATTAATCAGCATGGTTTCAAAAGTGGATGGTCATGTACTACAAATTTAATCTGTTTTTATGAACATATAAGTCAAAACTTGGCTAAAACTGTTCCAATGGATGTAATATTATTAGACTTTAGTTGTGCTTTCGACAGCATTCTGCATTGGGCAATTTATGAAAAACTAGTTAAATATAATATTGATGACTTCATTATTAGATGGGTAGATGCATGGTTGAACAATAGAACCCAAAGGGTGAGCATCAGAGGACACTTATCGGTAGAGGACGGTGTTACCAGTGGAGTACCACAAGGATCAGTTCTTGGTCCTGTGATTTTTCAAATATTTATTGCCAACTTGGAAGATAATATAACAAATTACCTTACTAAATATGCAGATGATGCAAAGTTAGGAGGACCATGTTACACGGCAGAACAAAGAGACTCAATCCAGAAAGATATAGATTCAATAGTCTTGTGGACCAATAAATGGGGGATGAATTTGAATGTTAACAAATGTTGTGTCCTACATTTTGGGAAGAAAAACCCTGGTCATAACTATATCTTAAAGAATCAAATAATACAGAAAAAAGATGTAGGAAAAGACCTTGGAATTCTAATAGACAATAAATCGTAATTAAAAGAACATTGCACAACCATAGTAGCTAGAGCAAACAGAACTTTAAGATCAATAGGGAGAAACATCAAAAGCAACTCAAGGGAGGTCTTGATGCCACTGTTCTTTCATATGTAAGACCACAATTAGACTTCAGTAGCCAAATATGGAGTCCATATTACAAATGGCAGATAGTACAAATAGAAAAAGACCAATGTAGGTTCACTAAAACCATAACAATTCTAAAAGAGCTAACATATGAAGAGAGACTGAAAGATCTAGGTTTATACAGCCATGAGCTATGAAGACAGAGAAGGGATATACTCTTTGATTACAAAATAATGAATACAATTATTTTAATGTCAGACTTGGGTATTGAATTTAAATCAGATGTAATAACTACTAGAGGTAATCCATTACAGGTTAAAATTGATCATTACAAAACCAAAAAAAGGAACTACTTCTACACACAAAGAACAGAAAATTTATGGAATAAATTACCTGAAATCCATTATTATAAGTGAAAATAAAGACATTTTCAAAATAAATTTAGACAAATACATAGCAAATGGGAAATATGAGTTACTATAGATTATCTTAAAAGGAGCTGATTTGGGCCTCCACCTTTTATTCTCCTTACAATTCAGGTGAATTCAAGTGACTTCAAGTGAATTTTAGAATTCCACTGATCCTTCTGGCAACTCTTTGAATGGACTATGATTAGCTTCAATAAGAAATGGCATAAACTAAAAAAATGATGCTGACTATAACATAAATTGTATGGTCATATCTTTAAATCTAATCTTCACACTTGGGGTTAATACCTTTAACACCAATTTAAATTATCTTGACCCCTGGAAAGGGCTTAAATGGAGCCATCTCAAACTGAGACTAAACTGACAATCAGAAATACTTTGGAGATTTACAGTAGAATCTATACCATAAGTAGTTCAAAAGATGGAGCTACTAATATGATAAAAACAGTGCTTATGTTTTAACCAATATATCATCCATGATCTAATCTTAAACATGACACAAAACAGAGAACATTTGATTAATATCTACATTAAAAAGCAAATCATAGGAGAGGTCATATGATGACAGCCTGAGCAGTCCTGCCCCGTCTCAGCTCCCGCTCCACCACCTAAAAATTGTACTTTTTTAACACCAACCTGATTGTTTTCTGTGATTATGCAATCGATCCAGTGGTCCTTATCCCCAGGAGTAATCCGTGTTCATGTAGTATGATGGATGGAGTCTGAAATGTGCGACATCCCTCTGAGACACACCCCACCACCAACACCGAAGTGGGACAAGAATGCAAAGCAGGCAAAAGCTCAATCATCCAGAGCATCCAGTCACGTGACCCCCCAGGCCGCACTGATGGAGGACAAATTTCAGGAAGGACTGGCCTCTATTAAAGACATGCTTAACAACCTCAACCAAAGTTTCCGGAGTATGCAAGTAACTATGGCGCAGTTAACCCAGAAAACTGGCAATAATGAGGCCAGGATTTCTTCACTAGATGACTGGTGAGCTCGCATGGATCCAGAGATTACAGCTTTAAGGAGAAGAGTCAAAGAAATGGGAGCTAAAATGGAAGACTTAGACGGTCATTCCCGCAGGAATAATCTGGTCATACTGGGTTTGTCTGAAAAAGAAGAAGGTACAGATGTGATTCTATTTGTACAAAAGCTATGTACAAAAATTGCTTGTCCCTCTCCACATGGTATCATCTATATAGTGGAGAGGGGCTCACAGATCACTCTGGCTGGTGCCCCCCCCAAGGCCTCTGCTCTTTTGACTGCTTAATTGCAGAGACAAACAACACATTTTGGATAAAGTCAGAGCAGTCAAAGATGTCCTTTGAGAAGGCAAAATGCTTCGTATTGTGCAGGATCTTCCATTTTCTTTTCAGCAGAAGAGGACTGCGCTGCACCCATTCGTATCCAAATTGATTGCGGCTGGAATAAAATTCAGGGTAAGATACCCAGCTACACTTTAAGTCTATCATGGGGACCAATGGCATGATTTCAATTCTGTGGAACAAGCACCTAATGCTCTAAAGTCTTTGCATCTGGATCTTTTAAAATGAGTAGTGCCTCAGATGTTGTGGCTGCTGTAAAGAAATACAGTCTGGGCATTTTGGGTGGCGGTAACTCGTAAAGGTTGGGCCAATGATTGGGTCTGGTTCATCTGAATGGGCTACTTAACTGTGCCATCTTTATTTAGTTGTAGAGCCAAGATACACCCACAGGTCATGGTACTCTACTACACCTGCAGTTTTCAAGACTAGCAGTTCTAAATTTTTTGTTTCACTGGCTCCATCTAGTGGACCACTATTGAACTGGACATTGAAACGTATTCCCAATCCCCCAATCCTTATGGGCTACATTGTGATGGAACAACTGTCCCCCAGATGTGACTGATATCCAAATGTGCTATCTCATGTGTTAACTATGATTCTTTTTCCTTCATGTTGGATAACTGTAGCATTTGTGTTCCTGCTGACTACAGACTTTTAGTTACTAGTTGGATATTATTGGAAGTGTGCCTCCCAAGTTAAGGAGCTGTTTTATATGCTAGGATTTTATTTTTGGGTCACACAGAAAGACAGACATTTATGGCGTGCCTTTATTTACACTATTTAGATTGTTAGATACATTATTTATCCAGCATGGTTGAATAGTACTATTCCTTTGTTCTGAGGCACCTGGAACATGTCTTTTCTCTTAACAAAAGTTTGATATTTAGACAGACTTGTTACTTTTTAGTGGATTAGTTATCTTGCTGGACTTGTATAGCATATTGGGGGCATTAAGGGTTGCTGGTGGGGAGATAAGGGTTTTTTGGTGGATTGCTCTGCTTTTGGGTTGGTGGGTGTCTTACTTTTTTAGGAAGTTCCATAGGGATGGAGGGGTGGGGAGGCATAAGCTGTGGATGATTATTGACATCATGGCCTGAGAACTTGTGGAGGGCAAGTCATTAGGACTGGGGGAGGTTGTGTTGTTATGCTTACTGGGAGATATGGGGAAGGAGGGAGGGAGGGTGGGTATTTGCAGTTTCAGAGGCACTGTGTCTTCATCTATATTTATAGTCTAATGTTTATGTCTGAATTCCCTGGTGTCTTTATTTTGGGCTCCTCCAAATGGTCTTGAAATATATAACTTGGAATATAAAAGGAACCTGCTCCAGGGTGAAATGATTCCAAATCTTACACCATCTGCAAATTTTAAAATGTCATATTGCATTTTTTCAAGAAACTCACCTCCTGTCTGCAGAAAGGCATCTCTTCCGCAGACAGGTGGTTGATCAGGTTTATGCAGCTGGAGATTCTCAGACTCAGAGGGGAGTGATGATCCTAATTTTCAAGGGGACAAAATTCCACATGTTACAGAGTGTTGAAGATCCTCGGGGTCATTATTTATTAGTTTGTGAGATGTTGGATCATTCGGAAATCCTCTTAGGATATGTCTATGGCCCCAATATCAACTCTCCCAAATTTTTCCCTGGTTTGATGTACCAATTGCCTCCATTTGTACATCTACCAATTACCTTAGCAGGGGAATGGAATCTAACTTTGACTCTAGACCTAGACAGAACTGGACAAAAGACCCAAGGGCTCTCCTCCACTCAGAGATCTCTTCATGAGATGATAGCGATAGGAGGCCTATGTGACCCTTGGAGGGTACTGCATCCCTCAGATAAGGTATATACTTTTTACTCACCAGTCCACAGGTCCTTTTCTCATCTAGATTATTTTTTAATTAGCAAATCTCTCCTACCGGAGGTTATGGATGAGGGGTCTCTCCTACAATATTGTCTCACCACCCGTCCACCTGGCTGGCATGAAATCTTTCCCCTTCTCTATGTAGGGACAATATCTGGAAGATATATTCACAACTCCTGAAAGAGGAAATAGTATGATCTAGGATACTACATTTATGGAACATAATGAGGGTTCTAGTCCCACTATTGATAAGCTTTGGTGTGCCCTTAAATGTGTTCTGCATGGGGAATTTATTCGACTAGAATCCACGTGGAAGAAGAAACATGAAGCATCTCTTCGGCTTCTTCTTGATTGTATCAAAACTGTGGAGAATAGTCCCTTCCTTAGTGCCTCTGAGGAGGAACAGGAGTTATTGGTGTCCCTGACAGCCCAATATGCAGACAGTCTACAGGAACGGGCTGAATACGCTATCCTTAAAACCCACTCAATATATGCAGACCATGGCGACAAGGTGGGGCATCTTCTCACCCTTCATTTGCATAACAAGGATGCTTCCCATCTAGTTCTGTCTATCACATCCCAGACTGATAATTCCCTTAAAACTCCCCCCCCCGATATAGTAAGGGAATTTGAATCATATTATCGCTAGTTATATAGTCCTCCTACTCATCTCTCTCCCTTACTAGATATTCAAGACTACTTGTCTTCCATCTCTTTCCCTTGTTTAACTCCTCATCAACAAAATCTTCTTGTTGGTCCTATATCTCAACAGGAAATTCAGGATGCCATTTGTTCTCTTCCTTTGGACAAATCCAGGGGCTGGATGGTTTTTCTCCCAGTTTTTGTAAAGTTTTTGCCACTGAGCTGACTCCAATTCTTTGCCAACTGTATATTTACTTTTGTGAGTCAGGTACCTCAGATTCTTCCCTTTTTGAGACACTGAAAATTGTGCTGCCTAAACTGGGAAAACCTCCAGACAGGGTCACCAACTACCGGCCTATTTCTCTCATGAACTACGATGTTAAACTTTTTGCTACAATTCTGGCAATTAGGATTCAGCTAGTTTGGAAAGGTCTGATTTGACCTGAACAGGTAGGGTGTATGAAGGGTCGCTTCTCGGCAGACCATTTTAAGAAACTATCCCATATTTTTTCCGCCTCCGGGGGGCCAATTTGACTATGACCTTGGTCTCCCTTGGATGTGGAAAAGGCCTTTGATAGGGTAAATTGGATGTTTTTATTTGCAGTAATGGAGAAGTTTGGATTCCCTTCCTCCTTGATAAGTTGGATTCGAGTGCTATACTCCCATCCCCGAGCAAAGATATACTGCAATGGTCCAAAGGGTTTAAGCTTCATTCTGGTAAATGCTAGGGATGCCCACTATCCCTCATTTTATTTAATCTTCAGTTGGAGCCCCTGTTACACCTTCTTAAAGAATCTCCTTCCATCACAAGGATCCCAGTTGGCCAGCTTGACCTTCGACTCTCTGCATGTGTGGATGATATCCTGCTCCACCTTTTAGACCCCCTTACTTCTGTTCCTGGTGCTCTGCACATCATTCAAGAGTTTGGTAGATTTTCCAGCTACAAGCACAATGTTGAAAAAACAGTAATAATGCCTTTAAACTCTATGGTGGCACCATCATATTTTGCTCATTTTGGCTTGGGATGGGCTACAAAACTTAAATATCTGGGTATCATTCTCTTTCAAAGTGTTGGTTCCATGAAGAAGTCTAATTTGGACAAGCTGGTCAGTAATATTTGTCAGGATTTATATAGATGGGCTTCACTTCCCCTGTCCCTTCAAGGTAGAGTGAGTATTATTAAAATGAATATTCTTCCTTGGTTGTTCTACCTCTTAAATATGTTGAATGTCACACTCCTCCTCACTTGGTATAAGAAGATCCACAGCTTTATCGCTACCTTTTTATGGAAAAGTAAACTCCCACATAGGGCATATGCACACCTCGGAGCCCCCAAAAACCTGGGAGGACTTAAAGTGCCTAATTTATTTATTTACTATTTAGCTAGTCACATTTCTAAATATGCCAGATGGTCTTGTTTGATCTCCTCATCACCCACTACTCAGTATGTCCCCCATGGCTTCAGCTTGAGTGGCTGATGATTGAAGATGCTGGTCTGGCCCCACATAGTCTATACTTTATATCCCCTAAACAACTCCCAGTCTCACTCTGGAATTTTGTTATTTATACACCAGTGAGGGTACATGCACAGGTGTGTAAAGCATTATGCTACATAAACACTCTAGATGTCTCTCAACCAATGTGTCAATCCCAGTTTTAGACTGGGCAGTGCCATTCTGAATCCCAGAGACATGCCCTCCCTGAGTGAAAAAAAAGTCTTGGACCTTCTGTCAGATGGGCATGCCCTTAAGAACCAGGAATTGCTAGAACACCTTAATTTGCCAGCTATGAATATATTTAAAATCTACCAACTTAGGCACTTGATTAAATGGTTTGGTCTCACACCCTGCTCTGTTAATCAGAGGGAATTTCTTTACCTGCTTCACGCTTTGGCGTGGCAACCTCATTCGGTCTCACAGATACTATCCATCCTATTCCCCCAAATTTTTCCAAAACCTTTGGGCCATTCTAGCTATTGGTCTTCCCTGTATCCTGGTACGAACTTCGACTGGGACTGCATATGGTTGAACCCATACCGTTTCGTAGCTAACGACAAACTACGCCTCACATAGTTTTACATTCTACATAATATCTACTTTACTCCTGTTCATCTTGTCCAAATGGGGAAGCTCCCCTCCACATTATGTATCAGTTGTGGACAAGTGGAAGGAACACTTCAGAATGTGCTATGGGAGTGTCTGATGGTTCCTTCCCCATTTTGAGAGAAGATTAAACAGAAGACAAATCCCTTTTGGAACTGGATGAATACTTTTTGCCAAAGATTTGCCTAATAGGTAATTATTCGGGGGTGCCAGTTAGAGAACAGAAATACTGGTTAGTCACGATCTCCCTCCCAGTGAAAAAAAGTTATTCTCTGCCACTGGAAGGATCAGTCAGTGATTCTGTACTCCAAATGGCTTAATGAATTCCTATTTAACCTAAGGCTTGAAAAGATGACTGCGAGCCTTCATGGCCACCTGCAAACTTACACCAAGAAATGGGATAAACTGCAGTTCCTATTCTCGGTATCCTCCTCTCACTGAATGGTGGCAGGGTATTAATTTTTGTCAATTTGATAATCGACTCACGGCTTTAATGCTGTCTGGGTATATGGCACTTTCAGATAGGGACAGTAGCTCCCCTTGTGATATCCTAATAAATGATAATGAGATCCGGTGTCATTTTGACCCTTGACTTTTCATTGTCTGGCATTATTTATTAAAGTATAATTGGATTTTGTGTCAATCTACTGTATTCCACTGTCAAATGGACTATATTCCTGCCTAATACTTGCCTCTGGTGGGGGGTGGGTTAGGAGTTTTGCAATGTAGATGTTTGTTTGTGGTTTGTTTGTATGTGGACTCTTCTGTATCCTTGGTAAACATTTAAATCTTAATAAAGTATATTAAATTAAAAAAAAGCAAACCATGAGATCATTATTAAGCAAAGACACTAAACGCCATACTTAGATAATGGAAAATCATTGTTGCAACTTTAAATAGTTTGAAATGTTGTTTTTTTTCTTGTATGCACCAAAAACAAAAATTCAGTTTTTTAAACTAGTCTCTCTTCATTGTGTGTTTTTACATGGCATTTTTGCATGTTCATCAACCACGGACAATCTTGTCCATGAATCACAGGACAAACCATGGATGGAGTTATCATGGACACAGCAGGGATGACCATGGCTGTCCATGGACAACCTTATTTATCCATGAAACCATAGACAGCTGGAGAGTTGAAATGCCTCTGCAGCCTACTCCTACTTTGCTTGTCTTGGTGTTGTTTCTCTTTCAGAGCCTTTGTAATCTTCCTCTACTACATTACCTCCCATTATGTTCTATTCCTCCTCAGCACTGGCTGCATTAGTGAATTCTGCTTTTTTAAAAGGGGAAGCACCAAAGGCCTTGTATTTAAGTGTGGGTCTGGTCCCCATGTGCACTTTGTGTGCAAAAATATTTTGTCAGATGGGCCAGATGGGGTGCACCCCAGGGTCCTTAAAGAACTAAGAGAGGTGGTGGCTGAACCTCTGGCGATCCTGTTTAGCCGATCACTGGAAACAGGGGAGGTACCCAAAGACTGGAGGACAGCAGATGTAGTCCCCTTATACAAAAGCGGGAACAAAGAGGAAGCAGGGAACTACAGACCAGTCAGCCTCACCACCTCAGTGGGGAAGATCATGGAAGCACTACTGAAGGAGAGATTGGTGGAACATCTGGTTGTCAATGGACTACAGGATCCAAGGCAGCATGGTTTCACCAGGGAGGTCATGTCAGACCAACCTCGTTGAATTTTTTGACTGGGTGACTAGAGAGGTGGATCGGGGAGGGCAGTGGACAAGGCCTATCTGGACTTCGGCAAGGCCTTTGACACTGTGCCACATAGAAGACTATTATACAAACTGGGGAATATGGGTGTGGGCAGGACAGTAGTGTGGTGGATAGGTAACTGGTTGGGTGGCAGGAGACAGAGGGTGGTGGTAAATGGCTGTCACTCCACAGAGGGAAGAGTGACCAGTGGGGTACCACAGGGATCAGTGCTGGGACCGGTCCTATTCAACATCTTCATCAGTGACATTGCACAGGACCTAGAAGGCAGAAGTTCACTGTTTGCTGATGACACAAAGCTCTGTAAAAGAGTAGACACACCAGAGGGTGTGTAGACAGAATGAGAAGGACCTGCAGAAACCTGAAGAATGGTCAGGGTTTGGCAGTTGAAATTTAATGCAAAGAAATGCAAGATAATGCATATGGGCACAAAAACCCTGGCACAATATATCAGTTGGGGTGAGGATATAGCATGCACCAAGCAGGAAAGGGATCTTGGGGTTATCATCTCTGATGACCTCAAGGTAGAGAAACAGTGTGACAAGGCAGCAAGTAAAGCAAATAGGATGCTGGGATGTATAGGCAGGGGCATCACCAGCAGGAAAAGGAGGTCATAATTCCGCTATACAAGACACTAGTGAGGCCCCACCTGGAGTACAGTGTACAGTTCTGGAGACCATACCTACGTAAGGACATAGACAGGGTAGAGAAGGTTCAGAGGAGGGCAACAAAGATGGTGCATGGATTGCATCACAAGTCCTATGAAGACAGGTTGAAGGAACTGAACATGTACTCCCTGGAGAGAGAGGAGGAGAGAGGGATATGATAGAGACATACAAGTATCTCACAGGGAGGAACAGGGTGCAGGAATACACTATTTTTAAGCAAAAAGATGTTCCAGGACTAGAGGCATGGGATGAAGTTGGAGGAGGACGATTCAGAGGAAACATGAGGAAGAATTTCTTCACAGAGCAGGTAGTGGACAAGTGGAACACCCTGCCAGAGGAAGTGGTGGGGGCTGAAACAATCACAGGATTTAAGAATGCATGGGATAGACATAAAGGAATTCTGGAGGTCAGGGGTAAGGGGCAACAGACTTCTAGGAAAACATAAACTGAAATTACAAGCTCAAATGGGCAGACTGGGTGGGCCATAGGCCCTTATCTGCCGACACTGTCTATGTAGCTATGTATCTATGTTTACTGTAGTATAATAGATTTGTTGGAGGTAGTATAGCACAGTGGTTTAAGGCTCTGAGCTGTAAACCTGGATACCTGGGTTGAATCCCACAGCCCCCACTTGCATACTGTGTGACCCTGAGCAAGTCACTTAACTTTCTTGAGCTCCTAGGTTGCACCTGTAAACAAGCTTCAGTTTAGTGTATCTCTCCTGATAAAAAAAAAAAAGATTGTGTAAGTCTTTTTTTTTTTGCTTACTTCTGTAACCCCTAGGTGGCACTATCCCAAGGGCTACTACCCCTGCCTGCTTAACTACTAACAGGTTGAGGGGCCTAGGTCCAATGGCAGGTGCCTCCACCCAGAGTTCAGGGTTTGCAGTAGTTAAACTAACTTGGTCACAGCCCTCTGGGACACTGTAACCCCCCTTTCTTCCCACTAGTGGCCCACACAATGCATCAGAAATTTCTTCACAATATACACTTACCCCCAGAACTGGCTCTGTCAACTGGACTCTGGGGACCCCCTGTAAAATAAGATGATACAGTAAAAAAGCCACAGTACAATACTTTAACATAAATGAATACCTCAGTCAATATAACTTTGCTTTAAAATTTAACAAACAGATCTGATTTATTTAAGGAGCTATAACAAGAACAGGGGGAAATCAGGTTAATTAGGTTAAACACACTAATAATCACAGTACTGTGCGCATATTCAGAGTCCCAAATTGTCACTTTCACTGGGTTCCCAGGATGGGGGGGGGGCTAACCAGGATCGGTGCAGCTGGTCGGGGCCCTGTGATGGAAAAACACTTGCAATACCCAAATTGTAATCGGAGCAGATTGGTCAGTTCATGGAAGAATCGAAAAACAACAATTGGATGACACACTTGCAATTCAAATGAACAGATGGCAGGAGCTACCCTGCTTTGTACTCCAAACCCAATGCTGGGAACTGGATGGAAGGCAGATTGTCCTGGATTGCCAGGAGGAGCAGACCATGTGGACAAGGTCCTTGTGACTGGACCCCACTGCAGTTCTGAGCAAATGGATGTAGTCTGGATTAAGCTGGGGTTTATTTCCAGCTTCAGGCACTCAATTAATTGTACAAGGGATTTGTAACGCGATTCCCCACAAACACTACACACATTTATATGTAAAAGGAAAGTACTATACCAGGCAGGCTGCTTCTCTATCCCGATCGCAATTAAAGCACAATACCTGGGAGAACACACAGCAGATTCAGTTCCTGACAGACCGAGCGCAATTCAACAATTTCTCCAGTATTCTACAGGGTGAGCCTGGTTTCCTCACTTCTGGAGCTTCTTTCTCCTTACAACTCTGATTCAGTCCACACTGGCACTCACAAACAGTTGTAGGCCGAACTTCAGGGCCCCACACGAGCTTCCTGTGCGAAAACTCAACAGCGCAGGAGCCAGGAGCTCCTTCCCTCTTCACAGTCACAACTCATCTGCCCTTTCCAATAGACAGAGCCGGGCATTTCCTTTGAGTTCCTCCCAGTTCAGTTGGCTGGTTTGGCTGTCACTCACAGTAAACTCCCCCTGTTGGTGGAAAAAAGGTGCCGAAGTCCAAACTACAATTCCCAGAAGCATTGGCCATACAGTACATAGGTGGCTGGCTCCACAATGAGAGTCCAAGTTCTGATTTGCCAGCAGCAGACTCCATTTCAAAGGTCCCCTCACACTGATTGGTCCAGTTCAGCAGTTCAAAACTAGAATGGGGGACTAGGCAAACACAGTTCTGACTGCAAAGAAAGCAGGTTAGACAAACTGTATTTTTGTTATTACTCTAAATGATTTCTGGCAAACAATTACATCTTTGAAAAGTGCTCACTCTGCCCACTTAGTGACGGCAGAAACGGAACGATTTGGCAGCAGCTCGAGTGGGACTCAAGCAGGAAACACACAGACCCCCATCCAATTAATTATGTCTGCAGGCAGACAGCTCTTAAAGAGACAGTACCAGAGGCTCTAAAAGCACTCACAGATAAACGGCTTAGACGCCGAACACCATCCAGGCTTGGAGCATTCAAGCAAGCTCCTGGAAGACTTTTGGGAACCCCCATTTGCAGGGGGGGTTACACTTCTAAGCTGACATCTTCTGTAACTACAAATCCTAGAATCTCCTGTAGCTGACATCAGAGTAGTACTGCAGCAGTGTGAGATTTAATAGTCTGCAGTGCATATTAGAGTTTATATAAGCTCTTGGGCCAGGCTCACAAAAAATTTCAAAAGGAAGGGCAATGCAAACTTTTGCACTGCAGTTTGTGATTGCCCAGTTTTTAAAAATTGCTGTTCACAGTCATAGCACACCATGCTATCCAACTGTGAATAGGGTTAGGTCATGTTGGCAGTAACCCCAGTACCACCAGCTCTACCCCACTAGCACTGCCCCACAGCCAAGTGATGGGCCCCGCAACAGATAGTGCCAGTGCTCTATTTCCAGTTCACAAATGCACTTATGTAAATGAGCCCATTGGGAATGTAAGGTGCTAGGTGTCCATTCGCATGCCCACTATAGGCCTATTTACACAGGCTGCTTGCAGCTTAGTGTGCCACCCAGCCCCTACCTGACATGCACAACCCACAGGGATGTTGCAACATTCCTATGGGTTTTGAGTGTTCTTGTTGGGGTTGCCTATCCCTTGTCTGCACCACTTCCAAATTACCATTGCACAGTGTTTTCTACAGTTTTTGCCTACCTGACATGCAGCTGTAGTCCCTGGTGACTAGCAGTCCCTCCCCCCACCATTTGCCAGTCACCAGCCCATGTAAAAATAAACGTACTCCCAAAAAACAACTAGGGCAGTGAATACTCAAGAAGATATAGACATATTCCAAAGGGAGTTAGAATATCTAACTGGATCAATACATGGGGGATGAGAGTCAACACTTATAAGTGCTGTGTTATGCATCTAGGATGCCACAAGGAGGAAGTCACATACTATCTAAATAGCATGTGGTTAAGAATAACAGATGAAGAAAGAGATTTAGGAATAACAATAACAGACAAACTAATTTATGACAAACACTGCAACACACAAACAGGCAAGGCTAAGAGAATATTATCGTCAATAAAAAGAAACTTTAGAAGTAAGGATGAGAAAGTAATAATGCCATCTTACAAATATTATGTTAGACCACGGCTTTATTACAGTAGTCAAGCATGGGGAGTAGCAACTAAGGGGACTTTGGAAAAAATAGGAAAAATCCAAAAAAACAAGAAACTAAAATGATCAATAATATATGGGCCTTAACCTATAATGAATGATTAAAGAATTTAAGCTAATGTCTTTGGCCACTAGAAGGATAAAAGGGGACCTACTGTTATGATATCATGCAAGATAATTATCTGATGAATGAATTACATCTGGAATTTAAAATGATGGCACCAGGGGACACCCATTATAGCTGAGACTCAGAAGGTTCAGAACCAACAGTAGAAGGTCCTTCTTCACATAGAGAGTGGTTAACCCATGGAACAAACTACCAATTGAAATAATTATTAGTAAGGAAAAAACTCAGTTTAAAAGAAGACTAGACCAGACGCTTATCTCTCAGAAGGCAACATTTTGACCTATTATGGGTAATGTGGCAGGAGTGCGCATAGGCATACCACCTTCTCTGCTCCTTTCTCCTTAGTATGAACTTTAGCAGTATGGTGGTTAGTGGTCCTACCCTCCACTAATTGCCAGCCTGAGAAAAAGAAATGAATAGTGCCTGGTGCCAGTAGTCCCCCCCCCATTGATCACAGATCACCAACCTGATTTTCAAAAAAAAGTATCCCTACTGCCTAGTGGTCCCTTCCCCCACCATTTACCATCACCAGCCCAATAAAAAAAACAGAATTGTTCCTGGTAGCTAGTGGTTACTCCTCCCCCACCATGATCACCGATCACTGGCACAATTAAAAAAACAAAACAAAAAAAAAACAGAATAGTCCCTGGTGCCAGTGCCCCCCCCTTCCCCTTGATTACTGATTACCAGCCTGAGTAAAATTAAAAAAGTTTTATTAGTGGCTATCAGTCCCTCCCCCCAACCCAATCCCTCACCCAACTTAGCAAAACCCATTCCCTGGTGTCCAGTAGTCCTTCCCCCCACCAGATCACCCGACCAATATATCAACAAGTTGTCATGGTGTGCAGTGTAAACCCCCCCATCCTATCCCCTGTATAACACATTGAAACAGTTCCCTAGTGGATCAGTGGACCCCCATCTCTATCCCCAATCTACAGTAAATAAATGAATATCCCTTCCCTGGAGGTCTAGTGGACCCCCCACCCACCCCCACTCTGGCAGGTAGTGTCCCAACATCCTGCTGTCCCCATCCCGAACCTGAGCTGGTGACTGGCACAGCCCTCCTCTTACCTCCGCATCCATCCACCAACTGAGCTGTCAGTGAGTGTGTAATATGCACATTACATGCTCATTAACAGCTGTCAGTGGCCGGACATGGTGATGAGAGGGGCTGTGCCATTCATCAGCTAGGGTTTGGGGTGGGGGAGCGAGATGTTGGGACACTACCTGCCAGGGTGGGGGAGTGGGGGGTCCACTAGACCACTAGGGAAAGGATATTGATTTATTTACTGTGGAGCAGGGATAGGGATGCGTCCAATAGACCATCAGGGAAGGATATTCATTTATTTACTGTAAATTAGGGATAGGGAATGGGTCCACTAGACCACCAGGGAAGAGATATTCATTTATTTACTATGGATCATGGATAGGAAGGGGGGTCCACTAGACCACCAGGGAACTGTTTCACTGTACTATACAGTGGAATGGGTGGGGGGAGGGTTACACTGGACACCATGGAAACTTGCTAATATATTGGGTGGGTGATCAGGTGGAGGGAGGGATCACTGGACACCAGGGAATGGGTTTTGAAATGTCGGGCAAGGGATCTGGTAGGGGAAGGGACTACTAGCTACCAGGGAAACTTTTTAATTTTTACTTAGGCCAGCGATCATTGATCATGTGTGTGGGAGGCATGGCACCAAGGATTATTCTGTATTTTCTATTGGGCCAGTGATTGGTGATCATGGGGGTGGGAGGGTACCACTAGCTACCAGTGACTATTCTGCTTTTTTTTCTTAGGCTGGCGATCAGTGAATGGCAGGGGGGAGGGACCACTAGCTACCAGGGATACATTTCTTTTAAATTGGGCTGGTGATCAGTGATCAAAGGGAGAGGGACCACTGGCACCAGGGACTATTCTGTTTTTTTTTCTCGGGCCAGTGATCAGTGAATGGTGGTGGTGGTGGTGGTAGTGGGGGAGGGAACCACTAGATGTCTGGGATAACCTCTTGGTGGTGTTGGACTGGCCAGTGATTGATGGGACCACTAGGGTTGTGCGGGTTTAAGGCAAGATCTCGGTCAATAGTATTTGCTCCATACAAAGGGGACCCACAAGAGATCCTTGCACATATCAAATGCTTTGTGAATCGGACAGTGCCACTATCCCTTCCCCCTCATGTGAATTGCGGCCCCCATCACACTTTGCCGTAGCGCAAACCCATTTTTGGCAATCAAATCAGGCTTTTGTGAATACCAGCTGGGCACAGATCTGGTTTGCACTTGGGCAAAGTTTTGTGAATCTAGCCCCTGATCTTTTGTTTGTTGGTCCTGCTGTCATCCCCAGGATACAGTCACAGAGGATTGCACTTAACCCCTGGAAAAAGCAGAACTGGAAAACATCTGATCAGAGAATAAAATGTCAGTCTAAAAGTAAGCAAAATTAGTCTGTTACAATCAACTATACTGCTGTAAGCAGTAAGTAAACCAAAATGTTTCTGCACACAAAATGCATGTTGGGCCATCCCTACACTTGAGTGGGGGGCCCTCCATGGTGATTGTTCCCTTTTAATGCTGTTTAAAAACAGAGATTGCTGTATATTCTGCAGCAGCTGTATCCTGTTCCCTTTTTGTTCTTTACAGTTCAGCCTTGGTCAGCCCTCGCAGCTGCCTAACTATTATAGTTATTTCTTCTCTTCTTAAATCTAATTATTTTGTTGAGTTTTCCCATTTCTCATCTTCCCTCACTTCTGTACCACCTGCACAGTGAGTATTTCTTACTTATGAAATGGCAGGCTTCAACTGCAGAACACTAACATAAACACACTTCAATTGCTTATAATACAGAGATCTTCTCCCAGGAACCATCCCATAGAACCCTTAGTTATAACTGAGTGTAACCCTTGTGTAGTTACAATTTATCTCGCTATAGGTGTGTTAACATTCACACTGCATTATGGCAGTATTTCCACTCTAATGTGTGGCCCCTGGTGCTGCAGCTGTTTCATATGTACCATATATGGCACATGTGCCAACTCATCTCAGATCTCAGCAACTCTTTTCCAGATGTTTTCCTGGGGAAGGGAATAAGAAGGTTATGGAAACAGTCAGGAATAGAAATAATATAACCAGTGCAAACAGTTCCAAGAGAATAGGGAGTGCAAGTGGGTAGATTCATATGGGTTTCATCCAGGCTTATTTCCTGATACAATTATAGAACAGAATAGATAAGCAATAATATCCAACAGGGTGGGTGGTATTGGGCTATACTGGACCACCCTTGGGCATAATGATTCCTGACACAGCAGCTGTAGGGCCTTATAGCCCCTGGAAGGTCCAGTAGAGCCCAATACCACCCACCCTGGAGGATATATCTGCTCTTAGAAAATGGGTTATAGGTGACATATTTTAAAAATAAAAATTAAACAAATAGTATAAAAAGGAATTTGTAGTCACTTTTCTTCTTTTCTTGTAAAGTAGTCCCTCTACTGGTGGAACAGCATTTAGTGCAGCACCATTATCTGTTGCTCAGATGACATCATCCTCCAGCAGCATTGATGGTAAAATGGAGGACAAACACATTGATAAATTTTGAGGGCTATATATATTTTTTATAATCTGGATTTGGACAGCAATAGGACTGCTGGCAACTGGAGGAGGCACACAACAGTTACACATAAGGACTTGGGGAAAATACGGGTGTGAAACTATGGGAGACTTCCCTTTAAAGTTGCTGGTAATTCCTCTTCAGATTACCGTTTATACATGCAATATCAGCAGAGGGCCTGTATAGGGTAGTATTGTTGGCATAGAGTTGCAGCAAGGCTCCTTTGCAATTACTGGGCATTTGATTGAAAAATAGGGAAAATAGAAGGAGACCCAGGATAAGGCTCTATGATGCCGGTTCAACAACCCTTTTGTCCACCGAGATCTCGCTGACAGGAATTATGTTGACCACAAGTTGCAGTTTACATGATTCTTGTGTGTCTCCTGGTCCATTTTTTTTATCAGGGGGCTTCACCCCCAAACCCCCATGCAGGGGGCTCTGCCCCCATCTCCCCAACTTTAGGATTATCAACTGCAGTCGGAATTGATTCAGAACGAGGGTGCAGGACTGGGAGACAGTGTGCCCCTGTCTCGGGCACACCAACACAGTGACCTGTTGGCAAAGTGTTGATTTTGCTGACAGGGTTGTAGTTCGCTGTGTAGATGTTGCCGTATGTGGGACATAGCCCCCGGGATAGAACCTTGCAGAACTCCATCCATTATAACCTGAAAAACTGATAAACCACAGTGCCACCTAAGTCTTTGTTTTCTATTGGTACAGTAGTTATGAAACCAGCTGCAGGACAGGTTGTCCAACACAAGTGACTTTAGTTTAGCCAGGTGGTTGTTTCTAGTTGACTAAGTCAATCACCTTGGTAAGGCTGACAAAGACTGCACCCATTCTCAAGCCATTCTCCAAAGCATTTGGAGCATTTTTTTTATTTAGTTGTTTAACCAGGGGTAGCACACTAAGCTGAAAGCTTTTTTACAGGGGTGACCTGGGAGCACAGGGAAGTTAAGTGACTTGCTCAGGGTCACACAGTATGCAAGTGGAAGCTCTGGGATTCAAACCCAGGTCTAGTCTGCTGGATGTCACCAGATTTGCAGCTCAGAGCCCCAAACCACTGCGCTATACTGCCTCCCTGACATGCTAAAACTTTAAACATTTTTAAAACCACTATTGATACTGCACTGAAGGACAGATGCACTTGCTCTGCTTAATATCATAAGGGGCAATTTGGGTTTCTTATATTCATGACGGTTTGTACAATGTAATCCTTCTCAAGACTTAGACATAGTATTTATCAATCAACAGATGCAGATTACAGTAATACACCAGTAGGCAGGAATACAGATATTGAGATCCCCTAGATGGAGCTTAGAAAGCGATTGTTAAAATTAGGCCCTAACAAATCGCTGGGCCAGGATCAGCTGTATCCGGCACTCTTAAAAGAACGGGCCCAAGAATCATCAGTACCATTTGCATCCATTTTTTCTAGCTGTGTATCAGAGGTCAAAGTGTCACATGAGTGGAAGATAACTACCATAATAACTATACACAAAAAGGGCCCAAAAATGACCACAAAAACTACAGGCCCATTAGTCTCACCTCCATTGTGAGTAAAATAATGGAGGCATTTATAAAGGAGATAATCAATGATCATATAACTAGAAAAGGCCTGGCTGATATAACTCAACACAGTTTTAGGTCAGGTAGGTCCTGTTTAACTAATGTGCTTCACTTCTTTGATCCAATCAATAGAGCGTTGGATGTGGGTCTACCTGTTGATATTTTTTTCTCTGACTTCTGTAAGACATTCAATACAATGCCTCATACACCCTTAATTAGGCAACTGTATAATATGAACCTAGATCCAAATATCATAAACTGTTTGACTTTGTGGCTGGATGGTAGTAAGCAGAGGGTCTGTGTGGCTGGTCACTTCTTAACTTGGGTGGAGGTGACAAGTGATGTCCCTCAGGAGACAGTCCTGGGACCCACCCTTTTTAGCATTTATATAGCTGCTGTGCAAATGTCAACAAGCTTCTGGACCTGCAAGTTTGCTGACGATGTGAAGACAGGGGCAATTGTCAATGATAAATCTATTGAACAGTTTCAGAATGAAATCAATGACATAGATCTGTGGGTAAGGAATCACAAATTATCATTCAGCATAGATAAATGCAAAGTGATGCATATTGGCAGCAGGAACAGGAGTGCATCTTATTTCCCACATGGGAGAAAGATAGCTAATATTGATAGAATACGAGACCTTGGAGTAATTATAACTAACAAATTAACCCCAGGGGAAAAATGAAGAGAAGCAGCTAGTAAGTGTAAGAAGCTTCTGAGTTGTATCCACAGACACATTAACCGTAGAAACAGGAAGGTCCTAATACTGTTATAAACTACTTTGGCACACTTACATCTGGAGTACTCTACACAGTTCCGGGCCCCTCATAACAAGAAAAACATTAGAATGCTTGAAAGAACTCAAAGAAGAGCTACTAAAAAAATCAGGCAATTATCCAACAAGTCTTATGGTGAAAGGTTGAGGGACTTGAATATCTACTCTTTGGAGCATAGAAAACTGAGGGGGACCTATGTCTGGCATATAGGGCCTTTCACAATAGGGACCTTTGGGGGAGTATTGGTTTAGAGAGCTAGAAAATTGAAAAAGTGAGTAGGTTCCACTGTTATCAACAAAAGGGAGAGTTCTATAGGATATTGAAATGGGGTGCATGGTTTAATCAGAGAGTGATCAGTACATGGAATAAGCTACCTAAGGAGGTGGTATTAAGTAGCACCCTGGATGCCTTTAAGACATCACTGGATAAGCACATGGATAACAGGAAGTTTGAATTCTCAAACTAATACTGGGCTAGTCAAAAAGGCCTAAGGCTACCAACTCATATTCACCTATGAACCTATGAAGACTTGTTCTTAAATATTGTATTGTTAATTATTATATGTGTGTGTATAATATGCCACATAGAAACCATTTAAATGTCAGGACAACTTTGTTAAACAGGGATATCTAGTCCTAAAAGTTCAGTCCTGTTGAAAAATAATAAATGTTTTTATCTATCTATCTATCTATCTATCTATCTATCTATCTATCTATCTATCTATCTATCTATCTATCTATCTATCTATCTCTCTCTCTCTGTCTGTCAGTCTGTCTCCTGCCTGCCTGCTTGTCTATCTGTCTGTCTATCTGTATGTCTATCTGTCTATCTGTCTAGTGTGCAAAGGGGGGAGATCAGTCTGTAGTTCTCTACTAGTTCTTTCTGTCCACCTTTGTGGATTGGAAACACTATTGCCACTTTCCATTTTTCAGGAACCATCCCTGAAGGAAGACATTGATTAATAAGATGCTTAAGGGGTGTGACTAGGATGGGGCCACTATTTTTAGGAATTTGGATTCCAAATTATCATAGCCTGGAAAGTCACCACTTTTTGTGTGCCTTAGCTGCATTAGGACTTCATTATTGGCCATCATTCTAAAATGGAACTGGGGTTGATGTCCCACTATTGGTGGTTGATAAGGAAGCTGGGACCTATTAGAGTAGCTCCCTAGGTGGATCTTGAGCTGGTACAAGTCTATGAACAACTTATTGAATTCAGTCATCATGGATTTGGGGTCAGATAGGGCTGTTCTGGTTATTGTAATCTCATGCGACAATGTATGGGACCGTCCTTTTAGAAGACAGCTTATTTGGATCCCAAACTTTTTGCAGTTGAACACATTCTTGGAATGTAAGAATTTTAAATAAATTCTTTTGACACCTTTGAGACTAGTTTTCTACGCATTTCTCAGGCTCCTGTATGTACAGTATTCCAATCAAATAATAGGCTAGATTTCTTAAACTGGCCTCAGGCTTTCTCTTCCTGGTTTATGGTCTTGTGGAGGTCTCTGCTCAACCATTTAGCACAGCAACCTTTAGCACTACATTGCTTTATTGGGGGGGGGGTGCTTATTGGCCACTCTATTGAACATATTAATAAAATAATACAGGGCATGGTCAATATCAGAGAGCTCTTTTACTGGTCTCTACTTAATTTCTTTTAGGTTGTGGAGGAAGGAGGTCAAACCAAACTGGGTAAGGTCCCTAACTTTTATGATTTCTGGTGGTGGATTGGGATAATTAACATGGAAACCCCTTACTTTCACTGTTAGGGTATTCTTGATATTTCACTGCAGTAGATACAGAACCTACAGAAGCTGGCTAACTTGCTGAATAGACAGTCTACCACCTTATACCACAGCTGCAGCAATTGACATAATCAGATAATTCCTGAAATTACTGTGATATCACTAGAGCATGGTTTCTCAAATGGTGAGGCCAGTCTCACTGGGGAGGCCTCAACCTGTTACATGGGAGGCAAGAGCAAGTCTGGAATAGTATTGATTTGAATTTTAAGTTTCTGATAGTTTGTGTGAAGGGATGAGGAAAACTGAAAGTGGATGATAATAGTGGGTGAATGTATGTATTTTATTTACAGATCAGTGACCAGGAAAGGCACACTGAGCCAAGGCTCATTCCAGGTTTTCCCAAGGAAGGGTATGGAGTGAATACAAATCAAAAGGTACTGTAACACAAAATGAACAATATAGCACAAACAAATAAGAACAATAAACAAATAATGAGAGGTAACAACGGACCAGTTATACTGGTGGCAGAACAGCCCAAATACAAGGGTTAAGCGGAGTGGTACTCAGAGCAAGAGTTAGGAGGGAGCAGAATGATCCATGAGACATTGTTTAAGAGGAGTATAAGAAGGAGAGAGGCAGAGGTGGGTAGAAAGGGTATTCCAGATACAAGGAAAACAGAGAAAGCAGTCTGACCATGAAGGTATCACAGCAAGGGGTATCAATGGTTCAAGAGTAAAAATAGCAGAGCATGTAAGCTAGCCTGGGAGGGGGGGTACATGTGTGGGGGGTTACAATAAGCTGGATAGCATGAGAGCCAACTACTGAAAGGAGTTTCACTTTATTGCTGGTGTACTGTGCAACGTATGCTATTTTTGTATTGGAAGGCCCAAGATTATTTTAATATCTGGGGAAGCTCAAGATCTTCTTCATGAATGTGGGGAGGCTCACTATGTTAGAGTCTGAGAACTGATGCTTTAGAGAATTCCGTGCCCTATTGCAGTACCCCTGCAGGGTCACCAGAGAGATTCTGTTTGGATATACTGTGGAATATCTGGAAATATCAGACCATGTCAGTTGTTGCAATGATATCTGGAAATATCTGACCATGTCAATTGCTTCAACTGTATCTGGTTTGCTATTGATGGAAGTTATTTGCTTTATGTTTAATGCAAATTAGGATGTCTACAAAACACCTGTGGAGTTTTATCTTAAATAAATATGTTTTCCATGAGACTCTGGCTTGTGAATTTTTTGCTAGCAGGAAATCCTGTGAGTATTACAACATTACAAACTTTGCCCTTAGTACCAACTCTAAACTTCATTACAGCAGTCCCTAAACATATTATAGCTTTAGAAGTAGCAACAGAATGTGACTTGCTTACAGTTTATGCTATTAAATCAGCTCTATTAGCTTATCCCAGGGGTGGAATAATAAATTGCTGATGCATTGTATCACTCAGCTCCTGATCTAATTATTAGTTTGATATTTCAAGGTTAAAAGGTTACATTGTTTTTGCTGGAATACAAGTGAGGTGGAAATGAAGTTTACTTCACAAAAGTCAATTCCATTTCTTTCTGAGTAACTGCAGCTAAGGAAACTTCTTAAGCTGTTTCTCAGTATTGAATTTGCTAAAAGCAATTTCCTGATTATTAACCTGAGCAGAGCCCTATTCTCCAGGGAGTTCATTAGCAAGGTGTTGCAAAGACAATGCATCCCATGTTATCCATTGCCAGCGTGAAGCCACTAACAGCAGATGAAGAAGGTTCAACCTTGCCTTTATTGTTAACGCTTTACAATCTTATTAACGGGTGAAGAAAGACATGATCAGCAGGTAGCTGACTCTTGTGTACCACTGAAAACTGATTCACCAACATCACATCAAATATTTACCTTGCCCAGAGCTACAAGTAATTACAAGCTTACACAGCTGGAGCTGAGGCAAACACAGAGTAATGAATATCTGCTAATTATTAAGCAGTGATAAAAAAATGTGTTTTGTCCACCCTTAGAGATCTCAGAGCATCTCATTTTACTGCACTGGGAAAACTTCAATTGTTGGGAATGTATTCAATCGCTGCAAGGAACTACTTCAAATGTGTCAACTAGAAATAATTACCAGTATGTGTGGTAAAGTGATTAAAATGGCTTAAATATACATTTTCAGCCCTACTTGGTTGGTTCTATGCAAACATGGCACTTCATTTATAACTCGTACATAATTGGCTTGTTAAAAAAATCAAGTATTAGGATAAATCATTTTTTTAAATCTTAAAGGAGAGGGTATTTTGGGGTAAAACAACAACTGGTGTATGCATAATGTATCTGTTCAGTAAACAAATCTATTCAGTATTCCAGAATTCCTTCCAAGTTTGTCTGAATAAAACTTTCTGTGTATAGCATACAAGCACTGTGGCATCATACAAAAATTACAAAGAGCCCTGGACTGTATGCACTGTTAGTAATTAAGATTTACCTATTTTTGAAACTCAGAGAGCAGAGAATATTACTGACCCCATACACTGCGGGCCAAATATTAGGTGAAGCTGCATGTGAACAACCATTTGAAGTTTGTTTTTCACTGTAAAATGCAAGATGTGGATGGGATGTTTGCACAGAGTAATCTCGTAGAATCTACTTGTAAGATTAATGTATGAAAGGAGGCAGTGTGATCTAATGGTTGAAGAACCAGCTTATGATCTGGGACAGAACAGGTTCAAGTCTAAGCAATGCCAAATGCTCAATGTGTGACCTTAGGCAAGTCACTTAACCTTCCCAGTGCTCCAGTTTACCCAGCTGTAGAAATTGGTAGCAGAAAGACATAACTGGAAATGAGATTTTGCATCTGAGTTGGACTATCCAGCGTAAACAAAGTGTGACAATAAAATGAACAAGTAAATGTCTTAAAATAATATAAATATATACATATTATAGGGTGGAGTGGGCTATTTAATGTTAAACCCAAATGTTTGCACCTTAAGAACTTTGGGGTTCTTTAATGACATAGCACAAACTTTGGCATGTGTGGTCAGGCTGTGAGTGTCTCAAGACGTGAAAAGTTTCATGATGGCATCTTGTTGGGTTTCGAGATATGGGGCACTAAAAAATGGAAAAAAAAAACATTTTTCCCTATACTTAACATGGGTTGTTTTGCTCTCATGTACAGGATACATGGTACTGAATTTCTACACAAAACATTCAGGGTACATGTGGTCTGTGATGAGGTATTGTCTTTCAAAGGATTGGTGAAAAAATATTAAATGGTTCCTCAGTTACAAGGTTTTAAAAAATAGCCGCCATAGACAGTATGAACCAGAAATTTCTGGTTCTCAAAACTGTTTTTTGGTTCATACATCTGATATATCACGAACCAAAAATGGGCCTCACAAACCACTTTTGTTGGTTTTTGGTTCTTGACTGCTGCCATCTTGTTTCTTTATTTCTGTTGATAATAAGGTTGGAAAACACTTGTAGAGGGATAGTTTTAGCAAAACTAAAACATGTTTATGATGTTCACCGTTTTCCCTAAGCAAGATTTAATAGGATCTCTCCCGAGTGATTTATGGTTCAAACACCTTTTTTTGGTTCGAATTAAAAAATTCCTGGTTCATGAACCAGAAAAAGTATACTGAACTAGTAATTCTAGTTTGTGAACCAGAAAATATACAGTATACATGAAATCTTCAAAAAGCACATTGGAGACCCTGGCCGCATGTTCTCTGAAGATTTAGGACTGGTCGCACAGACTGAGTGACCTGTAGGTGAGAGCAAAGAATGCACAAAAAAGCACAAATATGACATTCTATGGTGCTCTGTAGCTCCGCAACTGTATATCCGACCATTAAGAAACTTGGCAGATCCAAAGAACTATGGTACCACTCCATGCATGTCACATTTCAGGCAAATCCATCATACAGTGGCAAAGATATTAAGATGCAAAATTTCAAACTTTAACCTTAAATGGTGTACTCAACCCTAACTATAGTGGCACTACATATATATGTAAATTGCAAAAAACTTTGTTGATGCTCTAGTTAGGGTTAAAGCCACACAAGTAAGGAAATGTGGTGTTAGGGTTTCCAACCCTAACACACCACTCCCACCCTGCACACAGCATCGGGCATCAGGGGTGTGCCTTGAGATTGTCAGCCCTAAGGCTCACACCATTCTTCTATACTGTACCAATCTCATCTTATTTACTTATGGAACTGAGTGAGCATTAGGACTGAGAACCCCAAGGCACACCCCTGATGCCTGTTAATAATTAAAAGAGTACCATTAAACACAATTGCCTTGGATTCTGATCAATAGCCTCAACTGTATTTGAACACCTTAACATCACTTTGCTTCTAAGATGAATATGCAATAAACAATTCCCCAATGACTATGTGACACTGGGTGCATCAGGACTGACAATCTTTATGTACCCCCCAAGTATCCCAATATATAAGGGTCTATGAAGGGGGATTATGCCAGGCCAAAAATCAAAGAGAACTCCAGCCAGGTGAACATTATTCTGTACCATACATTTGGAACCAAAAAGGACAAGGAACTGGGGATTGAACAGCAAGAACCCACAGGGACTCCATTCCCCTATCTCACAACATTGTATAGTCCCTCTGGCCTCAACCAGTCATATATACAGTGTATATAATTTATATATATATATATATATATATGGTAAAAAACTCCATTTAGTTAGCAATAATCACGCCTCAGATAAACTTCATTGCTTACGATACTGCCACTGCGCAAAGCTAAAAAAAAAAAAAAAGCTCCATTTAATGCATCAGTTAGGGTTGTTCCACAGTGACAAAGGTGAGGAAATTCTATGTTAGGGTTGAAACCCCACTTGCACCCCTCCAGCACAGCCCCCCAGTTGGCATCAGGGTGCACCTTGGGGTCGTCAGCCCTAACTCTCACCCCATCACATGTGGAAAGAAGCTGAGGAATAGGAGAATGGGGTGAGAGTTAGGACCAACGACTCCAATGCTCAGCCTGATGCCAGTTGGAGGGGGTGGGCTGGAGGGGTGCAAGGAGGGTTTCAACCCTAACATCGAATTTCCTTACCTTTGTCACTGTGGAACAACCCTAACTGATGCATTAAATGGAGTTTTTTGCTTCTAATTTCCCTTCTTTTTGAGAATGATAACGAGAAATAGTGAATGTAATGCGGCGGTATTCGGGCCCCGTGCTCCCACTCACGTGATGTCTTGCCACATAGTAACATGGTGCCCACAAACACAAATGGTAATGCACATGGTGATGCAAAGTGAAACAGAAAGAGAAACAGTACTGTAGACACAAATGTAAAAATAATGCAAATGCAAGCGCAAATGAAAACTCAAAGGGTAATGCGCATTGTGGCGTAGATGGGAACGGTAAGTGAAATGGGTATGGAACCACAAGCGGAAGCAGTAAGGGTAACAGTAATGTAGGTGCACAGGCTGGTTTTCCCCAAAAGCTGCATAGAGAAAGACAGTGAGTACAAAGAATGTATGCATAATAATGGGTCTCACAGCAGAAAATGAAGATTTGGAATACTAAATTGCTTATATCTCAGGAACCGTAAGACGTAGAAAAAAATTTAAAAGTCATATGATTTATGACTTTCCTGGCTAGTTTTGTACTTAGCCTCCATCAGGCAGCTAAGCTTTTTTCTGACAAAAAGTCCGTATCTCACACCGTTTCAGAGATATGGGCCCTGAAAGGCGGGGCGAATGCTGTAATGTTATCCTGTGGGAAAAAAAGAGAAGTTTGGAGTGCCATAACTTTGCCGCTCTGTAATATTTTTTCACCAAACTACCAAAAGGCACATCTGTGGGATGTTGGCTTCCTTCCCTCCAAATTTCAGTGTAAAAGACCAAACTGTTATTTTGCAGCAGGGTGGCAAAGAATTCCTGTCATGCAGCGGACGCTGCAATGTTAGTCTATGGGAAAAAGTATCAACTCCAGAGTACCGTAACTTTGCATCCATACATTATTTTGTCACCAAACCACCAAAAGGCACATCTGTGAGATATTGGCTGCCTTCCTTCAAAATTTCAGCCCAAAAGACCAAACTGTTCATTTGCAGCAGGGTGGCAAAGAATTCCTATTATTTTGGGCATAGTGTCGCGAAGTAGTGTCGTAATTTGCAACACTTTTGTGAGTGCGACACTACTTTGTGATGCTACTTTTTCCAGAAATTGGAAAAACATATTTCTAGGGTGTTTAACCTCAAAATAAAGACATGCCTAGCTACTCATAGTCCGACTAGGTAAACACAAAAAGAATTGTGTTGCTAGATGGTCCCAAATTTAAATGCCAAGCATTTCTCTGATCACCAACTGAAAACAAAATGGCAGATTTGTGACTAGGGTTACCACCTGTCCTGATTTTTGCAGGACAGTCTTGATTTGGGCAGTTGTGTCCTGCACAAAAACATGAAAAATACTACATGTCCTGATTTTACAGAAGGAAAAATATTTTCAAACTTTCCACTAAATGTTGTAGAAAACTACAATACCTTAGCTAAAATACCTTAACATGATAAGAAATAATAGAAGCAACCAAGGAACTACAATACTTAGCTTTATTTCTGATTATATATAGAAAACAAGTCTGTTGCATTGGTTGTTATGTACTGTCCTGCGAAAAATCATGTTTCAGCAAGAAATGTCCCACTTTGGACTTCTTAAAAGGTGGTTACCCTATTTGCGACACTACTAGGGCCATTTGCGACACTAAAAAGTGCATTTGTGACACTGTCAAATTTTTTGTTAACTTTTCCCATTGGCTTATAATGGGAAATTGTTTTTTGAATAACTTTTGAACTGTTTAATATTTTTTTCACAAAATCTTCAAAAGGCACATTGAGGACCCTGGCTGCATGCTCCCTGAAGTTTGTGGACCGGTTGCGCAAACCTGCGACCTGTAGGAATGAGCAAAGAATTTTAAAAAGCATAAACGTGTGCACAGATCACACTTAATAACTCCACAGCTGTATATCCAAACAGTACGAAAGTTGGCAGATCCCAAGGTGCATGGTTCTTGATCATGTATTCAAAATTTCAGGCAAATCAGTTGAACAGTTACAAAGTTATTAAGGTGCCAAATTTTAGGTTTAACATGTAAATGGCTCCTCAACCCTAACTATGGTAGCACTACTCGTTACCATTATATATATATATATATATATATATATATATATATATATATATATATATATATATATATACACACACACACACACAAGGGGGGTGAGTGGTAAATGAGTGTGATAAATTATTGTTATTTTCACCAGGGTGTGATAAATATAAGACCTGATATTTATCACACCCGAGCAAAGCCGCGCATACCAGGTAAAGCTGTGCAAAGCTGTGTAAATGATACATTTTGCAACAATGAGGCCCCATTGTATACAGTATATCAGATACATGATGGGCACTCATGTGATATGGGAAATATGTTCAGTCCCGTACAGTGACCTCTGAAGCCTCACTCATGGCTTCTCCACTAGTGAGTATTCAGAGGTCACTCTATAGGAGTGAAGATACTTTCCATATCACACTCATGCCCATCATGTATTGCCTATATATATATTATAGAGGCACGGTAGTGCCACTATAGTTAGGGTTGAGTACACCATTTAAGGTTAAAGTTTGAAATTTTGCAGCTTAATAACTTTGCCACCATATGACGGATTTGCCTGGCATGCATGGAGAGGTACCATGGATCTCTGGATCCATCAAGTTTTGTAATTGTCAGATATACAGTTGTGGAGCTACATAGCACCGTAAAACGTCATATTTATGCTTTTTTGTGCATTCTTTGCTCATGTCTATAGGTCACACGATCTATGGGACTGGTCTGAAACCTTCAGACAATGTGCAGTCAGTGCCCCCAATGTGCCTTTTGAAGATTTTGTGCAAAAACATTAAACGGTTCAAAAGTTATTCAAAAAACAAGTTTCCCATTATAGTCAATGGGAAAAGTTAACAAAAAGTTTGACAGTGTTGCAAATGCAGTTTTTACTGTCGCAAATGACCCCTGCAGTGTCACAAATCCACCATCTTGTTTTCATTTGGTTGTCACAGAAATGCTTGGCATTTAAATTTGGGACCCTCTAGGGACACAGTTCTTGCTGGGTTCACCTAGTTGAGCCCTGATGATGTTAGCCATGTCTTTTTTGGGGGGTTAAACACCACCGAAATATGTTTTTGAAATTTTTGTAAACTGTAGTGTCGCAAAGTAGTGTCACACATTCGACACTTTCGTGCTTTTTTTGTGAAAGTGTCACAAATCACGACACTACTTTGCAACACTATGGCCAAAAGAATAGGAAATCTTGGCCACTCTGCTGCAAAAGAATGGTTTGGTCTTTTGTGCTGAAAGTTGGAGGGAAGAAAGCCAATATCCCACAGATGTGCCTTTTGGTGGTTTGGTGACAAAATGTTAGAGGGCTGCAAAGTTATGCTACTCCAAAGTTGACAATGTTTCCCATAGGCTAACATTACGGCCTCCGCTGCACCTTTCAGGGCCTGTGTCTCGGAAACACTTTGAGATATGGACTTTTCATTGGAAAAATGCTTAGCCACCTACTTGGGGGCTAAGTACAAAACTAGCCAGGAAAGTCATAAATTATATGAAATTTACTTTTTTTTTCTACGTCGTACGGTTCCTGAGATATAAGCAATTTAGTATCCCAAGTGTTCATTTTCTGCTCCGAGGCCCATTATTATGCATACATTCTTTGTATTCACTGTGTTTCTTTATGCAGCTTTTGGGGAAAAAAGGGTGTGCATTTTCGCTACTGTTACAGTTAGCATTTCCACTTGCATTTCCATAACCGTTTGCAGTAGTGTTCCCGTCTACGCCACCATGTGCGTTACCCTTTGCATTTTCATTTGTGCTTACATTTGCATTACTGTTAACATTTGCATTTCCATTACAGTTTTTGTTTGTGTTTCCTTTTGCATCACCATGTGCATTTCCATTTGCGTTTGCGTACGCACTTCCATTTGCGTTTGCATTTGTGTTTGTGTTTCCTTTGGTGTCTTCGTTGCTGTTACTGTACAGTAAGTGTTTGCATTTCCAATTGCATTACCGTGACCATGCGGGTTACAATTTGCATTTCCATATGTGCTTGTGTTTCTGTTTTCATTAATGTTTGCACTTGTGTTTCTATTACTGTTTATGTTATCGTTTATGTTTGTGTCACCATGTGCATTACTATTTGTGCTTACGTTTGCGTTACTGTTACTTCACTATTTATAGTGCACATTCTCAAAAAGAAGGGAAATTCATGGCAAAAAACTCTGTTTAATGCATCAGTTAGGGTTGTTCCTGGCCGACAAAAGTGAGAATTTGATGTTAGGGTTCTCACCTTTGCACTTACCACCACCAAAGGCACTGGCGCAGCGCGTTAGTCATCGGTCCCAACTCTCACCCCATTCTCCTATTCTGCACCACCTCAGCTTGTTTACACATGGTATGGGGTGAGGGTTAGACCGACTCCCCAATGCACACCCGATGCCTGTTGGTGGGGCGGGCAAGGGGTTGGAACCCTAACATTGAATTTCCTCACTTTGTGGCTGTGGAACAACCTAACTGATGCATTAAATGGAGTTTTCTGCCATGAATATATATATATATATATATATATATATATATGATATGCAATGGAAGCTAGTAATAAATGATTTATCTCCACAAGAGCAGTTTGACCTTGGGTAACGCCACTCATGAGGTGTCAGGGTCAAACTGCTCGAGTGCAGATAAATCATTTATAACACACGTTTTCCATTGCATATTCCATTAATGCAATTCTTTTGTTTTTGCTTTTGTATTGGACATTTGTTAGTCAAAAAAGTGAATAAAAATTTAATTTTCTGCCATTTTTTGCTGATTATAGAAAATCTAAAAGGAATCTAGAAATGAAACACCTCTCATTTTGTAGATATCTTTATACTGAACAACTTTTGTGCTCAAAGTACCATACTATCATTTTTGGTTTTTTAAGTTATTTGCATTTGTTTGTTGAAAAAGTGCACATAAATGGAATTTTCTGCTGTTTTTTGCTAATTCTGAAAAAAACTAAAAAGTATCTATAAATGAAACACCACACATTTTGTAGATATTTCTGTGCTGAATAAACTTTGTGCTCACAGTACCATGCTATCATTTTTCATTTTAAAGATATTTACTATTGTTTGTGGACAAAATGAAAAAATAAAAAAGAATTTTCTGCTGTGTTTTTGCTAATTATCAAAAAATCTAAAAGGTATCAACAATAAAACACCACTAATTTTGTAGATATTTCCGTGCTGAACAACTTTTTGTACTCACAGTACCATGCTATCATTTTTCGTGTTAAAGTTATTCGCATTTGAATATGGTTTTAACTGCTACTTAGGCCAAATATGCTAAATTACATAAGCACTGTATAGATAAATGGCTGATGACATAAGCACTGTGTGGATAAACGGCTGATGACATAAGCACTGTATACATAAATGAAATGTATGTACATAATTACTCAGATAAACAGATTTATCACACTCTGTTTATCTCCACTCCATTGTTCAGCTCCCCAGAGCCCATTTCCCTCCATTAAGTGGGGCCGCTCTCCAGAACCTCTCTGTACATGATCCCTTCTTTCTCCTTCACTTTCAGATCAAAAGACTTGCAGACAAAAGGAGTAAGTTCTTCCATCAATGCTTTCAGACCAGTCTTCCTGTTTCAGTACTAAGCCACCAATAAAACATAAATAGAACTCTACGTGTGCATGTGTATTTAGAGTCAAACATAAAGTGATGTTTGCCAACCCGAGATTTCATGTTCAATGCTCAGATCTTGGACAAGTCTCCCTGTTGGGAGTTCAGATCTGATAATGATGTGCAATACAGTCACAATATTTATACTTTGCAATGCCTGCCCCTTGTTCAGAGCAAATTACCTCCCCTCAGGACTCCAGCAGAGGAGCCCCTTCTCCTGGCACTCCAGCTGGACCAGAGCAAAGCTTAGTGGCAGTGGCAGCAGCAGCAGTCCACCAAGTTGCTGTTGGCCATTACATAGAAACATAGAAACATAGACTTTGATGGCAGATAAGGACCACTTGGCCCACCTAGTCTGACCATTTCCCTACCTAGAGGATAAGCTGCAGATCCTATTTAACTGACAGCCTATTTCTTCCTACCTCCCCCACAAAAATTGCCTTATGTCTGTCCCATGCATTCTCGAATTCTCCCACAGTTTTGGACCCCACAACCTCCTCAGGAAGGCTGTTCCATATGTCCACCACCCGCTCTGTGAAAAAAATACTTCCTCACATTGCCCCTGAGCCATCCTCCCTCTATCTTCAAATTGTGCCCCTTGTTCTTGCACTCTCTTTTTCTGAAAGATGCTACCCTCTTGGACTTTGTTGATTCCACTGAGGTACTTAAACATTTCTGTCATGTCCCTCCTCTCCCTCCTTTCCTCAAGGGTATACATATTAAGCTCCTTTAGTCTCTCCTTGTATTGCTTCTCTTGCAGACCCTGCACCATTTTAGTTGCCCTCCTTTGAACTGCCTCCATCCTGTCTATGTCCTTGCGGAGATGGGGTCTCCAGAACTGGACGCAGTACTCCAGATGGGGTCTCACTAACTGTCTGTACAGGGGGATAACAACTTCCTGTTTTCTGCTGGTGATGCCTCTCCCTATACATCCCAGTATCCCCCCAGCTCTCCCTACTGCTTTCTCACATTGCTTGCTAACCTTAAGGTCATCTGATATGATTACCCCCAGGTCCCTTTCCTTTTTTGTTGTTGTTACTACCCCCCCCTTTTTTAATCTTCCCCAGGGTTTTTGTTTCCCAGGTGCATTACTTTGCACTTCTTTGCATTGAATCCAAGCTGCCATACTTCTGATCATTCCTCCAACCTTGCCAAGTCCCTTCTCATCCTTTCCATGCCTCCTTGTGTATCAACCCTGTTGCAGATCTTTGTGTCATCTGCAAAGAGGCATACATTTCCTTCCAATCCCTCTGCAATGTCACTTATAAAGACATTAAAAAGGACTGGACCCAGTACTGAACCCAGTGGTACCCCACTAGTAACCCCTCTTTCTTCAGAGTGGACTCTGTTTACAATTACCTTCTGTGTCAATGTTTTGGCCAGGCTACCACCCTGGGACCCACTCACAGGCTAGTTATTTATTTATTTATTTATTAGCTTTTGGTAACCGGGTAAGTGCGCTAGGCAACAGACCTGCCTATTTTCAGGCACGACCCGGGAGAGCACAGGACATTGGTTACAATATGCAGAAATGCACAGACATAATATAGGTGTACAGAAGCAAAACAAGATATACATTGGGTAGTACAGTAACAGTTACATAAGGGTACATTTTAGGCATAGATCATAGTAAGGATGTAAAATAAAGCAATTAGGGTAACCATAAGACAGCTGAGGACAGTAAAGACATCAAGGTTCATAGCCACCTAGACAAATTGCATGGGAGAACATTAGTGTAGTACTCAGGGTCAGACCCGACAGCCTGCAGTGGGACAAAGCAAATTAAGAGCATTTGCATTGGCCAGAGGCTAGGAGGTGGGTGAACAGCGAGTTTTTGAATTCTCGATGGGAGGATGACGTTTTCACCATAAGGGGGAGTGAGTTCCAGAATTTGGGAGCAAAATGGTCAAATGCCTGTTCACCCATTTTTGTCATGCAAGGTCTAGTGGAGAGCATGGGGACAGAGGAAGACCTGAGGGTACGGGTGTGTGAGGCAGGAGTCAGGAGGTTGGCAAGATAGACAGGGCAGGGAGGCCTAGACAGGGAGTCGATAAAGCAGCCCAGGGAGTAGGCTCGAATATCCTTAGGTGACAGCCAATTTAAGCCAGCATAAAGGATACAATGATGGGTAAGACGTGGGGCAGTTAAGGCGAATCTACAGATGTTGTTGTAGACAGTGTCCCATTTGTGGAGTGTAGCAGAGTTTTCAGCAAAGAGGAGGGGCAGAGCATATTGGAGCTGGGGTAAGAGAATACCTCTCGCAACAGAAAGTCTAGCGGAAGGAGTGAGGGAGTGGCGCACGTGATAAGCTCCGCCAATTTTAGCATTGACGGCACGGCACACCATATTGACATGTTGAGACAGGTCAAGTGTGGGATCCAAAGTGACCCCAAGGTACTTGAAGGACTCAGTGTTTGACTACTAATCTTTTTGTGTGGAACTGTGTCAAATGCCTTGCTAAAGTCTAGGTAGGCCATATCCACAGCCCTTCCCTGGTCTACTACTTTGGTCACCCAGTCAAAGAAATCAATTAGATTCATCTGACATGACCTTCCCACTGTGAACCCATGCTGCCTTGGGTCCTATGCCCCACTGGCCTCTAGGTACTCAACAATTCTTTCCTTCAGAAGTGATTCCATCACTTTCCCTACCACAGAGGATTAAACTGACAGGTCTGTAGTTTCCTGCCTCTGTCTTTGTCCCACTTTTGTGAAGGGGAAACACATTAGCCTTCTTCCAGTCCTCAGGTACCACACCAGTCTCCCATGATTTGTTTAAAAAGGTAGTCAGTGGTGTCACTAGTTCTCTGCTTAGTTCTTTTAGAATTCTGGGGTGAATTCCATCTGGCCCCATTGCTTTGTCCACCTTCAGTTTTAGGAGTTCTTTCAGAACCCTTTCTTCTGTGAAAGGACTGGGATCAACCCCCCTCTCCAGAGTGCTTCTGTTAATTGGATTAGGCACCTCCCCCACTTCCTCTTTTGTGAATACTGAACAGAAGTATTCATTCACTATCCCTGCTTTTTCACTGTCACTCTCTGCCCACCCACAATCCATTCTATTCAGCCTCACTATCCCTCCCTTTGTCTTTCTACACTCCCTGATATACCTATAAAAGGTTTTATCCTCTTCTTAACCGAGTTGGCTATCTTTTCCTCAGTTTGTGCCTTTGCTATTCTGACTACCCCCATGCTTCCTTCTGCCTTAACTGGTACAGTTCTCTGTCCTGCTCCTTCTGTGTTTCCTTATACTTCCTAAATGCTATGTTTTTCTCCCTAACCTTCACCGCCACCTCTTTTGAGAACCATAGTGGCTTTTTCTTTCATTTTGATTTGTTTATTTGCTTCACACAAAGGCTTGTTGCCTCTGTGATGGCAGTTTTGATATTTTCCATTGTTGCTCCACCCTTCTTCTAGCCTGTTTGTTAATGCTTTTCTAAGGCACTTTCCCATCTTGCCAAAGTCAGCCGTCCTGAAGTCCAGAACCCTCACTTTTGTATGGCTTGACTCTGTTGCTGAGTTTATTGTGAACCACACTGTTTAGTGGCAGCCCATCTGTGGGCTTCCTAAGCTGCTCCTGTGGCCTTGGCTCTCTCCGAGCAGGCCACAGCTAACAGACCACCCGACTGACCCGCAGACAGATTCCCCTTGGGGTAACCCTTGCCTCAGTGTTTGCGCACAGAGGTTCTTTGTCTTTTAAATGGTTTTTTATTTTAATGGGTTCACCACAATATATCCCAGGCACACTGCCTTAGGGGTAGCTGGTCCATTCCACTGGGGTGTCAAACAGACGAGGCATACTGATGAGTCCTGGTAGGATCAAACACGTGGTTCATGTCTTCTGTTAGCACCCTTTGCAACTGTGTGAAAGGCCTTTCAGCACCATGCAATTCTGCTTAAAGTTGGACCAGCATAACATTCTGTGGTGATTTGTATATGCAGCCCATGATGCTTTGCATTGTGGGGGCATGTGATTTGTATTTTCGAAACTTGGCTTCCCAGCCAAATGCCCTTTGGGTAACTCCTTGCCTCAGTGTTTGCACACAGAGGTTCTTTGTCTTTAAATGGTTTTTATTTTAATGGGTTCACCACAATATATCCCAGGCACACTGCCTTAGGGGTAGCTGGTCCATTCCACTGGGGTGTCAAACAGACGAGGCATACTGATGAGTCCTGGTAGGATTGAAACACGTGTCTATGTCTCTGTTAGCACCCTTGCAAACTGTGTGAGAGGCCTTCGGCACCATGCAATTTCTGCTTAAAGTTGGACCAGCATAACATTCTGTGGTGATTTGCATATGCAGCCCATGATGCTTTGCATTGTGGGGGCATGTGTGATTTTATATATATATATATATATATATATATAAATACACACACACACACATATATATGTATATATATATTATAGTGGCACGGTGGTGCCACTATAGTTAGGGTTGAGTACCACATTTAAGGTTAAAGTGTGAAAGTTTGCATCTTAACAACTTTACCACCGTATAGCAGATTTGCCTGAAATTTGGCAGGCACAGAGCAGTACCATAGATCTCTTGATCTGCCAAGCTTTGCAACAGTCAGATATACGGTTATGGAGTTATAAAGCAACATTCTGTAGCACATTTATGCTTTTTTGTGCATTCTTTGCTCATGCCTACAGGTCACACAGTTTGTGTGACCAGTCCAAAAACTTCAGGAAATATGCAGCCAGGGTCCTCAATGTGCCTTTCGAAGATTTCATGAAAAAATATCAAATGGTTCAAAAGTTATTCAAAAAACAAGTTTCCCATTATAGTCAATGGAAAAAGTTAACAAAAAGTTCGACAGTGTTGGAAATGCAGTTTTTTTTTTGCATTATGTTATTTCTGCCCCCTTACTGGCTCCTGGCCTACCACTTCTTCTGGCTGCACAAGACCCCCCCCGACCTCCTCTCTCCAACCCCCTTCCTACTCACCTCAGATCGCAGCCGACCCAGGGGAGGCCCGGCGTAACCCTTCGCTGGATGGGTCCCTCTCTTCCGAGGGGGAAGGCATCAGGAGGGAGGTACCCAGCACACTCTCTAATCAGCCCCTGGGTGCTGCTGAGGTGGATTCTGGGGTGTCAGGGCATCTGAGGCTGTGGGGAGTTGGCAGCCATCATCCGGCAGACCAGGCAGCCTTTTTCCACTTTTCCTGTGGGGAGTGATGTCTGATGTCAAGGTGTACGCTGACGTCTGTCACCACCCCCTTGAACACTGAGCCCTGGCTGTGTTGCTGCACTCCCAGCCTCTGCCAGGTGTCAGCCTACATGGCTGTGTGTCCCCTACCCTCCCCCAGAGAAGGAGAGCTGTCCCCGGATGCTCTATCCTTCTCTCCCCCGGCCGGCCCTCCGGCAACCTGAGTCCATTCCCCAACCCGGGTCGCTGGCGTCACAGACAGAAATCCAACCGCTGCGCTGACGGGCCAGAAATGCAGTTTTTAGTGTCACAAATGACCCCTGTAGTGTCGTGAGTCAGCCATTTTTTTTTTCAGTTAGTGGTCACAGAATTGCTTGGGATTTAAATTTGGGACCCTCTAGGGACACAAGTCTTTTTCCGTTCACCTAGTCGGACCCTGAGATTGCTAGCCATGTCTTTTTTGGGGGATTAAACACCCCAGAAATATGTTTTTGACATTTTTGTAAACTGTAGTGTCGCACCAGCAACACTTTCATGATTTTTTTTGTGAAAGTGTCGTGATTTGTGACACTACTTTGTGACACTATGGCCAAAATAACAGGAATTCTTTGCCACCCTGCTGTAAAAGAACGGTTTGGTCTTTTCGGCTGAAATTTGGAGGGAAGAAATCCAACATCCCACAGATGTGCCTTTTTATGATTTGGTGACAAAATATTAAAGGGATGCAAAGTTACAGTACTCTGAAGTTGACGCTTTTTTCCAGAGACTAACATTACAGCATCTGCCATGCCTGTCGGGGCCCGTATCTCGGAAATGCTTCACGATACAGACTTTTCATCAGAAAATTGTTTAGCCCCCCAGTAGGGGACTAAGTGCAAAACTAGCCAGGAAAGTCATAATTTATATGAAATTTTAATTATTTTTTTCCTTCTTACGGTTCCTGAGATAAAAGCAATTTAGTATTCCAAGTGCTCATTTTTTGCTTCGAGGCTCATTATTATGCATACATTCTTTGTATTCACTGGCCCAGATATTCAAAAGAGTTGAGCCATGCGCAATAGGGTTGTGCCTGCACAAGTCTGAAATGTGCCATTCTGCGATATTCAGCAGGAGGCAGTTGTGCCCCCGAAATCATGCTGAGCAACAGCACAATGATAATGAAGGCATGCGCAACCGAAGGGGGAGGAAGCATGCATAAACTGCACAGCCCGATATTCAGCCAGGCCATGCAGAGTTATGCAGGCACAACCCCTACCTGTGCCTGCACAAAGTTGAGCTGAAAAAAAGGAACAAGTCGAGGGGCCACCCACAGGTGAGCTGCCGCATTGCAGGGGTGCAACACAGCAGCTGCCACCTGTGAGTGGCCTCGACCTGTTCCCCGCCCGCACCTGGCAGCACCCCATGTCCCGATCATGGGCAGAAGTGTCCCCACCCCCAAGTAGCTCGATCGTGGGCGCATAACTACCCCCCAGTAGCCCGATCGCTGGCATAACTTCCCCCGAGTAGCCCAATCACAGGCACAACTCCCTCCCAGTAGCCTGATATCGCTAAGTATAACTCCCCAGTAGCCGGATTATGGGCATAACATAACCCACCCCCATTAGCCCGATTACAGGCATCAGATCCCCCAAAGCCCAATATCCCTGGTGGTCAGTGGACCGAATGGAGCCCGATTGCGGCGGCATTCCTCACCCCACCAAGTATGAAATCCCTGGTAATCTAGTGGCCCCCACCCCATCCGCCCACGGAGCCCCACCACCCGCTCCCCCATCCAGCGGGCGGGTGGTGCCACCCCACCACCTACCGCTGGCCGCCTGGCCGACTGATTAGTGTCGGGTAGGGCTGCATGCCCATTGGTTCGGAGCATGAGCCAATGGGCGCGGCAGCCCATACAGTACAAGGCAGTCCAGATATGTGAATGAGTTATGGTACAGCACGGTCCACTGGACCACCAGGATATTGGGCTTTTGGGGAGAATCTGATGCCCACGATCAGGCTACTTGGGGAAGTTATGCCGTGATTGGGCTACTCGGGGGGTTGGGGGGACACTGTTCTGCCTGCGATCAGGCTGCAGGGGGCGTCGGTCCCTGACAGCTGCTGCCTGGCAGGGCACCAGGCACAAGTCGTTGGGGATCGGCGCACCTGCATGCTAATGGCATGCAAATGGGGCTGTAATCAGATGCAAATGGCCCCCCTTGCACCTTGCAGACATTATGGCCTCATTTGCATGTCACCCTTTGAATATCGCAGGTGCTGTGCATGGTGCAATGGAACTTGCGCCACAGCATCTCAATGCTCCATTCTGACCACTTGCACTGGCGCAGTTCCACTGCGCCATGCACAGTGGGGGTGGCCAGGGGGCGATATTCAAAGAAGTTGCGCCATAGCGCAACTCCGTTGAATATCGCCCTGGCCACGCCCCTGCACAACTATTTTGAGTGGCGCAGGGGCTTGTGCCACAGAATGGTGCAGTTTGAATATCTGGGCCCCTGTGTTTCTCTATGTAGCTGTTGGTGAAAAAAAGGTTGTGTGCTTTTGTTACTGTCACAGCATTCCCGCTTGCGTTTCTGTAACCATTTGTGTTAGCGTTCCTGTCTATGCCACCCTGTGCATTGCCCTTTGTGTTTTAGTTTGTGGTTGCATTTGTGTTACTGTTACCATTTGCATTTCCATTACTGTTTCTGTTTGCATTTTGTTTTGCATCACCGTGTGCATTACCATTTGTGTTTGTGTATGTAGTTCCATTTGCGTTTCCTTTGGTGTCATCATTGCTGTTGCCATTAGCATTTGCATTTCCTATTGTGTTACTGTGACTGTGCACATTACCATTTGCATTTCTGTATATGCTTGCATTTGCTTTACCGTTCCCATGTATGCCACCATGTGTGTGACCCTTTGTGCTTTCATTTGCTCTTGCATTTGTGTTACTGTTAACATCTGCATTTCCATTACTGTTTTTGTTTGCGTTTCCTTTTGTGTCACCATGTGCATTTCGATTTGCATTTGTGTATGCTCTTCTGTTTGTGTTTCCATTTCTGTTTCTGTTTTCTTTGGTGTCATCATTGCTGTTACCGTAAGTGTCTGTGCTTCCAATTATGTTACCGTGACCGTGTGCATTACGCTTTGCATTTCTGTACGTGCTTGCATTTGTGTTTCTGTTTCATTAACATTTACACTTGTGTTTCTATTACCGTTTGTGTTATCATTTACATTTGCATCATCATATTCGTTAGCATTTGTGCTTGCATTTGCGTTGCCGTTACTTCACTATTTATAGTGCACATTATCAAAAAGAAGGGAAATTCGTGGCACAAAACTCTGTTTAATGCATCAATTAGGGTTGTTCCACAGTGACAAAAGTGAGGAAATTCGATGTTAGTGTTCCCACTCCGTAACATCCCACACACCACCCCACCAACAGGCATCAGGGTGTGTGTTGGGGTTGTCGGTCCTAACTCTCACCTCATTCTCCTATGCTGCACCACCTCAGCTTGTTTACACATGGTATGTGGTAAGAGTTAGGACTGATGACCCCAACGCACACCCTGATGCCTGTTGGTGGGGCGGTGGGTTGGGCAGCAAGGGGATGGAACTTAACATCGATTTCTCACTTTTGTCATCAGGAACAACTCTAACTAATGCATTAACTGAGTTTTTGCCAAGAATATATATATATGTATATTCATTGCAAAACCGCATTAATGCAACAGTTAGGTTTTCACAGCAACAAAAGTGAGGAAATTCGCATTAGGCTTTTCAACCCTAACCCCGGCTTCCACCCCAACCCCCCACCCCCGCACACACACAGGCACAAACATAGACACACACACACCACACAACTATGGGGGGCAGTACATGGCAAGAGAACCAATCACAGACAGACACCATAATGCAATAGAAATAACATACAACTTCTTAAACATACCACAACAGGCATCCATCATCATGTTTCACCAACTGTATCAGTTCTTGTGCCATTCCACTTTCCTATATGTGCACAGACTCCTACATAACAACATATTACTGATACTAATGCACATGTGTTGTTTGGAGTGTAGACCCATTTCGTCTACTGCTGTGTTTCCAACTAGTCAATTTCTGCATAGAAGCATACCAGTGTGCCTCTACCAATGTTGTCATTTTTGCATGAAAGCATACTGCACACCTCCACTTAATTACTTGTTACTGTATAAGAGTATAGCCACACAGTATCACAAAGTCGCCAATTGCGCATAACACGGCACCGTGAAATGTCAGCCTACTTGACCATTTGTGCATAACACAATAATAGTAATACTTAAATACATTGATTGTTAAGGAAATGGTACTTAGCCCCTAGTGACTCAACAATTTGTATATAAGAGCATTACAATATGCTACAATGAAGTTTATCATTTTTGCATGGCATTATACCCATGACTCCACCTACTTGCGAGTTTCTCTGTAAAATTTTTAAATAACTGGTAACAGAGACTTCTTACTAGGGACAAAGGACCAGCAATTTGACCATTCCCATATAGCAGAATATCCCAATCTTTCCACCTAAATGTTGAGTTTTGCATATCACCATGATAAAAATAGACAAGCACATGACTTGGTGAGAACACAGGAGCTTTAGACCCACTCCAGTTGCATCACGTTTCCAAAGTTACCCATTTCTGCATAACAGTATGATATAAGAACTACATCTCATGTATTTGTGAGAGTGTGAGGCCCTCTTACATGCCATCCTACACCAACTTGCACATTTGTGGATGATGACATAGACCATGTTGTACCAAGTTACCCATTTCTGTATAACACCATAATATGAGTAGCAACATCATGTATTACTAGCCACTCTGTATTTAACCAATAAGGTACAACAGGGTGTAAGTTATTGGGGGTTTACCCACACCTTGTGTGGTGTGTCATGAGGTGCAGCCGAGTGACTTAACCACATAAGAAGTGGGTAAATCCCAAGTAACTCACACCCTGGAGTGCTTTATTGTGATTATACAATGGACCCATGTGTAAAAAAAAATGCTAAAATGTGTTTAATTATGTTTTCATAAATGCCATTCCTCAGCTGTAGCTAATGGAGAATTTACTCATGATCATGTGAAATGTTGTTACCGATAAGGTAACAAGATTTTCACACAGCATTGTATAATTGTAACATGACAACATAGCCTCACATTGTTATCAAATCTTTAATTTATCTTAAACACTACCATATAAGTGATGAGGGAGATGTATAGGTAGTTCTAGCTGATATGCTTTTAGCATATCTTGCTCTGTGCAGACAACAAAGTGCAATGCTAGGACAAGTAATACAGTTGGTGAAACATGATGATGGATGCCTGTTGTGGTATGTTTAAGAAGTTGTATGTTATTTCTGTTGCGTTATGGTGTCTGTTGTTAAAAAGTTTATCTAGGCTTTATATAAGACACATTCAGAACAATACCTCACCCAGGTTACTCTGCATAACAGCTACTGGATCATAACTCAAGAATCATAGCCCAAACAAGACCATATCATTAACACTATATTTCTCGGATACCAACCATTCACTAGGTCTCACAGTCATGATTTGCATATTGTCAGGTATGCAGTCAGCTTACCCCTCTCTAACCAATAAGTGTACAACATACATATTTATAATAAGCAGACAAACACATAATTGAAAAACTATAATATTTAATAAAATTATTTTTTTTAGAAAAATATAAAACTTCTATTTACAAGTATAATAAAAACCAGAAATACAAAAATACAAAGGGGAAGGAATAATAATACAATTAGTGGCCAGGAGTGATAGAGAGGTGCTGGCCATTCAGGCTGTAGGGCCTTGGGGAGAGGATGAGGAGGAGGAAATGGAAGGCTGCATAGGAATGCGGCCTGGTGCCCCTCTTCTTTATTTATTTATTTAGTTTTTGTTGACCGGGTAAGTGCACTAGACAAATCCTGCCTATTTTCAGGCACGACCCGGGGGAGGGGGGATACAGATGAATGCCAGCTGACCTTGAACCAGATTAAACTGTTGGTGGTATTTTTAGTGAATGAGGGAAATTTGGCCAGGAAACTGGGGAAATTCCCCTACTTCCTGCTTCCTGTGAGCAGGAGGGACCCATTTTCTGGTGGGACCAAGATGGAGGAGGAGGAGGACAGTGGAGGAGGACATGCTGTGGCTGGTGAGTTAGCAAGGCTCAGCGGGGAACATGGTACAGCTGGAATGCACTCTCAGGGTGGCCAGCATATTGTACCTCAGCCCCCACTGCTTGCTGTGATAGCAACAGGTGGAGGATCCACTGAAAATGGAGTTTTGCTACACTCCTCTATGATGGTGACACTATGTGTTACAGGAAGTCCCGGAGCAGGCCCCATACCTGTGGAGGGCAATGAAGATATAGACGCAGTGGTCCGTGTGAAACAGGACCTCTTATTACAGGCTGAGGCTGATTACAGAGCAGCTAAACTGCATGCCAAAGAAGAAAAAAAAAAGGAAACGCTCAATTCAAGGTTCACCATCGCCTTCTACGGCATCTACAGCAAAGGTTTTTGCAGCGGGCCCTCTAATAGAGGATACTACATCAGGCAAAGACACAGGATTGGAAAATCACTCACAGCATGATTAAGCATGGTCTCCGGAATGGGCACTGGAATGAGCTGGTTGGATCCAAACAGAAACAGGTCAGTGGGTTGCGGATCCCGATATTCCACTTCCGGGTTTGAGGAGTGTCACGGGGGTACCGGGGGGAACTGTGGATGGCCTCCTACACAATATGCATAGGCCTGACACAGTCCTGTTTACTAAACCATATGTGCTAGCCTTAGACCCTGTTTCAGGGCACACTTTATCTGCTAATACAGATGCAGAGATGGTTATGATGGACTTGCCCATTTCACAAGCAGATTCCATTTCCTTCTCCCCTATACAGTCTCCAGCACAGCAGGGGCCTATGGAAAACATTACTGTGGCTAGTGATTCCCCCCAATCGGAAGAAGCGCTGGGATCTATTCCTATAGTACCTTCTGACAATGAGTCAGTAACCCCAGCCCTGACAGCTCCCACTTTCACTAGTTTATTTCAAAAACCTGTTTCTTTAGCTAAATGCAGGAATGCAGTTTGACTCATGTTTTAGGACCAGCGGATATGATGCCAGACCGCTTTTATGTGGGGAAAGTTCTATTGAAGCAGATGTTGGGTTTTCTCCCTCAGAAGTGTATGCTTTGATTCATACACCGGGAGAATCTACATATGACATAAGTTTTCGTTCCCCTGACATCCTGAATCGTTTCTGGATGAAGTATGCCCTGTTTAAAACGAACCCAGCTTGGACCCACTTTCAAGCTATACCTTTAACAAAACAAACTTTTAAAGTGATCACTGTCTTATTCAGAAATGAAGGGGTGAATATTATGGACATTTCATACTGGCTGGAGAAACGTTGTCAAATACAAGGGAATCCAGAACCAATTTTAGATTCTGAAGGTTTTTGGAATGGAGGGTGGAGGTATAAGGTGACTTTACCACAAACGGAGGATGGATTTCAACATCTACCAAGTTGTTTTTACCTGGGTTGTGACAAGGGTTTTATTTTTTATCCTGGACAGCCACGCCATTGTTATAAATGCGGTTCCAGTAGACATTTGAGTCGAAACTGTGATACAAAGAAATGTGCTCAATGTGGGGAAGTGGGGCATATTATGACTGACTGTCATCATCCTCCCAAGTGTAGTCTTTGTGAGGAACAGCATTCTTTTATGGATTGTCCTTGGCAGCCCATAATACTGCAGACAAGGATTATACCACTCAGGATTTTATTTGAATATTGCATTAAAATCGGCTTTGAAACAATATGGGCCCCCCCCCACCTAAGAGGGCACCTCCTGAAAGGCCTATTAATCCCCCTTCGGAGGCCTTATCCACTTCTGTTTTGGTTTCTCACATGCCTCCATCTGAGGCAGAACCGTTAGTACTAGAGGTATCTGGTGATGTAGGTTCTATGCCTCCCCACCTTCCACCAGAAGGTGCCTTCACTGTAGTTAATAACCGAAGAAGGAGTTTACGGAAGAAAACTGCAGCATCTGTTTCAGAAGTCTTCCATCTCCCAGTGCAAAACACCTTTCCCACCTTGCAGGTTGAAGAACCTGATGTAGGTACAGAATCAGACTCAGTTTCTGTTCACTCCTCTCAAGCGGATGGAGGATCAGACACTGAGCATTCTGCAGAAGATTTGACTATCCCTCCAAAAAATAAATCTAGGATGGGTTCCCGTAAATGAGTCAGGAAGAAATCCTAATGTTTTTCAATTTTTTTTTCAGGATTAATTAGTTCTCCTTTAGCTAAACACTTAATGGGTTTTGTGTTTGTTTTTATACGCAATGGATATGTTATTTAGTATTACTGTGGCCTCTTTAAATACTAACAGTATTCAGTCAGATAGAAAACAACTTTTGGTATATGCTTTATTTGATTCCTTTTTTTATGATGTGGTATTCTTTCAAGACACTCGATTACATAGCAGACAAGAGATGGATAGAGCCTCTGTGGGATGGAAATGGGGAGTGACTTATTGGTCTATTGGAGAGGATCTTTGTTGTGGGGTTGGAATTTGTTTAAATTCCTTTGGCACAATCCATACAGGTAGTGGACTAGTCTGGGCCGTGCTTTTGTTATTAGATGTCACGTTAAATAAATTGCACTGTCAGTTTATTAATGTATATGCCCCACAAACAAAGACAGCTAGAACTGAGCTTTTTAACACTATACAACCTTATTTGTTTACATCTCGGTATGTTTTCTTGGGAGGAGATTTCAATTGTGGGTTGTATTTAAAGGATAGGGGTCCTCAAACCCAAAAATTATATTGTGATACCAATTGCCTGGCTGCTTTGATTTCACAAACTGGTTTGGTTGATGCTTGTGGTTTTTGGCCGCCAGATAAGACCTATTTCAGAGGTAACCTAGCTACTAGGATCGATTTCTGGTTTATATCTCCTGCCTTGGAGATTAAAATACCAGGACCGTCCTGCTGCTCATCTGACCACACCATCATAGAACTGACGGTCTCTAATTATGATGGTATGCAACAAGGGCCTGGGTATTGAGGTTGAACTTGAACTGTTGTCTTCTCCAACTGTTAGGATGGTTTTATTTCCTTATTAGAAGCACGTGAATCGTTAAAATGTTATATGATACTTCACAGGAATGGTGGAGGATACAAAGCTAGATATTAAAAGATACTTTCAACACATAGGAAGATTAAATGGGAAATTTAAGAGGGACCAATATTGTATTTACAAAACACAGTTTCAGAATTTAGTGTTTCAAGCTTCCCAAGGAGATAAAATGATTCTTGCAGAATTAGCAGAAACCAGGTGAAAAATGAATGATCTACAATATAATAGACTTAGATCTTTAGAACAGGAACGGAAATTTGGAACCCAGGGTTCACAGGATTTTATGAATCCATTTCAATTCTGTGCTCAACTACAATATCAAAAGCGGATGTCTTTAATTCAGGCTGCTAAGGGTGTCTTTGTTCCAAAAGGTATGAAATTATGACAGCCATAGAGGAGCATGTGCAGTCTTTATTTAGTCATCAGGAATCCTCCCAGGATGGTCATAAGGTTTGGTTGAAAATGTATTTTACCACAAGTTTTGTCATCCGATCAACGGGTACTGGTGTCACCACTTACTCAATATGAAATAATGACCACTTTTGCAATGGTTAAAAAGAATTCTGCACCTGGAACAGATGGAATTCCATATGAATTGTACAGTGTGATTCAGCAAGTTTTGTTACCTGAAATCCTAGAGTTATTTCAGGATATGATGGTTCCAGAGAATTTGCCTGATTCAATGAGTAATGGGTTGGTGGTTTTTATGTATAAATCTGGGCACAGGACTGACCTTTCAAACTGGCGCCCCATCACATTATTAAATACTGATTTTAAATTGTATACCAAATTGTTGAATAACAGGTTGTTGCTTTGTGCATCTACTCTGATACATTCTTCTCAGACTTGTACTATTCCTGACCGGAGTATAACGGATGGGTTAATTTTATTAAGAGAAATTTTGTCCCGGGGGGGGAGACTGGAGAATTAACTGGTTTCATTCTTAGTTTAGATCAGGAAAAGGCCTTCGACAGGGTAAACCATGAATATCTTTGGGACTGTTTGGCTAGTTATGGGATTCCGGGTACTTTTATTTTTTGGATAAAATCTTGTTATTCTAATGCTAAAGCTTTAGCATACTGTAATGGATGGATGGGGAAGGCATGCATGGTTACCCGGGGAGTTAGACAGGGATGTCCCCTGAGTCCCCATCTCTGTCTTTTTACACTGGACCCTTTAATTCATCACGTTAATGATAATATTGCTATTCAGGGGGTTTCTTTTTCTAGCACCTCAGAAGAAATTAAAAGTATTGCATATGTAGATGACATCTGCTTTCTTGTGGGGGATTTACCTTCGACCTGTTTAGTGGGACAAATACTTTGGGAATTTTCCGAATTCACGGGAGCCAGAGTTAACTACAGGAAAAGTAAATGCCTTCCTTTTGGATTAGAACGTTTTTTAGAATCTACGGTAATTGGGATCCCTGTTGCGACAGGGACCTGTACAATTCTTGGACTTCTTTTTTGGTACTGGGGATTTGGCCTTCTTAAATTGGTCCTCCAAATTGGACATTGCATATGGGAAAATTTTACTGTGGAATAAGTGGAGATTGTCCAAATTAAAAAGGGTATATATGATTAAGACCTTCTTACTCCCAATTTTTTTGTATTTAGCTACAGTTTTTAGTCTACCCCTAAGCTGAAGACCCAGATGTATGGTTGTTTTTTTTCAGGCATTTGGGGTAGTAGACTGAATCCAATTAAACGGTGTTTACTGTTTAGAGAGAAAATAATGGGGGGCATTAAAATGATTAATCCCATTGTTTTCTTTTTTACAATTTTTGCTAATGTAAACTTGAGACCATTATTATTGAAATCTGAGGGTATTTGGATCCCATGGGTTTTGGATTCCTTGGCAGGGATACTCCCCTTCTGGCTTCCTCATTCATGCATCCCAAAACAGCATTCTTTGTATAATATTCCAGAAACTTTAAGGGTATGTTTTGGGAAAATAAAACTTTGGTGTTTAGTACCAGAACATTTTTCACAACAGGACCGGAAAACACTATATGCACATCTTCTATCTACTTTTTTTCACAATACAGCCTGTTTTGACTTTAAACCTATTTCAGATAAAATATTGATTGGGAAAATGTTGACATCTACCCGTATACCGGTTTATATGTGGGATGTTATGTGGCTTTCCCTACATGGGAAACTCAATGTCAAAGGAAACCTAAAACATAAAAGTGTAGAACATCGTTACTGCCCTAGGGAGACTTGTGTTGAGGTGGTGGAATCCATGGACCATTTGTTCTTTCTGTGTCCTTTTGTAAAACGGTTTTGGAATTTTTTACTGGGTAAATGGCCTACATCACCCTTTTGTGATTTAACTCCTGAAATTTTATACTTGGGTATTCTTCCATTCAAATGGACTAAACATGATAGGGTTACACTTTGGTTATTTTTGGTGTGTTTTAAATTTATATATGGCATAAAGTGTGTAGGCTGACACTGCAACAATTAGAATATACAGAGGAACAATTATTTCATATGATTACTACTACAATTCTTAGTCATAGAAATACTGAAAGGAAGTCAGTGCCATATGAAATCTTCCAGTCTTGGTGGTACAGTATAGATTGGCTATGAGTTGGTAGGGTATATTTTGAGATACATTTCAGTCAGTGCATAATTCCACTTTTGCTTATGACTAGTAATATGTGGTACTGAGTGTTTTTCTTTGTAATTTCACTGTTATTTTCTTCTGGTCTTAATTAATGAGAAGTGGCAGTTTCTGGTAGAAATGAATTATTTTCTGGTGAGGAGTATTCTTGATTTTGAGTATGTTTTAATTTAAAAAAATATATATATATATATATATATAGGAACATGAAGAATCCATATATTATGGAAGTGTATGTTGTGGATACTAGTTAATTTTATATGAGGTGCTTTGAGTTGGGAAAACATACTGCCATATAGTGGTATGCATGCGGGGGGTTATTTCAGCTTACTATGCATGGGATAATGTTGAGTTTATGTTTTTCATCTTATTTTCACAATTTTTTTTTCTCCCTTTAGGTTTACAAGGGACAAAAAGTATGCTGTATACTTATTTTTCTTAGTTTTTTTTTTTATTTTGTATGTTGTCATACAATTTTTGGTATTTTGGTTCTCTCATAGAATCCCTGGCTCCTTTAAGTAAGGGGGGGGAGGACTTTCAGTATTTACTACTTGGGTTTTAGGACTCTAATGACAGAGTTTTCCTTTTTTTCCATTGCATGTATGATGAAATACATATTTCTGTTTATTATTTGTATTATAATTTAGTATGTAGTAATACTTTTGTATATATAATTTTCTCATATTTTTCTTTTAGGGGAGTTTTGTTTAGCTTTGGTTATTTCTTCTTCCTTTTTTTTTGGGCTTTAAGGGCCAGATATTCAAACCTTTCCACCTGGCGCAAATCCACAGCACTGGAATAGCGCTGGTTTTGTGCGAGGCTGCAATATTGAAAAGCCCTATTAGCACTGGCGCTGTGTGATAGCACCGATGCTAATAGGTAATGGTATGCAGAGGCATGGACAGGAGAGCCCCCATGAATGCCAGCAGCGCGGCATATTCAAATGTATAGCACTGCGCTACAGTCATTAGCGCAACCTGTAGCGTTGCGCTAGATACCGCCGGGAAAAAGCTGGCGGTAATGCAGCAGTGCCCCCCATGATTCCTGACCCCCCTTACAAGCAATAGAGTAGGGTAGCCCTGGTAGTCTAGTGGTCCCCACCCCCTGCATGAATGCCGACCCATTTACTGTGATAGTAATAGTAGTTTCCCTGGTAGTCTAGTGGTGCCCCCACCCCCCTGCACGAATGCCGACCCATTTACTGTGATAGTAATAGTAGTTTCCCTGGTAGTCTAGTGGTCCCCCCACCCAGCTGTGCACCTCCCGGTACCCCTGAACAAAGCACCTCTCTGGAGCTGGCGACCGGCTCAGCTCTCCTCACTCCACCACGACCAGCTGCCAACTGCGGTATTCAGGAGACACTCCTGAATACCGCAGTTGGTGTCTCCTGAATACCGCAGTTGGCAGCCGGCCATGGTGGAGCGAGGAGAGCTGAGCCAGTCACTGGCTCCAGAGAGGTTCTTTGTTCAGGGGTACCAGGAGGTGCACAGCTGGGTGGGGGGACCACTAGACTACCAGGGAAACTACTATTACTATCACAGTAAACGGGTCGGCATTCGTGCAGGGGGGTGGGGGCACCACTAGACTACCAGGGAAATTACTCTACTCATTCTACTGTGTATTGGTCAGGATCATACCTCTCAACTGTCCCTGATGTTCAGGGAGGTCCATAAATCTGCCTCAGTATAGTACTCTGTTCCTCCTCACAGTTGTGTTTCCATGGCTAAACAGTGATAATTGTAAGCACAGAACAATGTTGAGCATTACAGTTATAGACCTGCTTCTTTAGCAAATGCATTTTGCACTAAGCCCCATATTCTACCAGCTGTCTGGGTGGATATCTTTACTTTTGAAGATGTGTCCCTGATTTTGGTCCTTGATTTGTTCATTATGCCTTGTCCCTGATTCAGGAGGCAAGGGGCCAGATATTCAAAACTTTGCCCCGGGGCAAAATTAGCACTGCCCAGCGGGCAAACTTAGCCCGGAGCACAGAGCACGCTATATTCAAAAGGAATAGCCCAGGGCAAACAGCTTCTGAATATGGCATGGTAATGAGGCCATGCAAACTGGGCTGGGAGTGCAGGGCAAAAATAGCCCTGGAATAAGACAGCACTGAATAAAGCAACCAGGAAGTGCAACCCACAACAACAACACAGTACACAGCAACATTGAGGGCAGGTACAGACGAACTCATGCCCAATGTGTGTGCCAGCAAATGCATGGACTCAGTACAGCTGCAGGAAGCAGCAGATGTGAAAGAACAGTGATCAAAACTGTATAATATTCCCGTGCCGTTAAGCGCTTCGCGCTAACACGATAAGCGCGGCATTAGCGTGAGTAGCAGTTAGCCCGAGCAAACACGCTTGCCGGGGCTAAAATGTGCCATATTCAAAAGTGCCATGCAAATGAGCCTACTTACTTAGTCTCTGGGCAAACAACCAGATTAGTATCTCATTATACCCTGATTTGCATGCAGTTTGCCCAGCGTACTGCAGAGTCCCACAGAGCCACCTGTAGGTCAGTCTGGAAGTACAGGGCTGACCAGGTCCAACCACAGCTCCACCTGTAGGTCAGTCTGGCAGTGCATGATGATAGCTGCAGGCTACATGTAAACAGTACAGCATAGCATAGCATATTATACCCAGGGGACAGGACACCATAGGCACAGGTGGTGATGGTGCTGCATGCCACTGTCACATTGTAGGGCATGCTACAGTGCACAGCAAACTACAGTAGCAAGGGGCCAGTGGTGCGTGGACACAGCAATGCCTATGGTGTGTAGGGCAGTGATGATGACTGCACTATACACAGTGAGCGCCCAACCTGCGGATGTTTTCTGACACTGGACATTACTGTTACGCTGTTGTGTGACCCACAGATGCTGCACCTGTGGCATGGATGCTCACAGTGACATGTACATTTCTGGCTTTGTGTGCTATGGCAGTTGTACAGCTGTGAGGTATGTGGCCGGGGGCATATATTATCCGAAAGGCACACTGGTGTTGGGGTATTCCCAATACTGACCCATGTACACTGCATGATGTGTCCCAGCCTTGTGGCCACACCTGATCTGTAGCACAGCCTCGCCACCGGTATATGCTCCCCTCAACATCCTCCATGCCCACAGTGCTGCATGTGTGCTGGCATCTGTTGGTGTCCACGGAAGTGTGGTCCACAGGTGTGTGCTGTATGGCCACACTGCCGTGCTGTCCACTGGTGGCAGGGTCACCACTTACTGCCTGGCATGGCTGGGACTGGTGGCAGATGATGGCATCATTGTGATGCCATCAGTTAGCAGCATGCTTCCTCTATGTTTGGCTTTATCTATGTGTCATATTTATTTGTTAGGGTCACGCAAAACCCGCGCTAAACCCGCGCAAACACCGCGCAAAGCCATAATGTCGCGCAAAGCTGATTGCCCAGGATTAAGACCAGCTTTTCCTGGGCGGTAATGTGCACCGCGCTAAGTCGCGCAAAACCACTTAGCGCGGCGCTAGTAGCTGAATATAGCATTGCGCCTGTATTCATGTCAGTTTGCCCCTTGCATACATTATAATTTTGCCCGGCGCTAATGCAGTTTGCCTGCGCTATTTGGCCTTTTGAATATGGCAGACCCGCGCTAATCCCGCGCTAAACCTGCGCAAATGGTTTTTGCCCAGCGCAAAGTTTTGAATATCTGGCCCAAGGGGTTGTGAGGTATGTATGCACTGCTTGTACCTGCCAGCACACAGTTCCTGCTGCTTCCAGCCTGTACTTCTAGTCCAACCAACAGGGGATGCTGTGGGTATGCCTTGGCCTGCAGCGTTATGCCTGTACTTCGATTCCGACCAAAAGGGGGAGCTTTGTGCTCCATGCAGTAGAACTGGGTAAACTGCATGGTAATGTTTGCTAAGCAGCACTTAATGAGATGCAAATGTACCTGTTTGCCTATGGATTACCTAAGTAGGCTCATTTGCATGGGAGCTTTGAATACAGCTCCGTTTGCCCAGCTAACCAGTTTGCACTGGGCTAATGTGTTAGCACTGTGCAATTGGGTTAGCCCCTGCAACTTTATTTCCAGTGCATAGCAAGTACAGTTCTGCAGTGTGTGGCTTACATTGTTGTTAGCAGACTCATACCTCTCAACTGTCCCTGATTTTACTTCAAAATATTATTTTTATTTATTTTTTATTTCGTTTTTGTTTACTGGGTAGGTACACTAGCCAGAAAGACTATTGTCAGGCACGACCCGGGAGAGTACAGAGACAAACTTTGAGAACAATGATACATAATGCAAAGTACAGATACATAGTACAAATTACATATCAGCAGCAATCAAATTACATATCAGCAGCAATGTAACAAAGTATTGAGGTAGGTTGGCCAGAAATAAGCATTTAAGCATTTAAGTTACTCTGTCCCTCGTACAAATTGTGTTTCCATGACCAAACAGTCGGGGTTGTAAGCATAACATAATGTCAGACATTAATGTTACAGACGTGTTCTTCCTTATAAAATTCATTTTACACTACACCACTTATTCTACCAGCTTTCTGAGTGGATATCACCAAATGTTAAGGTGTGTCCCTGATTTTAAACCTTTGTCCCTGATATTTTTAAGTCTTGTCCCTGATTTATGAGGCAGGAGGTTGAGAGGTGTGTTTGCAGTAGGTGTGAGACAGCTCTGTGCAATCACACACAATGTTATCCACCTCAGCACTGGCTTGCTACAGAGTCTAATGAGCTGCAGTTGCAGTTTGCACTTCCCTGTTGCTATATTCAGTGCTGTCTTATTCCCGGGCTATTTTTGCCCTGCACTCCCAGACCAGTTTGCCCTGCTTCCTTAGACTGCTATATTCAGCAGCATTAGCACCGGGCTATTTCCCTTTGAATATAGCTTGCTTTGTGCTCTGGGCTAAGTTTGCCTGCTGGGCAGTGCTAATTTAGCCCCGGGGCAAAGATTTGAATATCTGGCCCTAAAAATGTAGATATTTGCTTTTGTTCATTTGGATGCTGTATTACCTTTTATATTACTTGTTTAATTTTGTATTATGATTTGGTGTGCTGTAACACCTTGTGTATTTAGTTTGCTTTTCAGTCTTAATAAAAAATTCCCCTACTCTTTTCGATAAGTGCCATGGGATCTTTAACATCCACCTGAACTACCACCAATCCAGGCAGAAGGGACCTCAGTTTAATGTCTCATCCAAAAGACGACACCTCAGAAGTGCAGCACCCCTCTCATGCTGCACTACAATGTCAGTACTGGGATATTAACCCAAGTGCCAGATGTGGGAACTGAACCCGCAGCCCTCTGATCTCCTGGCGTCAGAGGCGAGTGTGCTACCTACAGAGCCATTGACACTGCAGCTGATGTGGTGTAGGGGCACCTTAAAGGGTCTCTTGCTGTGGACCTGAAGAGGGATGGTCATCCTGCAAATGCTGCAGGTCTTGATGGAGTAGCTGATGAATTGCTTCTGTGGCCTCCAGCTGGTTCTCAGCCAGCCACACCATGAGACTGTGCATGGACTCCAGCAAAGCAACAGAGGCCTCTTCCAGTTCTCTCACTGATTGTATTGGTTGGGTGAGGCCCCTGTTGCTCTGCTCGACCCCACTGGTGGCTACTAAGGCCACATGCCCCACATGCCCATGACACTGCAGCAAATCTATAATTTCCCCCTGTTGATTTATAATTCCCCCCCTTGATCAATAATATAATTCAATTTTGCTGCAGTGTCATGGATGTGGTCGACTACATCCCTGTTACCACCCTGCACGGCCTCCAGCAGCTGGCTGAGGGTGTCACTGATTTTATTAAGAATGGCAATATGCCCTGTAGACATAAAACAATACAAGAATAGACATGTAATTAAAGTAACCTGTTCTGTAGAGTCATGACAATATACTACAATGAACTGTGATTATTTGTCATATGAATCATAGGTGAGAAATATTCACATCTATGTCACATCAGTAAACTTGTGTTAACTTGATAATACTTTCATTTATGTTTGTTGGTCACACATTTGCCCCCACCCTTTTGCATACTATGATGTAACACTTCTTGCAGCAGAATGTGTTACTGTTAACCCCAGAACAGGTGTCAATTAATGCTGATTCTTAAAACACCTCAAGAACCTTTGTATGGCAGTATGTGCAAAGCTTTTATAATGATAAAACTTCAGCAGCTGTAGCTGTTGCTCCCCCCCAGCCTGCAGTGATGTGTCCTACTGTTAATTTTCTCCACTTTGATACTATAATAGGTAGGCAACCAACAAAGACGCACAGCTGTACATACTCACTAATGCTAATTCATGCTGATTGTCTGGGAAGACCTCTTGAACAATGCAACAGGTGTGAACGTACACTAGTTAAGGGACAACAGATGCCAACCCCCTCCCTCACCTTCACAGAGGTACACAGATGTCCTACATTCCACTCACACAGTATTCCAGAGGTACACTCCCTAGCCCATTGTGTGTCTCTCACCACCATATGTGTCTGGGTCTCTCACAGTGCACTTTTGGTCACAGATTATTGCTTGACAGGTAAGTTAGTCCTGAGATCCTATGTGGCAAGACTACCATTTCTACACTACTGTGTGATCTCTTCCCACCTCATCAGGTTTCTCAAGGTCAGACAGCATAGTTCAGATAATTTGATTATAGTATATGGTTGAATGTTATTATGAACAGAAATCCGTAACTAGATTGGACTTGTTATGCTGCAGTAGCTATGTCATCACAGCTGTTATGCTGTGCTAGCTATGTTACTACTGCAGCATAACAACTTGGAATGCTGACACATAGTTGCTTTCCTCAATTAAGTTAAGCTGGAAGTTGCGTTTTTTTAAACTTGAACTTGCAGAAACATCTGCAGTACACTGTGTCAGTAAAAAAAAATGTTAAAATTTCTATTCTCTAATGTCTTCTCCAGCTGGTTTTGTGTGGTTTTCTATACTGTGACTGCTCATACACTATAAAAGATTGTGTATGAGCAGTCATACTCAAACAAATAAATTGTTGCATCTTGAGGTTCCCTTGGAAACACAGTACCTTTCAAGCTGAGCTCTTAAGGTAATCTGTTACCAAGGAAACCTCTCGTTATGTATGACTGCGCATACACAATCCTCTATGTAACAGAATTGTACCACACATATCCCAGATGAACATACAGTAACTGTGCTTCAACAATAAATTTGAGATGAAGCAATATGAATACAAATGTAATAAATTATCATTATCTACATAACTAGTAGCTGTCATACCTATAAACAAATGTTCAGCAAAACAAGAAAAATTAAGTATCTGTTGTTAGATTTGTATTCATGCAAAAAAAAATCCAAAATTAGTACATTGATCAAATCACATAACCAGAGTTGCATTAATGCAGGACTGTATTCAAAAAGCTGGAAACAAGTTCATAGAATAACAAATGATTTTAAAATTGAACAACAGTAACTTGCTTGTATACTACCTTCCCACCCACATACCAACATAGTTTCAGTGACAATAGATCTTTATAAACAGTATAACTCAGTGGCTTAATATTTCTCAGATATACTAGTCTTCCAGAGAAGTCCTATTAAGTACAGTATGTATGTTCAATATACTGGTGCGACTGTTCATCTCTGTGAATTCGGGGTCTCAAATATCAGATATAACAGAATATCATTAACATCAGACCAGCAAAAGGACTGCTGCAGTGTAACAGAATTTAATATAGCAGTGCAACTGTAACTTGATATCCGGCCATCAACAATATCATTCACAATGAAAGATTTTACGTTAATCTCCATCTATCTTGACTGAACAATATGCACCATATCTTGTTGAAAGTGTTAAAAAGTACAAGAAATACTATTGTGATTCAACTTCTTGCACAGAGATATACACAAAAACACATAAAATTGATAAAACCAACCAACGTCACCAGAAGTCAGAGAGTAGAAATATAATTGACCATACCAACAGATGCTCTGGTCCTGCTAGTCTAGTTTCCTAGAGTACATTTAGAACCTGATGCAGGAGTCTCAGTATAAGAGTGGGTATCAGGGCAGTACGTGTCTCTACAGACTACAGTTGGTAAGGACATTGTGGCCATTTGACAACAGCATGTGTTAGCACACCAGCTGTTCAGCCACCAGCTGTCTTATTATCTAAGAATGCAGCTTTACGGCAATGAAGCCACTTCTATACTAAATTCGAAAATGTTACATTTTTTACTTTACACTTGTTCAACAGTTCAGGATCTGTACTGAAAATATAATGGCTGGTGTGTAATACTTTTGGTCCTAACTTGTGTTGATCTGCTATCAGTGAACTATAATGATAATGTCAATGGTTTTACTTCAGCTGTTGCTCTCCACTCATGATGTATTGCCTGATCTGGACAGCAAACTCAGGTGAGCAATCCCTGGCTAAACCTATCCTACTGGTTAGTGAGTAACTTCTCTGCACATGGTATCAGTGAAGTATACCAATGATATCCATGGCTTCAGCTGGGCTGTGGCTCTGTAGTCAGGATGCAGTACCTGGTGTGTCTCAGATTGGGTGGGGGTGGGAGGGCATTGACTGGCTAAAGCCATGCAAGTGCTCAGTATCATAACTTGTGTGTAACTGCTATTAGCAATGTCTACCAATTATCTGTATGGCTTCAGTTGGGGTTGTAGTTCTGCAGTCACTATACAGAACTTGATCTGTTCAGGGGGGAGCTATAATGAAATTTGTCAGTCCAAATGAGTGTACTGAGTGGCCGCTACTGCTCTTTAAAAATAAACTAAAGAATATGATAAAAGTTACTTACGTTCCTCAGCTGGAGGCCCAGCTGGACCTGCAGCACCTGATGGATGACCCGCTGCTGGTGAGTCTGGTGTCACCTCCACAGAGGGTTCTATATCCACAATCTCAATACCCTGTGTGGAGTCTCCTCCTCCGGCAGCACCCTCCATAGATGGTTTGTCCTCTGTAAAAACATAGTAAAAGACAAAACATTACTTGTCTGTGAATATTAGTATGGCTACGTATACCTCAGTACTGTCACTTGTACTAAATTCTTAATCCTGATGACTCCAATAGTATCTACTACAGAATTCACAACACACTGTACACCTGCTCTGTAAATCAGTAGACTAACTACAATTGTTGCCTTGTTAGTAGCTGCAAACAAGATAACATAATGAGCAGTTTTAAGAGCTGATCAAGACAAACTGCTGCCCATTCTCCTCATTTCGGGCAAGTAGTTTAAAAGTATCAAACACAGAATACAGCATCGAAGCGTCACCTTTTTTTTAAACTCGAAGTTTTAGAAACATCTGCAGCACACTGTCTCACTTGTAAGAAAACAAAATGTTAAAATTACTATTCTTCGTTGTCTTGTCCAGTTGATTTTGTACGATTTTCTATGTTGTCACTGTCAGCACTCTATAAAAGATACTGCATTAACAGTGATACACAAATAAAGAAATTCTTGTATCTTGAGCTTCTCTTGACAACAGAGTACCTCTCATGCTGTGCTTGAGAGGTCATCTGTCACCAAGAAAACCTCACAATACAAGAATATGGTCACACACAATTCTCTATATCTACTCTCTTTCTAGAAGATGTACTACATACCAAGTGCACATTCAGAGACTATCTAAACATTTCTACATGAATGTAATACACCCATCATATGCCTGCACACAATCTGCATGGCTAAAGAGTCAAAAATACCCACTGGAAGAATGGCCCGCACCCTCCCCAAGCAGCCAATGACAGTCGGGAAAATCAATACTGAACCTTCATAATAGGAAGTCCACACAACTGCTAACAACACTGATGACTTGTATGACATCATCCTGTAATGGTTTAACATATGTAGAACTGCTGCTAGATCCTGAATATAGAGACACAGCTAACTAAAACTGGACATATTGAACACATACCTCTTTCACACCAGGTGCAGACATACATAATACTGCAATAGGCGACTATGCAGAACATGTGTTCTCCAATGCAAGGATTCTGATACCCTCTGACTTCAAAAGCAAACCTTTAGTGGTCCATAGTAATCAAAACCCCAAATACACAAAACACACTACTTCTGAATAGAGTTCCTCATACTGTATTTGTCCTAGTGCATAGTACTCTATGAAAATGTTTTTTTATCATTTCTTTTGTTCTCAACACAAAACTTACTCATACATAGTCTAGAGAATCTAGAATGCTGTCCTGCCACAGTAGGGTAGAACAGAATCCCATCACCTTGGAACTGTGAAAGATAGCATTTAGACAGGGAGTGAAATTCAACACAGGAGAACATTCCACTATTCACTATTTCTTTGACTGGGTGACCAAAGTAGTAGATCAGGGAGGGGCTGTGGACATGGCCTACCTAGACTTTAGCAAGGCATTTGACACAGTCCCACACGAAAGATTAATATACAAGTTAGCCAGCCTGGGAGTGGGTCCCAAGATGACAGCTTGGGTAAAGAATTGGCTGAAGAATAGGACACAGAGAGTAATAGTAAATGGAGTCCACTCTGAAGAAAGGGGGGTTACTAGAGGGGTACTGCAGGGTTCAGTATTGGGGCCGGTCCTCTTCAATGTCTTGATAAGCGACATTGCAGAAGGACTGGAAGGAAAAGTATGTCTCTTTGCAGATGACACAAAGATCTGCAACAGAGTTGATGCACAAGGTGGGGTGGAAAGGATGAGAAGGGACTTGGCAAGGTTAGAGGAATGGTCAAGTGTATGGCAGCTTAGATTCAATGCTAAGAAGTACAAGCTAATGCACTTGGGAAACAAAAACCCAGGGGAAGAGCACACAATGGGGGGTGAGATACTAACAACAACAAAAATGGAAAGGGACCTGGGGGTAGTCATATCAGATGACCTAAAGGTGGGCAAGCAATGTGAGAGGGCAGCAAGGAGGGCTGGGGGGATACTGGTATGCATAGGGACAGACATCACCAGTAGAAAGCAGGAAGTTATTATCCCTCTGTACAGACAGCTGGTCAGACCCCATCTGGAGTACTGCGTGCAGTTCTGGAGACCCAATCTCTGCAAAGACATAGATAGAATGGAAGCTGTCCAGAGGAGGGCAACTAAAATGGTGCAGGGTCTGCACCAGAAGACATATGAAGAGAGACTTAAGGAGCTTACTATGTATAGCCTCAAGGAAAGGAGGGAGAGGGGGGACATGATAGAAACTTTCAAGTACCTCAAGGGAATCAACAAAGTCGAAGAGGGTAGCATCTTTCAAAAAAAGAGGTGTGCAAGAACAAGGGGGCACAATTTGAAGATAGAGGGGCGGCTCAGAGGTAATTTAAGGAAGTATTTTTCACAGAAAGGGTTGTGGATGCATGGAATGGCCTTCAGAGGAGGTTGTGGAGTCAAAAACAGTGGTGGAATTCAAGCATGCATGGGACAGTCATAAGGCAATTCTAGGGGTTGGGGGTAGGAAGAAGTAGGCTGCTGGTTAACTAGGATCTGCAGCTTATCCATTAGGTAGGGAAATGGGCAGACTGGGTGGGCCAAGTGGTCCTTATCTGCTGTCAAATTCTATGTTTCTGTGTTTCACTACATATCAAGTAACTGAGAAGTTATACTATTTCACTGAGTCAATGTGCCCAATCCACAGAGCAGTCCATCGGAGCACAATGTAGTAAAGAGTTTAATATTGTGACCCAGACAATATACCCCACTCCCATCCAAAATTAACTATATTATCACTAGATATCTACAGTTACATAAAACTATGCATAGCTTCAGTAGACACCATCTATAAGACTATGAACATTGGGTGTAACATCTAGAGTACATACCCATAGCAGAAATAAAACTCTCAACATGAAGATAATATTTTGAATAACATGAAACATCATAAGTAAACAAGCATTTGCCAATGCCGAATGTTGATTGTGTTGGTCCGCTGAGCTCGCTCACTGCCCCAGTGTCACTCACTCATTCTGTTTCTCCCGGTGCTGCAGGCTGCTGTTTTGTACTGGGCTCCAGACTGCGTTGGCACATTTTTCTGCCTGCAAAGAAATCTGCAGTTGTCCTGACAGAGCTCTGTTGAGGTTGGTCACTCCCCCTCTCTCACTTGCTCATTCTGTTTCTGCTGGCACTGCAGGCTGCCCTTTTGTACTGGGTTGCCACATCTATTGGCAGCTTTTTCTGCCCACAAAGAAATCTGCAGCAGTCCTGACACAGGTTCGTTGAGCTAGCTCACTCCCCTTCTCTCGTTCGTTCTGTTTCTGCTGGTGCTGCAGGCTGGCCTTTTGTACTGGGCTCCTGCCTGTGTTGCTGCCTTTTTCTGCCCACAAAGCAATCTGCAGCAGTCACGATAGAGATCTGTTGAGCTCGCTCAATCCCCCTCTCTCATTCACTCGTTGTGTTTCTCCCGGTGCTGCAGGCTGCCCTTTTGTACTGGGCTTCTGCTTGCGTTGGCACCTTTTTCTGCCCACAAAGAAATCCGCAGCTGTCCTGACAGAGCTCTGCTGAGGTGGCTTACTCTGCCTGTCTCACTTGCTCATTCTGTTCCTCCTGGCACTGCAGGCTGCCTTTTTGTAGTTGTCTCCTTCCTCTATTGGCGCCTTTTTCTGCCCACAAAGAAATATGCAGCAGTCCCAACAGAGCTCCATTGAGCTCGCTCTCACTCCCCCTCTCTCACTCACTCATTCTGTTTCTGTCGGTGTTGCAGGCTGCTCTTTTGTACTGTGCTCCTGCCTGTGTTGCTGCCTTCTTCTGGCCACAAAGAAATCTGCAGCAGTCACGATACAGCTCTGTTGAGCTCACTCACTCACTCCCCCTCTCTCACTCATTTTTTCTGTTTCTCTCACTGCTGCAGGCTGCCCTTTGTACTGGGCTTCCGCCTGCATTGGCACCTTTTTCTGCCCACAACAAATCCGCAGCTGTCCCGAGACAGAGCTCCATTGAGGTTGCTCACTCTGTCTCACTTGTTCATTCTGTTTCTCCTGGCACTGCAGGCTGCCCTTTTGTACTGGGCTTCTGTTTCTGTTGGCATTTTTTTCTGCCCACAAAGAAATCTGCAGCAGTTCTGACAGAGCTCCATTGGCCTCACTCACTCCCCCTGTCTCACTTGCTCATTCTGTTTCTCCTGGCACTGCAGGCTGCCCTGTTGTACTGGGCTCCTGCCTATGTCAGCATCTTTTTCTGCCCATAAAGAAATCTGCAGCAGTCATGACAGAGCTCCGTTGGCTTCACTCACTCCACCTGTCTCACTCGCTCGTTCCATTTCTGCTGTTGCTGCAAGCTGCCCTTCTGTACTGGTCTGCTGCCTGCATTGCCACCCTTTTCTGCCCACAAAGAAATCCTTAGCAGTCATGATACAGCTCCGTTGAGTTCACTCACTCCCCCTCTCTCACTCGCTCATTCTGTTTCTCCCACTGCTGCAGGCTGCCCTTTTGTACTGGGTCCTGCCTGCGTTGCAGCTTTGTCTACCCACAAAGACATGTGCAGCAGTCCCAACAAAGCTCCACTGAGGTCGCTCACTCCCCCTCTCTCACTCGCTCATTCCATTTCTGCTGGGGCTGCAGGCTAGCCTTTTGTACTGAGCTTCATCCTGTGCTGCCACCTTTTCCTGCCCACATAGAAATCTGCAGCAGTCACGGTAGACCTCAGTTGAGCTCGCTCACTCCCCCTTTCTCACTCGCTCATTATGTTTCTCCCAGCGCTGCAGGCTGCCCTTTTGTACTGGGCTCCTGCCTGTGTTGGCACCTTTTCCTGCCCACAAAGAAATCTGCCGCTGTCCCGACAGAGCTCCGTTGAGGTCACTCACTCCCCCCGTCTTACTCGCTCATTCTGTTTTTCCTGGTGCTGCAGGCTGCCCTATTGTACTGGGCTTCTGCCTCTGTTGGCATTTTTTTTTTGCCCACAAAGAAATCTGCAACAGTTCCGACAGAGTTCCATTGGCCTCACTCACTCCCCCGTCTCACTCGCACATTCCGTTTTTGCCGGCGTTGCAGGCTGCTCTTTTGTACTGGGTTCCTGCCTGTGTTGCCGCTCTTTTCTGCCCACAAAGAACTCTGCAGCAGTCATGATAGAGCTCCATTGAGCTTGCTCACTCACTCCCCCTCTCTCACTCATTCATTCTGTTTCTCTCGCTGCTGTAGGCTGCCCTTTTATACTGGGCCCCTGCATGCATTGCTGCCTTTCTCTGCACACAAAGAAATGTGTAGCAGTCATAGCAGTCCCAACAGAGTTCTGTTGAGCTCACTCACTCCCCCTCCCTCACTCACTCACTCGTTCTGTGTCTCCCAGTGCTGTAGGCTGCCCTTTTGTACTGGGCTCCTGCCTGTGTTGTCACCTTTTCCTGCCCAGAAAGAAATCTGCAGCAGTCCTGACAGAGCTCAGTTGAGCTCGGTCACCCAACCCCCCCAGTTGCTCAATCCTAATCTTTCCAGAACACTGATTTCTGACAGTGATTGTGGTATTCTGCGCTGGAAGCACGGAAACACATTTCAGCCAATGTGAAAAATGACAGCTGTACTGTTCATAAGAAGCTGTGAACAAATGCCAGTGTTGAAAATATGGCGTGAAAATATTACTAATTTGCACACTTACAAGGGTGCATGGAACCTACACAACACACACTCATAACACAGTCATTTTATGGAGTTTCATTACAAAATTTTCAACATAGGCATTTTAGGACCTCTGCTGATGAACAGTGTCAGTGTGATTTTCTTAATATGTCCTGAACACTGATTTCCCACAGCGACCGCTCTATTGTGCGCCGGGAGAGTGAAAACACATTTTGGCCAGGATGTGAAAAATGTCAGCTGCACTGTTCATAAGGAGGTGTGGCAAAATGGCAATGCTAAAAATCTGGAGTGAAAATATTGCAAAGTTGCAAAGGCATGAGCGTGCATGGAAACTGTGCAATGCACATTCGTAACACACTCATTTTATGGACTTTTGTCACCAAATTTTCAACATAGGCATTTTAGGATCTCTGCTAATGATCAGTGTCACTGTCATTTTCATAATGTGTCCTGAACACAGATTTCCCACAGCAACCACGCTATTCTGCGCCGGAAGTGTGAAAACACATTTTGTCCAGGATCTGAAAAATTACAGCTATACTGTTCATAAGGAGGTGCAGAACAATGGCAATGTTGAAAATCTGGAGTGAAAATATTATAAATTCGCGAACTTACGAGCGTGCATGCAAACTGTGCAACACACGCTCATAACACAGTCATTTTATGGAGTATCAGCACCAAATTTTCAACATAGGCATTTTAGAACTCTGCTCATGAACAGTGTCACTGTCATTTTCATTATCTATCCCAAACACTGATTTCCCACAGCGACCGCGCTATTCTGCGCTGGAAGTGCGAAAACACATTTTGGCTAGGAAGTGAAAAATGACAGCTGTACTGTTCACAAGGAGGTGTGGAAAAATAGCAATGTTGAAAATGTGGTGTAAAATATTGCAATTCAGGTTACTGAGCGCATGATAACTGCACAATGTACGCGCAGAACAGTCATTTTTGAATTTTTTCCACCAAATTTACAACATAGGCTTTTTGAGAGCCCACCTCATGAACACTGGCACTGTCATTTTGTTAATTATTCCTGAAAGGTGATACCGTGCAGTGACCACAAAATCAGCTTTCAGGACCGATTAAAGCCATGACAGTGGCAGAATTCATGAGGAGGGGTCCCAAAAGCTCCATGTTGAAAATTTGGTGCCAGAATTCCAAAAAATGACTGAGATATGCATCAAAGATGAAAAAAAACTGTTTATTCCATTATACAGCTTACCTTGCATTTCCTCTGTTCGAGGTCGGCTTTGAAGAGTGCAGACGTGTTCCCAGTCCACCGAAGATCATCACACTGGACTCCGGAGGTAAGCATGGGGTGAGGGTGTGTGTGGGGAGTCAGGGTATGCAGTGGGTGGGTGCAGGTTGTGGGAGGGGGCAGGGAGACGGCAAGGGACCGTTTTTTTTACAGGGTACTAGAATAAAAAACATCGTAGGATGTTTCTTTCTTTCAGGACCATTTGGCATGCTGAGTATTGTTTTGGGGGGGCAGCTGTACCGATGGGGATTAGGCACCCCGTCCAGCACAAAGAGGTGCGCAAGAGCCGAGGATTAAGGCACCCCTCAGCACAAGTCTACTGGGTGTTTGGGGGATTATGCTGACACGAGTGGGCTCCTCGCCAGCCAATAAACCTTGGTGGGGGGAATTATGCCGATGGGGGAGGGCTCCAATGTCAGAAAATTCTTTGGGCAGGGCATAATGCTGATGGGAAGTGGGCTCTCCCATCGGCAAAATGAAACTTTTTTGGGGGGGGACATAATGTAGCGGGGGATTGGACATCTCCCTCAGCACAGAAAGAAATGGGGGGTCTCCCGTTGGCAAGCTGGATGAGGAATTCAAGGGACAGCCCTGCAATGAGGGGTCACTTCCTCATTGCAGCTGATGACGCTGCAATGACAAGGCGGCCCCTGATTGCAGTGGCTAAAACGTTTCAAGGTTGTGGCATGCTGTCTGAACTAGTGTCAGCAGCAGCCTGCCATGGCATTGGGGGAAGTGGGCCAAGCCTTTAAAGACTGTGGGGGCACTGGCCATAACAGTGCCGTACCTCCACAACCTGCTTCTGGAGAAAGCTGTCGCAATATGTTTCTTGCGCATGCGTACAATCAACATAAAAAATAAATTACCTGTACACTCTGTTCCACACACTATTATCACAGCATGTAACAATACATAGTGGAGATTGACTTAAAAGACAGTTGTCACTACATCATTGTAATTCAGCAGCAGAGTCAAGCACACGCAGCTCCTCGACAAAAGACCCTCTTGCCGCACCTTCCAGGAGTGGCTCCAGCTGCACACGATGGGAGGAAGCAGGGGCACTTGATGTTGTGGCTGAGTGAGAAAATAAAAATGAGCATTATTTCTAACTATTTCAGGATTAACATCAATACCACTTTATTTTTTTTTCTTTTATTTTTACAATTTCTTTTTACCCCTCCTTTTTCTGCCCTCACAAGCCACTCATTCGGCCCACTCATCATCATGTCCAGACCCTGGACCTAGAATCTATCCCTAGAGTGCCCCCTCCTGACATCTGCACAGCAGGGTCTATCCTGCAATTGGTGGCCTGGAGCGAGCAGTCCTGTCATCTTCTAGGACCGCAAGGATATTTTTCCTGTTCTGTGTTCCCCTCTCTCCCAACCCCCAGGACACTGGTACTTAGAACTGACATCCAGAGACGTGACATGGTGACACACATCTGCCTACCATGCGGCACACAATGTCCCCACTCCCCGACTCTGAAATAATGTGGCAAAAGTTCACAATTCCTAAGTAGTAACACCCTCAATTACCAACATACTAAGATTGTTACTTCCAATACATACATATTCTATCACATTAGTTGCACAAGGAACTGTGACAAGAGTAGTATAGATATTTTGGGGTACTTCAACATGCTGATGGGAGATCAGTGGGCTGTGGGTTCAGTTCCCACATCTGGCACTTGGGTTAATATCCCAGTATTGACACTGTAGTGCAGCATGAGAAGGGTGCTGCACTTCTGAGGTGCCATCTTTTGGATGAGACGTTAAACCAAGGTCCCATCTGCCTGGATTGGTGGTAGTTCAGGTGGATGTTAAAGATCCCATGGCACTTCTCGAAAAGAGTAGGGGAATTTTTTATTGGAATACAATATAAGAAAACAAAAACTCAAGACAAATCAAAAAATATTTACATCCTTATACATACAGGCAGCGAGCAGAAAAGAAAAACAACAATATCTTCAATACAGGTTAAAACAGAAGCAGAAAAAAAACAGAAAATAGTACGAAAAAGAAGTCCCACAGATCACACCCCCTCAGAAAACATCATTCAAGTAACCCCTTCAAATAAAATTAAAGATAAAGCTCTCCACCAAAACGCCACTAAAGGTGCAGGTAAAGTTTTTTTTTTCTGAACAGTAAATACTAGAAATTTCCTTCCTGATGTGCTCCCTTAGGTCAGTCAAAGAAACTATTTTGTGTTGCAACACAAACATACATTGGTTGTGCCAGATACACCATTTGCAGACTGCAAACAGAACCCGCAATGTACCAGGAAAAAACATTTTCCAACCAGGTCCAAATTCCCCATAAACTAACTCTGAATAAGTTAAATCAGAGAACATAGGTAAACCCCATGTCTGACTCAACCTAGTCCACAGTGGAGCAATACATGGACAGTCAAAAAACAGGTGCGACATAGATTCAAGCGTACATATACACGTGTCCTGAACACAATACCTTTCTGACAATTGCTTGTGTGCTTGGTTTCCCTTAACATTTAATTTGTTGTGACAACACAACCACAGGGTATCCCACATTTTCTCCGGAATCCTGCTTTCCAACAATTGTTTTGTTAAACAGTGAGTATCACAGGGTACATCAAAACAGGGCGACACCAAGAACATGGTTTGCAGTACAGAGGAATATAAGTGCTTTCTATGCTGTAGCAAATCTACATCATAAGGCACTTTCCATAATTTAACTTTTTTAAAGATTTCAATTAGGTATCCAGACATCCGAGTCGGAATTCTGGTAAATGGTTTCCACACAGGGGCTTGCCAATTATCCAAAAAATACTGAGAACGGGAGTAAAAGCTAAGGGCCCAACAACCCGTCCAGTTGACTATACTTGGAAAAATATTAGCATGGACAAAAATGGAAAAATAAAACAACACCGGGTTTACCATCTGAAGACCGCCCTGTTTAATAGGCCTGTAAGTAATGGATCTCTTCACATGGTTTAGTCTACTACCCCAAAGCAACTGAAAAAAACAAATTATAAAGACGGGCCTCAAGATGTAAGGGAAGGGGATAAATATAACTATTCAATAAAAAAATAGGCAAAATGCAAGTTTTGAGCAGAAAAATCCATTTCTTGCAGGACATAGGGAACTGCTTCCAGTGAACAATTTTGGATTCAGCTACTTCCATAGATGAAATCCAGTTACATGCCACGGCATCAGGTGGGCCAAAAGTAACCCCCAAAATACAAATTTTCTGAGAGTGAACCATAATCCCTCCAATATCCGGAGATACCGTCTGTGGGGGAAGATGGACTGCACAACCCACACTCTTCTGGGTATTTAACTCAGATCCAGAAATTAGAGAGAAGGAATGGATGATCTCAATTGCCCTCTCACCAGATGCTTGATCCGCTACTAGAATGCAAATGTCATCTGCATAAGCAAGAGCTCTGGGAAATGCGAGACCTGGTTTTACAGAGATATGTCTAATGGTCCCCTCCCCATTCAATTTCCGGAGCAGAGGATCAATAGAAAAAACATACAACAGGGGACTTAAAGGACATCCCTGGCAAACCCCTCTCTTGATAGGGATATGGGAGCCTTGCAATCCGTTAACTAACGGCGTTGTGCAGGCAGACTGATACAAATTCTTAATCCAACTCAGCAATACCGCAAGTACCCCATACCTTGCCAGGACTGCAAATAAATAACTACGTGGTACCTGGTCAAAAGCCTTAGTCTGATCTAAACTAAGAACGTAACCTTGTGTGGCACTCCCATCAAATACTTCCCACAAAATTTTCAAATTGGAGAGCATAGAATGACTTGGAATCACACAAGTCTGCGTAGAAAAAATTACCTGGGCAGCAATCTGTGAGAGTCTATTGGAGACAATCTTACACAAGATCTTTCAGTCAGAATTTAACAAACTAATAGGACGCCAGTTGTCCAACTTGTCTTTATGATTTTTCTGTTTATATAAAAAAAATCAAATAACTATCAGCAAATGCGAGGGGAATAGGCAAGAGGCCTTGTAAGATGACATTATATACCTTCGTTAAATATGGTAACAATAAAGGGTTAGCTTTTTTATAAAACTCATTGGGAATGCCATCAGGACCAGGGGTGACGGTAGTTTTCAAATGGCTAATAACAGAGTCCACTTCAGCATTAGTAATGGGCTGACTTGCAACCGTAATACAATCAGGGGACAAGGTAGGAACATCTAAGGAACCCAAAAGCCTGTCTCAGGCCTCTGGCTCATAAGCATGCCCATACAAAGACCGAGCATGGAATGAAACCTCCTCCAAAATGTTCTGATTATCAGTAATCTGGGTGCTACAATGGGAGATCAAAGAGGGCATGTATTTAGATGCAACCTGTTGGTGGCTACTATCATAGGGATTAACTACTTTAGCAGATCCCTTTCTCCTATACTTTTGTTCAAGAAACAGCGATGTCGTCCTCTCGTACTGAGAGGAATGCATCTCAGTTTTAACCTGCCAGATCTGTGCTGAATAATCCAGGTCCCATTCAGTTTGCCAAGACATTCATTTTGTAAGTGCCGATGGCACTTAAGGTACTGGAAATAGCGATCCAAGGACTTTTGTTTAGAAAATCGTTTACAAAATTGTTTAATAACAGATTTAGTATCCTGCCACCAAAAGGTTGGGTTATCGTATAAGTCAAATACTGAAATCTTGTCTTGGAGAAGCCCATACAATTCCTGCCACCCACCTTCCTCCCCCAAAACAGAAATATTCATCTTCCAGAATGTATGAGACACAGGTTTGTTACTGGGACAACCGATGTGCAACAATAACACACAATGATCCGAAAACTCACATGGAAGAACTGAATACTGGACATTAGCCAACCAATGAGAAAGAAAAAAGTAATCAATCCATGTGGTAAATCTGCCCCGGTGAAAAGTGTGTTCCGGCAGGTTTACACCAAAAGAAGCCCCATCACGTAAGTCAGCAGTAACATACAAAGTGTTAAGGAAATTAGAATCTGAATATAATTTTTGGATAAGTCCAGTTTTGTCAGACAAGGCCAAAATACAGTTAAAATCCCCTCCAAAAACAACCGATTTGGACAAATGAAGAAATGGCTGGATAGTTTTTAAGGTCTGAATCCGCTGAGTTTTAAGTTGAGGGTTATAAATATTAATAAACCGCAATTCTTGTTGTTGGAGAATGACATCTAAAATAAGAACCCGACCCTGAATTAAATCAATTAGTCTGGTAACATGAATGTCCACCCCCTTCACCAGTATCCCTACTCCGGAACACACATCCTCAGCCAAGGACCAAAAAGACAGACCATCCCTCCAATCCCTGGAGGCCTGCCCAATCTCTCTCAATGAGTGGAGCCTAGTGTCCTGTAAAAAAATAATATGTAAAGGCAAGGACAAAAGGAAAGAAAAAATAGCCCCTCTCCGTTTAACATTTTTAAGGCTATTAGCATTTAACCTACTAAAAGATATGACATCCTCCATATCAGACATAGGTAAATTCAAGATTTTTTTCTACCTTGTCCCTTGCCTGGAGATTTCAGCTTACAGCATTTTTTCTTATTAAGCTGGATGTCCCCAGAAACCTGTTTGGAATCAGTCAACATCTCAACCTGGGAAGATGCAACAGAGGAGGCATCCGAATCTTCCTCAGTATCCACCGCCTGCTTACGTTTAGTTAAGACAGAAAAATGTTTTTTTACTACCACATCAGCGGGGGGAGAGGCAGAAGGCAGGGGAACTCCTTTCAGAAGAGAGCTCCTTGTCTGCCTCCTGTTCCCCACCGGAACCCAATCCGTATCAACAGGGGGTGGCATATTGTCTTTAACACAGGGTAGAGCCGAAGTGCTAGGGGTTGGGGGCTGCTCCTCGGCAACATCTGGGGTAGAAGCAGTATCAGGAGTTATTAAACCCAAGTCTTTAGACACTAAGTCTGGACTAGACGTGGGTACTGTCAGAGGTGGTGGCTCCAACCCCAGGTCAATCCGCGAAGAAGGAGGAGGAGCAGAGGGGGGAGGGACCACTGCAGAAGCAAAAGGCTGAAACTGCAGCCTAGCCTGAGCAGATCTTTGAGCCTGAGTTACAGTCTCATTCTGAGAGTCAGCAGGCATCACTGGATTATTATGTGAGGCCCATGGACAATCTTTAAAGGAGTGTGAGGTTGCTTCACACAAATTGCAGAAGGATGGGTGAGGGCACTTCAGACTCACATGTCCAGAACCCAAACATGAGGAGCATTTAAGTTGGTCGCAAGCACTACTTAGATGGGTATAGGCCCCACACCAAAAACAAGATTTTGGTTGTCCTGTGTAAAATACAAAACCCCTATCCCTACCTAGATAAAAATAACTCTGTAAGTGCTGTATACTCCCATTAACAATTGGCAATTTTACCTGAAGCTTCCACCCCCCCGTCCAAAAAACTCAGAGTCAATGATGGGATCAGGTAAACCCAACACTGTGCATTTAGTAGACAACCACTGTACACTGTCCTCTATTGCCACCCCCTCATTTTTAAACAAAACAGTAACATTCTTAAAAGTTGGTCTCGTAAGGGGAATAGCAAAAAAAGGGGACCACAATGGAGTATGATGGACAGCCTGATAACGATGCCAAAAAGTATCTAAACCTAAGGCAGTTTTAAAGCTGATATCAAAATAATTATCACCAGACGTATGGATTAAGGCATATATCTCAGAGGGAGCAAATTGCAAACTGGATTTAATCAATGTTTTCCCCACATAGAGATGATCTGGAAATGTGTCAAGCCCACCCCTATATCTAAGCCAGAGAGCATTACGCTGCTTGGCCTGCTCAGGTGGGGAATGAAATAGGCCGGCAAAGTTTTAGGCCGCTGAGGGCCAACAGATGGTCCAGGTGCTGAAGTAGCAAAGTCAGAGTTCGTACCCTGGATGGAAGCATTCGTAGGTAGAGGCCTAGGGGTCTTACTAAGCACACCTGCCTGAAAAGGGCTTCCCCCTGTCCCCACCATGTCTATAGGAGACGTACTAGGCAGAGGTAAAGGAGAAACCACAGCAGGTAAAATAGGGGCCGTAGGCACATCCCCAACACTAGGCCTTGTAGTAAAAGTAGGCAAAGTTTCATGCAGCAATGACCCTTGTTCACAACCCTATGCCCCTCCTGCCTGCCAGGATGGGGGCTGGGAAAGACTTAAGCCCGAGGGGACATCCAAAGGGTCTGAAATATCCAATAAGTCACCTTGAGGAGTGGGGCCAGGTCATGCAGGCGAGGTCCAGGAATCATCTAATGGGGACTTCTCCCACCCTGCACCCAGAAGAGCTGCAGCAATAGTTAACCCTGAGGCAGACAGGTGGGAATCAAACCCATGACCAGGGGGGCTGTGTACAGAAAGACCCGCCTTGACTTTCTGTTGGGGTCCCTGTAATCCACTCTCCACAACCGGAACATGTACAGTACCTGAGTGATGTGCTGTTAGCTCTCCTGACTGTCCTGAAGAAACAGACACGTGAACATCAGCCCCAAAGTGTAAATCCCTCACCTTTTCATCACATTCCACACCTGGAGGCAAAGCACCAGATCCTGCTGTTGGTATGGAGGAGCCGAGGGAAGACTCCTGGCACTTGCGAAGAAGTGAAATACTGCCAGTCTCCCCTGTTCCCAGTAGCCCAGAGACACCCTGCACCGGAGCCCCGACTGCTTCCGCATCTGCTCCCAGCTCCAGAATGCACTGCAGTGTCCTGTCAGACCACGTCATGCCGTGACTGACAGGACTCGAGGTAACCGGGCAAAGCAAAGCCCTGTCTTCACTGTCCATTCGGGAAGCCTGCACACAAGCCGCTTGCAACCTCAAAAGAGCAGCCAAAGCCTCCAAAGAAACCAAATCCCTCTTTGCCATGATTCCGGTTGCGATACCTGAGGTAAGGGAATGATCCTTGTGCAATACTCTTCCTGTATCCCTCCATAGCGGAGCTCCTCCCGGTAGTTCTCCGGTCCTTTCTATGTCAGTCTCCTGTGGAACAGAGATAGGGAGGGAGACCAACTCCCCTATCTCCAAGACATCCTCCTGCTCCAAGTCTGAGCACCAAGTGGCCATCTCAATGGCCGGTCCCCCTACTGGCCACACTGCAGCAGCAGAGTAGGGGAATTTCCCCAGTGTCCTGGCCAAATTTCCCTCATTCACTAAAAATACCACCAACAGCTTAATCTGGTTCAAGGTCAGTTGGCATTCATCTCTATCCCCCTCCCCCGGGTCATGCCTGAAAATAGGCAGGATTTGTCTAGTGCACTTACCCGGTCAACAAAAACTAAATAAATAAATAAATAATGCCTATAATGTACTGGAGAACGGCATCAACCACTAATAGTATTTAGCACATGCTGCTGAATGCGTTACAGGACAGTGTCTTAATGTAAATGGTCAGTAAAGAAACTAGGTTATGGAATACCCTAGACCTGCTCCTGTGGAAGTTGTCATAGCTGACTAACCATGTTACAAACACTCTTAGCAACTGAGCACCACTCACAAGGGCAAACATTGCACATGAGCATGAAAGCAGTGAACTGTGGCACAAGGCTGTTCATCCTCAGCAGCTACAGTGTAGAAAACATAGGGATAGTGGGCAAAGGGTGTCTGACCAAAATTCAACCTAGTATTTGCAATAACCAAAGTTAACACTCATAAAACTGTGAGTCGGAAACACAGCCACAACCTCCAGGAAGGTTGACAGGTAAAGTGTGCCACAAAAGAAGAGCAGCTGCAAAATAAGTTCTGCTAGTTCTACATTTACCCACACTTGATAGAACTCTAATACCTTATCTGAACAGAAATTGCATGTGTGTATGTTTTCTAGATATAATATTGAGAACATTTAAGGGTAACTCAACGTCATGTCTTCTAAATGTCATATGTTCCCATAGCAGTATACAACTCTCATAATGTAGCTTTTAAGGAAGTAAACAAATGTTTGTGTCTGCCTGTTAGTTCAACTAGCCCTATCACTGCAATGGCAGTCTTCAGTTGATGGCTGTTGAAATCAAATTGCGACTGAGACTTTCATTACCATATGAGGACTCCCAGGACAATCACATAGTCTATCATAAGCTGGAAAATCAGGCAAAAACATTTGCATACTTAATTAAAAGAAAATCAAAGGAGGTGTCTACTCACGTGGCAACAAATAACACATAGAAGATATGAGCCTGTATATTTACATGAGGACCATTAGTAAAATATACTTACAAGTATGGTGATGATCTCCAAACTTAGGCTTCCCTGCATCCTCCCACATAGCATAAGCTATGTCGTACCACTCCCTCACTCTCCTGCGCATATCACCCACCACAGCCTTCACCTTAAAAAAGGTCTGGCGGGTGATCTTCTACTTCCTCCTACACTCATCAGAAGATCTTGCAATCTCCTCTCTCCCCAAGGCATAACTAACCTGCACAAAAATACACAAAAAAAGTATTGTGAATCATTTTGTACTAGTAAAATATGTACATTTACAAAAACAACAACTGCAGCTGTCACTAACAACGTGTAACAATGTCTGTTTGAGATGCACAGATCATAAAATATTCACACAGAAGGTCTGTCAGTATTTTAATTGTCTAGATAGCAAATCTGTCCCACTATAACAGGATACTTCTTGTACTAGTTACATTCTTTTAGGTACCATGCTGTACTGTTCAAACTGAAATATGTCTTCATGGTTTGTCATCACTCTTAAAAATAAATGTTTCTATCAATACCATACATCAAAATAACATTTAACTACTGAATAACTTGTTCTCTTTGCACATGGTAACATAATGAGCCCTACTACCAATGTAATATGTCTTAGTAAACTGTACTTGAATGCCATATATCCACAGTTATCATTATTGTAGTTTAGAAAATGGCAACAATCATTCTTAAACCTGATTGGCTGTGACAGGCTCCAAGCTGGGCATTTATTTTTCAATAAATGTCCAGCTAAAAATCAGAGCCAGTCCAAGTACCTCTTCACAGAGTAAAATTCTCTGATGTACTATTTTTAAGTATCACACATTTCAGGGAGTACTATTGGGAAATACCAGACCTTCCAGGAGCTATAAGGCCCTCCACATGTGGCGACTGGTCTCCTTATGCCCCTGGGCAGTTCAATATTTCCCAATAATGCCCACCCTGTTGGTTATTATTGCTTACATGTATAGCAGTAAAAAATAGTGATCTCTTAATTCAATTAATGACCTATCTTGCCCCAGGTGTGAATCAGGCTCAGGTTAGTCGCTCGCATGACTATCCCAGGATTAGCTTGCTCCTTGACAGCCTGAATGAGGGCCAGCACCTCTCTATCACTCCAGAACTTGGGCATTTTTCTGTCTATAAAAAAAAAATGCCTTTCAGTACAAAAATTTAAATTTAACATATATTATGGTGTGACTATCTCACGTCTGTTTCTGTTTCTGAACACTCAAACTAGTATATTTCTAACAATGAATTGTGAACTTTCAATGAGTGCATTATTCAAACAATTGAATGCCCCTCGATCGGTGACATAGAATAGTAACATGAAATGTACAAACTTTCATTTTATATATATATATATATATATATATATATATATATATATATATATATATATATAAGTTAACGCTGTATGCATGTTTGTCACACATTAGAAAATCAATTGATTTACTCTTCATTGACTTGTGTTGCCTGACAAATACTTGTTTCACCCACTACCAGTCCCTTCTAAATGCAAAGTATGCAACCAAGTCTCATTTTATCACAGCAGAGGCATTTTTTTCTCCACCTCATAAACATGTAGCAATCAAAGGCACAAGTGCTCTCTGATTCATGTGTAGTGATATTAAGGAACATGTTCTATTGAGACCTGCTGTGGTGTCCTTTTAAAACCAAATTCAAGGTCTATTATTAATATACTGAGTATGTGCTTCTAAAACAGAAGTACAGTGAATCTAGGGTTATCTAACCGGTGTGTCACAAACATGCAGCCACAGTTTACACAACACCATAACACCATGGATTGCGTCCAACTGCTTAAACTATCATGAGCCAGGCAACAGTACTATAGTGCCTGACACTCAGTATGGCGCCACATGATTGCCTGATTTTCCTTTCTTCATATCTGTCTTGACCTCAATACACAATTTAACTAATCTCACTAGTAGTAGTGGTGGTCAGTAGTGTCTGTTCTACCAACAACTCCAAAAATATTAAAAACATTACTGTTTTTATAGAATAACACCATCCACTGCGTCATACTGTTGTCTCTACCTAAGACAGCAGAACCTACAAAAAAACAGACTGACAAATATTAAATTAAAATAGTTCTTAAATCATCATTCAATGTAGCATCAGTTTACTGACCTGCTAAGCATCGAAAGAACACAAAAAACAGCAGTACTTCCTTTTGAGTAGTTTGATCACAGATGATATTTCTCTAAAGAATGATCCGTTATCTGTTGAAAGAAATAGAGATAACATATTAGAGAACTGTCAATAGAAAAAAAAAAACTTGATTTCTGAGTCACACAATACCAACCCACACCTCAAAAAAGAACATATACTACACCTGGACTGCATAACCACAGGTAAATTAAACCGATGCACATATATATTATAAATCTCTCATATGACCTGAACATTGTTTGCAGCAGTAAGTAGTTGCACATCCTCACCCAGGGAATACCTCCCTCCCACCAGACCAAGTAGCAGAGACGCAGTTATGGGGGGAAGTGGGGATGTTGTCCGGGGCTCTGAGCTCCGGAGGGTCCCACCTGAGGAGCTAGCATTACCCCTGGCATTAGCTGGTTTAGAAAACAGGGGCCCATTTCAAGTCACTTGTCCTTGGCCCCAAAATTCAGAGCTGCAGCCCTGCCAATTAGTACCTGGTCATTATAGATATACAGCTCAGATAATCTCATACATCAATAGTATAGCTCTGTTATACCAGATACATACATGTTAGAACACTGAGCAGTTTCACGCCTTCAAGTAGGCAATACTCCCAATAACCCAACTCCACAGCAGGAAATGAATGATAACTGCACTTGTAAACAATAATAAAGACATGTACGTCAACAGTATACATCCGTGAAACCAGATGCACACATACTTCAACACTGAGAAGATGAATAGTAGCATCCAAGTAATGCCACCTCCCACGTACTAAATCCTCACTACATAAAACAATGTAACTGAAGCCGTGTACATTAACAGTGTAACTGTATCACTTTTTTATTTTTATTGTAGTTTATTTGTCCACAACTGCAGCAGCTTACCAAAGAGGGCATCCACTGACATGCCCCACCTGCAGGGACAGCCACCATATGACTAACATGTTGTGATGAAGCTCTAGCATAGCCATAGCCAATACACTGAAGGGCTCCCCTATCCCTTACCGCTGCACTATCACCGAAGCCACTCCACTGACCTTCCATGACACTGCTAACCACATGTCAGGGCACAGCCACCAAGCTTCTCTGTTTCCTCTGTTGAACCCTCCTTTTTTCATTTTTGAAACAAAAGGAGCACAGACAGAAATGGCATCCATGCACCAATATCCAGACATTCACCATGTATCTCCATCTTACACACACACACACACACACACACACACACACACACACACACACACACATCCACGGTGCTAGCAAGCTTCCCCAGAGACTGTCAGACATGTGTCTGTATCCCACCATTATCCACAGTACTGGCAGAGCAGTCAGCTGCTTGATCCCAGTCCTGCCCTACAAACCCCAAATGCTATTAGCTCATTCGCAAAGCCAGGTCACCAGTGTGGATGAATGTGTGGCATCCAGCCTCTCAAGCCTCAGTGCCACTTCCTCAACATAAGTGTCTGAGAGCAACTGCACAGCAGTTAAAACACTCAACAGTTGCACATCCTTAGACAGACAATACATCCCCCCCTTAAAATCAACCATACTCCATCCTCAGTGGACAGTCACATACTAAGAAAAACTTCAGAATAGTAACAGTATACATATTTCAAACCACATCAACACATGTCACAAAAACAAACAGTTGCACAGGAACAGCCAACCAATACGTCACCCTCCCCCCAAAGAGGTAGAACATCCTGAATGCAAATCGACATCCTAAGCAACTGATTACCATGAATCTAATACCTCCCTGATAGAAATACCACACTCTGTATGTTGACCAAACACTCACACTGTTAGCTATAGACAGTGATGTGTATAGTGTAACATTTTCTATTTTTTGACCATTTAGATTGGCTCTTAAAAGAGCCATTTTTGTCAGTGCCTATATCATGTGCTTGAAACGTACAGTTGTACAGGTACCAAATCACAGAAGTGTAAGGATGCCATTTTGAAGATCCCCAACAAAAATTTTATTACCTGTGCTTGAGAGATGCACACCACCTTTTAGATACAGCCAATATTTGTCATATGTAATTTGGGGGTGATGAATGGTATGCATTCCCACAGCACAGAGGAATCCAGATATTTGTATGTTTACCTTCCTGCATGATCTTTCAAGTGTAGGACAGTAATCCTCACCTCTCCAGATCATGCACTGTGTAATATCTGAATGCAGAATTTTACAAGCTGGTAACATACTCATAATATGCTGCAAGTTAAACTGTGCAGCTTTAATTAAATCAGTAGCCCTTTCATTCCCCAAATCATTACCTCCGGGATGTATAAGAGGTATGTCTGGTTCTGGGTGTGTCTCCAGCAAGTGGTACATGTTAGGCATGAGCTGCTCCAACCTCATGCCACCCTTCCCAAACCAAGACACTGAGCAGTCAGGTAAGTGCAAGTCACTGCCAAAATGACTACCTGTACTGAAAACTGCTGCCCTTCTCACCAAACTTGATCCCACTATCCATACACTCAGTCTTGATTTTTCTGCCATGCTGAACAAGAAACCTCTAAAAACTCAGATGAAAAAATATCAGAATTGTGTCTGTCTGACTACCAAGCACTACCAAACCTAATCAGCATAATGACCAGTATTTACTTGTATCTGTAAGACAAACACAGTCAAAATAATCACAAATAATATCCTGATCCCAGATTGGCTCATACAACCTCAAAGATCTAGTTATGTCTGTAAAGGCTTTTTCTATTGGTATTTTGTTTATTAAACATTCTTTTTGTTTTGTTGGGAGAACACTGGCTGGTCATTGGCCACACTTCATTACTTGCCAACAACACTGATTTCTATTGGACAGACTTTGTAGTCATTATGGTCTGTGAAGCTCAACTCCTTCTCTTTCTCAGCTAGCAGCTTGAGTGGTGAGTGGAAGCATGGCTATGTACCTCACAGACATAGTCTTCAACAGTTTAAAAATCTACTATTTTAATTATCTTAGTATACTATAATTACAGCTGTGATTATTCAGTGCTTAGTATGTATTTACAGAGAATTAGTCATATTATATATGTGAACTAATAAGTTTGAATCTCTCTCTTTAATAACAGTAAAACAGTCACTAGCATCTTAGCCAGCTAACACAGAATATAATTCTCAGGCAGCATTGAACATGAGCTAAAATAAGCACATATTTAAACAAATTGTAGTACTATTCTCAGATAAAAACTAAGCAAGTAGCACAAACTGTATTACAAGAAAAATCACTAGATCTCCTTTTATGCATCTAGTGTTAAATGTTGGCAAATGTCTCATAAAAAATGGGAAACTGGTACAAGCAATAGCAAACCTGGGGGAGTATAAGTATCCACTTATAATCACTCTACAGTAACAGTCTTAAGATAACTACTATAAACACTAAAGAATATGAATCAAAATTAAATATTTAATTTCACCCAAAACAAGACAACAGATTGGCAAAAACCAGCATAAAAGATGGCACAGTGCTTCGTATGCTCTTTAAAAACTTCATATATGCTTTCCAAGTAACTAAAAACTTAATAAAAATTATCTAAAATTGGACTGTGATCATTACTCACTATTTGCCCCTGGAGTTGCTGCTGCTCGAATACTAGTCTCAAAATGGCTCCCAGAGTGTTATTCTTTGATTCTATTGGCTCAGAAAAGTCACATGATAAAGTTAGCCATTTCTTTGTTTACGAGACTGCAAAATCTTTGATTGCGACTCGCATCATTTGCAAGGATCGATTGCGAGCTTGCAAAATCTTTGATCGTGAGAATAACGTGAGACTTCATTGTTAGAGCCTCTGTAGTTGTTAAAAACATTGAAATTTGTATTTTTTTAACAAACTGAGCACTCCTGAACCTCTCTACTACCACAAATCATAAATAAATATGATGGGAATAATCATTTTTACTAAGTTTTGCAAAATCTAGTGATATTTTTACGATCTTTGATCGTGACCATGCAAAATCTTTGATCTCAACTGAGTTTGACCACGAGGATTGTCTACGCGCACAAAGAATCTTTGATCGTGAGAATAAGATGAGACTGTGCTGCAGCCTCTCTAGTTAAACATTTTTTTTTATAATTTTAAGTTTTTCAACAGACTGAGTAGTCATCAGTCTTTTCACTACTCATCAGACATAAATATCACAGGAATAATCATGTTTACTAAGTTTTCTAAAATTTTACAATATTTTTATGATCTTTGATCACGAGCATGCAAATTCTTTGATCGTGACTTGGTTTGACTGTGAGGATCGTTTGCGAGCCTTCAAATTCTTTGATTGTGAGAATAATGCAAGATTTGAAGTTTGAAAGATAATAGAAATAAAATAAACATTTTTGTCACAAATTTTCAAAAGACTGTGTGGTCATATCTCTTTTAATTACTTATAAAACATGTATGCAGTGTAAATAACATTTCATCCTGTTTCAAAAAATAATAGTACTTTTAAATCTTTGATCACGAGCGAGCAAAATATTTGATTGTCACCCGGATTGATCACGAGGCTTGTTTGAGAGCTTACAATTTCTTTGTTCACAAGAATAATGTGAGATTTCAACTGTTTCAGATGAGCACTTATAAAAACTCTGTTTTTTTATACATTCTCACCACACCATATAGACACATGTCTATTTATAGGTTAGAAGAACTGTCTACCGCAGTAACTATACTAAATAAATGTCTAGTGTTATTTTATTCTTTTTTCATGTTCTTTGATTGTAAATGTGCAAATTCTTTGATCGCAACCATCTTTGATCGTGAGGATCATTTGTGAGGCAGCAAATTCTTTGGTCGTGCCAAAAATGTCAAATTTGGCATGTACAACTCATAAAGTTTTGTGTAGCTTCAGTTTCTTACTCAATTAATATCTCATTGATGTAAATATGTAATTAAATTGACCAACATAGCTAATATTATACCTCCCAGACACAATAAAAATGACCAGTTGCACCTTCTTGCATAGTCATACCACTGTACACAATCTCCATTGAGCAATAGTACCCTGGCTATCCTGTCATTATTACTTCCTTATGTATCTTATCTTTTTCCAAACAATCTGCTTCAAATAATATACTATAACTTCAATTCTACAATGTTTTGCAACTTTCTGGCAAACAGAACTACCGCCAAACATTATTATAACACGTACCCCGCAACCTATTCTGTAAGGGGTATGGTCTGCATACATAACTAGTGCAACATGTGACATGCATAAAGACAGACCAACCAACAACCATACCTGAGAGGCATGTCATGTCACAGCTCCCCAGCAAGTATGAGGCACCTTTAAAGTCTGCAATGCATCTGATTCTCAACTCAACAGCCACTCCTCTACTCAAAGCAAACACCGGAAATGAATAATTATTAAATTACCACAAGATACCTCGCACCTACTAGTTCCTTAGCTAGTCATCCAGCTCACATCGTATGTATATACCATTGAGTCAGACATTGTCTCACTGGCAGATGACCATCCAGTATAGAAGTTGAATGTGCCACTCACTGGCTATCAATCAGGCATGCACTGACATGCATGCACCATCAGTAGTACGAGTGACAACATTCTAATTAGACTACCAAGCATCACACACAGCAATGTTATTATGTATCATTTGTGTCAGTTAGTTTGTAATAGTTAATGTAGATAGAAGAAGGGGCCATCTGCACTACATAATAGTAGCATTGTGGGATTACAGCATGATATCTGACTATCATCAACTGCATTGATGCTTTTGGCATTCTGACAGCTGAGTATGAAGACATTCCAGCTGCAATACATTTGCTATGGCATTGCATTGGTCCTGATTCTGGGATGTGTTGTAACACTGACAACACTGTTATTGACAAGAGTGGTGAGGAATTTAGCACTATGAAAAGCAGGTCACCTAACCCCCACTCAGAGAATGTATGTAAACTTAGACCACAAAAGTAGTGGTTGTTACTTACATTGCTGTTCTTCCTCTGTAGGTCCATTCACAATCCTCATATTGCACAATTTTTCCATCTTTTACTGCAATACACTGCAACTCCTCCTATAAAAACCATCACACTATGTCGCAGCATGTTTAATGACACCTGCTGTCATAACAACTGGTTGACACAAGTGGCCTACAACATTTTGCAAGTCACATTTAACAATTCTGCAACTTGTAACTCTGTTGTAAGTGGATACTTGCACCAGTGCTCTTGGCATAGGTGGTCTTTCAACAACCATGACTCTTCTACAATCTGACCCAATATTCAGATAACACTGTAGTGCTGAGAATTATTGAAACTGGTCAAACACTGTGATTAAAATTTTAGCATTTAACAAATACAGTTTTTTGTAGTGTTGCATGCTGTCAATGGCTTATGCAGTATGCACTTCTTATAAACCTATAGCACATTGCTCTTACACAATACTTATCAATCAGCAGTACTAATACTTTCTGTTTTCTTTTTTCTTTCTTAGGAGACTGCATCAGACAAGAGATTGAACACATACTTGATGTCTATCATCATGGCCATTTGCTGTAAAGTAAAAGAACTAACTAAAAGTGCTAGGTGTACTGCTGGTTCACCGTCATCCAATGTATACAGTAAGGGTGCAACATGTCAGCAGAAAAAAAAGAAAATTTCTTCTCTTGCAAGTAGACATATCATAAAGCTTGCACATTTAAATAAGCACAGCACCTCCTCTAGTAAAATTAAAACCAGTAGACTTTCCACAGGTACCGTGCAGACACAACGACAGCATCATCGTCATCAATAAGGCATACATCTGCAAGATAGAAACAAATGCTGATGTGTCAGTTCTGTACTGCACAACATACAGCAAGGCAAGTTTTCAAAAAATCCTGTCCATAGAGCTAAAATTGACCAAGTGATCTCTAGTATAGTGAGACGCAAAGGGAACAGACTGTGTAGTAAGGCTGCATTAAGTAAGATGATTTGTTAATGTAACCATAGCAATTCGTTCCTATTTATGTGCTGAAATGATGTCAGCTATTGATAAATTAAGTTTAAAGATTGAGGAGATGAGAAACAAACTATTGTCTTTTGAACACTTGAACAGAGAAAATATCTCTGTGGTGTTTCAAGGAGACTGATTTCATTCAGAATACTCAGAAGCATTTTTCTGGGAAGACACATACCATGCACACAGCAGAAACGTCAGTTTGACAATTGATGAACATGGAAAAATCCAGAATGTGTTAGTTCTATCTCATGAAAGCCTTGACTTTCACCATGACACTGAAGTTGAACAGGTTGCAAGTAACACAAAATTGTCAGCTAAGAAATGGGCATGTAACACTACATGCAATATTAGGGAAGAATAAATAATGTCTATTGAAACTTTCCTGTCAACATTTCTAACCACAAAGAGATCTGAATGACATACTGTACATTGATTAACACCACTGACAAGTGTGAGATTTGGCCTCACACAGGCCTAATGGGTCACTCCCTTGCATGCTTAGAGAGCATGAACTGTGACAGTGTGTTCCATCACTTTCGCATGCTAGCAGTGCACAACTCTGGCATTCGAAAATTTATACAAAGATTATATCGAGTGAGATCTGTTGTTTGAGACTATATGCACTTTCAAGCATTGCTCAATGATGGAGACGGAGAAGACTTATGGACTTCATCAAACAGTTGCAAACAACCCATAGATTGAGGTCTAATGCTACTGTTGGTGAACACACAAAAACAATGCATGTATCACTAGTGCAAGAAGCTCAGCTTCAATAATTTTGGCCATGAGTTTGCTAGATTTGAAATTAGCAAGACACAAAATTTGATGTAATCTGTGTATCATGAGCCTGTTCTATAAACACTTATGTGACAAAATATAGACCTGCAGAACATTTCATGCTGGAATGTAATGGGGCGTTTCATGCATACCTTCTTTAAAGTCTGACTTGACAGTTGAACTGTGTCACTCTGTTCTTATTGTTGTAGCAAGATTATGCAACACTTTACCTCCTTGGTCTGTGCTTAATAAATGGAATTTGAACCAACTCCTTGAGATAGCAGTCTTGAACTTGTTTGAGCGGATTCTAATTGAGACCATGAAGCCATTTCAAACAATCATCAGGCTGAATACAAAGACATGAGACCTACCAAACAAAGAACTGTTATGATCTCTGAAAGATTCTGTTGTTATTTGTTTTGCAAGAAAATGTTAACACTATTTCTCAGGACAATAGTGTAGTCATCTTGGTGAATGGTACAACAAAGGCAAAACAATATGGCAGAACATAGTCAATGTTGAGAAGGTAAAGCATGCTTTGCAATACCTAAAGGAGAATAATTTTTTTGCTGACATTGACATTGATGCATTTGCTGGTCTTTCACAGGTAATGCTGTGGAGAACTCTGACAAAGCAATACTGAGAAGGTTGACATTGCAACTGTACAGAATGTCTATGAGCACCACTATACACCCATTGCATGGCAAGGATCCAGTGATGGATAACATTGAATTATATCAAATGAAGCAAGTGGAGGGCAATCCTGTAAGTATATGGGAGGCTACTCCAGAAGCTCGTTGTTTTCCTGATCTGTTTCCACTTGGCTCAGGTGGTTGATTAGATGAATGAGAACTTCATGTTCTAGGAGCTGACTATAGGGTCTCAAGAGTTCTACATAAGGATGGCAAGTTTCGGAGAAACATTGTATACCTCTTCCACCTTCTTTGGGAAAGTGAACTTAGTGTCCTATCTGCTAGTATTGCTCATACATTGAGACTTGGTACAGAGTTCACCAATATGACAGCTGCACAGTTACTACACAAGTTGCAGAACAAAGATGAAACACTGCAAGTCAGTCTTTCTTCCATTTTGTCCAGCATGTACGGTACTAAACAACATTGGTACAGATGACACTATGAGGTGATGTGTATGCTGAGATAGTTTGGACCAGCAACATGGTTCGTAACGCTGAGTAGTGCTGAATATTATTGAGATGTTCTGCCTGATCTTCTCAGATGGGTAAACTGATGTTGAGAACATACAAACTATCACTCCTCACCGAACTATGTTCACTTGATCCAGTAACTGTTTCATGTTACTTCCACCACCAGTTCCATGTTCTTTTAAAGTTCATGCTGTCTAAGACAAATCCTCCTCTTGGCATTGTCAAGCACTACTTCTGGAGGGTTGAGTACCAAGCTTGTGGAGCTCCACTGATACAAATGTTGCTCAGGATAAAAGATGCCCCACACAATGGTGACAACAAGACAAGTGAGATTCTAAGCTTCATATTGAAGTATGTCACATGTCAGATTCCTGACAAGTATGACAGTGCAACCTTTGGGAACTGTCTCAGAAATTACAATGACACCCAGTAGCAAATACTGTTATAGGAAAGTAAATAACAAGGGACAGTGGTACACTTGATGCTGTTTTGGTTTCCCAAGACGAGCTTGCCTGGATGCTTGTCTCAATGATGTCTTTTCAGCCATGCGACACCTCTTGAAAGCAAAGTCAACAAAGTGAGTGTATGAACTGCCTTGCAGAGAATCAGAAGTCTATATCAATGACTATAGCCCTTCTCTTCTGTTGATGTGGCAAGCAAACAATGATGTTCAGTTTGTTGCTGATAACTCAATGGCTCTTGGTGAGGTGATGGTCACATCACACATCACTAAGCATAGCATACAAACCTGCAAGAAATGTGGAAGAGTTGTTCAACTGTGATAGGTCAATGTCTTAGGCTATGGTCACTGGGACTCAAGACTCTGTCACACTGTGAGGGTGGAGCCTATGAAGCAAGTGACTCGACTTACAGGTGATGTTTATATGGCAAGTCAGACTCCATTCATTCCCTGAATGAACTACAAGCAGGCAGGTGTCATGTCCTTAAGAGCCATGAAGAGATTGAGGATCTGGTGCCATGCATCAACATCCACAAATATTCCTCAGAGCAACTTGATTGACAACTACTATCCACAGTGGTACAGTGCTGGATTTATCTGTGTCTCTTTGAAGTTGCTCAATGGTATGATTACAAGTGGGGCCTTCTGACCCGAGAGAAGAATATATAAAGTCACTGGTTTTAAGGCTCACTTGTAAAGTGAAAACCACGGCTAATTGACCACTGTAACTTCAGCTTAATAATAACTAGAAAGCAAAGAATTGTTACTATTTTGCTCTGTTGTTTCTGTTCAAGTCTTGAGATCAGAATCTGAATTGGAAAGGATTATCTGACACATATGAGTGAGTTTCCTAGAAACTTATGATACTTTTAAGAGTCATGTCTCTGACACTTTACATTGACAGACCTTGAAATGGAAAAAATCAGGTGGAGAACGAAAGAATAATTATGGATGATGACACCTCAGTGCCATCACAGGAAATGGTTGATGATGGAGAAGGACTTGGTTCTCTCTTCCTCCTAATGACCCAGCTAAAGTAATGTCAGAGGTAGAGGGCACAATGCAACAAAGCATGCAGTTCTCAGAGTCAGCTGCAAACATTGTTGACAACTTGAACTCACCAAAAGTTGTATTACTTCCTTGATACATGCTGTGCAACAAGGTATTCAGCAGATTAATACCAGGTACTGTGTTTGTGGAGGATCACACACTGGTAGTGAGGATGTTTGTTAGTGTGTTGCTGGGACTGAAAAAGTTTTGATTGAAGCTTATAAGCAAAGGTGTGCGTGACCTTACTTAACCTGTAACCTCAGTTATTACGTTCCTACAGGTTTGGCAGCTTATAACATAGGTAGTCCACACTTCATAGGTTATTCTATACAATTGAGCATGGCAGAGTGGTGATTGGTATAAAATTGTCATATGACATTGCCTCTTGGAACTGAGGTCAATGTTGGCTGAAGATGCATTTGCTGATAATAGATGAGATCAGCATGGTTTCAAATTTTCTTTATATATGTCCACCTACATCTACAGGAGATACTAAGTAATTGAATGATGACATACTATTTGATGGTAAGAATATTCTTATTCTTGGGGATATCCTCAACTGGCTCCTGTAATGGCAAACATGTTTTCTGTACTTTTCCATTGAAGAGGCAAAGAAAACAATTGATGCATAGAGTCAATCTGTGAGTTCTTCATGCTGAATCCTCAAGAATATAAGACAGCAATGTGATATGTCTTACAAAGCATTGTTGATGAGGTTCGATTGGTGCAATTGTCACTACCCATGTTGAAATGCTAAGACAGTGCATGATCACTAGAAATAATGCTCCTATTCAGGATGCTTGATATCTTTACATGTGCTGAAATCTGGGTACATGTTGTATGTCTATTCCCCAAGAATTAAACAGTGTGCAGAGTTCAATGATCATGATGCAGAGGAGAATAAAGAACATATTGTCACATGCATAGATACCATAGATGGTAAGTCTATCGTGAACAATGGTATCGAAATGGTCGAGTGTCTCACAGTGCTCACAAGTGATGTGTCGTACTGCTGGCTTTGGAAGCTATGCTACCACTGTGTAGAAATGCACATATCATGCTCACAGAAACATTGATGTTGAGAGAGGTCTCTGAACAGAGCCATTGGTACATCCATGAGTTCCAGTACAGTGCAAATACAACTGTGGAGTTTGTGGTTTTAAGTTTGATAATGTGAAACTTCTCGACCAATAGACAGAGTTACAGTGGTTTGAGCTAGAAAGATATGTGACAAGGAAACCATTTTCATTTTGTGCTGCTTTGCAGTGTCCATACACAAGTCTCATTTTTGATAGTGCTATTAGATATAGGCACCGATATATTCAAGGATGGGATGTCTGTGTTGCTTTGTCTCATGTCAGATCGTTGTTTGACTAATATAGTAAATCTAGTAGAAAGTATGGTTGACACAAATGCATTGTTGAGTACAATAGATTACGATATTGTGCCAACCAATGCTTTTTGTTACCAGTGCCCATATGCATCAGAACAGATATCCCAATGGACAGTCAAATTAAAGAAAGTACTAAGATTCCACAGTCATCCTCACCATTCAATTACTGACACTCTCCATAAACAACTCTCATCTCTTCAGAAGAAATGTATCAGGTTGACACTGCCAATATATGACAACAGCACAGGAGTAAACTGCCTGCGCACTACAATGCAATTTCCCCATCCCGAGTTTGTTGATGTGTTGAACCTGCCGTCGACACTCATTCAGAAGATAAAGAGTCATTAGAGTCAAGAGCAGCGCCCAGTTTACAAAGTTGACCTCACTAACTCTTGGAAATATGCAGGACAATCAGTGTTTGTTGACAATGCACAACAAGGTCATAGAGTTCATGATGTAATGATAAACAGTTTATTAGATGATAGCATTGATCTGCATCAACACTTTAAAGTTGGCTATGTGCAAGTACGTTTGTCATGGCTGCAAAGAATCATAAGCAACCCAGACATACTGTGGTTCGTCTATGTCCTGAACAGAGAACCATGAAGTTCGTGTTGTTTGTAAATGCAGAACTGTTGGCTGTGTTGAAGATGTGGTTGTTCTATGTTTATTCTCTGAGAGTTACATTCGTTCATACAATGATTGTATTGCAACATTTTAACTCTCAAGGCATGAAACCATAACACCAATTTCTCTTCATTGCTGGAGAACTATGTTCCTGTAGTCAATTTGACACCCATGAAATTATCTTCCATCACAGCCTATCCCCACCTGGCTACTGTGTCACTTGCAAAGGTTCAGAAAGGATGGGTGGAGTGCAATGACAGTATGCACCTGAAAGAAAACTACCATGAATCTGAAAGATGCATACAGCACATCATTCTATTGCACCAATGTTGCACAACATGTGAGGAGTGATGCTATCTAATCAGCACCTCACTAAACCAGCATCTTGCAACAATAACATTCTGTGTGTGTGTTCCATCTAGATAGTATTTTCTTCACCAATGTACATATTTATTTTTATTATTAGAAGAAGTAAATCTTCATCTAAAACTACTGCTCCAAAACCACTCATGGTGATCTATGTTTCATTTGTTGTACACTATCGCGCAGTCCATGTTAATTACCTGATTTCTGCCATTGCAGAAGACAACTAACAGTACACCAATGTAATGACTGTAGTAGACAATTACTGTTTATCACATCATTTGATGTTTGGATGCAAAACAATATTGTTTATCATTTATTGCAATACAATTTTCAAAATGGTTGTATTGTAATATTGAGCATTTGTAACTTTGATGTTTTACTAATAACTGTAGTGTTACTGCTCAAGTAGACTGAGGTATTAAGCTGTAATCATTAGACAGTCAGCTATGTCTCTTGCAGATGCCTAGTTGTCTGATGTCTTAGCACATATTACTGTATTCAGTTGTTTCACAGTACAATCTACATGGTGAGACAAAGTCAGTAATCTAGTAATACTTATTAGAGTTGCACCACTGTTCTCTACAAATTGTGTTGAGAACTATACTTGTTTGAACACACACTGTTGTTCTCACCTTTTCCTGTTGTTGCTCATTCTGACCTTGACTATGATATTTACAATTGACCTCCACCAAATCCAAGCAGACCCGGGTGCTGGATATTGTACACGCCTGTTATTGAGTTATGTGTTCGCAGATGTTATTACACTGACGTTAACAGCATGAATTCTACATTATGGTATCATCTGCTAGCACTGAAATGCATTTTGAACAGTATCTGCAGGATTATCTGTCACTGTTCTGACTACATTCTCAACACTGAATATGACAAACCTACCAAAAATGACTCAGACTTTTTATTGTCTTAGTATACTCATAATTACAGCTGTGATTATTCAATTAGCTTAGTATGTATTTACAGAATTAGTCATATTATATATGTGAATTTAATAAGTTTGAATCTCTCTTTATAACAGTAAAACAGTCACTAGCATCTTAGCCAGCGTTAACACAGATTATAATTCTCAGGGCAGCATTGGAACATGAGCTAAAATATAGCATATTTAAACAAATTGTAGTACTATTCTCAGATAAAAACTAAGCAGGTAGCACAAACTGTATTACAAGAAAAATCACTAGATCTCCTTTTATGCATCTAGTGTTAAATGTTGGCAAATGTCTCATAAAAAATGGGAAACTGGTACAAGCAATAGCAAACCTGGGGCAGTATAAGCATCCACTTATAATAATTCTCACAGTAACAGTCTTAAGATAACTACTATAAACACTCAAAAAGAATATGAATCAAAATTAAACATTTAATTTCTCACCAAAACAAGACAGATTGGCAAAACCAGCATAAAAGATGGTTCTTAGCTTCGTATGCTCTTTATAAACTGTATATACTTTCCAAGTAACTAAAAACTTAATAAAATTATCTAAGAATTGGACTGTGATCATTACTCACTATTTGCCCTGGGTTGCTAACAACAAGATACTAGTCTCAAAATGGCTCCCAGAGTGTTATTTTGATTCTATTGGCTCAGAAAAGTCACATGATAAGTTAGCCATTTCTTTGTTCTGAGACTGCAAATCTTTGATTGCGACTCGCATCATTTGCGATGATCGATTAATTAGCTTCTCAAAATCTTTGATGTTGTGAGAATAACGTGAGACTTCATTGTTCCTAGAGCCTCTGTAGTTGTTAAAAACATTGAAATTTGTATTTTTTAACAAACTGAGCACTCCTGAACCTCTCTACTACCACTATCATAAATAAATATGATGGGAATAATCATTTTTACTAAGTTTTGCAAAATCTAGTGATATTTTTACGATCTTTGATCGTGACCATGCAAAATCTTTGATCTCAACTGAGTTTGACCACGAGGATTGTTCACGTGCACAAAGAATCTTTGATCGTGAGAATAACATGAGACTTCGGTGCTGCAGCCTCTCTAGTTAAACATTTTTTTTTATAATTTTAAGTTTTTCAACAGACTGAGTAGTCATCAGTCTTTTCACTACTCATCAGACATAAATATCACAGGAATAATCATGTTTACTAAGTTTTCTAAAATTTTATAATATTTTATGATCTTTGATCACGAGCATGCAATTCTTTGTTCGTGACTTTTGTTTGACTGTGAGGATGGTTTGCAGCCTTCAAATTCTTTGATTGTTGAGAATAATGCAAGATTTGAAGTTTGAAAGATATAGAAATAAATAAACATTTTTGTCACAAATTTTCAAAAGACTGTGTGGTCATATCTCTTTTAATTACTTATAAAACATGTATGCAGTTTAAATAACATTTCATCCTGTTTCAAAAAATAATAGTACTTTTAAATCTTTGATCACGAGCGAGCAAAATATTTGATTGTCACCCGGATTGATCACGAGGCTTGTTTGAGAGCTTACAATTTCTTTGTTCACAAGAATAATGTGAGATTTCAACTGTTTCAGATGAGCACTTATAAAAACTCTGTTTTTTTATACATTCTCACCACACCATATAGACACATGTCTATTTATAGGTTAGAAGAACTATCTACCGCAGTAACTATACTAAATAAATGTCTAGTGTTATTTTATTCTTTTTTCATGTTCTTTGATTGTAATTGTGCAAATTCTTTGATTCATAACCATCTTTGATGGTGATGAGGATCATTTGCGAGGGTGCAAATTTTTGGTCGTGCCAAAATGTCAAATTTGGCATGTACAACTTATAAGTTTTGTGTAGCTTTCAGTTTCTTACTCAATTAATATCTTATTGATGTAAATATGTAATTAAATTGATTAGCATAGCTAATTTATACCTCCCAGACACAATAAAATGACCAGTTGCACCTTCTTGCATAGTCATTTGCCACTGTACAGATACTCCATTGAGCAATAGTACCTAGCTATCCTGTCATTATTACTTCCTTATGTATCTTTATCTTTTTCAAACAATCTGCTTCAAATAATATACTATAACTTACTTCTACAATGTTTTGCAACTTTCTGGCAAACAGAACTACCGCCAAACATTATTATAACACGTACCCCGCAACCTATTCTGTAAGGGGTATGGTCTGCATACATAACTAGTGCAACATGTGACATGCATAAAGACAGACCAACCAACAACCATACCTGAGAGGCATGTCACAAGTCACAGCTCCCCCAGCAAGTATGAGGCACCCTTTAAAAGTCTGCAATGCATCTGATTCCCCAACTCAACAGCCACTCCCTCACTCAAAGCAAACACCGAAAATGAATAATTATTAAATTACCACAAGATACCTCGCACCCTACTAGTCCTTAGCCAGTCATCCAGCTCACATCGCATGTATATACCATTGAGTCAGACATTGTTCACTCAGCAGATGACCATCCAGTATAGAAGTTGAATGTGCCACTCACTGGCTACCAATCAGGCATGCACTGACATGTGCATGCACCATCAGTAGTACGTAGTGACAAATATTCTAATTAGACTACCAAGCATCACACAGCAATGTTAGTATGTATCATTTGTGTCAGTTAGTTTGTAATAGTTAGTAATGTAGATAGAGAAGAGGGGGCCATCTGCACCATAATAGTAGTATTGTGGGATTACAGCATGATATCTCTGGACTATCATCAACTGCATTGATGCTTTTTGGCATTCTGACAGCTGAGTATGAAGATACCCCAGCTGCACACATTTGCTATGGTGCATTGCATGTGCTGTCCTGATTCTGGGATGTGTTGTGTAACACTGACAACACTGTTATTGACAAGAGTGGTGAGGGAATTTAGCACTATGGAAAACGGAGTCACTAACCCCGCACTCAGAGAATGTATGTAAACTTAGACCACAAAAGTAGTGGTTGTTACCATTTTGTTGTTCTTTCCTCTGTAGGTCCATTCACAATCCTCATATTGCACAATTTTCCGTCTACTTACTGCAATACACTGCAACTCCTCCTATAAAACCATCGCATTATGTAGCAGCATGTTTAATGACTGCTGTCATAACAACTGGATTGCTACAAGTGGCTCACAACATTTTGCAAGTCACATTTAACAATTCGCAACTTGTAATCTCTGTTGTAAGTGGATATTTGCACCAGTGCTCTTTGCATGGGTGGTCTTTCAACAACCATGACTCTTCTACAATCTGACTCAATATTCAGATAACACTGTAGTGCTGAGAATTATTGAAACTGGTCAAACACTGCAGATTAAAATTTAGCATTTAACAAATACAGTTTTGTAGTGTTTGCATGCTGTCATTGAGCATGCAGTATGCCTTTCTTATAAACTATATTACATTGTCTTACAATACTTATCAATCCAGCAGTACTAATACTTTCTGTTTTCTTTTTTCTTTTTCTGGAGACTGCATCAGACAAGAGTTGACTACATACTTGATGTCTATCATCATGGCCATTTGTTGTAAAGTAAAAGAACTAATTAAAGTGTTAGGTGTACTGCTGGTTCACACTGTCATCCAATGCAGGGTAGCAACATGTCAGCAGAAAAAGAAAATTTCTTCTCTTGCAAGTAGACATATCATAAGTTGCACATTTAAATAAGCACAGTTACCTCCTCTAGTAAAATTAAAACCAGTAGACTTTTTACATGGTACCGGTGCAGACACAACGTGCAGCACTGTCATCAACAAGGCATACATCTGCGGGAAGGAAGCAAATACTGGATGTGTCAGTTCTGCTACTGCACAACACAGCAAGGCAAGTTTTTTCCAAAAACTTGTCCATAGAGCTAAAATTGACTGAGTGATCTCTAGTATAGTGAGACGCAAAGGGAACAGACTGTGTAGTAAGGCTGCATTAAGTAAGATGATTTGTTAATGTAACCATAGCAATTCGTTCCCATTTATGTGCTGAAATGATGTCAGCTATTGATAAATTAAGTTTAAAGATTGAGGAGATGAGAAACAAACTATTGTCTTTTGAACACTTGAACAGAGAAAATATCTCTGTGGTGTTTCAAGGAGATCTGATTTCATCAGAATACTCAGAAGCATTTTTCTGGAAGACACATACCATGCACACAGCAGAAACGGTTGGTTTGATAATTGATGAACATGGAAAATCCAGAATGTGTTGAAGGTTCTATCTCATAAGAGTCTTGACTTTCACCATGACACTGAAGTTGAACAGGTTGCAAGTAACACAAAATTGTCAGCTAAGAAATGGGCATAACACTACATACGCAATATTAGGGAAGAATAAATAATGTCTATTGAAACTTTCCTCGTCAACATTTCTAACCACAAAGAGATCTGAATGACATACTGTTACTGATTAACACCACTGACAAGTGTGATTTGGCCTCACACAGGCCTAATGGGTCACTCCTTGCATGCTTAGAGAGCAGAAACTGTGACAGTGTGTTCCATCAGCTTCGCGATGCTAGTAACAACTCTTGGCATTCTGAAAATTTATACAAAGATTATATCGAGTGAGATCTGTTGTTTGAGACTATATGCACTTTCAGCATTGTCAATGATGGAGACGTAGAAGACTTATGGACTTCATCAAACAGTTGCAAACAACCCATAGATTGAGGTCTAATGCTACTGTTGGTGAACACACAAAAACAATGCATGTATCACTAGTGCAAGAAGCTCAGCTTCTCAATAATTTTGGCCATGAGTTTGCTAGATTTGAAATTAGCAAGACACAAAAATTTGATGTAATCTGTGTATCATGTGAGCGCCTGTTCTATAAACACTTATGTGACAAAATAGACCTGCAGAACATTTCATGCTGGAATGTAATGTGGGGGCGTCTTCATGCATACCTTCTCTTAAAGTCTGACTTTGGATAAGTTGGAACTGTGTCACTCTGTTCTTACTGTTGTAGCAAGATTAAGAGTAACACTTTACCTCCTTGGTCTGTGCTTAACAAAATGGAATTTGAACCAACTCCTCTTGAGATAGCAGTCTTGAACTTGTTTGAGCGGATTCTAATTGAGACCATGAAGCCATTTCAAACAATCATCAGGCTGAATACAAAGACATGAGACCTACCAAACAAAGAACTGTTATGATCTCTGAAAGATTCTGTTGTATATTTGCCTTTGCAAGAAAATGTTAACACTATTTCTCAGGACAATAGTGTAGTCATCTTGGTGAATGGTGTACCAACAAAGGCAAAAACAATATGGCAGAACATAGTCAATGTTGAGAAGGTAAAGCATGCTTTGCAATACCTAAAGGAGAATAATGTTTTTTATGCTGACATTGACATTGATGCATTTGCTGGTCTTTCTACAGGTAATGCTGTGGAGAACTCTGACAAAGCAATACTGGAGAAGGTTGACATTGCAACTGTACAGAATGTCTATGAGCAATTCACCATACACCCATTGCATGGCAAGGATCCAGTGATGGATAACATTGAATTATATCAAATGAAGCAAGTGGAGGGCAATCCTGTAAGTATATGGGAGGCTACTCCAGAAGCTCGTTGTTTTCCTGATCTGTTTCCACTTGGCTCAGGTGGTTGATTAGATGAATGAGAACTTCATGTTCTAGGAGCTGACTATAGGGTCTCAAGAGTTCTACATAAGGATGGCAAGTTTCGGAGAAACATTGTATACCTCTTCCACCTCTTTTGGGAAAGTGAACTTAGTGTCCTATCTGCTAGTATTGCTCATACATTGAGACTTGGTACAGAGTTCAATAATATGACAGCTTACACAGTTATTGGCAATGTTGTAGAACAAAGATGAACACTGCAAGTCAGTCTTTCTTCCATTTTGTCCAGCATGTACGGTACTAAACAACATTGGTACAGATGACACTATGAGGTGATGTGTATGCTGAGATAGTTTGGACCAGCAACATGGTTCGTAACGCTGAGTAGTGCTGAATATTATTGAGATGTTCTGCCTGATCTTCTCAGATGGGTAAACTGATGTTGAGAACATACAAACTATCACTCTCACCGAACTATGTTCACTTGATCCAGTAACTGTTTCATGTTACTTCCACCACCAGTTCCATGTTCTTTTAAAGTTCATGCTGTCTAAGACAAATCCTCCTCTTGGCATTGTCAAGCACTACTTCTGGAGGGTTGAGTACCAAGCTTGTGGAGCTCCACTGATACAAATGTTGCTCAGGATAAAAGATGCCCCACACAATGGTGACAACAAGACAAGTGAGATTCTAAGCTTCATATTGAAGTATGTCACATGTCAGATTCCTGACAAGTATGACAGTGCAACCCTTTGGGAACTGGTTCAGAAATTACAATGACACCTGTGCAGCAAATACTGTTATAGGAAAGTAAATAACAAGGGACAGTGGTACACTTGATGCTGTTTTGGTTTCCCAAGACGAGCTTGCCTGGATGCTTGTCTCAATGATGTCTTTTCAGCCATGCGACACCTCTTGAAAGCAAAGTCAACAAAGTGAGGTATGAACTGCTCATAGAGAATCAGAAGTCTATATCAATGACTATAGCCCTTTCTTCTGTTGATAAAAAAGGGAAGCAAACAATGATGTTCAGTTTGTTGCTGATAATTCAATGGCTCTGGTGAGGTATGTCACATCACACATCACTAAGCATAAGCATACAAACCTGCAAGAAATGTGGGAAGAGTTGTCTAACTGTGATAGGTCAATGTCTTCTAGGCTATGGTCACTGGGACTTAAGACTCTGTCACACTGTGAGGGTGGAGCCTATGAAGCAAGTGACTGACTTACAGGTGTATGTTTATATGGCAAGTCAGACTCCATTCATTCCCTGAATGTGAACTACAAGCAGAACAGGTGTCATGTCCTTAAGAGCCATGAAGAGATTGAGGATCTGGTGCTACAAGACCAACATCCACAAATATTCTCAAGAGCAACTTGATTGACAACTACTATCCACAGTGGCACAGTGCTATGGACGATCTGTGTCTCTTTGAAGTTGCTCAATGGTATGATTACAAGTGGGGCGTTCCTTCTGACCCAGAGAAGAGCATATATAAAGTCACTGGGTTTGAAGGCTCACTTGTGAAAAAGTGAAAACCACGGCTAATTGACCACTGTAAACTCAGCTTGAACACAACAGAAAGCAAAGAACGTTACTATTTTGCTCTGTTGTTTCTGTTCAAGTCTTGGAGATCAGAATCTGAATTGAAAGGATTATCTGACACATATGAGCAAGAGTTTCATAGAAACTTATGATACCTTTAAGAGTCATGTCTCTGACACTTACATTGACAGACTTGAAATGGAAAAAAATCAGGTGGAGAACGCAAAGAAAATTATGGATGATGACACCCCAGTGCCATCACAGGAAATGGTTGATGATGGAGAAGGGACTCATGGTTCCCCTTTTCCTCCTAATGACCCAGCTGTGCTAATGTCAGAGGTAGAGGGCACAATGCAACAAAGCATGCAGTTCTCAGAGTCAGCTGCAAACATTGTTGACAACTTGAACTCACACCAAAAAGTTGTGTATTACTCTGTGATACATGCTGTGCAACAAGGTATTCAGCACAATACCAGGCACTGTGTTTGTGAGGATCACACACCAGTGAGGATGTTTGTTAGTGGTGTTGCTGGGACTGAAAAAAGTTTCTTGATTGAAGCTATAAGCAAAGGTGTGCGTGACCTTACTAACTCTGCAACCTCAGTTATTGTTGCTGCTCCTACAGGTTTGGCAGCTTACAACATAGGTGGTCTCACACTTCATAGGTTATTCATGTTGCCAATTGAGCATGGCAAGAGTGGTGATTGCAGGAAATTGTCATATGACATTGCCTCTGAACTGAGGTCAATGTTTGACAAGATGCATTTGCTGATAATAGATGAGATCAGCATGGTTTCAAATGTTCTCCTTACATATGTCCACCTACATCTACAGGAGATACTAAGTACCAATGATGACATACCATTTGATGGTAAGAATATTCTTATTCTTGGGGATATCCTTCAACTGGCTCCTGTAAATGGCAAACATGTTTTCTGTACTCTTTCCATTGAAGAGGCAAAGAAAACAATTGGATGCATAGGTGGAGTCAATCTGTGGGAGTTCTTCTCATATGTTGAACTCTCACAGAATATAAGACAGCAATGTGACATGTCTTACAAAGCATTGCTTGATGAGGCTCGCATTGGTGCATTGTCACTCACTCATGTTGAAATGCTAAGACAGTGCATGATCACTAGAAATAATGCTCCTATTCAGGATGCTTGTGATATCTTTGCACATGTGCTGAAATCTGAGGTACATGTTGTATGTCTATTCCCAAGAATTAAACAGTGTGCAGAGTTCAATGAGATCATGATGCAGAGAGAACAGCAACATATTGTCACTCTCACATGCATAGATACCATAGATGGTGTAAGTCTATCGTGAACAATGGTATCAAAAATGGTCGAGTGTCTCACAGTGCTCACAAGTGATGTGTCACGTACTGCTGGCTTGGAAGCTATGCTACCACTGTGTAGAAATGCACATATCATGCTTCACAGAAACATTGATGTTGAGAGAGGTCTTGTGAACAGAGCCATTGGGTACATCCATGAGTTCCAGTACAGTGTGCAAAATACAACTGTGGAGTTTGTGGTTGTTAAGTTTGATAACTGTGAAACTTCTCGACCAATAGACAGAGTTACAGTCAAGTTTGAGCTTGTGAAAGACATATGTGACAAGGAAACCATTTTCATTTTGTGCTGCTTATGCAGTGTCCATACACAAGTCACAAGGGCTCAGCCTTGATAGTGCCATTGTAGATATAGGCACTGATATATTCAAGGATGGGATGTCTTATGTTGCTTTGTCTCATGTCAGATCGTTGTTTGGACTACACATAGTAAATCTAGCAGAAAGTAAAGTGCGTGCTGACACAAAATGCATTGTTGAGTACAACAGATTACGTATATTGTGCCAACCAAATGCTCCTTTGTTACCAGTGCCCAGATATGCATCAGGAACAGATATCCCAATGGATGAAGGGTGCAAATTAAAGAGAAAGCACACTAAGACTCCACAGTCATCACCTCACCATTCAATTACTGAGCACTCTCTCCATAAACAACTCTCATCTCCGCCTGTGAAGAAATGTATCAGGGTTGACACACTGCCAATATATGACAACAGCACAGGAGTAAACTGCTCTGCAAACACTACAATGCAGGCACTTCTCCACATCCCTGAGTTTGCTGATGTGTTGAACTCAAGTCAGTCGACACCTCATTCAGAAGCATTAAAAAGAGTCATTAGAGGTAGTCAAGAGCAGTTGCCCAGTTTACAAAGCTTGACTCCTCTACGACTAACTCTTGGAAAATATGCAGGACAATCAGTGTTTGCTGACAATGCACAACAAGATGTCACAGAGTTCATGATGGGAATGATAAACAGTTTATTAGATGATAGCATTGATCTGCATCAACACTTTAAAGTTGGCTATGTGTGCAAGTACACAAGTTTGTCATGTGGCCACAAAGAATCACAAGCAACTCAGGACATACTGTGGCTGTCTGTCTATGTCCCTGAACAGAGAACCATGAAGTTCTGTAAGTTGTTTGCAAATGCAGAAACTGGTTGGCTGTGCTGAAGATGTGGTTGTTCTAGTGTTTGCTCTCTGAGAGTTACATCTTCAAGTTCATACATAATGATTGTATTGCAACATTTTAACTCTCAAGGCATGAAAACCACAACACCAATTTCTCACTTCATTGCTGGGAGAACTATGTTCTCAGGAAGTCAATTTGACACCCATGAAATTATCTTCCATCACAGCCTATCCTTTCACTCTGGCCACTATGTCACTTTGCAAAGGTTCAGAAAGGGATGGGTGGAGTGCAATGATACAGTATGCACTCTGAAAGAAAAACTACCAAGGAATCTGAAAGATGCATACAGTACGTCATCATTCTCCATTGCACCAATGTTGCACAACATGTGGAGGAGTGATGCTATCTAATCACAGCACCTCACTAAACCAGCATCTTTGCAACAATAACATTCTGTGTGTATATTCCATCTAGATAGTATTTTCTTTCCACCAATGTACATATTTATTTTTATTTAATAGAAGAAGTAACACCTTTCATCTAAAACTACTGCTCTGTAAAACCACTCATGGTGATCTATGTGTTCTACTTGTTGTACACTATCGCTACAGTCCATGTTAATTACTCTGATTTCTCTGCCATTGCAGAAGACAACCACAACAGTACACCAATGTAACAGACTGTAGTAGACAATTACTTGTTTATCACACTGTCATTCTGATACGTTGGATGCAAAACAATATTGTTTTCATCATTTATTGCAATACAATTTTCAAAAAATGGTTGTATTGTAATATTGAGCATTTGCAACTTTGATGTATTTACTATAATAACTGCAGTGTTACTGCTCAAGTAGACTTGAGGGTATTAAGCTGTAATCATTAGACAGTCAGTGCGTCATGTCTCTTTGCAGATGCCTCAGTTAAGTCTGTATGTCTTAGCACATATTACTGTGTATTCAGTTGTTTCACAGTACAATCTTACATGGTGATGACAAAGTCAGTAATCTAGTAACACGCTTATTAGAGTTGCAACCACTGTTCTCCACAAATTGTGTTGAGAACTATACTTGTTTGAACAATACACATCAGGTTAAGTTCTCACTCCTTTTCCTGTTGTTGTCTACATTCTTGACCTTGACTATGATACTTACTGAATTGACCTCCACCAAATCCAAGCAGACTCGAGGGTGCTGGATATTACACACGTCTGTTATTGAGTTATGTCTTCGCAGATGTAGTTATTACACTGACGTTAACAGCATGAATTCCTACATTATGGTATCATCTGCTAGCACTGAAATGCATTTCTTGAACAGTATCTGGCAGGATTATCTGTCACTGTTCTTGGACTACATTCTCAACACTGAATATGACAAACTCTACCAAAAAAATGTGACTCAGACTTTTACATATGTATATAATGCTGAACTTCAAATTTAATGTATATTGCTTACATAGACTCTGAGCTATTTCTGTTTGTTGAAAAAAAAAACAGAAATAATTGTATGCATGCATTCATTAACTGTCCCAAAACTGCTGTATATATGCATTTAATGTTATTGCATTGCATTAAGTGCTACTGTTGATATTGCTCATAGCTGAGTATAGAGATGTGTACATGTGATTATCTGGCCTATTTCCATTATAGAATGCATTTCTATATATCTGTGCAGATGTGTGCAACTGATAATTCAACAGAAAATCTAAACAATGATTGTGTACTTCTGCTCCACAATGCAAACAATTGGTATGCTCTTGTTTTTACAGGATCATCCATATTTTAGAGGTCGGATGAGGAATTTTTTCCCAGTTCCACAAATGATAAATAGTTGAAAAAAAAACACATTGATTTACAGATGGACCAACCTTTTCAGCATCAGTAGAAAAATGGCTGTGAAATGAGCAGTCCTCACCACACCATGATACTGTGAAATATTCAACACATTCTTTACTTGCTTTCATTTGTTTTTAACTTCTTGATATTGGTTGGTCCACTTTCAAATAAATAACTGCTAGCAAACAAAAAATAGTATTAAAATATATGTAGACATTAGTTATAAAGTACAATAATACTCAAATACAAAATGTAAAAATGTCTGCTATTTTACTAATACAGAATAAATACATAAGGACAAATAAAACTTCATAATGTCTCTATTGACATCCAAGTAAAACTGTCTAATCACATGTAAAATATTGTCACCTACTTTAACACTGTTGGCATAATCTACACATGTGGGTCTCCTATAAAAAAATGTATTAATATGCTCATGAGAACCACTAACATTTTCTTACTGTCTCATGTGCACATGCAATCAATAACTAAATGTCATAAAATCATGAATTACATAAAAATCTAATTCTATTCTAATGACTTGTCTTAATAAGGTGTCAGATGGTGATACCCACATGTAAAATAATGTATTCTTAGTCTTCATTCTCTTAATGTCTAAGTGGGCAGTCTATTTCATCAATGAATTAGTGTCAATGGACACATTACTAATACTACTCAGCAATAAATGTAAGCAAAATAAAGATTTGCTCACTACATATTCTCTAACATAAACGTCCATATGTAATCACTTACTAATTCTACATACAATCTTAATTCAAAACATAATACAGTTTAAAATGAAACAGTGTAGATTAACTGTTTGAAATACCAAAAATCAAAAAGCACCCAAAAATGATCAAGAATATATACAAGGAATTGTTTTTTTGCTCATCCTAAGAGCAACCAAACAATTCAGCCTAAAGATATTTAAATACTGAAATAATAAACTAATTATAAACCTTATCCTATGTGTCTCGAGTATTATTTAAAAGCAATTCTTGTCACAGAGGTATAGTGTTGATCTACATGTGTTTTATTGGGGTGTGCCTGTTCACTAACAACCCACTGCCTGGTCAAGGTTCTGTGACAGGCATTACCTGCCTCAGCCTGTGCAACCCTTCAGTCTAACAACTACTCAGTATTTGATATATACATTGATACCATTCAAGATCATGCTATTACTTCAACTGTACCTCTCCATTCAGTATGCACTGCATTGCCCCGAGTATGTGGGGGGGCAGTGGAGAGAGGATCTCCTGGGGGGGGAAGGGAGCAGGGATGGCTAAGCTGAGACTGTGCAACTCCTCTGAGTTCTAACTTCTAAATGAAGTAGTAATAGAATCCATGTCCATGCCATTATTTGTGTTCTGCATTTGTACTTAAAATTGAATTCCTGGTCAGTAAGTCTTCACACACTACCTGGTTAAGGGTGTACAACTGCTCAGTGTTCTAACCTCTCTACAGCAGGAATGAGGCATGATTAATCAATAATGCACAACAGGGCCTGGGTATTGTGGGTTTACCCACACCTTGAATGGTATCTTACGAGGAACAGCCAAGTGACTTCACTGCACAAAAAGTGGGCAAATACACAATAACCCACATCCTGACCTGCCTCTTGCATGTGTGTTTGTGTGTGGGGGGGTATTGTGTGACTCAGCCAGCAAAATTGCTCACTGTTGTAAGTTGTGTGCAGCTCAAATGAGAGAGTAATACCATTTATTCACAGATGTTTCTTTAGCCTATGCATCTACACTCACCCTCCACTTCCTGGTAAACAGTGGCTGTACGTGCAAGCATTGCCTAGCTGAAAATATGCAACCCCTCAGTATCCTACCTTCATCACACATGTACTAACATACTAAAATGCCAGCAGAATAGGCCTAACAGTCTTTCGTGTCTGCTCGTTTGGTCAGCCCCCACCCTGGGAGCTGACCTTGCTGCCCCCCTTGCCCTCTGTGGCTTCTCCCTTCCCAGTTCTGGATATTCTCACTGCACTGGATTTTGCTTCCAGAACCCTTCCCCTGTACCTGTCCCACCCCATGCCAAGCTAGTCTCAATAGGTGCCCCACACGGCAACCCACATCAAGTGCCACCCCCACGTCTACACATTGAGCCCCACAGGGCTGCCCACCCCCTGCCCCCAAAACCTACAGAGACTGCCCCACAGAGCTACCCACACCCCCAGCACCCTAAATCCCCCATTGTAAAATGCCCCTCAGAGTGCCACTGTCATTCCCTCACCCATGCCCCAATCCCCGAGTTGTTGGCCATGAAATGCAACAAATAACCTATCAACACCTGATACTCTACTGGCCCCCACCCCCACCCATCCATGCCAGCCCTCCCACCACACACTCACCCATCCACAGTCAGCAACTGGCACAACGCACCTCTGACCTCCATGCCCAGAATCTAACTCACTTATGTAGGCCCACAACAGTACAAATGTGCTCAGAAATAAATGTCTGATCATGTTTTCCAGTAGCACTCCTACATAAGTCATTCAGCGGCTCACTGTGGAGGTGAGAGTTCGGTGTGCCAGTCATTAGCTGGGAGCAGGTGTGGAAGGGGTTGATGGAGTGCTGGCATGACTGTGTGAGGGGAGGGGAACCAGTAGACTACCAAGGTTTGTCACGTTATTTACTGCATTTCTGCTATTGACTCGGGCATCGAAGCACAGGTGGGGTGATGACAGCACCACCCTGCGAGGCCTTTATCAATGTGGAATTCAGGGTGCTGGGGGTGTGGGCAGCCCTGTGGGACATTTAACATACACATAACCATGTACTTGGTGTGAGTCACCCTGCAGGGCCATCACTGTATGGAGAGGCAAGTACAATATGAAGATCAGGCAGGATCATGCATAATACCCAGTGTGGCAACAACAAGGATGGTCTGCCCATGTGGCGGGGGTGGGGCACGAGTCAGGATCCACAAGACTGTCATAGTACAGATGTAAGTTACAGCAGCTAAACACACCTGACAAGTAAAACCTACATTGACACCAGCAAGACCAGGTACCATACAAATTTCAACCCACTTACGCAATAGAAAATGCTGAATGCAGAACATGCAATACACAATGCAATATCTCCACCAAACAAATTTTCACCAACACATAAACACTGTAATTCACATCTACAGGACACAGTGTAAGCACTCTCCAAATTTCAAGTAAAAACACCAAACCATTTCCAAGATATTTAAGAGCAAAGAATGTAAAAACTGACCTATTTATTCCATAAAATCTGACCATCTTGTCCCTTCCTCGCAATCAAAGATGGCAATCAAAGAATCTCACAATCAAAGAATTTGCAGGCTCACAATCAAAGAGTTTGCAGGGTCATGATAAAAAAATTAAAAATGGTCAGACTAGACTTTTAGCCATAATAACCTGAAACCACCACCATGCCTCGATAAAACAAAGCCCACTGAGCAAAACCTGCCCTCATTTCTCTTCCTAGGCCACCCCTGAGCTGAGAAATTTGCATTTTACAAAGGGCCATCTCGTCCCTCCCTTGTGATGCAGGATCGCGATCAAAGAACCTTATGATCAAAGAATTTACAGCCTTGTGATTAAAGAAATTGCTCATGATCAAAGAATAAAAAATGGTGAAAGTCAAATTTTATGCTGAATAAAATGAAACCACCACCATGCCTCAATAGAATGAAGCCCCCTGAGCAAAACCCACCCTCATTTGTGTTCATAGCTTACCCCTGAGCTGAGCAATTTGCATTTTTCAAAGGGCCATCTCGTTATACCATCACGATGTAGGATCGCAATCAAAGAATCACACAATCAAAGAATTTGCAGGCTCGTGAACAAAGAAATTGCAGTCTCATGATTGGAGATTATAAAAATGGTGAAACTCGAGTTTTAGGTATAATTACATGAAATCGTTGCCATGCCTCAACAGAATGAAGCCCCCTAAGCAAAACCCACCCTCATTTGTGTTCCTAGGCCACCCCTGGGCTGAGAAATTAGAATTTTTCAAAGGGCCATCTCATCCCTCGATCACGATGCACAATCATGATCAAAGAATCTCGCAATCAAAGATTTTGCAGGCTCGCAAAGAAAGAAATCGCATGCTCATGACCAAAAAATAAAAAATAGTGAAACCCAATTTGTTGACCGATTTAAACGGAACCAATGGCATGTTTCGATAGAATGAAGCCCCCTGATCAAAACCCACCCTCATGCGGTCACGTGATGGCAGCCTAGGAGAAAGCAGCTCGAGTCTAGCTCTGCTACCAACCTAGAGAATAATCCTTGAATTGAATCAACACAGGTTATTTTTGTGGATAATTCAGCTACTCTAGTATTGCAGGAAAGACCCTGATTCATTAAAATTTAAAAAATGGAGGCTTTTGTCAAGAAACAAGCCTTAAAACATATGCCACCTCCTTCACCGGAAGAAGAACAGGCCACGAAGCGCCCTCGGCAGGGAACTACAAAATCAACATCGGAGGCCCCAGCGTTAACGGAGGAACATTTTCCTGGAGATAATTGCCCCACTACAAAGCTCGATAGAAGAAATCTCAACAGAAATTCGGAGTTTCAGATCATCTTTAGAATCTCTCGCTACTAAAGTTGGAGATAATGAAATTAGAATTAAATCAACAGAAGCAAGAATGGATAAATGCGATTTAGAGAGAGTTACCTTGGGCAAAAGAATCAGGAAGATGGAAGACAAATTAGAAGACTTGGAGGGGAGAAGCAGAAGAAGTAATTTAATTATCTTCGGCATTCCGGAAAAAGAAGAAGGGACAGCACCAGCTTTGTTTACGCAGAAGCTCCTTGAAAAAATAGTGGGTCCTTCTCCAAACGGCCCCAGCTACATAGTGGAGCAAGCGCACAGGTCCTTCCGCCCCCCTCCAGCTATGGGTGCGCAGCCTAGACCCATTATCTGCAAGCTTTTAAATTATCTGAACAAGCAGCACGTACTGGCGAAAGTTAAAACAATGCAAGAACTCTCTTGGGAAGGCAATCGAATCAGGGTAACCCACGACCTGCCTTACTCCATGAGACTGAAACGCCAAGAGCTTCATTCAATAGTTTAAAAATTAATTGCAGCCGGAATCCAATTCCGAGTCAAATACCCTGCAATACTGCATGTTAAAATAAATGATAAATGGCAGTCTTATGAAGGAGCTGAAATTGCGTGGCAGAACCTTACAAAATCTCTCCCAGAACTGTTTAAATAAACATCTCTGATTGCTGCAACGTATCTACAGAATGTTAAATAGAAAGCATAGGATCTACTGATTTAATAAGCACGGAGCATTCATTATTCAAGGTATTGCAATGTACCTACGGAAAACCCTTGAAATACTGCTACATTTCATGAATATCTCCTCTTTTAACGAGACAAGTACTGGCTGGAACCCATGCATTTCTTGCTCAGCGCTTCCCGCGAATATACCCAAGTTTTGCATTGTTTATGTAGCAGGGGCTCCAGCGGGACTCAAACAAGCATCCAGGTCCTAAGGAGGTTTGAATTGACATCTTGGTTTTGCCTTCGGGTCTAATCCCATGAAATGGAATGTTGCTGATCCCTTTCTTCTTTTTTCCTCGGAGGGGATGGAGATGGGGACCCTGATCGACTTTCGATAATAGACGAGGATGCTGAGCTGACTTGTGCATCAGTTCGTGCAGGATGTAGTGCGGTACTGTCCACTGAAATAATTGGCAGCAGAGGGCTAGTTGTCGGCTGTGATTCCCACAATGTTGGCACAGTCACCAAATGAGTGTTCCATAGACTGGATGATACCCAGGAATACTATCAGCTTTATAATGCCAAGATTAGAGGCGCTGCCTCATGAGAGGAGTGTTGGTATCTGAACAGTCAATTATCAGTGGATAATGAATGTGAGAGCTAGTTCACGAATCTTGTTAAATGTATTTGCTAGTCGGCATGATCGCATGTACTTCAGGCTGGTGCCGACGGGATGTGGGCATGCAGATGGTGCCCTGGATGACAGCATTGCAGCATGATCTAGAGGTCCAGAGATGCACGGAGTATCCTAGGAGGGGGAAAAAGCATCTTCGGAACATTTTGCAGCCATGACTTGATGCTTGGGTCCCTCATTGTGAAAGGGTGACAGTCAGTGGAGGAGTCTCAAGGTTCTGAGGAATTACAATGCTGACGACAGGAGAATCCTGGCGAGAGAGATCCTTGCTTCCCGGGAACGATGGTTGAAATTCTAGACTAGCATGGGTAACTTTGATCGTGGTAAGCTTTGTGTTTTAAGCCAGGCTATAAAGGAGCACTGCCAGGGGAGAACATCGCTACGCTGGGGGTTTGCGATATAATTAAAAGATATTGAAACTGCAGCTCTCAAACAGTGATATATTCAAACTGGGAAAGTCCTTATGATGCATTGGAAACGTCTCGTCCTGATAGGGATGATTAGATTGGACAGTTGAGGACTGACTTATGTTTTATTAATACAATGGTTGGATCTCAATCAGGGCTACATGGAAATCCTTAATTAGAGTTATACATAGTGATTATATAGATGAATAAGGACTACTCCCAATTCAATTAACAGTTGTACCAATATATTGGGTAATTTTGAACTTGGGTGTTTGATTCTTGATACTGTGAAGCAGTATTTACTTGGCCCCCACTACTGGGGGGATACTACTTGATAATTTCTAGGAAAATTCATATTACTATATCAGAAATAGTGTTTGCTAGCATCAAGTACAAAAATGCTGGTATAATTTGGCTACAAGGGCAAATTTAACTGCTCCTTACTAAAGAGAGTTTTCTGGCTTATGGAGTGGCAAATAGTCCTTTTGTTTAATAATATAGGAGATTATTCCCCCCCCCTTTTTTTCCTCTCCTTTCTTAGTATGGAATTTCTCGAATAGACTATTCGAGGGGCATGAATATAACGGATTAAGATATAATGTGTAACAGATCTAAGTTTGTGTAGCAGACAGACTTTCTGCTGGGTTGATATAGATCACATGATGATAGTGTATAGCAGAACATTGTTAGAACTGGGGATGTTTTTCATCTTTGGAGGGTTACTTGTATTGCAGGGAGGAAACGGGGGGTGGGACAGCATCTACTTAATCAAAAAGGAAAGAACGAGAGCCATTTACGGAGAAATGACTGTTTTAGTTAACTTAGAATGTAGCAGGGAACTTTTTAAATTATATCTCCACTTTTTGTTAAGATAAATCATGATGTTGAATGTTAATAACATTGTAAGTTGGAATGTTAAAGGGGCTCGGGAAAGGTGCAAAAGGCAAATTATACTAAAACACCCTTCGACCCTTAATTGTGATGTGGCATGCCTACAAGAAACACATCTTAAGAGAGAAGATGCTCAATTGTTTAGGAAGTACTGGGTAGGGCAGACATTTGGAGCGGGTATTTCAACCTATAAAGGGGGGGTCATTATTTTACTTCATAAAAGATTACATTTCAAATTAGAAAAGGAAATATGGGACATACAAGGCCGATATATTTTAATAACTGGAATCTTATTGGCCCAACAGATCACTATAGGTTCAATATATGGCCCCAACATAGATTCCCAGCAATTTTTTGTACAGTTGTTGGACAAGTTAGACCCACAATTTACCGGGATTATGTTGCTAGGTGGGGACTAGAATATAACTCCACAGCTGGTAGGGAACAGGTCGGACAACAGAAGATCTGGGTTATCCCCAGCTCAGAGAGCCTTGAGAGAGATGATGGAAGGATTGAACCTAGTGGATGTCTGGCGACTTAACAATCCAGGGGTTAGGCAATATACCTTCTTTTCAATGCCGCACAAAACTTGCTCTAGAATAGATTACTGGCTAGTAAGTAGTTAGGTACTTCCCTCGATTCTGGATGCACAAATTCATACCAGAGTAGTTTCGGACCACTCCCCAGTGTCAATAAAATATGAGTCAAACCCGAGATATAAGAGGGACTTTAGATGGAAATTTAACAACCAGCTGCTACACGATCCTCGTACATATGACCACCTAAACAATTTTATAACTCACTTTCTCGAGCATAATTTGGGTTCAGTTAATAAGATTGATATTGTTTGGGCAACTCTGAAATGTGCTTTAAGGGGGGAATGTATTAGAATTACACCTACCAAAAATAAGAAAGAAAAGTTGAGGATAGAGGAAATCATTAGGGCCATCAAAGAAACGGAATGTACTATTACCAAACAAGCATCAGCACCAGATTGGGTTAAGTTGCACCAATTACATTCCCAACATTCCTCCATTATGTTGCAGAAGGCTGAACTAGCACTCCGGAGAACCAAGATTAAGTACCTTGAGGCTGGTGATAGGGCTGGAAAGCTTTTAGCGCTTAAGATTAAGCAACTTGACTCCAACAGATATGTGAGCGCTATACAAAGCAAAATAGGTGACCCTATTGTTACAGACCCTAAAAAAATTGCGGAAGTGTTTAAGGAACATTTTAGCGAAGTTTACTGCGTCCCAGTGAAAGACAGGGCTAGCATAGGTGATATAAACAACCATCTAGACACGATAGATCTAGTGAAGTTGGACCACATTGAAGTGACAGTATTGGAGGCACCCATTCAAGTACAGGAAGTGAAGCAAGCAATAACTCAGCTTGCTCCAGACAAGTCTCCAGGTCCAGATGGCCTAACTATCAATATATACAAAGCCTTCACAGACATAATTTCCCCATATACTGACTAAAGTATATAACTACTGGTATTGCCAGGGGCTCTCGGAGGGTAATTTCCTTGAAGCCTTCGTAACACTCATTCCCAAACCAGGTCGAGATCCAACCCTCCTGGGGAACTACAGACCAATCTCCCTGCTAAATGTAGATATTAAAATATTAGCAAAAATCCTAGCTGGCTGATTAGGACCATTTATGCCCAAAATGATGAGTGATGTGCAGGTCGGCTTCATGAGCTACAGAGCATCAAGTGATCACATACGTAAATTGCACTATTTAATAAGATGAGCACAAGAAGTATTGACCCCAGTAGCTTTATTAGCATTAGATGCAGAAAAGGCGTTTGATAGGGTCTCTTGGGACTTCCTATTTGCCGTTCTATCCAAATTCGGGTTACCAGATGGTTTTATACACTGGGTCAGGTTATTATACAGGTCTCCCAAAGCACAAATATGGTGCAACGGAATACTGTCAGACCCCTTCTCCCTTTCATGTGGCACCAGACAGGGGTGCCCGCTCTCCCCATTTTTGTTCAATTTATACCTGGAACCCTTGATTCACAGAATGCACATGGTACAGGAGATCAAGGGAGTACAAATTGGCAACAGGAGGTACTTGGTTTCAGCGTATGCGGATGACCTGCTCCTGCATATCGAGGATCCGGAAATAGGTATCCCAAAGGTGACGTATGAAATAACACAATTCTCAAAGGTCTCTAATTACAAACTTAATATTTCCAAAACAAAGTTTTTCCCACTTAATTCTAGATGTCTCCCGAGTATATCCAAAGAGATGGGGTTTTGCTGGGAGGCAAACTCCCTACTATACTTAGGAATCAAGGTTACACGAGACATAACCACAATGATAAATGAAAACCTGAATAGTCAGGTCAAAATAATCAAACAAGATCTAAATAGATGGACTCTGTTACCGATATCTCTCTGGGCCAGAATCGAAATAATCAAGATGAATATACTACCGAGGATTCTGTACCCCTTAAATATGTTAGGCCTCTACCTGCCAAAAGCATGGTTCCGTCCACTACAAACGATCCTTAATGAATTCATATGGAGAGAAAAAGCTGTTAGACATTCTTATAGGAAACTTACTGCATCAAGGAAGTCTGGTGGACTAGCGCTTCCATCCTTTTATAAATACTATATGGCTTCACATGTCAGTAAGTTAGTACATTGGACTTCCCCACTCACAGTGGGGAATCCCAACCAATAAGCCCCCCTTGGATTATCATAGAGAGGGACTTAGTTCATAATTCGGCTCTTGCACTAGGTTCAATTCCATTTCTATCTTTCAGACTCCTACCTAGAGCACTGAGAAATACCCACATGGGTGGTCACTAAAGCCCTACAACAAATTCAAAAGCTAACCTGGTGAAACTTGCCAGACCAACCTATCTTATACAATAAACATTTTCAAATACAAGGAACTCCAATCACTGCCAAGTTCCTGAAACCACTAAGCGGGTTATCATTGGGAGATTTGGCCCCTAAAGGGAACTTGTTATCATATGAACAAGCCTGCATTCGAGTACCAGAGTTAAACGTGAAAATTTACGAGTATTTGCAGATTAGGGACTCGATAAAAGCCCACCTAGCGAAAGCTGGAAAATGGGATGAAGAGGGATTTGAGCTGTCTTCTCTTTTAAAGATTGCAAAACAAAAGCATCCAGTGTCCAAAATATACCATGAATTCCAGACTAGAGATAAATGGAACCCCACCAAAATTAGTCAATACTGGAAACAGAGATTAAAGCCTGAAGAGAAAAAAGTATGGGAGCAGGTATGGAAAAATAGTAGAAAATATATTAGACAGGATCGATATAAGCTGCAGCAATTTAATATTATACATAACCTATATTACACTCCCTCTAAATTACACAAAATGGGAAAATTAGAATTGCCCAGATGTAACAGGTGCAGGACCAGAGAGGGTGATTTATATCACGTTTTATGGACCTGCGCCACAGTTTGCCCCTTTTGGAGCTCTATCAGTAAATCCGTGCAATCAGTATTTGGGCTAGAGCCTTTTTTTATGCCGGAGGTATGTTTGCTAAATGTGTTCCCCAGTGATTTGGGTACACAAAGGAAAGCTTTTATGGCTATTATATCTGCAGCTGCAGAGGCAGTTATTCTTAGGCACTGGAAAGAGGTTAAGACTCTATTGGTGGTTGAATGGTATAGTGAGGTCATGTTGGCACTGCAATTAGAATTACACATAGCAAAAATGAATAATAAGATACAATCCTATAATACAAAATGGGGACTGCTAGAGGCGGTCTTGATGACCTGGAAGCCGTAGTTTTATAATGCCTTTCAAACCCCAAAGGATGGGCTTACTATACTTCCCGAGCCCCTTATTCAACTTTATTTTATTTTATTTAAGGAAACTGTGTGGTTCTCTTGTGTGGGTAGATGCTGGGGGAGGGCAGGGGATCACCCCTGAAGGTAATGGTGAATGGAGTGGTATAGTTGGAAAGTTAAAAGTTTTTACGGGGAATGCTATTTCCACCGCTGTTACTTACATACAATCACTATTCAATGAAAATTGGTGTTAGGCATATGTAGAATTGTTAAGGTACAATTATTCTCTGTAAAGTCAATAAAGTGTATGGAATAAAAAAAATAAAAACACCCTCATTTGTGTCTCTAGCCTACCCCTAAACCAAGATATTTGTATGTTTAGCTCGTGATGTAGGATCGCAATAAAAGAATCTCACGATCAAAGAATTTGCATGCTTGTGATCAAAGATTGTTAGTGAGCCACGAACAAAGATTTTTAAAGCTTGTAACTCTATTTTTTTACCAATTTGGATGAAATCAAAGGCATGGCTTGATAGATCGGAGTCCCCTGAGTAAAGCCCATCCAGGTTTTACTTCAGAAGTGACCCCTGAGCTATTTGTGTTTTTCCGATCGGAAAACAAAAAACAAGATGGCGGACCTCACGATCAAAGAATTTTGAAAATTCTCAGGGACAAAGATTCTTGAACCATGAGGCTGCAAATTCTTTGGTTGCCAGGTGGGACCAGATGGCCAGAACCCCATTATTTGTTTGCAAAACATACATATACATTTTCCCATTGACTTATAATGGTAACTTAAAAGTGCTATAACATTTGAATGCCTCAATATTTTTTCACCAAATGAAAAGCGGCATGTTCGGCCACCAAAGCTCTTTCAAACAAGCCATGTTGCAGAGCAGCACACCACACGATGGCCACGCAGGGCCACATCCAAAATCCCAAAAGCTGCCTCCAAAAATGGATAATTTTGCATTTTTCAGTGTTTTCATACGCAAAGACCATAAGTCCGACTGAAACAAAATTTGGCAAATCCAGAGAGCTGCCATGCCCCACCATGCATTCCAAATTTCAGGGAAATCTATTGAACAGGTCCAAAGTTATTAATATGCAAACTTTTGACTTTAACATGTAAGTGACAAACTGAACCATAACTATAGTGGTGCGACCGCGCCACTATAATGTATAAGCCAAGTAGCTGTATAATCATAGCGCTCTCCATTAGTCATCATATTCCCACAAGAGACAACAAAGAACAACTATCAATGCATTTTACCTGAAATAAAACAAAAGAAAAGAAAAATGCCCCCAATACGCTTAGACCATCTGTTATTTAAAGGAACCCCACCACCAAATCATAGAAAGGGACTCCTTGTATGCAGATGAGCAGTAAACCAACCTGAACCCAGAAAACTTGTGTTTTTTAATTCCGATCTGTGAAAAGCAAAAATAAATATCATAACAGTGTGCTTACAGAACCAATAAGAAACAAAATGAATTAGTCCACAGAAATATTAAAAGTAAAAATCAAAATAACCATAAGTATCATGCTTCATAATAAAATTGTTCAGCTTCTCTGTTTCACTAACTAGCTCGGCTGCTCTGTAAGTAATGTTATAAAATTTCAGGCACCAATAATGGTACAGATATTTCAAATACAATAATTGGAGAGTTTTAAGTGTATGATCAGAGTCCATTAGAATCAAAGTCTACTCAATTCTTCATTAAAGCTGTGATTTGAAGAACTAATCCATCTCATTTATTAGTAACAGCTTCCCTTTTCAGCAAAATCTTAGCCAATAGTTCCAGTCTAGAAAGAGAAAAATAGCAACTGGCAGATAACAATATGCATATTCACATTCATAAGTATTACACAGTTTATAAAATCATTTACAGAAATGGGGTCCAGTTCAGTTCATTGTTAAATCCATTTTGGGTTAATGGTTTTAATTTATAAATTCATTGCTGCTCTTTCTGTAACAAGAGTCTCACTCTATCCCCCTTCAATTACTTTTCATGTGTTCAATCCCCATACATTTTACCAAGCAAAAATTACCATTACGTCCCTCTAACATATGCTTTTTCATGGGGTGAATTATTTAGTGCTCTAAAATGCTTCTGTATTCGTCACTTCAGCGGTCGTATGGTTCATCCAGTGCAAGGGGTACTGCAGGGCCACCATAGTACATATACAGTAAAATCTGTATTGCATGTCACAGATTGCCTAATATCTACTTCAGACACAAGGTAATTTTATAACTGAAAGGGGTAAAACACACACATACTATAAGTTCACTGATTTAATAAAACTGTAAAGTGAAAATACATCTGCATCTCTGTATGCATTTATTGCTATTAAGTGGTCCAGTCAGAAACTGCACACTATTAGATTGAAATAACACATTCTCATTCAGTTATTTATGTTTGCTTGCATGCGTGTGCAAGAAACATAGTGCCATCATCCGAGTTTTCAGAGGTGTGTCACCCCCTCTTCCAATTCAGTCAGTGTGCTGGCAGGCGCGGCCCCTGTCCGCCAATGCATGCTGGAGCTGTCTATGACAAGCTCCAAAATGCAGTGGCGTACAGTTGAAAGGGGGGAGCTATGCTTCAGTGAGCAGTGATAACATATCGCCTGCTCATGCGCAGCTCCCCCTGCACACACACACAGACATACACACACACACACACACACACACACACACATATACACATGCCCATGCTACGTGACTCCTTCCACACTCTATAGCCGCTGGGATGCCCAATCCCACCGGCAGTGCTGTGCTTCCCAGCCTTCCAAATGCCACGCTGGGTGCCCACCCCAGCATGGCAAGTTATCGATAGCTGACGGGGTGCCCAATCTCCCGTCGGCCCACTGTCCTCCCCGAAAGTATGGGTGCCACGCTGGGATCCCACCCCAGCGTGGCAACTGATGCTATGGCGATGGGGTGCCAATCCTCCATCGGCTCACCGCCTCCAGCCATCCTTGTGCCATGCTGAGAGCCCACCCCAGCTTGGCAAATGTCCTCTTCATCTTTTTAAAAACAAAACCCTGAAATGCAAAATGGTCCCCATAATCTCCCTGCCCCCCACACCGCACCCACCCACTCGCACCCTGCCTCCCCCCACACCCCCCACCCCATACTCCCTCTGGAACTGGCCTTGACGATCTTCAGTGGACAGGAACACATCTGCACTCTTCCAAAGCCGACCTTGAATTGAGGAAATGCCGGTAAGCTATATAATGGGATAGATAGGGTTACATAGATACATAGATACATAGACAATGTCGGCAGATAGGGGCCTACACCACCCAGTCTGCCCATTTGAGCTTGTAAGTTCAGTTTATGTTTTCCTAGAAGTCTGTTGCCCTTACCCCTGACCTCCAGAATTCCTTTATGTCTATCCCATGCATTCTTAAATCCCGTGATTGTTTTAGCCCCCACCACTTCCTCTGGCAGGGTGTTCCACTTGTCCACCACCTGTTCTGTGAAGAAATTCTTCCTCATGTTTCCTCTGAATCGTCCTCCCTCCAACTTCATCCCATGCCCTCTAGTCCTGGAACATCTTTTTCGCTTAAAATAGTGTATTCCTGCACCCTGTTCCTCCCTGTAAGATACTTGTATGTCTCTATCATATCCCCTCTCTCCCTCCTCTCCTCCAGGGAGTACATGTTCAGTTCCTTCAACCTGTCTTTATAGGACTTGTGATGCAATCCATGCACCATCTTTGTTGCCCTCCCTGTGTACCTTCTCTACCCTGTCTATGTCCTTACGTGGGTATGGTCTCCAGAACTGTTCACTGTACCCAGGTGGGGCCTCACTAGTGTCTTATGAATTATGACCTCCCTTTTCCTGCTGGTGATGCCCTGCCTATGTATCCTGCCTATAGACCCAGCATCCTATTTGCTTTACCTGCTGCCTTGTCACACTGTTTCCCTACCTTGAGGTCATCAGAGATGATAACCCCAAGATCCCTTTCCTGCTTGGTGCATGCTATATCCTCACCCCCAACTGATATATTGTGCCAGGGTTTTTGTGCCCCATATGCATTATCTTGCACTTCTTTGCATTGAATTTCATCTGCCAAACCCCTGACCATTCTTCAAGTTTCTGCAGGTCCCTTCTCATTCTGTCTACACCCTCTGGTGTGTCTACTCTGTTACAGAGCTTTGTGTCATCAGTCAACAGTGAAATTCTGCCTTTAGGTCCTGTGCAATGTCACTGATGAAGATGTTGAATAGGACCAGTCCCAGCACTGATCCCTGTGGTACCCCACTGGTCACTCTTCCCTCTGTGGGAGTGACAGCCATTTACCACCACCTTCTGTGTCCTGCCACCCAGCCAGTTACCTACCCACCACACTACTGTCCTGCCCACACCCATATTCCCCAGTTTGTGTAATAGTCTTCTGTGGCACAGTGTCAAGGGTCTTGGTGAAGTCCAGATAGGCCATGTCCACTGCCTCTCCTGATCCACCTCCCTAGTCACCCAGTCAAAATTCAATGAGGTTGGTCTGACATGGCTTCCCTGGTGAAACCATGCTGCCTTGGGTCCTGTAGTCCATTGACAACCAGATGTTCCACCAATCTCTCCTTCAGTAGTGCTTCCATGTTCTTCCCACTACTGAGGTGAGGCTGACTGGTCTGTAGTTCCTGCTTCCTCTTTGTTCCCACTTTTGTATAGGGGACTACATCTGCTGTCCTCCAGTCTTTGGGTACCTCCCCTGTTTCCAGTGATCAGCTAAACAGGATAGCCAGAGGTTCAGCCACCACCTCTCTTAGTTCTTTAAGGACCCTGGGGTGCCCATCTGGCCCCATTGCTTTATCAACTCTTATTACTTCCATTTCCTTCAGGACCCTTTCTCGTAAAAGGGACTTGTGTCCATTCTGCACCATTCTCACCCTTGTACTCCCTTCAGACCCATTATCCTCCTCTTCCTCAGTAAAGACTGAGCAGAAATACCTGTTCAATATGTCAGCTTTACTGTTGTCATCCTCCACGTGGCCCCCATCCTCCCCCTTCAGTCTCACTATCCCTCCCTTTGTCTTTCTTTTTTCACTTATGTACCTGTAAAAGGTTTTGTCCCCTCGACCCACTGATTTTGCAATGTGTTCTTCTGTCTGAGCTTTGGTTTCCCTTACTGACCTCCTTGCCTCCCTTTGCTTCTCCTGGTACTTCTCCTCTTCCCTTCTTGCCTGTCTTTTTTGTATTGCCTGAATGCAATCTTTTTGGCGTACAACTTCTTGCTACCTCTTTGGAAAACCATAATGGTCTCCTCTTCCTTTTCCTTTTGCTAATCTGCTTAATGCATAATTCTGCTGTTCTTGTAATCCCCATTTTAAATACTGCTTACTGTTCCTCAACCCTGATTCCTGTCCCATTCCCCTAATGCCTCTTTCAAGTATCCCCATTTTCCCAAAGTCCCCCCTAAAATCCAGGATAAAGTTTTGTGTGGTTTGGTTCTGCTTTTTCCTGTGTTTCAAACCACAATGACTGGTGGTCACTGTTCCCCAGGTGCTCCCCACTGTTACCCCCATCACACTGTCCCTGTTTGTGAGACTAGGGTCCAGTATTGCCTTCTGCCGAGTTGGTTCCATGACCAGTTGCTTGAGGGAAGGCACCCTGAAGGGAGTCCAGGATAAATCTGCCTACTTGATGCTGCTGCTGGGATGCTCCAGTCCACGTCTGGAATATTGAAGTCTCCAACCGGTACTACCTCATTTCGTCTGCCATCCTTTGGATGGCTAGCATCAACTCCCTATCTGTTTCTTCCTCATGGGCTGGTGGTCTATAGACCACACCTGCGGATATAGCTGTCCATTTCCTTTCAGCTTAACCCACAGTATCTCTCCCCATTTTGTTCCTCCTGGATCTCTGTGGCCCTTATGTCATTTTTTCTTATGCGGTGCCACCCTCCTCCCTTCCTGCCTGCTCTGTCTCTTCTGAATATGTTGTAGCCAGGCATGGCCATCTCCCAGTCATGGTTATCATTACACCAGGTTTCAGTGATGGCCACAATGTCCAGATTCTGACTGCACCATGGCAGCCTCCAGATCTTCCATCTTGTTGCTAAGGCTCCGGCATTTGCACACATGGCTTTCCATGATTTGACCTCCCTAGACTGTTTTGCTGTTCTACTCCAGCCCCTTCCTTGGTTGTCCTTCAACCCTGGTTCTCCTTGCTGTCTGCCCTTCTGCTGAATTTGCCCCTTTTCTGCCTATCCACCTCTTGGGCACTAATCTCCATCTTTTGCACACTGCTTTGCAGAGATAGCCACTCCTCTGGTTCACTGGTTCCACTGCTAGCTGTGAGAGGGTAAGCAAGTAGGTACCCTCCTTGCTGGCCTGCCACCCCTTTGCTAGTTTAAATGCTTGTCAGTAGCATTTAAACTTATCATTAGTGTAGATTCCCTCAGGATGGATGCAGGCTGTCAGGCTTGAACAAACCTCCATCCCTCCAGGTGGGTCCTCAGTCACCAAAAAGAATCCAACCTTTCTCACAGCACCAGTTCTTCCAACCATGAGTTAAAGTTCTGGTGCATGCACTCCTATGCGCTCCCTTGCCTCTAGCAGGTAGTACTTCTGAGAAAGTGACAGAAGTAGCTACTTGCTTGAGACCCCTCCCCAATTTCCTAAACTCTTCCTGAACTTCCTATGGCTCCCCATTTGCCAGGTCATTAGTACCTAGGTGGATAATGTCATCCAGCTCACCCTCCCGTCTTGCCTTCCCAGTGATCCCCAGGATCTTCTTCCCTCCCTCCATGCCATGGCACCTGGTAGGCACCTCACCTCCCTGTCCTCCCCTCCTGTGTTCCTAGCTGGATCCCTCTTATGATGGAGTTCCCCACCAGGATTCGCTTCCTCCTCCTCTGGGGTCCACTGCTTTCCCCGCTGGAGGTCACCTCTTTGGCTAACCTCCACATCCTTTCCTTCCACTTCTCTGGGTACCTCTATTTGGTTGTCCTCATTTGCCAGTGTGGCATATGAGTTCTTAGTGGAATAGGATCTGGGATGTGCCTCTGCCTGACTGCTGTAACCCTCCTGAGCCCACTGTCATCCAAATGCTCCTCGTTCTCGGCATCCTTTGATGCAGTTGCATTGGACTAGGCGGTCTCTGGATAGGGGTAATGGTACTCCTGACCCAGTTTACTTCCGCTCTGAGTCTGGCTACCTCATCCCACAGTCCAGAGAGATGCATGCAGATAGGGCAGCACCTCAGTGTCCAGAAGGTCTGCCTGAATGTGGCTGCCACACAGCCACTGCATTGCACCACTCCCCACATTATACTGCAATTATACTGCTATTCCACTACTTGTCTGCTACTGAAGCTCTCATAGTTTCCTTTTTATTAATTTACTGTCCTAAAAATCCTGCCACTGATCCTCAGATAATTTTCTTAAAAAAAAAAAAAGAAACCAATAAATAAATAAATGAGTCAAAACACTTGTGCTGAGGGTGGGTTTCTTCCCACTTATGCCCCTCCTACTGCACACCCCTTACTATACCCTGTGTTTAGCTCCTGTCAATCAGATTTAACAGGGCATATAATTAAGAGTTGGGGTAAGGGGAGGGGGGGCGAACATTTGCAGCAATTAAAGACAGCACAGAATTACACCACCACTATGTTTTAAATTTTCAACAGCCCAAAAACAATTCTAAGTAAAGACAACAAAGGAAGTACAGTGTGACTAAAAGCCCACAATCCAAGTTTAAAAGAAAAATAGCAATTACCAGTTACTCTAAAGCACTGAATTGAATATGTTTCCTTCCTTCCCCTTCTGGCTTCTTCTGAGAAAATAAAACTACTTTATTGCATATCTCAGGCATTTTTTGGAATTTTTGCACCAAATTTTCAACATGGGGTTTTTGGGACCCCTCCTCATGAATTCTTGCACTGTCATGGCGTTACTCGGGCCCGAAGGGTGATTTCGCAGCCACTGCATGAAATCACCTTTCCAGAATGGTTAACAAAACAACACTGCTAGTGTTCATAAGGTGGGCTCTCAAAAAGACTATTTTGAAAATTTGGTGGAAAAATTCCTAAAAATGACTGTTTTACGAGTGTGCTTTGCGCAGTTCCTACGCACGCTTGTAAGTTCATGAATTTTCAATATTTTCACTGCAGATTTTCAACATTGCCATTTTACCACACCTTCTTATGAACAGTACAGCTGTCATTTTTCACATCTCACCCAAAATGTGTTTGCGCCCATGTAGCGCATAATGGCGAAGTCGGTGTGCAAAATCAATGTACGGGACACATTAAGAAAATCACACTGACACTGTTCATGAGCAGAGGTCTTAAAATGGATATTTTGAAAATTTGGTGAAAAAATTCCTAAAAATGACTGTTTATGAGCGTGCGTTGCGCAGTTCCTACACACGCTCGTAAGTTTGCAAAATTTCAATATTTTCACTCCAGATTTTCAACATTGCCATTTTACCACACCTTCTTATGAGCAGTACAGCTGTCATTTTTCATCTCACCCAAAACGTCTTTCCGCCCATGTAGCGCACAATGGTGCAGTCGGTATGTGGAATCAATGTACAGGACACATTAAGAAAATCACAGTGACACCATTCATGAGCAGAGGTCTTAAAATGGCTATGTTGAAAATTTGGTGAAAAAATTCCTAAAAATAACTGTTTTACGAGCGTGCGTTGCGCAGTTCCTACGCATGCTCGTAAGTTCATGAATTTTCAATATTTTCACTCCAGATTTTCAACATTGCCATTTTATCACACCTCCTTATGAGCAGTACAGCTGTCATTTTTCACATCTTGGCCAAAATGTGTTTCTGCCCATGTAGCTGTAATGGCGCAGTCGATGATGAAATCAATGTATGGGGACATTAAGAAAATCACAGAGACACTGTTCATGAGCAGAGGTCTTAAAATGGCTATGTTGAAAAATTTGGTGAAAAATTCCTAAAATAACTGTTTTGACGTGCGTTCTAGCAGTTCCTATGCATGCTCGTAAGTTCGCGAATTTTCAATATTTTCACTCCAGATTTTCAACATTGCATTTCACCACACCTCCTTATGAGCAGTACAGCTGTCATTTTCACATCTTGGCCTAAATGTGTTTCTGCCCATGTAGCGCACAATGGCGCAGTCGATGTCAAGAAAATCAATGTATGGGACACATTAAGAAAATCACAGAGACACTGTTCATGAGCAGAGGTCTTAAAATGGCTATGTTGAAAATTTGGTGAAAATTCCAAAATGACTGTTTCTGGCGTGCGTTGCGCAGTTCCTATGCATGCTTTCGTAAGTTCATGAATTTAATATTTTCACTCCAGGTTTTCAACATTGCCATTTTATTACACTTTCTTATGAACAGTACAGCTGCCATTTTTCATATGTCACCCAAAATGTGTTTTCCCACATGTAGCGTACAATGGTGCTGTTGGTGTGCGAAAGCAATGTTTGGGACAGATTAAGAAAGTCACAGTTACACTGTTCATGAGCAGAGGTCTTAAAATGGCTATGTTGAAAATTTGGTGACAAAAGTCCATAAAATGTCTGTGTTACGAGTGAGCATTGCGCAGTTTCCACGCACCCTTGTAAGTTTATGACTTTGTAATATTTTCAGTCCAGATTTTCACCAGTGGCATTTTTCCACACTTCCTTATGAACAGTACAGCTGTCATTTTTCACAACATGGCCAAAGTGTGTTTTCACACTTTCAGTGCAGAGATGCGTGGTCGCTGTGGGAAATCATTGTTCGGGACAGATAAAGAAACTCACAGTGACACTGTTCATGATCGGAGGCACCAAAATGCCCAAGTTGACAATCTGCTGTAAAAAATCCCCAACCTAATTATATTACGGGTGTACGTTGCATAGTTTCTATGTACACTCGTCACTTCACCATTTTTTTAAATATTTTTACTGCAGATTTGCAACATTGCCATTTTTTACACCTCCCCATGAACAGTATAGCTGTCATTTTTTACATCCTGATTGGAATATTTTTGCACCTGTGGTGCTAAATGCCGTAGTCGCTGTGCATAAGCAGCTTTCAGCTAACAAACTGATATTCCCCCTGTTCATGAGGTGGGGTCACAAAAAAAAACATGTTGAAAATTTGGAGTGAAAATACCAATGAATGCCTGAGGTATTAGGGTTTCCAACCATAACGCCCAACCCTGTAGAGAATGACAGGCATCAGGGGTGTGACTTGGGATTCTTGCCTGTAATGCTTATACCATTCCACACCCTGCAGCCAGTGAGAGGCATTGAGGTATGCCTTGGACTCTTTGGCCCCAAAGTTCACCCCATTCTCTATATGGCACTCATCTCAGCGTGTTCCTAATGGAATGGGGTGAGGCAGCCAAAGACCCCAAGAACACCGTGACACTTGTCAGTGTCTGCAGGGTGAGGTGTGGTGAAATGGCGTGGCCGTTATGCCTGACAATCCAAAGGCACATCCCAATGCCTGTCACTCTCTGCAGGGTGGTGGTGGGGTTCGCTTCAGTTCAGTACTTCACTGCCATTCCTATTACGCAGCTCTGTAACTTCTACACTACCACTGCCAATGCCAGCAAGCAAACATTCGGCATTGACAAATGCTTGTTTTTTATCTGCTATAGGCAACTATTTTCCATATTTTTTAATTTGCAAATGTTTACTTAAAATAGACAAACCATGTTTTACACCCGCAGCACCACAACTCTCTTGGGCGCTCCTCTCACCGGATCCACTCTACCACTCACTGTGGACCCTGCCTTCTTCAAAGTCATTACTGTCTCCCCAAGCCCTGGGCAGCCATGGGTCCAAGGAGACTGAAGGGGCAGAGGCAGGGAACCAGCATTGGGCGTGTGACGGTCTGGCACTGTGAGGGCCGTCGCCTATCCAGGCTAGAGGGATTTTTCCATGGTGGTCCCCGAAACCCCCCTTCCCTCCCAAGCTTGGCACTCCCCTGATGCCATGGTGCATGGCAACCCAGCTGGCATCTGCTATGCTCACCCCAACATGCGGTCCACATCCTGCATCACAACCGTTCTCCACTGGGGGTAGGTGGGATGCTGGATAGGCCCACCACCCCACCCCCCCAGGAATGGAAAGGAGAATAGCCCATTGGACGCTGAATCCTCTCCCTCCCCCATGGACTCCTGGTGCCTGAGCTCCTTCCTGAACTCGGGTCACTGGCATGGTGCGAGGTGTGGGGTCCAGTGCCTCAACCCTCAGCGTCACGGGCTGGCTAGACAAACCAACATAACAGTGGAGTAATTATACATAGAAAAAATGAGAGGCCCAGATATGGGTGGCCCTTGGGCTGAACATTCATTATATAGGTATATCACAAGCTGACAGACTAATGCAACTATCAATACTATACAGACAATACAGCTGTGAAGAATTCTCATTAGGGTGTCGTGCCCTACTTAAAGGCCTTTGCCTGAACACATTATACTGAACCATTATGACATTCCACTGCTACACAGAGTACTTAGGGCCTTCCTTCCAGTACATACTGCGATCATTGGTTACAGGAGAAATGTAATATAGCTGTTTATAAACTAGATACACTTTAGTAATCACAGGAACAATTTGAAAATATTCCATTTTATATAGTAGAGGTGTGAGAGACAGAGTTCAGAAGGAGAGAGACAGGGAGAACTACGACTCAGTTGTATATTCCTGGGCCTTATGGCAATACTCAGAGTCCAAGAAAAGCGGCCAACAATTCTCATATTTGGTCAGTGTCCCATTGGTGAAATTAGACAGTCTTTCATAGGTTGCTACTTGTGCCATGGACATCAGCAACTCTGTCACTGAGGGGCATTCTGGGGTACGCCAGCATACCAGAAGTAGGTATTTTTTCTGATGCCTCTACCACTGTGGCCCATAAAGATTCAGGATTAGTTATTGGGGTTCCATCAGGAGTGCAGTCCAAGAGGAGCAGGGCTGCATCAATGTGTGTCTTAGGACACACTGTGTGACACATATCCATGACTGCTTTCCAAAATGGCTGTATCTGTGGTCGTGACCACAAAATATGGTATAAGTGTCCATTGGGTTGTCCACAGCACCAGCAGCAATCATTCTGGAGTAGGCCTAGCTTCTTGAGTTTGGCCGTGGTATGATACTATCTCAATAAGGTTTCATTCATTATCAGTTGAGACCTACCATCCCTGCATGCCTGATGTATCCTGGACCAATTGTGTGCCCACTGTCTCTCTGAGATGGGGACACCCAACTCTTATTCCCATTGGGACTTGACCAACAGGGTAGGGTCTGGTGGGACCTCCTGTATGGCTTTATAAACCGTTTTGCTCTGCCTTTGCTCATTTGAAGCCATGAGCAGAGAAGGGAGGGGCCCAAGGGGAGTCCCGCAGTAGATGGAGGAATTACAGGCTGTGCAATGGCATCCCTAATTTTTTAATATCTCCAGAAGTGATTGGATGGTAGATGATATCTCTCTTTCAGAGACATAAAGGAGTCCACCATGGTTTACCAGTAACCACACTTGGGAGACTTCGGTACCTGGCTATGTACTGTTAAGAAGAGAGACTGAGGTCCAAAAAGGGGGGGAGGGGTGGAGTGGCCCTTTATGTTAATGAAAATATCAAAGCTACAGAAATTCAGAATACACATAAGAAGCCAGAAGAACTGTGGGTCACCCTGGAAACAGGAAATGGGATAACCATATGAACTGGGGTTGTGTACAGGCTTCCAGACCAGGGGGAGGACATAGACACATTACTGTTAGAAGATATACGAAACATGACAGCTAAAGGGGAGGTTCTGATAATGGGAGACTTCAACATGCCAGATACAGAGTGGTCACTACCAGCAGGAACATCTGCCAGAACTAGACACATGGTGGATTCTCTGCAGGGGGAAGGCCTCAAACGACTGGTACAACAACCCACAAGAGACAGTGCTATCCTAGATCTAGTACTGACTAACAGGGAAAGGATCACAGATGTCCAGGTAGAAGGTTACCAGGGGGCCAGTGACCATCACATGTTATGGTTCAATTTGGCCACTAGAATTAAATCATCCCATTCCAAGGCAAAAATATGGGACTTCAGAGGAGTTGACTTTGATAAGATGGCCAACAGAGTTAAGCTAGCCCTGGCAAGACGAAATACTGGTGAGGGGATATGGGCAAAATGGGCAAGCATTAAGGATGCAATACTTGAAGCAACAACCCATTGTGTTAGAGAGAAAAGCAAGAGCAAAAGAAGGAGGAAACCACTTTGGTTCTAAAAAATAGTAGCAGAAAAGGTCAGAGCCAAAAGGCTGGCCTTCAGGAAATATAAGGGACTGCAGCAGGAAGAAGATAAGAAGGCATACCAAGTTTCCCTAAGGGAAGCAGGGAAATCAGTAAGGCAGGAAAAGGCCCAACCGGAGGAAACAAACAGTAAAAGAAGGAGACAAGACTTTCTATAGATACATTAACGAAAGGAGAAAGTCCAGAGGGGGTATTGCTAAGATCAAAGGGGATAAGGGGGAATGTGTAGAGGAGGACCAAGGAAAAGCATCTATCCTAAATAGATACTTCTGCTCAGTATTTACTGAGGAGAAGGTAGGGCAGGGCCCACAGCTCAGCACCATGGACACGGGGGGAGGGAGGTGTGCACCAATCCCTTCACAAAAGAAAGGGACCTACACGAGCTCAATAAGCTCAGGGTGGACAAGCAATTGGACCTGATGGCATACATCCCAGGGTACTAAAGGAGCTAAGGGTGGAACTAGCACAGCCATTATCAGAACTGTTTAGTGAGTCTCTGAGCACAGGAGAGGTCCCAGAAGACTGGAGAAGGGCTCATGTAGTCCCGCTACACAAGACTATGGAGGCAATCCTTAAGGAAAGGATAGTACAACACCTAGAATCCATAGGAGCACAAGATCCAAGACAGCATGGGTTTACAAAAGGAAGGTCCTGTCAAACTAATCTCATAGATTTCTTTGACTGGGTAACCAGAGTGGTGGACCAAGGGGGAGCAGTTGATGTCACCTACCTTGATTTCAGCAAAGCTTCTAATACTGTTCCACATAGAAGATTGATTAATAAGCTGGGTAGGCTCGGGGTAGGTCAGAAGTTGGTCAACTGGGTGGCAAACTGGTTGATGGGCAGAAAACAGAGAGTGGTGGTAAACTTTATAAAGTCAGAAGAGATGCAAGTCACAAGTGGGGTACCTCAGGGATCAGTCTTGGGGCCAGTCCACTTCAATATCTTCATCAGTGATGTTGCAGATGGACTGGAGGGTAAGGTTTATCTGTTTGCAGATGACACCAAGATCTGCAACAGAGTAGATGATCCAGATGGGGTGGGCAGAATGAGGAGAGATCTACATAAACTAGTAAAATGGTTGGAAGAGTGGCAACTGGGATTTAATGCAAAGAAGTGCAAGATCATGCACATAGGGAAGATAAACCCTGAAGCCACCTATAGGCTGGGAGGGGAGTTGCTGGCAGTCACAAGGGAAGAAAGAGACCTGGGCATCATCATCACCAATGGCCTGAAATCATCCAAGCAGACCACTAAAGCAGTAGGTAAGGCTAGGGGGATGTTGGGGTGTATTAGTAGGGGTATCACAAGTCGTAAGAGGGAGGTAATAATCCCTCTTTACAAGACACTGGTTAGGCCCCATCTGGAGTACTGTGTGCAGTACTGGAGGCCACACCTTCACAAGGACATTAACCAAATGGAAGTAGTCCAGAGAAGGGCAACCAAAATGGTGCAGGGACTGCATCAAAAAACATACGAGGACAGATTAATGGAGCTCAGCATGTATACCCTAGAGCAAAGGAGAGAGAGAGGTGATATGATCGAAACACTCAAACACCTTAAGGGCATTAACAACATGAAAGAGTCTAACATGTTTCAATATAAGAAAAATAGCAGGACAACAGGACACAGCATGAGATTAGAGGGAGGCTGGTTAAGGGGTAATGTGAGGAAGTTCTTTTTCACAGAAAGAGTGGTGGATGCATGGAACGGCCTACCACAGGAAGTGTTGGATAGGAATACGGTGCAGGGCTTCAAACAGGCATGGGATAGGCATAAGGGAGCAATACAGATGAGCATGAATAGATAGGCCATTGACAGAGCAAAGGCCAATGGCACACTCATAAGGTAGAAAAAGACATGGGCAGACTGGAGGGGCCTTGTGCTCCTTATCTGCCATCAACTTCTTTGTTTCAATGTTTGCACCAGGCAACAGTGGGTCCCGCACCAGTCTGATTCCCTGGGCTTCCCAGATGTGCCAGTGAATGGGGACCTTACCCACTGTCAAGGACGGGTTCTTCCATAGGGGCACATTTGGTCAGGAGGTGGGAGAAGACTGCATGATCTTGTGCACCTTCTTCCAATACCTTACAGATATCATATTTGGTGCTGGGAGGGCACCTGATATTTGTTTACTGGTGTACAGCAGTGTGGCCAGAGAAAGAGATGTAGCTTCAAGAGGCACCCAGGTCAGGGCTGTGTTCCCACAAGGAGAAAACCATTTTACTGATTGTGCTGCAATAAATGCCATGTTATAGCCCTAGAACAAGGGTAAGCCCCAGCCTCCTTTAGTCCAGTGTTGATGGAGTTTCTGTCTGCTGAAGCGAGGTGGGGCGTGCTTCCCACAAGAAACTCCCTATCAAGGTGTCAACTTTCTGAAACCAATTGGGGGGGATGGCCATAGGGGAGTGGGCCAGAAGGTATAATATTCTGGGAGCTATCATTAGCTCAGTTGAGTCTATTTTCCCTGCAAGGGATAGCTTTAAGGGCTTTCAGCAGTTCAGATCTCTCGGATAGCCTCTGATAAGATGGTGAAGTTGGTCTTAAACAATTTGTGTAGATTGGGATGGATTGTAACTCCCAAGTATTTGATCCTCTCAGGTGACCATTTTAGACCCAGTGAGGAGAAGGCCTATCCATTACAGGCCACATTCAGTGGAAGAACCTCTGTTTTAGTTTGGTTAACCTTAAGGCCTGAGGCCTATGTGAAATTACCCAGAATGTTCAGGACAGCATGGATGATTGGGATAGTGCAGGCAGTGGTGACCAGTAGATAATCTGCATAGAGAAATGTTTTTAGGGTGGTCTCTCCTACCTTTACGCCTGGAATTGCCCTCGCCTCTTGAATGGCAATGGCCAGAGGCTCTATTTCTAGTATGAATAACAAGGGAAATAGTGGACATCCTTGTCTTGTCCCTTTGTGTAAACTAAAGGCAGGTGGCACAATTTTATTGGTGAGGAGAGATGCCATGGGAGAGGAGTAGAGGAGCTTCATCCAGACCCTATTACCTGAGCCGAATCCCATTTTCGCTAGGTTGTGCATCATGTATGACCATTCAACAGAGTTGAAGGCCTTCTTGAAATCTTTTGTTAGGGTCATAATGGGGGTATGGGAGTTCTGAGCCTTGTGCCTTAGAGTTATAAGGGCCCTGTGATGGTCTGATCTGAATCTGCCTTTCACAAATCCTGCTTGGGCCGGATGGACCAGGCCTGGAAGGAGGTTTTCCAGGAAGCCCACCAGCACCTTGGCCAAGTTCTTGGTATCTGCATTAATGAGTAAAATAGACCATTAACTACCTGGATAAAGCAAATCTTTATCCTTCTTGGGGATTACCGTTATCACATCCTCCCTCATCGTCAGCAGGAGAACCTCCTTCCCTAGAGTGTCCGTGAAGGCCTTTAGCAGATACCCTGCAATGTTCACCCCTAGAGCCTATTAAAAATCAATTGGTGGGCCATCCTTTCTGGGGGATTTCCACGTGTTCGTGGCTTTTATGGCTTTTACAACCTCTGCCTCATTCAGGGGTCCATCCAGAGTGGCCGCCTTCGATCTCGAGAGCCGAGGTATGGGAAGTTCTGAGAGGAATGCCTCTATCGTGGCTGTATCTGGTGGGGATGGGGAGGAGTACAGCATTTCATAGAACTGGGCCATAATCTTATTGATCCCTTTCTGTAAGTTAGTCTGTATACCAGACCTGTCCTTTAGACCCTGGATTGACTTCGCTGCTTGCCTACTCTTGAGACAGTATGTGAGAAGCTTACTAGACTTTTCCACCCCTTCCCAATATGAATGGTGTGTATGTCTCAAGTTAAACTCCACCCGGTGTGTTAGGTGGGCATTCAATTTGAGTCTAGTACTAGTTAATTGGGCCAACAGTGAGCAGGGAGGGTCCCTGTTTTTGAAACTGTTATACTTGGCTTCCAAATTAGCTAAGCTGCATTTCAGTGAGGTCTGTTCTACTTCCTTTAGTTTCTGCCGGGCTGAGGCATAGGCAATGATACTACATCCGCAACATGAGGGGCTAGCTGCACAATTGAGCAGACTCGACAGACTGTAAGGCCTATTTCTGCTGGCATTTTCATATGTTCATGTGTTCATATCTGATTGTGGCCTTAAACGCCTCCCAGAAGGTGGAGTCTGATAACTCCCCATTGTCATTATTGTTCCAATAATCCGCAATTTCTTCTGTCAGGGCACTCCTGACATTGTGGGTTTTCCAGTAACAGGATATCCAGCTGCCAGGTAGAAAACTGTGGCCTCTAGGGGCTCCAATTCATCCTCAACTCCAAGGGTGCATGGTTTGATATGACTATGTGGTGTGTTTGGACCTTAGTCTCCATTTCGTATGTGGAGCTGGACATCAGCCACAGGTCTATCCTTCTGGAAGACCCATGCATGGCAGAGAAGGAGGTATAGTCCCTCACCTCTGGTTTTCTAATGCACCATATATCCAACAAGGAGTGTTCGGTCATTAGCCTGAGGGCTGCTTTGGCCACTTGTCTGTGAGGCTCTGAATTCCCCTACTCCAATCCACCATGGGGTCCAGGGTAAGATTGAAATCCCCCCTGTTATTACCTGGCATTTACTGGTGTTGAATTCATACAAGATCTGGTTCATATTGTGAAAGAACTTAGGGGAGTCCTGGTTGGGCACATATACAGTATATTAAGAAGGATAAGGGGTCCCTGTGGTGTCTCCATCTCAACTAATAACCACCTGCCCTCTTTGCTTCTTTTGAGACAGCCCACTGTACCTCCCTAGGTCTTTATAGAGGAGGATGGAGACCCACCCTTTTGCGTGAGGGGTCTGTGCTATGGATTGCTTCCCTCACCCAGCCCTGTTGTAGTTTTTTTTGGCCTCCCCAGAGTTTAGTTTCTTGTAGGAATGCTATCAAGGGGCTCATTCTTTTGAGCTGCATTAAGACCTTCTTTCTTTTAATTGGTGAATTGAGTTCCCTGACATTCCTCGAGATCATACTAACCTCCATTAGGTGGCCTGCGGGTTAAATGGTGGACAGCCCTAGACGAGGCCCCATCCTGGGTATTTTTGTGAGAAAAATTCCCCTGCCCCCATCTCAATATCTTCCCCCTCCATTCCCCCAACCCTCAACTCTTTTTGTTCCAGATTGCTAAAGGTAATATACAGACAACTGATGAACCACATTAACATTGTAACTTATAATACAATTAACTCTAACAGTCATTGGTACCAGTACTGACCAATTCCCCCCTCCAACAGCCTTGACCAGCATTCATCTTGTCCATCGGCTACGGTGTAGCCAGATGCTGGTGAGAGTCACCAGGGGTGCCCCGCAGAGTTAACCTAGTCTAATTGGGAGTCTGACGGTAATCTCTCTGCTGCCAACTTTACCTCTCTACAACTGGCATTACTTTGCTCCAACACTTCTCTTAAGATGAGTGTTACCCTTGGTCCCTGTGATATGCTAGCCCAGTTGAGCTCTGGCACCCCTTATACCATCCACCATGTTACATCTGGGAGGTACCCTAGATGTCTTGGTCCCTGTGTCAGACTTCAGGTTGGGGTTTTGCCCTCCTCATGACACCTCCCTCCCCCCGGGATCTAGATCATAGTCCTGTGAGTCCAACCATAGGAAAGCACAGAATGAGGGCAAGCCCCTGTACTGGGAGATGATTAACTTAAGGCCAGTAAACTACTTATTTGTCAGAGAAAGGAGTCTAATATTCTGCTTCGTTGGCCCCTACGGCTCAGCCTTTATGAGAAGCGCTACATGCAGTCCAACTGTAATACCTTTCGGGGATGCTCCCTGCTTGGCAATTGAGCCTGATTGGGGTTCATGAGCTATCTGGTGAATTCTCACTCTGATGTAAATTATGGGCCCCTTGTGTAAATACCTTTAGGTGTTAAACATTGAAATCACTTTAAACATAAAACAGATATTTTAACTGAACAGTTGAACAATTCAGATTCAGGGCATGCCTTGCCATACAACATGGCAGCTCCTCTCAATGTACGGAACCATGAACATGTGAGGGGGGATGGCTGGCCAAGATTTTAGGCCAGATTCCAGCAACAACACCCCCCTCCTTTAGATCTCTCCAGACCATCAAGTAAAGGGTCAGATCCTAGGACCAAGGTTTCTTAGGCAGCTGAAAATTGCCACGTACCACCTTCAAAGCCGTGAGTACTCTGAGTTCGCAGTGTTAGGAGGAAGGGGAAAGGCCCCCTTCACAAGCTGTGTTTCTCGACCCTCTGGTTAGTTTATGCCATGACCTAAGGTTACAGAGTTACAGCGTTACTCCCAATTTCTGCCTAGGATGATGGGTCTTCCCAGGGGAGTTTTCCCTCAGAGATGTTTGCAGCCATGGACTTGGAAGACTTCAGCCCTTCAGGGACCTTATCATGTAAGTCTCTCTGAGCTTCAAAGTGGTTGGCTCTGGGAGGAATATGTGGTGCGCCCAAGGAAGCCCCAGACTCTTGACTGTGGCTGCAGCTCTGAGATCTGTGCCTTGGAGACTTGTCCAGCTGTGTCCCCTCCAACTTTTTCCTTGAGTTTCGGCACTGTCTTTTTGGCACCAGGACTCAGGGAACAGGTTCCACCCTCTGCTGTCTTGGAGCAGGATTAGGAGTGGGCAGCTGTGGTGCATTCTGAGCTTCAAGAGTGGAGCATTCCATGGATGTTGTTCTGGGTTGAGCTTTTTCCCCCTTAAAGGGGTTCCCCAGCTCACCCTGTTTTAGCTTAGGGGTGTAGGTATTCAGAAATTGTTCAGTGGATTCAGGCATATCAAATATCTGGGAGCTCCATTAATGATTTTATGGAGGATCGCTGGATACCTTGAGGAATACTCAAGCCCCAGGTCTACACAGGCTCTCCTTGCCATCATGAAGGTTCTCCTTATGGATGACAATTCTTGTGAAAAGTCTGCAGACATTTGTATTTTTTCCCCTTGCCAACTGAGGTTTTGCTTAGCTCTGGCCCCCATGATTATGGCCTCTCTGTCCCTGAACCTCAGGAACCTTGCCAGAATAGGACGCAGATGGCCTCCAGATTCTGGTCTTGGCACCAGTGATTAGTGTGCCCAATCAATCTCCAGTTGACCCTCACCATGCCAGCCCAGAATCTTTGGGAGTTCAGTCTGTAAGAACAGTATTGGATCTTTGCCCTTGCAGCCCTCTGGGAACCCTACAAACTGTAGATTGTTCCAGTAGCTGCAGTTCTCTAGGTCCTTCACGTGGCTCAATAACAGCTGTATCATCTTATCTTGATCCCGCAGCCGTGAGTCGAGGCAGTCTATAGTATCCTTGTTATCTGCCAGATGCTCCTCAGTGACATTAGATCTATGGGAAAGTTCAATAACATCCAAGACATTAAACTGAGAAGCAAGTTCAAGATTTCCCATCTTTTGGATGCTCTGTATAAACATGCCCCTTATCTCTAGTAGGTTGGTGTCTGCCATTGGCAAGGCTGATAAATCCATGTTGGGGATCTATGGTCCGGACAAGACCTCACCCTTGTGGTTACAGAAGGAGAATGAGAGCTCCAGTTTCTGGCCTCACCCTTGTGGCTACAGAAGGAGAATGAGAGCTCTGGTTTCCCAGAGTCTACACTCCAGAAAAATTCCTCCTCAGAACGTGTAAGTTGTAAACTTTTATCTTCAGAGTTTATATCTTATTTGGAGCAAAAGTAACCATACAATACATGGATATTTCTCAAGGTATTAGGAGCTCATAGATTTAAGCTACCATCTTTGTTGTCCTTAAGCCACACCGCCCACTGGTTTTTCCTGTTGCTGCCTGCAGGGTGGGGGTGTTAGGGTTCCCTACATTTGTCGCTTTAACCTTAACTGGTGCATTAACAAGGTTTTTTGCAATGAATATGCAGTGTATGGGCCCTCTGCATCAATGTTATGTGCCCCACGCAGGAGCACATAACACACATGCATAGGGACATGTGACAGTGTACTGCACACAACACGCCAGAGGGGCATGTGTGAAGTACGCATGCCAACATGCGTAGGCAGCCATGCGCTTTAGCATGGCTTTGGTATGTGGTGCATATGTGGAGGAGTGCCGTCATAGTGGGGAATGCAGCAGGCCCAACTCACATGCATGATGCCAAATACAATACTCAGGTATGTGTGCTGTGGTGCAGACAAATACGGCTGCTGGAGGGCTGCCGTAAGTGTCTGCATGCAGAGATACCAGTGGCACCCACAACAGGAAGGGATGCCATGGAGGTACTGGAAGTGTGCACACAGGACTGCCATGCATGCTCGTTGTGCAGTGTGACATGCCACTACATGCCAGTCATGCCCAGTAGGGGTACAATGCTGACCCAGTTGGCATGGCTCAGTGTGCCTGCAACATTCAGGCACAAAGCACTGAATGTCAAACCACCATACCACACAGCAAGGGGAGACATGGGGCACATGCCAGACAGGACACATCCCACGGGCCACAGAAACAGACATCCCCCAACAGACCTGGAGGGGATGCAACCCATGCAGCCCTTGGCAGCTGCAACCTGGGGTGATGGAGTGCCGCTCACCAGGCCCCCTACCTTCCAGGAGCATGCCATGGCAATGGGGTGCAAGGCAGTTGGTCGTGAAGTAAGGGCACTGCCATATGTCCCCCCCACGCCACACGTCTAGAACATCACCACACGGGGCACACACGATCTGCATGGCACACACCAACATGCCAGAATGGTGGACCCCACACATGACCTTGCCCCCCCCACCTTGGTATGTGAAACCTCATGCAGGAGACAGGAAACCACACAGATGTGCAATGCACTGACACTTATTCAGTGAAGTCACATAAAGCATTTCACAAATTATAGGACAATGTCCTGGGCACTGGGCATCAACATGCAGTCTGAAGTACAACAATCATAAACACCAGAACAGGTCCACAAGGGGGCATTGGTATGGCACTCCCATTCACACTCACATCCGTGCCATGCAGTGCTGCACAGGGTCAATGCCCTATCATTCCCCCTCCTCTTTCTCAGAGTCCCCGCTGTACCCAGATGGAGTTGTTGCTGTCCATGAGCATGGCACCAGAGTGGCCCTCTATAGTGCTGCAATGAGAGAAGAACAAACAGAAGAAAGTCATGAGTGGAAGCACTGTGATGGCGGCAAGTGGCACTGTGAATGTGCACAGGTGTGATATGGGGAGGTCTACCTACCTTTGAGGGTGACTCCACAAGCCACTACTCCCTGTTGTCAGTTTTGTACCAGATGTCCTCCCAGCCAGCTCACAGGCCAAGGAAGTTGTGGTCCTCTCTCCTCCATCGCCACTGTTTCTGGGTGTCACCACTTCACCGGTGGCCCCATCCTCCTGCTCCTTCCATGTGAGAACCATCCTATCCAGAAGACCTAGATGATCCTGCAGGACAAAGAAGAATAGAACAGTCATCAGCCACAAGGGGGCCACAGCTGCAGCACCGCACCACCCCACACACACCTGTCTGCATGGTACTCACCAAGACAGGTATGGTCAACATCCACAGGTGAGCCTGGCAAGGTGCATCAAGGTAGCAGTCCTGCAACATCCACTACAGCTTCTTTGAGAATGCACCCATCCACCCAACCTATGGAGTGCTCAGATAAACCAGCACTGATGCAGCCACCATCACAAGCAATGCACCTGCCTGTTGGATGTGAATGTGTTACATTGGTATGGTGTATCATCAGCATGTACAGGGGCCCCACAAGCACACTTAAAGGGACACACCTTTGATCAGTCATGAATAAAGGGCCACAGTTGAGGCATGCACAGGTGGACAGATATCCGTAGGGGTGTGGCAGGATGTGCCCAGGTCTACTTGTGAATGTCCTCCTGTAGGATGCGACATGGGAGCAGCGATGGATGTGAAGGCTGCATCCGCATGTATTCTGTCCATGGCTGGATGCAATGACCATGATGGGACATGTATTGCATATAGCGCTTCAGACTGGACCAGTCCACAACAGCTGTGTGACATGGTCCATGACGCTATTGCACCACGGACAAGGTGGACCAGGGCAATGTTGGGAGAGACAAAGGTGCTATGTGCACTATCATATTATGCAACAGGGTTATTCCAGAGGGCGAGCGGAGATGTCATCAGTGTCAGCCAGTCCTCCATGTCCAGGTCCATGGCACAGGTGATGGACGCCCTTCTGTACCATGTGCATGAACACATATGATTCCCTACAGCTGAGGCTGACATCTGTGGTATGAAACAGGCATTCTATACCATGCATGGCATGCTGAAAGTTACCGGTGTGATAGACTGCACACATATAAAGATTGTGACTCCATCCGAAAAGTAGGAGGCATACCGGAACAGAAACGGGTTCCATAGTGTGAACTGTCAGGTTGTGTGTGACACAGAGGACACATTCACAAACATGTGTGCCATGTACCCTGATACCTGCCACAACTCCTATGTAATGGATGGATCATGGCCAGGTGACCTCCTAGCCCAGAGATGCATCGAGTGATGGCTGTTGGGTGAGTATACGGCACAACCATGTTCACCACCATGAGCGACCATGCCAACATCACCTGAATTTGTGTTGTTCTGTCCCACTGCATAGGGGACAGTGGATATCTGATGAGGCCATACCTGATGACACCATTCCTGCAGCCACACAGCACTGCAGAGGTGGCATATAACAACACACACAAGAAGACATGGGCTGTCATTATGAGGACGACAGGTCTACTGAAGATGAGGTTCCGGTGTTTGGATCACAGAGGTGGGATGACGATGCTGGCACTGGGAATGGGATGCAAGGTGTTCACCACATGCACCATGCTCCATAATATCGCCATGCTACAGAATGTAACCATGCCGAATCACCCACTGCCATGAGCAGCACAGGAGGTGGACGACAGGCATCCATTCACAGGATGGGAGACACTATCCAGACATGTAGCACATGATACCCTTGTACAGGGCACATTCCGCCGTTAGGATTGTCCATCTGCTGAGTGGCAGGCAGTAAGTGTCACCAGCCCACTCCTGTGGGGCTGGATTCTCTGCATCACAGTGAACCCCTCCTGTGACAGGGGTCAGGGATACCCCTTCTCTGTCCATTTAGAATGCTCGCTGTTTCACAATTGAACATATGCCAGAGAATCCCAGGGTTCCCTCTCTCCATGTGAGGGGGTACAAATACAGTCTTGAATCTGTGTTCCTGGGGTAGAACCCTCTCAGCCACTGCACAACGAACCAGAAAGCCACAGGCATGTATAGGCTTTGGGGGGCCCTATACACCCTATTATGTGTCTTTCCCCAGAAATGCAGAGACTGGTTCAAACCCCCCACAGACTCCCCCTGAGACCTTTTGCATTTCTTCCCCTCCTTTCATCCATAGTGTTCCTAGTGGTACTTCACTTTTGTTGTGTTTGGCCCTTAAAACAGTCACGCAGGCATAGTATAGTTTGAACAACCCTCCCCAAGGCAACACATTCAAATGACACTGGCAGAATTATCTTAAAAGTAAGCCAAAAGCTTTACTAATTAATTAATAAATGCAATAAATATCATAAAGACAGATATGTTTAGACGTTGGTTACAGGATATAGAAAATAAAATGGAAGTATACAAAAAAACTAAACTTTTGAGTATTTTAGTTTGGAAAGTTCTACCTAGTGTTGTGTGAAATTGCAGAATTTTTCCTTTCAAAATATTCAGCGTAATTCTGTAATCATGCAAAATTTTTTGCCTAGGAGAAACAAAATTTCGCCTGGGTTTTTGATTTCGTGTAATTGCGAAATTTCCTGTAAATGCTTTGGACATCCAATTTCTCCCATTCATGCGGAAATTTCACCTTGCTGTGGAAGTTTGCTGGTGAAACTTGATTTTGCCGGTGAAATTTTGCTCCAAAAGTGAGATCTGCAATGTACTGTGGGTAAATAGTTCAAATATGTGCAGGTTTTTTATAGCTCATTCTGTTGCCTGTTGAGTAGGAGAGCAATTTGTTGTGGTGCATCAGAGCCAATAAATCATTTTAAAACCTCCTTAAAACTGTTTTTGAGAGCTAATTGTTCCCAAATATACAGTTTGTTCCTAGTGCTGCTAGGGAATATTTTCTAATTTTGTGGATTTTTGCAGAATACTTAGTTTAATTAGGTTTTACTTTTGTCTGTGTCTTTGAAGGAGTTGAGTCGGGTAGGGTAGGTGTGTAAAACCAATGGAGGCTATTTCTAGCCTTTTACAAACAGATTTATCACAAACTGTGCGTGATTTACTGTTATTTCTTATAAATTTTCTTATATTCTGACAATTACTTTTTTCCTTTCTCTGAAAGTTACTGTCCTGTCTGAGAGTTTCTGCTGCTGTTAGCCTGTGTTGTATTATATGCCATTCTTCCCCTTTTAGTTGTGAGTTGTAAAGTTTTGATCACACAGTGCTGATTCCTTATTTTATTTTTTTTGTGTGGTTAGTTCTGTTTGCTGGAGTGTTAACTTGTGTGACTTAAACTGTGAAAATCAACAGTTCTATTTTTTTTTTTATGAAAACTGAAATACTTTTAGTTGATCACTTGAACTTGTCCATTTACAGTTTCACTGTTTTGGTGAATTGCTCTCCTGTATTTTATTACTGCCGGAGCCTGCCTCTGCACAAGTGCACATTGTGCAGTGTTCCTCTTTTAGTTGACTTTGCTTACCCTTCTCAACTGTTACAGCCTTGTTTACATACAGTATAAAATAACTACATATTAATATAGCAGTTTTACACAGATTGCTGCTGATCCCATCCAGACCAGGACCATATTGTGGTAGTTGCCTTTGTTTGTCGAAGTTATATGATTGACTCTGCCCTTATATAAAAGCAAATTTCTAGCAGTAAGTATTAACACATAACGCATCATTACAGTGCTTAAATAGTCCAGACACAGGTGATCTGTAGGAGAGGAGGGAGAGAGGGGATATGATAGAGACATACAAGTATCTCACAGGGAGGAACAGGGTGCAGGAATACACTATTTTTAAGCAAAAAAGATGTTCCAGGACTAGAGGGCATGGGATGAAGTTGGAGGGATGATGATTCAAAGGAAACGTGAGGAAGAATTTCTTCACAGAACGGGTGGTGGACAAGTGGAACACCCTGCCAGAGGAAGTGGTGGGGGCTGAAACAATCACAGGATTTAAGAATGCATGGGATAGACATAAAGGAATTCTGGAGGTCAGGGTAAGGGGCAACAGACTTCTAGGAAAACATAAACTGAACTTACAAGCTCAAATGGCAGACTGGGTGGGCCATAGACCTTATGTAAGCAATAATACCAACAGGGTGGTATAGTTATACTGACCGCCCAGGGCGTAATGAGGCCCGAGCCGCAGGCGGAGGGCCTTATAGCCCTGAAGGTCCGTATAGCACAATACCACCCACCCTGGAGAGTATTATTGCGCTTTAGAAAATGGGCACTGTAAAACATAAGTTAAATAAAAAGAAAATTAATAAATAAATAGTTTAAAAAATTTTGTAAAAAAATAGTTCCTCTGCCTGCATTAGAATAATGTTTTTTGTTTTGTTTTTTTGAGTTAGAGAGAGATGAGCACGCTGCAGGGCAGTGTGAGGGTTCTAACAGAAGGGTATGAGAGTGATCAGTGATGTGCAGTCGGTACAGGGGCTTTGAGAAAACATGCACTTTGATTTAAACTGCTGTCAGGCACGCACTCAAGTCGTCAAGGTGGACGTAAACCGGGCAATTACAGTATCACCTGGCAGTTCAGTGTGCATGCGGTCGGATCGGGGTTCTCGCAATGGCGGGCGGGGTGCTGTAAATCAAAGAAAGAACCAGGAAAAACATTTAATGAAAAGCGTTGATGAAATGGAGACCTACAATGCTGACAGAAGAGTGGAGAAATGTGAAATCGAGTGAAGTGAAAGGGTGTTTTATGTCTCGCTAACCGGTCGGGAAAGATGACAAGTGAATTTCATTTGAGGGAATGTGGAGGAGTCACAGTCAGCACGGTCACAGGATCTCGAGTGTGTAGCGCTGAAAGGTATGCTAGTGCTACGAGAGGGAGGGGACGTTACGAGTTACTCCAAGACCTAGTTTTCTAACAAAAAAGCCTCACGCTTGTAGTTCTGTTTGAGCGGACACAGAACGAGGGAAGTTGGGGAGAAAATGCTGTGGAGCAGTAGTGCTGAGCACGCAACATGCTACCGGTGGTAATATAAAAAGAGAGAGCTGTTTTCTGTGTCTGGGGCAAAATGAAAAGATGCACGGACAGTTTTTACTTTTTAAAAAAAAGTTACCGTTACTGTGATGTGCCGACACAATGTGTGTGTGTGCGTGTGTGGGGGAGTTATCTCTCACTAAGCGAGAGAACAACATGGCGGCAATTTGAAATTAAAAGTTCCATTTGCACAAGGACTTTGGAACTAAATCAGGTCAGTTGAGACTGTGAGACTGGCACTTTTTTTTACACGGGCTCTGTTGTGTAATAGATGCCCACCTTGCCAGGGGCATCAGCCAATCAGAGCCTAGGGATTTCTTGGTCCATTTTCTAACTGCCGATCCTGTCTATGTATCTATGTATCTGTATTTAAAGCAGGTTACTTGTGCCCTTTTTCCATGTGTTGCTTTAATTCCTGTTTATGGAAAGAAAAAAAGTTACATTTTTGTTTTTACTAGAATAGGCTAGTACCATATATGATATTAGTTGTACTGTGCAGGGCTGCTACCTGTCCTAATTGTGTTTGGTCTTGTAAGGAAGCCAGTACTACATATGTGAGGTAATGTTATTCACACAGTTAGTAATACATCCTTTCTTGATATACTCCCAGAGAAAGGCAAAGCTTTGAAGCAGCTGTGGCAGACCGAAAGGTTCCCTAAAAATCTTAGGACAGGCCAGAAGAATCTGGAAGGAGAGGCAGGAAGCTTACTCAGTGACCAAGATGCAAACAGTTTATTTGAAAGGGACAATAAAAATTAGATAACTGGCTTTTACAACAGTAACGGATAATTCAATTCAATTCAATTCTACTTTATTTTTATAGCACCTTTCAAAAACCAAGGTGCTTAAAATAAAAACAAGAACAGCCGATATAAATAACATTTAAAACATAAAATTTACACTATCCATCACTAGGGAAGGCCAGATCAAATAAATAAGCTTTAAGCTTGATTTTAAATCTACTGACGGTTGGGCATTCTCTCAATCGAGTAATAATAAACATAAACAACAAAACAATGTGATTGAGACCAGCAATTGGTTGAACCAAGAACAGGGGATTAACTCCTTTTAGTCCAACTCCTGCGCACACTTGGCTGAGATGACGGAACTACTGACGAACCAAGCTTGGGCTTTTCTCTGCATCACCTGATCAGCAGGTGAGCATTGACCCCACAAAGCACTTTTGTAAACAAACCATAATGGGACATCCCCTGGATGAACAGAACACAAGAAACACTACTAGCTGGTCAAGGAAGAACTTGGCAATCCCCAGCGGCTCCGGGCAAGAAGCTGAAGACTCTTTGTTGGCCGATGGTTCTCTGGGCGATTAGCAGTAATGACCACTGGCAGGTCCCCTAGCCCCAGATGACCTCTTACCAAGATGACTGCTGATGGAATGATTTCCAGGCTGCCTTTGCGGAGCGACATGGACATGCGCACACTTACAGATGGCTGGCAAAATAATAAAACAGCATACATGATGTTAACTGTGGTCCCTCAAGCTTGAGCCAGGTGGCTCCTAAGCTAACTCATTACTAGATACCTCACTAGCAGCTCTCTACCACTTACCATTGCAGGGCTGATGCAGGGTCAGCGTCCCCAGGGAGCAATTCGATAACGTTCAGTAGCAAGCAAGCAGTTCAGATTCTTTCAAACAGACAGTTCAGTTTTTGCAGAAAATACAGTCCCTAGGGGCGCTAGGCAGGCAACAGTACAGTTCGGTTGGGGTGCTGGGTCACTTTGGCTATAGGACCATTTCCCCTGCCCAAGCTGGTGCAGCACCTTTAAGGACTTTTTTTCTCTGGCTGTTTCTGCAGCCACATCCCTGTCCCATCATTATTACTAAGCACTCCTATGCCTGGGTCTCTGGAACTTTTGGGCCTGGCTGCCGGACCCTCACAGCTAGCCCCTCCTTTATGGCAGCCAGCCAAAGGCTTCCACCTACCAGCCCTGCACTCTGGCACAGAATGGCACCAAAGGAGGCAACTGGGCCTTAACTCCACCCCTTCTGGGCATTTGGCCCACTGCCACAGGTTTTTCCCTCTCTTAGGGCTGCTCACCCTCCCTGGGAGCTCACTATGCCTCCCTTCTCCCTCTTTTGATGCTCTCGCCCTTTAAATCCCCTTTCCTAGCTTTCCCCTTCCCACTCAACTGCCTGGCTCCATGGCAGGGGTCTACCTAGGCCCTGCTCCTCCTAGGGTATTGATTCAGTACCCTAACTAGCCTCCCCTGGGGCTCATGCTATGTGGGGCCCCTTTTTGCTCTGGGGTACTCTGCCCCCTAGTATCCTCTTTCCCTCTAAGGTGCCTCTGGCATTCAGTAAAATAATCTTTGGGGTTGTAGCCCACTTACCAGCATGGCCCAGGGATGATCACTGTGGCTGGGGTTTTGGGGATGTGGCCAGAGGCTGCACTCCCACCCGGCAGCTCTCTTATGCTGCTGCAGGAGCCAGGAGGAACTTATCAGTCTGGGACATGTTGTCTGCCCAGACCAATATTTTGGTGCATCTTTTTGGTTCACGCTGAAATTGGTCCCTCTACTACTTGGGGCTCGAGCAAGATGGTCTCGTTGTGTCAGGGAGCCGGGCTTTCCCTAATCTTCCTTGCTGCTGCCTGACTTTTGCTGGAGGGGAGCGATGCCAGAGGATCCACGGACTGACCTCCAGGTAATTCTTTATTGTCCGTGCTGCCCATGTTCTCAACTTTCCACGCTCAGCCGCCGACTCCCCCTCTTGACCATTCTCTGTCCCTTTTGTAGGACAAGGGAGGTCCTTGCATTCGGCCAGAGGATTGGGCATTGAAAGCCCAGCAGGGAGGGTCTCCTTCCCCAACCCCCCTTCCCAGCACCGAACGGCCCAAAAACAAACAAAGGGAAATGGGAGGGGTCAGGGAGACTGCAGGAAAGAGCTGGGAAGGAGGGGATGAGAAGAAAAGAAAAAATATATGTCCCCTAATTTTGGGGTACTACAATCCACCCTCCCTTAAACATACATATCCCCATGTATGTGGGGGAATTATTACTTTGAACTTTAAAACACAAACAACATTTTAGTACTCTTAACTATTTACCTAGTTTACTTTACACATTAATTTTTACCTGGCGTAGTGTAACATTTTTAACCTTTCGAACCATAATGAACCCTGAAGAGGGATGGGTGGCCTCGAAGTACCTTTCGAGAGCGGTTCCTGCCTCTCCTTGTCGATCCGTCCATCTGTTTTGACAGGAACTGGACATAACTTTAGCTGAAATCGTGTATTAACTTTTGGGATCCATCCAAAGCTTGGATCTGGTAGGAATGCCATTCTGGTCATGGGCTGTCATCTATGATGACATATGGGTCAGGCTCCCATGTTCCACCATGCCACTCTGACTTTATCAGCACTTGCTGTCCTATGGGTAAGGGTGTTTTCTTATCGTAGGCATTGCTGGACACTTTCCTGTTGTCTTGGCTGGTACACATTTTTTGGCTGGCCGGTGGCTTCGTTTCTTCTGGTGGAGGGGTCCCTTTTTCCTCTTGGTGGTGCCATTCAACTGCCAGGTTTGGCATCTGGATAGGGGTGCGGTCACTGTGGCTCCAACTGGATCTGGTTTAGCCTTGGGTGCCAGGCAAAATCCAGGGGCCTCCATTTGGGCATCCCAACCTGGAACCTGTTGCCTTTCATCACGGGCGACGGCACTTACCATATAGACAGGCTCCTCCATTCAAGCATCTGGAACTTAGAAGGACTTTCTGGAAGTGACACAACAGTCTGGTTGCTCTGCTCAATCCTCTTCTGCTCCCTCCTGGTGTCCACATACAAATGGCATCAAGCTGCTTGGATTTTACCGCTTCTGGCACTTTTCCCCTCAGACGACTGCTGTATGGACCCCACAACCTTTTCACCTGGGAGCATGGTCCTGCTCTGCTCCACTTTCTGATCTGGGTGCTTTTGACCTTGGTTCCGTCTTCTTTTAGGCTGGTATGGACACTGTACAACTGGGCACTGGATCTCTCACTTTATCTCTGCCACCATTGCTGCCATTTCTCACACCCGACATGTTAAACGTGTCAGTTCCTCTTTTTCTTTACAGTGGGTGTCCCCATCATCTTGGGGGATGACCAGTACACCGATTGCACCCAGGGACTTCCCTCTGAGGACTGGGCCACTCCTTTCCCTTTACCAGCAGGCCTGGCTGCCATGCTGGACCGCTACTTCCAAGTCGCTGAGGCGCACGTATGCTGATGGCCTTCTCCTTGAAATTCAGGAACGCTGCATAGAAACATAGAAACATAAAAGTTGACGGCAGATAAGGACCGCAAGGCCCATCCAGTCTGCCCATTTCTTTTTCTACTTTATAAATGTGCCATCGGCCATTGCTCTGTCAGTGGCCTATCTATTCATACTCATTTGTATTGCTCCCTTATGCCTATCCCATGCCTGTTTGAAGCCCTGCTCTGTATTCATAGCCACCACTTCCTGAGGTAGGCCATTCCATGCATCCACCACCCCTTTCTGTGAAAAAGAATTTCCTCACATTCTCCCTTAATCGGCCCCCCTCTAATCTCATGCTGTGTCCTCTTGTCCTGCTATTTTTTCTTATATTTAAACATGTTAGACTCTTTCACCTTGTTAATGCCCTTAAGGTGTTTGAATGCCTCGATCATATCACCTCTCTCCCTCCTTTGCTCAAGGATATACATATTGAGCTCCATTAATCTGTCCTCATATGTCTTCTGATGCAGTCCCTGCACCATTTTGGTTGCCCTTCTCTGGACTGCCTCACTTTGGTTAATGTCCTTGTGAAGGTGTGTCCTCCAATACTGCACGCAGTACTCCAGATGGGGCCTAACCAGTGTCTTGTAAAGAGGGATTATTACCTCCCTCTTACGACTTGTGATACCTCTACTAATACACCCTAACACCCTCCTAGCCTTACCTACTGCTTTAGAGGTCTGCTTGGATGATTTCAGGTCATCAGTGATGATGATGCCCAAGTCTCTTTCTTCCTATGTGACTGCTAGCAACTCCCCTCCCAGCCTATAGGTGGCTTCAGGGTTTCTCTTCCCTACGCATGATCTTGCACTTCTTTGCATTAAATCCCAGTTGCCACTCTTCTGACCATTTTGCTAGTTTATCCAGATCTCTTCTCATTCTGCCCACCCCATCTGGATCATCTACTCTGTTGCAGATCTTGGTGTCATCTGCAAACAGACAACCTTACCCTCTAGTCCATCTGCAAGGTCACTAATGAAGATGTTGAAGAGGACTGGCCCCAGGACTGATCCCTGAGGTACCCCACTTGTGACTTGCATCTCTTCTGACTGTATACCATTTACCACCACTCTCTGTTTTCTGCCTGTCAACCAGTTTGCCACCCAGTTGACCAACTTCTGACCCACCCCGAGCCTACCCAGCTTATTTATCAATCTTCTATGTGGAACAGTGTCAAAAGCTTTGCTGAAGTCAAGGTAGGCGACATCAACTGCTCCCCCTTGGTCCACCACTCTGGTTACCCAGCCAAAGAAATATATGAGATTAGTTTGACAGGACCTTCCTTTTGTAAACCCATGCTGTCTTGGATCCTATGCCCCTATGGATTCCAGGTGTTGCACTATCCTTTCCTTAAGGAGTGCCTCCATAATCTTGCCCACTACTGAGGTAAGACTGACTGGTCTATAGTTCCCTGCCTCCTTCCTGCTACCACTCTTGTGCAGCGGGATCACATGAGCCCTTCTCCAGTCTTCTGGGACCTCTCCTGTGCTCAGAGACTCACTAAACAGTTCTGCTAATGGCTCTGCTAGTTCCACCTTTAGCTCCTTAAGTACCCTGGGATGTATGCCATCAGGTCCCATTGCCTTATCCACCCTGAGCTTAGCAAGCTCTTGTAGGACTCTTTCTTTTGTGAAGGGAGTAGTGCTCACCTCCTCCCCCTGTGTCCATGGTGCTGAGCTGTGGGCCCTGCCCTACCTTCTCTTCAGTAAATACTGAGCAAAAGTATGTATTTAGGATAGATGCTTTTACATGGTCCTCCTCCTCACATGCTCCCTTTTCTCCATTAAGCTTAGCAATACCCCCTCTGGACTTTCTCCTTTCACTAATGTATCTATAGAAAGTCTTGTCACCTTCTTTTACTGTTCATGCTAGTGTTTCCTCAGTTTGGGACTTTGCCTGCCTTACTGCCTTCCCTGCTTCCCTTAGAGCAGTTTGGTATGTCTCCCTATCTTCATCTCGCTGTGTTCCCTTATATTTCCTGAAGGCCAGCCTTTTGGTTCTGACCTTTTCTGCTACTGTATTTGAGAACCAAAGTGGTTTCCTTCTTCTTTTGCACTTCCTTTTCTGTCTAACACAATGGGATGTTGCTTCAAGTATTGCATCCTTAATGCTTGCCCACTTTGCCTGTACCCCTCACCTGTGTTTCTTTTTGCCAGGGCTAGCTTAACTCTGTTGGCCATCTTATCAAAGTCAGCTCCTCTGAAGTCCCATATTTTTGCCTTGGAATGGGATGATTTAGATGTAATAGCCAAATTGAACCATACCATGTGATGGTCACTGGCCCCCAAGTGACCTTCTACCTGGAGATCTGTGATCCCTTCCCTGTTAGTCAGTACTAGATCTAGGATAGCCCTGTCTCTTGTGGGTTGTTGTACCAGTTGTTTGAGGCCCTTCCCCTGCAGGGAATCCACTATGTGTCTAGTTCTGGCAGATGTTTCTGCTGGTATTGACCAATCTGTATCCGGCATGTTGAAGTCTCCCATTATCAGAACCTCCCCTTTAACTTTCATGTTTTGTATATCTTCTAACAGTAATGTGTCTATGTCCTCCCCCTGGTCTGGGGGCCTGTAGACAACCCCAGTTCTTATGGCTGTCCTATTTCCTGTTTCCAGGGTGACCCACAGTTCTTCTGGCTCCTTATGTGTATTCTGAATTTCTGTAGCTTTGATAATTTCATTGACATACAGGGCCACTTCTCCCCCCCCTTTTTGCACCTCGGTCTCTTCTGAACAATACATAGCCAGGTACTGAAGTCTCCCAAGTGTGGTTACTGGTAAACCACGTCTCACTAATTGCTACTATGTCCAGTTTAGCCTCTGACATTATTGCCTGCAGGTCTGGGATCTTATTTCCCAGGCTGTGAGCATTTGTGTACATGATTTTCCATTGGCCAGATTTCGGTGTGTTAGTTGTTGGGTGAGGTTTGGCATTACCCCTGTGCGTCGTATGGGGAGACAAACCTTTTTTCTTACCTGGTGATGCAAATGAACTGCAAACATGCTGAATCCCTGTTTGACCACTAGCTGAGGGGGGAAGGGTGTTCTTCCCATTCGACATATGGGGTGCTGCACCCCTCTCCCCATTTGCTAGTTTAAATATTCTGCAAAGACGTCAAACTTCTGCCCCAATGCACTGACTCCCTCCTTAGTCAGATGCAGTCCATCAAATTTAAAGAACTTTCGCTCCCAGAACTGTTGCCAGTTCCCTACAAATCTGTGTCCTTTTTCCTGGCACCAGCCCTTGAGCCATGTGTTTAGCTCCCCTATCTCCTCTCCTCTTCTCTGACCTTCCGTCCATCTGCCCCCCAGACTGGCAGGATCTCAGAGAAGGAGATGCCGGATGAAATGGATGATAGTTTGTCACCCAGCCTAGTCAGGTGTTCCTTGGTCTCCACAACTGACCAGCTGGTGAGATCATTAGTCCCTATGTGTACTAGGACATCAATGTTTTCTCCTGCTTTGTGAACAATTTTAGCTATGCGGTCGGTGTCTCTCCATGCTGATGTACCTGGGAGACATCTGACCATTACCCCTGGCTGGAGATGGGTATCAACTCCCCGAATCATGGAGTCTCCTATGATCAGAAGTTTTTTGGATTTCCTTTTTGCTTTTTTTGTTTTGGTTCCTGATTTGGGTGAGTTTTGTTGTGCTAGCTCCTGTGCCACAGTGTCCTGCTCTGCAGTGTCTTCTGCCTCTTTGTTTGATTTCAGAGATAGAGGCAGATACCTGTTTGTAGTGTTTATATGGTTTTGGAGGTAATATGTTGGAGAGCAGAGTGATGGGGCACCGATTTGCCTCTAACCACCTGCCAACCTCCTGGTCCAACTACCCTCTGCGGTCGAGGTTTTTCTGTTGGATGCTGGGGAAATGGCGGGTGGTTCTTATAATGTATTTCCTCTTGAATATGAAATTTGAGGCGTGCAATCTCTGCCCATGCTGCCCGGAGCTGAGCCCTAAGATCTCCAATGGCCCAGCATGTAGGACAGTGTCCTAAATCCTGTAAGACTGTCCTTCTGAAAATTGTTCCACAGTACCTGCAGTTAGTGATATCCATTCCAGATAAGTTGCTGGGTTTATAACCTAGTCAGAGTAATTAGAAGGAAAAAAATGCAAGTAATGGTTTGATTGTGTTTTGTTTTTGTTTAACTTGTTATTATAACAAGTTAAATTACTAGTGCCCCCTGTAAATAAGCTCACCTTGTGGATGCCCCACTGATCCGCCCCTTCCTGCTCTGCCACAGGAAATGTCACAACTGTGGTACCCTATAAAAGGAGTGTAGTGTGGGGTGGTTGGGGATGGGGGTGGGTGGCTGGGCCCTTCCCCCTACCGAAAAAGAAGAACCACGGATGAAAGAACAAGGAGGTAAGAGCAGAAACAATCAGTCAACAACAAATGCAGTAACCATGAAAGCTTATCCTAATGTTAGATAAAACTGTAAAACCTGTAAAGCACCACCTGTAATAATTTCAGAGAAGATATACGCTGTAAGAAACACTTTGCTACAGAGAAAAATAAAGCAATGAAATGTTAGCAACAAACAGTAGCAATCCCTGTGAGTAAAAAATAAAAACAACACCACACAGTAAATCTGCTTAGCCAAAAGAAGTCTTAATCATTTTCCCTTGCTCTGGTAAGGTTCTCTACTCTGCCTTTCAAGCAGTCTTTGAAGGAAAGAGCTCAGGTGAAGCTAGGTGCCTTGGCCAGCAAACCAAGTCTACCTCAGGATGTTGCTCATGCAGCATACGGAGTACGATTTGGAGGGTTTCACTTCTAGCCCCTTCGACAAATTTGTTTATCAGGATTCCACCCAGATTGAGGAACACTTCAAGGTCAATCCACTGGATGGCACAGAGATCTTCCTGCAGGCTGAGGGCATAGTCATGTAGGGTCTCAGCCTTTCCCTGTACCCTGGAAAAGAATCAAACCATTGGCACTGACAGACTCTTGGGACCAAAGAAGTGGTGTAACCTTTTAAAAATTTGTTCCACAGTAGCCTTTTCTTCAGTTGGCCAGGATGACACCTCCCGGTAGGCTGTACCTCGGAGCTGGCAAGCAGGACCTTGACTCTTTCAGCTTCAGGTAGGTCATACAATTGGAATGCAGCTTTCAGCTTGTCAGTGAACTCATGTAGCCTATCGGTGTTTGGATCCACTTCTCCTGCAAAGCATGGGAGCCATGGTGCTTCATAATAGTAGGGAATCATTAATGGCATGTTTCAGACTTTTTCTGTGGGTCTTCCTTCTCTATTATGACTGTTCTCTCCTTGCCCAGGAATGTTGGTATGGGTAGCTTCAAGCTTTGCTCTCCTTGATGTTATGATCCTGCTCGTAGTGCCAAGTTGTGGCAGGCTGAAAGGTTCCCTGAAAATCTTAGGACAGGCCAAACAAATCTGGAAGGAGAGGCAGGAAGCTTACTCAGCGGCCAAGATGTAAACAGTTTATTTGCAAGAGACAATAAAAATTAGATAACTGTTTTTTACAACAGTACCAGATAATAAACATAAACAACAAAACAATGCGATTGAGAGCAACAATTGGTAGAAACAAGAACAAGAGGTTAACCCCTTTTAGTCCAAGTCCTGCATGCACTTGGCCGAGATGATGGAACAACTGACGAACCAAGCTTGGGCTTTTCTCTGCATTGACTGATCAGCAGGTGGGCATTGACCCCACAAAGCAATTTTGTAAACAGGCCATAATGGGGCATCCCTCAGATGAACAGAACACAATGAGGAACACTGTTAACTGATCAAGGAAGAACTTGGCGATCCCCTGCAGCTCCGGCCAAGAAGTTGAAGACTCTTGGTTGGCCGATGGTTCTCTGGACGATTAGCGACAATGACCACTGTCAGGTCCCCCAGCCCCAGATGACCTCTTACCAAGATGACTGCTGACAGAATGATTTCCAGGCTGCCTTTGCGGAGTGACATGGACACGCGCACACTTACGGGCGTCCAGCAAAATAATAAAAGGGCATGCATGATGTTAATTGTGGTCCCTCAAGCTTAAGCCAGGGTGGCTCCTAAGCTAACTCACTACTGGATACCTCACTAGCTACTCTCCACCATTTACTGTCACAGGGCTGATGCTGGAACACTTGTAGTGAGACTTTGGCCCAGGCTGGCATCACTGGAGGTGGTTCTGCTGCAGATGGTGGATGGGTCAGGGACCTCCTGGGGGTCAGTGTCAGGCTCCGGCGAAACCGGTCTGGGCAACAATGATGAAGCTGGACGTCGGGTACCCCAGGGTGCAATTCAATAACAGTTCAGTAGCAAGCAAACAATTCAGATTCTTTCAAATAGACAGTTCAGTTTTTGCAGAAAATACAGTCTCTAGGGGTGCTAGGCAGGCAACTGCGCAGTTTGGTTGGGGTGCTGGGCCACTTAGGCCATAGGACCATTTCCCCTCCCCAAGCTGGTGCTGCACCTTTAAGGATGTTTTTTGCTCTGACTGTCTCTGAAGCCACATCCCTGTCCCATTGTGAAAGAATATTCAGGTCTCTCCAGAGGTTCATTCCTTTCTCTAGTAAAAGACTACTGCAGTAGCGCTAAGATCCTAATTCTTTCTCTGCTGCCTTCTTTCCTGTTTCTCATTTCCCCCTTTTTCCAGGCTGGTCACCTGAAAAAAGATCTCTCTCTCAAACACTTGTCTTTTTTTCTTCCTTCTCTGCACTTCTGGAGCCTTGATGTTCTCACAGTCCCCCGGTAGCTAATCTAACTTCTTCTGTGTCCCATTATTGCAACGTGATGGCACTTTGACAGTGCTAGAATTTCTGTGCGCAGTGCATTCTGCAGAGAGCTTTTGCCGCATGGGCATTTGCCCTGTCAGTTTCATTAAGAAACCTGCACACAGTATACTCAGTAAAGCAGAGGTTTAAAGCTGCCGAGAAGTGACCCCCCCTTCTCAAACTTACGAGGTGAAATTCCCTTTTGTCCTTGCGAGATATCCAAAGAGACCTCCATGTGGAGGAAATTGTTAAAATGTATGGTTTGCCTTGGTAGAAGCTGTATTTTAAACTTACTGAAGCAAAAACAGTTTTATGTTTGTTTTCTTCAAGCCTAGTTGTCCAATCATAACACTGAATGGTATGAAGTTCTCTCTCTGTTGTTAGTAAACTGATGAAATGAATTCTAGAAGACATGGTTTTAATGTTTATGTTTTCTGCAGAATCTAAATAAGTATTGTCATAATAGTTTAAATAACAATAAAGTAAGAATGGTAATGGCCATACAAAAGCAACAAAATGTTTCTAAAATTAGAGTTCTGTGTTTCCCTGTGCTGCAGCACATTTGTAAATATAAAAAGAAACTTCTGTTCTTAAATGTGCAGAATTCTAGATAAATTTCAGCTTTTGGTTAAAAGAATGTACAAGTTCCAATGTTAGTTTATTTCTTACTTATGAATGGAATGTCTTTTCAAAATCCCTTACCCTGGTATAGGCAGGGTGAATCTTCTAGAAGGGGTTGTCTCCTTGCAGGGATCATTATGAACAGATCTTTAGGAGTCAGACGGCCCTGTCTTCTCCATACTTATACTTTGGTTCATTCATGGGAGAAGCCATAGAGTGCATAACATTTTCTTTTTGCTAAGGACTGATTTATTTTTGTGTATATCAGCATATACTGTATACAGACAGACCCAGATAATTTTGAAAAGGTTTAGAAAAGACCTTTATGTTGAATAAAGAAAGATTTAAGTTTAAAAGTGTTATGGGTGGAGTCTGACATGGTCACATGCTGTTCTCTTGGGTTAAAAAGGGGCTTCTAGCCTGGACCATGTCAGATTCGTTTTGGGATCAGCTCTGGGCTGATCTACTGGGGAGTCTGCACCTTTTCAGACTATGTACCCTTGATGTTCCCAGGTGGCTGATGCTGTTATTGCCTGTGTGAACAAAAGTTTATTTTTGTGCTTTTGATTTAATTTCTTATTTATGTATAAAGTATGAGTTAATTTTGTTCTGTTTGTATCTCAATAAATATTTTTAGGCTTGGCTGCTTCTTTTAAGCCTTGCCTCTCTACAAATCGGTGTCAGCATCCATCTTTACATCCATACCCTTTTATACCCATCAATATTACTAACCACCCCTATGCCTGGGTCTCTGGAACTTTTGAGCCTGGCTGCTGGACTCTCACAGTTAGCCTCTCCTTTATGGCAGCCAGCCAAGGGCTTCCACCTCCCAGCCCTGCACTGTGGCACAGAATGGCACCAAAAGAGGCAAATGGGCCTTAACCCCACCCCTTCTGGGCATTTGGCCCACTGCCACAGGTTTCTTCCCTCTGCTGTGGGGTACTCTGCCCTCTGGTATCCTCCTTCCCTCCAAGGTGCCTCTGCCATTCAATAAAATAATCTTTGGGCTTGTAGCCCACTTTCCAACATGGCCCAGGGATGATCACTGCTGCAAGGTTTTCGGGGATGTGGCCAGAGGCTGCACTCTCACCTGGCAGCTCTCTTATGCTGCTGTCGGAGCCAGGAGGAACTAATTGATCTTATGTGCATTGTCCGCCTGGACCAATATTTTGGTGCACCTTTTTGGTCCACTTTGTAACTGGTCCCTCTACTACTTGGGGCTCAAGGAAGATGGTCCAGTTGCGTCGGGGAGCCAGGCTTTCCCTGACCTCCCATGCTACTGCTGCCACCCGCCTTTTGCTGGAGGGGAGTGATGCCAGAGGAGCCACGGACTGACCCCCAGGTAATTTTTTATTGTCCCTGTGTCCTCAACCCTCCATGCTCAGCTGCCAACTCCCCCTCTTGACCACTCCCAGTCCCTTTGTAGGGCAAGGGAAGTCCTGGCATTTGGCCAGGGGATTGGGCATTGAAAGTCCTGCAGGGAGGGTCTCCTGACCCCGACCCCCCCTTCCCAGTGTTGAATGGCATGAAACCAAACAAAGGGAAATGGGAGGGGTCAGGGAGACTGCAGGCACGGGCTGGGAAGAAGGGAACAAAAAGAAAAGAAAAAATATATGTCCCCTAACTTGTGGTACTACACAGCAGCCATCAAAAATGCCTGCTAAGAGATGGCCCAGGACAAGGGGGAAACGTGCCAGGGGGGTGGAGACAGCTAAGAAGTCTGCTGAGGAGAGTACAACTTCAGTTCCAGTTCCCCATAGCAGTGAAAGCACATGTATGTCTGCTTCAGTGCCTTCTGTGGGCTCTGGTGGTGCGGCAGGTACCAGCAAAGTAGTTGTTCGAAGTACTGGCATACCTGTGTCTCAGTTTTTTTAAGGCCAGAAGTGTTGCATCCATGCTGGTGGGGGATGATGATAGTGAGAAGAAGGGAGGCACTGACACCAGCACAGGAACAGTGGTCCAGGAAGAGGGTGATAAGTCAGTCGGTGTCACTGTCTGTGTTCCTCCGGGAGTTGGTGATGAAAATGTTCAACCAGAGTCTGATAATCTTGGAGACAGGGATAGTCAGCCCCCTGAGATGGTTGTAGAAAAAGAAAAAGGTGCCGTGCAAGAAAGCAGTGATAGGGAGGAGGAGGTGAAGGAGGTGAAGGAGGAGGAAAAGGACATCACCATTGGTGGTGATGAATGATGACTAGGGCTGTAATTTTTTCACAGGGATCACGGATTTCATGATTCCAGTGAAATTAGCCCAATGCTGTGAAATCGGCAGTCCCCTGTAAAAATCCCCCAAGAGAGTAAAATAGCCAAGAGCTCAATGACTTTCTGCAGAAACTGCTGCAGTAAAAATAAACAGAGACAGAAACAATTGTTTTTAATTTGCCTGTCTCAAATTAACAAGTTACCCAAGCTCTGTGTTCTTACCCAGTACATCAGTAGAGCAAGCACAGAAAGTAAAATAAAAAAAATCACCATGGTGAGTGTGGGTGAAAATGCTGTACATTAAAGTTTCTTTCCTAGTCAGTGGCAGCTACGAATGCGCATGGAGAAAAAGTTTTCACATCGTGTTAGGGACACTGGGAAATGGGATCCTCAGAGGAGAAACCTTAGTAGAAATTTGCCTACATGGCGGGAAGCCTCCAATACGATCTAACATTAGCCTTCGATATGATCTTTCATCAGAACAGCAAGCTGACTCTTTGCTCATTGTAGCAGGTCTTTATCAAATCGCAGTGCTAACAGAAGGGGAACCATCGTTATTTTGATTAAGGCATTGGATCTTACGCTGCGTTGTTACAGACACTGGGGATTGGGGTCAGTTGAGAAGACTGTTTTGAAGAAGGGGAACCATGGTTATTTTCATTGTTTAAGACATTTGGTCTTATGCGGCAGGGTGATTGCGGGAATTCCCTCATGTTCAATCCCACTAGCGTGAAGTGCTGTGAAATAGCTTATTTTCCACTGTGCATATGCCGGAAATTGGCAACGTTTTACTGTGAAAAAATTACAGCCCTAATGATGACTGGGATGATTCCTTATTCGAACCTGAGTTTAAAAAGGTCAAGGGTAATGTAGGCCATTTACATGCACAGCCCCTGGGTTAGGCTGTCGCCAAGCCTATCAGCAAACCTCAAAGCAGTCAAGTCACCCCTCCCCCCAAAAGTAGTGTTATGGAAGTGATGAAAGCAGCCCAAAAAGCATAAACTTCCACACCTGTTTCTGAGCTATCCCAGTCCCAGAAGCATGTGAATTTGAGAGGTCAAAAGTCCCTAGTTTTGGACTTTTATGTGCTTGCTCCTGCTAATGAGATTGTGGCGATATGCCAACTTTGTCAAGTACGTGTTTGTCGGTGGAAAAAGGAAAGCCACTGGTGGCCAACAAGCACCACTAAGATGGCAGCAACACCAGAAGGATGCCAGAGCTGTTGGTGGCATCTCCCTGGCAAGTTAAATATAGTAGAGCAAGAGCAGGATGAGGGAGGTCAGAGTGGGTCAGTGGAGGAGGAGGGCAAGCAATCCTTTGCTCTCTTGAGAAGTGGACATAGCAGTGGAGGCACCAGTCCCAGTCAGTTCTATGTGATAATGGCGAGTGCCGAACAGCGACTCACATTATTGCAAATTCTGGGCAGCAAAAACAATTTTGCCACCCTGACAACCTCAGCGCATGGAGGAACGGTGCCGGAGACTCAATATATTTGCTGCACCCCCCCCACCTACCCCATACAGGGGGGCTTCACTCCCCTGCACCCCCTAGCAGGATTCTCAACTCCGGAGGTGCATGTCCAGGGTCAAAAGCAAAATAAAGCACAAGTTTTGGGTCGGGCACAACAAAAATGCAGTAGCACCTGAACCCAGACCTGAACCCGGAACCCAACGCACCGCAAGCGGAAGCCAACCCCTGACACCATGGCGCAGCTCAGCAGCTGACCACAGCACCATCCCCTACATCCCCTCTGCCCCCTCCCAGGCCACACTCACCGTGCTCGCTCCCCCCCCGCACACATGTACATACAGCGAGATCCTGTCGTTAGGGTTGCCCACCCCACCACATCCGGTCACCCTTCCTGTCCCTTCATCTTTAGGGCTTTTTCCCACATTGCATCGCTGTTTTGGACGGTGCCTTGATTCAGGCACCCAAGTCACAGGCTACCATCCCAGTTCCAGTCCCTTGAGTTAAAAAAGTACACCATCACACCCACAATCAACCAAAATAACTGGCTTGATGCAGTCTGCACAGCTCCAAGAGTCAATTGTTACCCCTAAAAGAACATCATTGGTGGCCCAACTACAGCGTTCTGGTCAAACAGCCCCAAAGTTGCTGCCCACTCTGAAGACCATCCTTGAGTGGCACATAAAGGATGGACTTGGAAACGAGCACTAGTGCTCAGTCTTTCTTCCTGGTAAAACTTTTAAATAAATAAATAAAGTACCCCCAATCATGCTGCTGCACGAGAGTTAAATCCTACCACTGCTGAAATGCTGGCCATCAATCTGTTGCTGTTCTCATTTGTGGAGAATGATGGGTTCCACAGGTTGATGGTCCATGCCTGTCCCAAATGGCAGGTTCCATCGTGAACCTATTTCTCTAAGCATGCCATGCCAGAGGTGCACAGTAGAGTTGCTGATTCCATAAGACATGCAGTGAAGCATACTGCATCAGAATATATCCAACTTAGCATGGATATGTGGACCAGTGGGCAAACAGCAGCAAGCTTGTATCTATGCATAACGGCACACTGGGCACAGGTACTTCCTGGGCTGGTATTTGATTCTGGTCCTGGCAAAACCTGCCAGAATCAAAATTGTGGTGATAATAACACCCTTGGAATTCAGCAGCAAACAACCCTGAGTATGCGAAGTGTTACTGGTTCTCACATGGGTGAGAAAATGCTTAATATTCTGCTGGACGAGATTGATGAGTGGCTACACACACAGTCACTTGCACCAGGATTCATTGCAAGTGATAATGGCTCCAATGTAGTGAAGTGCATTAGCGATGGTGTTTTTTTTCAGGGTGCCCTGCCTGGCACACCGCCTTAATCTTGTTGTGCAGCAGTTGCTCAGCCATGCAGACATTAAGGAAACAATGACTGTCACCTGTCGCATCTGTGTACACTTCACCCATTCTGCAAAGGCCCATGACCATCTACGTGAGCTGCAGCGCACTAACCATCTGCCTCAGCACTGTATGAAGCTCGATGTTGTGACCACATGGAACTCCACACTGTACATGCTTGACCAGCTGTATGAACAGTATAAGGCTGTTTCAGAATACCTGCTGGTGCACACCTCCCGTGACAGTGCTGGAGTGTCCATCGCTGTAACAACAGAGCAGTGGCACCAAATGGATGGGCTAATATGCATTCTCCATCCATTCAAGCATGCTACACAGGCAGTGAGTGGGGGCACTGCTTGCATAAGTCAATTCACACCCCTCATTTGTGTGCTGAGGCAGACACTGTTCAATGTGTGACACCAGATGGAGGCAAGTGGGGACCATAGCAGTTGTGATCTAATGGATCACATGCTCCACGTGCTGGACACGAATACCCACATATCTGGCATTGTACAGTCAGACAACTTTGCATTTGCTGCCATGCTTGATCCATGCTACTATCATGGCCTGCCTTCTATAATTGAAGGAGGTTGTCAGTGAGTACAAAAGTTGACAGAGAACCTCGTTAGAAGGATATCTGCTGCACACATTAAAAAGGTACACACTGCAGCGAAGACGGGTGTTGCTGACACCACAACCAGCAGGTCACAGGCAACCCAATCAGAGAAAATGGGCAAGGAATAGCAGAAAGCAGCAAGCAATCCCATTTGGGATTATCTCTTTCAGGTGGGAGTGGAAGACGTGAAAGAAAAGGAGGAGGAGTCAGATGAGGCAGCTGGACATGGCAGCAAAACGAATGGTGAAGGCCAACATGGTGGACACAAAGCACTTTGCCATTACAGATGAGCCATTGCTGTACTGGAGCAGCAAAGTGACTGACTGGCCAGCACTAACATTGGTAGCTGTGAAATACCTGAGCTGTCCACCATCCAGTGTCAATGTGAAATGAGTGTTTAGTGCAGCTGGGTCGATTGTGAGTTACCACAGGACAAAATTGTCACCCAAGAATGTGTCCATACTAACATTCATCAAAATGAATGAAAGACACATTCCACATAACAATGTGATGTCAGTGGTGTCCCCCGCATGAATTGTGCCTAGGCGATGATGATGACAATGAAGATGTCAACTCTTCTGTTAAGGCATCCGCCAGCAGTGAGGTGAATGAAGCAGCAATGCTTAGAGAATTTCCAGCTGGTGACAACTCCAGTCTCAAAGACTGTGAGGGCTGCTTCTTGGAGGTTGTGGAAGTGGAACAAGGCTGAAGTTTCTCTAAGCCCCCCCAAGCAATTTCAGCTTAGTATAGTGTTATATAAATTATTTTTATCTATGTATCATTGGATTTGTTATGGTTGTGTTATCTGCTGCAGTTTTAAACAGTGTCATTTGATTACCCTTTGCCATAAACTGTTGTTTGGTCCTCACCGTGTATAAAACAGCAGCAGCAGCAGCAGTCAAATTACCATAACCCATAAACATTTTGCATGATTATAGCTATAATGTTTTGCTGCTAAAAATATCCAGATACACATTTTACTTTTCATTTTGAGTAACCACACCTTAAAGCAAGATATGTTGTCTTGATGTCCTTATAAATGTCCATGTTGGCACTTGCCATACCTACCTCCCTCCTCCTCCCTCCCTCCCTCCCACCTGACACGCCTGTGCACTCTATGTGAAAAATAAATATTTTCTGCCACTTACTATCTGTGACATGTTGAAGAACCCTCCCAGTATAAGTAGTGTATGAATGTAACATGCTCATTCAACCGTTATTACATGCCTTGAACAAATTTTGCAAAATGGTGAATGGTGGCCATCTTTAATGATGTGAGTCATTAATTGCATGTGAGATCAGAAGGCTGTGGGTTCTATCCCCACACCAGGCACTTGGGTTCATATCCCAATACTGACACTGTAGTGCAGCATGAGGGGGGTGCTGCACTCCTGAGGTGCCGCCTTTCAGATGAGAAGTTAAACCAAGGTCCCATCTGCCTGCTCTGGTGGTGGTTCAGGTGGATATTTAAGATCCCATGGCACTTATCAAAAAGAGTAGGGGAATTTTTTTATTTAAATGAAAACAGTACAATGACAAAGGAGAACATAAGCAGGTCACATAGTTACAATAGCATACTCAGAAAACAACAAAGAAATGGGGAGAAAAGTAACAAATAAACTTGTAAACAAAGAAAATAAATCTGTCATTACAGAAGTTACAGCTTTTAGCGTACATCATAATGGAAAAAAGGCAAACCTTAGGATTAAACCATGAGAAATCTTTCCACAAATCAGAACAATTTTTTGTCCTTTGCAATATCTTCTTTTCATATAGACACAATAAATTCTGAGATACTTGAATAACAACTTGATTTGTGCTATATTCTTTTTGTTGTAGCACTAAAGCATATCTCATGTGCCATAAATAAAACCTACAAAGGGTAAAAAAATAAGCACAGTGTGCTACTATTTTACTTATTCAGGTTAGTTGGATATAAACCATAAACAATTATCTCATAGGAGAATTGAGATAGATTCCTGTCTCCCCAGGATATGAGAATGTCAGACCAGAATTGATGGGTAAAAGGGCAGTGTACATAGAAATGTTCTTGAGTCTTTAATATTCCAGGACAACTCTCTCTAGGGCACACGCACTCTTCTAGTTGCTTGTGTTTGTGGGAGTTTCTTACCCCCAACCTGCTATGACAGGAAATCCATGTAGTGTCCCACACTTTGGGAGGAAGCCGTCTATCTGTTCATTGGCTGTAAATACTGTCTAGCCTGCCTTCATATGGTGTAAGTTTATCTGGTGTTTCTAAAAAATGGTCTGATAGGATTATAGAGTAGCAAGCCCTCCTAGAATTCCCAAGAAGCTGTGAAGTGGAGATTTTCCACTCCTTAAGTTTATTACAGACTGGGAGCAAATAACCAGGGAGATTTAATTTCTTCAGGTATGTGGGTAGGCCTTGGGTTGAGGTCTAGGTCCCCACAAAGTCTTGTAAAATTGTCTTTCAGTGTACTAGCCAGGAGGGACATGTGTCAGTTAACATAGGGACAATGTTCTGGTACACAAAATTACAAAAAAAGAATAAGACAGGGTGGATCATCCTCACCCCACCCAGACGGTAATCGTGATAAGTGTACCTCCTCTTCACAGGGTTTAATCTGCTCCCCCGGAGCTCCCGAAAGAAGATGTTCATTACTTTCACTTCTAGAGAAGGGGGTAATGGAAAAACATGAGCCACATGAAGTAAAACTGGAACAACTAGGGAATATAGCAAAGAAACATGTTTCTTTTTAGAAATTATCTTGTTTTTCCAGGATGCCACTAAACCTTCAACTTTTTATAATGCCAAGACCCAGTTTAAAGTGGCATCATCCTGGCTACCAACCTGTAGTCCTAAGATTGTCACTGGCTCTATGGATATTGAAATATTTGCAAAGGTGGTGAGGGGGGTCTGGCCCTTGATTTAGTGGAGGTGGGTATAGAAGTCTCTTGCTTTTATCAAAGTTTAATTTTGCACCTGAGATGTTTCCAAATCTGGAAATTTCATTTTTTTAATGCAGAATCATCTATGTTTGGTGTGGAGCAAATACTAATATCATCTGCATATGCGCAGATGTTTGGTAGGGGGCCGTGTCCTTCTACCCAAATACCTGGTATATTTCCAGAATTTAATATTTTCCTCAAAAGTGGGTCAATCTGGAAAGTATACTAAAGAGAGCTCATGGGGCATCGTTGGCGTAGCCCTTTCAAGCCTTTAAACTGCCTTCCAAGGATTCCATTTATATAAGGGGTTATGTAATATGAAGCGTACATCATAGACACCCACTGAAAAAATGTATCTGGGATGCCATATTTTTTCAAAACTTAGAATAAATAATGATGATCTACCCTGTCAAATGATGATCTACCCTGCCTTTTCTTGATCTAAGGCCAGAATTAAGCATCATATGTTACTATCCTTTTTCTTGGATAGAATTTCCCTTAAAAAGGCAAGATTGTGAAACATGGATCTTTTTTGTATAGTACAGGTTTGTACTGGACAAATGACTGTTTCTGCAGCTTTAGATAATCTGTTCAAAAGGATTATTGCCAGAATTTTGTAGTCTATATTCAACAGACTTATGGGGCGCCATTTTTTTAAGTCACTCTTGTCCCCTTTTTGTATAACCAAATTAGAAGAGCCTGAAATATATTTTTAGGGAGAGCCTGTGAGACTAGCATGTCTGAAAAAACATCTGTTAATATGGGGACCCAGTATTTAGAGTATGCTACATAAAATTCTGCTGTCAGACCATCCAGACCTGGGGCAGAATTATTTTTAACTTAGATACAGCATGTTGAGTTTCTTCTAATGTAATTGGTGCAGAAAAACTGGTCACCAACCATGGCTCTAAAGTGGGGGACATCTATATCATTGAGATACCCCTCATCCCAGACTGCCATGGAAGGAGTTCCAAACATTTTAAAAATGTGGTTCTGTGCTATGTCTTGTATGTGAAAAACATCCGAGAAAGACTTTATAGTGTGTGGATCCATTACTTGATCTAGATTAGTGTGTTGTATTCTATCTTGACAACTTTTATAAATGTCGAGTGAAGGTTTTGAGCCCTGAGTGCCAAACTGGGCCTCTCTTTTTAAAGATTCTGCTCTATTATACTGCACTTTAAACATTTTAGCTTTAACTTCCTGAATCTCAGCTGACAAATCTACTGCATTCTTATAAGATCTAGAAATGAGAGAGAATAGTTTTTCCCTTAAGCCTAAATAATGCAAATATTTTGTTCTTGATACATTTGTTGTGGCCTGAATAATAAAAAGCTTTACAATCATTTTTTACCTCCACCCACCATTCACCTAAGGAGTCAAAAGCTTCTAATAAAGTATATTTTGCAGCTAGCAAGGAGTATATTTTGCTCTCAGCAGAAGGCAGTGACAACAGCTGATTATTTAACTTCCATCTATCAAATCCATTTTTCCCAGCTGGAGACTTAGAAGGAAGTTTACATACAATTGAAACTGCCAAATGATCAGAGGTTCACATGGAATGCTGCTTCTAGAATTGTGCAGCGCTGCCTCAACCAATACCGAACATCAGAAATGTTCACCCCTCATTTCTTTTTTTTTTTTAATTCTATTTATCCTCCTAGCAACCTCTTGGCCCCCCGGTACTTCTCACATCCCGTCCGGGGATCCGGCTGTCATCCATCTCATCTCCGCTGGCATCCTGAACTCCTGCGGCTTGTCCCCCATAGCGGGGTGGCAGGGAGCCCCATTAACTCCCCACCCACACGGATCCAGTATGGGTGCCAGCTCCGATGAACACTCGCAGACGGCCATCAAGCTGCGCGGGAGGTGCCACCTTTTTCTCTTGTTCGCTCCACCCCTTGCTGGAGCCCTGGGTGTGCAATGACACCAGTGGGGGCAGGGGCGCATGCGACGACATGCCTCTCCCCCAGGCCTCTTGCCCAGACTCCTCCCCGATGATGTCACCCCTTGCCCTGATCCCCAGCCTCTGTCAGGGGGCAACTGGGCATTGGGAAGTGAAACCCCCCCCCAGAGAAGGAGAGCAGTCTAGCAGATGCTCTATCCTTCTCCTCCCCGCCAACCCCCAATGACCCATGCTCATTCCCGAATATGGGTCGCTGGTTCAGCACGAGGTAAGGCATCCAGCGCCTCAGTCCTCAGCTCCACCAGGCCGGCTCACCCCCTCATTTCTAAACAGCAAAGTGACTGTTTTAATCATTGGCTTTGTTACAGGGATTGGAAAGAAAGAATGCCACAAGTTTGAGTTTGAAACCTGTGGATACATTGCCCAAAATCTTTCCAATGAATGACAAGTTTTAAAACTAACATCATATATAGGTTCCCCCCTAACATAAATCACAACAAATAATTCATTAGGCTGAATCCCCATACCCTCCTTCAACATTTTGTGTAAAACAGTTTTTCTGTCTGGTGTAACATCAATGTTCCCATTAAATTTGAGCTGCACGGCATTTCGCCACTATGCGGGGCTCACCTGCATGTTTGAACAGATCTGCCATGAACAGTTTCTTTGTCTCCTCTGTTGCCTCTTACTGTGCTGATTCCTCTTCTTGTCCTGGGACAGCATTGTTCGTTCGGCAGGTTTCCAGTGTCTTTATGGAAACCTCGCTAGGGGCAGAGATAGCAGAAGGTGCTGTGTTCACCTCAGAAGCACAAGAAAATCTAATCTCCTCAGCAGTAACAGGGTGAGGAGAAGTCCAACCGCTTTGATCTGTGTCCTTTTGCCAGTCAGCAGCATACAAGCAGCTGCCTCAGGTGTCCAATTGGTTTGTTTTTGCTGTGAGTCCATCGAGCAGCCTTTTCTTAATGAAGTAAGTGGTTTTTCAGGTCGGTGAACTGAATTTGAAGCAAACTGTGGATTTTCTGAGTGCACTGAAGAAAACTGGGATGGAATAGACATTGAGGGTGAGCAAGGCTCGCAATCAGAAGAAACATTGTCCGTAAGTCTAGCAGCACTTTCTTCCTCATTTAATAGTTTTAACAGAAATTCTCTGTTTGATGTAAGAGCATCCCTAAGCAACATTTCTTGGGTGACAGTAGTAGGAACATGTCCTGCACTTTCTTGAGAAACAACATCTGTAGGTCTCACATCTGCATTATTTACAGGTGCCTGTTGAAACTCCATGCTCTATAGGTTTTTCTTTGAGGAAGTAGAAGTGGAAGAGGTAGAACCAATATCTTCACTCGAACTTTCTTCTGTATGTTGCTGAACCAAACCAGACCTGCTCACATCAGCACCACCATCAAATTCAGATATTTGTCCTCCAGGTACTGCTGAATTTCCACTGTTAATCTCCTGATCTGGACCTACAGGGACGGAGATCAGATCCCCTGCAGGTACGCCAGCCTCCACGCTGTCCACCTTGTTGTCCACCATCTTGGTGCAGCAGACAAAGGGGTCCCCTCTGCTCACAGGAAGCAAGGGCGCCTGCAGGCAGAGTAAGGGAATTTCCTTGGTGCCCTGGCCAAATTTCACCCCATTCACTAAAAATACCATCAACAGCTTAATCTGGTTCAAGGTCAGTTGGTATTCATCTGTATCCCCCTCCCTGGATCGTGCCTGAAAATAGGCAGAATTTGTCTAGTGCACTTACCCGGTAAACAAAAGCCAAATAAATAAATAAAATTACAAAAGTAATCATGAAAAAGGCTTAACAAGTTACAACATCCAATTCTCACAAAAAGGTTACTTATACTATATTACCAATGTTAAAGTACTTCAAGTTGTGAGAAAACTGTGATGGTTCCTATGGGGGAGGTGTTTGCTTCCCTCAGTTTGGCTTCTAAATTTTCTTAATTGCTGCAGCTCTGCTACCTCAAATGACTGGACAAGACATTAGCCCCTACACCTAATTAATTACTAAACACCATCTCAACCATCGATTTCCATATATACTTCCTCCCTGGATGTGCTGTTTACTCATCAATGGTAAGAAAACCAGTGGCCTACATTGAGGCAAGCAACATGCTGTGTCACTGTCTTCCACACAACAGCTACTGTAGGCCCTGGATGTAGTCATCATCACACAGATAGGATTAAACCTTAATAGAGGAAAATGACCTAAGCAGGAAAATGATAAGAAAAAATGACGAATACTCATCCATCTGCATACCTGGTGTTAGCAAGCAAATTAGAAAAAGAGAAAAAAAATGTATATTTACCATACCCCGTGATTGTGATTAAACTGGGGAAATTGCCCCCAGAAGGAACATGTTGGGCAGGGCACATGATTCTGACCATGAATCACAGTAGCAGGCATTCCCTTCCTCTAACAGTAGTGCATATCTGGAAATAAGATAAAAAGAACACATTTTGAGGATTGTTAAAAATTCCACCCCTGCTGCCCTCCCCCCACCATCCTCCACCCCTACCCACCCCCCACAGAATACCATAATAAAAAATAATTACCTCGGGGACTATGAAACTGGAATCTTTGCACAAGTAAATAAATCGTCCACATCATTCTAGAGCAGCAGCAGCAGCAGCAGGAGTGGGCGGTAACATCACCGAAATTACATCCTGAATGTTGACAAAAGTCAAAAAGAAAATAATTACCATCAGACTCAGACATCTAGACTGCAGTAATGTAACCCAGTAATGAAAAATGAAATACTTACCGTCTGCGTTGAGAAAGGTGGTGCATTCCAACAGATACTAATCCTGGCATGGCATATGTGATGTAATCCTCAGCAAACTGAAAAATATTACAAAAACAGTACGAAAGTATTAGAACTCAAGATGCCACAATACCAACCCACCAACATCCTTCTCTTGCACAGGGGAAAGATACAGACAGATACTTACATGTGCAGCAGTAGCAGCAGTATGGCTTCTGTGAAGATGATCCATCAACCATCCAGGACATTACTTCTCGTGGCAACTTGGCAGCAACTAGTCAGAGCAGCAAACAGCAAGCTACAGCACCCCAAAATCACATTCCCTCCACACTGCCATGCAAGTTATTACCCCCCGGTTACTCAGTGGTGCACTGCCCCAGAGTAGAACGCAAGGGTGGGGAAGTGGTCATCTGTTTTAGATCTGAGGTTGGCTTCACTGTGCACCAAGTGGAAAGACCAGGTTCCTCTGAATGTGTGGACGTGAGTGGGGGTCCAGGCATGGGCTGCAGAATTCTTCTGATTTACCACCCCCTGGGGTGGCAGGTGAATTCCTGCAGGAGGTAGCTGACTTCGTAATTGGTGAGATGTTGGAGTCCCCCAGGTGTTTATTTCTGGGGGACTTCAATGTCTGGGACAACGTAGAATCCTCTGGGCTAGGTTATAACTTCCTCCAGATGATGTCCTCTCTGGGCCAGTTGCAGGAAGTTTCTTCAGTGACCTATGAGGGTGGCCAGATGTTGGACCTGGTCTTCTCACTTGGGCTTCAGGTTAGTAACCTCAAGACTGATCGAGTCGTTTGGTCCGATCATTGCTCAGTAGAGTTCTCATTCGGGGCCCCCGCCCGAGAGCCCTCCCCCTGCTGGGATAGCAAGCTACACTCTATTGAGGGGTTTGACCCCAGAGGGATTTCTGGTGGTGGCAGATCTATCCAGTGTGAGTAGTGAATGCACAGGGGATGTGGGCGAGGCTGTTTCCGCCTATAATAGGGAGATGTCGACTGTGCCTGACTCTCTCACACCAGTCTGTGTATGACCCAAGTCTTCTCACTTGAGGTACTCATGGTTTGATGGGGAGCTCAAGGTGATGAATATTATGGGTTGGAGGTTAGAGCGATGCTGGCGGAGGTCTGGGCTAGAGGTGAACATACTGGCCCTGAACTCTCATTATGAGAATCAGGGGGCAATCACGCGTAAGAAGGCAGAGTTCCTGTCCAGGGAGATTGCTGCTGGGAAGAATCAACCAACTGTGCTCTTTCGGACTGTGGACAGGTTACTAAATCCAGCCTGTCTGCAGCCCAAAAAAGCATTTTTTTCCGAATGCCTTGAAGGAGGCTCTGGTTAGGCCACTTCTGAAGAAACCATCCTTAGACCCTGACATCATGGTGAATTACTGTCCAATCTCCAACCTCCCATTTTTAGGGAAGGTTGTTGAGAAAATTGTGGCACAGCAGCTAGAGGAGCACCTCATGACCTTTGATCTGTACGAACCCCTCCGGTCGGGGTTTGGGCGAGGCATAGCACGGAAATTGCATTAGTTCAGGTGCATAATGACCTCCTCAGAGCTCAAGACCAAGGAGAAGGGACAAGTCTCGTCCTCCTCGATCTCTCTTCAGCATTTGACACAGTTGACCATCATGTGCTGCTTGATCACCTGAGGGAATTCTGTGGACTCGCTGGCACTGTCATCTGCTGGTTTGAGTCCTAGCTCACAAACAGGAGGCAACGGTTAGTAATGGGGAATTACTCCTCCTCCCCTATCCTTCTGACATGTTGAGTACCTCAGGGTTCAGGCTTATCACTGATGTTCATTGCTGTGTACATGCTGCCCCTGGGAGAGCTCAGTAGGAAATACAGTTTGGGTTTTCATTGCTATGCTGATGATATCCAACTGTATCTTTCCACGCACCTCAACCGGTTTCGCACGTAGTGTGCATCTTCAGGAGGATGTGTATATAACTGTTACAAATTCTGAAATTTAAATGCATTTTACAATGACCTTCTGAACTGGAATATTTAACTATTTATTCAATTGATGAATTATAAAGATAATGGTTAAAAGTGAGCCATAAGATATAGCCAATAACTTGGCCGTAGTCAACTTACATAACCATTTTGAGTCAGACAGTGGATAATGGTGCTTTTGAGCACATTATTGTATTTGTTTAAGAAGAAATATAAGTACGACTATTATAAGGGATGATTTATTATCTGCATTTGGTGCTTTGGAGACTTGACAAGGTCTTGATAGCACACAGATTGTTATGGTGTTATATTTATAAGTTCCTTATGTATGTTGCTGAGTGTCTCTGCTGTTTATTGTTTGTTATTGCTGGTAATTTCTATGCTGCTATGCTTTTAAATGTCTTTCAATATTTGTTTTTAAATGCACTGTCACTTTAAGCAGCCACCATTTATTGTGTGTGGGCATGGTGTAACACATCTTCCTGAAGACGCACACTACATGCGAAACTGGTCTCAGTGTGTCTGACCTGTGGGGCAACTGCGTGCTTTGAATTTCAGCACTAGAGCACTGTTTGAAAAAGATTAAAGGATTTCTGCACAGTGATAACATGGTGCCAAGTTTTTATTTGTGCTACTGTTTTACTACTATAGACACGCGTGGTGAGTGGAGCTGGAATTGTGTTTTTTATGCTGTATTTTGTTTCTGTGGCTCACCACCGACACTATGTATGCTCTGCAGTTTGCGTCTGGCGTTTTATTTTTCTGGACCAAGCCCTATTATTACAGCACATTTGTTGGTCCTTTTTTGAAAAAGATTAAAGGATTTCTTGCACAATGATAACATACTGACACTTCACCCCGGTGCTGCGTGAACTGCACTGGCTGATGGTCAGGTGGAGGATCCTCTTTAAGATGGGCTTGCTCATCTTTAAGGCCCTACATGGTCTGGGCCCTGGGTACTTGTCTGACCTTCTGATACCCGTTGTCTCAGTCCACTCCCTCCGTTCCTTCTCTTGGGGTCTCCTTGAGATATCCAGGACGAGGTTAAAGACCACCGGCAACAGAGCTTTTACAGTATCTGGCCCCATCCTGTGGAATTCGCTGCCACCATCTGTAAGGGAGGCCCCTTCAGTGGAAGTATTTAAGGCCTGCCTCAAGGCCCTCCTGTTTAGCCATGGTTTCCCAGACACTGTCTGGTAGTATTCATTTTGGGATTGCTTCTTAATGATTACCGTGTTTTTTTTTAACTTTTTATTTATGCATTTTTATGGACATACAGTAGAAACTGTAGACACACATATAGAAAAAAGGTAAGAGGTACGCAAACCTCTACACTGCATGTGATAAAAAGCAGGTGATGGAAAGCAGGCACCCTTCCCCACCCGAGTTCACCATCCGCCGAGGTCGCGAGGGCGGGACAGTAGGCGCCCTCTCCCACTCCGGAGACCACCCTTCAGGTATGACACCGAGTGCATGCAGGGCACGCTGTGGAGTTCCAGGCCTGTGATGCAGTAAGGGCTTGTGTTGGCGCCTTTTTTGATTGGATTTATTTATATCGACCCATGCATGGAGATAGTCTCTCTAGAAGGACTTTGTTTCCGTTTTTAGCAGTATCCACAAGCCTCGCTAACTGTACCTTAAGAATCTCTTAAAGGAACCTGTTATACTTTAGTTCTTTACATTGGGTGTTCCTGTATGTTTACTGCTACCAGCCTTAACCAGCTGCACCTTGAACAGGCCTTTCTAACTGTACATTACTTCCGGTAAACTGCAGTGTGGCATTAAGCAACGTATTTCTACTTCGGAGAAGTTTGTGTGTCTTAATTATTTAATTCCATATCTGTATTTTAAAACTGTAGTGTGTGCAATTGTGCTTAGTGTCCTGTGCTAACAGTAGTGCTGCCCCTTAGCCTGAATGAAAGTAAAATTAAGTGCTCCAGAACAAATAAAAAAAAGAAAATAGTAAATAAAAATAGAGTTACAATGCTGCTGATCACTAGCTTGTTTGAAAACTCCTCCCCCTGCAATCCCCTGCTATATATAACTCTTACCTGCTTTCCTTTTCTACAGCTGCTCAAAGGACCAGAGAGAGTCCACCGAGGTCGCAAAGGCTGGAAAGCAGGTGTCCTCTCCCACCCCTGAGTTCACCATCCGCCGAGGTCATGAGGGCCGGACAGTAGGCACCCTCCCCCACTCCCAAGACCACCATTCAGATACTACACCGAGTGCAGGCAGGCCACTCTATGGAGCTCCAGGTCTGTGGTGCAGTAAGGACTTGTGTTGGCCCTGCTAATGCTCCGTGTCAGCTCCCCACCACTCCACCACCACCCTTGGTCGACCCGCGCTCACATAGGGCTGAGGCTGAGGCTTAACCAATAGCACAAAGGCTAGTGCTGACCCAATCAGCCCACTTCTCCTCTAGAAGCTTATAGCCTGTAGCCACTTGAGGCAGCACTGCTTTGCATCTCCAACTACTGACTCCACTGTCCTTGTATACCTTCTTCTCTTACCTCTCCTGCCAACTTAATTCAGTGCCACTAGAGGCAGCTTCCTCTCTGCTTTTCCAATCCCTGGCATCTCTCATTGTCTTCAGCACACTATTTCTTGCCCTAGAATGCTCACCTTAATCTTCACCTCAGTCATCCTCCTCCTCCAGGGACTGCCCAGTTCCTCGCCCATGGCTCAACTTTCTGGGACCCTCCCTACACAACTTCAGCTCTCACCTACTCTCCCATTCACTGTAGCTCAGCTGTCCTCCCACCCATTCTTCTCCCAGCTGTTACCTTCCACCACCACCCACTGTGCTGAATTACGTTCCTCTCCATTCCTACTCTCATCTCACTGACCATTCCTAGCTCGTGCGGCACTTCCGTAAAGAAGCATCATGACAACATCAGTAAGCAGCGAGTGTTGGCCCTCCTCTAAATCTTTGCTCTACTACTTCAAATTTCAGGTAATGTGCATCCCAATCCGGGTCCTGTGTCGCGTAATCCTGGTGCCCCACACCATAGGCTAAGAATAGCGGCTATGAATATTTGCAGCTTGCCCAAAAAGTTGGCGCCACTACAGTGCTGGATGCTGCAGCATCAGCCGGATGTGCTTGCCCTCTCAGAAACCTGGCTGTCAAAGAAGACCCCTGACATCTTTGTTGTACTCCCAAGCCTCATCCTTTTTAGAGCCGACAGAATTGGCAAACGGGGAGGCGGGGTGTGCATTTTACGTCCGGGACTCCCTGTTATGCCAAAACCTACCGGCTCCCTCACTGGATCACAGTGCGCAAGTCCTGACAATAAAACTCATCCCGGACCCCTCCAGAGCCCCTGTAACTATTATTGTGGCTTACATCCCACCAAGAAACCAAATCCCAGCCTTTCAATCCCTGGCCAACTATATCTCCAGCTTCCCTCCGTAAACTGAGCACATTATATTAGGGGATCTTAATGTGAACTGACTGTCGAGCTCAGCCTCCTCTATAAGACACCCTTGCTACTCTTGACCTGGCCCAGTTGGTCATCAACCAATCAGGGTGAATCCCAGGAATGAAACTAGTTCCCTGATCGACCTTCTATTCACCAATCATCCAAATAAAATCTCAAATCTGACTGTGCTCCCTTATTCTTTAAGCTATCACTCCCCCATCCTCTTCACCAGGTCGTGTCAGCAGCAAACACCTCAACCTAGCAGCTTTACCTGACGCCATCTTCAACCCAGAGGCCTCACTAAACTAAGGAGACATCTTGCCCAGTGTGATTGGTCTCCTATCAGATACGCCTCTTCCATAGATAAAGCCCTCGACTACTTCACTAGCACGTTCAACAATGCGTGTGATAAATTCCCCCCTCCCGCCAAGGTTCAATCCAAAAAAACGTAATGCCCCCGGGTCTCATCAGCCCTCCTACAGCAACTAAAGAACCATGATGATCTCTGGCACAAAGCGGTTGCCTCTGGTGGGAATGTGGACAAGCTTGCCTACAAGGCGGCTCGCAATAGGTGCACCTGGGCCATAAGGAGAGCCAAATCAGACTACTATAAAACTACCCTCGCCTCCTCCTCCTGGGGGAATGCTAGTTTGTTCTGGAACAACCTAAAAGAGCTGAATGGAAAATCCAGAATGCCACCCCCTCCCAATTAACTAACAATAATGATAATATCTCGGACCCTCTTAATATCGCCAATTGCCTAAATGCTGCTTTCTCTGATCTTAGTGCAATCCTTCCAAACAACTTCTATGATCCCACCTCTGCGACCCCTGGGTGAAACAATGCCTACCCCCCTTCCACCTCAGGGTCATTACAATGAGTGAAGCAAGGCCATACCTTGCAAAGACTCTCAGAGGCTCTAACTACTGCATAGACTCCTTTGTTATGAAAATCCTTAACTTGGTGCTAGACGCTGTGCTCTAACCTCTGACTGATCTCCTTAACCACTCCCTATGACTAGGGCAGTTCCCCACCAACTGGAAGATGGCTACTATCACATCAATACTAAAGCGTGGGGACCCCACCTCACCCAATAATTACTGGCCCATCTCCATTCTACCATCCCTCTCAAAAGCCTTGGAGAAAATTGGTGCCACCCAACTCACCGACTACATGCTTGCGCACAACATACTTTGTAGTGAACAACATGGCTTTAGGACCAGGCATAGTACAACAACTGCCCTCACAGAGTTCTCTAACTCATTGCACAATGCTCTGGATAAGAGACACCTAGAAGGAGCTGTATTTATAGACCTGTCGAAAGCATTCAATACTGTCTTCCACACCCTGCTCCTAAATACTTTCTGCCTCACCGGGCTGTCCCCTGGACCCATCGCATGGTTTGCCAGTTACCTCTCAGATAGATCCCAGTGTGTGAAACTAAACCACACTCTCTCATCCCCTCTGCCAGTATGCTCTGGGGTTCCCCAGGGTTCCATCCTCGGTCCATTATTATTCAGCATCTTCCTGAACACACTACCAAAATGCTGCCCAAATAATCTTATGCTCTACGCAGATGATGCGATATTGTTTGTACCCCACTGTGATCCCACAATCCTACAGTCCTCCCTGCAACTTGCTTTCAACCACATCGAAAACTGGTTCACGGACCACAGACTGGTGATCAATGTAAAAAAGACTAAGTCAATGCTCTTTGCCCACCGTCAGAGCAAGGACTGTGATGCCCAATTAAAAATATATTCCAAAGCCCTCCTCCTGCTGGAACAGGTACATACCTATAAATACCTGGGCCTTACATTTGATCCCAGCCTCTCATTCCACCGACAGATCAACAGTCTTTCCTCAGCCATAAATATTTGCACAGGACTACTGTATCGGCACAATGACTGCCTGCCGCCATAGGTCCTAAACCTCTCTGTTACCTCTTCTTCTCTCCATAGTAGATTATGGGCTAACTGTATACTCGGCCGCAGACCACTATGCGCTAAATAAAATCCACTTAGCCATCAACAAAGCATGTAGACTCCTCACCGGAGAACACAGGCGTACCCACAGCTGCACCCTGTATGTCCTAACAAATAGCCTCACTCTAGATGAAAGAGTTCATTACCAAACAAATTTCCTCACCAAAACAATTTGACTAGGCCTTACCCCCCCCCCAGAGTTGCTGCATCCCTCCACACTGCCCATGCCCCAGTAAACACCCGATCGGCTAATAAACAGATTTGGGTGGTTCCTAGGGTCGTGACCTCACTAGCCCAAAGGTCCTTTGCCTACAGAGCACCACTATGGTACAATAAACTTCCCCCAGCCATTACCTCTGTCACAAGGCTAGGCCCTTTCAAAATAGCTCTCAAACACCACATACTCTCCACCTGCCACTGCCAGTGCACCGGCTAAGTATGGGCTGCTGTGTAGCTCCCCTCATACCTGGCTGCAGGGCCCCGGCTGGGTCTGCCTGGTCCTGTCTCAGTAGTGTAGCTGGGATGTAGATGCCAGCAGGTGCGTCAAACTATTAGTATCACCTGTACCACATAGATCAAGTATGGACTAAAGTGCTTTGTATCCTACTGCTGTTAATTCTCTATACAAAACTGACTATGTTTATGACAATGTCGGTGTCCCGACTGCTTGCATCATGGCAATTACAAACTCCTTTAGCTGAACCTGTTTAGCTACTCAATTGTATATCCCTCACCCTCATTACCAACGGACCTGTATTAGCTACCCAACTGTATAGGCCCATCCTCATTACTGTATGAACTGTTCATTCCCTGTTCCTTACGATTTATACCATGTTTTGTTTTTGTTTCTTTTCCTTCCCTCTTTATATCATGTATACTGCTTGCTATTAATCTGTTGTTTGTATTCTAACGAGGAGCCTTTGTAAATGAGTCCTTGACTCAAAGGTTGTAAATCTGATTGTTCAATAAATAAATAAATAATACATCCATTTTAAATTCCAGTTAGTAACAAGGATTGTTGCATCCATACAGTTTAGGGAAGCTTCCAAACAATTACATAGGAGCATGATTAGTGTATTTTAACTGTTTTATATTATCTGGTTTAGTTATCAGTTCTTTATTTATGTATACGTTGTAGTTTTATGATTAGTTATTATTTGTTTGTACAGCACCCAGATCCTCTGGGATTGGGCGCCTCGAAAAATAAACTTTGCCTTGCTTTTATTACAACCACAGAGAGTCAGTCAACACAGCCAATCAGGACAGCAGCATTGGGACATTATAATTCTAGATTTATCAATCAATTGAGAAACCAGCTGCAGGAGGAATCAAGTGCAAGTAGCAGCAGCATTTTGCAGAAGGAACTCATTTTCTCAGCATGGCACCCCTTTTGGCTATTTAATAATTCACGCAATAATTGTATATCCCTTCTCTAACAATTTTGCCATCTGGTTTTTCTGGAGTTACTGTATAAGGCATGTTTTGCACACCACAGCAGGTATTGGCAACAAGATTCTACCTGAAATCCTTTGTCAACATTAGTGGACCAAAATTGTTTGCTCTGGATGGTGGTTGTACACTATATAACATCAGGACTGAGACCAGATTTCTGTTTGAGTTTTATGTAACAATTTTCCTGTAACATTTGTGAACATGTACTGCCCGTGCTGCTCTTGCAGAAATAAGACGCAGCCTAAAATCAATTGCAAACAGGGGCCAAAACAGCATTTTAATGTCTGGGTGCTAGGGGGGCACCATATAACATCATGGCTGAGACCAGATTTCTGTCTGAATTTATTTTACCATTTTTAGGAAACATTTCTGGTCTCTTGGCCACTAGCAATACCAAGACTCATCCTGGTAAACACTGGTAAACAGTGACGGAAACTTCATTTTCGGGTCCATGAGGTAGGGGGACACCATAAAACATTAGGCCTGAGACCAGATTTCTCTCTGAATTTACTTTAACATTTTTCATGTAACATTTCTGGACATGTACGGCCTGTTCGGCACACCATGGAGGCAAGATGCTGTGCTCATCTGTGGACCAAGTACACATTTTGAATCTGGTAGTGGTGGGGCACTATAAAAACATCATGACTAGAGGGGAGGGACACCAAGTTAACATTTGTGAGAACTAAGCTCAGGGGACTTATGTTGTTAAGCACAAAAAACGTATTTATGTTTAACTTCGCAATAGTAGTGCTGCTTATTTATGTTTCTAGGTTGTGTACCTATTCGAACTAATGCTGCAGCTGCACTCAGCAAAAACAACTGTCTCAACATCACATAGCTTTGGGAAAAAATTTGTGTTCATACGAACAAATTACAATACTTGACATTTGTGGATAGGAGAAGGATTAACATAAAACAAGAAGAAAGGTACAGTGGGCTGGATATTCAAACTGCGCCCAAAAAGTGCGCAATAGCAGGAGCAAGCACAAGTCCATTGTACCCATGCGCAATAGACGCAATATTCAAAAAAGGAACAAGCCAAATTGTGTCAACAGCTAATGTCTGAATATCGCACAACCTGCGCCATAGCACAACTAGGAAGGGGAAGCTGAGCAGATACGATGCGCTATGGTGCAACAAGGGCTGCCCAGCTGAGCAGCCCAGAGGCGCCATAGCACAAGCAGGGAGCCCCCCAGCAGCAGAGCAATGTAACTGCACAACCAGGAAGGTAGGTAGGGGCCCACCACCCATGCCACAGATGGGCACAGGAACACACAGCAGAACTGACAATGCGCCCCCACACCCTAAGCACAGCACAATTAGGGGAGGGCTGGAATATGGGGACAAGCAAACAAAGCACAGCTGGGCCATAGTGCCCCAGCACACCCACTGGCAGGCTGAGACTGCCACACAAGGAGGTCGGACCACCCCATGCCACACCAGCCCCCCCAGTGCACAGCACACCCTGCACCATGACCCCAAGACCCCCCAATAAGCAGTGACCACCACTGCAGGAAACCCCATGCATACCACCACCCCCACTTGCACACTGCAACCTCGTGTACCACAGAACCATACAAGCCAGACCCACCATGAGCACCCAGCAGTGTGTGGCAGCTCACGGCAATGCAACAATGGCAGACACAGTGCCAACATGCACAATCCCTCTGAGGCACAGCTGAGAGACTGACCATGTGTCGGCACAAGAGGTACCCCACATGGGAAAGGGCGTGCCCCTGACACCACCACCATTGAGACAGCACCCTGCACAGTAGACAAGTGTCACATCCTGACCCACCACGTGCCACAGCAGCCAGCACAGACACCCACAGTGGTGCGTGGAAGCATGCAGCACACCAGATGCAACACAGTGCAGGGGCAAACACACACCCATACCCATGGGGACACTAACACAGGGACGCAGTCATGTGGCAACCAAGCCCCCAGTGTGGGCCCATGAAAACTGCACACACAGCCTGCAGTCCTCCATGGCACAGGGGTGACACCCACCCTGTGCATAAACTGTGGTCCTGTATGCCACCAGCATATGCCTGGAGCACAAGTCACAGACAGTGGTGCACAGCCCCTGCAACACACACAAGCCACAGCATGGAGGTGGGACAGCAACTGCGGAGGCCACAGTGTCACCCGAGGCAAACATGCACCACACCAGTGACAGGAGGCAACCCAGCATTGTGATGGTCACAGTGGATGACCTGCAGGGACAGCCACCACTGACAAGGCAGCAGACCTCACAGGCCACAGACATGCAAGGGTGTCAGCTGCAATGGCCAAGGATGGGTTGACAGGGGCACAATGGACACAGAGCATGCACCATGGACCACTGCACACAGTAATGCAATGCACAGGGAACAATATACACACACCACAGACACCGACTGATAGCCACTCCCACACCAGAGACACTTCCCCATGCACACACACACATACCCATGACTGAACCACCCCAGATGCCATGCACACCACTGCAGATGAGCACCTATAGCCAGCTGCAAATCAGAGACCACCACAGTATTCATATCAAAATATTTGTATTCAAAAACATATCAAAAATAACTATATACAACTATGTACAAACGTGGGGGAGGGACAGGAACAAGGTGGGGGTGGGTAAGGGGCAGGGGTGAACATATGGGAGAGGGTAGGTGGGGTGTGAGGGTTGATCAAAGGGGGGTAGTTGCAGGCAGGTCGTGCAGATGTCAGTGTCCAGCCTGGTCCTCCTCTGCCTGGGGCTGTTGCCTGGGCCGCCTCCTCCTCCTGACCCCATGCTGCTGTAAGTCCCTCAATATGGAGAGGGACTCTTGCGCCACCTGCAGCAGCTCCTGGACAGCCTGCTGGATCCACAGAAGTATCCGCACACCTAGGATGAGGAATCAGAGTCAATAGGTGTGACTGTCCATCCCCCTGCAGCCCACCCATTGTGCATGGCATACAGCCATGTGCCATGCTCCTGTGATGGTGTGCACCCACCCACAGCGACCGTGTCCACAAGACATGTCCAACCAGGCAGCAACAGTCATGTGTACCACTGCACACACCAACCGCCCATGTCCAGCACAGCACAACCAAGGCCGTACAGTAACGTGGCTATGCGGTGTGCAGGCAGTGCCACAGCCATGTGCCCAGTGCATGCATGGACCACCATTGACGCACTCCCAGACATACAGTGCCACTGGACAGTGCTGACTGTCACATGTCGCGTGCATGGCAGTGGTGTCCATGGATGGTGGCCATGCCCTGCTTCCCACCCTGTCACACAGCATGCAATAGCAATCATGGTGTCATGGCATTCACCCTCATCGGGACATTGTTGGCATTGGGGTTGGTCCCCAACACGCCCCTGTGCAGCATCCTCCTCCCTCTGCTGCCGCTCCACCATCTGTCTCCACTCGGCCACGCCTGTGGGAGACAAAAGGAGAGGAACACATCAGTACAAACCCAAAGCAAAGTCCCCCTGCCCCAATGTGTGTGCCCACCCATCCAGCCAGACCCACCCACCCCATACCCTGTAAACACTGCCACAGCCAACCCTAGACTATCCCTCCCCTATGTGCTGGACACATAAGACAGTGTTACCCATATGGATGATACAAGTGTGTAGACGTATCACCCAGCTGGACGAGGCACCACACCCCTCCTGGCACGCGACCACAGATGGGCAAGTTGCTCCGGATCCCTCCTTCTAAGGTCCCCGTACCAGTGCCTGCACTGTTCTGCTGTTCTCCTACGGCCAGTGGCCGCCTCCAGGTTAGTGGCCACCTCTTGCCAAACCTGGGTCCTGGCCCTGTCCAGTGCCTCCTCACTAAAGAGTGGGCCATAGTGTGGCTCCACAATGGCCACAAGGTTGGCCAGCTCAAAGGAACTCCATTGAAGGGCTCTCCTGCGTGCCATCTCTACCGCTATAGCAGACAATATGGCGCTCTGCAGCATGGCACCCCACGTGGAAGTGCTGCGCGGTACAGTGCCGCCATTCCCTATCGTGCTGTCACTGAACAGCGCGATAGAGGTGCAGCCATGCTGGACATATAGCGCCAAGGGGACAAAGGTCGGGCACAGGGTCATGGGTCTCTGGCGCAAGGCCATGCACAGTGCCATCGGACGTCTATGCATCTAGCATGATTGGTTGCCTGTGTGCCATCGCCACAGTGAACTATTGCGCAGTTGTGCCACAGTACCATGTAGAGACCCTCGCCATAGCACCACTGGCACAATGGTGGCCGTGCTCTGAATTGCCTACCGCGCACAGCACATCATCAGCACAGCAGATGCCTGCATAAGCTACCTGGGCATGTGCAGTGCGGTGTACTATGCATGCCACAGAACTGCACCATTGGCTCAGCACGTTCAACACAATTGCGTAAAGCGCAAAAGCGCGATATTCAGCCGTAATATGCAAATCATCCAATCAGCCATGCAAAGGCGCAGCAGCGCGATTTGCATCTCATTAAAGTTGCTCGTCACCTAATTTGCATGGATTGCGCTATAAAACTGCGACACTGTTCTGCAGTGGCCTTATTCGGTTACTGCAGTTTATTGGTGAGTTGCATGCTGTGTGGTGTTCTGGACTGTGGTATCAGGGACTTGCTTTGTACTGCACAGTCACAGATAGCCACTGTCATCCATACAGGCTGAATAATGACCGAGCGAGGTCTGGGTGAGGAGGACAACGATGGTGGGCGGAATAGGAGGCCCAATTTCACCATGGCCGAGATGGAGGCACTCTTCAAGGCCTACATCGATCAGGAGCCACTGCTCAGTGGATGGCGGGGCACCCCTCAGGCCCGTGCTGCTGCATGGGAGGGGGTGGCAAGTGCCGTCAACCTGTACGGCAGCCACCAGCGCTCTGTGCAGAAGTGTAAGAAGAAGAAGATGGGTACCGACAGGAGGAGGGTGAAGGAGAAGGTGGCTGCCATCAGGGCGGCACGTGCTGCAACAGGCGGGGGCCAGCCGGAGGTGGTGCAGCTGACACCAGCAGAGGACAGGCTCACTGCAAGCATGCAGTGCAGTGCCATTGAGGGAGTTCCAGGAGGTGGTTTCCAGACAGGTGGTAGCCCATCACTGCATGGTACATCATGGTCTGTCGGGGAGGGTAGATCACATGCACTAACGTGACCTTACTTTCTGTTACAGATCCTGTGCATCTGCACGGGTCAGCGGTGGAGGGTCTGTCCACTGCGGACAGTCATCTGGAGTTGGAGGAAGGACCATCCACCTCCACAGGTAGCTGGTGAGCATTGCAACAGTGGGTCCGCCTGGCTGTCAACACTGATGTTGTTGAGACAGGTGTGGGGCAGGCCCTTCCTGTGTCTCAGTGTGCTGGCATCCAAGGATGCCAGCAAGCTGAGGCTGTGGCTGTGGCACAGACCTGCACCACTGATGATGACACGAACGTTATGGGTAGTGAAATGTGTGTGTCACGGAATGGACACACAGCAGGCCAGCTCACTCCCATGGACCTGGCTGGTTCCGACGTGTGTGCCAGCATGTCAGCACAGTCCCAGGCTGTGCCTGTCAGCACCAGTGGGGCAGCACCGGTGGCTGGTCAGGACAGTGGCACTGTTGCGGCCACAGCGGCAGAACAACCGATCCCTTGGGCACAGCAGGTGGAGGGGCAGCAGCAGCAGTCGCCCACGGGGACTGGGGGTTCAGGGTTCAGTGGTGGCATCTGTGCACCGCCTGTGGATTTGCCCATACCTGGTCCTGGTGAGCAGCACCCACCCTCAAGGGGTGCTGAACATCAGGCCCTTCCATACCCTGAGGGACGGGATGCGAGGTGGCAGATGACCTCTTTGACGAGCACACCCGCCTACTGCAGGCATCAGTACAGCAGCAGACATGGCTTGCAACGTCTGTGGAGGCACTGTGTGTGGCTCTGGAGTGGGTCGAGGAGCGACACAGCAGGGACACCGATAGGATCCTGTCACAGATTGTCCAGTTTTGGGAGGATGTGACTGCTGCCATTAACAGACAAACACAGGCGTTGGTCACTGTCATGGCCACAATGGGCACACAGTCAGGTGTCCATGTGTCACTCACACCGTGCAGTTCACTATCCACTCCCCATTCCCGGAGTCGTGCAACACTTACCCTGTTGATGCTGGGTTCAGCTGTGGGCATCCCGAGCACTCCTGGTGCAGGTATATTCGGTGTTGCAGACCCCCTGCGGGCACAGTCGTGTTCGCGCAGTGGAACCCCTGGTGGACCATCGGTGCCACCCCATGAGGCCCGTGGTCAACCTGCCAGTGTTGCTGGGTCTCAACGGGGCCACCCACACATCCAAGGCTGACGTGGCACTGTGCCGTGAGACTGACCTGCCTCCCAGTGTGGGCACTGTCTGGTGCTGCCCTGCGTGCATTGTGTGTTTCGGTGGGCAGTGCACTGGTGGGTGTCCAGCCCTGCACGCAGACACATGGTCCACTTGCACATCTTCCCGACTGCTGTCCACAGGTACGTGTGCATGATGATGCCTGCATTGCGCTGTACACCAAAGTGCGATGGTGCCCAGCATCTGACACACGCACATAGACAGTCACGTGGTGGCCTGTGGACATGTATGTTGCTAGTGTTTGTGTTCCGGCTTTGTTTTGCACCTGATCCCTGTGCACTTTGTGCCTATTGTGTGTGCATGTGTGTGTATCTGTCCATGTGCCGTGTTACTGTTCACCCCTCCCTAGTTGTATGTGTGTGCTTCTGTGCCCTGCCACATCCCTTGCCAGCATGCACCCCAGGTGTGTTTCCATGTGTGTATGTGGATTGTGCCCTAGCCATTGGTGGTTGCACATGGCCCCATGATGTACCTGTGTTGGCTGAAGTGCTCCTCTGTGATGGTGTCCCAGTGCAGCTGTGCCAGCCGGATCAGTCGGGGGTCCCATCGGCCAGGGGGGGCTGCCCATCCCCATTGTCACCGGCGTCACCATCATCCCCATCACTGTCCACCTCTTCGACCTGTACGGCTATCCCACAGTCTTTGGCCATGTTGTGCAGGATACAACAGGCCAGGAATATCCCACAGGCCTTTGAGGGGTTATACTGTAGGGCACTGCCAGAGGTGTTCAGGCAATGGCAACGCGCCTTCAGCATCCCAAACACTCGCTCAATGACATTGTGTGTGGTGGCATGTGCCTCATTGAAGCATTGCTGCGATGGGGTCGTGGGCCGCCGATAGGGTGTGAGCAGCCAGGGACAGAGTGGGTATCCACTGTCACCTGTGTGGAGATAGTGGAGGTTAGTGTCTTGTTCAGGCTCAGACTGCCCCAAACCCTGTGGGCCACACCCATGGCACCTCTGGCTTAACCCCCGCCCACGATTTGTAAGTTCTACATACATACTCACCCACTAGATGACCTGTGGGGATGTCCCCACTCTTAAATCGATGGCACGGTGCTGACTGGTGCCAGATGAAGGAATCATGTGCTCCCCCAGGGTGCGTGGCACAGACATTGATGATGCGCCCACTGGCATCACACACCACCTGGCAGTTGACACTGGCATATCCCTTCCGATTCATGTAGGCGGCCCCATTGGGGCCAGGTGGTGTGTGAATGGCCACATGGGTGCAGTCTATTGCCCCTAGCATGCCAGGCATACGTGCTACCCTATGGAACTCCTATATGTTTGCTGTGCGCTTCACCGCGCTGCTGGGGAAATAGATGTACTCGGCAGCATGTGGCAGCAGTGCACTGAGGAATTGGGTGAGGATGCATGACGTGGCTGACTGTGTTATGCCTGTGGTATCCCTGTTGGTCTCTCGGAAGGTACCCGTGGTGAGCAAGCACATGCAGGCTGTTACCTTTGTCTCCACTGACAGAGCATGACTCCGTCGTGTGGATGCCTGCATCACATCACTGCACAGCTCACAGAGCTGCCTCAGTATTGCCCTGTTCAGGCGGTACCAGCCCACAATCTCAACATCTGTGTACAGCTCAAAGCTGGTGCGGGCTCGGTACTGCTTGTTGGGGGCATACCGCTGATGGGCCCTTCCACGGCCATGTCCTCCTGCAGCATGCCTTCTCACCCCCCTCATTACGGCATCCATGTAGAAGGTGGCACTGTCCATGTCCCTGGCTTGTGTTCCCCCCCAGTGATGTTGCTTTGTTCCCCCCGCTGTCCTGACTGCTACCTCCCCTGCACCGGGTACACCTACTGGCCTCTGCACTCTGTGGCCCCACACACCTTCCCTTGCCCGTCTTCTGTGTTGTGGTTTCCCTGGCCTGCCCTCTTTCTCCCTATTTCTCTGTGCCTGTCTCTGACACATGTGGCTTCCCTGTAGCGTTCTTGCACCTCTTCCTTGCTCCTTTTTATTTTGGCTCATTTCCACTATGGCGCAACTTCCGCCTGCTCCACTGTTGCACATTGCGCAAGTCTTTGAACATCGCACTGCGCCCTTTATGCATGGCTCCACCCCCTTCAGTTGCACGTGCCTTCATTATCATTGCGCTGTTGCTCAGCATGTTTTCAGTGGCGCAACTGCCTCCTGCTGAATATCACAGAATGGCACATTTTCTGACTTGCGCTGGCACAACCCTATTGCTCATTGTGCAACCCTTTTGAATATCCAGCCCAGTGTTTATAGGTAAGGTACAGACTGTGTGACTGACAGTAGCATACACGATGGAGGGACATGCAGGGTAGTAGGTGCAAGGATTTTCATATCTGAGAGGGGAAGAGAAGGAGCATAAACAATACATAACACACAAAGCGCTGAACAAGAAAAAGAAACAAGAGGCTATAGAACAAGGAAGAGGACAAAATACTTTTTTTTTTTTTGTTACTTTTTTAAATTTCTGGTGGTTTTTGTTATTTTGTGGTGGTGCAGATGAGGGAAGAGTAACAGTAGAAAAGCAAAGACAGGAAAAAGAAAATAAAATTCAGCTGTTGCATCCACTGCCTGCCTCACTTGCAAGCACATTCTGGTTCACGTTATTACATGGTGCCGGCACCAGGCATCGATTCTGCCCTGCCACCTCCTCCCCCACGATGAAGCTCCACCAGAAGGTCCAAAACTTTATGTTGGTCTTCCATCAGTTTCCTTATGTCCCCCCTGACCTCCTGGCAGAACTCGTCAAAATGTTGGCACAGAGCTGATACCTCTTGCCGCACTGTTGCCAGGTCTTCTTGGCTCATGGGAGTCATGGGAGGACCGGCTGTGGCTGATGCAGGCTGTGCGTGTTCACCTCCAGCATGAAGCCAGCGCTGTCACTGGCTGTGGGGTGAGGTGGATGGGGGGGATGCTGCTGCTGATTTCTCTGGTGCCAACAGCGACTGCCAGGCTGTTGTTGAGTCCTGGCCCCTTCCTCCTGCTGGCCCCATCCCCTTCGGCCCTATTGCCTCCTGCTACTGCCAGCTCATTTTGCTTTTGGAGCAACTCTGCAGTGTGGTGGTGCTGCAAATGGCTCCTTAGGCCACCAGTTCCAAAATGGCCCCCTTGCTTGCCCCTTCACAGAGATCTGCCACATAACTTGCAGATCTCAACATTAATGTCACTGGAGTTTATGGTGAAAAAACACCACATGACAGACCCTTTATGCTAGGGGGAGGTGGGGGACACATGCTCCTGCTGGCTGGTATTACTCTCTGGCTGCTGCTGTGGGGTGGGGGCCACATGCTTCTGCTGTTGGTCCTGGGGGGCTACAGGATTCTGCTGCTGAGTGGTGGATGTGGAGGGGTCATATCAACCTCATGCTGCTGCTGGGGGGGCAACAGGCTCATGCTGCTGCTGCTGCTGGGGAGTGGTGGCCACATGCTCCTACTGGGAGGGGTCTTCAGATAACTTAAATACCCACCTGTTGAGACAGACAGTGAGTGCCTTCCCCCATCCCCTTGCCCTTACATTTTCCTTCCATCATTTTACAAAAAAAAAAAAGTTAATAACAGAAAGGGAGAAAGGAAGTCACACACACACACACACACACACACACACACAATCTACACAGACACCTTACAGAATATCAACAAACAACACAAACACAATCAAAATATATTATTTATAAACAAAAAACTGTGTAGAAAAACACACATTATGGAACACAGTGACGCACAGACCAGTACACTGTCTGAAATGCTCTGTTGCTGGCTGCCTGCTTGTTTCCTGCCTGTATAAAGCCACCCATGTGACCTGCAGAGAGTAGGTCATGTGAAAAGCCTCATTTTGCCTGATTTTGCCAAATAGTAATGCAAAGCAAAATCTAAGGTGTAATTTGCTGGTGAAATTTCGCTACAACAGCGTAATAACGCGAAATATTAAGCTAGGCGAAATTTGTAATTTTGCCAACATTAGGCTGGTGAAATTAAATTTTGCAACATCTCTAGTTTTACCTCAAGTCCTTAGTTGCTGAATTTGAAGTGCAAAGTGTTCTTAAAAGTGGTAGCTGAAGTCTTGGCTCTTGGTCCAAAAGAAGTCTTGAGAAGAAATTGTTTCTGCCCTCTAAGAAGACAGGGTACCCAAATGCAAAAGGCTCAGATACAGTCTTGCACCCTTGTTTTATGGGGTTTCTCGAAGGGCAGATCCAATAAATATTGACTTGCTCTTCAATGTGCTAGCATTCCATCTCCATGGCTACACAACCAATCAGATTTGAGTGTTTTGTTACAAAACAAATATGCATTTCTGAATATGAGAGGAAAAAAAAAGGCCCAGAGATCAGCTAATCTAAACTGGAATTTTGGAAAACCATCCAGCCCCCACACTTTGAAATGGCTGTAATTAAGCTACACTTGGTACAGTCATTTACTTAAATGGTAGCCCAGTCAGTTGTACCTAGATTAACTCAGGTTAGACTTGTAGGGACAGTAGAAATCCAGATAGAATGGCACCACTAGACGCTAAGGGCCATTCAAACATAAATGAATGTACCTGCTTCCAGCTCTGCTTAATTATTCTTTTCTCTTCTTTTAAATGATTTAATCATACCCTAGTCCCTGACTAGAAGCAAACAGCTTCTCTGCCTAGTAACAAGAACTTACATCATTTTTTGGGGCCTATGGCTTTTTTGTACCCATGATCCCTTGCAGGTTACACTGGGTCACCATGGGTGTCTCCGATGCATTTCTCACATAAAATACCATGAAATAAGATTAGAACAATAAGGTATGGCCTTATCTCACCACAGTAAGGAGGTGTGATGGATATGGCCACTACATCGGGTAATTGTGGGTGTCACAGTGGCATCTGCATGTGCTGTGGGGATGGACAGCATGGTGGTGGTGCATGTCATGCACTGGACAGCAGTGGGCATGGGTGCATGATGATGATGCCATGTACTGAGTGCATTGGCCAGTGGGGGGCCCAATTCATGGTGGGGGTATAACAGTGGTAGTGGGGCATGTCTGGAGGACAATAGGGTGGGATGTGGCACAGCATGGCAAGAGAGATATTGCTATGGCTGGTGTACAGCTGTGTATGTGTTGGGGATGGCATGCAGCTGTGCTGGTGGGTGGGGGTGCAGTGGTGAGCTGTGCATGATGCTGTGTGGTGTGTAGTGTTTGGGGTGGTGCAATACAGTGCTTGAGCAATATATGTGTGTCATATGTGCATTACCATGACCCTTTCCTGTCATAGGACTTCTGCAGTAGCTGGGCTGATGACCATGTGCCCAGTCTCAGTGGCAGCCCCTGTGTGGACACATTGCCCCTGCAACACACAGCAGAGGGTGCCATCACCATTTGCTGCCCCTCCATCCCCTCCTCTTGTGTGGTGCTGTAACTGTCCATGCAGTCTTGGGGTGCATGCACGGGGGCATGAATTGTGTTCCTCTGTGTCACTGCACAGTGTTTTCTGTGTCTGCCATGGCTCCATGCTTGTGCCAGGGGACCCTGCATCCATGGTGCTGTCCATGGCAGTGGGTGGCATGATAGGGCCCTGGTTGTCAGGGACAGTGCCATCCATGTCTAGGAGTGAGCATATCTGGGAAGTGGGCACAAACACACGGCAGGGCAGGGAGGCAGCTTGGGGGGGTGCAGAACCTGCTATGTAGTGCTCCATCAGCCAGCATAGGAGGTCACCCAAACTGTCAGTACCGTGCTGCATGCCATGTACCTCCTTGGTCAGTCATTGGATCACCACCGTGTTGTGGTTCTGAGCCTCCAACCTGTTCTGCTTCACTTGATGTAGCTCTACATAGCATATCCCCATGAGATCCTCTCTATGTGCTGGCTGTGGCCATGACCTGGCTTTTGCAGATGGGCCCTCATCCTCACTGTCTGCTGTGCTTCCTGTTGGTATCCTGCCTGAGCTCCCAGGAGCTTGGCAGGCTGTCTTCGGACCACCCCTGTCACTGGTGCCCACCAGACTGTGCTCTGCAGGGCTTGTCTGTCAGTGTGGCTCTGGCCATCCCTCCTGAGTGTGCTCCCTGCTGTCCTCCTCCTTGTCTAGCTCCCCTTACCTCTCGGGCATCCATGCCTTTGTGTTGTCCATATCGGTATCCATCTCCAGCTGCTTCTCAGGCACCTGCTCGGTACCTGTGGGCAGAACTGGGATATTATTACAGCTCTGAAAGTGGCATCATGGGTGCTGGCATCTGTGGTGTCATACCTGTGCCATGCTTCTCCTATGTGTTGTACCCACCTCCGTCCTGCTGTGCCATGTCTTCCCATCTGGGTCCTGTTGCACCTGTTGAAGTATATCCCTCTGTGCTGGGGTCTGTGGTGTGGGACAAACTGCAGTTAGTACATGCATGGGGTCTATTACCGCTGGCACCGCACCCTGCTTGTGGGGTATTACCTTCCAGGGTGTTGATGCCTTCCACCTCACCATGAAGGCCCACCTTTGTGAGGGTTTCTGCTATCATCCTCTCCAGTGGGATCAGTGCTGTGTCTATGCTGGAGGGCCCCTTACCTGTGCCCAGGCATGCCCATGCACCCACAGTGAGCTTCTTCTTCACCGCTACATGGAGGTCACACCACTTATGTTTTATGGCCAACAGTGTATGTGCCTCTGGGCTGGCAGCATTCACACTGGGCTGTATGTCCAGCCACAGGAGTGCTTTGACCTCCAGGGCCATGGACTGGGCTCATGCCCTGTACAGTGAGGCTTGGTGGGTCCTTATGTTGGACACATGATGCCCCCTGGCCACTGGTGATGTTTGGTGTGTGGGGACAGGTTCTGCCTCAGGTGTGGACATATCTCTGTTGCTGCTCGCTTCTTTGTGCTCCACCTACGGGTATCACTGGTTGTGATGGGTGCCTTCCATTATCTGGCCATTCTCCGCCATTGCCTGCACATTGTTTACATTCATGGGACTCACTTCCACATCTGCGTGTGAGGTGGTCTGCATGCCCATTTATGGTGGGGTCAAGGGGAAGGTCTGAGTGTCTCGATCCCACCCTATGTGGGTTGCACTGGCCGCTATGTTGCCCATGTGGTCCCACCTCCACTGTCCAGTGCTCCTATGCACCTGGAACTACATAGCATGTACTGCGTTTGCTTTGCATGCCACATAGCTGCGCACTGCCTTTACAGCACTTTTCCATGTGCTATGCACATCTTGATACACAGAGCCCTATATATGTATGCAATAGGTGTGAGCATATTTTTCACCTAATAACGAGTTATATCCTTCCCTGTTTAAATCTATGTTTCAAGATATCAATATAGCATAACTTATTTTATTTATTTAGATTTGTTGACGGGGTAAGTGCACTAGACAAATCCTGTCTATTTTCAGGCACGACCCGGGGGAGGGGGATACAGATGAATGCCAACTGACCTTGAACCAGATTAAGCAGTTGGTGGTATTTTTAGTGATTGAGGAAAATTTGGCCAGGACACCAGGGGAATTCCCCTACTCTTTTTTTGATAAATGCCATGGGATCTTTAACATCCACCTGAACCACAACCAATCCATTAACCGATATCTTGAAACTTAGGTTTATCATCGGCATACCCTCATGTGCTGAGCTTGTGAAACTGGCATCACTTTATCAGCGTGGCAGTGAAGCCCTGAGCAGCGCTCACAGTTATGAAGAGAAACGGTTTTAAACCGTGTATCAGTTTATGGCTCTTTTGTACAGAACCAAAATTAATTTCATTTCATTTTGAATTATTCCTGCCACTCTTCTGTCGAGGCTGCCCAGTAAATCCAACATGAATCCACACTATGGTGATCCCCAGCACTTCAGACCGCTAACTGCAACTCTGTCTAGGTGGCCATGATCACTGAACACCGCTGCTTACACCCACACTGCAAGGCATCTCATAGTGAGTTGCTCACTCCTTGGTTACTTAGTGCAGACTAAGGTTGTACATGTGCATTGTGAGCAGGAAATGCTCCCACCCCAAACCAACAGCCAATGGGATAAATGTTCCCATGATCTATTGACCAGTCAGTTTAATCCCCATGTTATTTGTCATCAGTGACTCCATAGAGACACAGCCAGCCAATCAGATAATGGTTCCACTATTTCCGCAGAAACTGGCATAGCGGCATTTGCCATAGAAGTCAATGGGAATTAAATAAAAACAGTTTTTTTGGGGCCAGTCGTATAATAGTCGTATACATCGAATACGCCATTACCTAAATTAAGATATCAGAACTATCTTCTTGTTGCCCTTGACTACTACTGACCTTACTCACGGCTTCTTCACTCATGAGGTCAGAGGTGAAGGACAACTCGAGAAGATATTTCTGATATCTTAACTTACAGTAGGTCATGGCACACCCCTGTATATCTATATCTATAAACCCCCAATTTGTGCACCTTAATACAGTGGCAGACCTGGTATTTAGCACATGTGATGTTGGTGCTTAGAATTCTGGATGCTGAAATTTGATGATGGCCAGCTGAGCAGTTTAAAAGTTCTAGAAGTTTGAAAATACATAAAAATGGTGATGGGTGGTGGTGGATGGTGGTGGGGGGAGTCGGATTTTCAAATCCTACTGTATATCTGGAGGAAATTGTTTATTGTATATCTTTGGACATAAGCCAAATTGCCCATATGTTAAGACATAACAATTTTCAAAACTCAAGTCCAATTTGCAAAATACATATGTAAATACACTGTAACACAATTTTCACACCTAGTGTAACCTGGTCTATCATTTACACCTATGTCTAGCATTATTTATCCAAAAGTGGATGTAAAGTGCAACAAAACAGCTAGAAGGTCTGTAGATAAGTTTTGAAAATAGCCCCAACAAGATTATAATATATAGAAGTGTACTTTGCTTTTTTTGTCCTGTAGGGGCTGCTGTAGTAAGGGGGCAGTCAGGAAGTGAGCTGCTTTCAGTTTTGTTGTTGAATTAAAGCACTGGTGGTGGCGTGTGTGTGTGTGTGTGTGTGTTCCATTTTAATAGTGAGCCCAAGAAACACTGTATGGTGTCAGACATTAAGGCTACTGTTGTTGCTGCAGGACACAGAGAGTAAGCTGTGTGCTGAACTTTGCAGTATTCCAGCTCCTGTTTGTTTTGTGACACAGCCCTGAGTGGTGCAGATTGGCATTGACAGAGGGGACATTTCTGACAACAAGATCTGGTACAGATGAAAACAACATTTCCAAGTCTACATGAAATCATCAGAAGCAATGGAAAAACCAGAAAAAATGCAAGTAGTCATTCTTTTAAATTCTGTTAGGCCTGATGCTCAGGAACTTCTCTTACAGAAATATAAATGTGCTGTGTACATGCAGAATGCATGTCACATGCTTAATTGAGCAATGTTTGCATGCAGTTCGCATACACAAAGCGAACCTAAGTGAGCCAGATCTAAAAAGCAAATCAGCTTTGCATGATGCAAACTTGACATGTGTGCAGCAGGTAAGCTGGTGTGAACATCTTCTAAAAATTACATCAGGTTCACGTGTTGCACGCTGGACATAAGTGCAGCAGTTAAGATGGTGTGAACATCATTTAAACATCACATCAGGATCACAAGCTGCATGCTTGCCATGTGTGCAGCAGCTAAGCTGGTGCAAATCTCATCTTACCAAAAACACATCAGTTTCTATTTCTTATACTGCTGCTAACAATTAGAGCCATTAAAATATATTTTCATTGAGTTCCCATTAAAATTAAGTAGAAACATAGAAACATAGAATTTGATGGCAGATAAGGTCCGCTTGGCCCACCTAGTCTGCCCATTTTCCTACCTAACAGATAAGCTGCAGATCCTAATTAACCAACAGCTTACTTCCTCCTACCCCCCACTAGGAATGCCTTATGTCTGTCCCAAGCATTCTTGAATTCCCCCACTGTTCTTGACTCCACAACCTCCTCAGGGAGGCTGTTTCATGCATCCACAACCCTCTCTGTGAAAAAATACTTCCTCACATTACCTCTGAGCCGTCCCCCCTCTATCTTCAAATTGTGCCGCCTTGTTCTTGCACATCTCTTTTTCTGAAAGATGCCACCCTCTTGGACTTTGTTGATTCCCTTGAGGTACTTGAAAGTTTCTATCATGTCCCCTCTCTCCCTCCTTTCCTCAAGGGTATACATATTAAGCTCCTTTAGTCTTTCTTCGTATGTCTTCTGGTGCAGACCCTGCACCATTTTGGTTGCCCTCCTCTGGACAGCCTCCACTCTGTCTATGTCTTTGCGGAGATGGGGTCTCCAGAACTGCACACAGTACTCCAGATGGGGTCTCACCAACTGTCTGTACAGAGGGATAACAACTTCCTGTTTTCTACTAGTGATGCCTCTCCCTATGCATCCCATTATCTCCACAGCCTTCCTTACTGCCTTCTCACATTGCTTGCCCACCTTTAGGTCATCTGATATAATTATCCCCAGGCCCCTTTCCATTTTTACTGTTGTCAGTATCTCACCCCCCATTGTGTACTCTTGCCCTGGGTTTTTGTTTCCCAGGTGCATTACCTTGCACTTCTTTGCATTGAATCTGAGCTGCCATACATTTGACCATTCTTCCAACCTTGCCAAGTTCCTTCTCATCCTTTCCACTCCATCTGGTGTATCAACCCTGCTGCAGATCTTTGAGTCATCTGCAAAGAGACATACTTTTCCTTCCAGTTCCTCTGCAATGTCACTTATAAAGACATTAAAAAGGACCGGTCTCAGTACTGAACCCTGCAGTACCCCACTAGTAACCCTCCTTTCTTCACTGTGGACTCCATTTACTACTACCCTTTGTGTCCTGTTGTCTAGCCAATTTTTTATCCAGGCTGCCACCTTGGGACCCACTCCAAGGCTGGCTAACTTGTGTATTAATCTTCTGTGGGACTGTATCAAATGCCTTGCTAAAATCTAGGTAAGCCATGTCCACAGCCCCTCCCTGGTCTACTACTTTGGTCACCCAGTCAAAGAAATCTATTAGATTCATCTGACACGACCTTCCCATCGTGAATCCATGCTGCCTTGGGTCCTGTGCCCCACTGTCCTCTAGGTACTCAACAATTCTTTCCTTCAGAAGTGATTCCATCATTTTACCTACCACTGAGGTCAAACTAACTGGTCTGTAGTTTTCTGCCTCTGTCCTGCTTCCACTTTTGTGAAGAGGAATCACATTCACCCTCCTCCAGTCCTCAGGTACCACCCCATCCTCCCATGATTTGTTAAAGAGAGTAGTCAGCTGTGTCATTAGTTCTACCCTTAGTTCTTTTAGAATTCTTGGGTGACTCCCATCAGGCCCCATTGCTTTGTCCACTTTCAATTTTATTAGTTCTTTCAGAACCCTTTCTTGTGTAAATGGACTGGTATCGACCCTCATCTTCAGAGTGCTTCTCTTGTTTGGTTTAGGTACCTCCCCCTCCTCCTCTTCCTTTGTTTATACTGAGCAGAAATATTCATTCAGTATCCCTGCTTTTCATTGTCACCCTCACCCACATTCCCTCCCTTTATTAAGCCTCAGTATCCTCCTTTGGTCTTTCTCTTGTTCTCAATGTACCTATAAAAGGTCTTATCCCCTTCTTAACAGAGTTGGCTATCCTTTCCTCGGTTTGGGCCTTTTGCTATTCTGACTGCCTTCCCAGCCTCTTTCTGCTTTAACTGATAAAGTTCTCTGTCCTTCTCCTTCTGTGTTTCCTTATGTTTCCTGAATGCTATCCTTTTCTCCTTAACCTTCCCTGCCACCTCTTTTGAGAACCATAGTGGTTTTTTCCTTTGTTATGTTTTGTTGATTTGCTTTACACAAAGGCTTGTTGCCTCTGTGATGGCTGTTTTGATTACTCTCCATTGTTCCTCCACCCTTCCTTCTTACCTGTTTGCTAGTGCTTTCCTGAGACGCTTTCTCATTTTCCCAAAGTCAGCCCTCCTAAAGTCCAATACTCTTGCTTTTGTATGGCTTGATTGTATGGCTGTGTTTATCGTGAACCACACTGTTTGGTGGTTGCTTGTTCCCAGATGGCTACCCACTTCTAAATCTGAGATTCTTTCTCCGTCCCCATTTGAGAGTACCAGGTCTAAGATTGCTCCCTCCTGAGTGGGTTCCAGTACTAGCTGTCTGAGGCATGCCCCCTGTAGGGCATCAAGAATGACCCTGCTCTTGGATGTGTCTGCAGCAAAGGTGCTTCAGTTAACATCTGGCATATTCAGGTCCCCCATCAACAATATCTCCCCTTTTTCTGCCATTCCAAGGAAGCCTTCTATCATTTCCTTGTCCATTCCCTCCCCCTGAGATGGGGGCTGTATACAACCCCCATGCAGATTGTGGTGCCATTTCCTGTCTCCAGGGTGACACAGAGTGTCTCATCTGCTCCCTGTTTACTCTTTAGTTCTGTTGCTTTGATCCCTTCCTTTACATAAAGAGCTACTCCTCCTCCTCTTTTACCTTCCCTGTCCCTCCTGTAGATTGTGTACCCTGGTATGTTGACATCCCAGTCATGGTTCTCTGTGTACCATGTTTATGTGACTGCCACAATATCCAGGCAACTCTCTTCCATCAAGGCCACTAGTTCAGGGAGCTTGTTACACAGACTACAGGCATTGGTACTCATCACCCTCCACTTTTTGAAGTAAACTCATTAATTCTGATCCTTTTGCAAGTTTTTTGATTTCTGTCATTAAATCGCCATTAATTTGTAAAATATTGTTTGCTTACTGCATTAAATGCCTAGGTTATACTCAGTCAACATCCCCCATTCCAAATGTGCAGGAGCGGCCTCTGTGTTATGAAACCCAACCTTTTTGTTTTGGGCCATGCAAATCCCCTTATGCATATTTAATACTACAAATGTTTCTCCATGACTGTTTTGGCTCACTTATTTTCCCTTTATAAAATGGCAAGAAAAAATCTAGACATCTCATTGGCCAAGAGACATCAGCTGACTGTATGTTAAATCTCTATATACGCACAGTCATCCATACCTCTCAACTGTCCCTGATTTTCAGGGACGTCCCTGATTTTGCCTCAAAATTTTACTCTGTCCCTCCTAAAATATGTGTTTCTGTGGCTAAACAGTGGAAATTATAAGCACAAAATAATATCAAGCATTAAAGTTACTGACTTGTTCTTCTTTAGAAAATGCATTCTGCACTAAGCCACATATTCTACCAGCCTTCTGGGAGGATATCTCTAATTTTGAAGATGTGTCCCTGATTTTGGTCCTTTGTCCCTGATTTTTTTAATCCTTGTCCCTGATTTGTGAGACAAGAGGTTGAGAGGTATGGAGTCATCCTGGTCCTAAACCACATCACACAATGAGCAAATCAGTCCTCATACAACCAGAACTATCTTTTCATCAGTTCCCCCATCAACCAGAACTGATCTTCCATTATAAACATGGCTGCTGCCTTTACACTGTAAGAAAACCTTCAACTGGGCCCTAAAAATAAAACTACCTTAAATTAAAAATAAAATAAATTAATTAAATGTAGTTTCCCTGATCATCACACTCTCCTTACACACATAAACAAATTAGAAACATTAAGTATTGTTTATAGTTTTCATTACAACTGTTTGTTTACTAACAGTGAAAATCCTCCTTCTGTCTTTATCTGCTCATCAGGAAAATCTCTTATGCTTGCCTTGACAGTGATATAATTGAGCCTCTGGCTCTAAAACAGGCCTTTGTTGTCTGTGTGTACAGAATGTCAGGAGAGTAACATTCTACAAGCAGAATAGAGCAGAATTTTGAATCCCTGTATTCCATGGTAAACATTCCATGATAAACATTCTGGCCTGGATATTCAAACTGCGCCCAAAATGTGTGCAACAGCAGGAGCAAGCACAAACCAATTGCGCATATGCGCAACAGGTGCGATATTCAAACATGGAGCAGAACAAATTGCGCAAGCAACCAACGTCTGAATATCACACATACTGCGTCATAGCGCAACCAGGAAGGAGAAGCTGAGCAGAAATGTTACGCTATAGCATAACCAGGGCAGCCCAGCTGAGCAGTCCAGAGGTGCCATAGCGCAAGCAGAGATCCCCCCAGAGCAATGGAACTGCACATCCAGGGATGCAGGCTGGGGCCCACCGCCAGCCATGCCACACATGGGCACAGGAAGACACTGCAGAACCAACAAGACACCTGCACACACCAAGCACAGCATCACTGGGGGTGTGATGGATGATCTACTGGCCCATGCGGACAAGCCAACAAAGCACAGCAGAGCCATGACACCCCAGCACAACCACTGGCAGGCTGAGAGTGCCACACACAGGGGGTTGACAACCACAGTGCACATCATCCCCCCGTACGCACAGCACACCCTGCACCGTGACCCCAAGACACCACCCATGTGCAGTGACTGGCACTGCAGGAAACCATGCATCCCCCCCAGCACACGTCAACCCCATGCAGCAGAGAAGCATACAAGCCAGACACACCCTGTGCACCCAGCAGTGGGTGGCAGCAGACGGCAAGACCAACAGAAAGTCACTGCCATGCCGGAGATACCTCCCCATGCACACACACGCACACACACACACACACACACACACACACACACACACACACACACACTCAGGACCATACCACCCCAGATGGCATGTACACCACTGCAACTGAGCACCCATAGCCAGCTGCAAATCAGAGACCAACACAGTATTCATATCAAAATATAAATGTATTTTCAAATTTTCAGAGTAAATTACAAAACAATAAACCAGAACTATTTACAAGGGGGGGGACGGGTACAAGGTAGGGGTGGTCAAGGGGTAGGGATGAACAACTTGGAGAGGGAAGGCAGGGTGGTAGGGATGGGTGAAGTGGGAATGGTAATGTGGCCTAAGGCCCAGCAGGCTGGTCATCCTGTGCCTCGCTCCTGTTCCTGTGATGCTTCCTCCGCAGGCCATGTCTCCGATGGAATTCAGGATGGCCTGGTTATCCAGGGACACTTGTGTCAGGCCCGTATGTCACGATGGATCCTCCGAGAACTGTGAGGCCTAGGAAAATGGGAACACAGTCAACGGCTGTGACTGACCACAACCCTGAACACCACCCAACCTGCAAGCCATATAGCCCAATGTCCCGCACCTGTGATGGCATGCACCCACCCACAGTGAACATGCACAAGGCCATCACAAACAGGCGGCACCAGCTATGTGCACCACTGCACACACACACTGCCCATGTCCATCACAGCACAAACAAGGCTGTCTAGTGACGTGGCAACATGGTGCGATGCCAGTTACACAGCTATGTGCCCAGTGCATGCATGGACCACCAGTGACGCATACACAGACGTGCTGTGATACTGGACAGTGATGCATGTCACCTGTGTCGTGCATACATACATAGATACATAGACAGTGTCGGCAGATAAGGGCCTATGGCCCACCCAGTCTGCCCATTTGAGCTTGTAAGTTCACTTTGTTTTCCTAGAAGTCTGTTGCACCTTAACCCTGACCTCCAGAATTCCTTTATGTCTATCACGTGCATTCTTAAATCCCGTGATTGTTTCAGCCCCCACCACTTCCTCTGGCAGGGTGTTCCACTTGTCCACCACCCGTTCTGTGAAGAAATTCTTTCTCATGTTTCCTCTGAATCGTCCTCTCTCCAACTTCATCCCATGCCCTCTAGATCTGGAACATCTTTTTCGCTTAAAAATAGTGTTTTCCTGCACCCTGTTCCTCCCTGTAAGATACTTGTATGTCTATCATATCCCCTCTCTCCCTCCTCTCCTCCAGGGAGTACATGTTCAGTTCCTTCAACCTGTCTTCATCGGACTTGTGATGCAATCCATGCACCATCTTTGTTGCCCTCCTCTGAACCTTCTCTACCCAGTCTATGTCCTTACGTAGGTATGGTCTCCAGAACTGTACACTGTACTCCAGGTGGGGCCTCACTAGTGTCTTGTATAGTGGAATTATGACCTCCCCTTTCCTGCATGGTTGTGTTGTGCATGGCTGGTGGTCTTGCCCCCCCCCAGCATGCAATAGCATCCATGAAGTAATGATACTCACACTCCTCAAGCAGCTGGGTCTGCCGCTGCTGCTGCTGCTGCTACTGGGGTGCAACACCCAAAGGCACCGGGGCCCTGGCACGGCCCTCCTCACCCCGTGCCTGCATCCTCACATCCCGGCCTGTGGGAGACATATGTTGAGACAAACATCAGTGTGACTCCAAAGCAGACTGTCCCCTGCCCCAGTGATAGTGCCTGCCCACACAGCCAGACCCATGCATCTCACACCTGCACACACTGACACAGCCAACCATGGCAGAGCCATCACCTATGCACAGCCACCAAAACACACTCACACCCCTACAGAGAATACAGGTGCATAGATGGTACACCCACCGGGCCTAGGCACCACGCCCCTCCTGGCACGTGACCGCAGCCAATCGAGAAGATGAGGATCCCTCTGGTGGAGGTCACTGTACCGGTGCCGGCACTGCTCAGCTGACCGGCACCGTCCAGTGACCCCCACCAGGTCAGTGGCCTATTGCTGCCACACCTGCATCCTGGCAATGGTGAGGTGCACCTCACCATAAATTGTCCCATAGTGGGGCTCCACTAGGGCCACCAAGTTGGCCACTTCAACAGGGCTCCACTGTACTGCTCTTCTGCGAGCCATGGCACCAACTTTACAGCAGGCAATATGGCGCCCCGCTGCGCCATAACCCCATGTGAGATGTTGCGCAATAGACCACCACAGGTTCTAATCGCTGTTCAACAGCGCTCATTACTACATAGCGCCGTCACCAGACAGCCAATAGGGCCGCATACATGGCAGCTGTAACAGCACCAGGGGCAAAGGTTGGACACAAGGTCATGGGCAATGAGCAGGCCACGACAGCGCATCTGATGTATACGCATCCTGCGCGACTGACCAGCTGCATACCAGTGCCACAGTGGACTATTGCGCAGTAGTGCCACAGCGCCATATAGTGCCCAGTGCTGTAGCGCCACTGGCACAATGGTGGCCATGGCCTGAATTGCCGATTGCGCACAGCACATCAGTAGCACGGCAGATGCCTGTGTAAGCTATCTGGGCATGTGCAATGCAGTGTACCACACAGTCACAGATCTGCGCCATTGGCTCAGCCGACTCAACCATATTGCGCAAAGCACAATTTCGCGATATTCAGCCGACACATGCAAATCATCTGATCAGCCATTCAAAGGCGCAGTGGCTGGATTTGCATGTCATTATAGTTGCTCCACTCTAATTTGCATGCATTGCACTATAAATGTGATACAGCTGCGCTGGCCAGATTCGTTACTGCAGGTGAGAGGTGAGTTGCATGCTGTGTGATGTTCTGGACAATGGTCATGGGAAAATGCTGTAGACTGCACAGTGACAGGTGTCCACTTCCCATACAGATTGCCATGACCGAGCTGAGCCAAGGTGAGGTGAGGACGGTGGGCGAGGAGGAGGCCCAACTTTACCCAGCAGAGACAGAGGCCTCTTCCAGGCCTACCTGGATGAGGAGCCAGTACTGAGTGGACGGAGGGGCACCCCTCAGTCCCGTGCGGCTGCATGGGAGGGGGTAGCTCGGGCCATGAACCTGCACGGAAGCCACCAGTGCTCTATGCAGGAATGCAAGAAGAAGATGGGGACAGACCGCAGGAGGTTGAAGGAGAAGGTGGCAGCCTTCAGGGCGGCATGTGCTGGCACTAGCGGGGGCCCGCCAGTGGTGTTGGAACTGACCCCGGCTGAGGAGACACTGGTTGAATCAATGCAGTGGAGCGCTATTGAGGGTGTACCAGGAGGTGGATTCCAGACAGGTGGAAGCCCATCACTGCATGGTATGACATGGTGGTGGTGTTTGGGGGGGGTTGGGGGGAAGGTTGTTCACATGCACTCACATGTACTCTCTTTCTGTTACAGATCCTGTTCATCTTCAGGAGATGGTGGTGGTGGGTCCAGGCAGTGATGATGACCTGCTGGACATGGAGGAGGGTCCATCCACCTCTATCACCAGCCAGCAGGCACTGCAGCAGCATGCACGCTGGGCCACCAACTCTGGTGTCGGTGATTCGGGTGCGGGGGGTGCACAGCCTGTGTCTCAGCAGTCTGGCATGCAAGCATGCCAGCACGCTGTGACTATGGCTGTAGCAAGTACCTGCACCATTGATGATGCAGGGACTGCAATGGGCAGTGATAGGTGTGTGTCCCATGACGGACACACAGCAGGCCAGCATATGCCCCTGGGCCTTTCTGGATCCAACTTGTGTACCAGCATGCTGGCACAGTCCCAGGCTGTGCCTGTCAGCACCGGTGGCTGTGCAGGTGTCTGGCACTGTTGCTAGCACAGCGGTGGAATGAGTGGACCCTGGGGCACAGCGGTTGGAGGGGCAGCAGCAGCAGTCACCCACCTGGTCTGGGGGTACAGTGTCAAGCGGTGGCACATGTCTGCCACCCTTGATCCACCCATTCCTGGTCCTGGCGAACAGCCACCCCTCAAGGGGTGTTGTGCATCAGGACCTTCCACACCCTGGGGGACAGGATGCCGTTGGAGCACAGTACCCATTGGATGAGCACACCCACCTGCTGCAGGAATCAGTACAGCTGCAGAGGCGGGTTGCAATGTCCGTGGAGGCACTGTCTGTGGCTGTGGAGTGACACAGCAGGGAGTGTGCTCTGGACCGTGCAGAGCTGGTTCATATGCGGATGGATGTGACCGCCACCATTGACAGGCTGACCCAGGCAGTGGTCTCTGTCGTGGATGCATTGGGCACACAGTCAGGTGCCCCTGTACCACACACCCCACACAGTTCACTCTCCACTCCCCGTTCCCAGTGTCGTGCGACACCAGGCCTGTCGATGCCGGGTTCTGCTGTGGCCATCCCGAGCACCCCTGGTGCAGGTTTGTTCGGCATGCTGCAGACCCCTCAGCGGGCAAGGTCGCGTCAGAAGTGGGACCCCTGGTGGTGCAACAGTGCCACCCCATGTGGCCCTGCTCAGCCTTCCAGTGCTGTTGGGTCACGGCGGGCCGCCATGCATCTGTGGTGGCCGTGGACAGTGCTACATGGCTGAGCTGTCTCCCAGTGCGGGCCCTGTCTGGTGCTGCCATGTGTGCAATGTGTGTCATGGTGGACAGTGCACTGCTGGGTGCTCTGCTCACCACGCCGACACACAGACCACCTGCACACCCTCCCAACTGCTGATGATGCCTGCATTGTACTGTACACCAAGGTGCAAGGGTGCCCAGCATCTGACACACGTACTTGGACAGTACAGGTGGTGGGGGTGGTCGGTAGTGCTGTGTGTTAGCAATGTCGGTTCTGCTGTGCTGTGCATCTGCCCATGTACGCTCTGTGCCTGGTGTGTGTGTGTCCATATGAGTGCTCACCCTCCCTGATGGTGTGTTTGTATGCCTGGACCCTTCCACTCCCTGGCCATCATGCACCCTGGTGTGTTACCCTGTGCCTGTGGTTTGTGTATGGACAGTGTTGGCTGCACATGTCCCCTGACTTACCTGTGTTCTGCATAGTGCTCCTCTGTGATGGTGTCCTGGTGCAGCTGGGCCTGCCGGATCAGTCAGGGGTCCCGCCGTCCTAGGGGGGGTTGCTCATCACCATCAACACCGGCGCCACTGGCGTCCCCATCGCTATCCCCCTCTTCAACCTGTACGGCTATCCCATAGTCTTTGGCCATGTTGTGCAGGATGCAACAGACCTGGAATATCCCACAGGCCTTTTGGGGGCTGTACTGTATGGCACTGCCAGAGGTGTCTAGGCATTGGAAGCATGCCTTGAGCATCCCAAACACCCGCTCTATGATGTTGCGTGTGGAAACATGTACCTCATTATAGTGTTGCTGCAATGGGGTCATGGGGCGCCGGTACAGTGTGAGCAGCCAGGGATGGAGTGGGTATCCGCTGTCACCTGTGTGGAGATAGTGGAGATCAGTCTCATGTTCAGGTCCATATTGCCCATATCCCTGTGTGCCACTACCATGGCACCTGTGGCATTCCCACCCTTGCCCCGAGTTTGCATTCCATACATGTGTACTCACCCACTAGATGTCCTGTGGGGATGTCACCAGTCTCGAATTGATGGCACAGTGTGGACTGATACCATATGAAGGCATCATGTGCTCCGCCAGGGTGTGTGGCACAGTCATTGATTATGTGCCCAGTGGCATCACACACCACCTGGCAGTTGACACTGGAGAATCCCTTTCTGTTCCTATATGTGACCCCATCGGTGCCAGGTGGCATGCGAATGGCCACATGGGTGCAGTCCATGGCCCCTAGCATGCCAGGCATACATGCTACCCTGTGGAACTCCTGCATGTTTGCTGTATGCTCTGCCGCGGTGCTGGGGAAATGTATGTACTCCGCAGCATGTGGCAGCAGTGCACTGAGGAATTGGGTGAGGATGCGTGACGTGGCCAACTGTGTGATGCCTGTGGTGTCCCCTGTCGGCCTCTGGAAGGTGCCCATGGTGAGCAGGCACATGCAGGATGTCACCTTGGTCTCCACCGACAGAGCGTGACTCCGTCGTGATGGTGCCTGCATCACATCACTGCACAGCTCACAGAGCCATCTCAGCATTGCCCTGTTCAGGTGGTACCGGCCCACGATCTCTACATCTGTGTACAGCTCAAAGCTGATGCGGGCACGGTACTGCCTGTTGGGGGCATACCTCCGACGGGCCCTTCCACGGCCACGTCCCCCTGCAGCATGCATTCTCACCCCCCTCATTACAGCTTCCATGTGGAAGCTGGCACTGTCCATCTCCCTGGCTTCTGACCCCCCCTGGCTACTATTGCTGTGTTACCCCCGCTGTCCTCACTGCTACTTCCACTGCACCGGGCACCCCCCACTGGCCTCTACAGCCTATGGCCCACGCTTTCCTTGCCTGCCCTAGCCTGTCTGTTGTCTGTCTGTCTGTCTCTCTCTCTCTCTCTCTCTCCCCCACTTGGCAGCCTTGTAGCGTTCTTGCGCCGCTTCCTTGAGCCTTTTTATTTTGGCTTATTTCCGCTAGTGAGCAATTTCCGGCTGTGCCGCTATTGCGCATCGCGCAAGTCTTTGAATATCACATTGCGCTCTTTATGCATGGATCCACCACCTTCGGTTGAGCATGCCTTCATTTTCATTGTGCTGTTGCTCAGCATGTTTTCGGTGGCGCAACTGCCTCCTTCTGAATATAGTAAAATGGCGCATTTTGGGACTTGCGCATGCGTAACCCTTTTGAATATCCGGGCCTCTATGCCTTGAGTGTGGGGAAAAACAGAAAACAAAAAGCAGGATGAAGAAAGTAGGCAATACAGTAATACTTTATAAACAAAAAGAAAAGGTGGGAAAACACAGTTAAATAGGCAGAGGCAGACCCCAAGTGCCCAAATACTGTACATTGCTAATGTTAATAAAAGCACGTACATTTGAATCTTATATAGCAGAGTTTTCAGGTGAAATCAACCCTCCTTGCTCACCATAAAAAGGCAACCTGGCAGGTTTAAAGTTTTTTTTTTCTTTACTAACCTTTCACCTCAATCCTATAGCAGTTTTCCTTTTATGTACTAGACCACAGCACATAAGTAAAAAACAAAAATAAAAAGAAGGTTGCCTTCAATGAGACTATGTAACTACAGTACAGTGTAATGAAAATTAAGTTTTAAACACAGCTTATGTCTTACAAATTTACAAATGTTACAGTGTATTTATATAATAAAATTTACATGTGACAGAAATTATTTATTTTCAACCAACTCTACTAATAAATACTTGTACTGCAAAGTACTGTACTAGTTAACCTATTACTGACATATCCTATTTTATGCATTAATAGGTAGTATTTTTTTCAGTTTTTAGATGTCTTAGAGGTGTAATGTATTATAAAATGGTCAAGAAAAATCATGTCTCCTGATTGGTTGACAGGGCTTGGAATCCAGTGGTATAAGGAATAACAACCACCGGGTTGGGAACATTTTCCAGCTAGCTGTGCAAAGGCCACCCCGAAATAAATGCTTTCCCCACATTCTGTAATGGAATGCCCGACATTCATGTTAGTAAAGAATCTGACTGGCAGGTGAAATAATCAAAATTTAAAAAATACCATGCTCCCATAACACAAACGAGAACAAAATCTCACACGATAAATCAAGTAAACCTTAGTGGCCATTGCTTGCTGCATCACTGTTCCACTCCTAAACTGAACTGCAGTGTTTTTCTGAGTAGGCCACACATCCTGCTGTTCGCAGTAGATGAACAACCTGCGCATCCAATCTCAGCTTCGGGAAACTGTCCTAACAGCTGATTGCACGCTCGTTCACCCTTCTCTCCCAAAGCACTGACAAATAATTGAAACCGCTTCTCTCCCACATTCGCTGAGTACTTTCCCCCTCAGCATACACATGATAAAATGTAGGAATCGTAGTGCAATCCAGCCCTAGCTCCATCCCTGTCATACCACACGCCAGTCCCCACTGCGACAAATAGCTCACATTCGTAGTCTGGGTGTATAGGTGAATCACCGCAGCAGCAGTAAAAAAAAGAAACTGATACTTATCATGGCACTGATGTAACTCGCAATCCATAGAGGTAATCGGCCGGTGACATGGGCTATCAGTTAACTCAAATGTACAACGCAATGCGAGTGCAGAGAGGCATTGAAAAAATTAAAGCTGACCGCTTCCTGAGATAGAAGTGCGTGGTGCATGATGGTAGACACCAAAAAGTTAAAGAAGTCCACCCCAGCATGGCAAAAACTTCGTTAGCCAATGGGGGTGCCCAATCCCCCGTTGGCTTCACTATCCCCCCCTAAGCTGCCTGGTGCCACACTGGGAGCCCACCCCAGCATGGCAAAAGCTTAATTTGCTGACAGGGGTGCTCTATCCCCCGGCGATTTCACTGCCCCCCACAAAAATGTTCGTTTGCCATGCTGGGAGCCCACCCCAGTGTGGCAAAAAGCTTCCTTAGCCGATGGGGGTGCCCAATCCCCTGTCAGTTTCACTGTCCCCTTAAGCCACACTGGGAGCCCACTCCAGCATGGCAAAAGTCCCTTGTGTGTAAATAAATACCTTCCCTCATTGATTCTTTTGCCCCTCCCCAACCCGCACCCACCCTTTGCTTCCACCTCCCCACACCCCGCCTCACCCCACCTCAACTCATACTTACCTCCGAACCGCTGCGACAATCTTCGGTGGACCGGGAACACGTCTGCACTCTTCAAAGCCAACCACGAACTGAAGAAATGCCGGTAAGCTGTACAATGGCATAAATGTATTTTTTTCAACTTTAGTGCATATCTCAGCCATTTCTGGGAATATTTTCACCAAATTTTCAACATGGGGTTTTTGGGGCCCCACCTCATGAACTATGACACTGTTATTTTGTTAATCGGTCCCGAAAGGTGGTTCCGCAATCACTGCGTGGAACCACCTTTCCAGAATGATTAACAAAATGACAGTGACACAGTTCATGAGGTAGGCTCCCAAAAACCCTATGTTGAAAATTTGGTGAAAATAATCCCCAAAACAATTGTTTTATGAGTGTGCGTTGCATAGTTCCTACGCACGCTCGTAACTTCGAGCACTTTTAATATTTTCATTCCAGATTTTCAGTATTGCCATTTTACCACACCTCCTTATGAACAGTATGACTGTCAATTTTCACATCTCACCCGAAATTGTTTTCGCCCATGTAGCGCACAATGGCGCGGTCGGTGTGTGAAATCAATGTTCCGGACAGATTAGTAAAATCACAGTGACACTGTTCATGAGCAGTGGTCTTAAACTGGCTATGTTGAAAATTTGGGGAAAATATTCCCCAAAACGACTGTTTTACGAGCGTGCGTTGCGCAGTCCTGACGCACGCTCGTAACTTCGAGCATTTTTAATATTTTCACTCCAGATTTTCAGTATTGCCATTTTACCACACCTCCTTATGAACAGTACAACTGTCATTTTTCACATCTCACCCAAAATGTGTTTTCACACATGTAGCGCACAATGGCGCGGTCGGTGTGCGAAATCAATGTTCCGGACAGATTAAGAAAATCACAGTGAAGTAAAGTGCAATTCATAAACTACAACAAGTAGACTGCTGTTTGCTAATGTTGTTGGTAATTGCTATTTTTTACCATTCAAAAAAGTTTACCAAGGGACTATTTTATCTCAATGTTTCAATTAATTCTCTATTCTGTATTTAAATAAATGTTTTAAAGTTTTCAAAATATAAACACCTTGTCAGTGTCCTTTTTTCCATAGTTATTTCCCATTTTATAAGCGCAATAAGACACTCCAGGGTGGTGGTTGTTATGTGATAACCGCACACCTAGGTGCGGAAGGACACTCGGCCTTCGGCCTCGTGCCTCACCGCGCACCTAGGTGTGCGGTTATCACATAACAACCACCACCATGTCATGTATTATTGCTTACTTGTCATTCTGTATGGAGCATATATACTATTGCCAGGTGCTCTTTGTTTTGAGTAGGGTCTTGGAAGCATGCACCATTTCTCACATTTTGTCACTGAAATGAGGGACAAGGATACTCAAAATGAGGGACAATGAGGGACACTAACCATCATGATGATCAGGACACGTCCTGAAACATGGAGATACAGTACCTCAGAACACAGTGGAAACCATTGTATTTATATGTACCAGTATTTGCACCTGAGAATGAATTTCCCTCATTTATAACACCCCTCACTCCCTCTTACTCCCTTAGATCATCCGACTCCCATACTCTGGCGGTTCCCCACAGAACCACCCTCATCGGTCAATGCAGTTGCTCTCACCACCTCCCAAAAATGTGGAATTCCCTCCCCCTCAAATTCGTCACTCATCCTCCTACTGCTCCATCAGCTCTGCCCTTAAAAACTTCCTTGCACCTAGGTTTTTCTTCTTCAACCCTCCCTAACTCCACCCTCTAAGCCCCTGACAAACCCTACCCCTCTTCAGTACCCATGCAATGCCCCTACTGCAGCTCCACCCCACCACCTAAAAAAACAGCATTCCTTCCCTTCCTGCAATTCCTTCCCTTCAGACCTTTCATTGTTCTCTTACTGTGATTTCTCAATCATCCAAAGTTGTACCAAGGGCCAGTCCCTGCCCTATCCTTACACCATTAACCCAACTCTTCCCTCCACTTCTCCACATCCTGAATGGGCTGGGATTCGGCCTCTCTTCTCTCTTGCCTTCATCCTCTCTTCTGTTATTCCAAAGCCTATTCCCCCTCACTGCCTACAACCTGCTTCCCTCCTATTGTACTCTACCTCTCGCTGCCACATCCTGCTCTGTTTCTGTCATGTTTGTCCCCTGTCTGCAGCAGACAGGGTCCTCAGCATACTGGAGGGGTCAGGCCCCATCTGACCTTTCTCCTCCTACTTCTTCCTTCGCCTCCTCATTTCATTCCCTTCCATCGCCCCCCGCTTCTCTGCCTACCAACATACCTTCCTCTCTCTCACATTCCCTTCTCCCCCTTACGTAGCCCTAGCAATGGATGACCCCTAATCTCTAATGCCCTTGTAGTTAACTTGCACTTCTGTTATGGTTGACCCCTAATCTCTACTCCACTTGTAGTTAACTTGCACTTCTGTTATATCTTAGCCAACCTGTTCTGCCTGTGTTTACTCCTCACTAACTTCCCTAGATCAAACTACAATGATTCTATTCAGCCATTATCTACCTACACAGTTATGTGTCATTTAATGTATGCCTAAATGTTATTTTGTGTTGCTGTATCCATCTAGTCCAAAAGTGTTGGCATAGTATCTATCAAGTTCAAAACTGTTAGCATCCCACTATTTCATTACTCCTGTACAGTCTGCTCAAATTATTTGAATATAATCTACTGTTAATTTATATTGTGTACCAAATCCCTGTAAACTATCCTCATGTTCCCCTACCCTCCCCCAGGTTGCACCAGGAGATGAGCAACTTGTTGCTCAGCTGCTTTCCTGGTGAAACATTTCAATAAATAAATGAAAAAAAAATAAAATAAATAAATTTCTACCATAAAGCAGGGGTGCATTTAGGCAGGGCAGAGGGGGACAGTTGCCCCCCGCTGCATTTGTACCTAGGTTGTTCTTATGGTGTGGCAATGATGGCATTACATTTGATACATAAATGTTGATGGCAGATTTGGATTTAATCTTTTGCACAATAAGTGCCCCCCTGGCCCATGTGCACTCACGCTGCAGCTGTACTCCTCATTTGACTGTATCTGTATTGTGTTGTCCACTCTCTCCACCTATTAGCGGTGGCATCATCACATGTGACATGGAGGAGCACCAGCCAAGCAAGATCACATGAGTCATGTGAGTGCGACACTGTCTTTCCTGCCATAGAATAGACAGGCTACACACTACAGCCTGGAGGACGCAGTGAGCACTGAACTCTCAATAGCAGTATTGTGGCGATATATTTTTGTTGGTCTACTCTTAGTGAATCTCTGTCTCCCCTGACAGCTGAAAGGGCAGAGGGTGAGCTAGAAACTAACTCGAGACAAGGCTACCTACTTACTTGACTAGGCTCACTTCACAAACAAGACAGCACAGACTCCCACAGTAGCAAACTAGGCCTAGCAGCAATGGTGACAGTGGTGTGGGTGGCCTTCATAGGCCTGGATCAGTGCATTGTGGCAGTAGCCATGGCAGCAGCCAAGCAAGAAGCATCCAAGTAACACAGGATGGGTGGGTTCAGTTGGTGAGATGACTTGGTCATGGATCACACTTGGGACCTGGGATAGTTGATTATAGCATCCAGCTTATGGCAGAAGGACAGAGGAGGAGAGGACTGAAAACTGGGCTGGTGGCACACTGGACCAGGATGTAGGTTCTGGCTAGATGGTCAGATAAGTAAAAGTAAATCATTTTTTTTACAGTGGGATTGGGGAAGGAGGAAGAACTGAAATATTGATGTGTTTTTCATGTTTCTGCATCTTTGGGTGGCTTCATGACCCATATAGGATGGGTAATGAATGGAATGGAGTCAGGGAGAGGAATTGGGACAATGTATTTTTTTCCGGGGGGTCAGAATGTCAGGCAGGAAAAAAACTGGTTAGTAACTGGGTGAGTTTATACCCAAATCTGATTCACTGTTCCAGGGTTTAGACAGATGAATCTTACACATTTGAAATGTTCCTGCTTTGCATATCACTTTTCAGTCACAACAAATAAGTTTTACCCTTTAAAGATGTTCCAGACATTCTAGAGCATGCCACCTAGGGGCTAACTAGCACCTTGCCTCCAATGGTGGTTGGCTTCCCCCCAGCTGAAATCTGAAATGATGCCTCTGTTATTAAGTCTAAATTTACAGGACATGCTCTGTGTGACAGTTGAGTGTTATGGTATGCACAGACTATTGGAGCACCAGTATAGTCAGGCTAATGCCCCCCCAGTGAAGCTGACCTCCACATGCCCATGCTCAAGCACATTATGACATAGGGCAAGGGAGACTGCAGAGCTGTGAACCTTTGAAATGAATGGAGGTATTTTTTATTACTATTTTATACATTATTGATGGAGAGCTGGAGATTAATGAAGGCCACCACTAGACTAACAACTAGGGCCTTGTTAGTAGAACAGTGGCCTTCATTATTCTCCAACTCACCATCATAATGTATAAAATAGTAATAAAAAATAACTCCATTAAATTCAAGGGGCTACACCCCAGCACTCTGACCCATGGACATCATCTCTTAAAGACTCCTGCCTCTGGCTCCCTAGTACTCAAGTAAAAGACTCTTGACTTATATTGATACATGGTGGGTTGTCTGTAGCAGCATGGCAACACCTGCTACAGTGTGTGTGTGCATGGGACGGGGAACTGGCCATGTGGGTGGGTGCCAGGTTTTTGTTACTTTTGTGTTTGCCCCTTAAAGTCTGGTTGCATGGAAGTATTCAAAACTATGGAGAGGAAATAGTAGGAGTACAGGCCAGACAGACGTAATTAAGTAGTTCTATGGGTAAGTGTGTGTATTGGGAATTGGAATAACCACATGTGTTTCCGCTGGTATGTGTGCTACAGTTCAGTTGTGCAGCTGAGATGAAGGGAGACAAGAAAACTAAAAAGAATAACAGTGGCAATAAGCACGCTGCATGTGTGCAGATGAATTCAGATTTGTATTGAAGTACATGTGAGTCAAATGTGTGTAAGCAGTGTGGCTTAGCAGTTAAAGGCACTGAACTCAAACCAGGAGACTTGTAGATCTGGGTTTGAATCTCGTTGACCCCCACTTGTACAGTATGTGGTGTGATCCTGAGAAAGTCACTTAACGTTCATGTGTGCAGTTATCAGTGACCACATGCTTTTTGCACACATGCCATATGCATGCAGTCTGTTCCAATTTAACATAAAAAGCATGCTTTCCATACTTTCTTGCAACTTGCATGCCACATGCAGGCAATCAGTTCCAATTTAACATTTAAAAATCATGCTTGCAGCATATATATATAACATGGGTGATTTTATGTGTGCAGCATGAAAACTTCCTTTACAGAAATATAGGTGTGCTGTGTACATGCAGAATGCATGTGTGTCACATACTTAATTGTGCAATGTTTGCATGCAGTCCGCATACACAAAATGATCCTAAGGGAACCAGGTCTAAAAAGAAAATCAGGTTTGCATGCTGCAAGCTTGACATGTGCGTAGCAGGTAAGCTGGTGTGAACATCTAAAAATTACATCAGGTTCGCATATTGCATGCTTGACGTGAGTGCAGCAGTTAAGCTGGTGTGAACATCATTTAAATATCACATCAGGTTCACATGCTGCACACTTGCCATGTGTGCAGCAGCTAAGCTGGTACAGATCTCATTTAAAAAAACTCATCAGTTTTTATTACTTATGCTTCTGCTAGCAATTAGAGTCATTAAAATACATTTTTATTTGGATTCCCATAAATATTAGGTAAACTCATTAATTCTGATCCTTTTACAAGCTGTTTAATAGCTTTTGATGTTTGTCATTAAATTGCCATTAATTTGTAAAATATTGTTTGCTTACTGCATTAAATGCCTAGGATATAGCCAGTCAACATCCCCCATTACAGATGTACAAGGAGGTCTCCCCCACCCAAAGAGCACCACTGCCACAACCACTGCCTCAGAGGCTGCCAAGTATGAAGAGCAGTTGGACCACAGTGGGTTCTGGGAGGGTGCGGGTGGTGGAACAGAGGTGAAGCCCCCTAGTTGTACCTCTACACAAATCATACACCAGTCTGGCAGAGCAAGGTTCCTCTATGATGGCACCCTCAGTGGAGACCAAGAAGAATGCTGAGGACATCCACAAGGGAGACCCACAAAAGGGTGGCAAGGGACACCACAGGGGGAAGGAAACAGCTTCTGATAGGGGACTCAATTGAAAGAGGGGTAGACCTGAGGAAGGGAGAGGAGAGGGAAGTAAGGTGCCTGCCTGGTGCCATGGCTTGGAGGGACAAGAAGTGAATCCTCAGGATTGCAGAAGCAGCATCACAGGAGAGGGAATTAGATATAATTGTCCACCTTGGTACAAATGACCTAGCTAGGCATGGGATCAATGCAGTGCAGGATGAAATTGTGGAGTTGGGGGGGGCCTCAGACAGGTAGTAAGCATGGTTACTTTCTCAGAGGTGCTGCCAGTCCATGGCAGGGGTGAGGCTAGGGTACTGCACATCATGCAATTTAATGAATGGTTGCAAAACTGGTGCAGAGCACAGGGCTTTGGCTTCATTGGGGACTGGGGGGTATACCTGGAGAGATGAAGGTCTATACTGGCATGATGATCTGCATCTGTCCATGAAGGGAACCAAGCTCCTAAGTGACAGGTTTAAATGCTTCCTTGGCATGCTTTTAAACTAGCCATGGGGGGGGGGGGTGCTGATAAGAGGCAGGAAATTTCAAGCCTCCCCCACAAAACATGTCAGGTAGTAAGGTAAACACTGAGGTACAGTGCTCAACAGAGAGCAGGACAGGGGTAAATGGAAAAATAGACAAGGGCAATAAGAGCAGGCATGGGGGAAAAGGATAAAGCCAACATTAAATGGAGGGCAATGAGTACCAATGCCCATAGTCCGGGAAACAAGCTTCCTGGGCTAGTAGCCTTGATGGAAGATGAACAATTGGATGTTGTGGCAGTCACGGAAACATGGTACACAGAGAACCATGACTGGGATGTCAACATACCAGGGTACACAGTCTACAGAAGGGACAGGGAGGGGAAAAGAGGAAGTGGAGTAGCTCTATACATAAGGGAAGGGATCAAAGCTATAGAACTAAAAAGTGAAGGGGGAGGACAAGAGACACTCTGGGTCACCTTGGAGACAGGGAATGGCATCACAATCTGCACAGCAGTTGTATACAGACCCCCATCTCAAGGGGAGGAAATGGACAAGAAAATGATAGAGGACATTCTCAAAATGGCTGCAAAAGGGGAGATACTGTTGATGGGGGACCTGAATATGCCAGATGTTAATTGGATGACATATGCTGCAGCCACATCCAAGAGCAGGGTCATTCTCGATGCCCTGAAGGGGGCAGGCCTTAGACAGCTAGTGTTGGAACCCACTCGGGAGGGAGCAATACTAGACCTGGTACTCTCAGATGGAGAGAGGATCACAAATTTAGAAGTCAATAGACATCTGGGAACAAGTGACCACTGCACAGTGTGTTTCACAATAAGCACAACCATGGAGACAAGCCATACAAAAACAAGAATACTGGACTTTAGAAGGGCTGACTTTGGCAACATGGGTGAATACCTGAGGAATATACTAACAAATGGCCAAAAAGGAGGGGTGGAAGAACAATGGAGAAAAATCAAAACTGCCATAGTAGAGGCAACAAGCCTTTGTGTGAAACATATAAAGAAAACAAAGTGGAGTAAAAAACCACTATGGGTCTCAAAAGAGGTGGCAGGGAAGGTTAAGGAGTAAAAGGCTGCACTCAAAAAGTATAAGGAATCACAGAAGGAGCACGACAGGGAACTGTATCAATTAAAGCAGAAAGAAGTGGGGACGGCAGTCAGAATATCAAAAGCCCAAACCGAGGAAAAAATAGCCAATTCAGTTAAGTAGGGGGATAAAACCATTTATAAGTACATTAGGGAGCATAGAAAGGTTAAGGGAGGGATAGTGAAGATTAATAAAGGAGAGGGGAGGTGGGCAGAGGGAGACAATGAAAAGGCAGAGATACTGAATGAATACTTTTGCTCAGTATTCACAAAAGAAGATGAGGAGGAGTTACCTAAACCAGACAATAGAAGCACTCTGGGAAGGGGGGTTGACACCAGTCCATTTACAGAAGAAAGAGTCCTGAAAGAACTCCTAAAACTCAAGGTGGACAAAGCAATGGGGCCTGATGGGATTCACCCCTGAATCCTAAAAGAACTAAGGGAGGACTTAGTGACACCACTGACCACACTTAACAAATCATGGGAAGATGGGGTGGTACCTGAGGACTGGAGGAGGGCAGATGTGATTCCCCTTCACAAAAGTGGGAACAATGCAGAAGCAGGAAACTACAGACCTGTAAGTTTGACCTCAGTGGTAGGGAAAATGATAGAATCACTTCTGCAAGAAAGAATTGTTGAGTACCTAGAGGTCAGTGAGGCACAGGACACAAAGCAGCATGGATTTTCAGCAGGAAGGTCATGTCAGACAAATCTAATTGATTTCTTTGACTGGGTGACTGAAGTAATAGACCAGGGAGGGGCTGTGGATATGGCCTACCTAGATTTTAGCAAGGCATTTGACACAGTCCCACACAAAAGATTAATAATCAAGTTAGCCAGCCTGGTAGTGGGTCCCAGGGTGGTAGCCTGGGTAGCAAACTGGCTGCACAACAGGACACAGAAGGCAATAGTGAATGGAACACATTCCAAAGAAAGGGGGGTTACTAGTGGAGTACCACAGGGCTCAGTACTGGGTCCAGTCCTCTTTAACATCTTTATAGGTGACATTGCAGAGGGTCTGGAAGGAAAGGTATGCCTCTTTGCAGATGACACAAAGATCTGTAACAGAGTTGATACACAAGGTGGGGTAGAAAGGATGAGAAGGGACTTGGAAAGGTTGGAGGAATGGTCAGACATGGCAACTTAGATTCAATGCAAAGAAGTGCAAAGTAATGTACCTGGGAAACAAAAACCCAGGAGAAGAGTACACAATAGCAGGGGAGGTACTAACAACAACAAAAATGGAAAGGGACCTGGGGGTAGTCATATCAGATGATCTAAAGGTTGGTAAGCAATGTGAGAAGTCAGTAAGGAGAGCCAGGGGGATACTGGAATGCATAGGAAGGGGCATCACAAGTAGAAAAAGGGAAGTGGTTATCTCTCTGTACAGACAGTTGGTGAGACCCCATCTGGAGTACTGTGTGCAATTTTGGAGACCTCATCTACGTAAGGACATAGACAGGATGGAAGCAATCCAGAGGAGGGCAACTAAAATGGTGCAGGGTCTGCATCAGAAGCCATATGAGGAGAGACTGAGAGAGCTTATTATGTATACCCTTGATGAAAGGAGGGACGGGGGGACATGATAGAAATATTCATGTACCTCAAGGGAATCAACAAAGTCCAGGAGGGTAGCATCTTTCAGAAAAAGAGATGTGTACGAACAAGGGAGCACAATTTAAAGATAGAGGGGGGACGGCTCAGGAGTAATGCGAGGAAATTTTTTTTTATGGAGAGTGTGGTGGATGCATGGAACCACCTTCCTGGGGAGCTTGTTGGGTCTAAAACAGTGGGGGAATTGAAACATGCATGGGACAGACATAAGGCAATTGTAGTGGGGGGTGGCAGGAAGTAGGCTGTTGGTTAACTAGAATCTGCAGCTTAACCAGTAGGTAGGGAAATGGGCAGACAGGGTGGGCCAAGTGGTCCTTATCTGCCATCAAAGTCTATGTTTCTATGTTTCTACAAAGAGGGCCCTCTGTGTTGTAAAGCCTATCCTTTTTGTTTTGGACCATGCAAATCCCTTATGCATGTTTAGTGCTACAAATGTGTTTCTCCATTACTGTTTCAGCTCATTTACTTTCTCTTTGTCATTCTGTATTGAGCATATACACTATGGCCGTGTTCAGCACTCTTTGTGCTGAGTAGGGTCTTGCAAGCATTCACTATACACATTGTGTCACTGAAATGAGGGACATGGACACTCAGAATGAGGGACAATGAGGTACACTAATCCACATGATGATTAGGATGCATGAAACATAGAGATACAGTAGCTCAAAACACAGTGGAAACCATTGCATTAGCATCTGAGAATACATTTCTATCATTAAGCAGCAGTGCCATTTAGGTAGGGCAGAGGCAGAGGCACTTGCCCCCCCCCCCGGTTTTTGTGCCTAGGTTGTTCTTATGATGCAGCAATAATGGCATTACATTTGGATTTAATCTTTTACACAACACGTACCCACCTGGCCTGCGTGTGCTCACATTGCTGGTACACTCCAGATTCGACTGTGTATGTATTGTGTTGTCCACTCTCTCCACCTATTAGTGGCGGCTCAGTCACATGTGATGTGGATGAGCTTCAGCCAAGAAAGAGTGCAGGAGTCTTGCAAGTGTGACAATGTCTTTCCCACCACAGAGTTGACAGACTGCACACTACAGCTTGGAGGAGATGGTGAGCACTGAACTTTCAATAGCAATGCTGTGGCAGCATATTTTTGTTGGTCTACTCTTAGTGAGTCTCCATCTCCCCTGGTGGCTGAAGAGGCAGAGGGAGAGCTAGAAGCTAACTCAAGACTAGGCTACCAACTTACTGTACTAGGCTTGCCATGCAATAAAACAGCACAGATTCCCACAGCAGCAAGCTAGGCTTAGCAGCAGTGGTGACAGCAGTGTGGGTGGCCTTCATAGGACTTGATCAATGCAGTGCAGCAGCAGCCACAGCAGCAACCAAGCAAGAAGCATGCAACCCAGGTTGGGTGGGTTTGATTGGTTAGGTGACTTGGTTGCAGACCATGTTGGGGACCTGTGATGGTCAGTTCTAGCATCCAGCTTCTGGCGGAAGGAGAGAGGGGGGGAGCAGACTGAAAACTGGGCTGGTGGCACACTGTGCCAGGCTTGTAGGTTCTGGCCATATGGCTGGATAAGTAAAAGTAAATATTTTTTTAACGGGGGTGGGGAAAGATGAAGGACTGAAATATTGATTTTTCATGTTTCTTCACCTTTGGGTGGCTTCATGACCCATAGTGGATGGTTATTGAATGGAATCAGGGAGAACAATTGGGACACAGTTCTTTTTTTTTTTTTGGGGGCAGAACTTCAGCATTGAAAAAAAATGGTTAGTAACTGGGTGAGTTTAAGCCCAAATCTGATGCACTGCTCTGGGGTATATACAAATGAATCTTATACATTTGAATTTTTCCTCATTTGCATATCACTTTTCAGTAAAAACAAATAAGCTGAACCTTTTAGAGATGTTGCAGTCATTCTAGAGCTGTCCCTTGCATTCCCAGACAGTTGAGCTGTATGGTATGCACAGACTATTGGAGCCCCACTATAGCCAGGCTTATGCTCCCCCCCCCAGTGAAGCTGACCCCACATCCCCACACTCAGGCACATTATGACGAAGGGCAAAGAAGACTGCAGGGGTGTGTACCATTGAAATGAATGGGGGTATTTTTTTATTACTACGTTATACATTATTGATGGATAGTTGGAGATTACTGAAGGCCACTGCTTGACTAACAAGAGCCTTGTTAGTTGAACAGTGGTCTTCATTATTCTCCAACTCACCATCATAATGTATAAAATAGTAAAAGAAAATAACTCCATTCATTTTAAGGTGGTATGCCCCAGCACTCTGACCCATGGATATCATCTCTTAAAGACTCTTGCCTCTGGCTCCCTAATACTTAAGTAAGAGACTTTTTAATTATATCTATACCCAGTGGTTTGTCTGTAGTGCCATACCCGCTAAAGTGTGTGTGTGTGTGTGTGTGTGTGTGTGTGGATGGGGTGGGGTTGGGAGGACTGGCCATGTGGGTGTGTATCAAGTTATTGTTACTTTTGTGTTTGCACCTTAAAGTCTGTTTGCATGGAAGCATTCAAAACTATGGAAACATAGAAACATAGAAGTTGACAGCAGATAAGGACCGAAAGGCCCATCCACTCTGCCCATTTCTTTTTCTACCTTATTAATGTGCCATCAGCCTTTGCTCTGTCAATGGCCTATCTATTCATACTCATCTGTATTGCTCCCTTATGCCTATCCCATGCCTGTTTGAAGCCCTGCACTGTATTCATATCCATCACTTCCTGAGGTAGGCCATTCCATGTAGCCACCACCCTTTCTGTGAAAAAAACTTCCTCACATTACCCCTTAATCGGCCTCCCTCTAATCTCATGGAGAGAAAATAGTAGGAGTACAGGCCAGACAGAAGTAATTAAGTGGTTTTGTGGGTAAGTTTATGTATTGGGGTGGGAAAAATCACATGTGTTTCCATTGGTATGTGTGCTGCAGTTCAACTGTGAAACTGAGATGAGTAAGAGAAGAACACTGAAAAGCATAACAGTGGCTACAGCATGCTGCATGCGTGCAGACGTAATCAGATACAGTGTGTATTGAAGTACAAGTGAGCCATGTGTGTGCAGACAATATTGCTTAGTGGTTAAAGTCACTGAACTGCAGGCCAGGAGACTTGGAGGCATGAAGACCTGGGTTTGAATCCCATCAACTCCCACTTGTTTATGGTGTGATCCTGGTCAAGCCACTTAACTTGTATGTGTGCATTTATCAGTGACCACTTGCTTTTTGCGCACATGCCACATGCATTCAGTCTTTCCCAATTTAACATAAAAATCATGGTTTCCACACTTGCTTGTTGCACGCATGCCATATGCATGCAGTCGGCTCCAATTTAACATTTAAATCATACTTGCAGCACACATATCACTTGGGTAGTTTTATGTGTGCAGCATGAAAACATTTCATATAATTATTTCTGCAATGGATTGCATATAATTATTTCTGTAAGGATTTTCAATAACTTTAGTTTTGGGGAAGGGGAAGACAGCAAGATGCTGAATACAGTACTGGCAAAGTTTGCTGAGTACTGCAACCTTGTAAGAACACAGTGTTTGATAGGTTTTTTTTGGGGTGGAGGGGAGACAGCAGAGCTCAATTGAAGCTATAGAGAAATACCTTAATGTGATAAAGTTAATGGCAAAGAACTGCAAGTTTGGAACTATGGCTAATGAGCTATCAATCAATCAATCAATCAATCAAAATCTTTATTTATTCAGGCGAGCATCATTGAGCATAGCTCATTTACAAGATGGACCTGAGCTAATCAGAGGTAAAATTGTGTTTAGGATATGTGATGCACACATAAAAGAAAGAATAGTGTGGAGCCCAATCTCTTGCTGAACACATCTGAAGATAGTGGAAGTCACCAAATCAGAGGTGCAGGCTATGGCTGGGGCTTATGTAGGGGATTAAGCCATATGTGCCCTGAAGAAGGAGAACCCCCATCAAGTCAAACAAAGAGTAAGTTTACAGCAAGCATGGGGATCAAAAGACAGTGCCCAGATCAAACCCTCTGATAGGTGGTTGTACAATGTAGCAGATGTGGGCTTAAGCATGCTTCATGTACCTGCCTAGCATTTAGAGAAACTTGTCACAGATGTAAGTGATGGGGACACTATGCCAAAGTGTGTAAAGGAAATCCAGAAGTCCACCAAGTAATGGCACAAGAGAAGTTTGACCCAGCAGGGATAGACAGCCTGTATAGTTGGACAATAGTAGTGCAGGAAACTGCATGAAGGCCTGTGGCAGACAACATGTGCTATGCTGAGGTGGTACTGATGGGCATTCCAGACTGTTTTAAACTAGATTCCGGTGCACAAGCCAATGTGCTGCCCACATTGATCCTCAGCCAATGACCAGCTCCAGTACACATGCGGACGACCACAACAATGCTAACAGCATATGGAGGTGCAAAGATTAAAGCAATAGGGATGTTACAGGTGAAATGCAGCACTGGAAAAGTAGTATAAACCCGAGGTACAAAAAGTGACTACTTAATTATTAACACAAAGGTTAAAAAATCATTGAATATAGGCTACAGACAGTACAGACAAACACCTACATGTCTGTCTGTACTGTCTGTATCCTACATTAAATGATTTTTAACCTTTGTGTTAATAATTAAGTAGTGACTTCTTGTACCTTGATTGTGAGTCGTAATGACACTTTTTCTAAGCAGGCTAGGAGTGAATGCATGATTTTGGTGCTGGACTATTATTTGATGTACTGTTGTACCCTCTGATTGTTCTCTGAGTGGCCTTTTTGCTTTTCTTTTTTTTATTAATTTTAAACATTATTTTTGTTGAAAAACTTCAAAAATCACAATTATATATTTAACACAACCAAACGAAGAAAACAAAAACAAAACAAAAGTTCTTCATTTGCACATTACTACTGTCATCAAATGTGTCTAACTGGTATAGGTAAAACATTCCTAACTATAACACATGAACTTGCAAATACTTCAGTTTATTTAACTAACAATACCAACCTGTTTAATTACAAAAGTAACTAAAATCAGTGTAACGCAAATAAACCTCCCATACAGTTCATAATATCTGGGTACATCAGAGAAAAGAGTCCCAAATTTACCTAAACCTATCCAAGTTGGATCTACTGAGGTAAGACAATCTGTCATAATCAGCTACATGTAATTTAGTAAGTGAAGTAAGCTATCTGCTAAGCAGGGGTCATAGTCTGACCTCCATTTAAGTAAGAGTTGCCTCTTGGCTTCAAGGCTGCTGACTGCAGCAACTTTTCTTGATGCTGGGTGATCCATGGGTCCCCTACCAGTCCCCCCAGAAGCCAAAACAGTGCATCCTGTGGGACTTCTGTGACCAGAGCCATTCCACAAAATTGCCAGATCCAGTCCCAGTAACCTATTAGCACAGGACAGGACCATAGAACATGAGTGAGTTCTCCCCCACCTGATGGCACCTCCAACAGGTATCCGAGGGAATGAGACCCATCTTCCTGAGCACCTCAGGCATGCAGTGCCACCTATGGAGTATATTCTTCTGGATGAGCTGGTATCTGATGTCTCTCAATCCAGTATGTGCATTTTGCAACATACCCTCCCATGTGGTTTGTGGAATGTTCCATTGTACCTCTGACTCCTAGACCTTCTTACAGCTCAACAGAGTAGGAATATATGTTCCTAAGATACAGTCATATATTTAGACCCTAATTTCAGAGGGGTGTGCCATCCAGTTATTTATTTGACCTAGGAGTGGTTGATCTGACAGAACTGTTCGGTGGTCTAAGCATCGATGAGGGCCATAAGCATTTGTAAGAATCTCAAAAAATCTGTCTGAGGAAGCCTATTGCAGCTGGCCAGGTTCCAAAATGTGTACAGCCTGCCCATTTCAGTTTGCAGCAGGTGATCCACTGTAAGAATCTCTTTGGTTACCTATGATGGCCATTGAATTGGCTTATTGTATATCAGGAGATATGGGTTGAACAACAGTGGCTCTTAATCCTCCAGGTGCTGTAGTTTCCAGTTATGATTCCAGAGTATGGTGGCCTATGCCTGTCGTGCAAAGCTACGTATCAGAGAATCCCCCATCCCCCACACAGTGCCTCTCAATGTAGCCAATGAAGTCCAGAGGGGCCTCACATTAAGTGCTGTTTCCAGATATAACCAGACAGGTAAGCAATCATGAAGTGGTGTCAGCCAATGGAGGTTTTGTGTTATCCCAGCAGCCTGGTGATAGGCTCATAACCATGGCTGATATCACTCTCCCCTTTTACATGGAGCTCTCTGATGTTTTAAGCTAAAACGTGATCCAGTTCCCTTACATAAAAAGGACAAAAACAGCTTCTCAAAGTGCTGGAATTTCATAGGTGGGATAGGAAATGATAAGCTGCTTAGCAAAAAACAGTATTTTGCAGAATGCCATCATCTTGTACACTGCAATGTTTCCCCAAAAGTTCAATCTGAAGCTTTTCCACCTGGAGAAGTCAGCTGCCAATGTAGTAAAGAGAGGGTAAAGATTCAAGTCCACCATCTTGTGCAATTTGGCTGGAGAGGAGAACTCCAAGGTATTGTATGGAGTGTTGTTGCCAGCAGAGACCTAGGTGCTGCACCATTGCAGGCTGTGTATACTTATTCAGTGGCAGCAGTTCCATTTTGGACCAGTTCACATGCAGTCATGAGAGTGCTCTGAAATCCTCCAGTATGGCTAGGGTAGCTGGTAGTGATTGCAAAGGGATTGCAAGTGCCAGAAGTAGGTCATCTACAAAAACCAGTGTCTTGACTCTAGAAGTGCCACATGCGACCATCTTCACCCTCTCTGATTTTTGCAACTTATGCAATAGTGGCTCCATTGCAATAAGGAAGAGTAGCGTTGACAGGGGATGCCCCTGCCTTGTCCCCCTTTGCAGCTGGATGGGGGAGAAATCCATCCATTTGTGATCAATCGGATCTGGAGCAGTGTACAAAGCTTTGACCCAGGTAATAAAGCCTAGTCCTAAGCCCACCACCTCCATGCCTGACAGAATTACCTCCAGTCCACAGAGTTGAAGGTCTTCTCAGTGTCTATGTCGGCTAGCAGGCAGGGAGTTTCCGCATTGCCAGCCACCCAAATAATGTCCATTGCTGCTCTGATGTTGTCCATGAGCATTCTGCCCCTAACAAAGCCAGTCTGGTGTCTGTCTGTTATGTAGAGGATCAAGGCTGCAAATTGGGTGGCCAGGATTTTGGCCAGGGTCTTTCATGTCCATGTTCAACAATGAGATAGGATGATAGTTGGCTACTGACTGGTGGTCCCTGCCCTCCTTTGGCAGCAGAATAATGTAAGGACCCGTCATGGAAGGTGGTAACTCTCCCTGAGTATAAGCCCCTTTGAGAGTATCTGAAAGATACATGTGTACTTTGGAAGGAAGGCTCTTGTAGAATTCTGCTGGTAGGCCATCTGGCCCAGGGGATTTCCTCACCAGAAGAGACTTAGGAGCCACTGCAGCTCAAACAGGGATATAGGCCTCTCTAATTCCGCTATCTGCTGCGATGCAAGATTCAGTAGAGGTAAACCCTCCAGAAAGTCTGCGAGGGAGGTCAGGTTTTGCCCCTGCTTGGAGGCATAAAGACCTGTATAGAAAGCCATAACCTTCTTAGCAATCTCATCCAGGTGGCGAACTAGCCATCCTGAAGCAGATAGTATAGCTGCTACATGATTGGTCGCTTGCTGTATGAGTGCACCGTAGGCCAACAACCTTCCTGCCTTCTCTTCTGGATTCCCAGTATTTATGGGCAGCTCAGTCAATTGTCTTATGGGCAACTGTAGTAGACAGAGTATTGATTCAGTATCTCAGTTGTGTCATTTCCCAATGAAACTGGGGAGAGTGCACTGGTAAAGCATGGTAAGCCTTCCCCTTAACCTTGAGTGCTTCTTCAAGGTTCAGCAGTTCCTCTTGCCTCTGTTTCTTAATATGGGCTGCAAAGCTTATTATCCATTCTCGGATATAAGCCTTAAAGGTATCCCACGGTATTGCCCTGGACAGCTCCAGAGAATCACTTACAAAGAAGAAAAATTCAACTTCCCTTGAGAGCCCCTGTTTGAAATCTGTATTGGACTACAAAAAGGGGTCCATCCATCAGCGGTAAGTGGATATTGTTTTCGGCCCCACTTGCACTGTAAGCCAAACACAAGCATGGTCTGAAATCAGTATGGGTCCTATGGCTGCAGCCTGGATCGCATGCACTGATGAAAGGAGCAGAAAAAAATTTATTCTGCTACTGGATTGATACGGTGCCAAATGGAATGCATAATCTCACCCTGTAGGATTAAGAATTCTCCATGGGTTCGCCAATGCGAATTCTTCTGCCAGCTTATGTAAGGCACCCCGGCTCTAGTATTCAATCTGGAAGGCCTCCGAGCATGTGCACCAATGGGTCCCACATTTCATTGAAGTCACCCACTAACATCAGGCAATCTCCCGGTTGAAGCAAAGATGCTATCTGCTGAGCCAGCTCAGGAAAGAATGTGTCAGTGTCTAGGTTTGGTCCATAGAGGTTACCCATTAACACAGGTTTCGAATTCAGAAGGACTCTCACTAGGACCCATCTACCCTCCAGGGAGTGGGACTCCTGCAGCACCTGTGCTTTCAACCTTTTCTGAAATAGTATGGCAACCCTCTCTAGCCTTGCTGGAGATGGAGCTGCCAACTACCATCCTTACCCACTCTTTAGCCGGCTTCCAGGTTTTCCACTGGAAGAAAGTGGGTCTCTTGATGGAATGCCACATCGCACCTCTCTTTACTTAAATGAGTTAAGACCTATTTCCTCTTGATGGGAGGATTTAGGCCCTGGACATTCCAGGACACAAATATATAAATATTATCCCCCATAGAGGGGCAGATCAATACCAGTGGGCTGCTTCCAGGGTATTAACAGGGAAGTAGTGGTCTCCAGGACCTGCATGTTCTAGGACACAAGCTTCCTTCCCTTATCCTCACCTGAATAATTCTCAGCCTAAGATCCATTAAAACTGGATGAGTACAGACAAGTACAAGAGATGCCTTCTCTGCAATTCACTTAAACATGTTTGTTTTAAAACCCAGGTTGATAAACCCTCCAGGCCACAAAAGGACCTGTAACATTCCCAAAAGCCCCATAAAACCTTATACTGTAAACAGCATCCCTCATAAGGTGACACATAATAGCAGCAACTGCAACATTTTTCTTTTAACACAACAAATCTATTCTGCATGCAGAAAACATGCAAACATAAAATCAAAACAGCAATAAACTGACTGAAACTTATCCTTAAAAAAAAAGAAACACAGTATTAACAAACAATGAACATATTTATAGAACTGGCATACACAACTACCTAACAGAGAAAAACTAATAGCAATGCCGAACACAGGGGAAAAGAAATCACTAAGTCCCCAACCTGTTCAGTAAGTCTCTAACTCTCACTAAAACCTTTAGCGTGACACCTTGACTGCCCCTTGGGTGTGCAGATGATGTCAAGACTTTTATATCATGCCTGTGTCATATCATCAGAGTTAAGTCTACCTATACCACCATGTAAGTCCTAACCAGGCTCCATGGTTAAAGTGGCCACCTGGAGCCAGGTGTGTGTATTTATGGGTTGAAACAGAGGGGGTTTGCAGAGAACTGTGAAGGGGGTGATGGGGTCAGACCCTGCAGAAAGCAAACATTCTGGTTTCATCATTTCCGGGCTGCACCATCACAGTGCTAACCCCCTTGAAACAACCCTTGCCTGCAGATACCCAGTACCATGCTATGGCTCCTTTCAGTCCCCTCCCGCTTCATTTGCAGCAGAACTCCTAGGCAAGCCAACCTAGCATGGCAGGGGATGGGAGCATCCCCATCTATTCCTGATACCCGCTCTGACTCCATTCACCCAGTGCAGATGGTTTGCAAGCCTTGCTCTGAGCCAGCCTACCCATGCCCCGCCCCTGCACAAGCATTACCTGTCATAATCTGGCTGCATAGTAGGCTGAAGATCCAGATATGTCCAGAGATCAGTTCTAATGCACCCTAAGGGGTCTGGATGCACTCGATCTGTGGTTTCGTGCCTCACTACACCCCCTAGCCATGTGTTAGAATTGTCTAACGCACACCCTGTTGTGCCTTATTGCTTACTTAGATATTTCAACATTTCATTTATTGCAATCAAGCAGTAAATGTTTAATACTAATTTGTGCTTCCTCAATACACACACTGCTTTGCGTTGGAAACATAGAAGCCTAAAAGCTCCACAAACCACCAGATTTGGAAGGAAATGCTAGTCAAAATTTATACAAGGCTTTTCTGTCTTCAGCATTCTCACAGAACTTTAGATGGGATTGTGGCTCTTCTCTCTGTATGGCCGCCTTATACAATTTTAGGGGTTAAAAATCAGATATCTTTGCTCTATCTTTACATAAATAATAATCAGCCAATATTTGAGTGATATCATTTATAGAATTTAAAAGGGACATAGGGGAATGGCTTCAGACCAAACGTGCATAAGTTCCTTCTTTTTTAATAGCTTGTTAAATCTCTCAAACCATGGTTTGACTCATATTCTAGTTAAAGATTCTAACTAGCATTGCTTTGGTAGCCTTACATATTCCATGTTTCATATTCTTGCCCAATAAATAATTGCTCTTTTATGTGACATAAATTCCAGTTGCTTTATATTTGTTTGTAGCCTAAGGGCTGCTGAGGGATTTTAATTTGGTAATCCAAAAATGGTCCTTAGAAAATAATTCAGATTTTTTCCTAACAATGCGAATTAGATAGGACAGCCATGTCTCACTCCCACATAATACTGTAAGTGAGCATTAGTCTTTGTTTCAAATGTCTTCTTAAGGACAACATAGGTTTTATCTGCAAAAGATTTAGCAAATCTGTAAACCGTATTAGTTGAAATAGTAGTGTTTTGTTTTACATTAGTTAAATGGAGATTTCAATTACATTTTCTGTCAAAAGTAACTCCCATATAGCAAAATTGGGAGATTTTCTCAAACTGTGCATTACCAATAAACCGCTTCTTAGGTTTAATGGGTTTATCATTAAACACCATTATTTTTATTTTTTTCTATGCTAAGTTCTAATTGTATTTTTATTTTAATGGCCCATAGTCTCAGCTAAAGCCCTTTTCAGTCCCAGTGGGGTTCATGAAATTAAAATAGTATAGTCAGCATAAATAAGGTATTGTATTTACTGATTATTAATTTTAGGACGGTAAGTGTCTATAATTTTTAATGCTTTACCTATAGTTTCTGTTTAGAGATTAAATATCATTGAGGCTAAAAGGCACAACTGTTTAACTTCTTTTACTGTTTTAAAAGGTTGAGTAATATTTCCATTTCTTGTTACATTTACACTGGCTGTTTTCTCTGTATGTAACATTACAATAATTGCTAATCACTTTTTTGGGATATTCTGCTCCATTGTACTCCCCAGCTCAACTCCTCATGGGTAACTTCTTTGCAGTAAACTGCCAATCGCTAAAACACTGCTGAAACCAAAGATACCAAGGTGAGTTAATACACAGCTGAAAGCCTTGCAGGACACCACAAACTCTTTTATGTAAGTGGAGGAAGACCCCTGCCAGACCTAAGTGGTTGAGACTCAGTGCAGACCCCCAGCAGAAGTGAAACAAGCAGTTATTATAGCACAGCATCCTGAACCTCAATTATATGATGTTGTGACATCAGAAGGCATTAGATAATCACTGTTGCAGGATCAAATGATAGGTGGCCAAGGAACCCAGGAGGGAAGGCACAGTAGTACCAGTGTTGACAACTCCTGTGGTGACAACCCCTGACTCTGATGTGTCCAGTATACCAGAACCACAGAACAACAATGAGATTTTGGATGTACTTCTTCCAGTTACGCCCTTCTATACAGAGGCCTTATAGAGCGATCTTGCTTCTGAAAATGTTGGAAGACTTTGTATTGACTTGTGCAACAAGGAATGTAAATAATTAGTGGTTAAAATCTCCTGAGTCTTGACAAATTGGCAATGTGGCTCTCTTCAGGGTTTTTAACCCTAATGACCACCCCCATCCCCCAGCCCCTAACCAAATGACCCCAAGACAAGTTACGGGTTCAAGTCAATGCCTCATAGGTCTGGTGCTTTAAATTAGACAACTATAACTCCCCAGATGGGACCCAAGAAATCAGTCATAACTTTATTCATACAGTGACTACTTGCCTCAAACCCATAGCTTGTCCTTGGGTCATGAAGCTCAGACCTGCATGACGGAGGTGGTGCATTAGGGCTTAAACCCCAAATAATACCACACTACCAATTTCCAAGACTCATGAGACTTTAACCCCTCTTTTTCCAGTTTCCTTATTTTATCTATTTTTTGTTTTTCCAACCCTGCTGTGTGCATTAATGTAGTTTTTTGTAATTCATTTACTTACTTTTTGAGAAAGTACAGTAAGTCATAATGTGACTCACATAAGGCCCTTTAGGTGCTGCGTGAAGCAAAATGTTCAGGGCCTTTTGGGTCCTGTGTGAATCAGGAGCTATGGTAAGTCCTAACTTGCTTCACACAAGGCTGCAATACATAAACTAGGAGATCAAAAAGGAGATCAATCCTATCTTGCTTTACAAAGGGCCCTTCAGGCTCTCTGCAAATCAGGAGCCAATTCTTGACTTGCATTGCACAGAACACTTAGAAAATAAGTCCTAATTTGGTTTGTGCCTTGTTTGAATATTTCTTTAGTTTTTGATAAAATAAGTCACAACTTGCTTCACGTTGTGCCCTTTGGGCCCTGTGCAAATCAGGAGCTAAGTCTTAACTTCCTTTGTGCAGAAATATGACTAAAGACTGACTGACGGAATCCCGAGTTTAAGGAGCCTGAAACTGATTGCCTGAAACTCGATATCCCGACAGCTGGTAATTGCCCACGGCGGAGAGTTTTTACATGTTTCAGGGGGCCTCGCTGCCCACACCCCCCTACATTAATTCTCACACTTTGTGGTGGTGAGCCTCCCCCCAAGCAATGGAAAAGATTTTGAGCCTCCTTCAAATTTGAAAATAAACTTGGGCCTCCACACAACAACATATATGATATGGAAACTGTGACACTGCACTTTATTCTGGTGGGCTTCACTGTACTTTGTGTGCTACACTAGGAATAAAGTGATACTAATAAAGTTGACTGAGTATATTCCCTTTTTAATCAGCTTGTTACTCTCCCACTACCACACACCCCAGGTTATTCGTGTCACTCCAATTTTCTGATTCTTGGACCCTTTTACTCTGTTTATAATGTATGGTGGAAAGTCATACTGACTGGAAATCCAGCCTTACTAAAATACTGTTCATCCACACTCACTAAAATGAATGGAATGCTGTACTGACCATACGTGCAGAACAGCATTCCATTCATTTAGAGATGAAAGCTCGAGCTCTGCTTTCAAAGCATGAACTGAAAACCACCGCATGGCAAGGGTATTTCAAACATCACCGAAAATTGCTGAGGTGGTTTTCTGACAACATCGCCAAAAATTCACTTCAAGGGAAAATGCAGGATCATATTCGAAGCCTCTATAAATGTATTCACTCACAAGTTTCTGCCTCCATGAGCTCCTTTCTACTCGCTAAGCGAGTCGTCTGTCTGCCATGTTTTTTTTATATAACAAACCAACAGCAGAGCAGAAACTAATGGGAGTGTGCATTGCTAATGTAGGGATGCCCAGTCCCTAGCAAACACAACTCACCATAACAGCAAGCCTTATCTTTGGGAGATGTGCACTGGAAAAAAATACATTTAGCAAGGTGAAAATCAGTCATGAAATATTTACAAAATAATTAGAAGGGCACCATACACTATAACAAATACAGGATGGGTAACGCAATGCAGAACCAGTGTGTTCTGCCACCTTAGGGTCTGATTCCCAAAGACCTCTTGAGCTTCACTCTCGAGGTCACAGGGAATCAGACCCCTCTGTGGCAGAACACACTGGTTCTGCATGGTTACCCATCCAGTATTCTCTATGTTTTCCCTCTGTCTGAACAACCATCCTAGCCACTTTCACCTCTTCCCCCCTTACTCAGTTGTTAAGCAACTTCCTGCACCCTTACCCTAGGTCATACCTGAAAACAAGCATTGGCTCAGAGTGCCTTTCCCAGTCACCAATTTATGGATAATTACACACCTACTGCAGAAGCAAGCCTTGTCTCAGTGTATCTTTCCCAGTCACCAATTTATATATAAACACCTACTGCAGAAACAAACCTTGACTCAGCCTGACTTTCCCAGTCTCCAATTTACATATAAACACCTACTGTAGGAACATGCCTGGACCCAGTGTGCCTTTCCCAGTCACTCACCAATTTACATTTAAATAGACATCTACTGTACAGTTGCAGCCATGGATATGTTAAGATATTTCCAAATATTTTGCAGTATATTTGAAGATTTTCTCTCTGTTGGCCCACAGTGGAACTGAAGGCAGGCAAGTAATTTCTCCAGAGATATCACAGAAATTTCAGGAAATATCTGACCATGTCTATGGCTGCCACTGTAGTAACAAGCTCTGACTCAGTGTGCCTTTTCTAGTCATCAATTTACATATAGATTCACACCTAGGAACAATATTTGGCTCAGTGGACCTTTCCTCATCACCAATTTGTGCATAAGTAAAGAAATTCACCTGCCATTATCCATATTTAGTTTGCTTCATCCTTTCACTCAAAACATCCACAACTTAAAATATTGCATATTCTCAGACTTGACCGGGCCTCCTCCGGAACAGTTTGGGGCCTCCCTTGGGAGGCTGGCCTCATCATTTGAGAACCACTGCCTTAGTTGATCAGACTGGTATCATTCAGACATCCAAAAAGTGCATTTTAATGCTTGTGTGGAACTTTCAATGTCAGTTGTGGAATCGCAGTTCCCTGTACACGATAAGACTACACAATTTTTAGACTCTTTATGCCTGCCACAAGTATCAGCCATTGACAGTGATTTTCTAATACAACTCATTAGTACGGAGGAAGTCAAGTTTAACAATTTCTACCTTAAAGAAATGGACCTCTCCAGGCGTTGATGGTCTGACTTCGGAGTTTTATCAGGCCTTTACTACAAAATTGTCCCTCATCTTAGCTTTTGTCTTCACATATTTTCTGTCAGAACTTACTATTTTGGGCTCTATTACTGAAGCCATACAGATATTTTTATTTGAAAAAGGTATCCAGGCAGAATTAAAAAACTGGAGACTGATTTGTCTTATTAATACCGATGCTAAGATCCTAGCAAAATCTATAAACATTTGGCTGCAGTTCTGTCAACTCTTATATACCCCTTACAGGCATGCTCTATTCCAGGCTGGAAAATTCAGTACAATTTATTACTTATCAGGGTCATTATTAAGTATTCTAATAGGGAATGTAAAGGGCACTTCCTGTTTCTCTTCGATCAGGAAGAGGCCTTCGATAAAGCACCCCCCATGTTCGTAATTTTCTTTTGTTACACAAATATGGATCTTCACAGGATTTTATCAATTGGATTACAGTTCTCTATTCTCATATCACTATTATTCCTAACATAAATGGGTGTCTGAGAGCTCCTATATCATTACTTAGAGGGGTACAGCAGGGGTGTCCTCCCAGCCCTATTCTATACATCTTAACTTTGGATCCTCTGTTATGAGCCATTAGTAACATCTCAAATATTTCTGGAATTCAGAATCCATTGTCTTTAAATAAGGTTGAAGTATCAGCATATGCAGATGATGTATTTTTATTTATTAAAGATATACAGTTTGGGGAAGCAGTTGCGACTCTGGTTCAGGACACTGCAAATACTACGGGGTCACAAATTAATATCCTAAAAGCCAACAGCTGCCTATTAGACCTCACGAGGATATTCCTCCTGACATTGGTAATATTAGGGTGTCATTAGATCCAAGACAAATATTAAGTATTTACTATAGTCAGAGTAATTTACTAACATTTAATTAGGAGAAGTCTTTAGATGCAGGGGATTTGAAGGTTACAAAGTGGAAAAATTGGAAGTTCTCCAAGCAGAAACAGATTAATGTCATTAAAACATGTTTAATACCCACATTTCTCTGTGTCAGTGCAATATTTGCATTGCCTCAGTCATCTGACACGTGGATACTCAACATTTTCTTTTAGATGGCATGAGGCAGTAGACTGAATCCTATTAAAAGAGATATTCTGTATCTGTCTCTCCATCGAGGAGGGTTGAATATGGTTAATCCTGTTCTATTCTTACTCAGCATATTTTTTCAAGCAAATACTGTACTTTGGGTTTCTGCACATCCTTCTTTGTGGATGGAATGGGCCACTATATGGCTGGAACCACTGAGATCCGAATGGGAAAGACTTGAAACCCATTTTTAGAAGCAATGCAGTTTTCCACCCTATATAGAACATTTTCTGAAATTAAAATTTATAAAAAAATGGAAAATTTAATGGGATACTATTCACACCTAACATTGTAAAGCCTTTTACAAATCCCTAGTTCTCATTGACATTGAGATAATGCCAGGAGTCTCCCCACAACTTAAGCATAATGCCTTGATGTATTTGAGTGACAAAAGCATTCCGGCACAATATTGGGACATGGCCTGGCTCTGCAGCCATGGCAGACTGAATGTGAACGATAACAATAAACATTAAAGTATTGCAGAAATGTTTTGTCCAAGAAGCTGCTGTGTAACTCAGTGTGAGACTATATGACACTTACGTTTTGATTGCCCATTTATTCAAAGGTTTTGGGTCCTATTGGGTTGTTCCTGGTCTGAACCTTTTCGGAATATTATTTTGCATGAAATCCTTATACTTGGAGATTTACAAACTTTGCTTTCCAAATATGACTCTTCTGTGATACTATTGATCATTTCCTGTACCAAAGTTTTGATCTGGCAAGTTTGGTGTAAATATGTACTACAACAACTCTATTTGGATCAAAATGTGCTTTTGAATAGGATTGAAATTGCTATGAGGAAACAATGTACTTTAGAATATATTCAACTGTCTAAAGCCCTGTGGAGTAAATGATGGAAATGTTGTCCCTGGGCAATTTTTTAACATGGGCTGCAATGTCCTTGTTGTAGACTGTGATTACTTGTTTTTCTGATTCTGGTTGTGTAATTCTTGTGTTATTGTTGTTTGATTTATACAGTTAAACAATTCCCCTACTCTTTGGCATACTCAGATATTATATATGGAAAGCAAGATGTCAGTGGGTGTTATATCAACAATATTGGGGACAAAATTACTTATTTGTCTATATTAAGAGACAAGTGCAGACCATATACTGTAATGGGTGTGTGGTGCAGAGAGAAACTATTTTTTTTTTATGATTCTTACAACTGTTTTTCTTTTCTTTTCTGCACTTACTGAGGTATTGTTAATTATGGTTCTTTAGTGCATGTGTAACCAATCTATAATGTCCCTATGTGATGTATGAGTTTCTTTCAATAAAAACTTCCCCTACTATTTTCGAGCAGTGACATGGAATCTTTAATATCCGCCTGAAAAGTCATCAGAACAGGCAAACTGGGCCTCAGTTTAATGTCTCATCCAAAAGACACACCTCAGGAGTGTGCCCCCCCAATGCTGCACTGCAGTGTCAGTCTACCCCAAGTTCCTGGTGTGGGGTTAGAACCCACAACCATCTGATCTTCTGGCCTCAGAGGCAAGTGTGCAACCTGCTGAGCCATCAACACTTTATGTTATGGTTGATTGTGTTTGCATCAAAACAGGGATTTCTGACAGCTTATATCTCAATTATCTTAGTCTTAGGAAGGAATCAATTTGAGATGCACCTTTTCTGTCCTAGGGGCTAGTTTAACATAGAAGCATAGACGGTGATGGCAGATAAGGACTGTGTGGCTCGCCTAGTCTGTCTCTTTTCCCTACCTAATGCATTACTGCAGACCCTAGTTGATCTGCAGCTTACCCTTTCTTCCCTATTGAGAGAGTACTCTTATGTCTATCCCATGCATTCTTGAATTCCCCTACCGTTTTTGCCCCCACCACCTCCGCAAGGAGGCTGTTCCAAGCATCCACTACTCTTTCTGTGAAAAAGTACTTCCTCATGCTGCCCCTCAGCCTACCCCGCTCTAGCTTCAAATCATACCTCATTGTTTTTGTACACCTTCTTTTCTGAAAGATGCTACCCTCCTGTACTTTGTTTATGCCCCTGAGGTACTTGAATGTCTCTATCATATTCCTCCTCTCCTCTCCTCCTTCAGAGAATATATATTGAGGTCCTCCAGTCTTTCCTCATATGATGTTTGGTGTAGTTCTTGTATCATTTTTGTTGCCCTTCTCTGGACTGCCTCTTGTTGGCAAGTTTTGCGAAAATGTTTCAAAGGTTCAAAAGTAGTGAAAAGCCCACATAGGAATAATGAATTATATGACTCTAGCTCTATCTTGCTGGTTTTCAGAACTAGGGTAATAATTCAAGAGACAACTTGGAGAAATTGTAGCCTGCAGCTAGAGGCAAAATGTTTGGATATATGCAAGAATAAAAGTGAAAGCATGCCTTTGCTGTTCTCTTATTAAATGTGACAAAGCTTTCATAAATGGTTTATTATTATCAGTTTTTGTTAATTATTTATATTTATATTTATTAATTGATTAAAAGAAGTTTGGAACTGCCCAGCTTCAGCTTCAACTTCTACTGTAGTGCAGGACTGTTGCTGTCACAACACTCAGCATTAGTATAGTTAAGAAAATAAAAACATGAATAAAATGTGATATGGCAATGTAGGCAAAGTACTGAAGCTTGCAAACCTTTACATTAAAAACATTATCATTATGATTGTAAATATTATAGACAGTAATTTGTTTTAAAATGGGAGTTGCTTCAGCTGAGATGCTGGACCAATAATAAAGTACTCTCACACAAGAATTTGTAACTCACTGTGGTGGGTGTGGGGGATGTGGCTCCTCAGCTTATTTTATTTCACTAGTTGTGTGGCTTGTGGATGCTTTTCTTGACAGCTTGGATGTACTGGGAACGCCATAGTGTTTTCAGTGTTTCACAGCCGTATGCAAAAAAAATATATATATATATATATATATATATATATATATATATATATATATATTATGGTACTACAGTAGTGCTACCATAATTAGGAGTTGAGCCATTTACATGTTAAACCCAAAATTTTGCACCTTAATAACTTTGCAACTGTTTTACGGATTTGCCTGAAATTTGGAATACATGATCAAGACCCATTCGCCTTGGGATCTGCCAAGTTTTGTACCGGTCGGATACACAGCTGCGGAGTTATTAAGCGTGTTCTGTGTGTGTGTTTACTCTTTTTCTGGAATTCTACGGTTGCGCCTACAGGTCACGCGGTTTGCGCGACCGGCCCGAAATCTTCAGGGAATGTGCGGCTCGGGTCCCCAATGTGCCTTTCAAAGATTTCGTGAAAAAATATTAAACTGTTCAAAAGTTATGGCAGTCTGAACTTCTGTTTTTTCCCATAGGATAACATTACGGCATTTGCCGCACCTTTGAGGGCCCGTATCTTGAAAACGGTGCGAGATATGGAGTTTTTGTCAAAAAATTGTAGCCCTACATATAAAACTAGCCAGGAAAGTGATAATACATATGACTTTTACATTTTTTTTCTATGTCATACAGTTACTGAGATATAAGCAATTTACTATTACAACTACTGATTTTTGTGTTCCGAGAGTCATTATTTTGCATACATTCTTTCTACTCACTGTCTTTCTCTATACAGCTTTTGGGAAAACCAGCCTGTACTTACATTACTCTTACCATTACCATTTCTGCTTGCGGTTCGTACCGTTTCACTTACCATTCCGTTTACGCCTACCATGTGCGTTACCCTTCGTTTTCATTTGCGTTGCATTTCCGTTGTTTTAACATTTCTGTCTACAGTACTGTTCCTCTTTCTGTTTAGCTTTAAAGTCACCATCGCATTACAATGCGTTTGCGGGCACAATGTTGCAAATGGACAATACATCACCCTGCTGGCCCCCGGCCATTGCATTACATTCACTATTTCTCATTATCATTCTCAAAAAGAAGGGAAATTAGAGGCAAAAAACTCTGATTAATGCATCAGTTAGGGTTGTTCCACAGTGACAAAAGCGAGGAAATTCGATGTTAGGGTTGAAACCCCCTTTGCACCCCTCCAGCCTACCCCCCCAACTGGAATCGGGTGTGCATTCGTCATCGGTTCTGTCACCTATTCTCCTATTCCTCAGCTTCTTTCCACATGTGATGGGGTGACACTTAGGCTGATGCCACCAATGCGCACCCGATTCCAGTTGGGGTGGGCTGGAGAGGTGCAAGGGGTTTCAACTAACATCAATATATATATATATATATATATATATATATATATATATATTATGGTACTACGGTAGTGCTACCATAGTTAGAGTTGAGGAGCCATTTCTATGTTAAACCCCAAAACTTTGCACCTTAATAACTTTGCAACCGTTTGATGGATTTGCCTGAAATTTGGAATTTATGATCAAGAACCAAAGGCCTTGGGATCTGCCATGTTTTGTACTGGTCAGATATACGGCTGTGGAGTTATTAAGTGTGATCTGTGCCCACGTTTACGCTTTTCTGGAATTCTGTGGTCACGCCTACAGGTTGTACGGTTTGCGTGACTGGCCCAAAATCTTCAGGGAACATGCAGCCAGGGTCCCCGATGTGCCTTTCAAAGATTTCATGAAAAAATATTAAACGGTTCAAAAGTTATTCAAAAAACAGTTTCCCATTAAAAGTCAATGGGAAAAGTTAACAAAAAGTTCAACACTTTCGCAAACGCATTTTTACTTTCGCAAATGGGCCTGTTACTTTCGCAAATCAGCCATTTTGTTTTCAGTTAGTGATCAGAAAAATGCTTGGCATTTAAATTTGGGACTCTCTAGCAACCTAATTTTTTTTTGTATGCACCTAGTCGGGCCCTGAGGATGCTTGCCATGTCTTTATTTTGGGGTAAAACACCCCAGAAATATGATTTTCAAATTTCTGGAAAAAGTACTTTCTCAAACTACTTTCGTGCTCATGAAAATGTCATAAATTTTATGAAAGCTTTCAAAATTATGACAGTCAATTTTCTAGGCTGTGGGAATGACAGCAATTCTTTGGCACCCCACTGCAAAAGAACGGTTCGGAGTTTTGGGCTGAAATTTGGAGGAAACGCAGCTGATATCTCACAGATGTGCCTTTCAGTGTTGTGTTGAAAAAATATCACATGGCGGCAAAGGTACGGCACTCCAAATTTGACATTTTTCCCATAGGATAACATTACGGCGCCAGACGCATTACAGGAATCCTTTGGCACCCTGCTGCAAAATAACGGTTTGGTCTTTTTTCCTGAAATTCAGAAGGAAGACAGCCAACAGCCCACAGATGTGCCTTTCAGTGGTTTGGTGAAAAAATATTACAGGGAGGCAAAGTTATGGCACTCCAAACTTCTCTTTTTTTCCCATAGGATAACATTATCGCGTTCGCCGCGCCTTTCAGGGCCCGTATATCGGAAACGGTGTGAGATACGGACTTTTCATCGGAAAAATGCTTAGCCCCCTAATGGGAGCAAAGAACAAAACTAGCCAGGACAGTCATAAATCATATGACTTTTAAATGTTTTTTCTAAGTCGTAGGGTTCCTGAGATATAACCTATTTAGTATTCCAAGTCCTCATTTTCTGCTCCGATACCCATTATTATGCATACATTCTTTGTACTCACTGTCTTTCTCTATGTAGTTTCTGGGGAAAACCAGTCTGTGCACTTACATTACTGTTAACGTTGCCCTTTCCGCTTGCGGTTCCGTACCTGTTTCACGTATCATTGACGTCTACGCCACCATGTGCATTATCCTTTGCGTTTTCATTTGCGCTTGCGTTTCTGTTATTTTTTGCCATTTGTGTCTACAGTACTGTTACTCTTCCTGTTTCACTTTGCATCACCATGCCCATTGACATTTCCGTTTGCAGGCACCATGTTACTATGTGACAACACATCACATGGCACACCATTCCCGTCTAAGCCACCGTGTGCGTTACCCTTTCTCTTCTCATTCGCGCTTGTGTTACCATGTGTGCCACTGTTAGCGCTTCTGTTTGTGTTGCTGTTCCTGTTACTATGCCACAAGACATCATATGGGGGCCACTCCTCCCTTCTGCATTACATTCACTATTTCTCTTTATCATTCTCAAGAAGGAGAATTAGAGCAAAAAACTCAGTTTAATGCATTAGTTAGGTGTTCCACAGTGACAAAAGTGAAGGTTCGGTGTTGGGGTTGAAACCCCCTTGGACCCCCTCCCACCCCCAACTGGTATTGGGGTGAGCATTGGGGTCGTCGGTCCTAACTCTCACCCCATTCTCCTATACTTCTGCTGCTTTACATGTGATGGGGTGAAAGTTAGGGCTGGCGACCAATGCACTCCCAATGCGGTTGGGGGGTGGTGGGGGTCCAAGGGATTTTCAACCCTAACACCCTTCACTTTTCACTGTGCACAACTCTACAATGCATTAATGAGTTTTGCTCTTCTATATATATATATATATATATATATATAATTACTGGTGTCTGTCACTGCTCAAAAATGTTTTAATGTAATTTTTCTTATAGGTGCATATAATGTCTAAGAATGGAGGTGCAGAACAGGACTGTGGAGTCATAGCCCTTAACAAATAGCTAACTACTGTCTTGCTAAGCCCACAAAATATGTTTTTTTAAATATATGCAAGCAATAACCCATGACAGGGTATGGGGTTATTGGGGATTAATCAAAAGCCCGGGCACACTGTGAGGTACAAGGCCACAGACCGAGTGTCCTCACAGCACCTGGGGTGTTGAATAATTAAGCAATAAGGCACAACAGAGTGCATGTTATCATGTAATAACATCACTCCTGGGGTGGGTTGAAGCATGAGGTGAAGCCTGGAGTGCTTTATTGTTATTATACAATGGCTCGTTGTTATACAAAATACAAAAAACATTTAAAAAATGTTTTTTGTAGATTTTTAATGAGGCAGTATATCTTTGTTTCTTAAGAGAAGAGGAAAAAAAGCTAATGCTAATCAATGACAAGAGCAAAAAAAGCTAATGTTAATCAATGACAGTGATGTTATACTGCGATATCATCACTGTCTCAGGCACACACTGACCAGTCTGAATCCAGGATTCTTTCTTGCCATTGTATAATCTCCAATAACCACATTCTCTGGAGTGAGTTGTTGCATTTATAACATAGGTTATGTGCAAAACATGTACAAACCCACAAAAAAGACTTTTTCCTGCTGTTTAAAGACCAAAACAGCCACTGTATCCTGCCACCTTGCTAAGTAGTCCCTACCAAATAATGCACACTTAATTGATGTTATGCACATAGAAATGCCACAGATACATTACTGATATAATCTGTGACATTTCTTGTGCATAATATGGTCTGGTACCTTGCCTACAATGTTCTGTTTTAGCCCCCCCAACAGACTCAGAGAGACATGTACAGTACACAAGTTAAGAGGACACTGCACACTGAACTCCTTATGCTCACCTGCTGAATTCCTCTTACAATACAATGCTACACACATGAAATTTTCTGTCCCTCTCTCTCTCTCTGTGCAGGATGACTCATTATCTCCTGAATCCATGTACTGCCTCCCACTTTCACTCTGATGCCGGTCCTGGTCCCACTTTCTCTCTCTCTCTCTCTCTCTCTCTCTCTCTCTCCCTCCCTGTCAGGCCACGTGCCACTGTGGAATAGCAAGCTATGCTCATTGGGGGGAATCTTGCTTCCTCTGATTGACTGCCAACAGCTACCTGAGAGACACAGATAGACAGTGTCGGAATTCTGCAGTCCCTCTCCCCCTCTCACTGTCTGTGTGTGTGTGTGTCTCTCTCTCTCTCTCTTTCTATCAGCACCACCTTTGCCTGATTGGACCATGCCTGTCACAGCTCCCTATGTTGGGGGAAGGGGAGCACTTGTCTGCAGACCAATGGCCAGCGACCAGGAGGAAGAGGACAGATTACTTTTGCTCCATCAGATTAAGGGGCAGATAGCTCTCTCTGTGCAGGAGCAAATTCATTCAGCAGGACACAACTAGCTGCTTCTCCCCCCCCCTCTCTCTCTCTCTGTCCTGGAAGCCTGCCCACACACAGAGAAGGCACCATTTGAAGCACTGCATTTCTTGTTTCTGCCACTCTTGACATTGGGATATTTTTATCTGCTACAGAGAGTGGGGGTTTAGTTTCTCTCTTTCTCTCTCCCTCCCTCCTCTGTCTATGTGCCGCTCTCACATTTGGGGAACTGTTACTATCTCTCACTCCCTCTCATATGGGGGGGGGGCAGTGATCCAGGAAAGCCACATGCCACAGAACCTGCACCCAAACAGAGTGAGGACACTGCAGAGACACAGCACAGACCGGACATTCTCAGTTGTATGCTGGTATGGGAGGAGGGGGTGCAACAAATTTGCTTGGGAACACTGCTTGGGCATGGTGGTTACACACAGGGGACAGTGCAAAGGGGCACTTACACTAAGGCTAATGGGTTTTTGGCCAACACAAACAATGAGAGGACAATGCTGGGGGACAACTGCTTCATGGTCCTCCCTGTGTGTGACTCTGCCTCTCTGTCTCTCGCTGTCCACAGGGCACTCGGGAGCAGGATACTCACATAAGTACAGCCAGGTGGGACAGACACACTGACAGCTTTGTCAGAATTGCTGTAAAGCCTTGCTGCAACTGGCTTCAGCTGTGTGTGTGTGTCTCTCTCTCAACCCAACTCAGCTTGCTTCCATTTTCTGCCCCTGTGTCTCTCTTCACTGATGGCATAGGACAAGCAACTTGATTTTCTGTCTGTCTCATACAAAAGTACATGACAGAGATCACAGTCCCACTTGTTCACTTGGCAGTTTACATGGCTGCTGCTCAACTGTCCATTTTCCTGCACATAACAAGGCCCGAAGGCAGATCTTCAGAGTCACTCCATGAAACCATGGATTAATGCTTACTTAATCCACGGCCTGCAAAGTGACTCGCCCAATTGGGTTGCACATTTCGGTACTGTTCTGGCAGTTTTGTGTATTCTGAAGAAAAGGCTGTTGATGCTGGTGCTGTTGATATTGTGGTAATTCAATGCACTGAAAGACAACAGTCCTTATCTTGGTTTGATTTCATATGAAAATGCTGATAACTGGCAGTGATGAATTGCAATAATTCTGTTCAGAAGACTTTTACAGATGAGATGTGGAAAAATAGTATAGGTGCTCCAGCAGGAAAAAACAAAAAAACTAATCTACAGACACAGTCACACACAACCACCCACACAGACCAAGGAGGTGGGTGTTAAAGGGACACTGTCAACCCCATTTGGCCTCACAGTGTCCCTAGTTTAAAAAAAAAAAAATTTTATGGTTGTTCTCATTTTATAGAGACTGCTGATGTAGCTGGTTGTTTGATTCAGACTCCTTTTTCCTTTTAAATAGTAAAAAACTGAGTGTCAACCATACTGGTGTTAACACACCAAAACATGTTTGTTTACATTTCTTGATCAACTGCAGCTGTATCTTTCCTGAACTCAGGAACACCCTCAACACTATCTAGCTGCTCATTATGCAGTGGAAGTACATGAGACTATTGTATCATGAGTGACTGCACTGTTTGGGAAGCTTAGCGTGACCTTTCACTCATTACATGCATGCAGCTGGAATGGTGACGGTCTGCTGCACACTGGTAGACTGAGGAGTACTCTACAGAGCAGAAGTTATTCTCAAGTGAGCTTTTTATCCAGGAAAGGTATGCCTCCTAAGTGTAATTCCGTACCTGCCTGAGGAATAGCTGTTTCCAGGCCGTCTTGTGCGGCCATCCCCGGGTTTTCCCTTCGCTTCCATCTCTTATTTCTTTTCTAGGCTTGGAGTGCCGAGTGTGGGGTAGCTGAGCCCGGTGGGCAAATTGAAGAAAGCACCGCGGGGTGCTGGATGGCAAAGATAGCAAACAGTTGGTGAAAACGGAAATAAAGATCCAGCAAAGGAGAAAAGGCGTAAAAGTGCAAATTTAATAGAAGTAAAATGCTAAGTGCTATTGACTTATACCTTGAATTTAAAAAAAAAAAGTGCTTCAGTTTTAGGAATACTTTCTGAGCGTCTCTTAGTTAATGGTCAGAATATTAGGTATTTTTTGGGAGGAGCAAATTGCATTTGCATTCTAAACTGTTTTACATTTTTGTATTTCTGTATGTTTTTTTTAATTCTTTCTTTTAATTTTTGTCTCTCATTTTTGCGCGCTTTTTGTCAGCTGACTCACTATTTAGTGCGCAGGTGCAGCGTCCTAGGAATCAGAATCGCCATTTTCCAGGATGCTCGAGTGCAGAGAGGGTGCTGAAAAAGTGAGCAGATAGCAGGTGCGATCTTTTCAAGCATAATACTTCAAGAAGTATTAACTGCTTTTCTGGATCCCTGTGCCTTTTCCTTACATGAAGTATAATTAAGTAAGTCTTAACCCTGTAATGGTCTTTTCATTCTGAAGAGTTATAAGAGCTAGAGCTGTAGCTAGAAGCTGAAGCCTATAATTAAGGTGCTGGGATTTAGATAAACTTATGTTTTAACTAGGCTTTTGTGTTTTATATCTTGAAAATAGAAAATAGATTTGGGAGTTTAAATATAATCAAGTTCGGATGATCTCTATAATCTGCCTTCTTTCTTTTTAGAGAGATATTTTGGAGAAGATACATCATTTTTAACCCTTGAGCATCTATTGATGACTGTCATTACGTTATTGAGGCCATAGATACCAAACAACATTCATCGTAATTATCTAGCTACGGGGCCATGGATTTGAGAAGAAAGGGGGCAGTCTGACTAGGAGGTCCTTCAGGATATCAGGAATTGTGAACGATGTCTTGTGAACTGTGACCTGAGTATTGAAGAATTAAAAAGATCTCAAAGACTTAAAAATTTGTTTGGGAGTTTTCAGTCGTCATTCGAAATCAAATCTGTGCTATTGACTGGGTGAGAATTACAGCTACGTAGGAAGCGGAACTTATCAGTGGAATATACAGTGCCATTTGGACTTGAAAGGCTGGACATATTGCCTGATCTGCAGGCCCCAACTTGATATTTTTTTTTTTAGTATGTTTACTAGAAGTGGTAGAGAATTGGTAAAATATAGGAAAAAGAAGCCTGTAGGTACAAAAACTTCAGAATTAAATCCTCATTTAGGGGTCATGGGGAAAAAATGGTTGTGTTTATACACAGACTCTGTCCCTTGTTTCTGTAGCAGCATCTATACCAAAGGTTCAAAGGGGACCTCTAAGAGTTTTTTCTTCTCCTGATCCCTCTGACATACTTATTACTTCTCCTCAAATTAAGGAAGATCTTTTCACTGATTTTAGATCTAATTTTGTATCATCGGAAATATCCTCTTCTACCATGGCCTGTAATTCAGAGTCTAATTCTTTGAAGGTGGGTCATGATTTTTTAGAAAAAAAGTTTACTATTAGATAGTCAAGGACATCTTAGTCCATCTGGCTCATTGAGTTCACTTAACTCAAACTTGATCCAACCTGTTGATAACATAATTAGTAACAGTTTGAATAACGATAATCATAATGATAATAGTACTATAGTAACATCAAATTATCTAAAATCAGAGAAACATAGTATGAGGGAAAATGGAACTGTAATAGTTACACTTCCTCTAAACCTAATCAAAAGTTTAAACTCCAGCAAAAAATTACTGACTTCTGGAAACCTAGTTCTTTAATGGTTCCCACTAAGGATTCTCTATCAATGAACCTAAGTAAAAATAAACAAGGTGGAGTAATTAGTATGACTACCCAGGGGTCTGAAGATATCAAAAAGCCAATATCTGGTCTTCAAGCTGAGATATCTCTTTTTCCCACGAGGTTGGATTTGTTCAGTCCCCCTGAATCTTATGCTTCTCTGGATTCCCCTACTTGTCATCAGGATTTCTCCAGGATTTTGAAGGGATCTCCTAATGAAGTTTTTAGTAAAATGGATAAAGAGGTTGGGAAAATAACTATTGAGCCAGAAATTTTATCAGCTTGTCCTGATACCATTTCTAAATACACGATAAAGGCATTAGCTCATCCAATAATGGCAACATTGTTCTTCTTGAGGATCTGAAAGATCTCAAATCTCACATAGAAAAGCTTACCTGTCTCTTTAGTGATAAATTGTTTGAAATCACCTGAAAATTAGAGAAGTTTGAAAAAGGGGAAAAAAAGGAAAAACGAAGACCTTCTTTCTCAGAAATGATAATACAATCATTTTCTAAAAGGGCAGAGAACAAAAAGAATATGAAGAAGAATTAAAAAAAAAGGCTAAGACACAAGCAAATAAAAAAAATAAGATCAAGGAGGGGGAAATTAAAAAAGGTTCTGAAATTGGATCTAATAATCTTGAAGCAATCCAGAAACCCCCTAGAGGACCTTATGGGGATACGGAAGATTTACATATAGTCTTAATAACTCCTAGTAAAGAAGATCTTTTGTTCTCAACTGAGAAGGAGGAGATCATTCTTATAGATACCCCATTACAAACTTCATTAGATAGACAGAGCAACAAAAATAACTCAGGCTTCCATTAAGCTTGATCAGTCAAAAAGGAATATGTCGTCCATATGCATAAATAAAGAAAGTAATAATTATATTTTGGAAACTTCTTTGGAGTCGGATTTAATTTTCCCTCCTCAGATAGATTATATAACTATGTCTGGATCCAAGGTGGTGTTCAAATTCAATAATATTTTTCTAAAAACTTATGAATCAGATATCTCACTATTTAATATGATTCATCACTTATTCAAAGCTTAACTAAACTTAGAAGCAGCAGCTAAAGGTATTAAATTAGTTTATAGAGATTTATCAGTTAATTCAACACCGGTGTATGTACTACTTTCGAATATGGACACTGCCAAAGCCATATGGGCTAAACAATGTTTAATCAACAAATTGGATATGAGGATATCATCTCCTGTTAACTGGACTACAATTTGGAAATTTGCACATGGAACTATTGCCCCTAAAACAGGCACTAAGGACAACTTAATCTCCACCTTAATCAAATTAAATTGGAATTTTGAATGACATATTAATATACAGACAGTGTCCATGTTTGGAATTCACAAATTTGAGGGTGAAAATACTGATAGATTAGCTGCTTTATATTCAGTCACTTTTTGCTCTCTGCTTTGGATGTGAATTTTTTTCTTCTGATTTTGGGTCTGTTAATAGAATACATCAATCTAATTCAGACTCCCAGGTGGATATAGAAATTAAATCTACAAAATTTTATGATTTCCTTTTATCAAATTTTGGTAAATTAGATAGACATGGGCCCGGATATTCAAACTGCGCCCAAAATGTGCGCAACAGCAGGAGCAAGCACAAACCAATTGCTCATATGCGCAACAGGTGCGATATTCAAACATGGAGCAGAACAAATTGTGCAAGCAGCCAACGTCTGAATATCACACTAACTGCGCCATAGCACAACCAGGAAGGAGAAGCTGAGCAGAAATGTTGTGCTATAGTGCAACCAGGGCAGCCCAGCTGAGCAGTCCAGAGGTGCCATAGTGCAAGCAGAAGCCGCCCCCAGAGCAATGGAACTGCACATCCAGGGAGGCAGGCTGGGGCCCACCACCAGCCATGCCACACATGGGCACAGGAACACACTGCAGAACTAACACCACACCTGCACACCCCAAGCACAGCATCACTGGGGGTGTGATGGATGATCAACTGGCCCATGGGGACAAGCCAACAAAGCACAGCAGAGCCATGACACCCCAGCACAACCACTGGCAGGCTGAGAGTGCCACACACAGGGGGTTGACAACCACAGTGCACATCAGCCCCCCGTATGCACAGCACACCCTACACCGTGACCCCAAGACACCACCCATGTGCAGTGACTGGCACTGCAGGAAACCATGCATCCGCCCAGCACACGTCAACCCCATGCAGCACAGAAGCATACAAGCCAGACACACCCTGTGCACCCAGCAGTGGGTGGCAGCAGATGGCAAGACCAACAGAAAGTCACTGCCATGCTGAAGATACCTCCCCATGCACACACACGCACACGCACACACACACACACACACACACACACACACATACCCAGGACCATACCACCCCAGATGGCATGTACACCACTGCAACTGAGCACCCATAGCCAGCTGCAAATCAGAGACCAACACAGTATTCATATCAAAATATAAATGTATATTTAAATTTTCAAATACTAAATAACCAACACAATAAACAACAACTATTTACAAGGGGGAGGTACAAGGTAGGGGTGTTCAAGGAGGAAGGAACAACTTGGAGGGAAGGCAGGGTGGTAGGGATGGGAGAAGTGGGAAGGTATTTTCTCCAAGGCCCAACCGGCTGGTCATCCTGTGCCTGGTTCCACACTGTCCTGTGATGCCTCCTCTGCAGGCCATGGCGCCTGATGGACTGAAGGATGGCCTGGTTCTCAATGGACACCTGTGTCAGGCCCCGAATGTCTTGCCGAATCCTCCGGAGAACCTCGAGGCCTAGGAAAATGGGAACACAGTCAATGGCTGTGACTGACCACAACCCTGAACACCACCCAACCTGCAAGCCGTATAGCCTAATGTCCTGCACCTGTGATGGCATGCACCCACCCACAGTGAACATGCACATGGCCATCACAAACAGGCGGCACCAGCTATGTGCACCACTGCACACACAAACTGCCCATGTCCATCACAGCACAAACAAGGCTGTCAAGTGATGTGGCAATGTGGTGTGATGCCAGTTACACAGCTATGTGCCCAGTGCATGCATGGACCACCAGTGACGCATACACAGACGTGCTGTGATACTGGACAGTGATGCATGTCACCTGTGTCGTGCATACATACATAGATACATAGACAGTGTCGGCAGATAAGGGCCTATGGCCCACCCAGTCTGTCCATTTGAGCTTGTAAGTTCACTTTGTTTTCCTATAAGTCTGTTGCCCCTTACCCCTGACCTCCAGAATTCCTTTATGTCTATCCCGTGCATTCTGAAATCCCATGATTGTTTCAGCCCCCACCACTTCCTCTGGCAGGGTGTTCCACTTGTCCACCACCCGTTCTGTGAAGAAATTCTTTCTCATGTTTCCTCTGAATCGTCCTCCCTCCAACTTCATCCCATGCCCTCTAGTCCTGGAACATCTTTTTCGCTTAAAAATAGTGTTTTCCTGCACCCTGTTCCTCCCTGTAAGATACTTGTATGTCTCTATCATATCCCCTCTCTCCCTCCTCTCCTCCAGGGAGTACATGTTCAGTTCCTTCAACCTGTCTTCATCAGACTTGTGATGCAATCCATGCACCATCTTTGTTGCCCTCCTCTGAACCTTCTCTGCCCAGTCTATGTCCTTACATAGGTATGGTCTCCAGAACTGTACACTGTACTCCAGGTGGGGCCTCACTAGTGTCTTGTATAGTGGAATTATGACCTCCCCTTTCCTGCATGGTTGTGTTGTGCAGGGCTAGTGGTCTCCCAGCATGCAATAGCATCCATGAAGTAATGATACTCACACTGCTCAAGCAGCTGGGTCTGCCGCTGATGCTGCTGCTGCTGCTGCTGCTGCTGGGGTGCAACTCCCACTGGCACTGGGGCCCTGGCACGGCCCTCCTCAACCCAGGCCTGCATCCTCACATCCCGGCCTGTGGGAGACATATGTTGAGAAAAACATCAGTGTGACTCCAAAGCAGACTGCCCCCTGCCCCAGCGAGAGTGCCTGCCCACACAGCCAGACCCATTCATCTCACAGCTGCACACACTGACACAGCCAACCATGGCAGAGCCATCACCTATGCACAGCCACCAAACCACACTCACACCCCTACAGAGAATACAGGTGCATAGATGGTACATCCACCTGGCCTAGGCACCATGCCCCACCTGGCACGTGACCGCAGCCGATCCAGAAGGTCCTGATCCCTCCGGTGGAGGTCACTGTACCGGTGCCAGCACTGCTTAGCTGACCGGCACCATCCAGTGACCCCCACCAGGTCAGTGGCCCCTTGATGCCACACCTGTGTCCGGGCAAAGGTGAGGGCTGCCTCACCATAAAGTGCCCCATAGTGGGGCTCTACTAGGGCCACCAAGTTGGCCAGTTCCAATGGGCTCCACGGAACAGCTCTTCTCCGAGCCATGGTACCAACTTTACAGCAGGCAATATGGCGCCCCGCTGCGCCGTAACCCCACGTGGAGATGTTGCGCAATAGACCACCACAGGTTCCAATCGCGCTGTTCGAACAGCGCCGTCACTTCACATAGCGCTGTCACCAGACAGCGCAATAGGGCCGTACACATGGCAGCCGAACAGGGCCAGGGGGCAAAGGTCGGACACAAAGTCATGGGCAATGACGCAAGGCCACGCACAGCACCATCTGTCATATAGGCATCCTGCGTGACCGACCAGCTGCGTACCAGTGCCACAGTGGACTATTGTGCAGTAGTGCCACAACGCCATATAGTGCCCAGTGCTGTAGCGCCACTGGCACAATGGTGGCCATGGTCTGAATTGCCGATCGCGCACAGCATGTCAGCAGCGCGGCAGACGCCTGTGTAAGCTATCTGGGCATGCACAATGCAGTGTACCACACAGTCACAGATCAGCGCCATTGGCTCAGCCGACTCAACCGTATTGCGCAAAGCGCAAATTCACGATATTCAGCCGACACATGCAAATCATCTGATCAGCCATTCAAAGGCGCAGTGGTGCGATTTGCATGTCATTATAGTTGCTCCACTCCTAATTTGCATGCATTGCGCTATAAATGTGCGACACTGGGCTGCGCTGGCCAGATTCGGTTACTGCAGGTGAGAGGTGAGTTGCATGCTGTGTGATGTTCTGGACAATGGTCATGGGAAAATGCTGTAGACTGCACAGTGACAGGTGTCCACTTGCCCCCATACAGATCTCCATGACCGAGCAGAGCCAAGGTGAGGGTGAGGACGGTGGGCATAGGAGGAGGCCTAACTTTACCCCAGCAGAGACAGAGGCCCTCTTCCAGGCCTACCTGGATGAGGAGCCAGTACTGAGTGGACGGAGGGGCACCCCTCAGTCCCATGTGGCTGCATGGGAGGGGGTAGCTCGGGCCGTGAACCTGCATGGAAGCCACCAGTGCTCCTGCAGGAATGCAAGAAGAAGATGGGGACAGACCACAGGAGGTTGAAGGAGAAGGTGGCAGCCTTCAGGGCGGCCGATGCTGGCACTGGCGGGGCCCGCCAGTGGTGTTGGAGCTGACCCGGCTGAGGAGACACTGGTTGCATCAATGCAGCAGAGCGCTATTGAGGGCATACCAGGAGGTGGATTCCAGACAGGTGGAAGCCCATCACTGCACGGTATGACATGGTGGTGGTGTTGGGGGGGTTGGGGGGAAGGTTGTTCATATGCACGCACATGTACTCTCTTTCTGTTACAGATCCTGTTCATCTTCAGGAGACGGTGGTGGTGGGTCCAGGCAGTGATGATGACCTTCTGGACATGGAGGAGGGTCCATCCACCTCTATCACCAGCCAGCAGGCACTGCAGCAGCATGCACCCTGGGCCGCCAACTCTGGTGTCGGTGATTCGGGTGCAGGGGGTGCACAGCCTGTGTCTCAGCAGTCTGGCTTGCAAGCATGCCAGCACGCTGTGATTATGGCTGTAGTATGTTCCTGCACCATTGATGATGCAAGGACTGCAATGGGCAGTGATAGGTGTGTGTCCCATGACGGACACACAGCAGGCCAGCACATGCTCTTGGGCCTTTCTGGTTCCAACTTGTGTACCAGCATGCTCGCACAGTCCCAGGCTGTGCCTGTCAGCACTGGTGGGGCAGCACCAGTGGCTGTGCAGGTGTCGGGCACTGTTGCTAGCACAGCAGTGGAACAAGTGGACCCTGGGGCACAGCAGTTGGTGGGGCAGCAGCAGCAGTCACCCACCAGGTCTGGGGGTACAGTGTCAAGCGGTGGCACATGTCCGCCACCCTTTGATCCACCCATTCCTGGTCCTGGCGAACAGCGCCCACCCTAAAGGGTGTTGTGCATCAGGACCTTCCACACCCTGGGGGACAGGATGCCATTGGGGCACAGTACCCATTGGATGAGCACACCCGCCTGCTGTGGGAATCAGTACAGCTGCAGAGGCGGGTTGCAATGTCTGTGGAGGCACTGTCTGTGGCTGTGGAGTGGCACAGCAGGGAGTGTGCTCTGGACCGTACAGAGCTGGTGCATATGCGGACGGATTTGACCGCCGCCATTGACAGGCTGACCCAGGCAGTGGTCTCTGTCGTGGATGCATTGGGCACACAGTCAGGTGCCCCTGTACCGCACACCCCACACAGTTCACTCTCCACTCCCCGTTCCCAGCATCATGTGACACCAGGCCTGTCAACGCTGGGTTCTGCTGTGGCCATCCCGAGCACCCCTGGTGCAGGTTTGTTCGGCATGCTGCAGACCCCTGTGCAGGCAAGGTCTCATTCGCGCAGTGGGACCCCTGGTGGTGCAACAGTGCCACCCCATGTGGCCCCTGCTCAGTCTGCCAGTGCTGTTGGGTCACAGTGGGGCCACCCACGCATCCGCGGTGGCAGTGGGACAGTGCTACATGACTGAGCTGTCTCCCAGTGCGGGCCCTGTCTGGTGCTGCCATGTGTGCAATGTGTGTCATGGTGGGCAGTGCACTGCTGGGTGCTCTGCTCACCACGCCAACACACGGACCACCTGCACACCCTCCCAACTGCTGTCCGCAGAGTGCGTGTGCATGATGATGCCTGCGTTGTACTGTACACCAAGGTGCAAGGGTGCCCAGCATCTGACACATGTACTTGGACAGTACAGGTGGTGGGGGTGGTCGGTGGTGCTGTGTGTTAGCAATGTCGGTTCTGCTGTGCTGTGCATGTGCCCATGTACGCTCTGTGCCTGGTGTGTGTGTGTCCATATGAGTGCTCTCCCCTTCCTGATGGTGTGTTTGTATGCCTGGACCCTTCCACTCCCCTGGCCATCATGCACCCCTGGTGTGTTACCCTGTGTGCCTGTGGTTTGCGTATGGACAGTGTTGGTTGCACATGTCCCCTTGACTTACCTGTGTTCTGCATAGTGCTCCTCTGTGATGGTGTCCCGGTGCAGCTGGGCCTGCCGGATCAGTCAGGGGTCCCGCCGTCCTAGGAGGGGCTGCTCATCACCATCAACACCGGCGCCACTGGTGTCCCCATCGCTGTCCCCCTCTTCAACCTGTATGGCTATCCCATAGTCTTTGGCCATGTTGTGCAGGATGCAACAGGCCAGGAATATCCCACAGGCCTTTTGGGGGCTGTACTGTAGGGCACCGCTGGAGGTGTCTAGGCATCGGAAGCATGCCTTGAGCATCCCAAACACCAGCTCTATGATGTTGCATATGGAAACATGTGCCTCATTATAGCATTGCTGCGATGGGGTCATGGGGTGCCAGTATGGTGTGAGCAGCCAGGGACGGAGTGGGTATCCACTGTCACCTGTGTGGAGATAGTGGAGATCAGTCTCATGTTCAGGTCCATATTGCCCATATCCCTGTGTGCCACTACCATGTAACCTGTGGCATTCCCACCCTTGCCCAGAGTTTGCATTCCATACAGGTGTACTCACCCACTAGATGTCCTGTGGGGATGTCCCCACTCTCAAATCGATGGCACAGTGTGGACTGATACCATATGAAGGCATCATGTGCTCCACCAGGGTGTGTGGCACAGACATTGATTATGCGCCCAGTGGCATCACACACCACCTGGCAGTTGACACTGGAGAATCCCTTTCTGTTCCTATATGCGACCCCTTCGGGGCCAGGTGGTGTGCAAATGGCCACATGGGTGCAGTCTATAGCTCCTAGCATGCCAGGCATATGTGCTACCCTGTGGAACTCCTGCATGTTTGCTGTACGCTCTGCCGTGGTGCTGAGGAAATGGATGTACTCCGCAGCATGTGGCAGCAGTGCACTGAGGAATTGGGTGAGGATGCGTGATGTGGCCAACTGTGTGATGCCTGTGGTGTCCCCTGTCGGCCTCTGGAAGGTGCCCGTGGTGAGCAGGCACATGCAGGCTGTCACCTTGGTCTCCACCGACAGAGCGTGACTCCATCGTGAGGGTGCCTGCATCACATCACTGCACAGCTCTGAGAGCCGTCTCAGTATTGCCCTGTTCAGGCGGTACCCGACCCCGATCTCAATCTGTGTACAGCTCAAAGCTGATGGGCACGGTAATTGCCTGTTGGGCATACTGCCGACGGGCCCTTCCATGGCCACGCCCCCCTGCAGCATGCATTCTCACCCCTCATTACAGCTTCCATGTGGAAGCTGGCACTGTCCATCTCCTGGCTTCTGACCCCCTGGCTGGTGTTGCGTGTTACCCCCGCTGTCCTCACTGCAACTTCCACTGCACCTGGCACCCCCCGCTAGCCTCTACAGCCTATGGCCCATGCTTTCCTTGCCTGCCCTAGCCTGTCTGTTGTCTGTCTGTCTGTCTCTCTTTCTCTCTCTCCCCCACTTGGCAGCCTTGTAGCGTTCTTGCGCCGCTTCCTTGAGCCTTTTATTTTGGCTCATTTCCGCTAGTGCGCAATTTCCGGCTGTGCCGTTATTGCGCATTGCGCAAGTCTTTGAATATCGCATTGTGCTCTTTATGCATAGATCCACCCCCTTCGGTTGTGCATGCCTTCATTTTCATTGCGCTGTTGCTCAGCATGTTTTCGGTGGTGCAACTGCCTCCTTCTGAATATCGCAAAATGGCGCAATTTTGGACTTGCGCATGCGCAACCCTGTTGCGCATGGCACAACCCTTTTGATTATCCGGGCCATGGTATACACCTGGTTGATTTTCTGAATCCAGATTGTGCAGTTTATGCATCACAGGGGAACTCAGTTAAAAAATGACAGTCAGCTATACAGATATCTCTGTTTGATTCTGAGACTGATGAGATTGAGCGAGAGCTCAGTGGATTAGATAATATTACTAATATGGTTTCTTATAATTTTATTTCATGGAATATTTCTGGTTTAAAATCAAAAATGATGGATTCTGGTTGGAAGGACTATGTCGCTGAAGCTGACATTATTTTATTTCAAGAGACATGGATCCTTTCAAACATTAACCTTAATGATTATACACCAATTTATGTTCTGCGGTAAAAGATTAAAAATATGGCAGACCAAAAGGGAGCCTTTCTATTTATGTCAAAGTAAGAAAGGGAATTCGAATAATAGAGCAAATTATATGTAGTAAGGAAATTTTGCTGTATGTATTGTGTTGGGATTCTCTAACTTTTTTGATAGTCAATGTTTATTTTCCACCTAATTTTCACTTCACTGTTGATTCTGATCCTTGGGAAAAGTTAGCATTGGCGATAAATTCCATGTATTCAAAACATTGTATTGACATTACCATATTAGGGGTGATCTAAATGCTCATATTGCTAAATTTGATAACCTAAAAATACTTCAGTCTCAGATCTATATGGGGGATCTTGAACCTAGGAATTCAGAAGATAGTATTGTGAATGGAGCTGGTTTGAAAATGATGGAGTTTATTGGTAAAGGTAATTATTGTATTTTAAATAGTAGAGGAACTGGAGACCAGGATGGAGCATTTACTTTTTTCTCTTCTAATGGGAAGAGTATTATAGATTACTTAATAATTTTCCCATAGGCCTATGCTCACTTCCGGGACTTTAAAATAGTAAAGAGACCTGAAAGTGACCATGCGGCTCTGCAGGTGAAGATTGATACGATAAAAGATAATTTTGGGAGTCATATGGAGACTTTACCCCAACCCTCGCTCCCTATTACAGGTAAATTCAAACTTAGATTGAATAACAAAAATAAAGAAAAAGCGGCAGAGGTTATATTTTCCTCTCGAATTAGTTCATTGCTCACTTTATCTCAAGATTCTTGCTCCCCACAATGTATAAATAAGTATGTGGAAGAGGGATATCAGAAGATCAGAACAATTATCTACCCCTATTCTAACTTACACTACTACCCTCTAACTTGGTTTGATCAGCAGTGAAAGGATGAAAAACATAAATTGGGCCTATTGATTAAAAAAAACTAAAACATTTTCAACTAGAACAAATATAACCAGACTTAATAAAGCAAGAAAACAATATAAATAATTCTTAAAATTTTAAAAAATTTAGTTCACTTTAAAACAATGGACTCATATGTTGGATGCAATAAATAAAAAAGATTCAAAGGCTTTCTGGTTACTGGTTGCAAGGGGAGTCAAATTATTTGAACCTTCACTGACTGTTTATGTGCCTAAATAAATCTGAATAGCTTATTACTCAAAACTCTTTATGAATGATCTTGATATAAATGATCATCCGAAATGGCCGCAATGGCTATTAGAAGATTCATCTTTACCTTTACAATTTTCATGGTTAGAAGTTGAACAGTCAATTACAAAACTAGCCAATAATAAGGCCCCTGGGCCTGATTGTATTCTGGGAGAGATATACAAAGAAATATGACCTATTGGGGCCCTTTCTTTGTGTTTTTTTTTTTAATATTTGTTTAAGAGAGCGATATATCCCCCCATCCTGGCATAAAAATATTATTTTTCCCATTCACAAAAAAGGATTGTACCAAAATCCCAAAAATTATCAACCTATTAGTCTTCTTGATATAAGCAGTACAATTTTTTCTAGGGTCTTATTAAACAGGCTTCAAAATTGGGTAAATAAATTTAGTCCTTTTTCAAATTTTCAAACAGGATTTCGTTTAGGTTTTTCATCACTTGATAATATCTATGTTTTAGCTCACTTAATTGAAAAATATAAACTTTTTAAAAAAATGAAACTATATGTTATTTTTGTTGACTTAACAGCAGCATTTGATTCTGTAGTAAGGAATATCCTTTGGAAAATTCTTTTAGAACGAAGTATACCTATAAATTTGTTAACTCCAATTTTTTTTGTTATACTTTGAAACATGCACAGCAATTAGATATGATAAAATGGGAAACATCTCTGAATATTTCAGTTCAAATAGAGGGGTTAGACATGGGTGCTTATTGGCCCCACTCCTCTTTAATTTATATGTTGATACCTCATTTTATTTTGATTCCTTATTATTTTTAGATTCCCCTAAATTAGGTAAACAACATATTCATAGTCTAGCTTATGCTGATGACATAGTTATTTTTCCCTATCCCAAAAGGGTCTTCAGATAAAAATTGATTACTTAAAGCAGAAATGTGATGAATTAAAACTTAAAATTAATCCTGACAAAACTAAATTAATTGATTTCAGTACTAAGCCATCCAAACCAAGAATTAAGTTAGATAAAATACTCTTAGAGGTAATGACTTCATACTGTTATCTTGTGATAATTTTTATTTCAAATGGATCTTGGAGTTCACACTGTAAAAATCAAATTTCCAAAGCTAATTGTGCTTCTAAGGCCCTTATACATTTTTAATATTAAATATGGAGGACTTTTGGTGGAACCTGCTATTAAAGCTGCTGAAGCCAAGATTACCCCATTATTGTTATATGGAGCTGAAATTTGGGTGTCAAGGAAAACCATAATCTTGAGCTCCCATTATCTCACTTTTACTAAACAATTCTTCAAGTACCACAGTCAATGGCCAATGTAATTGTAAGAGCCGAATTAAGTAGACTCCCACTGTTGGATTTAATTAATCTAAGAATCCTCTCATATTGGTTAAAGATCCTTAATAATAATGATAATAATTTATTAAAACTCTGTCTTTATGAGAAACAAACATGGTATGACAGTGGTTTCTATTCTCCAAGGTTAAAAATTGTAATCTCCAGTTTGCAAAAGATTAATTCTTTTCACTCATGGAAGGATTCTCAGGAAGGTATTTTAATAAAAGATTCTTACAGAATGAAAATTAAAAAATATGTATTTGATAGAGCCTTTGAAAAACAGCTAAGTTTGGTCAGATTACAGAAGCAATCTTTATGGTTGGGGAAAAACAAGATTGATTCAAGGATAGAGAATTATTTACTATTGCCGCTAGCCCCTAATATTAGAAAAACAATAACTTGGGCAAGATTTGGATTAATTACTTCCAGGTTTATTTATTTTAATAGTGTTGACTCTCCATCTAAAAACAATAATAATGAATGTTGTTGTAATAAGGGGTTCAGTGAAACTTTATTTCACATAATAGTACAATGTCCCCTTTATAAAAAATCCAGATTTTTGACTTGAAATAACTTTCTAATGAAATATCTGAACTTGGACTATGATCCAGTTTTTATATTGCTCCATCCTGGGACAGTCACAGATGCATTATTGTGTGCCACTTTCTTTTCTTCAGTAATTAGTTTTAAGAAACGGGCACATAGAAGAAGATGTCGAAAAAAATAATAAAGGGAAGGAAAAGGGGTTATAGATTTATAAATATTTTTATAACCAATATTTAAGATTATTTAAACTTCATCACCCATACCTGTATTTATTGCACTTTGTAGTTATCATTTTTTTGTATTTAACAAGATTGTAATGTCCAAAATGTTAAACTTTTTTGGAAGAACAATAAACATAATCTGAATCTGACTGCACTGTTAGAGGGTGTTTCTAATGTTCATGATGTATGCAGTAAGCTTAAGTAAACAATTTGGAGCAAAACAGGGCTGTGTATAGCTATACATTCCCATGCATTTCAGTTCTAATAAGCAAGGAGGCAGATTAAACAACCAGCAGCAGTAATGAATTTTAGAGAAGGCAAGCAATCATAAAATGTGGGTTTTTACCTAGAAATAATACGATGCATAAACAGTTGAGTATCCCATTAAAGCAAAGTGTTAAGGCATCTGTACAGAGAGCACCTGGTCAGATATGGAAGACAAGTGTAACTGAGTATCATCATAGCACTGAAATGCTACACTGTATCTCATAATAATCTCTCCCTGTGAAATCATTTACATGGAGAACATCACCAGAGAGAGGACCAGCCCCTGGGAATAACAGGTTTAGGGTGATAGGACATGACCAGGAAGTTAGCTTCATGATAGATATCTCCCTTTCAGAGAGGAATGAAAGCATCTGTGGGCAGGATCAGCTAATCCCTCATATTCCTGGAGTCTCTGAACCATCTCTAGAGATACATGTATTGTTACCTTTGCCAGCATAGTTGGTGTTAATTTGAAAACTTCCTGGTATGCACTGTGTGGGGAAGTTTCCAACTTTACACCAACTTCTAGTGGCAAAGTGCTTTATTTAAAATCATTTTTAAAATGTTTAAGCCACCCTCCACTCACTGAGGCCTTTAGAAATGAAGTATCCTCCCCCTGCCACCCTTTAGCACCCACCTCCCTCCCAACAAAGATTACTATAATAAAGATAATAGATGTGGTAGATCCCTACCCTCATCATTCCAATAAGAAAACACACGCCACTCCATGCCTGTCCCCCAAGTCAACAGAGTGTGAAACCCCCACCATACCCCACCTTTTAACATTCAACCTCACACCTCCTCAGCCCCAAATTTAAAGGATGGGTTCTGAGTCTGATCATTAAAGAAAAAAAACATCCTCAGAGCTGGTCCATTGGTGCAGAGAGCTAACCTCCCCCATGCTGTAGACTCAAGCTCGGGAATGACCTTAGGTCACCAGGGGTCAGTGGGGGAAGGGCCGGGAGTGGACTGAGTGGCCACTTGGCAGCTCTCTTATTCTAGATTGGGGAAGTGAGTCACTCAGCTCCTGGCTGCCACCAGATGGAGGCCTGGTGGTAGCTGTGATGTACAAGCAGCTGACTGCAGTCAAAGTGGGAGAGCAGTGGTTCTGGGACACATGTGTGCCTCCATGTCCATTTGTAGCCCATGTCACCATGGCTAGGAAGAAAATTTGGAAAAGGAGGTCAAGGGACTTCATGAAGCCCTGACAGCTGATTCCAGGTCAGTGTCACCACTCAGCCCTCAATGTTGGTCCACTCTGGATTTCTGTACTGGGGAGGACATTTCACCAACCCTTTCACCAATGAAGTGCCACTATACATAGTTTTCTCCCAGGCAAAGGTGGGCACTTTAGCAGATGAAAACTACAGGAAGTGCAGTGGCAGGCGAAATGAAGTTGGGGACACTTCATGAAGTACTTCAAGGAGTGAAGCTTCCTAACTTCACCTGTCAAATGAAGATAATAGGTCAAGGTAGATTAAAACAGATACTTCACCACAATCTCTCATAAGATGGTGAGCTTTGCCTACCTTTAGCAGGGTTGTCACAGTACTGTGACATTACCAGAAACCAGCTGACATAACTCAAAAATATTATTTGAATCCAGATGCTCACACAGCTGTGCTACAACCACCCACTCCACAAACATAAACAGAAAGAGCAAATTAAAGTTAGGCCAATAATTTGAGAGATCACCAGGGTCTAAGGAAGGCTTCTTGTGCCTACTGCAGATCTCACCATGGCCCCTTTAGGGAAATGGGGAGAAACCTTTGCCCAAAATAATTATTCACAATTCCAATGAACACCAGGGCCCAAAGCCATCACCCCAGCCATGATAAGCTGAGTTAGGGCCAGGTCTAATATAATGGTTGTGCTGCACGTGCTGGTAAGGAAGTAGGCTACTACCTCTTTGTCATCCAGATGGTGATTATGAAGACAAGGAATTGGAAAATTCAGACTCCCTTAGTTCAGACACATCACTTGTCAGAACAGCAGCAGTCATAAATTCAGCAACAGATGCGACCATCCTAAGCTTTGAAGAAGTGGTTTAATCATTCGTACTTTTCCAAAACTGACCAGACAAAGGAGGCAGTGCTAGCCAGTTCTTTCCATCATAAAGGAGGTAGTTGTTTGTTTTACATTAAATATCAGTGCACATTGATCCCAAGCATTTTTCAAAATACTAAAACAGCCTGTGAATTTTTGCCCCTAACTCATAACCTGGGGCACAAAAAAATGTATGTCACTTACAGTCACTAGGGGTTATCTATGTACCTCCTGGGCTGCATGAGGATGGTATTGATATTATATGCAATATAAGAAAACATTCACATTGACCATGGAATTACTCATACTCAGCAATCTAAATCTTAAGTGGCATGGAAAAAATTGGCAGGATTTAGGGACATGGAGCCCTATGCATTAATGTCTCATGGTGCACAGAAACATGCATAGAGCATATGCGTAGGCTGTTATGTCGACCCAGCATCCACGCTCCCAGCCGGGGTCATGCACGATGGGCATGTAATGACCTGTGTAGCACAAATGCACAGATGTCCCCAGACACTATGTGCCAAACATCCACAGGAGCATGGCTGCGTAGTGAGGCATGCTGAGAACTGCTGCATGCATGTACAAAGCAACCTGAGATGCTGAGGCACATGGGCGGTCATGCGTAGATGTATGCCATGGGTTAAGGTGGTGTAACACTATGTGCACCTGTGATGGCAGCCCAGGAGTGCCATGTGGGGCAGAAAACAAGGTGACCTGTGGGAGCACCACCATAGCCCAGACACACACATGGTAGCACGGCACAGTGGCGCTCATGTGGGCCCACATGGGTCGGTGCTTGCAAGTTTTATTTATTTTTTTTTATTTATTGAAATGTTTCACCAGGAAGGGCACACGGTGCGACCTGGGGGGTGGGGGGTACAGAGGAGAGAACATGATACATAACATTGAGTTACACATTGGAATCCTGATTTAAGGGTGACATTGCATACATTGTTTACATACAGGAATTAAGAGTGTCATTACATGCATTGTTTACAAACATACATTAATACTGTACATACATACATGCTTACAATACTTACATTAAATTGAATTAGAATTGCACAATGCTGATAGCTAGAACTTGTTGCCTTGAGAGTGTAGAGAACAGGGAGTAGGGTTTGGGTTGGGATTAAGTTACACTAAACATAGAAGACAGTCACTGACTAAGGGAGTACAGTTGACAGGGAAATGAGCAGAAGTGCAGTAATGGGTAAGTGCGTGTGCTGGTAGAAATTATATGCCTGCATTTGGGGTCTTTAGTTAAAGCCGCCAGTCAGGCTGCCTGAGATGAAGGGGGAGATGATAAGGGGGGATAGGTGGAGGCAGTGGGCAGTGCTTGAGCAGAAGGCGTGTACCCAGCACCACTGGATGCACACCTGGACCACACATGTGTGGTGTGGTCAGGTGATACAGACAAGGCAGTGGTGATGGCACTGGTGAGGCAGCAGTACTCACTCACACCTGTGAGCAGGTGCCCAATAGCACACATGCCACACTGGTGCAGCAGGGGCAGCAATTCGCTACCCCCACCAAACCCCTGTCTGTGGTCACAGGCAGGTGCCATGTGGAACCCCCTCCCCAGCCTCCCAACCCCCTTGGAGACAGTAATGACACATCAGTGAAAGACAACATGTTTATTACATAAAGCAGTAATCACACCAAATAGTACACTGCAGGAATGGCACAGTCATAGCACACCACACAAACATACAGGAAACATGCCCCAAATCCCCCGAGGTTCATCAATCACTGTGGCTGCATGGACCCGGATGTCCCTGTCACCTGCCAGGGCCACACACTGGAACTGTCTGAGGTGTCTGTAGAGTTGTCCTCTATCTCCTGGTACCTTATGCCCATGTACCTCAACATCATGCTCCTCTTCGGTCCTTTGTTGTGCTGGAAAGGAAGGGGAAACACCATCAGTGCACAGGCTATACCTCACCCCCTTCGTCCTACCCAGGGCATGGAGCCCCAGTCCTGTCCCAGGCCATCTACTGGCAAGGGCACGTACACCTTCCACATCCTGTCCTCCTCATCCTCATAGAAGAGCTGCAGGCCTGCCCCCTTTAAGTGAAGGCAGGAGGGGTATGCCACCAGGTGCCATCTCCATCGTTGGATTGGTGTTCAAATGTAGCAGATGGCCCCATCCAGCTACTCCAGGAGTGTCATCTCCAGACCTGTTGGTTTTCCTATCTGGCCCTGTGGGGAAGAAGAGGTTGACAACATCAGTGACTCAGTCTGTGTGCACACCCAACACCACACTGACACCCAGTGGAAAGCGATGTACCCAACTTAGCGAAGCCCTTCACCCTCCACAGGTCACCTGATCCCAAGTTGTTGGTGTAATTCTCCTCAGAGACCCACCACAGGTCCTGAGAGAACAGCCGCACATGATCCAGGATGATAGCGCCATAGCTGGTCGATACACAGTGGGTGGCAAGCAGTGACTGCAACAGTGCCCAACAGCGCATGTATCGCTTGCACATTTGAGGGTGTGGTGCACCCTGGACTGAACACACCCCCTTAAAGGTGTACCCAAGTACCATGCTGGTACAAAGGGGACCACATTGTACAGTGCACAATGCTACAGGAAGCAGCTGAAGTAGTGTAGGATGTGTCCTAAATGCTAGTGCATGCTCACCTGATTGCAGACCTGTGTGGAGGCATTGTGGCCGGGGTCCACAACCATGGGTGTTCCGGTCACGGATCAACACAGCATCATGGTGGGACACACAATGCATTGAGAGGTTCCATTTCCCTTGAGCCACAGTCACACAACTCTTTAATAACATCCATGATGCAGTTGGCCCAAGGACACGACAGTCACGGGCAATGTCAGTGGAGACCAAGGTCATGTACATGCTGTTGTATTATGCAACAGGCTCCTTCCAGCATGTGACAGGTGACATGCTGGGCATAAGTCAGTCATCGGTGTCCTGGGCCATTGCACAGGTGATGGATGCCTTGGTAGAGCATGTGGGGGAGCACATCTGGTTCCCAATGGCGGAAGACAGAGTCTGTGCAATGAAGCAGGTGTTCTGTGTCATGCATAGCATACACAATGTGTGTGGGGCAATTGATGGCATGCACATTACCAGACTGATGCCTGCAGAGAATGAAGAGGTGTAGTGCAAATTGCAAAGGGTTCCACAGCATGAATTGCCACATAGTGCGTGATGTCAAGGGTATCTTCACCAACGTGTGTGGCAAGTACCCAGGAACCTCCCATGACTCCTACATGCTGGGCTCCTCAGGACTTGGTGCCATGCTGTGGGCAGGGCAGCTGTACAGATGGCTAGTACGTGAGTATGCCTACTCTGCATATATCACAGTCTAGTCCATGGGCATACTAAGTGGCTGTAATACTGTGTTCCCCCCCTTTGCAGGTGACAGTGAGTACCCACTCTGGCCATACCTGATGACCCTCATCCTGTTCCTGGCAATGCCTGTGGAGGAGGCATACAACACAGCCCACAGGAAAACAGGGGGCATAGTCAAGAGGATCATTGGCATACTGAAGATGCATTTTTGCTGCCTGAGCCATTCTGGAGGGACCATAATGCTGGACCCCGTAAAGGCATGCAGGGTATTCACAACATGTGCCATACTGCACAATATTGCTACTGTATGTTCCAGGAACGTGCCCATGCAGCAGATACCACCTGCTCACCCTAGGGATGATGGGGTGATGAGATACCAAACCAGGAGCTGTGGATGGTGGGTGACCATGCAGCCAGGCAGGTACTTGTCGATGACATGTTCCCATGCTTGTGGCATTCATGCTGCATGCACGCACCAGCCTGATGCACCATTGGCATGGGCGGCTCAGCCGACCAGAGGTGCCATGCCATTCAGGATGATGTAGTGTACCTCTGTGTGACACTCCACATGGCCTATTGCAGTGTGTGTCCCATGTGTGATGGTGGGCGTGTGCACAATGATGCCATAACCTACTGAGTGCACCTGTGTCAGGGGTGGAGGGTGGGGGCATGCCGGCATGTATGTCCCCTTATGTCCAACCATGCTGTGCTGCATACCGGAAGAGGTGTGGTTTGCTGGCCGTAGTGGTTGTCACCGTGTGTCTGTGTTGATGACATACATGTGGTTACATAGGTGGGGCACCCATCAGGAATGGGTGGGGGGCCCTTCCCATGGTGGTCAGTAGTGTGTGCAGCCTGTGGTGGTGTGCCACATATACTATGTTGTATGGTGTGGCAGCACTGTTACCATGCGACTGCGTACCCAATGTGTAACGCTGGTCAGTCATGCCTTGTCACTGCCTTCACCGTGCGTATGCTCAATAGCCACTGGATGTGCTCTGATGACACCATACAGCCCTGACTGCAGTGTGCATCTAGCCAGTGCAGTTGCCGTCGGGCTTCAACTGTATGTGCACAGATGTACATGTCCCCAGATGCCTGCTTGGTGCCTGTGACTGTGCTGCACCATGTACCCTGCCTGTGCCCTGTGACAGGTCTGTGTTCACTCTGTCAGACCCCCCCCATTGTCGGTGTCTGGGCTGCATGTGCCCACCTGTGTGATGGCCTTGATGTGGGCTTCATTGGGGGTGCCATCCAGTGGTGTGGCACTGGCACCACTGTGCACAATGCCCAGTGCCACCTGTGAGGTGTGTGGCCATGTGGAATGCTGTTCCACCTGGGTCTGGTCCTGGCACAGTGCAGGTAGGGACCACTGTGTGTCCATGTCCATGGTGTGCGGTGGTGTGTGTAGTATAGCACATAGTGGTTCTGGGCAGGCCCATAGCTGCTTCTGTATGATCTCCTGGGCAGCTACACATCATTCAATGCCTCTGTACATGTTGTGGGCTATCTGTCTCAGGGCCACTATTGCATCCATGTTGCACCTCTGTTCCTCCAACCGGTCCAATTCCAGCTGCTGCAGTGTATGGTAGTGTGCCTCAGTCTGGGTCTGTGAACATGCAGCCCTGCTCCATCTCACCAGCTGGGTCAACATCCCTGCATCCCCAGTGTCATCAGAGCCAGCCTGTGTGTTCCCCGTAGGGGCGGCAATCTGGGTGTCCATCACTGGTGGGTCACTGGTGATGATGGGCACACATGGGGGGTTGGCAGTCACCCTACAGGGGCTGGGGAGTGGCTGCCTCTGCCCAGGCTGTGCCTCTGCTTCAGATGCTACATCAGTCCCCGATGCTGCATCCTCCTCCTGCTGTGCCACCATGCTCTCCCCATCTATGCCGCTATCCATCTCTGTCTCCATGTCCAGCTCAGTACCTGTTGGGACACAATGCATAGGTTACAGAGTTGTGCATCTCAGTCACCAGCACCACACCTTTCCATCCAGTCCCTGGTGTGGTCCCATACCTGAAGGCTCCCTTTGCTGGCTGCCAGACCCTAGTGGCAGCAGCATGTTGGCCGTGTTCCTTGGGTTCCTGCTGTACCCTGTTCCCCCTGTGTTGTGGTGGCCATGCCTGTGGATACAAGGTGACAGTGTCAGTACTGCCATGGTGCACATCACCCATGTGTGCACACAAACTTGGAGCCACCTACCTGGTATGGTGTCCATGCCCTCCACCTCACCATGGACCACTACGTCGATCAGTGTCTTGGCCACCAGCCACTCCAGAGTCAGCTGTGTGTCCTTGCTTGGTGGCCCACTCCCTGTGCTCCAGCATGCCTGTGTGCCCACGGCCACCCTTTTATTCATGGCAGCATGCAGATCATGCCACTTGTGTTTAGTGGCTGTGAGGGTATGGGCTTCTGGGCCGGTGGGATTCATGCCAGCCTGGATGTCCAGCCACAGCCTGGCCTTTACCTCAGGGGTAGTGGTTAGTGCCAGCACACCATACAGGTGGCTGTAGTTCTGGTGAATGTCGGTGACCATCGCTGCCACCTGGCTGCTGGTGAAGTTGGGGGATCTGGTTTGGCTCCGCCCTGTCTATGTCTGTGTCTGCACCACTGTTCACCCAGTCTGGCTGCCCCTTCCCCCAGTTCCTGTGTTGGTGGACTGCCCTCTGCACTACTTTCCTCCTCAGCCATTGTGTTGTGTGCCCTGTGCTGTGTGGCATTCACATCTATGGTGTGCATGGGGCGTGTTTCATGCCCATATATATTGTGGGGTCAAGGGGCATTCCTGCATATCCTGGACACTTCCCTGTGGGGTATGCACAGTGCTTTGCTGCCCATCCAGTCATGCCCCCAGTGTTCGCGTGGAGTGCACTCACTTTCATGCATGCCGTATATCAGGGGTGACCTGCACGCCATGTAGCTGCGAGCTGCACTTATGTCTGGTATCCACGTTGTATACACACCTTCGTGCATGGGCACCACTATTTCTAATCTTTTGTTTTCTCAGATTATTGAGGGTTCCACCAGGACAATCTATAAGATTGGCACCTGGACAACAATTGACTAGATTCTGGCCACTGACATTGCCAAAATAGTCCAGTCTGACATACTGACTGATTATCTCAGTGACCTAGTCTGGTCTTTTGTTGTTGGCGTGACAAATGGAAACCGGTTCCACCAGTTTTAATCAACTACAAAAACGTAAAAAATTGAGCTTGTCTAAGTTTCACAAGGCCCTTATGCTGGTTGTTTTGTCTTTCTTAGGTCATATTGAGAAAATGAATGATGCTTTAACTTCCTTCTGTTCTGCTTTTAATGATGTTTATAACCCTATCACCATAGCTAACTCTTTTAACAAACACTTCTTAAATCTGTCCACTTACACCACTCTTTTTGCTTCATCACAACCCTCTGTCTCTAACCCTATTGTTGACATGTCCCACTCCCTTCCACCATTTCACTTCCAGCTTGTTACCAGAATAGAAGTCCTAAAACTACTTAAGACCATCTCTGACTGTACAAATGTGGGCACAATCAGTCTTGAACACAGACTTTTAAAGCCGCCTGCCTCCCTTCTCTCTTCTCCTCTTGCTAGAATCTATAACCTGTCACTCTGCAGTGGCACAGTCCTGAACATTTGGAAGATTGCTAGAATAACCCCAGTATTCAAGAAAGGTAACCACAAATCTATTGCAAACTATCGGCCAATTGCTATACTCCTGATTCTAAGCAAGATCCTTGAGAAATTGGTTTCACTACAAGCCACTGCCTACTTACATGATCACAACCTTCTCTCTGACTCCCAGAACAGTTTCAGAAAAGGACATAGTACAAAAAATTCACAAATAATGCCAAAGTGGCTGTGAATAATGACCTCCTAACAGGGGTGGTCTTTATAGATATAACAAAGGTGTCTGATCTGTTCAATCTCCCACTTCTCCTAGCCATAATGCTATCCCTTGATTTCTCCCCGATGTTGTATCTTGATTTAACAGCTACTTGTCAGATAGAAGACAAGGGGTTAAATTCAACTCTGCTGTCTCAAGTCTCTCCACTATAAACATTGGCATTCCCCAGGGCTCTGTCCTTTGTCCTCTACTTTTCACTCTCTTTACTGATGACATCTCAAACATTTCTTCCACCTGCTCGCTCCTGCTTTATGCAGATGATCTGGTTCTCTATCACAGTGCGAAATCTATCTCCAACCTGAATACCACTCTCACATCCGACTACCTCATTATCTAAAACTGGCTCACTAAAAACAACCTGGTTCTAAATGCTAGTAAAGCACAGTCCATGTTATTTGGCTTTGCCACCACACTAAGGAAATGTGATAGGAAGCTAGCTATTTCCAGTGTTGATGGCTCCCTTCTAGAGAATGTTAGTTCATTCAAGTATCTTGGAATCACGCTCAACCCCTCGCTGGACCTTGACCAACACATTTCCATCACATGCAGAGCTGTAAATTCCAAAACTGGTATTGCCTATAGAACATATTATTCTTTAACCCCCTCAGCCAGAATTGCCATTGTACAGGGTATTTACTCCCTGCCCTTGCCTATGGCTCAGTGAGTTATGCTGGAGCAGCAAAAACAAATCTTCTCAAGTAAGACACCACATATAACAGTATTTGCCACTATGCCTTAGCATCTCTCTGCCTCACTCACTACTATAAGCTTTACAGTGACCTAAACTGGCCCTCCCCTTTGACCCACCAATCTCTATCCTTTGGCTGCCTTATAGATGGTATTATTCACTCTGGCGTTCCCGTCTCTCACCCTAACATGCTGACACTGGCTAATTAAGCAATAAGCCATGACAGGGTGTGGGTTATGCTGGGATTTACCATGGCTGGCATGGTTTGGCCATGAGGCCGCAGGCCGAGTGGTCAAATCCAGACCAGCAGTGGTTAAACCCAACATAACCCACACTCTGGAGTGTTTTTTTGCAATTATACAGTTGTTCCTCATTTGTTGTATTGAAAGCATTTTTTTTCTATTGTTTATTTTATTATAAATAGGATTGTTTTTGTGAAAATATGCCTACGCCAAATAAAATAGTGCACTCAGCTTATGTTTATTAACAGAAAAAAAAGTATTTTAGAAACACAACTTTTAAAATATGTAAGTTTTTGATGTCTGTATAACCTTTATTGATTCAATCACACAGAATTCTGAATTGTGAGCATTCTATTTGAAATTAACTATTGTAAAGAAAGAATGCATTAGTTTTTTTTTTTTAAATACACGAAAAAAACTCGAAACTGTAGGATTATCTGCATTTTTAATTGGGTCATATTTCTGTTATTGATTCTTGCAAATGTTCCTTTAAGTTGGTTGCTTCCATTACTTGTTTACTTGGCAGAGCTAGGTGTTGGGGAAGGTTGTCAGAACCATCATTTCTGCTGAGTAAACCTAGAAAGAAAAATATAATTAATTATGTGCTTTTTTGGGGTTGCAATTTTTATGTAAGCAAGGGTAGGTTAAATTATTTTGATTGTGCATTTTTCTGACCTGCATTCTATTTGCAGAAAAAGTTGACTATCCCATAATTGATCAGGTTGCCGAGAGACGGCATGCATGGGCGTGTCTCAGTAGGTGATTGTCATTGTCACGTGGGTATTGCATCGCCATTTTACCACTTTGGAGATATACACTGTGAGGAACGGTGCTATCAGCAGGTTTGTGCTGCAATCATCCCATTCTGGATGCATTTTCTATGTGGTTCTCTAGCATGTGGGTGTTTCTGTCATCTTCTGATTCAGGCTCATTTTGGCTCAAGAAATTGCTGTATGGATTGCCATTGCAGACTGCTTTAGTGGAGGGGGGGGGCTGAAGTCGCTTTTACTGGAAACCTCATATTTTCTTTTATCTGCTCTGTTTTCTGATCCATGGTACTGGCAGAGGTTTGTCCTGAGATAATTTGTCCCCATTTTTGGTATTCTGACAGGCTCGGACACCAATAGCTGCGAAGGGACGTTTCACTCTTGTGACCCATGATACTTATCATTTGGTGTGAATCCATACCTGGTTCACTCAGCAATGTTACTGCAGTGACACGCAATGAATGATTTGTGAAAGCTTTTGGTAATTGTGCTTCTTTAAAGATGCATGGTAACATGCCCCTGAGATAGTTTACTCCCATGGCTTCATTTGTGTACCAGATGTCGATTGTGTCAAGTATGGCCTGGTCTAATTTCTTAGGATGCAGGAACAAGGTAGGAGGGATGGGGGGGGGGCAACTTTGACAAATATTTTTTAAAACTTTGTAGATGACAGAGAGGGTCATTTGGTTGTTCAAACATACAACCTTTTGTGTGTTGTCTGGTGGGGTCATTTATTTCTTTGTGATTCTTTGTTTGCTCATTAAAAGTTTTAGTTAAGTAATGTAGTCCATCTTCAGTTGCGTTTACTTCAAAGGAATTTATGTTTAGCTGTCTGACTCCCTCATTGCTCCTGTGAGCAAAATGTAACTTTATGGACAAGTCCAGTGGCTGTATTAAGGGTGACAGCATTTGAATTTCTTATGCTGGGGAGCTCATTAATTGCTAGTGAGGTGTGAAGTTCTGCCTTATCTTTGCCCTGCTTTCTATATCATTTGACAACTGCTTTGAAAATGTTAGCTGCTGGTGTTGAAATCTGTGTCTGCTATTATGTTTATTGATCTACTCAGTGGGGGGTCATTTAGGAATCTACTGAGACCTGCCCTGAGGCTCACATAGCTACTTAACACATACTCTTTGTTATCGGTGTTTCGTACTGTGCTGCAGTATTCCCTTAATACATTGTTGAGTTCTGCTGTGGTAATTGTGGTAATTGTGGCAAAATTTACTTTAACATTTTTTTGCTGACATCAATCAGAAAACACATTAAGTGCCCACTATGTCTGTTTTTGCATTGCTTGTTTATGCCGCTGTAACTCTAGGGTAAACATTTCCTGAGTGGTTACATCTTGGTGACATTGTTGTTTTCTCCTTACAGGATTGGAAGGGCCTGCTCAGATATTGACACCCATGGAGTTTGAGTGTGGTGCAGTGGTGCTTGCTGATTCTCGGGGCCGCAGGAGAATGTTTGGCGTGTCGGCATTGAGGGCCTCAGGAATAGCAGATGGAGGAGCGGCAATGGAAGGTAAGGTTCATGGCTTACAGAGTCATTGACTGGCACCATTGACTCAAGTGACCAAAATATTTCATCAGTTTCACTTGGGTTGATGAGGTCAAAACTAGATTCCATTTTTGGTTTTGTGTGTGGCTTTAGCGAGACGCTACGTTTACCGGGAGTAGAAAATGGTGGACTTTGTGAGTAGAAATTATGTTTGGAGGTATTCACAGGTTAGGTAGCACAAGCCTGCAGCTGGCTGGCACCTCTTTCATTGGTGATTGTAGGATTTACAACACATCAGAGGTGCCAGCCAACCAATTACGATTCAGGATTTTCACATATTGTTTCTGCCCATTGTATAATCCATGTTATATCCTTCAATCAGGGGATCAAACACTTTTAAGTATACCAAGGTGCAAAACGCAAATGGGGAGCGATCCCTTTTCCCATGCTGCATCCCAATTCTGGAGCTCTCTACTGGTAGGTCTCAGGTTCTCTCAATCCCATGAAAATGTCAAAAAGATGCTACATACTCACCCAATAGCCTCTGACTTTAGCAGTTGTTTCCATCCTCCCTGATTTTCCTCTACTACCACTCTCTGCCTTTCTGCCTGTTGCCTCTTCCCACAGCTTGGTCTGTCTGTTCCAATGCTCTCTCCCTGCACTTAAAACTATGATCACCCATCACCTGCCTTCTTCTGCAACTTTGTCCTTTTTCCTCGTCTTCACCCTGTCTGTATCTGCTCCTCTTTCTAATCACTGTAGACTGTTCCATAGAATTTCTGATTTCCCTCCTTTTCCTTGTCCTATTGCACTTAGGTAGCTCACTCATAATGTGTGCTGCTCCACCTTATTTGTAATTATATCTGAAATCTGTTCATGTGTACATTTTTTGTTTAAACTTCTATGTCTTGCATATCTCTGCCCTGTTTTTACAATGTATGTTACCTGTATCCAATTTGTATTTTTCTGGTGATGTTTTGGTTAACGCAATGAGTCATACTGTATTGTCCTGTACCTTATATGTATTTGTATTTTACATAGATACATACTGTACATACATACATACATACGAAGTTGCCAGCAGATTAGGCCTAACAGTCCATCTTGTCTGCCCGATATGCAGCTCACCATTTTGACTGTTTCTCAATTGCACTCTCCCCGGTCATTCCTGAAAATAGGTATTTTTATGTCTAGTGCACTTACCCGGTTATCAAAAACAAAATAAATAAAATTAATTTATTTCAGCAAGAAAGTTAAAAATAAAGGTCAGGAATGGGTTACATCAGAACTCCTTCATTTGATGAGAAACAGGGATAACAGCTAGAAGGCATATAGGTAAACCTGTGATACTGCCACATGTTTGACGTATAAACAACTGCACAATAAATCAAAATCTCAAATTAGATGTCTGAAATGCAAATTTCTTATTCAGCTACAACAAAGTTTTGTAGGGAAAAGTGTGACATCAGCCTGGGACCTGATAAAGGAAATGTTGGGCAGAGAACAAAGGCTGACCCAGATATACTCTAGTCTGTCTCTGGCATTCAAACTAAGCCTATTGACATAGCCCAGGAATAAAATAATTTCTTTATGGGTCTATATTTTCCCAGGGATGATTTTGATTATGGTAAGAAACATTCATATCCTGGTGGTATGTCTGATTTGGGTGTGCCAAAATTTTATTTCAGAGCCCTATCCTCTCTGGGTGCATATTCATATTTAACAAAAATTAATCCAAAGCCTTTGGTTAAATTGGATGAGATTGACTATTGTCTTGCTGTGAAAATCACTGCTGACATTGTGTGTTTCCTCTTATCCAAAATTTTTATTTATTCTTTTTGTGTTGACCAGTTCTCCACAATATGAAAGAGTACAGTTGTTGTACCAGTTTATAAAGCTAGAGACCAAACATGTCCAGAGCTATCATCCAATTTCACTTTTAGCTCCCCTTGCCAATGTTTTAAAGATAATTATTTTTGAACACCTGAATGAGTATCTCATCAAGTATGATGTTGCGACACCCTCACAACATGAATTCCTTCCAGGTCACAGCACATCAATGGCCTTGATGGGGTTCAGAAAGGCAAATCATGAGGCCCTTGATAAAGGTCTCTGTACTACGGCCGTCTTTGTGGGCCACACCAAAACCTTTGATTTAGTTAACTATTCATTGCTTTTAACATCTTTTTAGCAAACTTGGATTATCATCCTAGGTTGTGGAGTGGTGTCAGAACTATATTCTGGGGTATACTCAGTGCTCTAAAATTTTCTAATATTTTGTCCCCTCCATACTCTGTTATGTTATGCTGGATTAATGTCATGGTTCAAGGTCTCAGCTGAGCAATCATGATTCAGGATTTATTCTTGTCATTGTATAATTAAACAATACTGCGCAACAGGGTGTGTGTGTTGTGCTGGGATAATGTTATGCATCAGGTGCTTGGGCACAAAGATGCAGGCCAAGTGTATCCACCACCTGAGAAGTTATGTTATTCCAGCATGACACACACCCTGAAGAGCATTACTGTGATTATACAATAGCTTGCTTTATTTTTTTAAGAAAAAAGTGAAAAATGTAGAAGATTTTATACATAACTTTTGTATGAAGGATTTTTGAATGGTGGGGAGCAGCAAGACAGCCACAACACTGCTCCTCGTTTCTCTCCCTATCCCATCTGGGAGTTTTGCTGTTCTTCTTTTTATTTGTATAGCAACTAATGCTAGTTTTAACCTAAAAACATTTATTGACCTGGCTAAAGTCGGTGGCATCCCTGAGCAGTATACAGAGAGAAATTGCTACTATTTTGCTTCTGTTTTGGAAGAGCTCAATTGGAGACGTGTGGCACTTTGTGGCATTTGGAGACCAGTGCCTGATGACCAAGCCAGAGCTCAGAGAGAGTCCTGGAAAGCTGCAGGAGTCTTTTGCACCATGGAGTGCTGAAAGGTGAGTTTTTAAACATTTACACGTATACCAACTTTGCCTTGGTGGAGCTGGGAGCTGAACTATATATCTGTTGATATTATACCACTGCTCTCATAGAGCAATTCCTTCTGTCCCAGTTACACATGTCAGGACCCCTGCCTTTGGTGAGGGTAATCAGGAGAAATTGGAGAAACTGGAGAAATGGGGGTGGAGGACCACCAGGAAAAGAATGCTGAACCCTGGATGTTCTGAATAGCAGCAGTAAAGTAGCAAAGCCGCTCTGGATTATTTGCTTAACCTTTGCTACTGTGAAAAATTGTGATAACTGGACCCTGATTTAGGGTTCTTTAATTAAAATTTGTATTTGAAAATTATTATTTCTGTAGCTTTTTCTGACATTTAAATGTTGGCTATAGTGCTACCAACCTGCTGAGAGCAGTTTATTTAAGACCCCATCGTATACATTGCTCTCATTTTGAAAACTGGAGTGGAGACATACTAAAGCACATTTTAACAAACTGAGTATCAGATTATATGGATCAGAGGCTCCTACTTCTGAGAGCCAAACAAGGGATTTGGTTGAAAAAGTGACTGCTAAAAATAAGTTTATTCTTAACCTCATGGCTAAATAATTTGTTGTTAATTCAATATTAGCTTTTGAGGGAAGCTCACTTCCCATGTATATTTATGAGCTACATAGGGAACAAACATAAGGCTGACACTGTGGCAGTATTGTGTGGTGTTGCTTAAGCTAGACAGCTGCTCATTTTGGTCCAAGACGTCCCTGAGCACCATTTGCTCAGGTAATAAACCAAACTGACTTGCGTATCAGTGGCTAATGAGAAGTTGTCTATTTGGGCCTCCTTTAAATGATTAAAACTCCAAGGTGCTAGATGTAGTTAAAGCAGAAAATGCTATGCAAGTATGTTCAATGGCTTTTTACTGATACAGAAAGTGTCATGTTAAGTATGCAAACTTAAATCTGGCCAAGTGCTGTTTGTCAATATGAGGATGCCCTACAGACTTGTCTCATGGCTTAGGTCGCAATCTCTCTTAACGCATTTCTTATATGCAAAGCAGAGTCCAGAAACTTGGGGGGAAAAATTAACTATGGTCATGGTTTGCAATGCCTTAAGGAGCCAAGCAGCTGAGTATTCAACTCTTCTCTGGGGTTTGAGGCAAATAACTGATGATTATCTATGGGTATTTATTTTATCTCAATGTATCCACAGCATTGTTATTTGTAGGGAGCATTTTGGATTTTCATCCTGAAGAGGCCCTGTGCTCTGATTGGAGGGGGTATGCACAGGAAGGCCTGGTGGACTGCACCATGGATTGGCCATATTAAACTCTCTAGGAAGATGATATCTATGGTCCTGCAGGGGAGAGTATAATTGAGTCAGATTTCGATCCATAATCAAACCTTAGATTTGTGTACAAAGCTAGATGCTCCAGTGTGGGTAATATGGGCCCTGTCCTAAGACCCTATATATCGGAGGCCTAAAAGTACAGGCTGACAGACAACGTCTGACCTGGGGGTCATATATGGGATATGAAGCAACATGTGCTGCATGGTGTCCTTTCAGACCCCCCTAAACTGGTGGGTTTAGGCTGGTAGTACAGGTTAGCTCACCTTGGGTCATTTGACAGTGGTCCATTAGCTCGGATCAGGACAGAGTGGTTTGCAGCACAAACCTGGGATCTGATTGAGTGGTGTGATATCTCTGACTCAGTTGTGCTCCCATAAGGGGCTTGTGGATGGTTCTCTGAAAAGAGGCATGCATCAGCAGGGGTGGTGAGTTTGGAGACCCTGTTTAGACTCCATTATAATAAATAACACAATCTGCTTTACTTTTGAGTCCTAATAAGATAGGTATATCAAATGAATTCCCTCACCAGAATTTTGGATAGCTTTCACTATAATTCTTTTGAGACTAGATGGATGTTCCACTTCTCTTTTTCTTTCAGAATTATATGATGCACAGTATAAATTATTTGTCAGTCCTAATATTAATGCTTTTATTTTTCATATTTTATAATGTACTTTTTATGCAATAGTTTTAATATGTTGAAATGACCATAATGTTATCATTATGGTCAATCAACAAATCTGAAACCTGAAACTTTTGTGTGGGTAGTTACGAGAAGGAAAAAAAGTCCACAGCTATTCTTACGTCCAGTAGGTGGTGCTGAAAGGAGACTGTGCCTCCCCCCCATCTTCAGCTCTCTTAGTTTCTGTCCTGAGCTAACTGCTCTGTTTCTGGTGCTGGAGTTTTTGTGCTGTCACTGCCATTTCTGTGTGCTAGGATGTTGGAGGGGGACTGGCTAAAGACAGTGATGAGTAAGTGAAAGTGATCAGCAGTACATTTTGGAATGATCATGCTTTGTTCTGGTTTGTGCTGCCAAGATGTAAGAGTATCAAACTCTCCATAAAGCACTGATGTGCTTTAATCTGTTCTTCTGGCACAGTCAGCACCTGTTTACACCAGGAGGAGAAGAAAGGACAAAAAAGTGAATCAATGAGTAGTGGTGCATGGTGTGCTTTTAACAAGCTTTTGTCAATGCCGAATGTTTGCTTGCTGGCATTGGTATTGGTAGTGTAGGAGTTAGAGAGCTGCATAATAGGAATGGCAGTGAAGTATTGAACTGAAAGCCAACCCCACCACCACCCTGCAGAGACTGACAGGCATTGGGGTGTGCCTTTGAGTCGTCAGATATAACGGCCATGCCATTTCACCACATCCTACCCTGCAGACACCCACAAGTGTCACAGTATGCCTTGGGGTCTTTGGCCCTTATGCTCACCCCATTCCATCAGGAAACATGGTGAGATGGGTGCTGTATAGGAGAATGGGGTGAACTTTGGGGCTGAAGAGTCCAAGACACACCTTGATGCCTGTCACTGGCTGCAGGGTGTGGAATGGTATGAGCATTACAGGTGAGAATCCCAAATCACACCCCTGATGTCTGTCAATCTGTACAGGGTGGGGCATTAAGGTTGGAAACCCTAACGCCTCAGGCGTTCGTAGGCATTTTCACTCCAAATTTTCAACATGGTTTTTTTGTGAACCCCACCTTATGAACAGTGGCAATATCAGTTTGTTAGCCGAAAGCTGATTTTGCACAGCAACTATGCCATTTGGCACCACATGTGCGAAAACACATTTCGAACAGGATGTGAAAAATGACAGCTGTACTGTTCATGGGGAGGTGATAAATGGCAATGTTGAAAATCTGCAGTGAAAATATTAAAAAAACTGGTGAAGTCATGAGCGTGCATAGAAAATGCACAACACACACCCATAATGCAATTAGTTTGGGGATTTTTTACAGCAGATTGTCAGCACAGGGAATTTGGAACCTACGCTCATGAACAGTGTCACTGTGATTTTCTTAATCTGTCCCGAACAGTGATTTCCCACAGCGACCACACATTTCTGTGCTGGAAGTGCGAAAACACATTTCGGCCATGGTGTGAAAAATGACAGCTGTACTGCTCATAAGGAGGTGTGATAACATGGCAATGTTGAAAATCTGGAGTGAAGATATTGAAAATTTGCAAACTTACGAGTGTGAGTAGGAACAGCGCAACGCATGCTTGTAAAACAGTCATTTTGGGGAATTTTTTCACCAAATTTTCAACATAGGTTTTTTGAGGGCCTACCTCATGAACTGTGACACTGTCATTTTGTAAATCAATCCTGAAAGGCTGTTCTGCACAGTGACCACTAAATCACCTTTTGGGCCTGAGTAACAAAATGACAGTGACAGAATTCATGAGATGGCATCCCAAAAACCCCATGTTGAAAATTTGGTGGAAAAATTCCCAAAAATGCCTGAGATATGCATCAAAGTTGAAAAACCCGTATTTATTACATTATACAGCTTACCGGCATTTCCTCAATTCATGGTCAGCTTTCAAGAGTGCAGACGTGTTCCCAGTCCAGTGAAGATTGTCACGCCAGACTCCGGAGGTAAGTATGGGGTGAGGTGGGGGTGTGGAGAGGCAGGGTGCACAGAAGGTGGGCGCGGGTGGGAGGAGGGGGGGTCAGGACAGTCAGCGAGGTAAGGTTTTTTCCTTTCAGGTACTTTTCTTTTTAAGAGGATGACACGGGACTTGTGACATGCTGGGGTGGGCTCCCAGTGTGGCAGCGGAACGCTGTTTGGGGGGTAGTGGAGCCAACAGAGGATTGGGCACCCCCGTCGGCCATATGGACTGTTACCACGTGGCACTCAGTAGTCTCTTGGGGGGAGGGTAAACAGTGGAGCCAATGGGGGATTGGGCACCCCGTTGGCCATACAGAATGTTGCCATGCTGGGGTGAGCTCCCAGTGTGGCACCTGGAACTCTGTTGGAGGGGGGAGTGCAGCAGAGCTGATGGGGGATTGGGCACCCCATCGACCATACAGTGTGTGCGTGGGGGGGATGCATGAGCACGCAATATGCGTGTGTGTGGGAGGAGTGCATGAGCAGGCATGATCTTATTGCTGCTCACTGAAGTGTAGCTCTCCCTTTCAACTGTATGGCACTGCATTTTCAACTGCTGTCATAGACAGCTGCAGCATTCATTGGTGAACTGTGGCCGCACCTGCAAACACACTGACTGCATTGGAAGACAGGGTGCCACACCTACGAAAACTCGGATGATGGCACTATGTTTCTTGCACATGCGTGCAAGCAAACATAAAAAGCATTCATTCTCACACTGCTCAGGACAGTAGCAGGGGTTGCAGTACAACTGAAACTGATTGCAATGACAGCTTCATTTTTACTTTTGATTTCTACTATGAAAAACTCCAAATGTAGCAGTCTAGCTGCCAATTTTCAAAATATTCATCCTGTTGCAACCCCCTGTTAGAGAAGGTTTGATGGTTGCATAAGATGGCTCAACTCATCAGCTTTCAGAAAAGGTATGTTGTGGTGTTCATCACATGGTAGATAATATTGAATTTTGAAGAGAAAATCTGGACAGTATAGCTGAAAAAAGATGAAACCGAGTAAATACTGAATTTCAAAAAAATTGTAAAACTGTTATATTAAACATCACATTTGTATAGTTTGGGTATTAGTTTCCAATTTTTGGAAGTTTCTAAAATAAATTTGAATAAATTGAACCTAAATGCCCATAAATAAACACAAAATATAAGTAAAACATAACATCTGATATCAATTTGTCATGCCTTATGTCCAGTAATCATGTCTAATAGCATCTTAACTAATTATGTTCTTTATTGCTCTCACCTTTCTTCTATTTGTTCAGAAATTATACCACAATTTCATTGTAATAATTGATTTTATACACTAAGGTTGCTGGCCAAGAATATGTTCATAACCAAATCTCATTCCTGAAGGCATACACTGTACACATGTAGAGAGAAACAACACATTTTCAAACAATACATTTATTTTCAGGCTGAATAGAAAGAGTGAGAAAATCCACCCCCCCCCTTACCTTGACTTGGAATTTCTGACCACAGTTTGTGCCAGGCCTAGGTTGATGAGACGTTGTTAAAGCAAGCTGAGGTTGCTCATGTGATGACATACTTTGCATTGGCAAATTGCTCATGCACTGCTGGTGCAGTTGTGGGAAGCAGAAACATTTCTGAGAGGTATACGGGACCCAATCTGGCATAGTTTTGACGACTATATGTGAAGGCATAGCGAAGAATGTCAGCAAAGCATCGTATTGTAGGTGTTGGCTCCAGTCTGGAATTTTCTCAGCTGCAATGTAATTAAGAGTGATTTGCACCTCTGTTATATATTGCTGCCAGAAATGAAATGCTGGCTAGCTGCTTTTGCCCTTGGTTAATGAACTCCTTGAAATCACCTTGTAGAGCTCTCAGCATGGCTTCAGGGTCATGAAATGCATCAGTAAAGCTTTATTTTTCTCATTCATTTCACCTTCGGTGCTATCACAGCCATTGGTTGCTGGGCATTTTTGCACTTCAGCTTAATTTGATCTATGTCCCCTGATTGTATTTTCTTCTTCTGCACCACCCAGGCGAAGAATGTTTGCCACTGTAGCTGGCACATGGCTTCAAACATTAACTTGTGGGCTAATCTACAACATTTGTAGTTTTTTCCCTGCATGATCACAGATGCATAAAGAAGCAATACAGATGAGTATGAATAGATAGGCCATTGACAGAGTAAAGGCCTATGGCATATTCATAAGGTAGAAAAAATGGGCAGACTGGATGTACCTTGTGGTCCTTATCTGCCGTTAACTTCTATGTTTCTATGCAATATTTGTTCCAAATACCTCTAACTCAACTAGCAAATCTTCAGATCCACTGTCTGCATAGCATTTGCCAATTATCTTCCAGCAGAGCTCCATGATGTGGAATCCTCCCATTCTCAAAACATGATGCTTCAGCTCCTCCCATTTACAGAAAAGGACTTCTTGGGCAATCATATACAACTGAAGGTCCAAAGTTATCACTGGGGTTTCCTAGCCCAACGTCTGCATCTTTTTCTCGATTGTTTTTAGTCCTGTGTATATAGTATCCTTATGGGTGGGAAGGCTTGGTACTACATGACTGTAACCAGTTGAGGTCTTGACTATTTCCTCTTTGAAGCTGTAGTGAAGGATTACATGAAACCTATCCCAGCTTGCTACACTTTGATCCTCTGGTTGTATGGGCTCAAACTCAAGAGTGAAGATTTTTGTGGGGCATAAACAAGCAAATACCTAGTCTCCGTTGAGCATCAAAGATGTGGATTGGTTTGTTAAAAACCAAGACTTCACATCAATTTCACCAGACAGGTGACTAAGTGGGCCTTTTCACTTGAATTGATTGGGATACTCTAGAACACCAAGGCATCTAAGTTTGCTCACAGTTTTCTCCTAATGTCAACTAATTTAGGCCTCAGTCCAATAGACACAATAGCGACTCCTAGCCAAATTGTGGACTGATATGGCTAGTCCAATATGCTTTGGTGTTTTACAGCGAGAATGTGAAGTACTGTAGATTATATCTTGGGCTACTGCTAAGACTCTTCTGTGTGCATCAGGAGTGTTTCGGATTTGTTCTGCTGGTTTACCCATCATGAGCAGACTCAGAAACTTGTACAGATCAGCAGGCACTAGGGGCTGTGCTCTTTCCAAACAAATCTCTCTACAGTCAATGCATGGGTTGGTGGAAGTCCCAGATGCTTTTCTGGAAGATGCACAAAGTGTTGTTGCTGCATGAAAAATACTGAGATTCTTATACTCATCATCAGGTAGCTCCAGGGTCTGTCTCAATTGCTTCTTCCTGGAGCTTTCTTTGAAACTCAGCAATCTTGCTGATTGCTTCTTTCAAATTTATTTTGCTACTTTACACCAGCTCCGGCTTGTTTGCTGAGTGAGGCTAAAGGAATGTAATTGAACCTTCTTAAACTTTTCAGCACAGTATGTCCCTAATTTAGCATAACCACATGTCCAAATATCCTCTATATTTTGTCAGCAGGAATGTCAAATCAAATGCCCTGCCTTGTGTTGTCATCCTGAATGTGGTTTACAAACATGTCAAATGCTCTTGTGAAGACATCAGTGCTCTCCTCTGTCTGTTCAGTGCTAGTTTCACTGGCTTGTCCAGCCTTTACCAGTAGCTGAGCTAGACAATTTCTGTGGTACTTAGCCTCTAAGGCTATGAGATCTTGGCTTTGTACCATAGTCAATAGATTTGTATTACTAAGAGACATGACTGCTAACTGAATGTTCCTTTGCATTTGAAATGATCTCACATGGAAAAGATGTAAATCACCATGTTTCTTCACACAACTGCAGATGATGCATTTGTTAGCTGCAAATGTTGTGGCTGTAAGTTTTGTTCTCTTAGCTGACTCCTGGTTGCTTGCTCCAGGCTTTTCTGAGTCTAGATGACCTGCTTGTGGATTGTGTTTGGGTCAAAGGTTTTCTTTGCTGGTGTGATTCTGATAGCACCAATGATGATAACTAATGACAACAGTAAATCCTGTCTTAACCAGCTCCCCTGATGTTTTACTGCTTCTATACGGTTCATCGTCTGCTTCTCTCATACATCTGAACAGAGTTTCTTGATTTCTGGCTTTAGCTGCATCAAGATTTTGTGAAACATCTCTGTCTTGGCAAATAATACAAATAGTTGCATAGTCTTGGTGTGATCGACACAACTTTTTTGCTGGAGATGGTACAAGTCCAATGCCTTGTGTACTTGCCATTTCCTGCAATTAAACAAAAAATATTTATAGTATATGGTTAGCCTTTGTTCTGTATAAAAATTAGCCTGCTCAAAATCCTTGTTGTGCACATTCTAAACTGTTGTGCACATTTCAAAGTGTTGTTGTGTGCATTCTGAGCAGTTGTTTAGCACAGTTCAAAGGTCCTAAACTGGTACATTCCTCATTCTCACAACACCTAGTTGATTACTAACCACCCAGTGCCACATTTGTACCTTGTAATTTGTAAAAGTCTATAAATGTAATTTCAATCATAGAACATAACAAAGAAATGGCAAGTTTTTTTCTCTAGTTTTTACATTGTGGAGGGAAAACTTCTGTGAATCCCGTTCAAAAAAAACAATATACTATATAAAATAAAATATGGGCATCCACACACAACTCGGCATGTGTTTCGATCTTGGGGCTGAGATGACAGCATGGACCTCTTAAGCTTCACTGTCGAGGTCCATATGCTGTCATTTCAACCCCTTAATGGAAACACAGCCTTGTTGTGTATGGTTGCCTATACATTATTCCCTATATATTAAACATGCAACAAATTGAAAAAGGAGAAGACGTTATTAAGTTTCCACCACCAAACAACACATATCTTTTGCACTTTTTGAGATATTGATCTCTGAGTTCCAGTTAAGCCTCTCTCATTGGCAGTGCTGGATGTCACTTTCATGGGGTAGGGGCTCAACAAAGACAGACTTGTATCTTGGTACCTGCCATTGACCTAACACCACAACGTACTTTTCCTGAAAGCTCAAGGTCATACCTAACTCATGAACATGACAAACCTTCTCTAACGGGGGGTGCAACAAAAACCTAAAATAACGCCCACTTGAAAATTGGCCGCTAGATTATAAGAGAAGTAATGTGATTTTGTATCACGTCCGGCACTGTGTATTTATTACGGACAGTTTTAGGAGTTGTTTGTGACACTGGGAGGGAGGGAGGGTTTTATATTTTAAAAAATAATGAAGTGCTGGTAAACGGCAGACCAACCATGCCAAGTGTGGGCAACTTGGGCATTGTATGTGGAGTGTTGTTTTAAATGTCATGTTGGCATGTCTGTGTGTTGGGACTTGATCTATGATGTAGTGCTGGGATAATATCAGTGGTCAAGGTCTTGGCTGACCAATCAAGAATCAGGATTTTTCTTGCCATTGTATAATATGGGAGTTCCACAGGGTCAATTCTTGGCCCCCTTTTGTTTAGTTTAACACCCTCTCAGTTTCAGTATCAGTTTATTAAAGAGGGTCTCTGGCCCAAATTAGAAGAATCGCAATTAAAATGTTTTCTTACATGTTGCCTTTTTCTTTTATATTATGTAGCTATTCACTGCGCTTCACCTCTGTGCCACAGCTGCTCCGATTCAGCCGCCAAACTGGAACATACAAACATACGAAAATGGCAGTAGAAATAGGCCTTATGGTCTGTTGAGTCTGCTCGATTGTGCAGCTTGCACCTCATTTCACAGCTGCCCCTCCCACTCCCCCCCTCCTTAGATTTGCCCTCGCCCTCACCCTGTCCCATCCCCTCTTGAAACTGCCCACCATCTTACAGGCCACCACCTCCTCTGGTAGAGTGTTCCACTTGCCCACCACCCTTTCTGTGAAGAGCTGTCAGCTTAGCTCCCTCCTGAATCTCCCCCCCTCCAGTCTGAGACTGTGCCCTCTCGTGTCCCTTCCTCTTCTTAACTGGAAGATCCCCCTCTGTTCAAGTCTCGTTCATCCCTTTCAAGTACTTAAAGGTCTCAGTCATGTCCCTCCATCTCTCCTGTCCTCCAATTAATACATATCTAGCTTGTTCAGCCTTTCCTCATAGGGATTGCCCTCCAATCCCTGGATCATCTTTGTCACTCTACGCTGCACCTCTCCAACAATCAGACATCCTTCCTCAGGTATGGAAACCAGAACTGCATGCAGTACTCCAGGTGCGGCCTGACCAGTGACCTGTACAGGGGGAGGACTATCTCCCTACTTCTGGAGGAGATTCCCCCTCACTATGCACCCCAACATCTTTTGGCCTTCACTGCTGAATTCCTACACTGAGCAGAGTTGTTCATGCTCCCCGTTATAGGTACCTCTAGGTCCTTTTCCTCCATGGGGCTACCCAACTGTACCCCTCGCAGATGATAGTCCCTCCCATGATACTTTGCTCTGAAGTGCACTACCTTGCACTTCTTAGTACTTAACCCCAGCTGCCATGTTTCTGACCATTCCTGCAGTTTAGTTAGGTCATCCTGTAGCCCCTTCAATCCCTTAATGTCATCAACCACTGCCCCCATTTTGGTGTCATCTGCAAACAGGCTGATCTTACTTCGGATCCCATGTGAGATATGTGCTATGAATAACCTGAACAACACCGGCCCCAGCATCGATCCCTATGGCACCCTGCTCATCACTGCCCTTGGTGCTGAGAGTTCCCCTCCCACTACCACCCTCTGCTGCCTATTGCTTAGCCAAACCTTTATCCATTTCACTGTCTTCGCTCCTGCCCCCACAGTTTCCAGCTTTCTCCCCAGCCTCCTGTGTGGCACAGTCAAAGGCCTTGCTGAAATCCAAATACAGGACATCCACTGCATGGCACTTGTCTAGTTCCCTTGTTGTAGTACTCAATGAGGTTGGTCTGGCAGGATCTGTCTGAGACAAACCCATGCTGATGCCCATCCTGGAATCCATTGTCCTCCAAAAAGGTCACCAACCTCTCTTTCAGGATTGTCTCCATGAGCTTCTCCACAATTGATGTGAGGCTCACTGGCCTGTAGTTTTCTGGTTCATCCTTTGGGCCACCTTTGTGGATGGGCACCACATGCACCATCCTCCAGTCCTGTGGTATGCATCCCGTGTCCAGGGAGGTATTGAACAGGTCCACTAGTGGTCCTGCCACAACCTCAGCCAGCTCCTTGAGTACCCTACAGTGAATGCCATCTGGCTCAGATGCCTTGTCCACCCTCAGTGCTCTCAGTTCTTCCAGTACCCTGTCCTCAGTAATCCTCACATCTGTCACCCCCATCCCCCCACCTACCCCAACCCTCCCTGTGGTACCTGCCCTGCTTTCTCTTGTGTGAATACAGAACAGAAGTATTCATTTAATGCCTCTGCATGATTCTTCCCTCTCTCCACCCACCCCATGCTTTTTTATCCTCACTATTTGGTCCTTGTTGTTCCTTCTTTCCCTTATGTATCTGAAGAAATACTTTCCTCCGTTTTTAATATCCTGTGTCAGCCTCAACCACCTGGAAGCCTTGTCTGCTCTGACTAGTTTGGTGGCCTTTTGGGATCTCTTCATGTACATCTCCCTGTCTTCTCTCCTCCCTGACTTTTTGAACCTCCGGAATGCCTCTCTCTTGGACCTCACCCCATCCTTCACCTCCTGAGTCATCCAGCTGGGCTTCTTTGCCCTCCCTTTCTTGCTTTGTGTTCTAGTACATGCCCCTGTAGCCTCCACTAGCCCCTTTTTTTATGACATCCCACTTCTGACTTGTGTCCCAGCCTGGCTGAATCCCCTCCAGGTGCCCCACCAAAATTTCCGCCATGTTTTTAAAGTCCGCCCACCTAAAGTCAGTCACCTTGGTGCCTGTACCCCCAGCGTCCTTCCCTATGATGAGTGTGAATCACACCGAGTAGTGATTGTCCCCCCCAGTGGGTCCTCCACCTCCAGATCCCTTACCATCTCCCCATTGGACAGTACAAGGTCCAGAGTATTTCCTATCTGAGTTGGCCTGTGGACCAACTGCATCAAGAAGCTGTCCTGAAATGCCTCTAACAGGACTTGCTCCCTTGTACTTGTGGTGGTTGGGGAACTCTAATCCATCCCAGGTAGGTTGAAGTCACCCACCATCACCATGTTACCCTTCTTGAAGACCCTTTGAATTTGCTCAAGCTCCTCCTCCTGGGGCTGTGTGGGTGGCTGTTTGTGCTTGTCTGTGTCTGTAGGTTAGTTTTTGTTCATTTACATGTTTTTCTGCTGGGAATACCTGTGCCATTCTTGCACACAACATTGGTGAAAGTCTCCTGGACTGAATTTCTACAAATCGCCATCATCAGGTATCAGCTTTTTAATTTTAAGTCAGCTTTCTTGAAGCCTCCCCAAGGAAGCATATGCTCTACAACTAGTCTTACAAACATGGTGATGCTGGGTCCTGCAACTGAATCAACATTTTCAACAGTCTCATCTGACCACTCTTAAAACAACTGCACTTGTGGACTTTAAAGAACAAAGGAATTTTAACACATTTTGTGACTGAATCAACATTTTTGTCTGACCTTTTCCAAAGGTATTGTACTTGTCTCTGAGGACTTTGAAGATCAAAGGAAACATACAGACAAAAGGATTTCACACATTGCATATGCCTACTGTCTGACCTACTCCCAAGGTATTGTACTTATCTCTGAGGACTTTGAAGAACAAAGGAAACATATAGACAAAAGGATTTTACATTGCGTATATGCCCAGGCCACAGTTTATCACCTTTCAGGAACTTTAACATATTATGTGATCCTGATCTCAACAGTACTATAGTACTTCTCTTAAACCCTCTGGCACCAAACCCTCCCAGTCTTTTTTTTTTCATTTTCTCTGTTCTTCACCATAGTGTTTAGCTATCCACCTTAGCCCACTAAAAACTGCACCCCACCACCTCCTATTGCTCGCCACCCCCGACTGCCTAGCCCACACTACTGCCTCTCCTGCCTCGCTATAAAAATGCTTTGGCTTAGTCCCCACCACCTGTTCCTGCTCACCCTCACCCTCCTTTTCCCTTTATGCCAACTCCTCCGCCTACCCTACCCCTCCACCTACTCTCACCTTTCTATACTACTACCCGAAACATTGTACCATGGCTTTTACTCTGAAGTCTTAAACAAACATCACCCAATTAATACCTGGGTGCAAAGAGCCATATTTCTAATTGGAAACTGCCACATCATTATAACTCACTAACGATCACCCTCTACTGGGACTCAGAAGACAATCCAAGCACCTTAAAAGTACAAGCAGAAACTCACTCCAACCTATTATGAACTACGAATGGCATCGCTGAAACTCCTGCTCCTCCTACTTTTAATATCTGGTGGGATACACCCAAACCCTGGTCCTGTTGCACTGAAGCCGACAAAAACAGGGAAAGTTGATAGTGATCTCTCCATTATCACTCTAAATATCTGCAGCCTCCTTCCCAAATTGGCATCTCTTCAAACTCTCGCTGGACAAAAAAACCCTGATATGCTAGCCATTGTGGAAACCTGGCTATCTCCCAGCACCCCGGATCATGCGGTCTTGCTTGAAGGCTACAATCTTTTCAGACTCAACCGGGCAAGCAAGAAAGGTGGAGGCTGTGCTATCTACATAAAGGACAACCTCTCCTGTCAACGTGGCAGCTTCAACCCCAAAAATACGCAGATGCAACTGCTCCCTATCAAACTGCTGTTTGGTGCACAAAACAAAGTTCTCACAGTGGCCGCAGTCTACATCCCTCCAAAAGACCACCGTGCCAGTATTAAGTCTGTACTTGATTTTGTTAGTCTGTAGCCCTCTGAAAATGAGCTCCTCCTCCTCGGGATTTCAACATAAACTGGCGCTCTCTGACACTGGTTTCATAAAGATGACATCCTAGCAGCAAACCTGACTCAGATGGTAACCTCCCCACCCGGAAAAGTTACAAAACTGGTACAAGCACCCTTATTGACTGGGTTCTCACAAATCACCCTGACCGGATAAAACATTAAAGTCCTCCCTGACTCCTCAGTGACCACTCCCCAGTGTCCTGTACCTGGTCTAATCAAATTTCTAAGCCACCCCACAAAGTTATAACAAGCAGGGTATTGCCTTATGGGAATCTTATCAGTTGAAAACCCATCTCTACAACAGGACTGGACGCCAATCCTTGAATCAACTGATATTAATACTGCACTAGAATACTTCATTAAATCTTTTCAACTCTGCATGCGACTTATACGCCTCAGTAAAAACGAAATCAAAGCTCTATCAAATCCATGGATTACTGCCAAACTACTTGCCGAGCTCAAGGTTCGGGACCACCTCTGGGCAGTTGCCAGAGACACAGGCTCACCTCATGATACCCTAAAATACAAGCAGGCACAAAATAGATGTACCTCACAAATTAGGCAAATGAAGAGCGCCTATTTAAAAAATGCCCTTGAATCCACCTGGGGTGATGGAAGAGCTTTTTGGGACAATATCCGAAACATGATGGGTAAACAATCAAAATCGTCACCTACCATTATGAAAGTTGATGGATCCACCACTCTTGACCCAAAGTCTATTGCAGATGCACTTAATAAGACATTCACAGACCTTAGTGGGGTCCTCCCCCCAGATTTCTTCTCGGACTTACCTGTACCTAGCCTAGTATCACAAAACACCCCTCATGACAAACCACAATTTTACTTCAAGAAAATCAAAGTGCACGAAGCACACAAGTACATAAGAAAGGCCTGCTCCAAATCCAGAACAGGTAGTGACACGCTAGATCTAAAAATCCTGTCTCTCACCCTGGATGAAGTAATTCACCCCCTTGCAAAAATTCTTAATCTGTCACTTTGCCAAAGTCAATTTCCCAACAAATGGAAATCTGCCATAGTTACGCCAGTGCACAAAGGGGGGGACAAAACCTCAACAGGAAACTATCGACCAATATCAATACTCCTTCCCCTCTCCAAAGCACTTGAACAAATAGTGGCAGACCAACTCTCTGATTACCTGGACAAATACAATCTACTCTGTAATCAACAGCACGGCTTTAGGAAAGGACATAGTACAACAACAGCCTTACTTGATTTCTCTGGAGAAGTCCACTCAGCCCTGGACAAAGGGTGCTAAACAGGTGCAGTCTTTATCGATCTTACAAAGCTTTACACAGTCCATCATGGCCTACTTACCTCCTACTTTGCCTAGGCCTGGGCTCAAGGGCCTTGTGCTTGGGTAAAAAGTTACCTGTCCAATCGGTCACAGGCTGTAATTATCTCTAATGAACCTCCGACTTCAAACCAGTTCTCTCGGTACCACAGGGATCAATTCTTGGACCGCTCCTCTTTAGCCTGTTCCTTAACTCCTCCCAGATATCTGCCAGAGAAAATAATCTGTACGCTGATGATGCTGTAATTCTCTTCCCACAAGGATCCAAACTCCTACGAAAAGCCTGCAACTTGCTTTCTCTAGTGTTGAAAGGTGGTTCTGGATAGTAAACTTGTGCTAAACCACAATAAAACAAAAGCCATGCTCTTCTCCAATCACCAAAACAAAAATAGGCATACCCACTCACTATACAAACCTCTGTGGAATTACACTGGACCAAGTAAATACTTTCAAATACCTTGGCACCACTTTTGACCAAGGGCTCACCTTTGCAACCCACATTGACAACACTGCTGAAACAGTGAATCAACGCCTTGGAATACTTTTCCAGAATCACAATTTCTAAATCAAGCGGCATTGAGAATAGCTATACAGAGTTCCATAATCTCAATCATTGACTATGGCCTTATTATTTATGGCTCAGCTACCTCCACTGCTCTAAGACGATCTCAATCACTCTAAATAAGGCCTGCGCCTCCTCACGGGCGCAAGACTGACCGCGTGTGATCTGTACTATGAATCAGGCTGGTTGAACCTATCAAATCGTCTTATTTATCTCACCTGCACAATGGCAAAAATCTATCTTGGGACTGACTCCATTATGTATTCAAAACCTACTCCGATTGAATCCTGGCTCACGACCCTCCACCAGATCTGAGCGCCAACCTTTCCTGGTTCCGAGATGCGGACTGCACAGTAACAAAGATCTTTCGCACAGGGGCTTCCAACATGGTTCAATGCGCTTAGTCCACCTACTCTATCCTCAACCTCACTTGAAGCTTTCAAATCCATGCTCTATGCCCACCTCACCACCACTAGCAACTGTGATTGCGCTAGATAAAGACTACTACTCCTCATGTCCATCCTCACATCTGAGGCCTCTTCCTCCCTGACTAATGAACCCTCTGGTACCTCTACTACTTTCTGTCTCCCACCCAAACTCACTCCCCCCCTTTTTTCCTGTCCCCTCTCACTTACTCTCCCGCTCACCACCTTTCCCTCCTCTTTAGCCTCCTTTTGGTGCCTAATGATCACCCTCTCCCTGGAAGTTTCCTTAACCTCGAAATTGTCTACTCGCTTGAACCTGTTATAGCTTGTTTTACTATGAAACTTAAAAATGTTACTGCCTTAAACTGTTAATAGTAAATTTATGATGTAACTTTCCTGTCTGGTTTTACCTGTAATGTGTATCGTGCTTTGTTAAATGTTCTTTGTGACGTGGAACCTTTGTAAAAGAGCCCTGGCTCAAAGGTATTAATTCCTAGACTAATAAACTAAACTAAACTAAACAACTCCCTGTCCAGGCCCTCTAGTTGAGCTGGTGGTCTATAAATTACCCCATCCTCAGTCTCCTGCCTTTAGAGTCCTGAAAATGCATCCATAGGGCCTCTGTCCTGCCCTCTTCCCCTTCGTCCCCTTTGTCCCTTGAACACCTTATCCCCTCCTGTACATAGATTGCCACCCCTCCATGGTCCTTTCCTTTCTGAATATCCTATACCCCGGGACCATCAACTCCCAGTCCTGGTACTGGGTGGCCCATGTTTCCATGATGGCCGCAATATCCACCCTCTTCTCTGCCAATAGGGCCTGTAACTCAGCTGAATTGTTTCTGAGGCTCCTCGCATTCAGTGAGACCACTCTCCAACCCACTCCCTTCCCCTCCCTAATCCTTCTCCCTCCTTTCTCCCCCTGTGTCCCCTTCCCTTCGCCTTCCCCATTAACTAGGGGGGTAAGCTTGTCAGGCTTCCCACTCCGGGACCCCTGTCTACCAGCTGACCACTCACCACCCCCCTTCTAGTTTAAATCATCTTTGTTTCTGCGTACTTCCTTGCTCAGGTGTAGTCTGTCCCTGGTGTGCAGGTCATTCCTGTCCCAGGTTCTACCCCAGCCACCTCCCCAAGCCATACCCCCCCTTGAGCGACACCATACCCCCAGCCAAGAATTAAACTCACCTGTCCTTCCTTTTCTTGCTGCACTCATGCAGGGTACTGGGAGTACATCTGAGAAGGCCACCGATACCCCCATCTCCTCACACAGCCTTCCCAGTTCCTTGAACCTCTCCCATACCACTTCCACTGTCCCCCCTGCTGGGTCTTTCGTACCCATGTGCACCACAACATGAGGTCTCCTCCTTCCCTTCCCTGCACATTTAAGAAGAGACTGCACCGCCCTGTCAGCAGTCAGCCCGGGTATGGATTCGACCCAGTTTCGGCTATGCCTTTCCCCATTACTGCCCCATCTGATCCTCTTCAGTATGGGATCCCCAGCACTAGAACCCCCCCCTTCATGCCTCATACCTCCCCCACCTCTTCACTATGTGCTCATTAGTAGACTCCCCCTTACCCTGCCTTTTAGTAACTCCATCCAGTCCCCTGCACCTTTCCAACCTCCTCACCTGGGCTGCATCCCCTCCCCCCGAAGATCCCTCACTATCTTCTTCCTCTCTACCCTGGGCCCCCATCCCTCTCCTGCTGTATCTCTGGCATCTATCTCACCAGCATTGCCCTTCCCCCATTACCCCGTCCCCTCCATCCACCAGTCCAACTGAGTCCCTCCCCCCTTTCCTCCTTCCTCTGTCCAACTGCTGTCACCTGGGCTGTCCCTGCCCCTATTCCCTCCTGCCCCTCTTGAAGATCCAGCGCCTCCCCTTCACCATTTCTGCCAACATTGCAAACCTGTTACCTGCCCTCTCAGTGTTGCTGAGACTTGGCTCCTACCTCCCTTCCAGAAGCTGTCCTCCATTACTAGACCCCCTAGTCATCTTGACCCCTCTTCCCCTCCTCCCTGCCTCTCCCTCTTCAGTTCTGTGTCTCCTCCTATGCCTTGGCATCATGCTACCTTGTGCTGGAGGCCATCCTGCCCGAGCTCCCCCTCTCTTCACCCTCTCCAACTCCTTACCGAGCCACTGCACTTCTCCTTCCAGCCTCCTCAGCCTATGACAAATTGGGCACCCACCTAGCATCCATAATATGCTCATCCATTCACTTCTGAATCTCCCAATGACAGCTCTCCACAGTTCATTAGCTGTCTGTGGGAAATTCAGGTGTCAAAGTAGTACTGAATGAATGCAATTCCCTAGAGTCTAGTGGCCCCCCCACCACCCCATCTTCCAAGCAAGTCCCCATAATATGGTCATTATTTCCTGGTATCCAGTGGTCCCCCACCCTCCAATCACTTGCTGCTACATCCTAACTGAATCCCCTGTTGTCTAGTGCCCCCCATCTTCCAGTCACTGTCCCTATAATAAATCAATTATTCCCTGGTGTCTAGTGTCCCCCATCCTCTGATCATCATCTCTGTAATAATGTAATGCTTCCCTGGTGTCTAGTGGCACCCCCCCCCCAGTCACCATCCCCATAATAAACTAATGATTCCCTGGTGTCTAGTGGCACCCCCCATCCTCAGTTCACTCACCTCTATAGCATAAGGAGTCCCTGGTATCCTGTGAAACTCCCCTGGCACCCATCCCACATAGCAGCATTCTCTGGCACCAGACATACCACCCTGCCACACCCCCTTACCTTAGTTGTCAGTGCCATCGGGAGACAATACAGCAACCAGCATAGCCCTCGTCTCACCACTTTGGACAGCCACCGTATGCAAGGACAGGAAGCGTGCTTTCTAGACAGTATGCACATTCCCTGTTCTTGCATATGGTGGCCAACTGACATGGTGAGAGAATGGCAGTGCCGGACACTATACCGTCTCCCCCTGGCACCAGCGACTAAGGTATGGGTGGGTGGAAGAGTGTTATGTCCAGTGCCGGAGGGGCTGCTAGATGCTAGGGAATGTTGGATCTCTTGTGGGATGTGTGCTTGGGGCCGGGTTCCACTGGACACCAGGGACTCCTTACACTATAGTGGTGAGTGATCAGAGGGTGGGGTGGGCCACTAGATACCATGGAATCATTAGTTTATTATGGTGATGGTGATTGGGGGATGGGGGATGCTTCTTACAGTAATATTGTGGGGTCACTTTAAATCTTCACAAGATTCAACAAAGTTCTGTTTTCAAAATTCTTTTATTAATTGTTCTCTTGATTGCCCTGACGTTTCACACTATGGCCCAGATATTCAAAAGAGTTGAGCCATGCGCAATATGGTTGCACCTGTGCAAGTCCGAAATTGCGCCATTCTGCGATATTCAGCAGGAGGCAGTTGCGCCCCTCAAATCATGCTGAGCAACAGCGCAATGATAATGAAGGCATGTGCAACCGAAGGGGGAGGAACCATGCATAAATGGCGCAGTGTGATATTCAATGACTTGCGCCATGCGCAATAGGGGAGCAAGCGGAAGTTGCGCCATAGCGGAAATGAGCCAAAATAAAAAGGAGAAAGGGAGAGGTGCAAGAACGCTACAGGGAAGCCACGTGAGGCAGAACTCTAGCCAGACAGACAGGGCAGGAGGCACAAACAGGGCAGGCCAGGGAAAGGGCAGTCTGAGCAGCCAGGCACAGGGAAGGTGTGGGGAGCCACACAGCACAGAGGCCAGCACAGGTAGGTGTACCCTGTGCAGGGGAAGTAGCAGCCAGGACAGCAGGGGTAATACAGCAACAGCTGCCGGGGGGGTGAACACAAGCCAGGGACATGGCCAGTGCCACCTTCCAAATGGAGGCTGTTATGAGGGGGGTGAGAAGGTGGGAAGCAGGGGGGTGTGGCCGTGGAAGGGCCCGTAGGTGGTATTCCTCCAACAGGCAGTACTGAGCCCACACCAGCTTTGAGCTGTACACTGATACTGAGACTGTGGGCCGGTACCGCCTGAATAGGGCAATTCTGAGGCGGCTCTGTGAGCTGTGCAGTGGTGTGATGCAGGCACCCACACGATGGAGCCATGTCCTGTCAGTGGAGACTAAGGTAAAAGCCTGCATGTGCTTGCTCGCCACGGGTACCTTCCAGAGACCAACTGAGGGCACCACAGGCATAACCCAGTCAGCCACGTCACGCCACCTCACCCAATTCCTCAGCGCACTGCTGCCACATGCTGCGGAGTGCATCCATTTCCCCAGCACAGCGGCAGAGCGCACAGCAAACATACAGGAGTTCCACAGGGTAGTACGTATGCCTGGCATGCTAGGGGCAATAGACTGCACCCATGTGGCCATACGCACACCACCTGGCCCCGAGGGGGCCACATACATAAATTGCAAGGGCTATGCCAGCATCAACTGCCAGGTGGTGTGCGATGCCAGGGGGTGTATAATCAATGTCTGTGCCATGCACCCTGGGGGAGCACATGATTCATTCTTCTGGCACCAGTCGGCACTGTGCCACAGATTTGAGAGTGGGAACATCCCCACTGGACACCTACTGGGTGAGTATGCAAACCACATGGACAATCATAGGGCCTGGGGGGGCCATGGCCTGAGGTGGCATGGGTAGTGGTCTACATGGCCTGGGGCAGGGTGATGCTGATCACAAAACTAACCTCCACCCTCTACACACAGGTGACAGTGGATACCCCCTCCGTCCCTGGCTGCTCACACCATACCGGCTGCCTGTGACCCCATCACAGCAACGCTACAATGAGGCACACACCACCACACGTAATGTCATGGAGTGGGTGTTCGGGATGCTGAAGGCATGTTTCCGTTGCCTGGACACCTCTGGCGGTGCCCTACAGTACAGCCCCTCAAAGGCCTGTGGGCTATTCCTGGCCTGTTGCATCCTGGACAACATGGCCAATGAATGTGGGATAGCCGTACAGGTTGAAGAGGGGGACAGCGATGGGGACACTGGTGACGATGGTGATGGGCAGCCCCCCCTTGGCCGATGGGACCCCCAACTGCTTTGGCTGGCACAGCTGCACTGGGACACCATCACGGAGGAGCACTTCAGCCAACCCAGGTAAGTCATGGGGCCATGTGCAACCACCAGTGGCTAAGACACAACCCACAAACACGCATGGACACACACCAGGGGTGCATGCCATCAAGGGAAGTGGCAGGGCACAGAAGCACACACACAATCAGGGATGGGTGAGGATTAACATGCCACATGGACGGACACACACACACACTCACACACAACGCAACAAACGTGCACAGAGGGCAGGAGGCACACTGACACAGAACGCACACCCTAGCAACACACATGTCCACAGGCCACCACGCCCACTGCCTGTCCATGTGTGTGTGTCAGATGCTGAGCACCATTGCACATTGGTGTACAGCACAATGCAGGCATCATCATGCACACGCAACTGCGGACAGCAGCCGGGAGGGTGTGCAGGTGGACTGTGTGTCCGCGTGCAGGGCCAGGTACCCACCCGTGCACTGCCCACTGAAACACACAATGCACACAGGGCAGCACCAGAGAGTAGCCACACTGGGAGACAGGCCACTCACGCGACACAGTGCCATGGCTGCCACGGATGCATGGGCAGCCCCACCGAGACCCACCAGCACTGACAGGCTGACCACTGGCCTCATGGGGTGGCATCAATGGTCCCCCAAGGGTTCCACTGCATGAAAGCGACCGTGCTCATGCAGGGGTCTGCAGCACACTGAACATGCCTGCACCAGGAGTGCTCGGGATGCCCACAGCTGAACCCGGCATCGACAGGGTGGGAGTCGCACGACGCCGGGAAGGGTGGATAGTGCACTGCGTGGTGTCCACGATGCATGGGCACCTGACTGTGTGCCCATTGTGGCCATGACAGCAATGAATGCCTGTGCATGCCTGTCAATGACAGCGGTCACATCCTCATGCAAACGGTCCATCCCTGCCAGGATCAGTGCGGTGTCCCTGCTGTGATGCTCCTCTGCCCGCTCCAGAGCCACACGCAGTGCATCCACTGACGTCGCAAACTGCATCTGCTGCTGGACCGATGCTTGCAGTAGGCAGGTGTGCTCATCCAAGAGGTCATCAGCCTCCTCGGCATCCGGTCCCTCAGGGTGTGCACGGCCCCGATGATCAGCACCCATTGAGGGTGGGTGCTGTGCACCAGGACCAGGTCTGGGCATGTCCACAGGTGGTGCACAGATGCCGCCGCTGAACCCTGTACCCCCAAGCCCATTGGGTGACTGCTGATGCTGCCCCTCCAGCTGCCACTCCCCAGGGCTCAGTGTTGCCACCACAGTGGCAGCAACAGTCCCACTGTCCTGAACAAACACCAGTGCTGCCCCATGGTGCTGACAGGCACAGCCTGGGACTGTGCTGACATGCAGGCCTCCATGGTGGCACCACCCACAGCCATGGGTGTGAAGTGCCCTGCTGTGTGGCCATCCCATGGCACACACGTGTCACTGCCCATGACGGTCGTGTCATCATCACTGGTGATGGACTCTGCACCGGCCACAGGCACAGCATGCTGGCATCCATGGATGCCAGCACGCTGGGACACCAGCAGGGCTTCCTCCACACCTGTTACAATGACATCAGTGTGGACAGCCAGGCGACCCCACTGTCGCAGTGATCCACGTATACCTGTGGAGGTGGTTGGTACCTCCTCCAACTCCAGCTGACTGTCCACAGTGGACAGGCCCACCACTGCTGAACCATGCAGATGCTCAGGATCTGTAAGGGAAAGCAAAGTCACGTTAGTGCGTGTGACCTACCCTGCCCCCCCTAGACAGACCATGACTTACCATGCAGTGATGGGCCACCACCCATCTGGAAGCCACCACCCAGAACACCCTCAATGGCACTGCGCTGCATGCTTCCAGCAAGCCTCTCCTCCTGTGGCGTCAGCTGTACCACCTCCGGTTGTCCCCCACCTGTTGCAGCACGTGTTGCCCTGATGGCAGCCACCTTCTCCTTTACCCTCCTCCTGTCCGTGCCCATCTTTTTCTTACACTCCTGCACAGAGCACTGGTGGCTGCCATGCAGGTCCACAGCATGTGCCACCTCCTCCCATGCAGCAGCACGGGCTTGAGGTGTTCCCCGCTGTCCACTGAGAAGTGGCTTTTGATCCAGGTAGGCCTTGAACAGGGCCTCAGTTTTGGCCTTTGTAAAGTTAGGCCTCCTCCTCCTCCCACCACTGTGTTCCTCCTCTTCAACAACCTGCTCAGTCATCATGTAGCCTGTAAGAATGGCAGTTGTTACCTGTGACTGTGCAGTCCCATGCATGTCCCTGAATCCACAGTCCACACTCCCAAACAGCATGCAACTCACCAATAGACTGCAGTAACCGACTATGGCCACTGCATCACATTGTCGCATTTTTATAGTGCAATCCATGCAAATGAGACAAGGAGCAACTTTAAGTAGATGAAAATTGCAGTGCCGCACCATTGAATGGCTGATTAGATGATTTGCATATGACGGCTGAATATCGCGCTGTTGCACTTTACGCAATTGTGTTGAACATGCTGAGCCAATGGTGCAGTTCTGTGGCATGCGTAGTACACCTCACTGCGCATGCCCGGGTTGCTGACCCAGGCATCTGCCATGCTGATGACATGCTGTGCACGATAGGCAATGCAGGGCATGGTCACCATTGTGCCAGTGGTGCTGTAGCGATGGTCATTACATGGCTCTGTGGCACTGGGCCATCATAGGTGCAATGGCCCAACTGCTCGGTAGTCTGCTATGGCGCTGGCACACAGGTAGCCAATCGCGGTACATGCATTGTCTTCCAATGGTGCTGTGCGTGGCTATGCGCCAGAGACCCTTGACCCTGTGCCCAACCTTTGCCCCCTAGGCACCATGTGTCAGGCATGGGTGCACCTCTATCACGCTGTTCGGTAACAGCGCGATAGGGAATGGCAGTGCTGTACTGCGCAGCATCTACACGTGGGGAGCTGTGCTGCAGAGCGCCACATTGCCTACTATAACTGTCAGGATGGCACGCAGAGGAGCAGCGCAGTGGTTTGCCATTGAGTTGGTGAATCTGGTGGCAATTGTTGAGCCACACCATGGGCCTCTCTTTGGGGAGGCACCCGTGGACAGGGCCAGGACCCAGGTGTGGCAGGAGGTAGCCACCTCCCTGGAGGAGGCCACCGGATGGGGGAGGAGCACAGAGCAGTGCAGGCACCGCTATTGGGACCTGCCGAGGAGGGAGCTGGAGCTACTGGCACGACTGTGGGCACGTGCCAGGAGGGGCATGGTGCCACATCCAGGTAGGGGTTCTGTCAACACACTTTTATTGTCCATATGGGTAACAGTGTTGTATGTGCCCAGCACATTGGGGAGGGACTGTCTGGGGTTGGCTGTGGTGGTGTTCACAGGGTGTGGGGTGGGTGGGTCTGGCTGGGTGGGAGGGCACACACCTTGGGGCAGGTGGACTTTGCTTGGATTGTACTGATGTTCTTCTCTCCTTGTTTTCCCCACAGGCCCGGACAAATGCCGCAGGTTGAGAGAGGAGCGGCAGAGGGAGGAGGATGGTGCAGCCAGGCGGGGCGAGGGCCATCACTGCCCACCTGACTGGCCCGATGAGGGTGAGTGCCATACATCCATGATTACTATTGCATGCTATGTGAGAGGGTGGGCAGCAGGGCATGGCCACCATTCATCGACACTACTGCCATGCACGCAACTTGTTACAGTCAACACTGTCCAGTGGAAATGCATGTCTGGGAGTGCATCAATGGCGGTCCATGCATGCACCAGGCGCATGGTTGTGCCACTGCCTTTGCACTACATAGCCATGTCACTAAATGGCCACGGTGGTGCTGTGCATGACTTGGCCGATGGGTGTGTGCAGCATTCCTCATGGCTGTATGTGCCTGGGTGGGCAGGTCCTGTGGACGTGATCACTGTGGGTGGTCACACACCATCACAGTGGTATGTCCCATGGCCGTATTCCATGCACAGTGGGCAGGCTGTATGGGGTTGTGCATTCACACCTATTGACTGTGCTCCCTTGTCCAAGGTACCCACCATCTACAGGACATCAGGGAGGCTGTGAGGGAACTGCTACTGCTGGCCCGGGAATCACTGGAAATCCTCAGGTGATTGGATAGCACCGGGGTACTGAGGAGGCACAGAGGCTGGAGGAGTCTCAGCACAGAACAGCACTCCCACTAGGGATCTCTCAGTCCCTGAATTCCCCTACCCCCCTGGACCCACCCTCACACCCCTCCTTTCCCATCCCATTTGTCCACCCCTGCCCCCTACCTGCCTCCACCTTGTTTGTGGCCTCCCAACCTTGTATATAGTTTTGTATTCTTGTAAATAGTTGAATTTTATATTTGTGCAATACATTTGATTTTGATATGAATACTGTGGTGGTCTCTGATTTGCAGCGGGCTATAGGTGCTCAGCTGCAGTGGTGTGCATGGTGTCAGGGGTGCTGCAGTCATGGGTGTGTGTGTGTCCTTGTGGAGGTGACTATGGTGTGGGGGTAGCTATCAGTCAGTGTCTGTGGTGTGTATGTTGTGCCCTGCGCACTGGATGACTGTGTGCAGTGGTCCATGGCATGTGCTCTGTGTTCATGGCACACCCATCGGCCCGTCCATGGCCTGTGCAGCTGACACACATGCATGTCTGTGACCTGCACGGTCCGCTGGCATGTCAGTGGTGGCAGTACCTGCAGGGCAGCCACTGTACCCGTCACTTTGCTGGGTTGCCCCTGTCACTGGTGTGGTGCACGCCTGGCTCGGGTGGCACTGTGGGCACCACAGTCGTTGTCCCACCTCCATGCTGTGCCTTGCGTGTGTTGCAGGGGATGTGCCCCACTGTCTTTGACTTGTGCTCCGGGCGACTGCTGGTGGTGTATGGGTTCACAATGCCTGTGCAGGGTGGCTGGCACTCCAGTGCCATGGAGGACTGTGGGTTGTGTGTACACAGCATACATGGGCCCACAATGGGGGCTTGGTTGCCCCACCACTGTGTCCCTGTGTTGGTGTGCCCTTGGGTATGGGTGAGTGTCTGTCCATGCACTGTGTGGCATCCAGTGTGGTGCATGCTTCCATGCACCACTGTGGGTGGCTGTGCTGGCTGTTGTGGCCAGTGGTGGGTCAGGGTGTGTCACTGGTATACTGTGCAGGGTACTGTACCACTGGTGGTGGTGTCAAGGGCACACCCTGTCCCGTGTGGGGTACCTCTTGTGCCGATGCATGGTTGGTCTCTCAGCAGTACCTCGGGGGGACTGTGCATGGTGGCACTGTGTCTGCTGTTGTTGCATTGCCGTGTGCTGCCACCCACTGATGGGTGCTCATGGTGGGGCTGGCTTGCATGGTTCTATGGTGCACAGGGTTGCAGTGTCACAGTGGGGATGGTGACATGCATGGGGTTTCCTGCAGTGGTGGTCACTGCTCATAGGGGGGTGTCTGGGGGTCATGGTACAGGGTGTGTTCTGCACTGGGGGGGATGGTGTGGCACGGGGTGGTCTGCCCTCCTTGTGTGCCAGTCACAGCTAGCCGGTAGGTGTGATGGGGCACCATGGCCTGGCTGTGGGTTGTTTGCTTGTCTCCATGGGCCAGTGGTTATTCCAGCCCTCCCCCAGTTGTGCAGTGCTTGGGGTGTGGCTGAACGATGTCTGTTCTGCTGTGTGTTCCTGTGCCCATCTGTGGCATTGGTGGTGGGCCCCTACCTCCCTGGTTCTGCAGTTACATTGCTCTGCTGCTGGGGGGCTCCCTGGTTGTGCTATGGCACCTCTGGACTGCTCAGCTGAACATCCCTTATTGCGCTATGGTGCATCAGATCTGCTCAGCTTCCCCTCCCTAGTTGCACTATGGCGCAGGTGGTGTGATATTCAGTCGTCGGCTGTAGGCGCAATTTAGCCTGCTCCATTTTTGAATATTGCATCTCTTGCGCATGGGCGTAATAGACTTGCGTTTGCTCCTGCTATTAAGCACTTTTTGTGCACAGTTTGAATATCTGGGCCTATGTGTTTTTTCAAAGGGCTTTATATACTTCTGAAATTAATTTCAAAAATATATTTTAAGTATACATTCATATACATCATATTTACATATAAATTCTTTTAATAGATATGTTTTTTTCTAAACAGGTAAATTAAATTATTTACCAAACAATTATTCTTGAATTTCTATTATTTTTTTAACACTTTCAGAGGTTTTCATGGCATTCAGTTTTCTTGCCTAAATAAATAAATTATGTTTAGTCTGCAGTCACTGTTATTTTTACCACCACCAGATATTTATTTCACCAAAACAAGGTTTTAAAACTGCTCATTTTGAGTCTGACTGACCCCATTGCCATGAAGTATGCAGCTTAAACCACAGCTATGTGTCCTTTTATTCCTTTTTCTACTTTAGGTTCAGTAGCTGTATAAAAACATTATCTGTTTATCTTAGTTCCATGTTTTATGACAGTTTTTTATTATTTTCAAACTCCCTTTAAAGTATTAAGCACTTTTTACCTTGCAACTGATTTCAGCGTTCTCGCTCCCTGTAAGAAGATTTTTGGATACCTCGGAGGATGCAATATAAAAACAAATAAAGACAATTTCCCCAGGACCTTCCTTTTTTTGATGAAACTTTTTTGCATGGGATGGTGGATGCCACTAGACACCAGGGAAGCATTACATTATTATGGGGATGGTGATCTGAAGATGGGGAAGCACTAGACACCAGGGAATAAGTACATTATTATGGGGACAGTGATTGGTGGGTTGGGGAGGGGCCACTAGACATCAAGGCAGCAGTACATTATTGCGGGGCTGGTGATCAGAGGATGGCAGGGCCACTAGACACCAGGCAATCATTACATTATTGCAGGGACAGAGATTGGAGGTCAAGAGGGCTACTAGGCACCAGGGAAATATTACATTATTACACAGATGGTGACCGGAGGGGGGGCACTAGACACCAGGGAATACTTCATTACTTATGAGGACTGCTGTGTGCAGTAGCAGGCATCACAATTCAGGATCAAGAGCATATGTCACATCCTGAGCTGTGCAGTCACTGACACAATTGAAGCATAGCGTGGTTACTTCCTGGTTTGCCAGTTCTTTAAATCAATTTATTTATTTAACCATGGATTTAGCAATTTGAAGACCTATGCATTTTGGCTATTGCTGGTATCATCTAACAGAGGCACTTATACTGGTATGGCATTGGGAGTCCCTCTTTAAGTAGTATGCATAAAATATTTAGTTTATCACATACAAAATTAGACATAAAAACTTTAAAATCTTGACAGAGAACTCTGAAACAATATTGTTTCTAGCAGTAACAATCACTGAGATCATTTTATGTTGGGCAAAGGACATAATGTGTAAACAATGCAGTAGGATAAATATGAACACCATGGTCGCAAAATAACATATAATCTATCATTTTATTTTTATAAGCATTATTGAAAACACTAGCTACAGTACATTCACCCATTTATCTATTGCCTTTTCCAGTAAGAGGCAAACAAAGATTAAACAACTAGCTATTTGTTTTGTATATGGATTGCATTTACAGAAGGAAATTTTATTTAGACGTCTAACTCTTCAGCTTAAATATTTATCTCCAGCTAGAAGTCCAATATGGAACACAAAGTAAGCATTACTATTGTATGTGTTTCTCTCTCACAGAATGTTAAATCTCTCTCTTCTTTCCTAAAATTTTTCAAGTTACTATACAGTTTAATATTAAATTTATCTGCTAATTTCCGATATTCTAGTTGAAAAAAAGTTATCTACTAACCATTGAATTGCTATTGCTACATAGTTAGTGTTTTCAGTAGCATAATTATCCCATACTTAAACTTCCTTCAATGTTCAGTTAAGCCTCCAAAACCAAAACTTTTGATCAAGCTTGCATTTACTTTCTGACCAGCATTTGAAGAGTCTTCTATCTTGTTCTGAGGACACCATTTTTTCCCCATAAGCTTACATCTTTCATCTGGGCTAGTAGGGCTATTGATTTTAAATTAGACTCATTTCTCAGCAGGGCAGTAGACATGTAATTTTGGAGATAAAAAATATGTCTTTATAAAACATTCTGTATTGCCTCGTATTCCTTTTATCTTTTAATGAAAGCACATAGTTATGAGCCATACAGAAGTATTCTGTTGACTCTGGCATTACAGCCCATCTAAGTATATACAAGAGTTCCCTTCAAAGTTTGTACTAAAACACAAGATTCCCTTTAGGACTTGTATCACTTTTTAGTTAATATGTCCTATATAGTGTTTCCAAGTCATAGCTGAATCAATGCATATCCCTAAATAAGTGTAAGCATGTAAAAACTCCAAATTGACACCCCCATTCTCCACAGTCTGTTTACTTTTTTTTCCAAGCACTAACATTTTGGATTTGTCAGGATTTAACTTTAAACCTAGCCCATTTAAATGATCAATTGAGGAGTCAATGAACATAGAAATATGTCATCTATGTACATTAAGTGACCAGTTACACTGTCAGAAACCTCCAGAGGAAATGTATCTATTGTATTTAGTGCTTTGTATAATGTTTCCATGTAGCACAAGCAAGCACCCTTGCTAAAGAGCTAATAAGTTGTTATCTATCCCCTGGTTTTCTAATATTTCCCAAAGTATTGTCTATTTACATTGTCAAACGCTGAACTTCAATCCAAACAAGCAACTTACAGAGAACCTCTCTTCACCATTGTGTATTCTCACTTAGGTTATTTAAGACATACCAATTCATCATGGTACCTAGGACCTCCCAAAAGCCCATTTGTGAGTGAGTTAATAACTGATTTTCCTTCACCCATAATTCTAAATGGGAAACAATAATACAGGTATACATTTTTAAACCAATGCATAGCAATGAAATCCATCAATAGTTGTTTGGATTAGATACATTTCTTGTTTTATAAAGTGGAATGATCAGACCATTTTCCCATTATTTAGGTAACTTCTTCACTGAATGTATTAAGTTAAACAGATACATCAGTATCCAAGCTCTCCATTCCGGATAAGCCAGGAATAATTTGGCCACTAAGCAATCTACACCTTGGGCTATATGTTTTTTGTGTGCAATAATAGCATTATAGACTTCAGATTCAGTTAAAACAATTAGGATATAATAATTAGATTCACAGCACAATACCGTATCTCGTGGCTTAATAGTAGCATCCCCTCTGCATTTCTCCTGGAAAAAAAATTGCTGCCATGCTTAGGAATTTATGACAGAGATAGTATTATATTGTTTATTATTAGTTCCAAATGCAACCAGATCCCAAAAGCCTTGGCTGTCCTTATCATTTATTGCAGCCTTCAAAGTTTGCCATAATTTTGCTTTGTTGCTTTTTTAAAATAATTTTAACAAATTCCCATAGTATATCTTAACTATTCTGAAGGCCTTCTTTTGTTCATGATCTAATGACTCTCTGGCAACTATACCAAAAGTATATACAGTATTTTTAATTTGTCTTCAGTCCTTATAAAACCATCTCTTATAATTTGTTGATTTACTACCAGAGGATAGTCTGTTTTCATGTGATAGTTTGATTTCAAAATATCGATTATTGAGTAATGAATATCAAAACTAATTGTAATATCTTAGGTTTATATATCATGAGCATGACTCCTTTTATTACATAGCAATGTAGATGAAAAACCTATGTTTTCTAATATTTCATTTATTCTACTTGTTGAATGGGGCATTTTTTATTTCTAATAATCATGTTCTCATCCACCTCTCTCAACAACTGTTTCATCATTCCCTCAAATCTCTTCCCCTTTAACTTCATCAGTAAAGTTATAGGAAGATGATCATGTTCCCAGATTGCAAGTATCTTAAATTTCACTTTTTTATCAAAAGAGAAAACATCAATTAAACATAAGTCCAAAACACTGTCATCATACAATGATGGGAATATAATTTCACTCTTTCTGTCACCAGAAGTTCATCCATTTGCTATGCTCAGAAAATTATGGGCAATACATTATAATAACTGAAGATCTTTCCTGTTAACTTTTGTGTCTTTAGAGCTTTGAACAGGGATGTTCTATGTTACTTGCATTAAAATCCCCATAAAATATGTTGTAGCACATTATAATCAGACTGTAATTTAATAATTAATTGTCCCAATAACTGATTTGCACCATGCCTTTGAGACCTTGTGGCGACTGAAGTGATATCTACATTGATAATTACAAATTTTACATTTGTCCTTGAAGAAATTGCTACATGGTGAAAACACGGGTAATCAATATTCAGTATTTCACTGTTATGAAAATGAACAGTTGACACCAGAGTTGCTAAAACTCCCTTAGCTCTCCTAAATCTGCTTTTTGTTTTTGAGAGGGGCTTCATTTTCACAGCAGGTACAACCTTCAATAACAAGCTTCTTTCCCCACAACCAGGTTTCTTGTAACTGGATTATGTAATACTGACACAACTGATTCATCCAGCCCCAGTCTTCTAATTTTGATATTATACCAGCAACGTTCTTGATAATAAAACCCGTATTGTTTTTAGGTTTCCGGTAGAGTCACTCTGAGTTTAGAGTTATTGTACTGTTTGTTTTAGCATTACTAGCTGAACTAGATAACTTACTCATCAAACTGATGTCAACTTGTGATTCATTCAATGAGTATTTTTCTTGTACCACCTTACTATTTATCCTAACACCCTTTTGTTTTCTGTACCTTATCTTTTCCTGTTGTCTCCTCATTGAAAACTCACTATCTTCTGCCACTGAATGAACACATTCTATTGGTTTAACATATTCCATGATCAATTTCTGATATTTATCTGTTGTTTCTCTTTAATTAATCTTACTTTTATATAATTATTTTGACCCTGTTTTGTAGGCATTCTGATTTTCCCTGTTTGTAATATCCAAATTATCCATGTCTCCACTTTTTAAAAAAAAGTAATCTCCAGTATGGCCCCAAAGTCCCTAAATCATGTTTTAGTATTTAAAATTGCTACATGGTGAAAACATGGTAACGGATATTCAGCATTTCACTTTTACGAAAATGAACAGTTGACACTAGGGTTGCTAAAACTTCCTTAGCTCTCCTAAATCTGTTTTTTTGGGGGGTCGGGTGGGGGGCTTCATTTTCCCAGCAGGTACAGCCTTCAATAGGAAACTTCTTTCCCCACAACCAGGTTTCCTGTAAATGGATTATGTAATATTGACACAACTGATTCACCCAGCCCCAGTCTTCTAATTTTGATGTTAGACGAGCAACATTCTAGATAATAAAACCCATATTGTTTCCAGGTTTCTGGTAAAGTCACTCTTAGTTTAGAATTATTGTACTGTCTATATTAGCATTATCCAATCCACAGTAGTTTCTGTCACTCACTAACCCATAAGAGGGACACAAAATAAATAATGCAGGCTTGTAGCTTTCACATTTAAACTGTTTAATATCTGAATTACCCATGTCTCCACTTCTTAAAAAAGATAATATCCAGTACAGCCCAAAGTCCCTAAATCCTGTTTTAGCATTTAAAACCACTTTCCTGGTCCTGTTAAAATTCAGTGCAAAACAGAGCATTCCTTTCATATCCCCTTTTTTATATCTGTAAACAGAGCATATATCTACCTAATTAAAAGACTTTCCAGTCTTTCCTTTACAAACATTATATGTTAATATTTTCAAAATCATCCTGCTTTCATTTCCTGATTTTGAGATACCCTTAATGTATACTGTTGGCAATCTGTTTCCTTTTTCAATCTGTTTTATTTTTTCATTCAGGTTTTTGTTTTTGCATACATGATTGTGTAATGTTAAAAGAGATCTCTGATTCATCATTACTTTCTATAGGATGTTTTATTACCTTTTGCCCCTTCTGGATTTATTAAGAAGAGTCTCTTTTCTCAAACATTTTTCCAGGATAATTTTTAGCTCCAGCATCATAGCTGTAAGCACCTATTTGGTCATGTGTGCTATTTATTTCTATCCAGTCACGTTCAAAGGTACATTCAGTGGGAGTGATTCAGCTGCATGATGTCACTGATGATGTCATGATAGGGCTTGTGGTTTTGGCATTGGGTTTCAGATCTACACAAGCCTGTGTTCAATCCCCAGTGCATGACATTTTATTTCTTTTTCACTACAATTTAGGTAGTATAAAATAAATTGTTACAGTTCATTATTAATGTTAGTGATAGAGTTTCAGCAAGGTTTGAAGTTTTATATTGCTGATAATATAAAAAGCTCCAACTGAGACTTTTAGGTTTACATGCAACTTGGAAAACATCACAGTACTTCAGACCGGCAGATTGTTCATTACTAAAATCCGCTCTAGCAGTGTGGGGGGAGCAGCACTCACTGTTGGATGTCCTTTGATACAGCATGCATTTCCTGTTAAGAAACTTTAGTACAGTGGTAATGCTAATGGGTACCAAGCAGTAATAGGTAGGGGGGATGGGTTTTGATCACCAGAGCACAGCATTTTTTGTTCATTCTCATTACAATTGTAGTACTATGAGAGAAATTGTTTGTTGTTGATAGAGTTTCAGCAAGGTTTAAAGTTCTATAATGCTGATAACTTGAAATGTTCCAACTGAGACATTGAGGTCTGAATGCAACTTGGAAAACTTTGCTTCAAATTGACAGACTGTGTATTACTAAAATCCATTGCAGCTGTATGTATTTGGGGGGCAGGGGAGGGTCTGTGCTCACTGCTGGAAATCTTTTGTGACAGGATGCAATTCCAGTCAAAGAACCTTAGTATAGTGGTACAACTACAGGCTACCAAGCACTAGTGGTTAGGGGAGCCTGGGTTTGATCCTCAGTGCAGAAAATTATTTTTCTTTCTCACTACAATTTATGTAGTATGAGAGAAATTATTAGTTGTCATTGCTGATGTTAGTCATAGACTTTTAGTGAGGTTTAAAGTTCTATATTGTTAATAACTTAAAAGGTTCCAGCTGAGACATTGAGTTTCAATGCAACTTGGGAAACATTACATCAAACTGACAAAATATCATGCCAACTCCAGAGGCTCTAGTGCAGGAACTGATCAGATTAAACATTCTGAGTTTGTGTACGGTGTGTAGTATGCTTGTTTTTGAGATGTGCAGTACATCTGCACATGTGTGCATGCATGGATATATCTGTATTATGTAGCAGTGTTTAGCACATGTATATGTCTTTTACTGTACAAAAATGACACATCCTTGGTGCCTCACAGTACCATTGGTACTTTGATTTCTTTTATCTCTACTCTGTGGGAAGTGACATTAGTGTCTTCATTACAGTTTACATTACTTTTGCCTTTCCCTTCACTTTTTTATTATTCTTTCCCTTATCCTGAAGATCTCTCACCAAACTTTGAGTTTCCATACCATCTTTTTCCACTATATGTTCCATAGTCTCCTTAATTGTCTCTCTCCTACATTCAGCTACCCTGTTATCTGATCAAAAGTCTGCACATTGTCATTAGCTGATTTTTATTCTCTCCCTGTCATACTGTTTTCTATTGAGAGTTTTAATAAGGAAACCATTTGGCTCAGATAGTCATTGTTTTTCTTTATTTCCATTTTAATCTCATGCAGAACTAGATATAACATTTGTAGCTCAGTTACACAATGCTCATGTTATTTGTCTGAGCAATCCAAAAAGGAATAATTTTTTATGGCTGTGGGTAGGGCCTACAGCCATCTTGTTGTCTGTAGCTGGAAAAATGGAGTATCGTGGAACAGATATTTTGGAGTGTTCAGTGTATCCTTCCACATCTACAAATCACTATACCAATTGAAATAAAATACTCTCTTCTTTTTGTTTAGAATGTTGAAGCCATAACTCCAAGCTGCTTATCAGATGGCCATTAGGAAACTGAAACAGCCTGTTAAATATTGTTTGCCTATTAAACTGGAGATTTGTTTACCCCCTTCAAAATGTAACAATTTGTACATTTAAATACTTAGCATTTAGACATGTTCTTGCTACAAGCTTCAGTTGGGCAAGTATTGTCTTTTCAAGAAAGATTTATACCTCATAATGTCACCATTTCCCAGAAAATCTAAAAAGATTTACAATGTTTTAACCTCTTAAAACACTATTGATTAGCACTGTCTCAGGCATATGCTAGGTCTTCTGTGAAGTATCCAGGCGAAATATATAGCAATCAGCAGATATTTTTTACTATGCTTTTTGGAAAAAAAATATGTTGAGCTACAGCCAAAACACACACACACACACACACACATATACTGTACTCACCATCATCATGGACACAACATTCAAAATAAATACTGCAATCTAATACGTTATAAAACAATAAATAAACTGTTCATTTATATCAGTGAACACAGTGAAGTTCAGTTTACATTTATTATGTCCTCTTTGGAAACTTCTATTATTAAAACACATTAAATGTACAGTTTACTAAATATTGACCTTGGGATAACTCTTGAATGACTCCTAAATAAGTTTTAAGCCATTCTCTTTATGGGAGGTCAAGATCTGATCTGTGCAAAAGGTCAAGTGCTATTTTGTTCATATTTTGTTTTACAAATTTTCACAGTAAAAGTGTGGAGAAATACAAAAGTATGTGCAACTAATCTCCTATGCATTTTGAACTTGGAGAGAAGCTAATATTTGCACAAAATCAAACTCAAAGTTTATACAGTTTTTGTTCTAAAGTAATTTTATTCTAAGTCTTATTGGACTATTGATGAACTGAGCAAATAAATGTTTAGATAACACAAATTGAAGACTCCAGGATTGGGAGATCATTAAAATTGCAAAAGGTCAAATTATGAAACCTTAAATGAACTCATTAAGACCATTCTTCTTAGTGTGTAATTATAATGAATTAAAGCCATTTGAATATAGACCTACAATTATACAACCATTGTGATACATATTTTTAGGATCAGAGGAATGGTGCAAGGCAGCCAAAATTGTGGTGATCTCACTGCTTCAATGCTTCAGTGTGTGAGGGTCAAACCAAAAAGAACCATATTAAAAGTGTCTACCTTCTTGAATAAACAAAAAACAATTAGATTTTATTATATTTGATTTAACCTGAAAATACAAAATAGCAATAAGGAAGTAAAACAATCAAGATGAGATTTCAGCGTTCTCCAACCATACATTGAAGCCCAGCCATAATAAAGGCTTCTTCTTCAAAGCAATTACATTTTATATTGATATATTTAATATTCTGTATCTAAGTAGACACTAGAGAAAAAGTTTAATGGGTGTTTGAAAACAAGCAAATGCAACCAGACACAAAAGGAAGTCAAAAGAGAGTATTGATTGCGGGGGCTAGTAACAAGTCAAAGAGCTCGCTTGACCACTCCAATGGGGGCCATCCACCAACACTACTGATCATTGGTGGGCACTGGTAGCAGAGGAGGAGCTGGGCAAGTGCTGCAAGCAGTCATTGTAGGAGGAGGAGGGGGCAGATGACAGGCTGTCTGCCATAGTTCAGCTCTTGTTTTAAATCCCTGGTGGTTCCTGAGTGGCTATAGTAATGATCTGTGCAGCAGCCACCCCATCTGTAGGGATTAAGGGGACTCAGTTAGCTGTCCTGTTGTATTCAGGCAGGCTCAAGCTCCATTACAGCAACAGGTTCGACTGGAGCCCCAGACCTCCAACTCTGCTACTTGTACAGGACTGACCACTTGAGAGTTAAGTATCCTTGTTGCTTGCACAGGAAGTGGGAGGGGTAATGGTTGGTGTTCATTTTTGTGCTTGGGAAGGCAGGGGAGTTGGCTGGATTAGGAGGAGTGCCTTTAAGTGTAAGCATTGCATGTGCCTGAACTGTTGTGAATTGCATGGGCTTAGGCAGGGGGGTGTTCAGGGTGTTCAACACCCCCCCCCCAAAAAATTAATTCAGAAAATTTCAAATTTCAGTTTTTTATTTTCAGGTTGGCTCAGGCTCAGCTGCTAAAAAACTCAGTGTCTCAGCAGTCTCCATAGTGGTTGGAGCTGACTGCAACACAGTGTGCATGCACAGAACCATTGATGTCTAAGGGAGATAGAGACATCATTAACAGAGAGAGCAGGAGAAGCCTGGTGAGACAGACTAGTAAGCGTGCTACTGTGCTGCATCATCTGTACAGTGCCGAGCAAGTTGTGGTGCCCTGTTGAATGTCGTGGTGGTAGACTGGAACAGTGTGCTGCTCTTCTCTAGCCTCAGTTGAACTGTGGGAGAACTTGAAGTATGGTCTACTAGAGAAAGAACTGACCCATTCAGTGCCGAGCTGTAAGTAACATGCGGCGCAGCTTCTTGACTGTGCTGGACGCTGGCTGGACTGGTGGCGTGGTCAGAAGAGAAGACAGGAGAGGCTGAGGAAAAATTTGCCTTTGCCTAGTGGCCTGTAGTCCTGTCTTGGGAAGGGAGTGACTGGTAAGGAAAGCAAACAGGAGGATAATCAGCAGAAAAGTGGTGAGTGGAGAAAAGAATAAAGATTGATTCGGGGGTGGATTCTCTCATTCAGAGAGGTGGCGAGGGGTATTGGCACCATCTGCCAGGGTAACCCACTCATTACATCTCAACTGCTCCAATGTTCTGCCCAAGTTGGAGCTTATCATCTGGAGTGGGAATAGGTGTTGATAGGCAGATACCTGACTGACATCTTTGTCTCTGGCTGTTGCAGAGTGCTCCCATGTGCATAGGTGGAATGGGGTTAGGAGTACTCTCTTTATGCAGAGGTGGGATGGTGGTAATGGAGGAGTGATGCAAATATGTGGAGGAGTCCCCATGTGTAGGAGTGGGATGGATGGGGAGCAATGCTCCCCATGTAGGGGCAGTGGGGTGAAAGGGTGTAATGCTCCCCATGTACAGAGCTGATATGAAGTGGAAGGAAAGCTCTCCATGTGTGGAGGTTGCATGGAGGGGGAGGAGTTCACCATATATGCAGGTGGTAGGATGCAGTGGGAGATGTACGCTCCATGTGGGAGAGTTGAAATGTAGTGGGAGAAGCACTGGAGGGGTCAGGGGATGAGTGCTCACAATTTATGGAGGTGGGATGGAGGTGGAGCAATGATACCTATGTGTGGAGATAGAATGGGGGAACAGTGCTTTCCATGTTCAAGTTCAAGTTTATTGAGAAGGGGTAAAATCCATTGAGCAAGCTCATTTACAAGGAGGTCCCGTGTACAAGCAATGATAAAGGCAATACATGGTGTGAGATACAAAAAGTAAGGACACAAAATATAAATTAAAGCAATTTTCTTTACATTAGTATATACAATATGTACAATGTTGCATTACACAAGGACTGAGGCCAAATGTGATTACATAAGGCACTATGTCCACCATGTGGAAGAGGGATGGAGAAGAGAATTGCTCCTCATATGCTTAGGAGGCATGGAGAGGGAGGAGTGCTCTCTTTGTACAAATGTGTAATGGAGGGGGAGGAGTGCTCCCCATGTGTGAAGGTGGGATGGAGGGGGAAACAGTCACTTAATGGCCATCATCCTAGACCCCATTCCATCCTGTGTGTGTGAAACTTTTTGGAATGGGCACAGTTTAAGATGGGGCAGATGTGCAATCCACATCGCTTCTCTGGCTACTGTAAAGTATTGGGTTGATAGGTGGAGGTGCAAGAGGGGGCACCAGTCACTCAGGAACACCTACCCCCTCACCCACCCCGCAGAGTGGGAACAGATGAGGAGGGGCAGATACAAGATCCACGTTTTTATATCTCAGTACCTCAGAGTGCTCTCTATGTGTAGAGCATATTAGGTGAGAAAGCCTCTGGCTGAAGCAGAGTGTTCTGCAAGTGTATAGGTGTGGTATAGGGCGAGGAAGTGCCAGTCACCCAAAGCCCACTCCAAGCTTCATGCTAGCTCTGGTTGAGCAGGGACTGGTATGAAGGGGCAGATGTGCAACTTGCATCTCTATCTCTGGCTGCTGCAGGGTGCTACCCTTCTGTGGAGGTGGGATGGGGATGGGGCATCATTCTCCCATAGCCACATGACTGCAGCATACTCAATGCCAGTTCCAGCTTTCATGGAACTCGGATGGGTGAAGATGGACAGATGTGTGAACCACATCTGGCATTGGCTCCGGCAGAGTGCTCCTAATGTGCAGGAGGTGGAATGGAAGGAGAAAATGCTTCATATGTGCAGAAATGTGGAAAGATGTGTTGGGTGCTAATGGCCTCGGGCCAACCAGTGGATCTGGACTGCAACCCAATTTCCACCCACCTGGCACCCACCAGGCTAGATAGAAACAGATGTGGCATGGCAAATGTACAACTCACATTTCTGTCTCTGGCTGGGGCAGTCAATGTGCAGTGATAGGACGGTTGTGGAGGGGGGCACCAATCACCAACTACTGCCAGGCCACAAGCCACTATTTACCTTGGGCTGCCAACCTGGAGGTCACCTTGTCACTGTGCCAACCTGTGTGGAGTGGGACGGGTGTGGAGGGGAAGATGAGTAACCTACATCAGTCTGTGTCTACTGCAGATTGTTCCATATGTGCTGATGTGAGCTGGAGGTGTAGGGGGCAGCAACTACCCAGGGGTGCCCATCCAGTGCTCTCCCTACACTGTGCAAGTCAATGTGAAGGAGCAGATATGTGACCCACATATTTGTCTCTGGCTCTGTCTTGGTGCTCCTTTAGTGCAGTGGTGGAATAGATGCACCAAGTTTATTTTACACTGTGTCTTTCCTGGTCTCTCACTCACTCTCTAATGTCTGCTCCCCCATGGTGAAAGGAAAACTCTGCAGCACTGCTCTCTGTCCCGGTCATGGCACTCTTGCTGCCACTTTCTTTGACTCTCTTTATGTGCTGTCTGCTTACACTGAGCTTCAGCAAGACAAACAGTGAGTCAGATTGACAGCAAGGCGCCAGAAGAGTGAGCAGAAATAAAAATGGAGGTCAACTGAACTCGGGCTCACACTGTACCCCACTTCTCTGTTTGGGGGGGGGGTCATTATCTCTGACTGGAACAGATTGGACCTGCACAGATATGCCACACTGAAAGTGGCTCATCGCTGTTGCTGTGTCTCTCTCAGGGGGTGGGGGGAGTAGACTCTGCTAGGGGACAGGCCACCCACTAAATGAATGTTGGTTCAGGTGCAGGTCTGGGAGCCACCGGTTATCTCGGTTGTGGTCACTACATTGCACTGCCCCCAATTTCACACTGCCAAGGTGATGCTGCAATAGTGACAGCCTGTAACCTGGTGATCACTCTCATCCCGTTTACCCACCACATCTCAGCATGTTACTGTCACTATTTGGGGCTTTCTCTCTGCTCTGTCCCTGACACTGGTACAACTCACCATCTCTTTCGATTCTGTGCTCTCTTTCGGGGGCGGGGCACTGCTGACTCTCCTTCTCAGTGTTTGTCCTTGCAGGCCATGTCTCTCTCTCCCTGCCATTCAGGGTTAAGCTATAACTCTGCAGGCAATGCTGCCTCAACTCTCAGCACTCTGAGGCAGCATGAGCACTAGAAGATCCACAGGATGTACCATCCACAGTGGGTACCATCACAGAGAGCAGTGCTCAGGCTGGGCATTGTGGCACACATGAAGCACTGGAGAGAAAGGAGCTCAGGGACAAGAACAATCATTGTCATTCATACAGAGACACAAACAAGTTCAACATGGATGTCTGTCTGGGGAAGGAAAAATAATAGTTATTTGTTCTTTACTGCTAGGACTGTTTACTGCCTATGGCACAGAGAGTGGGGGATGCAGTGTATGGCTGGGTACCCGGACAGCTGCAGGATGGGTGAGGAGACAAGCAGTAAGGTCAGTAAGTGCATGAATGAAAGGAATGAAGTGCTCTCATTTGAGCACTTTATTTCTTTCAACTAGAGAAGGGCTTCCAGCTGCGAAACTGTGACTGGTGTCACAGTCTGGTTGCAAGCTCATTGGTCTACCAGAGACAAGCCCACTGTAGATTGCTGTGCATTGGAATCGTCCCTGACACACCTCTGAAATGTCATTCTACCACAAGATGTTTTTTGCATATGTGCAAGGAAACATAAAAAATGATAAAGAATTTAGATTAGTGACTACTCTCATTTGAAAGGCATTTTTGTCCTGAACACAAAAATGTAAAATAATGCCCTCGGGGTACAGAATTCCAGGGGCAGAGTACACATGGGTGGAATAGTATCGACAACATTAAGAAAACACACATTCAAAAAAAAAAAAGCTTTTACGTACAGTTGATTACTGTTTAACAGTATTTTGCATCTATGGCTGCCACTGTACATCTGTTGCAAACCCATAATGGCGTTCCTCACTTGAAACAAAAGGAGAAGGGGTGGAGGCCATAATGACACCTTGTTTTTGTGTTAAAGGGGTCAGTTTCTTTACAGCAAAAACAAGGAAAGGCATCATTTCTAAAATGTGCAGATGAGCATGGGGTGACTTTTTTTTCCAGATCATGCCACCACTGACAGCTACCATTTCAAGACTGCTACTACCCCCACCTAATACAATCGGGGGGAAACCAAAAGTAATCTACCAGCACTGAGATCAATATGGTTAAGGCACATTTGCCAGAAATGACTGCTTAGAAAAGAATGAGAAAGTGAATGTGATGATGCACAAGTCCCAGACCAGATCTCTAGTTTGTTAATAGACTCCTGCTGAGTCTGATTTGTATGGCTGCATGGGCCAAGCTCCATGGATGTTATGCTATCATCAGATTTGAATAACAGCACTATGGAAGCACGTAACCAGACTGCTGTCTGATGTGCTGTCACAGTGCTCTGACATAGTTTCCAGTGATGCTGTTTATGCTGCCCTTCCCCTCCACGGGCCGCATAAATACACCCACTTCCTGGCGCACTACTTTTCTGTTCTGGAACTGCAGTACTGATGGCCACCGTGTGCAACATGGTGATGTTGACTTAAACTGTACAAGCATCATTATCGTGAATACATAATTATGTCAGCATCACCGTGTTGTGCAGGGCTGACTACAGGGCAAGCTTCACATGTGCGAGTATCACACGTGTGTAGTACTGTAATTGCTGCAGTATTACTTATGTCTGACTCAGGTGCAGTAAAAACACTGCATATCCTTTTCCTCACTCTTGCCGCTCCTTCAAGCTCTCCACAGCCATAGCAACTCTGAATAGAGTTTGTTTATACTATGGGTTATGTTTTCACTACAGTTACTATCCTCTTTCTGCCATGTATGTGATATGCTGGGTGGTCTTTGTGATGGCTGGTTCAAACTGAGGCAGTCTACCTAAGGAGAAATCAAATTCTCAGAATCAACGAAAATAGATTTCTTTCCCAGGACACTCAAACTAGATTTAATTGGAGTTTCCCCTGGTGGGAATAGTGAAGCATTTGGGTTTAAAACTACATGATGCTTAGGACTCGCTGCCAATTCCTTATTCCCATGACTGTGCTTATATACATGGGGCCAGATTCTATAGGCACCCCTATGCATGTCGAAAGTTGCAACATGCCAGGGGTGCAGTTGTGCCAAGGACCCTGCACCCGATTCTATAAGGGGCAGTGTCTCCACGGCTAAGTCCTGTGAATTGTGACATTCCCTCAGGTATGCCAAATGAAGGACGTACCTATGGGGCATGTATCAAACCACATTCACAGTCCTGAAAGGTGCAAATGCCCCCCCATGCACCTTTCCCGATAATGCAACAATTTGCCCCACTGGGCTTCATATGCCCCCCAATGCCCCGATCGCTGACATGCACAAGAATAAGCCACATAGGGCTGAGCATTTCCCCTCTGCTCCAAACCTGATCCCTGAACTGCTGCAAATAGCAACCCCGTGCCATGCAATACCCAACAATCCCTGGTAGTCTAGTGGCCCCAGACCCCCCACCTGATAATGCCAGACCACCCCACTCCCACCCCTTCCCAGCCAGTGACTGGCACAACCCTCCTTTCACCTCCGCCACCAGCCACCAACTGAGCCCCATCCATGTGCATACTAATGTACAGTACATAGTATGCACTCAAGTCATTTATTGAGCGTGCACTATCTACTGTTCAGTAGTAAGCGCATGGATGGGGCTCAATCAGTGGCTGGCGGCAGGGGTGTGAGGAGGGTTGTGCCAGTTGCCAGCTTGATAGGGGTGGGGGAGGGGGTTGTTTGGCAATACTGGGGGGCCACTAGACTACCAGGGATTGTTGGATATTGCATTGCACGGGGGTTGCTATTTGCAGCAAACCGATGATTGGGGTTTGGTGCGGGCAGGACATGCTCAGCCCTGTAGGGCTTATTCTCATGCAATTCAAGGATTGGGGCATTGGGAGGCATACTAAGCCCTTCGGGGCTTACGATTGATGATACCAGGGATCGGGGCATTTGGGAGACATAGGAAGCCCCTCTGGGATTACTAATCACTGTGTCAGGGATCGGGGCATACCAAGCCCTTCAGGGCCAACAAATGACTGTATTGGGGTACAGAACATTTGGAGGACATGCTATGCCTTGTGGGGCTGTTTTTACACATCTCAGGGAAGGGGCACTGGGAGGCATGCTGAGCCCTGCAGGGCATTGGTGGGGGAGTGTGACATGTCCTCTGGGGATGGGATGGGGGCACAATGCCACAGTCCCCAGAGGGAGTAATTATAGTTACACCAACGACAACCTGGTGCAGCTGTACTTTGGTGGATGTCCTCCAGGGGTTGTTAGAGAATAGTGCCCTGGGGGACTTTGTTGCTGCCTTTCCAGAATAGTGCACAACTGCTGCCATAAACCCCCTAGCACCATATCGCAGGGAGTTTAGGGTGTAACTGGTGGCTAAAGTACACTTTGGTGCAAGCATCCTGTGGCATGTCGCAGGCTGCTTTGTAGAATACCAATTGTCTGAACTGCTGGCATAACTTGCTACTTGCGCCATTTTTTGGGCATAAGTCAAGTTACACCAGGTATAAGCTTTTGAGAATTGGGCCCATGATCTTTATTTTCTTGTTGTAATTGTTGTTCCTGCATAACCTTTTTGAGGTTTCTCCCTTTCATTGGTTTTATACAGTACCACTGATCTGTTTTTCACTGGGTTTCAGTGTTTTCAAATGAATTTTCCAGCTCTTTAATTTCTAGCTGTAGATGGGCATCCATATTTTCTGGTAGAGAATCACCCTTCCCTAACTGGGGATGATGTAGTTGTTGGTACTAAGGAGCCTTGGATTCTAACTATCCCTTTAGAGCCAACAAGGTCTAGCTGTGTACCATAGGCAAGGCCCTCAGTTCTCTGCGAAACAGTTGACCTAAGTTCTGTGGCATGGAGTCTGAACTTCTGTGACACCATTCGGCCTACTTCCATGGTAGTAAGAAAAGTTGTGCACCACATAAATAAAGTGACGATCCAGGCTCGTTCCCAAACCTGGGCCATCAGTGTCATGAGTGGTGGCACTGCCTCTGTGCCATAGGGCTGGCCTCTGAAGTAGTGGAGATATTTCAAGACAGACAAAAATGCCTCTGAAGCTCACCCCCTATAGCCTAGCACATGCAAACAAAAGAGGCACAAATCACATGTAAGATGAAGTATTTATTACAATCTCATACTTACAGTGCAGTATAAGTGCTAAAGTGCTGGACAAGGTGCTACCCCCAGGTCTGTAGGTCTGTAACAAACACCCAGTGGTGTTTCATTCTCTATACAGAGCATTATCAAGGGTGAATAAGTTCATTCAGGAAAGTCACTTAAATAGTGCATTATAATTTACGTAAATGTGACGTTAATATGTAGCCATTAATTCTATCAGTAAAGTGTAAATACATTAATAGGGATCAAGAAACCGGTCACTAATAGATAAATAGATGCAAGCACTGAAAAAAATGTTGGTTCCTGCAGACCATAATGCGCCAAATAGTGACTTTCCACTAAAGCAGTCTTGATCTAAAGTCCATCCTCATCAACACCCAATGATCTTGAAAAGGAAGAGCTTACAGATAGTCAATAATTTCCATTGCTAATGCAATTTAACCACATCTAAAATAACTTTCATAAATTTAAAGAGAATTAAGTTTATTGAAAAGTCCATACAGCCTATGTCATCAGCAGCTTTGAAACTTGTTTCATTGGTCCACTCCTGGGCTCTGATTGGCTAGTACTCATTCCAGAGTGGAACATTAACTTTCAATAGATGCCCAGGAAATAAAAAGTGCCAGTCCCACCTGACCTGATTACCAATATCATGGTGCCATGGAATTCTAAGTAATTTCTAGGCACCATGTTTTATTCTCGCTTAGTGAGACACCAGTTACTGACTACCCCCCCCCACATTCCTCTTCACACTCCCTTCTTGCAGTTTTCAAATAAAATAAAAGTTTATTCAACACAGTGCTGTTACATAGTGCCTGAATCATCTTATCAGGTCAACCACTCATCATCCAGCTCTCCTCCTCTGTCCTTCCAGCTGTCTGCAGCAAAGAGCAGCAACTCATCCCACTTAGCGATCAAGAGCTTTCGTATGTATAAAAAAAATCCTGCCATGTTGTTGTTTTATTTTTCTTAGCAAGTGATACCCCCCACCCTGACTCAGTCAGTAGGCACAAGAACAGCAGTAGTCACATTAAACAGAACGACACCCCCCCAATGATTTGCTGTCTACTCACACCTAACTGCACCACTGGCAAAAAAAGTGAACAGATGACAAAAGCTCCATCGGGGTCTGATGGCTTCGACTATAGCTAGTTGCCTTCTGTGCAGCCACCAGTCACACCTTCACTGGCTGCTGCTGCCACTGCTTGTTTCTTTCCACATCTTATTAGGGGGAAAAATCACAGCACCGTTACTGTCAGAAGTGCCAGTGCTTACCTTAGGTTAACAGTAGTGTGGTGCTCATGCTTATCTCTCAGTTCTGCCCAGCCATTCATTTCAATCGCAATAACAAAACAAAAAACAAAAAAAGAAAACATTTTCCACAACTGCACAGACAGCCACAAAGTAGTAAGTACACAACTTCACACGAGTACTGCTATGGGGTGCAGCTGGAGTGGAGGGACCGCAACTATCAACACAACCTGACTCTCAAAAACATCAGTGCCCTCTACTGGTTATTCTCTACTAGTAGTGGGACTACTTTCCAGTAAAATCTGATTTAAATAATTTTAAGCAATTTTTTTAATCTTTTAAAACATTTACATTTTTTTCTAAAAAATACTCTGTACAGCCCAGTTTCTAAGTGCAAGATATTGGGCTATACTGGACCTTCCAGGAGCTATAAGGACCTCCGCCTGCAGCATTGGGTCTCATTACACCCCTGGGAAGTCCGGTATAGCCCAATATCACCCACCCTGTTGGGTATTATTGCTTACATAAAGTACCATTATCACTTTGTTGTTATTGTTTTTTAAGATTTTTACCCCAGAATTTCAACATAGTCTTTTCATGAGCCCAGTAGATGAAATATTTCAAATTCTGCCTGAAAGATTATTTTGTAGAGTGGTTGCAAAATCACCTTTTGGTCCAGACTGGAAAAATGTCACCTACCTTGTTCATAAGGTGGGGTCCCAAAAAGGATATGTTGAAAATTTGGTGGAATAATATTGAACAATTGCAAAGTTATGAGTGAACTGTGAAATATTTCAACATCTACTCATAACTTGGTCATTTTACCATATTTGTCTGCCAGATTTTCAACATGGTCTTCTGATGACCTCACCTAATGAACACAATAAGTGAACATTTTCAAATTCTGCTTGAAAGTTGATTTTGCAGAGTGACTGTGATCACCTTTCAGGTCAGATATGAAAAAAGTCTCCTACCTTGTTCACGAGATGGGGACCAAAAAAGCCATGTAAAAAAAAAAAGGCCAAATTTTAAGCAAAAGTTCAAAGCACATTAGAAATACACTGACTGCACCTACCTTGTTTCTTCTGTACACAGTTGTGGTTCCAGGAAGAGGACGTGTTTCCATCACATAGTTGATCTATGGTGTTGGATGGAGTTTATGTGAGTGAGGGTTGTGGGGGTGTTGGAAGGTGGGTGCTGAGTGGGAGTTTGGGGTGGGTGGGGTGGGGGGCTTTGTCTGCTACAAAGACATTGATGGACAGTTTTCTGATTTTCAGGTATATAAAAAAAACTACTACTAGCCTAACGTAGGAGGGGGCCAGTGAGACTACTGCTAATATTTAAATAAAGGGAGAGGGGAATGCACACAATAAGGACAATAAGGCTGAACTTTAGTCTGCTATCATGTAGAATCTCAGGGGGATCACATATTTTGTGATGTGGGGTACATTACAGGGGTATTTACTATCAAGGAAAGGTGGGGGAAGGGAAAGCTAGTGGGACGATACAAATACTGAATATGGACCTCCCTCATGCTGGGTCCAGCACCAAATCTGAGACTGCAGTACTGTAAGGGGCAATATGCCCTATGAGGTGATTTAATCTGGAAGGTGTTAGGAGTCATTGCTGAGGAAGAGCTGTCCTCCCTCAGTGGTGAGGAAACCCACCCAGAATTTTACAGCAAATTCGATTAAGCTGCATGGTAAAGCTAAGAGACCACCATTTTTCCCTGGTTGGAACTTTCCTTGAGTGGCTTGACTAGTGCAGAGGGGAAGTGCATACATAATTGTTAGTGGCCTTCACCACTGCAAAGAAGTTCAAACTTCAATCCCTTCCAAAATATGGGCCATTGCTGCAAGCCCCACAATGTCTCCAACGCACTAGTCTCCAGTTCTCAACACCGAATATCTGACTGGCAGAATTTAATAATTATATATCACTGCTGATGCAGATCTATCATTTGCAATAGCAATCCCTTCTGACTGCTGTTATAGCCCAAAGACTATAACTAGAGACTATTCCCCACATCACATTTTTGAAGTTAGTCGTTTAAATCATGTACCAGTGCTCTTGCAGTCATCCATGAATTCCACTGATTTTTCCACAGCCATGGAACTGTGGTAAACTAAGGGCCTTTTTATAAGGGAGAAGTCACTGTGGAGAATAAAAATGACATCTGGGCAAACAGTGTGTCACAGTCCATCTGGGTTGAGGTAATGAAAAGGGGAAGGGATGACCTGTTACTGTGGATGTGTGCTGCAGTGCTCCAAACAGTGCATTATGAGAACAGCTCATTTGGATGAAGTGGTGACCCTGGAATACCTCAGTCTTCCAGGAACTGACTGAAGTCTCAGGTAGGCCAATGGTAGGGCAAAGACTGGGTTTCTATTCACTGTCAAGGACTGCTTCCTAAAGCAGCATGTCCAATATGAGACTAGATTTGAGGTCAGACATAACCTTGTTCTAAGCGGTGGGAATGGTGTCATTTCCAGTGTGAACATGAAGGAGACAGAGGCAGTGACCAAACCAGGTAACCTTCTCCCTGATAAAAAGACTAAGTCCTAAGTCATGAGACCCCATCATTTCAGAAAGGTGGGCTTTGCCAAAATGAAAGATGTGGTGTTTAAGTGTCTGGAGCAGCTGTATTATACTTGTAATATGATGCACATCTGAAATTAATTAAAAAAGATGCCCAATGCTGCTGTAGAGGTCTGCATTCCTGTACATAATAAAGGTTAAGGGGCCAAGAAATGGTCCCTGACTCAAAAGAGACCAAAGGCACTGATCCTAAACAGAACAAACGTCTATTGATGCTGTAAAGAGATGGATCAGACAGTAATACAGAGCTGAACTGAGTGACTACAAGGCAAGAATGAAGAACACCACCAAGGGACTGTAAACTAGGATAGCAGTAGGAGCTGCAAACAACACCAAAGCCTTTTTCAGTATACAAGTGGAAGGAGAAAGTTGATGGATGGGACTGGACCTCTGAAAACAGGGGTAAAGGAGGAGAACCTATAAGACAGTCAAGGATGATGGCTGAGATGCTGAATGAATATTTAACAGTGATGTTCACCAAGGGGCACTGCAGGGAGGGAGGTGCACACTGGGAGGGCCCATATCATTCAAAGTTACCCTTATGTGATCTATAGACTTTACACCTGCTTTGGTAGCTGACTACCAGATGAAGATCAACCTACTGAAGATTTATCACAAGGTATGAGCAACATACACCCCAGGATTACAGTAGAGATACAAGAACAATTGATGGGGCTGTATGAAGTAATCTTTCAGGAATCTATCGAGACAGATGTGGAACTAGAAGCCTGGAAAGTAGCGGCCAATGGGATCCTCATCTTCCAAAAGGGGACAGGGTCAGAAACCAGCAACCATAGGCTGTTCAACATGATATTAATTCTGGGCAAGTTTCTGGAAGTCATTATCTAAGAAAGATTAATAAAGCATGTGGTTGAAGTCAAGGTTCTTGGCCCTCTCAGCATGGCTTTATGAAAGGAAAAGTATGTAAAAACAACCTAGTCACCTCCTGTGAGGTGTGACCGGAGATATAGACAGGGGCACAGAAAAAGTCATGGTCTATCTGGACTTTGGCAAGGCCTTTGACCCTGGCGCATACACTTCTGGGCAAAGTACAATAGTGAGGTATACAATGAGGTACCCACAAGGAGCATTGATAACTGGCTTGGGGAAGGAAGCAGAGGGTTGTTGTGGAAAGGCACTACTTCAAGTAAAGATGTGCAGTAAGTGGCATCCATCACAGACTGGTGGTGAGCCACTGCATTTTTTATCAACAGTCATAAAGCTTGGATCTTCAACAGGCTGCTTAGGTTCACTAATGATATTAAGATGGCCAGGGTGGTGGGTTTTCTTAAGGATGGGACCAACTTCTGGAGAACCTGAACAAGCTGGGTAATTGGTCTAACTCATGAAGTATCAAATTCAGTTTAGCCACATACAAGGTGCTACTCATTGAGCAAAAACACAGAGGTAGGACTTACATGCTGTATGGGGCTCCTCTTGCTTCAGTGAAAGGGGAACAGTCAATGAAGATCATTTATTTATTTATTTAGTTTTTGTTGACTGGATAAGTGTACTAGACAAATTCTGCCTATTTTCAGGCACGACCTGGGGGAGGGGGATACAGATGAATGCCAACTGACTTTGAACCAGATTAAGCTGTTGGTGGTATTTTTAGTGAACAATAAACAAGGGATTGGATTATGACAAGCAGTGCATGACTGCAGTAAAGAGTATCTTGGAAACCTGGGGGGGGAATTAAAATGGGGGGACAAACAGGGCAGGCCATTCAACTTGCCACCTAACATGTCCCATGACAGATCCTATCTGAATTACTCCATACAGTTCTGGGATTCTCAATAAAAAACAGACATTGAGGCAGTCAAGAGGTTGCAATACATGGCCACCACAATTATCAGGGGTATGGAAGACAAAAGCTTTGAGGAGGTGCTGGTAGCCCTTAAGATCTTTTTGTTAGAAAAAAGGAGTCTGAGTGGGGATATGGTCTCAGTGTTTTACATACTAAAGGGTATGGACAAGACTGAGCAGACAGAGATGTTGGATCTGGTCCCTCCAGCAGGACACAAGAACAACCCCAATCTTAAAAGTAGTAAATCCAGTGGTAATATTGGGAAGCACTTATTCTCCCAGAGGGTGGTGAATCCGTCGAACCAAGAGATAGTTGGCACAAAGTCAATACATGCCTTTAAGGTAAGTCTGGACAAATTTCTTCTTGCCAAGGTCATCACTGGATATCCAGCATAGCAAAGTGGATAGGAAAACCCTTCAGATTAGTATGTTTGCACAATGAGAGGGCTTTAAGCCCAAGAATCAATGAGCGGAGCAACAAAGTCACTCCCCCATCGGGCTTAAAAGGTCACCAATCCTGGGCCTCACCAGGATTTATTTTTCATTGCCACCGGAGATTCCGCTCCTCGTTCCTCTCCTGTTTCCTGCATTGTCTCTATGTCTTGGCGGCACCTCCGTCTGTCCATTCTTCTTCCCTGCTTTCTGTTTCCTGGTTTCTGCCAGTTCCTTTGTGGATCCTTCCAGTGATACCATTTCTGCTTGTCTGTTGCTGCTACGTCTGGGTCGGCACCTCTGGGGTGTGACATCCCCTGCCTTGCCAGCTTTCACTGCTCGCATTTTGTTTTGCCGTCCTTGCAGTTTTGTTCTGCTGCTGTTCCTCCCTCCCCTGTGTCTCTGTTCCTCCTTCTGCTGCTCTCATGGCCACTGGGTCGTGTTGCTCAGTTCCTCTCATCTCCTCGCCCCCAGTCTGTTGCTTTGGTGGCCGACTCTTCCCATCCATTGGCTGCCGTCCTTTCATCGTTTGACCTCAGCTTTCTGGCATGATTGCTGCTTCAGACTGCTGTGTGCTTGCTTCTTCCTAAACACAGGGCTGGTCACAGCGATCCCCTCTTTTCATATTGGTGCTCCTGTTTCTTCTGTCTCTCTCCTCCCGCTCGAGACTCTGCTACTTCGTTCCTTGCTGAACCCCTTGTTCCCTCCTGCTCGACTCCTGCAGCTGCACCTAGTGTTCACACTTCAGGTATGTTGTGGTACTTCTCCTGCTCTCTGTTCCTGCAACTTCTGTCCTCCTCAATTGGTGGCTTCTGCCTTCCATCCTGCCGCCCCCTCAACACTCCTTGTGGGCTCCCTCCCTATCTCGGTGCTCCTCTTCTCAGCTTGTGCACCTTTTCATTTCTTTTCCATCCTCAGTTCATGTCTCCTCTCAGCCTTAGCTTCCATACCTCTTATCCTCTCCGTATTGTGCATTTCCAGGATAGCATGTCTAGGAATTGTGGGCCACTTATAGTTCATGATTCGGATTGTTTCTGTTTACTTAGTTTAATGTTTCCCAGTTTGTGTGTCCAGAACCAGCTCTAACATTATTAAGGACATCTGTAAAGCTCTATGGAGCAAGGGTAACTCTTAGTGTGCATATCATAGCGCTATGCAAAGTTCATAGCAGTTGAGGGGTATGTTTCTGTGTGTGATGGTCTGATGCTGCACAAATCAAAAAGTCACAACCATTCATTTTGGGGCATCTTTCCTTCTTGTGTACCTGCTCCAAACCTCATGTTTCGGCATTGTGGAGCTGTTGCTGTCACTGCCTGCATGGAATCCTCCATGCCTCTGCTAGTGGGTTTGTGGCAGCTCATGCCAGGCTCTGTGTCTTATCTGGACCTTTTTCAATGTGTGGTCTGCTCTCCCTGGGTCCTACGCTACCCTATATACTTCCCCGCCTCATCGACCTCCTTCGCTCTGTGTGACCTCCTCCTTGAATCCACCCTCTGGGTCTCCTCATTCACACATCGCCTTCTCTAGCCTGCTTTCTTGACCACAGGGTCAAAAACTTCTTCTGAAGTTAGTAATCAAGCTTATTCAGAGGTCAAAGGGCTTGACAATATACTGGTATTTGAAGAAATAACAGTGGAATTAGTGAAATGAATTATTAAAGTTGAATATTGCAAAAGCTAGTGGTTTGGATAATGTTTCACCTAAATTGTTAAAATATGCGGCTCCAATTATAGCTTATCCTTTAGCATATCTATTCAATACATCTTTAAATACAGGTGAATATCCACTGGCCTGGAAACAGTCTAAGGTTATACCTATCTTTAAGGGAGGAAGTAGAGTAGATATGGATAACTATAGACCTATTTCTCTTTTGTCTCATGTATCTAAAGTATTTGAAAGATTAGTGGTAGTACAATTGAAGAAACATTTGGATTCCACTGGGTTAATGAATGACATGCAGTCTGACTTTGGAAATCATATAGTACAACCTCAGCACTTGCTAAAGTGCTGGGGGATATGCAGGCAGCCCTGGACGGGAGGACACTAGTGGGGGCCATTTTTGTGGATTTATCTAAGGCTTTTGATTCCTTGGACCACGGTGTCCTCCTGTCCAGGGCTGCATCTATGGGGATGGTGGGTCTGAGTGAAAAATGGTTGGAGTCATATTTGTTGAACAGGAGTCAAAGGGTAACATTGGGGGGTCAGGATTCAGGGTTTTTGCCTGTTGGATCGGGGGTCCCCCAGGGTTCCATCCTTGGACCTTTGTTGTTTAATATGTATATAAATGGGCTGTCTTTTTTGGATTCAGAAATAAAGTATCATCTTTATGCTGATGATACTATTATTTACACCTCACATGAATCCATTAAGGTGATTCAAAAAAGGCTTCAGTTAGCCTTTGATGATCTGCAAACTTTTTTAAAGGATAGCAGGTTGACTCTGAATGTGAAGAAGACACAGTCCATGTTGATACATCGGAAAAGTGAATGGTTGGGAGACATGGCCCTGGGATTGGTTACCTTTGGGGGGGCCCCGATCCAGCAGGCAAATATGTATAAATATTTGGGTCTTTGGATAGATGACTCTTTGTGTTGGAATATACATATTGAGAAATTAGTAGGGAGCCTAAATAGAAGAATAGGGGCTCTTTATAGGGTTCGATCATTAATGAGTAAGGAGGTGAGGGAAAAAGTGATAAATACAATGGTTATCCCCATGATTGATTATGGGGATATATTCTATTCTTGTGGGAGAAAGCAGGATTTAAGAAAGTTGGAAGTAAATTATAATAATTTGGCCAGATTTATATTGGGGGTTCCTAGATTAACACATAGCTGTGTACTTTATGACCAATTAAATTGGTTGACACTTTATGAACATAGTAATGAACATGTGCTAGCCTTTATTTATAAAGGATTGCAGGGGAAATATCCACAGTATGTGGCAGAACATTTGATAAATAGGGATAAAATGGCTTCTTTGAGATATTGTAAAGCACCTAGCTTAGAATTGCCTAATTGTAATCTAGAGATAGGACGACAATCCTTGTATTATAGAGGAGCCATGAGTTGGAATGCAATTCCTACATCTTTGTTTATGTCGGATGTGAAAAATCATTGGTCTCTGATTCAACATTGGTATCGTACCAGTTCTCGACAAAAAAGGCAATGTTGTGATTTATAAAGGATATTTTATGTCCTAGGAGGATATAAATTTTTTGTACTGTGTAATTTAAGATGTATGTATGTAATTGTGTGTTGTATGGAAAATCAGTATTGTATGTGTTGTAACATTTTCCTTTTTTATTGTATATTAATGTTGGGATCTCGTTGAAAATGAGCTTCGCTCAATCGAGAATATCCTTTATTCATTTTTAATATGAATAAAAACATTTTACTACTACTACTACTACTACAGGGTATCCTTTCTCCCATTGATTTATCAAGCATCCATGGCCTTCCTGCCTCTCAGGTCCATGATACCTTGCCTCGATCTCCTCTATTTCCGCCGCTCAATCAGTATTCCTCAGTTGACCCGTATGCCTCGGCTACCTCCATTTGGCCTGCAATCGATATTTCTTTTGGGCATACCTGTCATTACTCAAATCCCATCTCATCGACCCGCGGCCCTCCTGCAGCCTGTATCAAGTTCAAGTCTCTGGTCATCATTCACCAATTATTTTCTCGCACCAGCCATCCAGGATTCACTGCAATCATGGCCTTTGCTCCATCATCATCCATTGTCCATTTTGCTCCTATCAACCCCTTGATCGGAGCATACATCTGGTTTTCCTGTACCAGCCTCCATGGCTTCAATCCATCATAGTACCTCCTCCGTTTCCTACACTTTTCCTTCCTTGTCCTAGTGCATTTTCCAGTACCAGCCATCTTGGCTTCAATACACTCTTAGTGTCACTCCGCATCATACATCATCCAATTTTGCTCCTCGATCACTCAACCTGAGTTGCCCCTAGTTTCAGACATGCCTTCTTGGCCTCGGATTCTACCTTATTTCAAGGAGCCGACTTACTTTTACTTCCTTCGTACAAGTTCATTTTTGAGTTCATTCCTGTTTCCTCCTCTTCCAATTCCATACCGCCCATCCGGGATTCACTCCACTTGTGGCCTGCTATCGATATTTCTTTTTGGGCATACCTATCATGACTCCTATGCCACCTTTTCAACCCATGGCCATCCTGTTGCATGTATCGAGTTCATAACTCCAGTCATCATTCACTCAGCCTTACCTCAAGGTTTATCTATTTCCTTTGCATAATCAAACGTTCCTATCATTGAATCTTATTCTACATCATCAACTACAACCTCAGGATGTAATTGTTCAAAGTGTAATCATTCACATCACATAATCAAGCATGCCTCTTCAACCTCAGTGTCTGCTCAATCGCATCGCTCAATCAAGCCAGTCTGCATTATCCTCTGTCTTCTCATCAGCATATCTAGAATCTCCTTGTGAGCACATCTGGATACCCCTTGCTTCTCTAACCTCTACATGGATTTACTCCTTCCCATTAACTACTTGAGCAAACCCTTCTCGGGTCCCTGCTGCCTCATGTTCCTTCTTTAATCTGTGCTTCTTTAGAGTTTTCCATCTCCTGTCACTTCTTTGAAGTTTTCCCTTGTCGTCATCATCACTACTTATATCCCTCATTAATGAATCATTCTCTTTACCAACATACATTCTCAAATCAAATGTCGTCAGCCTGGAGGGAAGGTGACCTAGGCCTTGGATCCCCAGAGGTTTCCTCCTCAAAGGGGTTTTTTCCTCTCCTCCTTGCCAATGGTCAAAATATTAGTTAGAGTTAGTGCTTTCTTCAAGTTAGTTAGTTTGGTTCCACTGTTGGATGGAGGTGGATGGTGGCCCCAGCTTTCCCCTCTCTCCCTAGGAAGTCAGCCCTTATCTTCTCAGAATTCATTCATCATCCTCACCTCTTCGGAGCTTGACATCTTTGGGTACTCATTTTGGGCTTCTTCCTAACCTATCTTTAGCCGACGCATTCATTCCCACAGCACCTGTTGGGGGGAACCCTCCTCTAGGGTTCCTTGTGTCATACCCCTACAGGGTGGTATATCCCATGGATAGAAAGGCTGAAAGCCACAAAGCAAAATCAAGTTACACAAGCATAATCTCATCTCATCTCATCCGGTTGCGTAAGCACATCAAATGGGAGGGCTTTAAGCCTGAGGATTGATGGGCAGAGCAACAACGTCACTCCCCCATCAGGCTTAAAAGTCACCAATCCTGGGTCTCGCCAGGATTAATTTTTCATTGCCCACCATCCACCCCTCCTCCTCCAGCGGCTCATCTCTCTTACCCATGGGCTTCTTCCTAACTTACCTTTAGCTGACGCATTCATTCCCATGACACCTGTGGGGGCAGGGACCCTCCTCTATGGTTCCTTGCACCATACCCCTACAGAGTGGTATATCCCACAGATAGAGAAGCAGAAAGCCAGAAAGCAAAATCAAGTTACACAAGCATCATCTCATATCATCTCATCTGGTTGTGTAAGCACATCGAACATACTTTTAACCTGCTTCGGAAAGGAGGAGGGGGTTGACATGGTGCTCCTACAGTCCCTTCTAACTTAATTTTTTTTTAGTTATGAGAATTTCAATATAATACAGTGAGATGATATTTCATAATTATACATACTGATATAACCACAAATTAAATTTGAATTTAGAATCAGAACATCTAGTAAAGAAACATTTAAGATAGAAACTGTTTATTTATTTGAATTTTGTTAACCGGGTGAGCCCACGGAGACATGCATGTCTCTTTTCAGGGTTGACCAGGAGTTAATTATGTACAGTAATAGTGCTTCACAAACATTCTGAGAGACAGAAATTGCACAAAAATAGTCAACCATGCTGTATATGGTACCCAGTTAAATACATGCAGAGGCATTATGGTACTGTATATACAGCAATAAATTCAGTTTTGTTGATGTTAGATAATATTGTAAAGTGTACATACAGGCAAAGTTTAAAAGTATACAAATAAATAGAACAGAAAAGGAATCAGTGTATGCTAAGTTCAATTAATATGGTAGGGCTAATCAATAGGTTATTTTACATAACTGTAAGAAAGTCAGTACATTTTAATTCAGTAGAGAAGTACAAAATTTGGTAAAACACTGTTCAGAACACACTTTTTTATTTCACCTGACCCTAAATTTCTACATTACCCTGTTACTAACCTCTCTTGGATGCCATTTGCCCTCATTATGGAGAGAAACTTTTATGTAATGTATCTGAAGATACAGTACATCTCAACTACAGAGTCATACAGGTGGACTGAATATGAAGCATGCTGATTGCTCATTAGTATCAATGTACATACAGTTGAATGTGGGTGCTTTCATTGCCTTTCATTTACATATTTAATTTCATTTTTTTATTTTAAATTCAAAATGTTTTATTTCTTTTCTTTTGCCCCTAACAGGCCATTTTACAATACAACAGAATCACAAACAATGAGATTACACAGACAAAACATGACCCCCTCACCCGCCCCACCTATGGTATCAGTATTGTCACAGTGGACTTGATTTAGTAGGAGTGTCCTCAGGACCTGAATAGCGTATTTAAATAGAGTATAGTGTTTGCAATTTGCTCCAATACTTCTCAAACTTAGGCAACTTATTGTGCACACTAGCAATTACCTTCTCCACTGAGAGGTTGAACAAATGTTCCCGCAACCATTCTGAATAGGTTAAGGTTTCTTTATCCAACCAGTGCTGGACTACTAACTTCCTGACAGACATTGCCATCAAGGCTAAGTGCTATTTCTTCTCTGTGACGTGTATAAGGGAATAATCTCCCACCAGGCAGGCCCTTGGTTCTATATATTCAGCTATACCCATTAGAGGGTCTACTTTCTGTTTTATGAGGGCCCAGAAAGGTACAACCTTTGGGCATTCCCAAAAGATATGGTATAGTGAACCCACCTCCTGCATGCAACATGTGCAGGTTGGGGAGGAAATCCTGTTCATCTTGGCCAGTTTGATCAGGGTATAGTACATATTATTAATGATCTGAAATTGCATCAGTCACAATCTGTCCTGTGAAATAAACCAGTGGGTGTCTTTCCAAATCTTTCCCCACCTGAGTATAATCTCAGGGAAATGAAAATTCCAATAGCTAGAAGATCCATTTAAGTGCAGGAAGACCCTCTTTAAAAGTATACTGTATATACCAGAAACCGGATGTGATTGTGTAGCTATGACACTAAGTGGCTGCAGGAACCGTCCCCCATCCTTGGTGTCTTGTTTTATTTGAGAAACGGCTAGTAAGTGTCTGAGCTGGAGCACTTTAAAACTCATGTAGGGCCCTAGATTTAAACTGTTAATGTCAATTGATGTCCTGATTTGCCCATCATGCCATAAGTCAGCAATCTTGACTTCAGCCAGGTGGGGAAGCCAGGAAGCTTTAACCAACTGCCCCCCTATTTTAAAGTTCGGGTTACCCACTAGAGGCTGGGCAGGATCTAGTGTATGCCTGTAGGACAGGAAGACACACATTTGAGAGTGGACTCTGACAGATGTACCAGTCAGGTGTCTCGGCCAGGTCAAGGGGGAACAACTTAGGGTGAATATGAAGAAGAGCACCGGAAGAGAGGCCTAGAGTCGAAATATGCTCTTTCTCCAGCTCTAACCATAGAGGACTGTTCTGAACAGAGCCTAAATCTTCACACCTTTGTGACCATCGCAGATATTTTGCTGCATGCCTGGCCCAGTAATACAATTTGAAGTGGGGGAGCCTCCACCCTCCTTTTGTTTTGGAGACAGTGAGTTTCCCATAAGCCCTACAGGTGTGTTTACCATTCCATATGAACTCAGTGATCAGGGAGTTTAACCTGGAGAACCAGGCCTGAGGCAACCATATATTCAAGATATTGAGGGGATAAAAAATAAGGGGTAGAATGTTCATTTTAACTAAATTTACTCTCCCCCAGAGTGATAGTGGCATCATCCTCCATCTGTCTAGATCTTGTTGAATTGCATGTACGAGAGTATCCAAATTATTGACTATCAGGGATTTGGAATCCCTAGTCAGAAATATGCCCAGATATTTAAGTTTTTGGTGTTCCCAACGTAGCCCTAAACCCTCAACCTCCCTGCAGTAAGTGACAAGTTAAAGGTGAAGAGTATGGTTTTCTCCAAGTTCAATTTATAGTTGGCTAAAACTCTGAATTTTTGAATCAAACTCAAGGTGCTGATGATCGAGGTCCTTGGATTTGTCAAATGGAGAAGAATATCATCAGCATATGCTTATAGCTTGAATTCCTGTGAGCCTACAGTCACTTTATGGATCTTCGGATTGGTTTAAAGCTGTGCCAAAAGTGGCTCCAGATACAGATTAAGTAGAAGGGGGGATAGGGGACAACCCTGCCTAGTGCCAGAGTGGAGGGGAAAGTAAGAGGACAAGGTTCTGTTGTAATGGACATGGGCAGTGGGGTTGGTATATAGGGCTTTGATCCATTGCACAAAGAGGGGAAGGAAACTGAACCTATGTAAAGTTCTGAAGAGAAAGCACCAGTCCACCCTGTTGAATGCTTTTTCAGTATCTAGGGTCATCAGTACTGGCGCAAATGTGTTAGATTGGGATATGGAGAAAATGTTATTTAATTTCCTCACATGATCTGAGGATGACTTACCCACCATGAATCCCACTTGCTCCACACAGATCAGAGAGGGTATAACATGACCTAATCTGATTGCTAATATTTTAGCAAGAATTTTGATGTCATAGTCCAAAAGTGAGATAGGTTGATGGTTCGAGACCTGTTCTGGATCCCTTCCATCCTTGTGCAAGACAACTATAAGGGCTTTAAAAAGATGTGGATCTTGACACTTACGATCCAGAATAACCTGGAACAAATGAAGTAGCCATGGGGCCAGCTCATCCTCCAGTACTTTATGAAAATTAGAGGAGAAGCCATCTGGGGACTGGAGCCTTGTCCAGTGGCAAATTATGAATGACCGACCTAATCTCTGCCTCTGAAAGTGGAGAAGTCAGAAAGGACTGTTGCTCTCTAGAGAGGATGGGTAGGTTCAATGTGGCCAGATAGGCATCAGCCTGAGCCACCAAAGGAGGGTCAGGTCAAACACTATATAGGCCCTCATAGAAGGTCTGGAATTCAGCAGCAATATCAATATATAAAGGGTTTGTTAAAAGATGGCTATCTATCTTAGAACAGACTGCAGTGACCAACTGAGAGGCTTCCTGCTGCCTTACCCTCAGTGCCAAAAGGTAGCCAGCCTTCTCCCCTTGGTAAATATAAGTGGAATTTGTTTTAAGAATGGTGTATTCTGCCTTTTCACCTAACACAGATCAATTCTTGTCGATGCCATTTCTCAGATAAGGAGGAGACAGTCTTTTCCAACTGTTTAATTTAGTCCAGTAATTCTTTGGCTTGAGATTCCCATTTGTGTTTACGCACAGAGGCAATCTGGATGAGTTCACCCCTTAGAAAACACTTCAGGCCTCCCCATTCCATCTCAGGCCGGCCTGTGGTGTTTAGGTTACTTTGTGTGTACTGTGCAATACAGGATTTTAATTTGTGTAACACCCATTGATCCTTCAATAATCTATTGTTAATTTTCCAGGCAGTCTCCACCCGGTGACTTGGAGATATTGAAATGGCACAGAACACCAAAGAGTGGTCTGAAATGACCTCTGGAGAGATCTGGCATTCCATAAATCCTGGAAGGAGTAATTTACTTATTTAAAAGTAGTCTATACAGGAAGAAGTCCCATTCATTGGGGACCTGAAGGTGTATTCCCGTTGGCTGTGGTGTAAGACCCTCCAGGGATCACACAAACCTAATTTATCTATCAACTCCCTTATAGCTCTTTGAGCTGATGATAGGTCCGCCCTCTGTTTGTCTGTCCTGTCCACATCTGGAGAAAAGGGAAGATTCCAATCACCACCTAACAAGAGCGGTGTAGACAGGAAAGGCAACAAGAGATTGAGCAATTTCTTAAAAAAAGAGGGTGTGTCTGTATTAGGGCCATAGATGGATCTGAGGACTATGTCAGATCTCTCCAAGGTACCTGTCACAAACACATATCTGCCGAAGGGATTTACAATACTTTTGTTACATTTAAGCCCCAGGTTTCTGGATAAGAGTATGGCCAATCCGTTACTCTGTGTACTGGACCATGCAGTAAAAACTTGACCAACATGTAACCTCCTTAGTATATTTGCTTTCATATCAAGGAGGTGGGTCTCCTGCAAGAAAGAGATTTGCCCTTTTACCACATGCAAATGTTTCAGTATTTTATAATGCTTATGCTTGTTGCGCACTCCTTTAACATTCCACGAGACAACCTTTACATGATTAGCCATAATCTTTAAAAAACAAATAACAATAGAAATCCACTTATCAAACTACCATGACGAGTACCCTCAACTGATACCATGGGTCCCGCCCTCTTCTTCACCCCAAGAGCCAAACCTTAGAGACAAGACAATCCACAACAATCCCCCCTCCCTCCTGTCCCCCCACTCCCTGCTTTGAAACAGTTATTCAAAATGTATGCAAACGCCCTTTTCCAACCACTGAATAAGCACCCAGACTCATTTAAACCAGATACTGAAATGAGCAGTGGTGAAACCCCCCCTCGATATGGTATGTAATGCTGCCAGGAATGGCATTTAAGGACCCCTTCCCACCCCTGCTTAACATAGTGTTGAGAAGTCGAGTAAATTAACTATAACACCAACATTCTAGAATTTCAGGACAACTAAGAAACACCCTCTTGTAGCCCAGAGGGGTATTTGATATCCCCCTACCTCTCCTCCCCCTCTGAACCTAAGCAAATAACGAGATGACTAGAAAAGATCAATGCTTGTAATGTAATTATCTCTAACTTTTAAGGTAGCCCTGTAGCAACCTTATAAGTCCAGGAGCTGTAAATAGTTCACAAATGGAAGAAAATTAAAGGAAAAGCTCCCTTGTCCAACCAAAAAGATATGTTCTATCTAGGTCCCTAGGGTGACAGCATAGCTTCACGTTCCCATCCTCTGCAAATTCGTCATGCACTCAGGCAAGTAGAAAATGCAGGACTAGACTGAGCCAGCTGTAGCCCCAAGTTCATGTTCACCTTCAAGTAGCGGGCTTATCTGCAAACTATCTCAGACATAGCCTCGTGGTTATGCGCACTATCGAGCAGCAGCAGTACGGCCATTACCTCCAGTCAATTGTTCGGCTCTAGATTGCTGCAGAAACCAGTGGCAACGATCTTCCCGTTGGGTCTATGTCTCTACTGTCCTAGCCACAAACACTGTGAGACTCAGCTTACAGACTGCTACTAAGGCAGAAAGCAAAGGGCTCCGGGTGACTCATCCAAATGTACGTACACTAGCCAGTGTCAGGAGGGATCGGGAACTTTCACAAAGGGGACCAGTTTGATTATCCACTATTCCTCAGTTTTCATGTCACCTGCAGCTCCATTCGCAAAAATGTGCCATGATAGAAAAACCCCAGCCATTGAGCAGTAAGTCACTTCTTGAAGAGATTCATCAACAGCCCTTGTAGCTCTTTCACTGCCTGTTCATTCGTGTCAAATGAGTGCCACCTCTCCTGCACCTGGACGTGTAACTGGGCAGGATATAGCATACAAAAACAGATTCCTGCAGGAATAAGACAGGAAACTGTAGTGTGGAATGAGCCCCTCTTTTGTCAGACTGAAGCAGATAGGTCCTGTGCAATACGTATCTTATGGCCTTCCCACATCAATGATTGTACATCCCTCAGTTTGAGCAGAATATGTTACTTGTCCAAGTAATTCAGTAATTTTAGGAGGAAAGGCAGAGGGGATGATCCTGGAGTTGGTTTGGGGCACAACGCATGGTGGGCCTTTCCACTTCATATGGGGACCCATTCGGTGAGGGACTAGCTACCTTTTGCAGTAATTTTTGAGCAAGAACAACTGAAGAGGACCCTTCTTCGTCCTCCGGGAGGCCAATGATTACTAGACTGTTGCGGCGACTACAGCCCTCAAGATCTTCCAGTTTAAGCTCCATTTTGCTCATTGGTTTCTTTAGAGCTACGATCTCTGGGTCTGTAGTCACTCTCCACTTTTCCGTGGTATAGCCCATACTTCAGTGTCTCTTATTTGTCTGGAGACATCCACCATATCTTTTTTCAAGGCAGCTACATCCGAGGTTAATAGAAATAATGCTTCTTGGAGCGGTTTCATCTCCAACAAAAAGCGCTCCTCTGTAAGTGGTGTAGCGGTGGTTTTGGGTGAAGGTGTTCAGGCTGGCTTAGCAGGCTGCTGTCTGGCTTTTTTTGCAGTGGCCTTGATGGGAGAAGAAGGAGGAGTATGGCATGGGAGCTCCTGCTTCATGTAGACCTCTATGGAGAAGGTAAGAATTTCTTTCCCCTGATTTGATGCCTCTGTAGACTGTTAAGTGCTTTCTCCTCAGGAAGAGAGACTGCTTCAAGCGAAATTCACCTAGAATTGAAGCCAAAAAGTAAGTGGGAGAGCGGGAGCAAGAGAGGAACACTGCCTTCACTAGCCAGGCATCACGTGATCTTCGGGTCTTCTTTAATTTCAGTTTTACATTTGCTTACGCAAAAAACATTTAGTTACAAGAATGGCATTTTAGAGGTGTGTCACTGCTGAGCCAATTGCTGCTGAAAATGCAATGGACTCTGTAGTGCAGACCAATGACCAGGCATTCTGTTCATGGCACTAGTACTGTTCACTGGGTGGAAACTTTGTGTAGTTGAAAGCACTGAACTGCTCCAATGAGAGCACACTTTAGTGCTTTCATTTGCATACTGCCTGTTGGCATAAGATGTGCTAGGATGCCACTGTGTGTGTTTTCCTCCTAAATGAGCCTAAATTCATGTTGGAATATAAATTCACTATTCTCCACTGAGAACTCTTTAGTCAGGCTGCAAAAAGTTGAAACCATGCTCACACCCCCTCCTTTGTAAGTGACATCTGCTTTTTATTATTATTTTTCTGTTCACCTAGCATCAGTTATAATTAATATACCTGTTCGGGATGTCTCGCAGCAGTAATCCATGTGATTTAGTCTGCTACTTTTTAGATATGAACTGTTACAGAACATCTGTCTGTCTGATGCTACTAGCATGCACAGCATGAGTCAAGGAAAGCGAGAGAAAAAGAGAGAGAGAGAGCATGATAGAGAAAGAGTGGGAGATAGCACGCGGGTGGCATTCAGCATTTGAAGATGCAGTTTTTAATTCCTGCATTTGTGAAACCCTTGTTTCTATCACTGCCCCCCCACCACTGGTTTTTGCACTCCTGGAAATAGTTGGTTGTGGTGGCATGGCCAGATCACAGCCAAGTAAGCACAGCAACACCCTTTATCTCAGCCATTACTCATACACTTTCAGGCCGAGGTATACTACCTGCATGATTGTATGTATCTGTGGCTTTTTTTTGTTATGTTTATTTTTGAATAAAGCTGGATTTTCTAATATAGTGCCTGGGCTGTGCTGTGCTGGTCTTTGCAGCTTGCTCCTGAGGTATACTATCTCTTCTGCAGTGGCACTCTCAATATCTTTATTTCAAGGGATAATTCTCACCGAGGTAGGTTTGTCTCTGTGATCCAAAGTTTAGCAGTGGAGGAAAGTGAGAGCATGTAGATGGGAAATTCTTTAAAAAGGCATCTTGCTGCCACTTCCCAGGACATGGTTAATGCAGTAATAGATTAGCAATGGAAATGAACTGCAGCTTCCAAGTTCCTGTGCCGCCACCCTCCAGCCTCCCTGTTTAATTAGCACTCCAAGTTTCCATTGATATCTGCAGAGTTTGTAAGCAATTAATTAAGTTGCTTTCTGACTTTTAGTAGGAATCTTTGAAATTATGGGAGGAAACAGCATATCATCTTTGTTTCATTCCAGTCTTCAAAGTCAGAAGGCTGCAGCCTGTTAGGGTAATTCCTTTAGCAGCTTACATTAATGGGAATCTGTTGGATCCACTATTGGGGATATAGATTTCAATTCTTTTGGGGGGCAGGAATTAGTTAACTCATATCAGATATACCTGTGGATCACACTGGAACTGTTCCCCTGACCTGTCATCATCCTTCCACAGCTGTATCTTCTTCTGCAAATCTTTCAGCAGATTGTGTATTATCAAGGAACCTATGTGGACATCCCGGTTTGGTGAGTCTGAATTGAGAGGGGTTAAAATGGACAAGTCCCAGCCCTAAGATGTATCTTGTTTTTGACTCCAGAAAACTTTTGACAGTGCCACTGAAGATCGTGGCTATAATCTTGAAAGACTTTCACTTGTTACTCTTCCTCCAGCTGACTAGGTCCCACAGTCTTGGCTGCACATAGGACTCTCTCTCTCTCTCTCTCTATGCACGTACTGCATGTATTTTATTAAAAAATGCCTGGGATGGTCTCCTGGTCATGGTTTCAGTCCTGTTCTGTGAGCCCTTTCAATTTCATAGTGAAGCCCTTTGTCTCCCAGTCTAAGGTACTTCTTTTTCTGGATTCTTTTTTACGTTCACTTGCTTTTGTATTTTAATATTTTTATCTACTTTTCTTAGACACACTGTAATGAACACTACATGTGTCAACATTTAGACCCCCCCCCAAAATGGGCGCTTGCATTGCATGCCGGTGTCCACCACTAACACCCATTTCTGGGAGATTTGAAAGTTATCATTAACAGGGTTTGTCAGGATGGGGCTAAAAATGGCACTGGACAAAAAATGTATGGATAAATATTAAAAATCAAAAATATTATGAATTAAATAAGGCTTTGGTTCACTAACTCATAGTTATCCAGGATAGGTTTTGGTGTGTTATTTACATTTTGTTCCACCATTTCCTACATTTCAATCCAGTATGCCTAGCTCTCTCACCACTGCACTCACCCCACAGACCACCTCCTACGGTCACCGTTCTGCTGATCTTTTCTTACTCCACATTCCCAGATGTAACACTTCCAAAGGGGAAAACAGATTTTTCCTATGTGGCCCCTAGTTACTGAAACTCGCTGCCCCTTGAAATACACCAGTCACCTAGCCATGCCTTGTTTAAAAAGAAGCATTGCTCTCTGCTTATTGAGAGTACACAGTACAATTGTCTTAAACCACCCTAGATTCCTGACTCCCTACACTATTACTGTCTCGGTTTCCTCCTCCAGTACTTATACCTCATAGTTTCTACTTGTCTTACCACTCCTTTCCTACCCCACCTTTTACACATCTCTCCCCCTTCCTACTTTCTCCCTGAGAGGTCTTACTACCTCAGTCCTTCTTACCTACTTGCTCCCCTCTTTGGCGCCATATTCTTTATGCTATAGCCAGTTTTGTAGAATAGAGTTGATGTCTAGATTGTAATCAGCTGTTATATGTGCACTTACCTTTGTTGTGCATTGATATGTGAAATGTCTGTATTGTCTCCTGGTTACACCAATTGCTCAAACCGTTATCCATTTTTACTATATCCTTAAATGCTATAGTATAATATGCACTTACTTTCACTTCTGATATGAAGTACATCGGAATGTTTCTCCAGTCACCTCAAATTGTTATCCATTTTAATTGTATTCCTAATATGTTGTACTCCTATATTGTACTGTATCATCACTGTTTTCTCCTGTTGATGTTGTATCCTCCCAGGTCATGCCTGAAAATAGTCACTTTTGTGTCTAGTGCACTTACCTGGTCATCAAAAACTAAATAAATAAAAATAAGTATTATACTATTTGCATTTTATGTTATTTATTTATCTGCTTGTTTGTTTATTTATTTCAAATGTTTACCAGGAAAGATATACTGAGCTGGTAACAGCTCATTTCCAGATGTGTTAAGGGAGAGGGGAAGGGAGGAACAGAGGTACAATAAGGACAATAATACACATGCAGATAAACAAACAAGTAAATAAGCATCATACAGTAAATAATTATGCAAGGACAAAGATTTAGTACAAGTAAAGTACGCAAAGTACAATACAGTACTGGAGGCTAACAACACTTGTAATGTGCAGAAGGTAATTTTGAGTTCAGGGAAGGAGCAATGGTTGTGGGAAGGGGAGATTGGATGAGAGCACTGCACTAGTGTACAGTAGGTGCAGGGTGATGGGAAAACAGAGGTAGGAGGGTAGTGGGCAGCAACCCCTAGGCCCAGCATTGGGGCAACTGCAGAAGTGAGTAGTAATTTGACAGAGGAGATAGGTGAGTGAGTGGTGGGAAGGGGCAGAGCCGATGGTGGGGGGAGAGAACCCCAAACTTTGGGGGAACCAGAAAGAGAATGCAGCTTCACTAGCAGTGGATTTCCTTGAGGGGAGTATGAGACAGCAAGACCCAGAGTTGCGAAGGAGGTAGTAAGTGGGGGAGGAGTAACTATACTATGTCAAAATAATACTGTACAGCAGTGGCAAAGCCTGTCTGCCTCCCACCTCAACTAAAAAGAAGGACCGTGACTGTCCAGTCCCTTATGTACATATACTACATAGACTTTGCTTGCTCCCCATGCAAGAGAACGTTCGGCATTGACAAATGCTTGTTTGTATTATACTGGATAGCAAGATAAGCTAAATGGCTCACTTTCATAAGCAACCAGTTAAAAACAAGAAATAAAAGACAGAAATTGTACCAGACAAGGGTGCCAGCTAGTTACAATAGTTAAAACAGGTGTAACATTTTACAACATAACAATAGTCATCACATTGTACAGGTAAAGGTTACATTTTGCAGAAGATATGCAGTACAATCACATGTAGCATGGGTAATATACAGTAGTCAAGTTGGGGAACAGTTGCATTGTGTTTTGTCTAACAGGAATTGGCAGAGATTAGTGCTGAAGATTGGGGCACTCATTCCTAGTGTGAGGGGACAGGAAAGAGGATGTAGGGTCTGATTGCCCTGAAGGAAAGAGCTCTTTGCTTTGTAGCAGAGTATCTGAAGGGGAGTTAGAAAATGAATTTGGCCTGAGAATGAGTCCCCAGCTTATTGGTAGAATGGGGTAAGAGGAAGGAGATATAAGGTGGCACTCTGCCAAGTGCTCCCTTATGTAGGAACACCACCAACCTGTGGACAAGGTGATAATTCAGACAGAAGTAAACAGCAGATTTATAGATATGGCAGTAGTGAGTACATTATGGTAGGCAGTCAAGAACTAATTGATGCTGTTGTACATAGTGTGCACCAAGGACCATGGGAAGGGCAACAGCATATGCAAGGGAACCACAGTTAACTATTTGCAGCAGCAGGCTGTGGGTGAATAGCGTTTTACTTAGTAGTCAAGAAACATTTGGCTTTGTGTAGGGCACCTAGTCTCTGGTGGATTGTCTTTATTAAGCTATTGATGTAGGTGTCAAAGGATAGTGTGTTGTCTCTGAAGACACCCAGGTATTTGAAATTATGGTCTAGCTCCACCCCAGTGGCATCTAAATCATGGAAGGAGAACAGAGAGTAAACCCCTTTCCTGTGTGTGCCAAGAAGACCATGGTTCTGTTTTATTTTAATGTTGAGAAACATTTTATTGTTTATGGACCAAGTCTGGACAAGGTTGATGTCTTGCTGGATGGTTCTATTTAAGGTTGCCAGGTCTCTGCCTGAGCTGAAGATGACTGCATCATCAGCATACAGGAGTGTATTGGTGGATGGATAAGTACTGGGAAGGCAGTTTTGGAACAGAAAAAAGAGGAGGCTAAGGATGGAACTTTTGGGAACCACACAGTGAATTGGATGAAAGTCAAGGAGGGCACTGTCTATTGTGGTCCTGAACCTCCACTGGACAGTTTTTGAACTAGAGGGTTGTCTGGAGAGAAGTTGAGGGAGGAAAAGGCATGGATCAGCAGATCATGATCCATGCGATTGAATGCCTTGGTGAGGTCCACTAATATAGCAGCAACAAAGTTCTCTGTGTCGAAGGCATGGGGCACATAGGCAATGATGCTCACCAAGGCTCTCTCAGTGTTTGGGAGGGAACCCATACTGGACACTGGTCAGCAAGTCATACTGCTGTATATAGGCAGAAGTCTAATCAAACACAATTCTTTTGAAGACCTTTCAAAATGGGGGCAAGGAGAGAGACATGAAGCAATAATTGGAAGTGAGGAGCTTGGATCCAGATTTGTGGATAGGGATAATAGTGGCCAGTTTCCAGAAAATGGAGTAGTCACCCATGCAAAAGGAGTGGTTAAAAATGCAAGAAATAGGGTAGGCCACTGCTTTACTGGCATGTATATTTAGGCAGTAGCCTAAGCCAGCAGGGCCAGAGATGGGTTTTATTTATTTATTTAGCTTTTGTTGACCGGGTAAGTGCACTAGACAAATCCTGCCTATTTTCAGGCACGACCCGGGGGAGGGGGATACAGATGAATGCCTAATGACGTTGAACCAGATTAAGCTTTTGGATTGGTGCTTCCCAGGTATTTCACTACATGCACTACAGTCAGGTGTCTGAAGTAAAATGTAGGAGAGAAGGAGCTCTAAACAAGGAGGAAGATACCTGAGGAGGGGTGCTATGGGAAGAATTGCAGTATTTATCCTGGTCACCAAAAATGTAATTGAACAGGGATGCAATAGCATTATTTTTTTGGTGATGAGAACCACTTATTATTTATGAACCAAGTCTGGACAAGGTCGATGTCTTGCTGGATGGTTCTACTTAAGGTTGCCAGGTCTCTGCCTGAGCTGAAGATGACTGCATCATCAGCATACAGGAGTGTATTGGTGGATGGGCAGGTGCTGAGGAGGGAGTTTAGGAACAGGGAAAAAAATAAGGGGGCCAGGGATGGAACCTTAAGGGACCTGCAGTGACTAGGACAAAAGCCCAAGAGAACACTGTCTATTGTGATCCTGTACCCCTTGCTGGACAGGTAGTTTGTGAACAATTGGGTTGTCTCAGGAAAGAAGCTGAGGGAGGAGAGGGCACGGATCAGCAGATCATGATCTATGAGATCGAAGGCCTTAGTGAGGTCTGTGATGCATAGCCAATCTGCTTGTTATTATTTGTATTATATTTGTGACATAAATATATGTTCCTTTGAATTTCTACTTGAGAAGTATGGCAGTCAGCAAAGAGCCTCATGGGATATTGGATTTTTAAAAGAAAAAAAATGTGCTGGTCTTACTTGTTGTCAGCTAGCTATAAAAATGACTTCCTGGGATTATAATAAAACCAGGTTGTATAGGCTATAAACCAGCCACTTGTATAAAGTATTGCATTTTATGACTTAATAGGAGAAAAACAACTTCTGACAGATACCTGTGAGAATCTTCAAACAAAAAGGAAAAATAGCTGTTAGGAAGGTCCTCTGAAGATCAAAGGGGTAATTCTGATATGCCATAAAACTGTGGATCATTAATTAAGAAAAGTATATATATATATATATATATATATGCATATGTGTGTGTGTATATATATATATATATATATATATATATATATATATATATATATATACAGTATGGCCTGGATATTCAAAGGGTTGCGCCATGCGAAGTCCAAAATGCGCCATTCTGCAATATTCAGCAGGAGGCAGTTACGCCACTGGCATCAGGTTGCGCAAGAGAGCAATGCAAATGAATGCATGCTCAACAGGAGGGGAGGATCCATGCATAACCCGCGCAACCATTCAGTCGGCCAGAGCTGTGCATGCCAACCCCAACCAAAAGGCTTAAGTTGAGGCCACCCACAGGTGAGCTGCTGCATTGCAGGCGCAACACAGCAGCTGCCACCCTGGCTGGCCCCAACTCTTCCCTGTGCCCCCCCACCAATACGATCGCGGGCATAGTGTATTTCTGACTCCCCCCGCCCACATCTCCACAGCCCGATCGCGGGCAGTACAGATACATGTAACACCCTCCCATATCCCGAGCCCGATCGCGGGCATGCGCGTATATGAACCCCCAGTGCCCATTCGGGCAGATGTAACCCCAACCCCAAATATCTCCTGGTGGTCCAGTGGACCGTAAAGCCCGATCGGGCAGAATCATCACAACCCCCAAACATCTCCTGGTGTCTGAGTGTCCCCCACGAAGCCCTCCACCCCACCCCGCAGCCGGGCGGGCGACAGCATCCCCACCGGCTTGCCGCCCGCCACCTACTGACTGATTACTTGCAGCCGCTTGCGTAGAGTTACAGCCATGGGCTTGCAGCTCATAACAGAGCAGATGAAAGTCCAGACGGTGAATGATCATTCACAAATCTGACTGTCATGGTATGGTATGGGCTGCAAGCCCATTGGCTGTAGCTCTGCACCAATGGGCGGCAGCCCTTACCGACAGTCAGTTGGCGGGCGGTGGGGTGGCAGGTGGGTGATGCTGTCGCTCACCGCCGCGGGGGCGGGTGGAGGGGCTTCGTGGGTGGGGGACACTAGACACCAGGGAGATGTTTGGGGGTTTAGATGATTCTGCCCTGATCGGGCTTTACGTCCACTGGACCACCAGGAGATATTTGGGTTGGGGGTTACATTCTGCGCACGATCGGGCACTGGGAGGGTTCATACCGCTATGCCCGCGATCGGGCTTCAGGGCACGGTGGGGGTGTTACATGTACCTGTAATGCCCGCAAATCGGGCTGCATTGTGCGTCGGTCCTCGACGCTGCTGCCTGGCAGGGTGGCCAGGCGCAGTCCTCGGGATCGGGCGCGCCACATGCAAATGGCATGCAAATGGGGCCATAAATAGATGCAAATGGCCCCCCCTGCGCCTTGCATAAATTATGGCCCCATTTGCATGTCACCTTTTGAATATCGGAAATTTGCACATGGCGCAATGGTACTTGCGCCACCGCAAGTTTAATGCTCATCTCTGGCAACTTGCGGTGGCGCAAGTTCCACTGCGCCATGCGCAAGTGCTGTGGCTGGGGAGTGATATTCAAAGGAGTTGCACAATAGCGCAACTCCTTTGAATATCACCCGCCACACCCCCTGCGCAACTATTTTGAGCAGCGCAAGGGCTTGCGCCTCAGAATGGCGCAGTTTGAATATCCAGGCCTATATATATATATATGGGATACATGATGGGCATGAGTGTGATATGGCAAATATTGTCACTCCTCCAGAGTGAGCTCTGGATATCTCATGAGTGCCGAAGGCACGAGTGAGATATCCAGAGCTCACGATGCAGGAGTGACAATATTTGCTATAGCACACGATCTGCCTATCATGTATTTGATATATACAATAGGGCCAAGAGTTTTAGAAGTTTTGTTACACTGTCTTGTGTTCTGTTCCTGTTTATGTGCTTGCTCATTTTGTGTGTAAGCTTTTCTGAATGGGCTGGCAGTGTTATAAACTCTGGGAGACACATGAGTGTGCTTTGCAATGCTAAATGAGTTAGTTTTAGGTAGGAGTGAGAAACATACTTTTATTTTTTTTTCTGATTGTTTAACCAGGTGAGACACACTAAGCTGAAAGCTTGTTTACAGGTGCAACCTGGGAGCACAGGGAAGTTAAGTGACTTGCTCAGGGTCACACAGTATGCAAGTGGGGGCTGTGGGATTCAAACCCAAGTCTCCATATTTGCAGCTCAGAACCTTAAACCACTGCACTATACTGCCTCCCAAGGCTGCCTCCCAACTGCCTTTATGAGGCTATATTGTTTAGAAGTCTAGCGGCAGTGAAGCTGAGAGCATCACAGTAATTGTAATGGGCTGAGAGGCAGTGTGTCAGAACAGCTGATACTGTTTTTAGTGGTAATTAAGTTAGCTGCAGGCAGAGTGAAGAGTGTTTTGTGAAATTGTGCTCTTTAGGATTCTGGCTGCAGTCAAGCTGAAAGCGTCACAGAAATTGTAATGCGTGAGAATCAGAGTTTGAGGAACAAGTGAGAGTGTGTTTCAGTGGTAGTTGAGTTAGCTGCAGGCAGTAGTTTAGACTGTTCTGTGAAGCTTTGCTGTTTAGAATTCTGGCTGAAGTTAAGCTGACAGTATCACAATAATGAGCTGGAGGTTGGGGGGGGATAGCTGTGTTTTGTAATGCTCACTGAGTTAGCTGTAGGCAACAGTGAGACCTCTGAAATAGTTCTGCATTTATGTCTATGGTAACAGCACAGGTGTTTCTTGCATGCTGAGGGGAAAGCTGCCTAGAGTGATGACCTTTTGTGACCTGTGTGTGTAAATGGTTGATATCATCTCAGTAGAGCAGAGGGTTAAAAAATCACACTGCAGTGGATGATACACTGTTTTATCTCACTCATTTATCACTCACTCTATTGTGTGTGTGTGTATATATATATATATATATATATATATATACACACACACACACACACACACACATATATATTTATATATATTTTAAGTGGGATGCTTAGGAGTTTGCAGATGCATGAGACTAATTTGGTATACAGAAAATGTGAGTGACCTCACAACTAGCATCACCACTGAGCTGTGACCTCACAAGCTGGGTGGGACCTTTGTTCTCTATAGATTGTCAAAGCTGAGAGATAATTGTGCTTTTTTATTTCTGGAGTCCTGAAAGAACACACTCTTTAGACGTACTTTGGTCAAAATTAGGCAATTCAAGCACCACTATTTGCTAATTGAAACTAGAGTAGGATTTGATACTCAATAATAAGGTGGTTTGCTTATAATTGTCCATTTATTTTTATGACTGTACCCTAAATGTTATATATTTTGTATTTCATTTACTATTTTTAATTTTAATAAACTTAGTTTTTCTTGAAATTCTGCCTAAGCCTTTTTCTCTTTTTTGAGTGTGAATGCTGGGACAGTGTTCATAATTCTGACAGGACTGTTAACTCATTGCCTCCACAGAAGCTCTCTGAAGTTGCACCACTTGTCTCCTGTATACTGTTAATAGTAAATCCTGTGACTTTCTAAGCAAAATCAAGCTATAGTCAGCATGGCACAAACAAATCCTAATAGCTCAAGAACCTTAAGTGCTAGACACAAAGTATGAGTGGCAAAGTTATTCAGCACAAAATTACCTTTCCAGTGGTGGTATGCAAAGAATAATATGTAATTTCATTTTTTTTCTATGCTGGTTGAAACAGCAAAAACACCATACCATAAACAAATACAAATAACTCATGAAGTATACATGATGTACACAGAATATCAGTGGCAAAGTTGTTCAGCACAAAATTACCTTTCCAACAGTGCTATGCAGTCAAATATATATTATATTCTGTTACATTATATATTAAAATATGTAAATGACTTCTCCAGACATTGCCAGGGCACACAGGAAGTCAGTAGCTGAATTCTGTAGGCATCCTCAGGACACACCAGTGTATTTTACTGACGCCTACAGGTGTCGGCTAGGAGACAATGAGTTACGTGCTTACAGTGTGTTACCAGATGCACCAAGGTAAGGAAAATACCAAGGTCTCAACTGAGTCAAAAGGGGGATTGCAAACCAGGTTATGTGCCCACTGGGATAAGTATTGCACTGCATTTCCCCAAAGAGGGTGTGATATCTGAACCTGTTACCTGGGTGTGCTAGCGAAAAAGGGTCCATATTTGACACCAGGACTCAAGACTTGTAGTTGTCCAGACCCACAACAGACAGGAGGGTTACACTGTTTGTCTCCTGCTCATATATTTCACTTTGAGGTTTAGCACTGTGGGATCAGAGGGCCTGACTCCTGGAGTGTATTTGTGACAGATTTGGTTGGCAGCGGTGTGATCTAAAAGATCAGGTTTGCAGTGCTGCAATCAAAAAGATTTGTTTGCATACTACGAAATTATTTGGTGACACAAGCACTAACAGTCCAGTGCATCAGATTGATAAACTGTAACAGTTCACACACAAAATAAGTCAGTGATTTAAAAAAAGAAGAAATATATTTTTTTGATTACAGTCAAAGTTCCCTACCTGTTTTATTTTTTTTTAGGTGCAAGCTAGTGTAGCCATAGATTAGGGAAGAAGATGACATCCACCTACAGTGAGTAAACTGCAGAATACCTAAATCAGTTGTGCCAGAAGAGGGGAGTCCATTGTGAGGGGCGAAACAAAAAGGTACCTCATGGAGGCTCTTATGGTAGCCAATGCCCAAGACCTTGAGTCACAGTCAGTGACTGAAAGGGACCAGACCTTGGGTGTGGAGGGGTCAGGATCCATCACAGTGTCTAGGCCCAGGGAGGAGGACAATGGGATCAGTGTGAACCGAGAGCCACCACAGCAGGGGAAGATCACCACCATTCTGGAGCCAGAAGGGGTCAAGTTGCAGATAAAGTTCAGAGAATGGAGCTGGAATTGGAGCAGAAAAGGTTTGAAGTCCAACAACAGAGGGAGCTTGAAAAGAGGAAGATGGAGATGGCGAGAGAGAGGAGAAGCGAGAGCAGCAAAAGGCTGAGCAAGAAGAAAGAGAATACCAGCTTCAGAGAGAGGCCGAGTGACAGGAGAGAGAGAGAGAGAGAGAGAGAGAGAGAGAGTCAGAGGAAATCTGAACTGGAGAAGATACAACTCCAAAGTCCAACACCTGAACAGGTAAGTGGCATGGGTGAACCTGGACCTCCAGTACTGGGTTACAAATTAAATTCTAAATTGATAGCTGAATTTAAAGAGGGGGAAGATATGGATGCATTTTTAAAATAATTTGAAAAGTATGCATTTAGGCAACAATTTCTAGAGAGACCTGGAGCTTCCAGCTATCCCTGCTGCTTACCAGGAAAGCTTATGATGCATTGGGTCGAATGGACAATCAGGACAGTAATGATTATGGCAAACTTAAAGCTGCATTAATAAAAAAGTATGACTTGACAGCTGAAGTGTACAGCGTTAAGTTACGTAAGCTCAGCAGAAGCTCTGACATGAGCTATGAGGAGCTAGCTACCAAACAACATCAGTTTTAAAAATGTTGGCTTGAAGAGATACAAGCAGACTCTGTAGAGAAAGTTGAAGATGTTGTAGTTTTGGAACAGTTCTTTTGGGCTTGCCCAGCAGAGCTGAAAACCTGGCTAGAGGACCGAGATTCAAAAACAGTGCAGGAGGCTGCCGAGCTCTCGGACCACTATGCCAGGAGTAGACCTGCTCTGAGAAGAAGTGGGGTGGGTGTGGCAGTGCAGAAAGTGAAAAGCATGCCTTCAGAGCAGCTAAAACCCTCACTGCCTCCCCAGAAAGAGGGCCCTCCTAGGTTATAAAGAAAGGATTTGCCTGATAAAAGAAATGAATGTTGGTTTTGCAAACAACCTGGACATCTTGCAAGACAGTGTCCTAAAAACATAGAAACATAGAAGTTGACGGCAGATAAGGACCGCAAGGCCCATCCAGTCTGCCCATTTCTTTTTCTACCTTATAAATGTGCCATCGGCCTTTGCTCTGTCAGTGGCCTATCAATTTATACTCATCTGTATTGCTCCCTTTTGCCTATCCCATGCCTGTTTGAAGCCCTGCACTGTATTCATAGCCACCACTTCCTGAGGTAGGCTGTTCCATACATGCACCACTCTTTCTGTGAAAAAGAATTTCCTCACATTCCCCCTTAATCAGCCTCCCTCTCGTCTCTTGCTGTGTCCTCTTGTCCTGCTATTTTTCTTATATTTAAACATGTTAGACTCTTTCACCTTGTTAATGCCTTTAAGGTGTTTGAATGTTTCAATCATATCACCTCTCTCCCTCCTTTGTTCAAGGGTATACATATTGAGCTCTGTTAATTTGTCCTCATATGTCTTCTGATGCAGTCCCTGCACCATTTTGGTTGCCCTTCTCTGGACTGCCTCAATTTGGTTAATGTCCTTGTGAAGGTTTGGCCTCCAAGACTGCACGCAGTACTCCAGATGGGGCCTAACCAGTGTCTTGTAAAAAGGGATTATTACCTCCTTCTTACAATTTGTGATACCCCTACTAAGACACCCTAACATCCCTCTAGCCTTACCTACTGCTTTAGAGGACTGCTTGGATGATTTCAAGTCATCGGTGATGATGATGCCCAAGTCTCTTTCTTCCTTTGTGACTGCCAGCAACTTCCCTCCCAGCCTATAGGTGGTTTCAGGGTTTCTCTTCCCTATGTGCATGATCTTGCACTTCTTTGCATTAAATTCCAGTTGCCACTCTTCTGACCATTTTGCTAGTTTAGCCAGATTTCTTCTCATTCTGCCCACCCCATCTGTATCATCTACTCTGTTGCAGATCTTGGTGTCATCTGCAAACAGACAAGCCTTACCCTCTAATCCATCTACAATGTCTCTAATGAAGATATTGAAGAGGACTGGCCCCAGGACTGATCCCTGAGATACCCCACTTGTAACTTGCATCTCTTCAGACAGTATACCATTTACCACCACTCTCTGTTTTCTGCCCGCCAACTAGTTTGCCACCCAGTTGACCAACTTCTGACCCACCCTGAGCCTCCCCAGCTTATTTATCAATCTTTTATGTGGAACAGTGTCTAAAGCTTTGCTGAAGTCAAGGTAGGTGACACCAACTGCTTCCCCTTGGTCCACCACTCTGGTTACCCAGTCAAATAAATCTATGAGATTAGTTTGGCAGGACCTTCCTTTTGTAAACCCATGCTGTCTTGGATCCTGTGCCCCTATGGGTTCCAGGTGTTGCACTATCCTTTCCTTAAGGAGTGCCTCCATAATCTTACCCACTAAAGAGGTAAGATTGACTCATCTGTAGTTCCCTGCCTCCTCCTGCTACCACTCTTGAGGAGCGGGATCACATGAGCCCTTCTCCAGTCTTCTGGGACCTCTCCTGTGCTCAGAGACTCACTAAACAGTTCTGCTAATGGCTCTGCTAGTGCCACCCTCAACTGCTTAAGTACCCTGGGATGTATGCCATCAGGTTCCATTGCCTTGTCCACCCTGAGCTTAGTGAGCTTTTGTAGGAGCCTTTCTTTTGTGAAGGGAGTAGTGCTCACCTCCCTCCCCCCTGTGTCCATGGTAATAGTGCTGAGCTGTGGGCCCCACCCTACCTTCTCTTCAGTAAATACTGAGCAAAAGTATCTATTTAGGATAGATGCTTTTACAGGGTCCTCCTCCTCACATGCCCCCTTTTCTCCTTTGAGCTTAGCAATACCCCTTCTGGACTGTCTCCTTTCACTAATGTATCTATAGAAAGTCTTGTCACCTTCTTTTACTGTTCGTGCTAGTGTTTCCTCAGTTTGGGACTTTGCCTGCCTTACTTCCTTTCCTGCTTCCCTTAGGGCAGTTTGGTATGCCTCCCTATCTTCATCGCTCTGTGTTCCCTTATATTTCCTGAAGGCCAGCCTTTGGGCTCTGACCTTTTCTGCTACTGTATTTGAGAACCAACGTGGTTTCCTTCTTCTTCTTTTGCACTTCCTTTTCTGTCTAACACAATGGGATGTTGCTTCAAGTATTGCATCCTTAATGCTTGCCCACTTTGCCTGTACCCCCTCACCTGTGTTTCTTTTTGCCAGGGCTAGCATAGAGTGCACAAAGTGGTGCTGGGAAAGACATGTTTTTTGTGTGTATCCCTGAAAGCATTCCAGTAAACATGAGGGAGCACATACACCCAGTTACTGTGAATGGGGTACAAACCCATGGGTTAAGGGACATGGGATCATCTCTTACTTTGGTAAAAAGGGATTTGGTTGAGCCTGACCAGCTTATTCCCAATCAGTCTATTACAGTATGAGGACTCACTGGGTAGTAGAAAACCCTGCCACTTGTTAGTGTTCACCTGGACTGGGGTGAGACAGAAGAGACTGTGCAAAAAGTTGCAGTGGCAGAAAATCTTGCCCGGGATGTGATTATAGGGAACAATCCCCAAAAGGGGATGGTGTGTGCAGTTACTTGCAGTCAGGGGGCAAAGGCAAATTGTAGTTTCCTGGACCCCATAGAAGTCCATGTGCAAAACATTGGGAGGATGGTTCCCCAGCCTGAGTCTCATGATATGGAGAATAGTGAAGGGGGGTAGAAATTCCCCAGGTAACAGTTAACAGAAAAGTTACAGAAGGTTACTCTGAGGAGGGAGGGGTAGCCAATTGTCAGAGGGTTAGGGATAGCAGTGACCCTGAATGCCCTGACACTAGTGCTAGGGATCATAATTTAGAAACTGGAGGAACCTATCCTATGCCTTTGGAATGTGTAAAGATTTTGCAGCTGCTCAGAAAAATGACCCTAGTTTAGAGAGGCTGAGGGCTTGGGTAGACTGATGGAGTGCAGGGAGGTGATGGGAAACATAGAGTTTACTGGGGCAATGAACTGCTGTATACACAGGACATAAGGACAGAGGGAGGGGTGATGGGCAGGCAGCTTGCCATTCCCCAGGAGTATCATGAGTGGTTGCTCAAGATTGCTCATGATATCCCAATGTCTGGACTTCTGAAAATCACATGCACTATGCAGCGATTGACCCAGAATTTCTATTGGCCCAAATTCACCCAGCAGGTGAAGGAATATTGCAGGTCTTGTCACCGGTGCCAAGAAATAGGGAAGGTGGGGAATAAACCCCAGCCACCCTAATTCCCTCACTCAGAATGGAGGAGCCATTCCAGAGGGTAGGAATGGATATTGTGGGGCCTTTGAATACCCCCAGCTCTTCTGGGAATTGGTTTATTCTAACAGTGGTTGATTATGCAAACCAGGAACCCAGAGGCAGTCACCCTAGCCTCACTGGGGACAGACAAAGTGGCAGATGCCTTGCTAGGGATTTTCTCCTGCATCAGGTTCCCCACAGGAGGTTATCACTGATTGAGGGGGTTCCTTCATGTCAGACCTGATGAAGTAATTGTGGGAAAAGTGTGGGGTGGTGCAGAGATGCACAACACCTTAATGGGCTTGTGGAATGATTTAATGGTACCCTTAAACTGATGCTACAAGCATTTGCTGAACATCATGGCAAGGACTGGGAGAAATACCTTCCCCACCTGTTTTTTGTATACAGGGAGGTGCCTCAAGAGTCAACAGGGTTCTCCCCCTTAAAGCTCTTATATAGACGCAGGGTGCATGGGCCCTTAGACTTGATCTGGGAGGTCTGGGAAGGCAAGCATGCCACCCAGAGAACTCCCATTGTAGATTATGTCCTTAAGTTTAGGAAAAAGCTGAAGGAGCTTATGGGAACAGCCAAGAGCAACCTGGCAGCTGCCCAGCAAAAGCAAATGGTATGGTATGACCGCAGAGCCAGAGCTGACTTGTACACTGTGGGTCAGGAGGTCATGGTCCTATTCCCATTCTGGAATGATAAGCTGCAGGCTGAGTGAGCAGGACCATACAAAGTAGTCAGACAGGTGAATGATGCAAATTACATTATAGAACTGCCTGACAGGAGACATCCCCAAAGGATGTACCATGTCAACATGATGAAGCCATATGCAAATAGGGTTGACATGGTCTTTGCAGTGTATAGTCCTGGGGAGGGGACGGACGAGGAAGATCCCCTTCTGGACTTGCTGGAAAAAATCAAGAGGGTGTCCTCTGTGGAGGCAATTAAAATGTTGCTGCAGTTGACCCTGGATGAGATCCAGGAAGTAAGGGAGATCTTAGCAGACTTTGCCCCATTCTTTAGTGCCAAGCCTGGACTAACCCCATTAACAACGCATGATGTAGAGACAAGGGCACAAGCTGCATATGTCAGACAGCATATCAGGTGTCAGAGACTGTCTAAAAGGACATTAAGAGGGAGGTGGAAGAAAAACTGGATTTAGGGGTAATCCAGAAATCCCACAGCCCCTGGGCCTCACCTGTAGTCCTTGTTCCCAAACCGATGGCTCTACTCATTTTTGTGTGGACTATCGTGGACTCAGTGCATTCACAAAGTTGGAAGCCCATCCAGTGCCATGGAAGGACAAACTACTTGACAAGTTGGGGGTGGTGACATACCTTACCACTATTGACCTGATGAAAGGGCATTGGCAGGTGAGTTAACTGCCAAAGCTAGGGAGAGGTCAGCCTTCATCACTCCAATAGGGTTATTTGAGTTTAAAGTAATGCCTTTCAGAATGAAGAACATCTCTGCCAGCTTCCAAAGGTTGGTGAACCAGGTGTTAAATGGTACTGAAGAGTATGCTGTGGAGTACCTGGACAATATTGCCATCTTCAGTGCCAGCTGGAAGGAACACCTATCCCACCTTAGGGAAGCACTGGGGAGGATACAGAGGGCCGGACTCACTGTAAAATCTGAAAAGTGCCAGGTGGCCATGGCTGAGGTGGCATACTTCAGGCATGTAGTAGGCCAGGGACAGCACCATCCTAATCAAGCAAAAATTGAAGCAATCGAGGCATGGCCCAGACCTGAAACACAGAAGCAAGTTTGGAGTTTTCTAGGGACTGCAGGGTACTATAGAGAATTTGTATCAAACTACAGTGCCCTGGCTGTTCCCCATCTGGTCTGTTAAAGTAAAGAATGCCTAAAAAGGTTAACTGGGAACCAGCCTGTGAACAAGCCTTCACACGGCTAAAGGAGGCACTGTGCAGTGCTCCTGTATTAGCCAGCCCAGACTATAGTAAACCATTTGTAGTGTAGACAGATGCCTTAGATGTGGGTATCTGGGCAATACTTAGCCAGACTTCTAACCAAGAGAATGATCACCCAATAGTGTACCTCAGTAAGATGTTACTTCCCAAGGAGCAGGCTTATTCCACAATGGATAAAGAATGCCTTGCAATTCTGTGGGCACTAAGAAATTAGAGCCACACCTATACTGGCTGCATTTTGAGGTACAAACAGACCATGATCCTCTGGTTTTGCTGGCACAAATGAGTAAAACAAATGGTAGGCTTTTAAGATGGAGCCTTGCCTTACAGGGTTACAACATGACTGTCACTCACAGAGCAGGGGCAGCCAATGCAAATGCTGGTGGGCTATCGTGTCAGTTAGAGCAGTGAACTGAATTTGAGAAACTCATCCTATGACTAGGAATAGATTCCCCCAGATTCAATCTAGGAAGGAGGACTGTGACACATAGCCAATCTGCTTGTTATTATTTGTATTATATTTGTGATATAAATATATGTTCCTTTGAATTTCTGCTTGAGAAGTATGGCAGTCAGCACAGAACCTCATGGGATATTGGATTTTTAGAAGAAAACAAATGTGCTGGCCTTGATTGTTGCCAGCTAGCTGTAAAAGCTGACTTCCTGGGACTATAATAAAACCAGGTTGTATAGGTTGTAAACTAGCCACTTGTATAAAGTATTGCATTTTATGACCTATTAGGAGGAAAGCAGCTTCTGACAGATACCTGTGAGAATCTTCTCACGAACAGGAGAAATAGTTGTCAGAAAGTTCCTCTGAAGATCAAAGGGGTAATTCTGACCTACCATAAACTGTGGCTCACTAATTTAAAAGTATATATATATATATATATATATATATATATATATATATATATATATATATATATATACACACACACACACACACACACACATATATATATATATATATGTATTTTTTAAGTGGGATGCTTAGGAGTGGTGTCACTTTCAGTTTATTGATCTGTCATTAGACCTTTTCAATGTAAAAACAGTAGAAAATACATATAAGTACACATATTTAAAATACAGCATAGTACAGACATGTTAGATACATGTAAGCAAGGTTACTGCACATATAAATCAGAGCTCTTTCATCAGAAAGATAGTAATTTGCACAAACAGCATCTTAGAACATATTGTAGACACAGTATAATTTTTCAAATTTCTTAATCATTGTCCTTTAACACCTTTATGTTTAAGATGAATTATTGAGATACATACTAGATATTGGGCTACTGTCCTAATTATTACATCATTATTAGTGGTGAAAAAAATCTTCAAAAGAGGATCATGGTCAGAAGTTTGAATTGAGTTACAAAGTGATGTTATACATTTCCACCTAGGGAACTTGTGCCAGAGGCACTCAAACATAACATGTTCTAAATGTTCTAAAGAGGAAAAAGTGATACAGGAACATAGCCTAGCCTGACTGGAAGAGTTTTTTCTATATATTGCATCTAATAAATTGCTTGGAAATAACTCCAACTTACACTTAGTGTATTGGATTCTTTGATTCTACATCAACTAAGACATCTAAATAATGTCTATAATAATGTAAATTGTCAGTCAACCTTGTCCATGGTGAAGGCTTTAGCCTGAGATTATTTTCCAAGGGCTGGATTCAAAAAGCTTTCAGAAGGTGAACAATCTTCCCTAAGTCCCCAAAACTGCCGTAGCTACAGAGAAAAGGGGAGACTGCTATAAGTGCTATTCACAAAAACCTCGACAGTTGCAGAAAGAAAACACTACGGACTGTGGAAAAAAGTGCAGCTACAGAAGTCCCGGAGGAAAAAAAAGTGTAAGATAAGTAAGGCACATCCCCAGAAGGGCTATTCTCAGCCAGGTTTTTTCCACAGTTGCTGAAAAATGTTACACACAGTGGAAGGAGATGTAACTCTCCCTCAGCAAACTCAGTAGTGCCCCAACAATTGGAATCAACTAAGGTGGAGGTGATCCACATGTAATAGCATCCTAGACAGTATAGCAGTGGCTGATATTACAGCAACAAAAGCACACATTGCCATGCTATGGCAAAAGGCAACAACCACCAGACCCAGTGCAGCCCATGACAGAGCCCCACAAGCAGTAGAGCCTGACCGGCCTGCAGTGAGTGCTAACCCTGCAACCCCTGCAGGCAACAGGAACATCCCAGGGAGGGACCAGTGGTGTCAGTCAGTCACTGTGGTGCAGTGGTATTGCTGGTACCTGTGGTACTGCAGTGGTCCCTGTTGAGGGACTGGTTGCTGATATCTTTGTGGGTGCTGTCAGCCTCATACTATGACAGTAATGTTAATGTCTGCTACTTCAGCTACTAGTACTATTTCTGTGCCTCCTCAGCCATTTCCACAGCTGTAGATCTGCTACTGTGCATTCACAGCACTTGCGGAATTCCTGCACTTGCTGGAATTCTGCAGCTGAGGGACTTTTTGTGGAATTCCCTCAACTGTGGGATTTTCTTTAAGAATATCATGCAACTGCATTTCCACAGTGCTGCAAGACTTTTTCCCCGCAGCTGCAGCATTTTTACTGTTCTTTGAGAATCCTGCCCCAGGTCTTTAAGTTTAAAATATTCAACAATTCTATTGGTGACAAATTTTTGATATTTTAAGCTTATTGTAACACCTATGTCTCTATAGTTACTTAAATATTCCAGGCCAGTTTCAGATAGTATGGACCAAGGTAAGGAAAATACCAGGGTCTCAATTGAGTCAAAAGTTGGATTGTGAACCAGGTTGTGTGCCTGCTGGGTTAAGTATTGCACTGCATTTCTCTGAAAAGGGTGTGATATTTGAACCTGTTACCTAGGTGTGCTTGCAAAAAAGGGTTCATATTTGACCCCAGGACTCGAGACTGGTAGTTGTTCAGACCCAAAACAGACAGGAGGGTTACCCTGTTTGTGTCCTGTTCACATATTGCACTTTAAGGTTTGGCACTGTAGGAACAGAGGGCCTGATCCCCGGGGTGCATTTGTGACAAGGTCTACTTGAATAGCAGCAATAAAGTTCCCCATGTCCAAGGCTCGGTACACATAGACAGTCAGGCTCACCTGGGCTGTCTCAGTAGTGTGTGTGGGACAGAACCCATGTTGGGCAGTGGCCAGTAAGTCATACTGCTGTATGTAGGCAGACATCTGATCAAACACAATCCTTTTGAAGATGTTCAAAAGGGGACTAAGAAGAGAGATGGGGCAGTAATTGGAGGTGAGGTGCTTGAGCTAATATTTGTGGATAGGAATAATAGTGGCCAGTTTCCAGAGCATGGGGTAGTCACGCATGTAGAAGGAGTGGTTAAAAATGCATGAAATGGGGTAGGCCAGTGCCTCACTGGCAAGTATAATTAGGCAGTAGTCTAAGCCATAAGAGCCAGAAGTGGGTTTTGGATTGGTGCTTCTCAGGTATTTCACTACTGGCTCTACAGTCAGGTGTCTGAAGTAAAATTTAGGAGGGAGTTGCATAAAAGGCAGGTAGCTTCTGGGTAGGGGGCTATTGGATGGATTGTAATACTTATCCTGGTCACCAACAAAAGTTATTGAATAGGGAGGCAATAGTCTTGGGGTAACAAGTGAACCCATCCTTACCCTCGATGTGACAGGACTGGGAGCCTTCATATCTGTCCAAGATATTGTTAAGGTTCTGCAACAATTTCTTGGGGTTCCTAATGTTGGAAGTCAAGCCGGATTTCAAGAGACTGATTTTGATTTTGTGAACCACAGCTTTACATTTATTTCACAAAGTTTTGTACTCGTGAAGGTAGGCAGGGTCTTTTGCTTTCTTATATTGGGCCAATAGTTTGCCCCTGGCCTTAAAGATCCTGAGGAAGTTCCCTGAGACACACTTCTGCTTGTTGCCTCCAATTCTAAGATATTTCACAGGACACAGGCTATCACAGATACCCACAAAGCTCTTGCAGAAACTGTAATAGGCTGCATTGACATCCACTATGTTGTCTAAGAAGGACCAGTCGGTCAAGGACAGGGCAGTGATGAAGGCCTCCAGGTTTAAATCTTTGAGGTATCTTGAAGTGATGTAGGTGGGGGTGCAAGGATGCTTGGTAGGCCAGTCGCAGAGTACCAGGCTTGGGTCACTTAGCAAGTCTGGATGCACCCTGAAGTTACAAACAAAGGAGAGTTAGAGATAAAGACCCAGTCTAGGTTGGTTTCATACTCTGATTTGTAATTGGCCCTTTAAATGATTATATTAGGAATCAGTCTTCACACTTACATTGGTGCTCAAGTTGGTAGGGATAAAATAGTACTTACTACATATTTCTGATAAAAATCACTGTTTGAAACCAGGTGAGTATTTTGTGTGCAAATGTCTTGCTGCCAGATCTTGCAGGTATCCCATAGTATTTAAAGTATATTGTGCAGTCTAGTGCCCCCTCAATAGCTCCTGCATGCCCAAAAGTTTTTTACAGGATGCATTTGCCGAACCCCCGAACCCCCTCAAAAAAAAACAAGAAAAAAAACTTTTGTACAGCATTGGATGTCTTGCACTTTAATAATAAAGCACATATAATGAGTTATTGAGAAAGACAATTACAGTGCAACCTTCATTTAACAAACTCAATCTACTTAACTCACTATTTAATGAACCCAGCCCTGTTGCCTGTTTTCTTCTCTCTGTTATAATACTGTGCAGTAGTGTATTTACCTTAGCAGATTGCCGATGGTACCATCATTGTAACCCCATTCTGAGTCTAACAGCACTACAGACTGTGCTACAGTGCCCAGACATGATGCAACAGGAGTACAGGTAGTATTGGTATTAACACCAGACATTTGCTAAAAGTCCATGAGCTCCCATCCAAGTTTCTAAACAGAGAGATTAGTGAGATATTTATAACAACTGGTGATCTGTGAGTCATTGTCCTGGCGAATAGGGGTTCGAGCCATATGAGCTGTACTTTCAGTGTAGATATAGAATGATTCTTTTCAGTGCCATGTGGCTGCATTGTTTGTCTGTGGTTTCAGCTTGTACTAGGGCCATGCAAAAAAGAAAATTCCACCAGTGGAATTTCTGTGAAAGTCAGAATTTTGCTTCTGCAAAATTTTGGCATGCACTCTGGCAACTTTCATGGAAATTCTGACTTAGAACAGTAAATTAAATACATCAATTTCAGATTAATTTCTTAATCTCTGGAAAGAAATTCTGCAGGTTAATACATTAATCCGCAATTCAAACTTTCATCCCACAGTTCAGTGAGTCACTGAACTGGTAGAATGAATGTATGAACTGAAGATTAAGTAAGCAATAAGGCATGATGGAGTGTGCGTGGAACACATTTTACCACATGGCCAGGGGCATAATAAGGCACAAGGCAGAAGACAGAGTGACTTTAGCCACTGGCCGTGTGGTAAAATGTGTTCCGTGCACATCTCAGAGTGCCTTATTGCACTTATAAAATGGGCTCCTTTTTTAAAAAACTTTTTACAGTTGAGAAAAGCATGTTTATATGTAGAAACAATACATTTACTTGTGTGCATTTATGATAAAATAGTCCTTCCGCCCACTACAAATGATGTCGTTGTATTGTTGCCTACTTTCTTCTTCCTGTTTTTTTTCCTCTGTTTTACAAACTTTCAAGTAATGGAATGTTTGTCATGGAATGTTTACCAAGGAATACATGGATTTAAAATTCTGCTCAGTTCCACTGCTAGAATGTTACTCTCATAAAATACACACACACACACACACACACACACACACACACACACACACACACACACACACACACACACAACACAGCCCTCTGTTACATCCAGATACTCAATTACCTCATTGTCAGGGCAAGAAGAGATTTCCCCGATGAGCAGGTAAAGATGGGGGGGGGGGGATTTTTCATTGTCAGCAAAGAAACAGTTGTTATGAAACCTATAAACGATACTTAATGTTTCTAAGTTGTTTATAAGTGTAAGGAGAATGTGATGATCAGAGAAACAACGTTTAATTAATCTGTTTTATTTTGTATTTAAAGTAGTTTTATTTTTAGGGCCCAGTGCAAGTAAATGTGATGCTTATGGTTACAGGGCAAGAAATAATGGCTGTCAGTTGAATTCTTAATATTCTATTAGCTTAATGATTCCAGTGGTGATCAGAGCACATTGGTCAGCACTATTTATTTTCCATGTGTGGAATATAACTGCTACATGAACAACAGCCAATGAAATTTCCATGCGTGTAACATAACTGCTACATGAACAACAACCAATCAGATTTCAAGATTTTCCCTTACAATTTTATAATGTTTTATACTGCAGAAAGAATTTCCACTGAACTGATCACTGAACTGTGGAATGATTACATGTATTGTGAAATGATGTATTAAATTGGAATGAAATTCCTCAGAACTGTCATTCTGTACTTCATGTGTAGTATTACACAATTCAGCCAGAAAAGTTCACAGAATGGGGCAACAATGTGTAAAACATATTTGGAAGGTTCAGATTTCAGAAAAGTCAGAATTTTGGAAAATTCTGCAAAATCGGTGGAATGTTGCAACATTTCCACACGTTTGATATTTACAAATGCTGCTTGTCTCTAGCTTGCATGATCGGAATATCGGAGGTGGAGAAGACAACTACTGAAAGGGAAAATATGAAAATATGAAAGCTATTTGAGCTGTAGATTTAGACAGTGGATTAAAGAATGACAAGTTAGGGCAATATAGTACGGTAGCTTTGGTGCTGTGTAAGAGAAGTTAGCAAACAGCTGTTTCCGGTTGAGCCATGTTGAGGTTTTCGATTTTCAGCTGGAACTCTTACTTTTGGAATTAATGAAGGTTAATGAAGGTACTGTACTTTAATTTACAGTGCACTGTATTTTACTTCAGTTTCAGTTACAGTGAGGGTAGTAAGGCACTCAAACTTACAGTACCAACTAGAGAAAACACAGTCCTATTGAAATTTATGTAAGCTGGTTTATACAAACTCTAGATTATCTGAACAAATCTGATGTCTCCTAGGCACTTTGAATAATTGAGGTTATACTGTATTATTAACTTTTAGACCCTTTTGAGAAAAGTACTCTGGACCTGGACTGCTTGGCAAATTATAGACCCATCTCTAACCTCCCATTTTTAGGGAAGATTATTGGGAAGTTTGTGGTGCTGCAGCTTGAGGCTCACCTCATGGCCTTTGACATCTAAGAGGCTCTCCAGTCTGGATTTAGTTCTAGACACAATACAGAGACTGCGTTATTGAGGATGCACAGTGATCTGCTTAGGGTGAAAGATAGAGAAGAATGGCCGGTTCTTCTCCTCCGTGATTTCTAATCAATTTTTGACACTGTGGGCCATGGGCTGTTGTTGGATCACCTCAGGAACAACTGTGGACTCACCAGCATGGTCATTAGCTAATTTGAGTCTTTCCTCAGAGATAGGATGCAGAGGGTGGTGATGGGGAATTTCTACACACTCTCAAAGCCCCTGCTCTGAATTGTACTGCAGGGGATGGTCCTCTCTCCTACACTGTTAACAGTGTACTTGCAGCCCATGAGAGAGATCATTAGAATGTACGGATTGGGTTTCCACTGCTACAGAGACAATACTCAGCTTTATCTATCATTTGAACTGGGACACTCGATGCAATTGAAGTACTAAATTTGTGTTTGGTTGAGATTCAGGACTGGAGATCATCCAGCTAGCTAAGATTTAAGCCATATAACACAGAGGTATTGGTGATTGAGCCTAGTTGGAGGTGGGGTATGGAAACAGCTGAGGAGGTGACTGGACTTGTGCTCAGTCTGTCTAGGCTGGAGGCCTCTGCTAAGGTGAAAATCTGGGTGTCATTCTGGATTAGAGGCTGACATTTGAGGCAGATATTTGAGGTACAGGTGTGTCAGCAGCAGTCTGGAATAGCTCTTGTTATCTCAGGAACATCACCCGCATCAAATCTTAAGTCCCCCTGGAAGATCTGCCATGACTAGTACATACATTTGTGACATCCAGGCTTGACTACTGTAATGCCCTTTACCTTGTGTCAGTGAATGTAGCCTACGATGCCTGTAGCTGGGACAGAATGCAGGGGCTAAGTTACTGACATTCCTTCAGAGCTCCTGTCATGTGATCCTGGTCTGGTGTGAACTGCACTGGCTTCTGGTGAAGTGGCATATAACCTTCAAGGTCAGTTTGCTGACCTACAAGGCCCTATATGAATTAGGCACTAGTTACCTGAGGGAACTCCTGGTTCCTTACCATCCCCTCTCACCCCTTCCACTTCTCTGAGGTGGGCCTCCTGAAGGTTCCCAGGATGAGGCTTAAGTCATACGGTGACCATGCATTTGAGGTAGCTGGCCCAGCCCTGTGGAACTCGCTTCCAAGACCTCTGAGGGAGGGTCACTCGATGATGACTTTTAAGAGGGGTTTTAATGCCTTTTTATGGCTGCATAGCAGAACTATGCTAATGTATTATAGAGAGAGAAGGGGTTCTGAAAGCACATGATTGGATAACTAGATTGTGTCCTTCCACAGAGAAGTTAAAGCACCTGTGGTCTTCTCTATTGATCACAGTGCTGTCCCTTCACCCCCACCTCCCTCACACATTATTTTTCTGCTCCATGCTCACTTCCAGTTCACTTCCAGGATTGGCGCTATCACTTATTTTGAGTGGGTGGAAGCCTCCCTGCCATCTGCCTATTTATTTCTTTCCCTGGTGTCTCATGGCACCCTCACCCTCTGATTGCTGTCCTTATTACATATGTACAGTACTTTTCTCCTGGTGTCTAGTGGTACCCTTGCCCTCCTATGGCCATCTGTGAATTCATTTAATTTGTCTTCCTGGTGTCTAGTGGTACCTCTGTCATCTGATTGCTGTTCCCCTATTCATTTGTTTCCCTGGTGTCTAGTGGCACCCCCACCCTCTGATTAATATCCCCATTTTTATATAAAGTTTCCCTGGTGTCTATTGGAACCCACCACCCTCTCATTGCCTGACATGTATTAATTTGGTATGTTTCCCTCGTATCTAGAAGCATACCCCACCATCTGATCACTAGCCCTGTATTAATATGTTTCCCTGGTGTCTAGTGGCATCCTCCCTCCAATCACTGGCCCTGTATTTATGGAATGTTTCCCTGGAGTCTAGTGGCACCCCCTTCCTCTGATCGCTGGCCCTGTATTGATTGAATATGTTTCACAGGGTGTCTAGTAGCACCCCTCACCCTCTGATTGCTGTCCTGGTATTTATGGAGTGCTTCCCTAGTGTCTAGTGGCACCCCTGCCTTCTGATCACCAACCCCATTTTATGGAATGTTTCCCTGGTGTCTAGTGGCACCCCCTGCCCTCTGATCACTGGCTCTATATTTATGGAATGTTTCCCTGGTATCTAGTAGCACTCCTACCCTCTGATCACCAGCCATATATTAATTTCTTAAAAGAGAGCTGTAATAAAGAAAACCATCCCTTGATTTTTTGTCTTTAAACCTGTAAAAATAAATTGTTCCATCACCAATCTGACCCCCCACCCTGACCTCCCACTCAGCACCCACCACCCCACACCTCAAACATATCCTCATTCACCTGAACATGTCCCACAGTGAAGTTGACTCTCTGACCGAAGACATGTCTTGCTGCTGGAACTTCAAACTGCAATATGAGTAACTAAGATAAGTGTTTATTTATTTATTTCAGATAATCAGTTTTACAACCTTTGAGTCAGAGACTCGTTTACAAAGGTACCTCGTCGCAGGGAGGGTGGACAAACAATCATGTGAAGTTTAGACAATGGTAACAATACAAGTGTGGTACAGGTGTAAATAGGCAAACACAAGTTGTTTTAACTATACAAGTCATAATCATACTCTGCAAAAGAGACCAGTGCTTAGTAGTCTGTGAGATCCCAGGGTACTCTGGGAGGTACTATTTGGGACAGAATACAGCTCTGATTATTGGCAGTTACAGCTCCAATTATCAATAAGGTATTTTTGAAGGGCTATTTTGAACTGGCCAATTCTGGGAATGTCAGTGACTTGCACAGGGAGGGAGTTATACCAGGCAGGTGCTCTATGGTGAAAGGATCTTTGGCAGAGTGAAGCCCTAGCTCTAGGTACTTGGAAGGTGACTTTAGTGGAGTTACGGGTGAGTGCCGGCTGGGTGGCCTGTTGCAGGGATGTAGTGACCCCTGGAGGGCATAGTCCAGATAGGGTCTTTTTTGCCAGCAGGCAGGTGTGGTATTTCAGCCATTCCTCAAAGGTGAGTATGTTCAAGGCAGAATATAGTAGACATGTGTAGGTTCTGCTATGGTCACCGGTCAGGAGCCTGCAGGCTTTGTTAATTGATGTCTGGACTTTAGTAAGGGCGGTAGGGTCTGCAGCTGCATAGGTCGGGAGTCCATAGTCTGCCAGAGACAACACGGACGAGGTGATGGTAAGTTTTAAGGCAAACTCAGGGAGGCTGTCTTTGTGGCGATAGAGGAGACCAATCCTGGAGTTCATGGCCGATGACAGAGCTTTTAAATATGCATGGAAGGTAAAGCCTGAGTTGAAAGTGATGCCCAGGTACTTGTAGGTTGCTACCTGTTCAAGGTGGTGGAGAGTGCTGGGGGTGATGAGAAGGGGAAAATCACTGGAGTTGTTTTGTCGGTGTGCAAAAAGCATTGATTTTGTATTTTTCAGGTTTAGGACTAGTCGATGGCTGATGAACCATTTTTCTGCTTGGCTGAAGGTGCGTTGCAGGGCGCTTTGGAGCAAGAGTGGGTCCGAATGTGAGGCGATGATGACAGCATCATCAGCATATAGAAGAACTTTATCAGTGCAGGAACTGGGGAGGGTGTTTAGGAAGAGACTGAAAAGGGTAGGCCCAAGGATGGAGCCTTGAGGGACCCCGGAGCATACTGGTAGGTTTGTAGACAAGGTCCCATTCAGTTTGACCCTTTGGGATCTATTCTGTAGGTAGCTTGAGAACCAGTTCAGAGGGCCAGATGAGAATCCCAGTTGGCTAAGGGAGTTTAGCAGTAGAGGGTGACACACACTACAAGTACTGCACCCGCAATTTTCCCAGCATCAAGCGCAGTGTGTATTTGATGGGAGAATTCCAAAAGTGCTGTGGAGGTGCTGTGACCCGGGCGGAAACCATGTTGCTCAGGGCATAGTTTGTCATATTTAGATAGGTAGTCCATGAGCTGCATGGATACTATTTTCTCCAGGGCTTTTGAGAGGGGGGGAGGATGGAGATGGGCCTATAGTTATTTGGTAGTGTTCAGTCTCTGGACTTAAGGATAGGAGTGATTTCAGCCTGTTTCCATCCATCTGGGAATTGACCAAGGCATAGGGATCAGTTGAGGACATCCGTGAGGGGGATTAGCATGACATCCAATGTGAGGCGGAGTATCCTGGAGTCAAGGGGGTCACTGCTCGGGTTGTGAGAAGTGAGGGCTTTTAAGAGGAAAAGTTTGGCGTCATGGGGTGAGAGTGTCCTGAAGTGGAATAGGGGCTGGGAGGTAGTGGTGTGGATGGAAGGGAGGATGGGGTCAAAGAATTGGGCAGGAAGAACCGCACTTAGGTCAGAGAAAGTTTTGTTTAGGCAGTCTGCAATGCACGTTTGGTCCGTAGTAACTGCCCCATTGATAACGATCTGAGAGGGGGGAGGGGAGCGGGTATTCCCATTCAGTTCTTTTATATTATCCCAGAAGGCTCTGGCTGAGCCCAAGAAGATGTTAAAGCTGCCTGATAGTGTTTGGCTTTTGCTTGTTTAATTGCCCAGGTGCATTGGTTATGGGCTGTTCTATAGGCTTGCCTATCCACCGTACTGCCGGACTCAACTGCAATGTGCCATAGATTGTCCCTTTGTTTTAGTTGCTGGATCAGTGCGGGGGAAATCCATGCAGCAGCCCGTCTCTTTGGGCAAGATTTGGTGATGGGAGCAAATAGGTCACAGGCCTTGCTGAAGGCACTGGTGAGGTAGGTTAAGGCAGTATCTATGTCTGGTGCAAGGGTGATTGGGACCAGCTCGAGCTGGGCAAGGTGCCGCTTGAGATTGTCAAGGCCCTGGGGTGGAAACGATGATGGGGATGCTATTATACTCAGGGCTGAGTTTGGGGAGGACCAGAAACATAAAACAGGAGAGTGGTCACTGAGTGAGTCTGCTAGGACGTTAACCGATTTTAATTTGTGTGGTCGATTAGAGAGTACTACGTCTAGGAGGGAGCTGGTCCCCCTAGCTTGGTTAAGTCTAGTGGGCTGTGTGACCAATTGAGATAGGTCAAGGGCCACGAGGTCGTTCTTTATGTACTCTGATGTGGGGCTGAGCCAATTGGTGTTAAGATCTACTAGAATAAGCTGTTCAGCCTTGTGTGGCAAGGTGGAGAGATAGTCTATGAGGGAGTGGATAGCTATGCTTTGCGCTCGTGGGGGTACGTAGGTGGTGGTAAGGTATAGGGGCCATGACTGGGGTGAGGAGTGATTTTCAGGGTAATAGCTTCTGCCCCATGGCCAAGCTCAGGGGTTGGTAACACGTGGCCTAGGATGGAGTCGCGCAGGTAGATTGCACACCCACCTCCACGCTCACCCACCCGATCGGCCCTGAACAGTGTAAAACCTGGGAGGGAGACAGCTGAGTCTGGGGTAGACTGGGAGATCCAGGCTTCCACTATCATAAAAATGTCCGGTGCATGCTGTGCAACCCAGCATTGGAGGGCTGCAGTTTTCTTAGGGAGACTGCATATGTTCATAAATGCAATGCGGAGTCCGTTGCCAGGGTTGGGCGGTGGCATTGCAGTAACTCCCGGCCCAGGGTTTGGGTACACATTTCCTGAGAGCAGGAAGAGTAGGGTAATAAGACCTGTTGAGGGGCTGTGGTTGCTGTAGAGGAGACATTTTCGGGGATGCCAAGATCTCAGGTGGGTGGTGCATGGGATGGGGAGTGAGATGAGGGCAGGTGTAGCTAGTGAGGAGAGGGACCATTGGTTACAGTATTCAGGGACAGGGGTTGGGTACTGGCGGTGGTGGGTGGGGGCAAAGTGGTGGTCCAGTGTGCGAGGTGGGTTAGTGAGGGTGGGCATTAAGGTAGAAGGGCTGTGATAATAGAGGTAATCCGTCTGAAAGGGCAGGGATACAGGCAGGGGCACATGTATGGGGGATTTATAGGGATCCATAGCGGTGGGTGGGTGAAGTAGCAGGAGGAGAGATGAAATTCTCAAGAGTATTGTAAGGGACATGCTTTTGTGTGGTTTTGTAGCAGTGAACATAGAATTAGAGAGCAGGCTCCCTCTAGTGTTGAGGAGATATAACCTGCAAATGGAGAAGTTGGCTGATTGGTTCTGGCACCTCATGTGACTATTAGTATAAAACAGAGTGCCGACCAAGGGTGGTGGTGGGGAGTGGCGACACAGTGCGAGGCGAGGACAGAACAAATGTGTGCCGACAGTAAAATGGCGCCAAGATTCAAAATGTAACAATGCTTCGCTCAAAAGCAAGCAGCAGAGTCCTTCACGTGTGCGGTGGTTCAGTGTAATCTATTCTCCGTACCTTTCAGCGTGATTCGGGGGGTGGGGTGGGGGAGGGCGCCATAGCCACTAGCCCTCTCGACCTCCTGTGAACCTGTGCAGAAAGCAAAGGACAGGTAAGGAATTTAAGAGGTCGTGTTAGGAAACAAAGGGGGAAGGGATACAAGCTAGACAGCATGTAATGGGGTCCTCTTACACTGTAAAAGGTCTTGCGTTTTAGCTGCACCACATCTAACTTAAACTGTAAAGGTCTAATGTTCATTGAATCTCTAAAAGCCCTGTAAATCAACTAAATATGCTACATACAGCTGCTTAGGGCACTCGCAATTGCTCCGATGTAAATTACAGCAGCAACTGCCCTTAAATGAGTCACTGAGCAGGTCTTAAGGCACCAGTCTGCTGTATCACTAAAAAGCCTTTAAAATCAACTAAATATGCTACATACAGCTGCTTAGGGCACTCGCAATTGCTGCAATGTAGATTACAACAATAATTGCCCTTAACTGAGTCACAGAGCAGGTCTTAAGGCACCAGTCAGTTTGTAAAAATAACAGAAAACTTTTAACATGAGCCCCTGCAGGAGACTATCTCCATATGTGTGCTGAAAGTAAAATGGCACCAAGATTCAAAATGTAACAATGCTTCATTCAAAAGCAGGCAGCAGAGTCCTTCACGGTAGTGCAGTGGTTCAGTGTAATCTACTCTCTGTACCTTTCAGCATGATTCGGGGTGGGGTGGGGGACGGCGTTAGCCACTAGCCTCTCGACCTCCTGTGAGCCTTTCAGTGCATCTGGGGTGGGGTGGGGAGGGCACCATAGCCACTAGCCCCTCTCGACCTCCTGTGAGCCTTCATTGAGATTCGGGGTGGGGTGGGGAGGTGCCACAGCAACTCAGCCCTCTCGACCTCCTGTGAGCCTTTCAGTGCAATCTGGGGTGGGGGTGGGGGAGGGCGTCAGAGCCACCAGCCTCCTCGACCTCCTGTGAGCCTTCAGTGTGATTAGGGGTGGGGTGGGGAGGGCGCCATAGCCACTAGCCCTCCTCAACCTCCTGTGAGCCTTTCAGAACAATTCGGGGGTGGGGGTGGGGGAGGGCGCCGTAGCCACTAGCCCTCTCGACCTCCTGTGAGCCTGTGGAGTGTGGAGTGTGAGTCAATGTATTTCAATGGGTTTTGAACTTTGAGGCATAACTTTGACATTTTTGCATCTTTGTACCCCAAATTTTCAATATGGCCTTTTTGGGACCCCACTTCATGACCAGTAGCAGTGGAGTTATGCAAATCAGGCCCAAATGGTGATTTTGCAGTCACTTGGCAAAATCAACCTTTGGGTGGGATTTGAAAATTTTCACTACCGTTGTTCATGATGTAGGGTCATAAGAAGGCTATGTTGAATATTTGAGGTCAAAATATATAAAAATGACAAAGTTACAAGTGTACATTGAAATTTTTCTACACTCGCTCATAATTTCATCAATTGTAAATATTTTAACCCTAAATGTCAACATAGTCATTTTTTTCACACCACCTCATAAATGTGACAGTTGTCATTTTTCAAATCCTGACCAAAATGTATTTTTGTATCTGTGGTGCAGAATGACATTTCCATGGTATAGTATTACATCTCAGCAGTCATTTGAAAATGTTCACCTATGTGGTTCATGAGGTGGGGTAATAAAAGGGCTAAGATAAAAGTTTGGTGCACAAATATGATAAAATGTCCAGGTCATGACTGAACATCGCAGTATATCAGTGTTCATTTATAAATTTGTTAATTTTCAATATTTTGATCCCAAACTTTCAACATATCCATTTTGTCACATCACCTCATAAACACGGCAGGTGTGATTTTTTAAATCCTGGAAAAAACATATTTTTGCACTTGTGTTGAGAAATGATATTCAGAGCAATATAGGTGCTACATGTCATGTTTATAAGGGCACTTGTGGGCAGGTAAGGATGAGGAGAGGGAGGTTAGGTGCCTTCCTAGCATCACAGGTTGCAGGGATGGAAAGAGTATCTAAAGGATCACTGGAGCAGCAGAAAGGGAGGGACAGCTGGACATCATTGTCCATCTGGGGACAAATGACCTGGATAAGTCAGCAATAGCTCAGGAGCAGTTTAAGGAATTGGGCAGGGGCCTTATGCAAGTAGCATGATCTGTGACTTTCTCGGAGGTGCACCTGTCTACGACAGGGGAAGGATAGGATTCTCCACATAGAGATCTTCAATGCATGGTTGAAGGAATGGTGCAGAGAGGAAGGTTTCAATTTTATTGGGAACTGGGGCCCCACCAGGAGGGATAAGGACTTGTACAGAGCCAACAGCCTGCATCCATCCAGGAGGGGAACCATTGTCCTCAGTGAATGGTTTACATGCAACATTATTGACCATTTAAACTAGCCGAGGGAGGAGGCAGAATTAGGCAGGAAGACATAAACTGCACTCCCCAGGCTCACAAGGTCAGCAATGGGAATACTGAGAGTGTGAAATCCTAAAAGGAACCAAATAACAATGGAATCCAAGTGGTAAAAGGAATGATAATAAAACAAATAGTGATGTAAATAAGGAATGGCAAATGGGAAATGGGGGGGTGGCTGAACAATCTGGAGAGCCATGTGTGCAAATGCTTGAAGTCTTGGCAATAAGGCTGCAGACCTAGAGGCCACCATGGCAGATGCAGACCTACAATTACTGAGTCTTGGTGCAATGAATACCAAGGCTGGGATGTAGCCATATCAGGGTATACAATGTTCAGAAAATACAGGGTAGGTAAAAAAGGGGGAGGAGTGACTCTTTATGTCAGGGACAACATAAAAGCTACTGAAATACAGGGGCAGCTGGGAGGAGCTGAGGTACTGTGGGTCATCCTGGAGACATTGAGGGGGTTGCTATTCATACAAGAGTGAACTACAGACCTCCAGCACAAGGGGAGAGGTGTATAAAGATATGATGGAAGCAATCCAAAGGATGACCTGCCGAGAGAAGGTGCTGCTGGTAGGGGACTTCACTCTACTGGACATGAATTGGAGCCTACCAGATACAGCAACAGTCAGAAGTAGAGACATCCTGGACTGCCTGAAAGGGGTACTCCTTAGATAACTAGTTAAGGAACCCACTCATGGGGGTGTAATACTGGACCTGGTACTGACAGATTGGGACAGTGTTGCTCACTTCATAGTGGGTGACCACCTGTGGACCAGTGATTGCTGTGTGGTGTGGCTCAGTATAAGAACTGGGTCAGAACTGAGCCACACTAAGATGAAGGTCCTGTACTTCAGGAGGGCTGATTTTAAGACAATGGGAGAATGCCTTAGGAACACCCTAGCAGAGACAGGGAAACTGGGGGAGTTGAAGAACAATGGGTAAAAATAAAGGGGGTCATTGAAAAGGAACAAATCTCTGTGTTAGGCAGGTTAACAAGGGCAAGAGATAAAAGAGATCACTGTGGTTCTCTAAAGAAGTAGCAAAGAAAGTAAGGGCAAAATAATTAACATTTAGAAGATACAAGAGGACACAGAAGAAGGAGGCTAGGGAGAGTTGCCAGGAGAAACAAAGAGTGGCAGGGAGAGAAGTTAGGAGTGCAAAGCTGCAAATGGAGGAGAATATTGCTCAGTCAGTAAGAAAAGGGAATAAAACATTCTTTAGATACATATGCAAGATGACAGAACCCAAAGGAGTGATAGTAAGGCTAAAAGAGGAAGAGGGGTTTGGGAGGAAGAGGACCTAAAAAACCTGGACATATTGAATAATTACTTTTGTTCAGTATTTTCAGAGGAAGGGGTAGGTGACGGGTCAAAGATAAGGGACAAGGGTATTAAAGGAAGAGAGGTGGACACTGGTCCTTTTACAGAGGAGAGCGTTCTCAAAGAACTAGTGCAATTTAAAATAGAGAAGGCAATAAGACCAGATGGGGCACACCATATGATATTGTAGGAGCTTAAGGAGGTGCTGGCTGGACCTCTGACAGCTCTGGCCTACCTACCACTAGAAACAGGGGAGGTTCGGGGGACTGGAGGGGGGCAGCTGTGGTTCCACTACACAAAAGTGGAAATAGGAAGGAGGCAGAAAATTACAGATCTGCCAGCCTGACTTCAGTAGTAGGTAAAGTAATGGAATCATTACTGAAGGAAATGATTGGTGAATACCTTGCAATTGGTGGATTACAGGATCCAAGTCAACATGGGCTCACATGATGGAGGTCCTGCCGGGCAAACCTAATTGAGTTCTTTGACTGGGTGACCAGGGAAGTGGATCAGGGAGGAGCGGTAAATGTGGCCTACCTGGATTTCAGTAAGGCCATCAACACCATTCCACATAGACTGGTGAGCAAGCTGGGCAACCTAGGAGTAGGTCAAAAGGTAATAAAATGGGTAAGAAGTTGATTAAGCAATAGGAGTCAGAGGGTGGTGGTAAATGGGGTCCACTTTGGAGAAGGTAAGGTGAGAAGCGGATGCCACAGGGGTCAGTACTAGGTTCAGTCTTCTTCAATATCTTTATTAGTGACATTGCAGAAGGGCTAGAGGGGAAAGTATGCCTGTTTGTGGATGACACAAAAATCTGCAACACAGTGGACACACCATGGGTGGTGGAAGGAATGAGGGACAATCTGAAAAAGCTGGAAAATTGGTCAAGGGAATGGCAGCTGGATTTCAATGCAAAAAAGTGCAGTCATGCACCTGGAGCACAGATACCCAGGGACAATGTACCACTTGAGCGAGGAGGTATTAGCAACCACAAAATGGAAAAGGGACCTAGGAGTAATCATTTCTGATGACCTGAAAGTAGCAAGCAATGTTATCAGGCAGTGAGAAAGGCTAGCAGGATGCTTGGGCGTATAGGGAGGGGCATCACCAGCAGAAGGAGGGAGGTAGTATTATCTCTGTATCAATCACTGATAAGACCTCACCTTGAGTACTCTGCTCAGTTCTGGAGGCCCCACCTCCAGAAAGACATAGATAGGGTGGAGGCGGTACAAAGAAGAGCTCCCAAAATGGTGCAGGGCATGCAATAAAAGCCCTATGACGAAAGACTTAGTAAAACTAAATATGTACTCTCTAAAGAAAAGGAGGGAAATGGGGGATATGATGGCAACATTCAAATACCTCACAGGTATTATTAAGGTACAGGAAGGTAGCATTTTCCATAGAAAAAGATGCTCCAGGTCATGAGGTCATGCTATGAAGCTGGAGAGGGGAAGCTCAGAGGAGATGTGAGGAAATACGTCTTCATGGAAAGGATGGTGGATGCCTGGAACAACCTCCCAGCAGAGGTGGTGAGTGCTAAAATAGTAACAGGATTCAAGCTTGCATAGGATACACACAAGGGGAGGAGAGAGAAGACTGAAGATCAAGTAGGGTCTGCAGTGGCACAGTAGGTAGGGAATATAGGGTAGACTAGGTAGGCCATGAGTTCCTTATATGCTGACAGCTTCTGTGTTTCAATGTTTCATTCATAAAATGACTGTCTTGAAAATTTGGGGCCAAAAGTAAAAAAAAAAAAAGAGTGACTGTATAAAGAGTGAATGTATGAAAAGAGAATGTGTGAAGAGTGAATTTGTAAAGAGTGAATGTGTACTGAATGTGTGAAAAGTGAATGTGTAAAGAGTAAATGTGTGAAGTGTGAATGCGTACTGAATGTGTGAAGAGTGAATGTGTACAGAATGTATGAAGAGTGACTGTCTTAAGAGTGAATGTGCCAGGCCCTGCACTCCTGTAGGTGTGCTGAGTCTTCCCATAGTACATGGCCTTAAGGTCCTGCACGTCTGCACTTGTTCATGCATAGATGAAATCTTTACCTTCTTTTGGGTCTGAAGCAGTCTCTCACTTTCTACGACTGCTTCAATACTATCATTTTGCAGCTGTATTGACTCTGACTAGAGTTTGTTATTTAACGTGACGTTTGACTCTATGTAGTGACCTCTTTTAGTTGGATGCCACACATTTTATTAGCATCCAGTATCTACTTATTTATTTAGGATGATTTAAAACTTGGAATATTTTATTGTTTTTATGCTATTTGTGTATTTTCTGTAATGCACTCTGAGCCCCTGGGAACGTGCACTGTATAAATAAACAAGTACTACTTTGTACATAAAGGCACAGATATTCAAACTGCTCCCAAAAAGTGTGCAACAGCAGGAGCAAGAGCAAGTCCACTGCGCCCATGTGCAAGAAGCGTGATATTCAAAAACTGTGCAGGTGAGATGCGCCTGCAGCATTTATCAGATCATCATGCCACCTGCACCATAGGCGCAACCAGGATGTGCAGTTGTGCAGTTCAGATGTGCCATAGTGCAACCAGGGATGCCCCGTGGAGCAGGGCAGCAGTGCAACAGCACAACCAGGGATGTGCAGGGACAGGATGCAGGGGCCCACCACCCATGCCACAGATGGGCAGAGGAGCTCACTGCAGAACAGACATTGCCCCCCACACCTCATGCACTGCACGACTGGTGGAGAGCCAGAATAACCACCGGCCCATGGATACCAGCAACAAACCCACAGCCAGGGCATGGTGCCCCAGCACACCCCCTGGCAAACTGTGACTGGCACACAAGGAGGGCCGGCCACCCCATGCCACACCATCCCACCAATTCAGAGCACACCCTGCACCATGACCTCCAGACACCCTGCCCAGGAGCAGCATCCACCAGTGCAGGATACCCCATGCATGCCACCACCCCCACTGTGACAATGCAACCCTGTGCACCACAGAACCATGCAAGGCAGCCCCACCATGAGCACCCATCAGCGGGTGGCAGCACACAGTGATGCACCGACTGCATACACAGTGCCACCACGCACTTCCCTCCCGAGGTACAGCTGAGAGACCAACCATGCATCGGCACACGAGGTACCCCACATGTGACAGGGCATGCCCCAGACCCCACCACCAGTGGTTCAGCACCCTGCACACCCTCCCAAGGACACACCCCAACCCAGCACTGGCCACAACAGCCAGTGCAGACACCCACAGTGGTGCATGGAAGCATGCACCACACAGGATGCAAACAGTGCATGGACAAACACCCACCCATACTCAAGGGCACACCAACACAGGGACACAGTAGTCGGGGCAGACTAACCCCCAGCATGTAGCCATGGAACCGTTATACACACGGCCAGCACCCTCCATGGCACAGGAGTGCCAGCCACCCCACGAGGGCACCACATGGAGCTGTACGCCACCAGTGATTTGCCAGGAGAACAAGTGACAGACAGTGGTGCACATTCTCTGTGACACACACAAGCAACAGCATGGAGGTGGGACAACAACAGCGGAGGCCACAGTGCCACCTGAGGCAGACATGGACCACATCAGTGACAGGAGGTAACCCGGCATTGTGCCGGGTACAGTGGCTGTCCTACATGGACAGCCACCACTGACATGCCAGCAGACCATGCAGGTCACAGACATGCAAGGGTGTCAGCTGCCAGGCCATGGATGGTCTGACAGGTTCACCATGGACACAGAGCATGCACTGTGGACCACTGCACACAGTCATCCATTGCACAGGGAACAACACACACACCACAGACAGTGACTGATGGCCACTCCCACACCATACTCACTTCCCCATGGACACACGCACATGCACATGACTGCACCACCTCTGACGTGATGCACACCACTGCAGCTGAGCACCTATAGCCCACTGCAGAGACCACCACAGTAGGCATATCAAAGGAAATGTATTTAAAAACAGCAAATAAAACTATGTACAAGTATTTACAAAGGTTTGGGGGGAGGGCCTCAAACAAGGTTGGGGTGGGTAAGGGGCAGGATTGAACAAGCGGTAGAGGGAAGGAGGGGTGTGAGGGTATGTCCAGGGGTAGGGGAAATCAGGGGCATTGCCAAGCTCAGCGGGAGCCCAGGTTCCCGCTACGGCTTCTCCTCCTGCCATGACGTCTTCAGACACCGAGCCTGTCCATGCATTCAAGTGTCTCCAGTGACACCCTGGCTACATGGAGAATCTCCCGCAGTGCCACCCTGATCTCCTGCAGCTGCCGTCCACCTAGGACAAGGAAGCAAAGTCAATAGGTGTGAATGTGCAGCCCCATGCAGCCCACCCACTGTGCATGGCATACGGCCATGGGACATGCCTCTGTGATGGTATGTGACCACCCACAGTGATCGCGTCCACAAGACCTGCCCACCCAGGTGCACACAGCCATGTGGACTGCTGCACACACCCACTGGCCAAGTCCTGCACAGCACCACCGTGGCTGTTCAGTGATATGGCTATGCGTTGCGAGGGCAGTGGCACAGCCATGTACCCATGCATGCATGGACCATCATTGATGCACTCCCAGACATGCAGTCCCACTGGACAGTGCTGACTGTAACAAGTTGCGTGCATGGCAGTGGTGTCAATGGATGGTGGCCATGCCCTGCTGCCTGCCCTGTTACACAGCATGCAATAGTAATCATGGATGTAAGGCACTCACCATCATCAGACTGGTCCCTGTGCCTGTCTTGTCTGGCAGCCCTCCTGGCCTGCTGTTCATCTCAGCACAGCCTCCCCTCCCTCACCCGCCGGCGCTCCTCTGGGCCTAGGGTGCAAACATGGAGAGAGGAACATCAGTACAATCCAGTAGCAAAGTCCCCCCACCCCCGTGTATGTGCAATCCCACACAGCCATACCCAACCTCCCCTACCCTGATACCACCACCACGGCCAACATTGGATAGCTCCCCCCATGTGCTGGACACATGCCACCGTGATACCTGTATGGATGTTAACAGTGTATGGATGGGGCACCTACCTGGCCATGGCACCGTGCCCCTCCTGGCACGTGCCCACAGGCGGGCAAGTCTTTCTGGGTCCCACCACTGCAGGTCACCATAGCGGTGTCTGCACTGCTCCGCCATCCTATCCATGCCTGTGGCCTCCTCCAGGGCCACCGCCACCTCCTCCCACACCACACTCCTGGCCCTGTCTCGGGGTGCCTCCCCAAATAGGGCAGCAGCATGGGGCTCCACCAACTGGACCACATTGACCAGTTCAAGTTGGCTCCAGATGGGTGCCCTTCTCCTTGCCATCCTGTACAGTTTTGGTATCAAAGTGGAGCTCTGTAGTGCATGTTCACCACTTGCGGATACTGCACAGTACTGCACTGTCATTCCCAATTGCACTGTCACCGAACAGTGCAATAGAGGTGCACCCATGTGGATGCATGGTGCCTAGGGGGCAAAGGTTGGCACAGGGTCAGAGGTCTCTTGCACATGGACCGCCACAGAGCAATTGGTACTCACCACGTGTAGGGCGGTAGGGCACCTGTGTGCAACTTCCTGTAATGGCCTACTGCACTGTGGCCCCAATGCACCTACGGCGCCCCAGTGCCAGAGCGCCATACATGTGAACAGCGCAGTAGCACCACTGACACAATGGTGGCCATGCCCTGCATTGCCTCCCACGGACAGCACATCAGAAGTACAGCAGGTGTCAGAGTCATCACCCTGGGCATGCGCCATTCGGTGTCTACTGTGCATGTCACAGAAGTGCGTCCTTGCCTGAGCACATTCAACACAATTGCACAAAGCGCAACAGCATGATATTCAGCCAGCATATGCAAATCAGCCATTCAGTGGCGCAGATACTGTATTTGCATCCACTTATAATTGTGCCTCACCTCATTTGCATGTTTTGCGCTATAAAAATGCGACATTGGGCTGCAGTGGCCATAGTTTGTTATTGCAGTCTATTGTGGTGAGTTGCATGCTGCTTGGGAGTGTGGACTGTGGTGTGTGGACATGCATGGGACTGCACAGTCACAGGTAACACCTGTCATTCCCACAGGATGAAGAATGAGCGATCGTGAGGTGGAGGAAGAGGAACAGAGATGTGGGAGGAAGAGGAGGCCTAACTTCACAAAGGCAGAAACAGATGCCCTGTTTGAGGCCCACCTTGACCAGGAGCCGCTGCTCAGCGGTCAGCAGGGAACACCACAGGCCTGTGCTGCAGCATGAGAAGAGGTGGCGCGTGCCATCAACCTGCATGGCAGCCACCAGCGGTCCGTACAGGAGTGCAAAAAGAAGATGGGCACGGACAGGCAGAGGATTAAGGACAAGATGGCTGCCATCAGGGCAACATGAGCTGTGACCGGTGGGGGACAGCTGGCTGTGCAATGCCTGACCCCACAAGAAGAGCAGGTTGCAGGCAGCATGCGGCATTGTACCATCGAGGGTGTTCCAGGTGGTGGATTCCAGATGGGTGGTAGCCCATCACTGCATGGTAGGTCCTGGTCTGTCAATGGGGGGGAGACAGGGTAGGGCAGATTCATTAATGCTACTGTGTTCCCTTACAGCTCCTGAGCATCTACATGGGTCAGTGGTGGTGGACTTGTCCACTGAGGGCGATACCATGGACATAGAGGAGGGCCTGTCCACCTCCACAGGTGTCCGAGGGTCAGGGTGACAGTGGGCCTGCCTGGCTGTCTGGACTGATGTTGGTGGAGCAGGTGCGGAGGAGGCCCTGCCCATGTCCCAGTGTGCCAGCATCCATGGATGCCAGCATGCTGAGACTCAGGCTGGTGCCAGATCCATCACTGATGATGATGGAGCTCACTTCATGGACAGTGATACGTACGGGCCGCAGGATGGCCACACAGCAGGTGACATCACGGGCATGGCCATGGGTGGTGCCACTGTGGAGGCCTGCATGACATCACAGTCCCGGCCTGTGCCTGTCTGCACCAGTGGAGCAGCACTGGTGTGTGTCCAGGACAGTGGGGCTGTTGCGGTTGCTGCGGTGGCACCATTGAGCCCTGGAGAGCGGCAGCCCGGAGGGGCAGTGTCAGCAGTCGCCCAATGGCCATGGGGGTACAGTGTTGGGAGCAGCATCAGTGCACCACCTCCGGACATGCCCAGGCCTGACCCTCGTGTGCAGCACCTACCCTCAAGGGGTGCTGTCCATCAGGGCTGCGAACACTGTGAGGGACAGCATGCCAATCAGAAGAGCACACCTGCATACTCCAAGAATCAGTCGATCAGCAGTTTCGGCTTGTGACGGCGGTGGAAGCACTCAGTGCGGCTCTGTGCCAGGCAGAGGAGCAGTGCAGCAGGGACACTGCTCTGCTCCTGGCAGGATGGACCGGATGCGGGAGGATGTGACCGCTGCCATTGACAGGCTGACACAGACAATCACAGCTGCCATGGCCACAGTGGGCACACAGTTATTTGCCCATGCAAGGCAGACACTGCACAGTGCAATGTCCACCCCCCATTCCCGGTGTCATGTGACACCCTCCTTGTCAACACCGGGTTCATCTGTGGGCATCCCGAGCATGCCTGGTGCAGGCATGTTCGGTGTGCTGCAGACCCCTGCGCGAGCGTGGTCACGTTCATGCAGCTGGAACCCCTGGGGGACCGTCGGTGCCACCCCATGAGGCCATTGGTCAGCCTGTCACTGTTGGAGGGTCTCGACGGGGCCGTCACGCATCCATGGTGGCCATGGCAGTGTGGCACGTGACTGACCTGTCTCCCACCACGGCTACTGTCTGATGCTGCCCTGTGTGCATTGTGTTGTTCAACGTGCAATGCACGGGTGGTGTTCCCGGCCCTGCACACACACACATGTTTCATCTGCACACCCTCTCGGCTGCTGTCCGCTGTGGAGTGTGCATGATGATGCCTGCATTGCACTGTCCACCACTGTGTAATGGTGCCCAGCATCTGACACAAGCACAGTGACAGGCACTGGGCGTGGTGGTCTGTGGACGTGTGTGTGGCTAGGGGTGGCTGTTGGGGTCGGTGTGCCTCCTACCCTTTGTGCATGTCTTGTGTGTGTGTGTGTGTGTGTGTGTGTGTGTGTGTGTGTGTGTGTGTGTGATCAAGTGCCATGTTAGACCTTGCCCATCCCTGATGGCGTGTGCGGTTCCATGCTCGGCCAATTCTTAATGACATGCACCCTGAGGTTTGTCCATGCGTGTTTGTGGGTTGTGCCCTGCCACTGGTGGTTGCACATGGCCCCATGACTTACCTGGGTTGGTTGAAGTGCTCCTCTGTGATGGTGTCACGGTGCAGCTGTGCCATCTGGATCAGTCGGGGGTCCCTTCGACCAAGGGGGGGGGGCTGCTCATCACCATCTTCACCAGCATCCTCATCGTCCCCATTGCTGTCCCCCTCTTCGACCTGTACGGCTATCCCACAGTCGTTGGCCATGTTGTGCAGGTGCAACAGGCCAGGAATAGCCCGCAGACCTTTGAGGGACTGTACTGTAGGGCACCGCCAGACATGTCCAGGCAATGGAAACATGCCTTCAGCATCCTGAACACCCGATTGATGACATTGCATGTGGTAGCATGTGCCTCACTGTATCGATGCTGCGATGGGGTCGCGGGCCACCGGTATGGTGTGAGCAGCCAGGGACGGAGTGGGTATGCACTGTCACCTGTTTGTAGAGGGTGGACATTAGTTTGGTGATCAGCGTCGCCCTGCCATGGGCCATCTAGGCCAGTACCCATGTCACCTCTGACTATGCCCCTCCCAAGCTCCATGTCTTTCTGCGTGATTTGCATACTCACCCACTAGGTGGCCAATGGGGATGTCCCTACTTTGAAACCTGTGGCACAGTGCAGACTGGTGCCAGATAAAGGCATCATGTGCTCCCCTAGGGTGCGTGGCAAAGACATTGATTATGTGCCCCATGGCATCGCACACCGCCTGGCACTTGATGCTTGCATACCCCTTCCAATTCACGTATGTGGCCCCTTCAGGGCCAGGTGGTGTGCGGATGGCCACATGGGTGCAGTCTATTGCCCCGAGCATGCCAGACATACGTGCTGACCTGTGGCACTCCTGTATGTTTGCTGTGTGCTCCACCAGTGTGCTGGGGAAATGGATGTACTCTGCAGCATGTGGCAGCAGTGCGCTGAGGAATTGGGTGAGGAGGTGTGATGCGGCTGACTGAGTTATGCCTGTCCTGTTCCTTGTTGGTCTCTGGAAGGTACCCGTGGTGAGCAGGCACATGACAGCTGTCACTATGGTCTCCACTGACAGAGCATGGCTCCGTTGTGTGGGTGCCTGCATCACATCACTGCACAGCTCACAGAGCCACCTCAGGATTGCCCGGTTCAGGCTGTACTGGCCCACGATCTCAGTATCAGTGTACAGCTCGAAGCTGGTGCGGGCTCAGTACTGCCTGTTGGGGGCATACCGCCGACGGGCCCTTCCATGGCTGCACCCCCCTGTTGCTTGCCTTCTCACCCCCCTCTTAACTGCCTCCATCTGGATGGTGGCACTGGCCATGTCCCTGGCTTGTGTGACCCCCCGGCAGCTGTTTTACTGTTCTCCTCGCTGTCCTTGTTGCTACTCCCCTGCACCATGAACACCTCCCTGTAGTGGCCGTGACTGCCTCACTATCTGTGCCCTCAGTGCTGTGTGGTACTTTCCCTTTTGTCCGCTGTTGGCACAGGCTCCCACACCCTCCCTGTTCCTGGTGGTTCCAGGTGCTCTATCCTGCTCCTGCCCTGTCCTGCCCCCAGTTTCTGTGTGCCTGTGTGGCTGTCTGCAGTTCATCAACATGTGGCTTCCCTGTAGCGTTCTTGCGCCTCTCTCTTGTTCCTTTTTATTTTGGATCATTTCCACTATCACGCAACTTCTGTTTGCTCCCCTATTGCGCATGGTGAATGTTGTTGAATATCGCACTGCGTCATTCATGCATGGTTCCTCCTCCTTCAGTTGCTCATGCATTCATTACCATTGCGCTCTTGTGCATTGTGATTTTGGGGGCGCATCTGCCTCCGGCTAAATATCGTAAAATGGCAAGAGTATATATGAGATCCTGTATGTACTCAGATTTTATAATAGTAAGGTAAGTGTGCACTCACAAGGAACCAAGAGAGTAGTAAATCAGTGGACAATGTATTAAATTTCCAACATTCTTATTTCAAAGAAAGTGATCAGTATTGTAACAAAGGTACAGGTGCAACTAGTAGCTTACTCAATGCTTCCCTGTCCCATGACAGTCCCCTCTTGTAGTCACTATTTACTGTATATAATGCAGTTTAAAGAGATACTACACATTTCATATTTTTTTCAGGTATCTAAGAGATTGCCAGGAGTCATTACAAGAATTAAAGTGCAAGTGCAACATGAAATAAATGCAAAAAATGCTTTTAAGAATAGATAAAAACCTACATTCTTCTTTACTGATTGCCTTAACAAACATAAAACCACTAGAAAAGCCAAAACACACATAAAGGAACATTTGCATGTCACTTATAAGAATGACACCAACAATGAATTGGCTAAACATACTGTATAGAGGATATTCAAGGTAGAGGGACCCATGGTTTCAAGTTTCCGGCAAATAATAAAGGTTGAGCAACTGGATGAGGGAGGTAATTTTAACAGATAAGTGAAAAAAAAAAAAAAAAAAATTCCCCACAAGAATAATACTGGATTTTTGAGCTATGAGCAAGATACTGGCCAGGATTTAATGGTTACTTTAAAGATGTCCCATTTTTATCAAAAACTGTTTTGCTATGTCCTGAGATACAGTACTAGTAATTAATTATTTGTCTTGTCTTTCAGATATTTTATCTATAAGGATGCAACAATTAATTAGTTGAGGTAATCAGTAAAGATGAATGTGTATTTTATCTATTCACAAGAGCATTTTTTTGTATTTATTTCACTTTGCACATGCATTTTAATTCTTGCAGTGACCTCTGTTGGTCCCCGTAGATATCTGAAAAAATATAAAATGTGTAGTATCTCCTTGAAGAAGTTGGTCACACCAGTGACCTCTACAATGGGAGGATCACTCCTCAACTGCTACTGTTTATCCTTTTGCCTATGCAACCCACCTTCCTGAATGCCTTGCCAACAGCTCTGTTACAGTGTGCTGTTTATAGGCTCTCAAATTTCATGACCTCCTAGGTCCTTTTTCTTTGTGGTGCTTTCCAGCACCACTCTCCCCATTTCATACTGCACTCCTGAGTTCCTTGTTCCAATATTCATCACTTTACATTTTTTAGCCTTGAGGCCCAGCTGCCAGATCTTTGACCAGCTCAAACCAACCCAGGTCTTTCCACAGTTTTCTTACTTCTTCCTCTGTGTCCACCCCTTGCACAAATATTCATGCATTTGCAAAGAGGCAGATCTTACCCTTGATGCCTTCTTCTGTGTCACAAATGAATACATTGAGAAAGACCAGGCCCAGCACCAGCCATTGAGGTACTCCACTTGTTACTTCCCTTACCTCTGAAATCGTCCCATTAACTACTACCCTTTGAGTTCTTCCTCTCAACCAGTTCTCCAACCAAGTTGCCCATTTTCCCCCCACCCATAAATAGGTCCCTTATCTTTTTGACCAGCCTCCTGTTGGGGACTGAGTCAAAGACCTTGCTGAAATCCAAATTATACCACATCTATTGCCTGTTTCCTATCTGCTGCCCTGAAGACTCAGTCAAAGAAGTTAAACAGATTTGTCTGGCAAGACCTTGCCCTCATGAACTCATGTTGCCTGGGGTCCTCTAGCCCATTTCCATCCAGGAAGTCTACCAGTTCTTCCCCTAGTAAAGATTCTATAATGTTTCCCACTATAGATGGTCTGTAGTTGCTTGGCTGATCCTTCCTTCCACTCTTGTGTAAATTACAATGATGGTCACATAAAATGCACAGATAGGTATGCCATACAAATCTTTGTGCAAAGTTTATTGAAGAAGAAAATTGCTGCAGCAGCAAACAGGAGCATTGAGTTCTAAAAATGCAATGTAGTGGAATCAGAATCAACAAAGGCTAAAGGTTACAGTTCATCAATGTTATGTTTTTGTACTGTAATTCGGTTTCAAAACTCCTGCTGGTTTTGTGATTGATTTCCATAACAGCAAAGGACTGTAATACAAGCATACAAATAAAAAATCTCAGTCAGAAGGTTACTATAAGTTGGACAAACTCAAACTACACATGCACATACACATACACATAGTGTAAGATAAACTGAATTGAGGTCATATTCTACTAAGCTAGGTTAGCAGCTAGCATTAGTTCCATTTGCCAAGAAATCCCATGATTCCTTGAAGAGTTCATTCAGTAGATGACATAATTAATCAAATGTGGATATGCAATTAACACAGCCATGTTCTCAGTAATGAAATCAATTAGTTCCTCCTCCAGATTGAGTGAATATTGATGCTGTTTTAAAAGTGGAACATTAAGGAAATTGTTCTGAAAGTTGTCTGTATGCTTAGGGCTAGGTTAAAAATATTTTGATGACTTTTTTAAAAGAACGTTAAGTTACTCTGCTTCATAGCATGCAGGAAATAACACTTTCTATACAGGTATGTATTATGTGATAGATAATTTGGAGCATATTTTGCATGACATAGTTATAAAAACTATTTAATTGTATGTTGGTAACAGCTTCATGGTAACAAATTTCATGGCTTATTTTATATCAGATGAAGAGCTTGAACATGTGTGTCAAGGACATTACATTGAAGCCCATGTATAAGAACTCCTGTTAAACTAAAACATCACTTATAAGATCTGTAACAGATGTAACAACCAGGATTTTTTTCAATTTTACCATCTATTTTCTTTGTAGAATGTGCAAGTTGATGTGGTAGGTAGGTAGGGACTGGGATGACAGTTTCTTTCAAATCAGCTCTCTCAGGGAAGAACAAGTTGGGTGTGGATAGCACAGCTAATCTTTTGAACTGAAGGCTTTTGTTTTGGGATAACAGAGTTCTTTTCATCAAAAAAGGTTTGTGTTCAAGTGTAAACAATGATGGAGGCAAAGTAAGACACTTCCTGCTGTGCCAATGGGCATGATAACATTAGAACAGAGCCCAAATACACATAACCAGCTTGGGCTGGTTTGATTGTTAAGGAGTTCACCACAGTTCAAAAGACATGTCCCAAGTGTGGTGTCAGAGAGGCAGGTCCAATGATGCAGGCAAAGGGACAGGCCTACTGTTAATATGCCTGACTGTGGTCCTCTGTTAAAAGTCAGTTTGATATGGGATTTGAGACATCTCTCCGATGCTGTCCAAGTCTGCTAAAACTCACAAGATCCCAGCTGGGGGTAATCTTCTACCTTACTTAGAAAACAATGAAAACTAGCGAGTGTTATTCTTTATGATCTCTATCTTTTCAAATGTTTTTTTTCTTTGTGTATAGTCTTTAGTGTGTATAATCTTGTACCATATGTAAATATCATGGAGTATTAAATGTTATTTTTATAAATCTCATGCTCTCTGGCTGAGTTTTATTTATTTATTTTTATTTAATCAGGTAGGTACACTAGGCAACTAAATGTCTATTTTCAGGCATGACCTGGGAGATTACACAGCAACTGATTTACCAACACAGCATATACAAAGCAAACAAGAGACATAAAATGCCACCAATAAAGTACAATTATAATGCAGTTTACAGAGTAACAAATAGTACCTCAGCACTGAACATAGCATAACAGAGGAAAAAAAGTCCAAGTGAACAGAGAGTTGCATTTAGTTTGAAGGTTAACATCACACAGCAAAGTGCAAAATGAGTTAACAAGATTGTGCTATGATGAGGTTCTTCACAAAAAGGTACAATTTAAGGGTAGGAGCATAGTTATGACATCTTTTATGGAAAACAGCTGCTGAAGGACTAAGACAAATATCAGGCGGCATGGTGTTCCATAGCTTTAGAGCAAAGAAAACAAAACAGGAGTCCTCACCCCTAGTTTTGATTTTGGGGACACTCAATGGGGCATTATCTCCCCAGTCCTCAGTGGGCAGACTCTGTTCACAGGTTGCAGGTGCAATAGTATGGATTGGGACATATGACCATGAAGGATACTAAAAACTTACTCTCCCAAGAGCATGATCAGGGACTGGGGAGGGGTGAGAGTCAACCAAGTTTATTACAGAGGGAACAGTGATGAGTAAATTGATGGGATGTCAGTGTAAAATGGCAGATATTGTTATAGGTGATGTCCCATCTAGAGAGAGTAGTGTTCTCAGTAGTGGCAAATGCTGGGATTCCAATAAAGGAAGTTAGGGAAGAGCATTCCACAGGCAATCACTGGATGAACTTGAAGGGTTAGACTGCGACCAGTTTTGTGAGACACTAAGCATGGAGTTTATAGATTTACATATGGCCATCACATATGAGAAGTATTCTAGAGATGTATTAGAGATGTACCAAGGGTGTCTACAAGGTAAGTAGAGGAGTTCACTAAGGGAACTGCAGTACCATCCTGATATACAATTGTTAACAGGGCAGGGCACAGCCTCAGTCTAGAGGATGTTCCAAATAGCACAGATTGAGTTTTTGTCATATTAAGCACTAGTTTATTGGGAGACAGTCAGCTATACACATACTAGAGGTAATAGGTTAGGCCCTGATAATGGCGGTGATGTCCTTAGAGCTTTTATAAAGGACTTGGTCATCTGTGTAGAGAATTTAAGGTATAGATAACTTAGGTTAATTGACAAGTCCATGACCCATTTATAAAGAGAAAGCCTGCTAAGCCAGCTAAAGCAAAAGTGTTTTTCAGCTGTGACTAAAGGGGTTGGTTATTGGCCCTTTTGCAAAAGGAAAAGGTGTGAGCAGTAGTCCTGGTGGGATTCAGACCTAGCGATACCCCAAGTGAGAGCCAAATTGGGTGGTGGCTGCATACTGAGGTGACCATTTAGTTATCTGAAGGGTTGTGAAAACTGGTCGCAGTGCTGTCTGAGTTTTGGGACAGAATCAGTCTGTGATATTAAGCTCAATTAATTTCTATTGCAATGTATTTTGCAGGCAGAAAGGATGCCTATCAGTCACGTTATGGTTAGAAGCAGGCTGAGTGATGTCTCTGGTGTTTGAAAGGTTCCTGGGAGCCAGTAATTTCATGGGTAAGGCAGACTGAAGTCTGTTTGGAGACAGAGGAGAAACAAGACAGATGGACAGCAGTCCATAGCAGCTAAAAAGTTATAGGTCACCTTGTTCCTGCTTGGTTGATCCCTGGCAAGATTATTAGGCTGGATTTGAAGGAGGGTCTGAGCTGAGATTTTCTCCTTTCATTCCCTGAAATAATATCTCATGGAAAAAGTAGGTGAAAGGAACAGTTTGTAGAGGCTGCAGGTGAGACACAAGGAAAAGCAGCATGCTAAATTGAGTGGCAGGCTAAGTACTGCATGGTATACTCAAGCAGCAGAGGCAATGATTTAATGAAGCACCAAGTTGCAAACTGACAAAGAACAGCAAGACATGATAATCTCAGGCACAGTATAAGACTCTACATTGCTTTGTAGGGTAGTGCCAGTTCTTAAGGTAGACATCCTCTTTCTCAAACAAGATTGCAATGCATATGTTAGAGCAACTGAGAGCAAGAAACAGAGAGAGTGAGCAAGGCTAAGCCTCTGGGAGAGTTTGAGAGAGCTGGCAGTAAACTAGGTCTTCTTTGGTGTTAGCGATGGATTGGTCATGGATCAGTTACTTCAGAAGCCTCTGTATATGGTTGTTAGGGAGCTGAAGATACATACTCATCCTTTGTAATCTGGGCTTGATAGTCTGAAATAGGGGTTGTTTCAGTGCCATGGAAGGGTCCTCATGCCATCTGTTAACCTAAGTGTAGAACCAGCTCGTAAAAAGTGGAAGATGTTATTAAATTTTGTAGCTATTTACACACCTGTCAATGAGCCTCATATTTAGCTTACCAAATAAATGTAGCTGTCTTGCACATATCCAAAACCTCGGCTGTAATTATCTCTGTTTGAACCTTACCTCTGTGGGATTTTTGCCCCCCCCACTCCCTCCTCACACCTTAATTAAATACACTTTATCCCTGCCCAATGCTGATAGCTGCATTCTCATTTGTGAGTTTGGTAGGTTGACAAGGATTCTCTGATTGGTGCATTCTCTCAACCAAAAGCTAAGATCCTGACCTTTAGGTTTCTCCTTGAGTATCGGCAGAAGGCTTCTGCATACCAATATGAAGGGGGCTTTTCTCCTTCTCTGCCACCTTGCTGGCTTGTCCATTTTTATTCTTAACTGTAGCACCATCCCTTAGCAAATACCTAAACCAGACAATAACTGGTGTCACAGTTCCCTCCCCCTTCATCTTAACCTGGCCTGTAACTTTACTCATGGCACTGCACATTTTTCAAACCAGTTCCCACCACTGCAACCCATGTCATTCAGACAGTATACAGTATCTTCTCCTTCAATATCCGGGTACTCCTTTTTGCATCCTTGGGGGGTCTTAGACACCAATCTACTGAGTGCTTGACCTCCTCCCCCTGTATCCTCAGGAAGAGGTAGGTTAGGATATTGAAATCACTTTTGAATGCTATTAAAAAGATGTTACTGATCCTCTTAATCTGCTCTGGAGACATTGAACTCAGCCCGGGTCCACCCTCCTTTATTTCTGCTCCTTCGGAGATGGCAAATCTAAAGGGGTTGAAAATCCTACATGCTAATGTCTGTAGCCTCATAAGAAAACTGTATTTAATCCAAACTTGGCTGAACCATTCCACCTCAGATATACTTGTTATTACTGAATCCTGGCTTAAGGCTTCCACCCAGGACACTGAAATAAACTTCCCTTCAAATAAAGTTTACAGAACGGACAGACAGACCAGAGGGGGCAGGGTCACTATCTACCTATACGATAAGTACAGTGCCTCTATTATTAACTCCTCCTCTGAGCCAAAAGAATTTGAATGCCTTTCCATTAAGTTACAACTCTCCTTCTCCCAATCACTTGAAGTTATAGGATGCTACAGGCCCCCATCAGCTGGCCTACAAAGTCTACAGTACCTGAGCACCTTACTTGGCTCTTCATCCTCAGAGGTCATAATAGTCAATGATTTTAACCTTGATTGGTACTCTGCCTTTTCAAAACCCCTTAAGGACTTGAGTGATGCCTTCGAACTCCACCAACTCATCACAGAACCACTCGACCTAATATTAAAAACCCAAGCAATAACTCTCTATTCGATATTATACTAGTTAACAAACCACATCTGTTCTCACATGTGAGTGTCTTTTTTAATGATCTCAGTGATCACTGCATCATTGCCTGTGTAAGGTCCATGCCGAAAACTATCTCATCCTCCAGATACATTTTCAAAAGGTGCTGCCGGAATTTTGACATTTCTGCCTTCCTTACTGATTTGCAACATGCAAACTGGCAAGAATTTTATCTTGCCCAATCCATTATCAAAGCCTATAATATAGTCCATAAGATTCTCATGGACACAATCAACTGGCAAGCTCTACTAGTAAAAATCCAAACTAAGAAAATCTCCTGTCCCTGGTTTTCAATGTCCCTTAAGTCGGCTCTTCTCCATAGGGATGCCCTTTGGAAAAAGGAATGGAAGACCAAGCTATCTGCTGACTGGACTACCTTCAGAGCAACCAGAAATCAGAGCACAAAGCTCCTAAGGGCTGCTAAGTCCAGTTGCTATAAAAACAAACTAAACACGTCCATGCATTGCTCTTCCACATTTTGGAAGTCCCTCAAGGAGATCGAGGGTCATAGGGCTTCCAACTCTCTCCCTTCCAAAATCTCCATCAGCAGTGTCACGTACACTGATAAACATGATATATTAAATGCGCTAAACAGTCACTTTGCCACAGCTGGCTTGACCTTTGACTTTTCCCCTACTAACACTATGCAAGACCAACTATGTGGACAGGAGAAGACCCGTTCCCCTGTAATAGATGTACCTTCCTTCTCCTTCAGTCCAATCTCTCTGAAGCAGGTAGAAGACTTGATAACCACATTAGATACTAGAAAAAGTGCTGGTTCAGACCTCATTGACCCCTACTTTCAAAAAATTAGCTCCAATATTCTAACCATACCCATAACCCACATCTATCCAACTAGCAGACATTCATCTATTCACTGAAGCCACTATTTTTGAGTGTCAGTGGCTCAGCAGGTAGCACACTTGCCTCTGAGACTGGGAGATCAGAAGGCTGTGGGTTCTATTCCCACATCAGGCACTTGGGTTAATATCCCAATACTGACATTGTAGTGCAGCATGAGGGGGGTGCTGCACTCCTGAGGTGCCTTCTTTCAGATGAGACATTAAACCAAGGTCCCATCTGCCTGTTCTGGTGGTAGTTCAGGTGGATGTTAAAGATCCCATGGCACTTCTCGAAAAGAGTAGGGGGGATTTTATTGTAAAAACACATATAACAATTTCTGTGATTACATCTTATACAATTCTGAAACAGCAATACCCATATAACATAGCGTTACACATTCTCATGCAATCAAGTTCTTTCATTTTTTTGTATTTCCTTTTTAGTTACTTTCCTTGTGTCCCCGTTATTTATATTTTATGAAATAGTTAGACCCTTTCCACCATTTTAACACCTTTTGTGATGAATATAGAGATACATCCTTAGCATAAACATTCTCCAATTCTTGTGAAACCAAAAGGTCTAGGCCTTCATACATCATTTTCTTTTGATATAAAACCCATTGGCATCTAGCTTGCCATAAATAATATTGAATACAACAAAAGAAAACCAATAATGTATCCTGATGGAAATTTTATAGCCTTCGATCATACTTTCCTAAGACAAATATTTCATGATTCAGGTACTTGAGCCACCTCATATTCCATTTCAAAGCTAAGGAATTCCAAAATGATGTAACATATGAACATTCCAATAAAAAAATGTTTCATGGTTTCAGTTTTATCCATGTAGGGGCAGTTACGTTCTTCCAGAACCTTATGCTTGGCATTCCCCCTCAGATTCAGTCTCCCATATACTGTAACCCAAAAATTCTCCCACATTTTTTGAGGGGTCCTAGGATGTGTGAGTGGTTTAAGAATAAAGGGATTATCTGCTGAGGGACTATTCTTAAAACTAGGTTCTAAAGGATATACTCAAGCCATAATTTCTCAATATAGCCTTTTATTTGAACCATTTTGAACAGATGACTTTGTAACATTCCATTTATGCAATTTTTGCGCTGCTGATTTGAAATAAGCTGGTATATGTATATGTATATGGTGGTTTAGTTTAGGTGCTACATTGCTCCATACTTTAAGATATCTCCCTAAGGTTAATCTTATCCAATCATTTTGGATTGTTCCTGTAATTGTCAAACTCATTTGAACTGTCTGTGTAAAAAATAAAACATTTAGAAAGATCACTGGGTCTATCATTCCTAAAACACCCTCATTTTTGTCTAGATATGTATAGCATCTTTTTACATGATTCAGTTTTTTCTCCCAAAACATCTGAAAAAAATTGGCTCTAGAGTTTGGTTTCAAAGTGTGTGGGTAGGGGAAAATCATTGCTACATATTGTAGTGTCGGTATTATAAATTGTTCAAGGATTGCTATACGTTTAAGTTTTGATAACTTCCACTGTTTCCATCTTTGAACTTTTAGGTTAACTTTTGGAATAGACTTCTCATTTGGAAGATTTTGGGGTCCATAACTTATTCACAGAATCCCTATTGGTTCAACAGATATTTTTATACCTTCCATATAAACTGGAGCTGTATGACCTGTCCCTAGGAAAAGACTCTTACTCTTATCATAATTTAATTTAGAATTATAAACTTGCCCATATCCATGAATTTCCTGCAAAAATAGTCCAATCTGTTCATAATCAGCAAAAAAATCACAAATATCATCTGCATAAGCTTGAATGCTTAGGCTTTGTTGTATGCCTGATCCTGACAACCCCTTCCATTTGGGTTGATTAGTAATTATTTTTAAAAAGGGGTCCAAAGAAAAAATATATAGAAGAGGACTTAATGGGCATCCCTGCCTAACTCCTGTAAGGATGCCAAAACCATTCCTGATTTGCCCTTTAATGAAGGGTCTCGCCATGAAGGAAGAATATAATAATTTGAGTTGCTTTATTACTGTTAAAGGTATATTGTATAATTGCAGGACCGTAAATAAAAAAGGTGATAAACTCTATTGAAAGCTTTTTCCTGATCAGCCGACACAATGCATCCTGTCATTCCTAGTAGGTTTGATGTTTAATCATGTCTCTAATGATCATAAGTGCATGCTGGATCTTTCTGTCTGGGAGCCCACAAAACTGTTGTGGTGAAATCAGTAGTGAAGAATATTGCTTCAAACGGTTGTTTAAAATATGGGCTAAAATTTTGTAGTCGGTATTCAATAACACAATCGGCCTCTAGTTATTAATGCTGGATTTATTTCTGTTTTTGTAAAGATAGATGAGTAATCCTTCTGTAAAAGAAGAGTGTATAGAATTCATAGAAAAAAATTAAGTATATACTTTTTCCAAACAGATGGCTAACTCCTGACTAAAAACTTCATAAAATTTATTTGGAATGCCATCGAGGCCTAGTGCAGTGTCATTTTTGAGGGCCTGTATTGCCTTCTCTATTTCATTTATTGTTATTGGAGCTTGCAGTTTGAGAGTTTCTTCAGGGAGTTCTGGAACTGGTACCTTTAGAAGATAGTCCTTTATCTCCTGCTCCTGAATTGGTTTTTGTGGCCTAAGTGACTCATAATGCTGTATAAGCAGTCCTTCTATCCATTCTACAGAATGTATTCTCTGCCCTTCTAGGGAGACTAAAATAATCAATGTTCATACTTTCTTTAATTTTTTTGCACACCTCAAAAGGGTCCCCTATAGGGTTTTTTGGGTGCCATTATACAGCATTGCTTGGATTGTCTTAGTCCTATCATATTGCTATAGCCTCATATCTTCTTTGATTTCATTAATCTGAGTTGTATAATCATGTTTTGAGTGATTAGCCATGGTATATAATTTTTGCATTTGTCTTCTTAATGATAAATATTTCAGAAATGTATCATTTTCTATTTTCCTCTCATATTTCATGAACCAAGTCTTAATATCCTGCTTTGTGTCTTGCCACCATTCTCCTGTGTCTGAATATAAAAAGTCGACTGACAGTCCAGCTTTGAGGAGGTTACCAATGTCCAGTATAACTTTTGGTTCTGCTAGTACTGAGGTATTAAGTTTCCACCTACTGTCCTTTGTAATTCTACCCACAACATGATCTAAATGTAAACTTAGGAAAATATGATCTGAGCATTCTACAGGATGTATGTGTAGTGACCCTTTTGATAACTCTGGGGAAATAAACATATCATCTATTGTAGTCTTATATGAATTCTGCATATAAGTGAATTTTGGACCTTGCTTATGATATGCATGGCAGTCAATCAGCCCAGCTGTTTCTACAATATGCGTTATAGTGTTTGAGTCACAATACATTTTCTTACCATCATCTCTTTTCTGTTTTTTATTGTTCAAAATACTACAAATAAAATCCCCACAAAAGAATACTTCGTAATTGGTTATTAAGAAATGTTGAATGGACTTCATGTGACTAACGTTTTCTACCTTAACCTGTGAATTATATATATTTATGAGATGGCAATCCATGCTGCCCCATAACCTGTCCAAAATCAGGACTCTGCCTGGAATTAAAGCAATAAGTTTATGCAATCAAAATGAATAGGAGTTAAATAAAATTCCCACCCCATCTGCTTTATCCTTTCCAAATGACCAATATGAGGTTGCCCATATCCATTCCATTTTAAACATCCAGATTTGTTCATCAGAATGCTTCCAGGTCTCTTGTATAAAACATATGTCTAGGTTCTTTCTATGTATATATTGAAATACAGCTTGTCTTTTAACTGTATTAACAAGCTATGGATGTGTTCACTGAACCTATGGTACAAGAAACCATTCGTGTTTAAGACAAGACCAAGGATATATTTAACTATTTTTTTCCTTTTTTTTTCTTTTTCCCTTTATATGTTTCTTGCTCCATATTTTGGGAGTGCTGCTCTGAAGGAGATTTTTGAGAGCCAGATTCCCCCACCTCCATTTCAGAATCACCCCAGGATGTAAAAAGGGCAGCATACGAATTGTTGGTTTCCACAGGTGATAGGGCCGGAGGAGATTTAGCCCTCATGATTCTTGAGGACCTTCTGCTTGGCAAAGGTGACTGAACAGGCAACTTTGGCTTCCAACCTTCTGAGCCAACAGGATCTTTGTAACAAACAGGAGTTAAGATTCCCAAATCTAGAGACTTCCCGGGCTCTGAATCTTGAAGTTCTGATTATACTGGAGTGTCTTCTGAAATTGTTATGAGTTCCTCTACCTTTGGCATAGGGGGAGTGGGGAAGAGGGGGGTCCTGGGAAGGCATCCCTGAATCTGAGGATTTCACAGTAGCTGTATCCTACGCTTGCTGTATAAGCAATTCAGGACTGACACATGATGCCTTATTTCATGCCTCCCATGGGCATTCCCCAAAAACATGGTCATATTCCTCACATAAATTACATCTTGTGTGATTTGTGCATTACATGGTGGTGTGGCCAACCTCTCCGCAATTGTCACATCTGGGCCTATCACATGTTCTAGATAAATGGGTCCTAGAGACAGATTTGTAGCATGCCCTAGATTGGCTGGCATAAAAACAGACCCCTTGGTCTCTTCCCAACATAAAAGAGTTTGGGATGTGCTCAATACCTGTCTCATTTTGCCTTAGTTTTACTTTGTATTTCCAGCCCCCTGTCCAGAATAATTCACTGTCCAAAATTGCTTCAGGCTCACTCAGTATATCACATTTTAGTGTTAACCAATATGTGATATCCTCTACATGTACCCTCTCATTCCTAAACATCACTGTAACATATTTAACCAATAGTTTAATCAGTGGAATAACAACAAAGGGGGTCCATGTAAGGGAGAACTTTACTTGCTCATACCTTTCCCAGAATAAATCCAAGGCATATGCAGTATGAAAAACAACATCAAAATTGTTCTCCCCTGATATATTTATGAATGCATAAACGTCCCTTGGTGTGAAATGCAAAGAGTCCTTTAAAAGAGTCTTTCCAACATGATATCTATCTGGTCTGTCCTTTAACCCCCCTTTATATCTAATGTGCACCACGTTCCTCCTGGGTACTGCTTCTTTTTTCACCTCGGCAAACAGTTCAGACAAAAGTGGTTTCTGCACAGGATCAGAATTCTGCATGACGTCATGCGCTTGATCCTCTGCAGTTATTTGTTTGTGTAGAGGCTGTAAGGGTTGTAATGTTTTTTGTAATTCCTTTACTTCCATCTATTTCTTTAGGACATTAAGGAAGTTCAGATAGAGCTAAAACAGGTTTTTTCACTGTTGTAATGGTTTCTATAGGGGTCTTTTCAGACTGACCAGTCGCTTTTGGTTTCCATTCAGGAGAGGTCTGAGATAAATTAAATGTAGTGTCCCAGTTTGGGTCAGGCAACTAAGTGTCCTCAGGTGTTTGTTTCCATCCAGCATCAACTAGGGCCTTCTGAGGTGACCAAGAATCACAAGGGGATAAAGACAATGGTTGCATTGGTTTTGTTACTTCACCCTGGTTTCTTTCAGGAGGGTCAGTGATATTTCTATTAGCCAGTGTAACAGCGGCTCTCTTATTTCTAACTTCATCTGTCCTCCCATGTCTATGATTCACCCCTTTGAAAGTAAAACATGTCAATCCTTCCTGCAAACTGTCATTTGTTTGATATTTAACAGAGTCCGATTTGTTTGCCAAAGTCTTCGGCTGTTTGAAAACAAACCCAGCCATTTTCGAGAGTGTTATCAGTGCAGAAATATTGCCATCTAAATCCGTTGTACTGAGTGGGCCCTTTTGTAATTCCTCCATTCCTTGTTTGGGAATCCCTTCTTCCCCCCTGCACACTTTTCTCTTTTAAATTAGGCTCTAGGCACACACCAAGGATAGTGTTGTTACTGCCAGCCTGCAGATGACAGCCTTCAGAAGTAAAGTCAGAAACTGACATGGACTCACCCAGCCCTATCAGGGCGTTTGATGCTGCTGAATCATCCTGGCCTTTGACAAGCCGATTTCCAATGTTGACAGGTGAGAGATCGGGCTGCAACTTTGCGAATTGCGATGCAAGGTGCTCGTTTTCTTTCTTGTGCCTCTCTTTTTCAGCATGTAACAATCACAACAGCTCCTGCTGCATCTCAATATCATTTAATGTAGGTTCCATAACCTCATCAGGATTTACATTTTTCTTTAAATCTTCTGAAGAAATATAGACATCTTTGATGTCCTCTTCAGAATCCTCTAAAAGTCATTCTTTCTCTTCATTATGTTTATGCTTAGCCTCTGGCAGATTCAAGACAGAAGAGGAGGCCTGCTCTCATATCTTCACCACATCTGCACCTTCCAGTGCTCCACTCCAAGTGGCTATCCTGATAATGGACAGCAGCTCCACCTACAGACCAGTAGGAGTAATTTCCCTGGTGCCCTGGCCAAAGTTCCCCCATTCACTAAAAATACCACCAACAGCTTAATCCGGTTCAAGGTCAATTGGCATTCATCTGTATCCCCCTTCCCAGGTCGTGCCTGAAAATAGGCAGAATCTGCCTAGTGCATTTACCTGGTCAACAAAAACTAAATAAACTAAATAAATAAATATCTCTCCAGATCTGCCACTGACAAACATGTTCTGACCTCCAACTGAGTTTAACCTCCTTCAGAAAAACCTTCTGCAACTAAAACTACTTCTAAATGCTAAAAAAATGAAGGCTATGCTCTTCTCACCATTTTCTAAAACCACCTCTATTACATTGGTGGGAGGGCAAACTTCAGTCACCACTCTCCTTAATGAACCTCTTGAATACCTACATAAATTCAGATACCTGGGGTTGTGGATCGACCATAAATTGACCTTTTTTGACCACATAGAAGAACTATCCAAAAAAACTAAAACATAGACTTGGCATATTCTTCCATGTCAAGCACCTGTTAACTTTGGAAGCGAGAACTAGAATCGTACAATCCTCCTTCCTTCCCCTACTTGACTACGGAGATAATCTGTATGGACAAGGAACCAACTCAGCCCTAAAAAAGTTGGACATCCTATATCATCGTGCCCTAAGATTTATTACTGGAGCCCCCTATGCCACTCATCACTGTTCTTTATATGCCCTAGTTGACTGGACCTCCCTCAGCCTAAGATGCTATAGAAATGCAGCAGCTTGGACATACCACACTATCATTAAGAAACTGCCACAATACATCTCTGACTGCCTTCCCATTTGCTCCCCCTGGCATATATGCACTAAGAAGCTCCTTTTATATCTCCCTTGTTATTCCTAAAGTTAAAACACGGTTCGGCAAATCCTCCCTAAGCTACTCCCTTCCCTCTCTGTGTAACAGACTACAAAAAACTTTACAAATATCCTCACTACTCACCATGGCCTCCTTCAAATCCTTGGTTGCCAGGATTGCCACAGGAATTTGAAACTATGTTTCCTAAAACCTATTGCTAACCTTCTTCCCCCCCTTCCTCAATCATACCACCTTCCTCCCCCTCTGAGCTATTCCCTCAGCTCCTCCCATGTATGTGCAAACCCATTGCTAACCTCCTTCCCTACTTTTTCACTCCTACTTCCTTCCCCCCACTGTGCTATTCTTTCAGATCCTTCTATGTATGGGCCCGTTCCGTCCAACCTCATACTGTACTTGGTGTATTCTATAATTATCTATTGTTATTTTGTTCCATGTGATCAACCTTGTTATTTCATTTCATGTGGTCAGCCATGCCTGTGGAGGGGTTGTGGGATAACAGATGGACCAGACACTGAGCTTCAAGTTCAACACACAATCTCTGTGTGATGTTTATTCAAAACACAGTAAATAAGTTTCTGTAATGCCATATTCCTTTTTCAGTACATCAGTTTGCAGCAACAGACTATGTATGTCCTTCCTCTGCACTTAGCCAGCACCTACTGACACTGATCTCTGATCCAATTCACCAGTTGAGATGTAGCCACCACCCCTATGCAGGCCCGATTTGCTTGGGTAGTGGGGGCCCAAAAAGGAAAAAACAAAACAAGCTATAAACAAAGAACCTCAAAGCAGAATCATTGAAAGAAAGGTTACCCCAAAGGGCATTGGCAACAAATCAAGTTTCAAAGAAATACAACATCATACATATTTCCATAATGCAATGCATCATGGGATATATGCAAATCACCATGACATTTCTGGCTTGTTAAGTTTACAACAATTTACATGCATTTTAAATAGCACAACTAGCTTAATTTCTATAATAGTCACATAGTACTTTTTACCATTATCAAAAACACCTAGTGCCATGGTATTTCAACATTACAGGTTGCATAAACATAAGGTATATACATCAAGATATTTTATAATATAGTGCTACTACATACTAAGTCCAACAGCGATAAACACAACCTGTTTTAAATATGCTTGGAGGTCACCACAATAACCTCACTGTACGAGGACCTAAGAGGGAAAAATGAAAATTAAAGAGGACACTGTAGCATAGTCAAAGGAGGGAGAAGGGGGTGTCCACAGGTGGCCAACCTTTTGGACTAGAAATAGCAAAGGAAAGATTAGGCTTAGAAACAGCAGAACTGTTGCAACAGATTTAAGAAAAGGTCGGTCCTCAAGAGTGGCAGGTGCTCCCAGTCACAATGCCACCCTGACAGACTCCTACCCTACTCAATTGACTGTCCTGATATATCTTGTTATGGCTAGAGTACTGAGTACAAAAAACCTGTACTCCAAGCTTAAAGCCTTGCTGTCATATATTGTATAAACTAGCCTGTTTACTTATCGTCAAATGTTCTTCTGTGTTTTGATTGCATATTTCTACTCCATTATGATGTATATCCTACTTGTCTCAATGTATTACTATTGTAAACTTTGTAAACTACCCCAGGTCCATCTTGTAAATGAGTTTTTCTCAATGATGTTTCACCTGAATAAATAAAGATTGATTGATTGATTGATATTCGGCTTACCATTTACATAAGCAATAAGACACAATGGGGTGTGCATGGAACAGATTTTACAGCATGCACAAGGGTGTTCAGCCCCTGGAAGTGTGATAAAATCTGTTTCATGCACACCCTCAGAGTGTCTTATTGTGCTTATAAAATGGGCCTTTTTTTAAATATATTTGTAGAATGAAATAAATATGTTGACATGTGCAAAAATATATAGACCTACTCAAATTTACTGTAAAATAATCCTTCCACTTTTCTTTTATTTTTTGCATGAGGACAATTGTCCCTTTCTGGCATCCATACTTGTAGTTTGCATGACAGCATGAGAGAGTGCCTCCCCACCACATCCACCACAGACATACTACCCCAGCCTCACATAGACATACTGCTTAGGAGTCTACTTACCCCTCCCCTTCCCCTGCACTGTACTGCAAACTTATTTATGAAATGGAGTGTGGGCTCCAAAGGCATTCTCTGGGTCAAAGCTTGTCTGGGAAAGGCATCCTTAGGGGCAAACGTGTCAGGGCAAGAGATTCGATTGCACACAGCGTTACCGGCCATCCTTTTAAGTCTGTGTATGAAAATTAAATCAAAAAAGAAACAAATTATTTTTTTTTACTTATGTTGACAGCGCCATCTGCATTAAAGAGTGGGAGGTGACGCGCTGCAGGAGCAATAAAGAATAAATTAAGTAAATACACATTTTTATTTACATTCCACTGGATTATAACTGTCAGGCTGAAGTGTACTATTACAAACAACTGGCAAATATGTTATACTTGGGAGCTTACATTGAAGTATTGTTTTGTTGGTTAAAACAACAAAAACAAGTTTCCTGCAGGCAAGCAAGCATGGCTACCAGATGGAGTGACTGGGAGGCGGCATGCTACTGCAGTCCTAAACAGCGAGGGGGGAAAGCAGGTACAATACAAGTAGGAGCGGATCATCAGAAGTTCATATACTACTGGACAAGTTTCTACTTTTATTTTAAAACACATTTAGGTTTTTGGGGGCTGATAGGGAGTAGAACTAAAGTGGTAGTGGCACCTGAGGTTCCATGCTCGGCCGATGAGGATGGGAAGAGCGGTGTTATCGAAAGAACAAAAAATGGTGGCATTTGAATTACGAGTGTTCCAACAGCCCATTGATTTTCTTTTATTCAAATGCAGTCCTGCTTTCAGGAACTTGTTATTACCAATGCATGGAACAGATTTCATGCACAGGTAATAACCAATCAGAAACAAGGATTTTCTCTTCCCATTTTGTAAGTCAAACAGGCCTGAAAAAGGTATTGGCCTCCTTACTAATAGTTCACTCTGAATACTCTGAATACACCTTGTCAGGGACTTACAACAATATTGTATCAGGCTTGCAGTACTAATAGGTTTCCAGGACTCCAGAACCCTATACAAAGGAGAAATTGCTGAAATCTGGGAAATAACAGGAACTGAGAAGCCAATGAGTAGTTGAGTACAGAGGGACTTCACAGTGACGACTTGGACAACATACATCAGGTATGAAAACCAGTCTATTTCCTTCATATAGCTTTTTCTCCACCACCTGCCATCTGCCCAATCCTCTGGTCTACAGCTATATCCCATGGAGTCTCTCCAATTCTCTCCCACCACTATCCCCAGCAAAATTTCAAGTTGGGGTCTATGGTACAGGGCCCATAAGTGTCACTGGATGTCATACTGATGGTGGTGGGGTTTTACTCCAGTTGTCTTCCCCATCCACATCCCCATGGTGCCTGGCAGTAGTCAGTTATTAGCCACATACGTGCACAGTGACATTCTGTGGAGGAGCACACTCTCTCAACCTCCAGTGAAGTCGCTGTGATGCCAGCATGCAGTGCTATCCCTCCCCAGCTAGGAGAACTGTCACATAATAGCACCTTTCCGACCTCTTGAAGGCCACCCAGCCAGCTCTCAAGTCTGCTCCTGAACATAGACTGCCAGCAGAGAAGCACAATTCACTGCCACTGGGCCATCAAGTGGTTTTGAAAATGAGTTTTATTTGACCTTGCAACTTGCATGAATCATTCAGTTAGATGACTAGCAATTGATTTACCCTTAGTATACTGTATTCACTCTATGCCTTCTATATACAATGCTCCTGGCCAGAATTAATGCAAAACTGCAGTATATTGCAGTAGAGTCACTGCAGTAAACAAGGCAATTTTAATGACAGTAAATTTTTTAATTTAGTTTGCAGTAACTCAAAACACCACACTGCATCCTCACCGGCATCACTGTACATTTTATCCTCCTGTTATTGCTACAGAAACCACTCACTAGATGACTGCCACATCTCTTTGAACCTGATCCAGCCCACCTAAGCATTTGTAGACACAGTCTACTTATTGTACCTCTCTAGATAACTGCCAGGCTGCTTTAGCCAGCCTAACTAATCATTTTATATTCCTATACCTTACCACTCAGTGACATATGATCTGTATCGTAATACTCCATGCATATAGTACTTAGCTTCCCACTGAAATAGTAACATCACACTGTATCCCAAAAATATGAATAGTCCACCTTAAGTCACTGATAATTAAAGGGAGGAGGAGGAGGAGGAGGAGGAGGAGGAGATGATGATGATGAGAATAATTATGATGATGATTCTTCCATCAGTGCCAGATGCTGATTCCTGGGATGCCACCCAATTCGTCTTTGTTTTGGAAAATCATAGTAGGTACAGACATGAAAGTGGCTATGCTTTTGCAAAGCTCATTTACTACACTGCTGTTCCTGCTTGTGGGATGTGGTTGATTGTCTGACTCTGTTCTCGCTGATTTCTAGGGGTGGCTAGAAATAGGTATCAACTTACTCTTTTGGCTGTTCCAGGATTTTATGGTCCTCCTGGTTTTGATTTTCTCTGGTCTAGTCAGTTCACTCTCTCAGACTCTCAAGACCTGCGTGTGCATCATGCCTTCTACCTCCCAAATCTTTAGCATATTTAGTTCCGATCCCTCTGAGTGGTCAGAAGCCTGTCTGACCATTTTGGATTCCAGTCACAAGTTACAGCCTGTCCTCAACTTCTCCTATTGAATTCTTGGAGCATTGCAACCCTCAATTGACTGTTCAGTTAGAATGCTGGCTGAATGTCCCATCCTTCTGTCTTTTACCACTTTTCTCAACCCTCAAAAATTACTAAAATTGACTTACACTATGATATGCAACTTTAAACATTTAGCGGTTCTGTTCCTGAAAAGTTAGAATTTATGCAGTACCTTAATCCTTAGCTATATGTTCACTGTGTTTGTTTAACAAAGGACACTTGGAACCCCAAGTCTCTTTTGTTTCCTTAGTCACTACACTGAAAGTCTTCTTAGTGACTTCTCAGGAAGAAACTAACAAATAGCTGAAAATTGCCATTAAAGTCCTAGATTCATTATGCACGTGTGTATAACTTTAAATCCTCACTTTGTGCTTGTTTGTAAATAAGTAGTGTTTAATAAATTATTTCCTCCCAGTGTATTGATTCAGGAGCATACAGTCCATTAGGGAGTGTTAGCATGTTCCTTCCCTGCTTTCAAGTCTCTCTCATGGGCCAAGCAAAGGCAATCTCCCCTGACAGTCTTTTTTCTAACTTCAGCTTCTGGTCTACATGCCATTATGGAGTGTTAGCATGTTCTTTCCCTGCTTTCAGGCCTCTCCCATGAGCTAGGCTAATGCTGTCTTCCCTTACAGTCTTCTTTCTAACTTCAGCTTCTTCTCTAGGTCTTCCATGTACTGCCAGCCACCTCATAGTGTTCTGCCTCTCTGCCACTGGGACAAGCTGGAAATTTCTACTGCTCACATGTGCCCATGAATTACCAAGTTCCACCATGTCTACTGTCTCACAACACTCTGGGAAATCTCCTTAGAGGGTTACAAGGAGGTTGCCAATGCCTTGGTGTGTCCTCTGTTCCAACAATGTGACTTCCAAGCTGTCTTTCAATTCATATTATTGTGAGGTTCAGTGCTGTGTAAAATACACGTGTGAGACTTTTTCTGACTTTCTGTACACTTTGGAGCATGTCTACCTGTCGGATTACTATTGCTAATGCAGCTGGGCAAGGTGCTGTCCGATCTGCCTTCCCATACTATTGTTTAAGCACTGTGGGCTCTAGTTTCTGTATTTAAATATATCTCACCAGGGTGAGAAGTATCTGCTCTGTCACTCCTCATGGTACAAATTCAATTTTATTACTTTTACAATTAATATTGAGGAATGAGTCACTGCCTAGCTGGCCTCCTCTCTGTAGATGTGTCCTAAACTATGCCCTGTATAACAAAATACACCCTGGTAGTAACAGGCTACCTGGCCTGCACCTCACTTGTGCTGGGATCCCCACTAGTATGTGTTTGTAAATATTGTCTGAAAGGCACTAGCTTCCCTGCATTTCTGCAACACAGGAATCAGCCTATGTTAGCAATTTAATTGGTGATTCACTGTGCCAGGCCTTACTACTTCCATCATTAACACTGCTCCTGAGGGAAACCCTTTTCTTGCTATAGCAGAATCATACTGAGTAGAAAGACACTTGCTACATCATGCTATTAGTAAGACATGCAACCCTTTTCTGCATGCTGATGCCAATAAATTACTACCCATGAAACAAGACGCCAGGTGTAAAAAGTTATTTCCTCCATTTACAGAGCCAGTGACAAAGTTGAGTTTGGTGGACCCTCTGAAAAACAACACTTTCGTAAGGGGATCTGAAATATCCTGTCTTCCCTTTGGCACCTTGATGGCCTGACATATTATTGCTTACATGGATCACACACTGAGCTCATGCAAGTCACATGACTGGCAGCAGCCAATCAGCAACACTGAAGATTATGGTCTCCTCATTCTGCACATCATGTTTTGGAACCAGTTCCAGCTCTCTTGGCAGAGAAGGATGTGGTTACTAAGAGCTCGTCAGTTCATTGGAGAAATATCTTAGAAATCATCAGATTGACATTCATTTTTATTGTGTTGATACAAAGAAAGGCATACAGCCCAACATGTTCTTTTTGCAGCTGCAAACTGCAGCAGTAGAAACTAAATGGCAAAACACATCAAAAAAGGCATCAGAGGCAGTGATTGCCTAGCCAAAATGATTTAATCCAAATTAAACCAAAAGCAGGACACAGCAGAAATACTCACACCAAGAATAAGTACCAAAGACCTGACACCCCAGCACTTTGACTCACTCTCAGTCTTCACCAGCTGATAGAACTGTGCACAGTTGAAACACCTCTGATGCCTGGTAAATTAAAGTAACAGCGTACGATTTCGTTACCATCATACATTACATTTTAATACTGTCTCTTCTATATCCTTGTTAATATGACCATGGATTATTTTTACAACAGTAAAAATAAATTAATCCAATCCAGTCCAGTCCAGTACAAGAGGACTAGTATAAGATGATAACCTGTGGTCAAACATAAAAATGAAAACATTTGGTCAGTAGACACAATCACAGAAGTTGTTTTGAGAATCACATTTATTCAAGCTAATGTGCAGTACAATTGGGGACTGAAATATTTGATGAAATTGATTTGCTGACCTGAAAATACTAATTTAATTACATTCCATATAGGCACTTCAGAAAAAAAGCTGATGAACTGAAAACAAAATAGTCAGGGCTCAATATTCTAATGGACCCTGAAATCTGTGCAAGCTGCAGCAAGCAGCAGCTTGCACCACAACCTGGTTTACAGGGACATTGCACCTGATTTTCATACAGGTGGGGTCCTGGATTGAAAGTTCACAGACTTGCTGCAACCACTCCTGTGTATCAAGCAAGTGACGCATGGTAGGGGATTGACAGAGGTGGCCATCCCAGCCTGGCAGAGAAATATCTGGCCCACACTCAGCTGAAATTATTGTGTACCATGGTACAGCACCCTCCCAGTGTCTGTACCTCCATCTGTGTAGGTATACTCAATGGTGGAGCAAGACCTTGACATGCCGTGTGGGACTGAAGATGGGAGTAAAAGTGTGATGGCCTGAACGGGGAAGAGGGTGGGAGTTGGGGTTTTACGTGGGTGGTCAAAGGGGGTATACGCATAGTGATGGAGGGACCAGGTGAGCTATGTGGGTTGGAGCATGAAGGCATGGGTTAGTAGATGGATACTGGGAGAGGAGGTGAAGTTGGGATGGCACATGGGGTGGGGAAAGGGGCTACATGCACTGATGGGGGCCCAAGGGGTGGATGGTGGGCAGTGTGGGGCTATGTGGGGTGTGGGACCTGAGCTAGCTGACTGTGTCCATTAGAAGGGTAGAAAGAGGCTCCAAGAAGCTCCAAGTATGGTGGGAAAGGTAACTTGTGTCATGTTGGATTGTGCATTTTTGAGGGGGGTACTATGCTATGCACACCTCATGTCACCTACACAGTGCCAGCCTTCCCCATGTTGGTTCTCTCTAAGGGCTCATTTTGTGGGGTTCACCTTGCTCCTCCCGTGGTGTGGCTCTGTTCGAATCAGCAGACCATTGGCACAGCTCATGCATGAGTACGTCCAAACTGCCCCGAATAATTTTTTTTTTATTATTGACACTGTTGTATTTGTAAATTTGTCCAAGATATCAGAACCTTCTGCCATCCTACACTAATGAAAATAGTAGACATCAAGCAATTTATAAACTGCTACATTTTACTGTTTTTGTTCTTTGGTGTTTGTGCTGTAACCTATTTGAGGGCTAGTGTTGTGCATAATTGTCATATTCCAGTGGAATGGAAATCCATGGAATTTTGAAATATTCTGAGTAATTCCCTTAGAATTCTGTTGGAAGCAGAATGGGTGGAATTCCCCTGTGAAAATGCAGCATGTCTACTAGGGTTTTCTATGGTTTATTAGGCAGGAGAAGACCAGTGGTCTTTAGAGGCTGCCTCCCATTTCTCACTGGTTTGCCCGTTGTACTTTACCATTTAGGATTAGTTTTGCAGTTCTGGTTTTTATGATTTTCTTCATTTTGAAATCTACAGTGGATTGAGGCAAGTTGTTCCATACATTAATTACTTTTTGAGTGTAGAAATAAATTCTTTTAGTTGTTTTTAATTTTGTTTTTTTGAATTGTTTATTATACAGTATCCTCTATTGACTTTGACACTATTTCTATTTTTGAAATCCAGTTTTTGGTTATATACCAATACAGTAGTTTGAGATTTTTTTTTTATTATTACGACTGTGCATTAAGTAAGCAACATTAAATTTACCCAGTTTCTTGTATTTATAGATTATAATCTATCTCTTTTTTCATGTTTATTGTTTTTTTAATCTAGTTTTGGTTTGTTTGTTGTCTTCCCTTTATTAAATTTTCCATGATATACTTCCACTCTGTTTTCTTCTTCAGTCAATATCAGCTTTTGCTGTATGATCTTCATACCTAATTGCTTCTTAAAAGTCAGTTTAAATGTTCTCTTAGATAATTGAAAAGCAGAGCATGGTTCTGTAGTTTCACAGATGCTCCACAGAAAGATTTCCACAATTATGTCATGTTATTTCCATGGAAGCAAGTTGTTGAATTATATCAGAAATGCACCCATGTGCCTGGTACAGGCCTGTGTTGATCATTAAATATCTCTTCTAATATTTTTAGTTAATGTTCTTATGTGTTCCTAAATTTCATCATGTGCATTATGATCATATCACAGGGAATAAACATTTCAATAAATATGATTCCATGGTTAATCTCACAATTCTTTTTGGAATCACATGGTGCTGTATTCCATAGCAAATGTGCCAGCATGACTTCCTTATCTCATGGTAGACCTTGCAAGCATTTGAGAGTGAAGAAGCTACCCTCTGAAGCTGCTGATTTATGTCTTTAAAAAACTATTCAAATAATCCTCCATAAAGCTTGTGTCTGAAGAATTTTTACCATGGGCTTATAGTAGAAGTGATGGTAGCCCATCAAAATAGCAACTCCCAAACAGCGAGGAGTCAAAATGTCATGGAATAATAGCTAGTGCCGTTATCAGCAACCTTTCTGTTCCCTCCCCCTCCCCAAGGTCTGTATCCCCTGGAGTTGGTATATTAAGTAAGGGGGCGAGGTGTGGGGGGCACAGAAATGTCACAATAATGGCACTCACTATTATTTGGTGCCGTTTTGACTCCTCACCGTTCAGAGGTCGCTATTTTGATGTGGAACCAGACGTGATAGTGGTGAAGATGGTGTGAAGTGGAATGATTTTTGTAGGGTTTTGGTTTTGTAGTTTTTGACTTAGCTAGAAGGGCATATTACCAGTACTGGGGGAGGGGCACTGCTGGTTGTAACACTGGCAGACACACACACACACACACACACACACACACACACACACAGATTGAAGATGGCTTGATTTAATACATACTGTGTGACACACACATTTGAGTTTGATATAAAAAAGAGCAGCTCAGGCAGTGGATGTAGGTGTATGATTGGGCAACTGTCCTTAAGTGAAAAGGGAATGGAAAGGTCCGAAAGTTTGATTAGTGCTGCAGATGCATCAGCATGTATTGTGCTTGCTGCCCAGTTCTCTGTAATTCAGATGCTGGCAGTGGTCCTGAAATAGTAATGGCTCTTGTATTGTCATCTGAGGCAGAAGGAAGGGAAGTCATGTGTGACAGGAGTGTGACTATCCAGCATAGTCGCCTAGTGAAAGAAAATGCTACTGATGTAGCAGTCATTAATGATGTCATAATCACAGGCTGGGTATTTCATACTGGAGAAATCCCAGGATACTGTGGAGTCAGAGAAACAGGAAACTGTGGTGGAGGAGTCTCAGTGAGAGGTGTTAGAGCAGGAGGAGGCATGAAAGAAGGTAGTTGAGCAAGTGGAGGAGAATGACTCCAAAGAATTATTCCCAATAAAGAAGACTGTGAGTCAACGAATATGGGAACTGGAGTAATGTCAGCTAAAGAAGCAGAGAAGGTGTAGATGGAGAATATTAATGTGGAATATTGATGTGGGCAGCAGTGAGTTTCGTTCAGATCTGGATGATCTGGTGCAAGGTCTCAGCTGGGAGTTGGAGAGACAGAGGTCCATAAATAATTTTCAAACCACAAAAGCAAAGAGATAGCAGTTGGGGAGGTATCAGCAGAAGCATTGTGGTTGTGATGATGATATATTTACAGGTGTGGGCCCAGTTCTGTCAGTTCACCAATGCTAAACAGCAGGGAATCAGCCATTGTCTTGTACTGCCTTAGCATGTTTTTTTTTTTGTTCAAGATCCCAAAAAATGAAGCTGTGACATAAGTCAGATTTATTCAGCTAGAGTCAGCCATGGCAAAGCTGGCTCACATCTTGGACATCTTGGCATCTTGGAACTAACAGTCAGTGGAGTCCATTAAAACAAAACTTCTTTTTAAGTGGCAGCAGTTCGAAAGAGATGCACAACTTGGTTTGAATAGACCTGTTTTGGGCTATTGCGAATGAGCACATGAGGAATCAGGGGCCAGTGAGACTGATCGTGACAACAGTAGAACTATCAATACCAGCTCCTCTTCCATTAATGTGTAACCCATCTCTCACCCCTGCCTGTTTGCGCCCAGTTACTACAGTAAATAGTAAAAAGTACCAAAGGCAGACTAAAAGGACAGTGCTGGCACCAGACACGAAAAGTGGATAATATGAACAATTTTATTGCACATAAATACTAAAAATGACATTTACAAACATCAGCATCCAACAGAACCCAATATCAGGACCCCATTTCCTAACTCATTTGGCACCACGTGCTTCATCAGGGAGAGGGGAGTGCAAGAACAGCAGTCTTGCACAGTAATACATTTATAGACACAGTGAATGTGAAAAGGAATTGAAAGACACAATGAATGTGGAAAATCAAGAAAACAATGACAATTAAAAGCTGCTCCATAGGTGAGTACCAGATAGTCCAACAGATAATTGATTATCCATGTAGCTACTGCATAAAATATTTTTTTTTTAGGTCGGGGACTACTGTAAATGTGCAAACCATTTGCTACACAATCAAGATAGTATAGTCCATATCTAAAATAGAATTATTGGAGGGTGTGGCCTGACTAGGCAGACGATGGCAACATAGTACTGATTCTCTGCAAGGAAACTAGAAATCAAACCTCATCCTTCCTAACCAGAACATCCTTATGTGTCAACACTGGTGACTTATCTTCAATACATTTGTTTTCAACAATCTGTAAGTTATTTTGAGCTTACTTAACCACAGTTAACCTTATTGCTACTACACTGAACTAGGCCATTACTAGGCCATTACTTGATCACCACGGTGGACACCAATCTACAGCCCAATTCACTTGCCAAAGTGAAGGCTATGTTCACAAAACTGGTGGCAGATATTAATGACCTTAAAATCTCCACACAACAGAATACAGCGACACTTAAATCCTTTGGTCAGAGAATTACCATTAATGAATCTGCATCTACTAAAAACACAGCCTCCATTCATAAGCTTCAGGCCACCATACAGAGCCAAAATCATACTATAAAGTCTCTTCAAGCTAAAATAGATGACATCGAAAATTGTAACCGCAGAAATAACTTGCAATTTTTGGGTTTCCCTGAAGGATCCGAGTTGGGGGACACAGCCATGCTCCTAAAGCATGTACTGCCAACAATGTTATAGCTACCTGCAGAACTGCAACTAACCATTGAGTGCTCTCACTGAACTTTAGGTCCCAGGCCAAATCAAGAGCAATGGCCCGGACCTATTACAGCCAGATTTCTGAACCATTCTCACACAGAACTTATTTTAAAATGTTCTAGAGGGAGTGGCACCTTGATATGGCAAGATTGCAAGATTTCTATATACAGGGACTTCTCTAAAGAGCTCACAATGAAGCGGAAAGCATACAACCCTTTAAAATTAACCTTACATCAGAGAGGAATCAAGTTCGCATTACGTTACCCCTCTACAATGTGCCTTTTTTTAGGTTCATCTTTCAAAGATTTTAGTACGCCTGAAGCCCTGGATAGTTTTCTGAATGATGCCTCAAACAACCCTACCTCGACGAGTCCTACTGTGGCTGATGGAGTGATCTGCATTCCAGGCCCAACTTGGAGGGAGGATATGGTGGTGCAGGGCATCGGAGGAAGCTCCACGGAGTCTGCAATCAAGCATATCACCACGACGGAATTTCCCCCACCAAGACAATCTAGCCGACTGCAAGGGAAAATCTCTTCAAGCTTTCATACATCTAATTTTTCTTGCTGTCCCGACATAGATTATCCAGGTTGCTCACAGAAAATAAACTACCAAACGTAAGTTAGTGCTTCTATTCCACTCAGTAACAGATACACCCTCTTAACCGAGGATACACACTCCTCTCTTGAAGACTTAATCCCACAAAATATAGCTGATCAACCTATGAACGAAAGTGCTGTGAATCAAGATATTACCTCAGTCAATTCATCTTGGTCTGAAGTGGTGACAAGCTCTCCTCTAAAGTTATTAGAACCTCCCAAAAAAAGACACAAAGCTAAAATGAAGAGCAAAAATCGCAAAATTACGGATAAAGCCCACAAAGCAATGGTAACCTGAGTGCATGTATTTAGTTCAAAGTCACTCATTCTCCTGGAATAATAGATCCAGGATACAGTGATGTGGAGAACCAGTATTATTATTATTTCTTTTTTTAATTACTTTAATGAGCAAAGTGCAGCCTTCACAACCATGACAACCATCACTTCCAGCAGGTTGTGAAAGTGAAAGGCTGTGCATCGCTGTCGATATAGATCACCTCCAATTTTCATGATGTACATTTTGTAAACTAACATAGTGGATTTTATTTACTATTTTAATAACTAAGCTCAACACATGGTGGGCATTACATACACCTGACTTGACTGCTGTTATGTTAACCTTTCTTTTTCCATATAAGCAACTATCATTATGCTTACAGCATTAGAAGCTGGATACTTCCCCTTCATTTTCATCCAATTTGATACCTTACCCTATGGTAAGTTTACAGTAATAAACAGCTCTTATAATATATTATATTTCAGACAATTGATCAATTTGAGTAAATTTTGAATACTATTGCAATAATCCCCTCCCCACCTTTCCATTATACATCACAATGTCACTACAAATTGAAGCTAACTCCAACTTATATTTACATGATTGATGCTAGCTATTTTCAATATATGGGCACAATGGGCATACTACTGTATAAGACTTTGAATTTGTGGCAGAAAAATTTCGAGATCGTAATCCCACTTACGTATTCACGTCAGAATAAATTAGCGTGATTACAACGAATAAAATGCTTGCATTTCTTCACAGTTCGGAATAGATATTTATTTATTTATTGGATATAATCGGAATTACAAACCTTTGAGTCACAGACTCTTTTGCAAAGGCTCCACGTCGGTTACATAGGTTGGAGGGTAAACAAATACAGAGAACACACAATAAACAGGTAGAAATTCATAACACAGTACTGCCGGTGCAGTCCAGGCATAAGCTTTGTTAACTGGTGACAGTAGTAGGCAGCAATACAAGATAACCCTTGTCAGAGAGGTAAATGATGCTGACTCTTGGGATCAATTGAGACCCTGTGTCGTGTGTATTGGGGTATGGAAAAACCAGAGGAGGGCAGAGAGTTAACCACAGTCGCATTTTTCTGACTCCCGGAGTTGAGCTCTGAGGGCTGTTTTGAATTGGGAGAGGCTGAGGGTCTGAGAGATGGGGGGGTAGAGTGTTTAGCCAAAGAGGGGCACGGTAGCGGAAAGATCTTTGCCCAAGGGATGTTCTACAATGAGGGACCAGGAATGAGGAGGATGCTGCGAGTCTAGTGTTACGCCGGGGGTGGGGAACACAGACTATTGAGTATTCAAAGCGGTGTTGATGCTACGAAGGGCGGTAGGGTCCGCAGAGCCATATAACTATCCCGTAGTCTATTAGGGAGAGGATAGAGAGGAGAGACCACGAGCTGCATGGCCTGTGTGTAAGCAGTGTTTAAGTCTGTGGAGGATACCCACTCTAGTGTTAACGGAGGAGGAGAGTTGTATGTGATGATGGTAGGAGAGGGAGGTGTCTAAAGTAATTCCCAGGTATTTAAAACACGTAACATGTTCAAGAGGGGCGCCTTGTTTGTTTTTGATTAGGAGAGCCGACTGGCTGTGTGTACTTTGTCGATGTGCAAAGATCGTGGACTTTATTTTTGATAGTTGATGATCAGGCGGTGTTCAGAGAACCAGGTTTCTAACTCCCAGAAGAAACCCTGAAGAGCTCGCTGGAGAGTGCTCGACTGTGGGTGTTTCCAAAACACTACCGCATCATCAGCGTATAGTAGCAGGTTACTGCTACATGACTTGGTGAGAGAGTTTAAAAAGAGGGTGAATAGTAGAGGGCCAAGAATAGACCCCTGTGGGACACCTGAGGAGACTGTTTTACGGTAGGAGATGATGATATTTATCCTGACTTGCTGTGACCGGCCTGTTTGGTAGTCCTTGAACCAGGCAGTAACCTCTGGGACCACTTTTAGTTGTGGAAGGACATTAAGCAATCGCTCATGACTGACCGTGTCAAATGCCTTGGTCAGGTCCACATAGATTGCCCCTGCTATAGAGCCTTGGTCGAGGGCCTCATGGATGAATGAGGTGAGCACAGTAAGAGCTGTGATGGTACTGTGGCCGGACTGGAATCCATGCTGTTCAGGGCAGAGAAGGTTGTATTTAGACAGATGTTCTGATAGCTGGTCTGACACTATTTTCTCTAGGGCCTTGGAGAGAGGAGGAAGTAACAAAATTGGTCTATAGTTGGTTGTGTTGGTGGGGTCGCCGCTCTTCAGAATGGGAGTGATTATGGCTCTCTTCCAAATTGTGGGGAACTGACCCAGGCATAAAGAGAGGTTGAGAATTTTAGTGAGATGGGGTAGTGTGACATCCAGGGTCAGCCTAATGAGTTTTAGATCTAGGGAATCATTGCTGTGCCGGGTGTTGGCAATAGCTTTAGAGATGTAGTGTTTTGCCTCGAGGCTGGAAATGACTCTCAGTCGAAACGGTATAGTATTGTTTTTACTCGAGGTATCCATGGGAGTGGGAGGGGGGATTGTTTGGAAGTAGTTAGGGGGAAAAATATGGGAGAGGTCGGAGAAGGCAGAGTTAAGGGTTTTGGCAATAGAGGAGGGATCCTTGGAAATCTCCCCATTTATTGTAAGCTGGGTGGGAGCGGGTGAGAGGGATTTACCATTGAGTTCCTTTATATTGTCCCAGAATTTTTTACCATCTCCCCAGGAGGTGGTGAGGGTATGTTGGTAGTAAGAGGCTTTCGCCTGCCTTAGGGCCCAGGTACATTTGTTGCGGGCCTCTCGGTAGAGTTGTCTATCAGGGACGCTTTGGGAGTCAAGTGCCTTAAGCCATAGGTTATCCCTATGTCGGAGCTGGTTAAGTAATGATGTGGTGATCCAGGGTGTGGTTCTGCTTTTCACTACTTGCTTGGAGGGGGGAGTGAAAATGTCGCAGGCCATGTTGAAAGTGGTTATAAAGTGGGAGGGAGCCAGATCTACAGACTGCGTGGTAGATAGGTGGGATTTTAGCTTCTCTAAGCCTCCTCTTATCAGTCGCCTCTGCCAGGTGATTAAGGGGGGGGCATGGAGTAGTTTTCCTGACCACCAGCAGGTCACTGGGAGTGGTCACTGATAGCGTCTGGGAGGACAGTGGCTTTGGAGATGTTCCGTGGCCTGTTGGTGAAGATGAGGTCTAAGAGGGTGGATGTCCCTGTTCTATTGCCCCTTCTGGTAGGGGAGGTGATGAGTTGGGTTAGATCGTAAGACAGGGCAGTGTCTTTGAAGTTGGATGAGGCAGGGGATAACCAGTTGATATTAAAATCTTCCATCATGATAACTTCACTAGTGTTGGGTATGTGTGAGATACTGTGGAGGATAGAGTCAAATGCGAGTTTTTGGTTGCTCGGGGGATATAGGCTGCGGTGATATGGAGGGTCTTAGTACCCAGACTTAGTTTAACTGTTAGTGTCTGGGCACCGTATTGTGGTATAGGGGTTTGGACTTCAGTGGCATGAAGAGAGGATTTAACGTAGATTGCACACCCACCGCCTCTCTTGCTGGACCTGTCAGCCCAGAAGATGGAATAATTACTGACAGAGACAGACTCATTTGGTATTCTTTCAGAGAGCCAGGTCTCAGATAGGGCTAGGATGTCAGGGTCATGCTGGGCAATCCAGCCTTGGAGGGATGTGTGTTTTTTTGGTAGGCTACATATATTAAGAGTAGCCAGCAGGAGGTTCCCGCTTGGTCTGCTAGGTGGGGCCACAGTGCATGGCGGGCCAGGGATGGGGTGGATATTGCCAGACAATAAGAGAAGTAGTAGGGCGTGCCGTAGGAAGGCTAACCTACAGAGTTTGGACAGTGACGAGTACATGAGGAAAAAATAAACATATTGTTGAACAAGAGAGAACAAATATCTGCACAGGATTACCTGAGATGAATTGCCCACAACTTGGTGATCTGAAACTTTTAACTGCTGATAGCGGAGAAATGCTTTTAACTGGATTTTAATAAAATTGCAATTTTTAATATTCAAGCCTGTTGAACCAACGGCAGAGTCAAAAAAGGTCAGCATATTTTTATCATAGCCCTGGTGGCTCCTCCCTCGCTCCACATCCCTACACCTTTGTGGCACATACTGTCCTTTCACCTTGCACTTAACTTGGAAAGCTGTAACAACTGCATTTTTGCTTTGTATTTTGTTGCAGAAACTTCCAAGTGCAACAGATGACCCACAGGTGATTTTTTTTACTCTCTGATACTTTTGTAATATTTAGTAAAAGCCATACGGGGAACGACGAAAAAAAAGCAGCGCGAGCTAGGCAAAGATGTTAAATTTCGCTGGCATTTTATTTTCGCTCACATATTCTATCAGCGAATATAGCGAAAATAAAATTATAGTGAAATTTATGTCTTATACAGTATGTTTAGATTACATATATACCCCATATACTCGAAGCCTATAACATACAGGGAATCCCTGTTCCTTTTTTCTCCATGAATCGGTGCTGTCTGGGCCTATTACTTAGACCTAGTTACCCTATTTATTACTTAAGTAGGCAATTTTCGAGACTGGGGGAAATACTTTTTATCCTTCCATACATTTCCCATGGTAATCATCCATCACTGAAGTCGGCTATCCTCCTTTGTCATTCATTTATATTTGGATTATAAGTGAGCAATAACAATATATTATTCATTAGCCTTCTATCTCTGAGTATCCACCCTGAAGCCTTTATTTTTCATTTATTCAACTATAGTTCTCTGACTAGAACCTACTACAGGATCTGGTCAGGGGTTGTAACTACCCACCCTTTTGTATATACAGTATATGACTATACCTATGTAATTTTTTTGTTTCCTTGAGACTCCTACCCCGCCCCTCCTTTTTAGGTAACTCTGGTCCTCCATATACTCATTGCAGCACACTGTTGTGATAAGTTGACACTGTTATTAACTTAGAATTATTAGCGTATTATTATGATCTGGTGATCCTTTCACCTTTGTTATACTGCATCTAATTGAGGTTTGTTTTTCCTTTTTCTTTATTGTTTCCTTGCTATGTATGTTGTAGCAGAACTTCTGTCAAGCTTACTGATATAATTGCTTTATTATTATATTATATTCATTGTTTTAGACTTTAAAATTTGACTAGCATATCCTTTGGTTGGTCCGTCTAAGTCCTTCCTACTGTTCTCATGCCCTGGAGTGTGGTGACAGAGTCTCCAGCAGTGCTTTGCTGACTCTTATTTCCCTCCACTCTACAGAAATTTCTTGTTACTGATACAAGGTTCAAAACTTTTTTTTATATAATCATGATGTTATCCTTTTCTGTCAGATCTAGTTTGTTAAGTAATGTAGTGATACTGCTGTTATTAATGACTTTTTTCCTCTCTCTCTCTCTCTCTCTTATGTCCCTCGAAAGATATATGTGCTTTCCATACCTTAATTATTTTACCTTTTTCTACTTGAGTAGTCCTGCCTGCCACCTCGCATACATATCTTCTGTTTTTCATCAGACTATTCTCTGTCAGATTTATATTTCCCTTTACACTCCAGTAACTATTCCTATTTCTATTACCAATAATTATGAGTGGTATACTTTTATATACATGGAATGTGAAGGGACTTAACGCTCCTTGTAAGCGAAAGCAAATCCTTTCACATCTTCAAAAACATAAAGCACAAATTGCTTTCCTTCAGGAAACAAAATTACTTGCAGAGGATGTTCATAGGCTTAAGAAATATTGGGTCGGACCAATTTATTACTCATCCTACATCTCAAAAAAAAGAGGAGTTGGTCTTCTTATACATAAGAAGCTTAAATGGTCCCTCATAAACTCCCTGTCTGATAATGAAGGAAGATGGGTGATGGTTAAATTAAATACCAGTTCTGGTCCTCTCTTGCTTGTCAATGTTTACGCTCCAAACTCTGAATCTCCAGAATTTTTTCATAATTTAGCACAACAGATCCTATCCTTTAACACTGATAATGCATCAGTTATTCTCGGGGGAGATCTCAATTTAGCTTTAGAATCCAGTATTGATAGAAGCAACCCTACCACAGATGCCCATCCCAGAAGTATTAAAGCCCTTTCACTACTCATGCAAGATACAGGTCTCACTGATGTATGATGCCTGCATCATCCTCAGGACCGAGATTACACATTTTACTCTTCTTTACGTAAAACCTATAGTATAATTGACTATTGGTTAGTCTCTCGTACTATAATGGAAAAGACCATTGACTCCTCTATCTTACCCATCATAATTTCGGACCATTCCCCTGTCAGATTACATCTTTTGTGGGGCCCATCAGTACCCAAATCTACTTTTTGGCAATTAGACTCTCTCCTTCTTAAAGATCCTGATTTTTTAACTATTATTAAAGTACAAATTCAGGATTTCCTTATTCACAACAATTCTACCGAGTTTTCTATGCCCACTAAATGGGAAACTCTTAAAGCAACAGTCCGAGGGAAAATCATCAGCTATGCAGCCTATAGGAAAATATTACAAGACCAACAACTAGCTGATATGGAAAAATCTCTAATATCTAAAGAGAGACTATACTTTTCCTCTAACAAACATTGTCCCGACTCCCCTTTACATCTTGAAATTCTCCAACTCAGAATCAAAATCAATGAATTAATCTCCAGTAAAACTGAACTGGCACTTTTTAAACTCAAGCATAAGTTTTGGGAGCAAGGCGACAAAAATGGGAAACTCCTCTCTTATCAGCTCAAAGCTCAACAAATGGAACGACATATTCTAAATCTCAAAGATGAGCATGGCTTACCCCAATCAGATAACCCATCTATAAACAATATTATGAAGACCTTTTACCAAAAATTATATTCAAATACAAATCCTAAATTTATTATACAAATACAACGATACCTTAATACCTTACATCTTCCTCATCTTTCCTCTCTTGAAGTAACCCCTTTAGATGAACCCCTCTTACTACAAGAAATCCAGAAAGCCCTATCTTCTCTGAACTATGGCAAATCCCCTGGTGGTGATGGTTTTTCTGCTGACTTTTATAAACTGTTTTCTGACACATTATGTCCCCTACTTCTCAATGTTTATCAAGAAGCATCCATCACTGGCAAACTTCCCGCATCTTGTACTGAAGCGATTATAACCCTAATCCCTAAGAAAGATAAAGACCCCACACACCCTACTAATTACAGGCCAATCTCTTTGTTAAATACAGATGGAAAGATATCTGCTAAAATACTTACCCTTAGACTTGAACATCTGATTCCAAAACTCATTCATTGCTCCCAAGCAGGTTTTATTAAACATAGGTCTGGATCTGACCATTTGCGTTCCCTGTTTAACTTAATTCACAGAGCTAAATCTCTTAACTCAACAGCTGCTGCTATAGCTATCGATTTTGAGAAAGCTTTTGACTCCTTAAACTGGGATTACCTCTATCAAGTGCTAACACATTTCGGTCTCCCTCATATCTTTTGCTCCTGGATCAAACTATTATATAACTCCCCTATAGCTGGGATGCACACTAATGCCACCATCTCTCCTCACTTTAAACTAACTAAAGGAACTAGGCAAGGCTGTCCCCTTTCACCTTTCTTGTTTATTTTAGCCATGGAACCTCTGACTGCATGTTTATGCCAATCGGAAGGCATTAACGGCATCCCTGTGGGTAACTCGCGATACATTTCTCTCTCTTACGCCAATGACCTCATAATTTTACTTGAAAACTTGAATGAGACTGGACCCCTACTAATTGATATGCTTAATAAATTTACAACCATTTCCAGACTTGTTCTGAATCATGCCAAATCAGAAAGTTTTCCCCTCAACAACCATTGCAAACCTTTTATGAACATAGCTCTTGGATTTCGTTGGTCACCAGATGGCATAACATATTTAGGAATTAAAATTTCCAGCAACTTATGGAAAATATGGGATATTAACCTTAATCCCTTATTAGATAATATCAAAACAACTCTAGATAGATGGAATTTTTCAACCTTTCCCTCCTGGGGAAAATTGCATCCATTAAGATGTCCATATCCCCTAGAATTCTCTATCTCTTTGCCAACATCCCCTTACTTTTACCATCCTTCTTTCTTGCTAAAATTGATAAATTAATAGGCAATTTTATATGGGAAGGGACACCCCCGAGATTTAACTGTAACAAACTTTGATCACAATGGAAGAGAGGTGGACTCGGACTCCCCTGGTTCAAAGGTTACCTTTGGGCTTTTTGGGCAGCCCAAACTATTAAATGGTTTCAGAAACCTTTATCCCACTCTCCACTTTGGATCGCAATGGACTCCGCATTGTGTCCTGGAGGAGTTTCTACCTCCTTTATTTATAACCCCCTCACATCCAAACTAAAATCTTATCCCACTATATCGTCTTCCATTTTCTATTGGAAACTAATTCACAAATTCCTGAAATCTAATCCCAAACCCTGGATCCATGCCCCCTTATGGGGCAATTCACTACTCACCCTAGAAAACCAACCAATTTTATGTCATTCATGGAAGAATAATGGCATTTTCTTTCTCGGAGATATTTTGGATCAGGAATCACTCACTCTTAGATCATTTTCGGATTTACAGATCACATGGAAACTCCCTAAGCAGGACTTTTAGAAGTTTTTACAAATTCAATCAGCTTATGACTCTATCACTAACTTGGTGTATAAGCATACCCTTTTGGACCCATGCATTTCACACTGGGTTAAATTAACCACAAAGCTAAATAGCTCCATTTTTAAAGACATTATTGACAATCTCCCTGATCGATCACTATCAGCCAAGAATAAATGGAGCATTCTTCTTAATTACAATATCTCAGATACACAATGGAGCAAATGTTGGCATCTTGCTCATAACTCATTTAAAGATACCAGCAGTTTGTTAATACAAATTAAGATGCTACATTTCTGGTACAGAACTTTTGTGTTCTTCAACGAATGGGTCTGCTCAATAACAATAACTGCTGGTGCTGTAACCAGACCAATGGAGATTTGCTCCATATTTTATGGACATACACCTCTATTAACAAGCTATGGCGTAAAATACACTCATTTGCCTCTAAAGTTATAGGACAAAAACTACCCTTTGATCCCAAATTATTTCTTCTAGGCATCTTTATTTCAAATACTTACTCCCTTTCACATGCACATTTTAGGTAGCTAAACATACTTTTTCTTTTGGTAAAGCGTCTGATTCTTATGAAGTGGAAATCCACTTCTATACCCTCCCTTTCAGATGTTCTGCAAAGCCTTTCTCAGTATGCCTCGCTAGATCATTTATCCCACATTATTCATGACCGACTCATTGTATACGAGTGTTGTTTGCAGGATTACTTCAAGTACATTGAATCTTCAAACTCTATAAACCCTAATCCCTAAGACTAAGTCTTTTTTTTTATTTATACCTTAGTGCACAGATATCTCTCCCTTTTCTTCTTTTACTCTCTTTCTCTCCCCCTCCTTCTTTATCTCTATCCCTTCTTATTGTTGTCTTTCTTCCTTCTTTCTCTACTAGTGTATACTATTTGTGTTCCAATAGGTGTCACTTTAAGCAAATTATTGAATGCCTTATTATAATGGGTTTCTGCATCCATTTATATTTGCTTTCCCGACTGTACTCAATATACCTTATGATTGAAATTGTTATATTCTTTTTTAAAATATAATTAAGGCTAGCACTATTAGTATTAATAGTTGTATTTTAGACATTTCTGTTACTCTTACTCTACAAAATGTGCCTTGTTAAGTGATTTCTTTTGTATTTTCATATTGTGAATATCCTTTACTGTATACACTTGAGTGCCTTCATATATATACATATATATATCTATATATATATATATATATATATATATATATATATATATATACTTCAATAGAAAGATTAAGTACAAAATAAAATAGAATTATTTTTAAATAAACAGCCATATACATGAAGACTGGTATCCACAGAGGATGTAGAGAAATTAGATTTGGTATCTCTTCAGTAAATTCTAAACAGAAACATAATTAATAATTATAGTATTGAATACATGCGCATTACAGCTACAGCAGTAATTAATAAGGAGGTTGACGTGGAAAGCACATATTTCTTCGAAAAGAAATCATTTTCAACCTTGTCATTTAAAGGGCTACTGTCAACCCTTTTTGCATCATAATATTTCTAGTTGAAAACCCACATTTTATAATTGCTTACCTTTTCTAAAATTCATTGATGTTGCTGGTTGTTTTATCTGATTCCCATCTTAGTTGAACAGAAATGCACAGCAATTGTGTTATTATACCCCAACCTTGTTTTGTTTCAAATTCATGATATACTCTTATTGCATACTTCTTGAATACAGTCCGCTTCAGTTATAATGACCGTAATGCGGGCAATTGGCTACTGCGGGCTAAAGTATAAAACCACTTGCCAAGCCTCAAAGACACCAATGCTATAAACTCTGGTTATAATGATACATGACAGCTGCTTATTTTGGGCAGTTCAGCAGCAACTGTAATCACCTCAACAAGTGAATCAGTTAATGGCTGTCACAGCTCTGTAGGTGATAACTGCGGTAACTGCCCTTAACTGCCCTTATCACTACATAAGCCCCATTTTACACAGTTGCACCTCATTCACAGCTCTGTACTGTTACTCGTGCAAGGCTAAACAAATTCTACCATGCAACTAAATGAAAGGCAATGTCCCTCATTGAAAAGGTGGACCTGTTAAAATCGGCAGCATGCCCAAGATGAGCCAGAGAGAACAGAGCACTTAGAGGAAGGAAGATTGCCCTCATCCTTAACAATTTTACAGGCCATCCAGTGGTTCAAGGACTTCAAAACATACAGCTGGTGTTCCTGCCACCTAACACCACCAGTATCATACAGCTGTTAGACCAGAGGATGAAGACTAGCAGCTGGACAAGAAAGTCATGGCTACGGATGTTAAAATGGCCTTACTAACACTCAGAAGAGCTATGGAGCAACACCCTGACCATGAACCAAACTGGGGTGGCTCTGTTGACAGCAGAAAAGGTCTGGGCTCCTTATCACTGCACACTAGTCTGCCAAACAATGATCCAGGAGTATTTCAATGCCAAGTAAGAACTTTCCATAGCAGAGCTGTGCAGTACTGGACATTAACTTGGGCTTTGGGGTCTGGGGACCATGATTCACTTTAAGTAAACATTGATTTTACCTGCAAAATGCCTTTTTTTTTTTTGGATATTGGTTATAATGACCATGCGCTATAATGGGCACATTGATGATGCAAGAATGTGCTCATTATAAGTGCAGTGGACTGTATTAGGAACACCCCCAAACAGTGCGGTCACTCATAATGCAATAGTCTCCCCTCTTACCATTACACCTTGAGTGTCTAGACTGTTTTGGGGGTGTTCTCAAGTCCAAGAAAGATGTGGTGGGAGTTGATCAAGTTCTGTAAAGAAACATACTTTTGTGTGGTAACACCAGTATAGAGGGCAGTTTATTTTTCATTTTTAAATGGAAAACAAACAATCAGAATCAAACTACCAGCTACATCAATGAATTCTACAGAATGTGAGCAATCATACACTGTGCTTTTTAGGGCTGCAGTGTGTGGAGCCCTGCAGACCTCCTGCGATCGAAAAATGAGATTTTTCTGACCCAACAACGGTGTAAAGTTGCCTCACAGTTGTCTCTGCATCCATGAAGCACTCTGCTGACTCCATTAGCAGTCACACAGCACTATTTTTCTTCAGTAAGTTCCACATGTGGAGGTCATGATGGAACATGGCACAGTCCGCCATGTCCAAGATGGCCACCAGACTGTATTGTGCATGCATGACTACTTGCGAAGGTGCAATAGAGTTCAGTGGCCATCTTGGACATGGCAGACTGTGCCATGTTCTGCCACAACCTCCGCAAGAAAGACCGCGGATGAGACTGTTTTTTTCTGTAAAGATATACTTTTTCCTCCCGCCCACCTGACTCACCCTCTTAGCACTCAACACCCCACCCCCAGAAACATAACAGTGACACTGGGGGTGCCGAATCCCCCAGTGTCATGATTTTTTAATATATATTTTTCCCTCCTGCCCACCCAACCCTCCCTCTCAGTAGCCACCACCACACCTCCACCAGAAACATAATAGTGACACTGGTGGTGCCCAATTCCTAGTGTCACAGTCATGAATCCTCGTTCCTTTTTAACTCTGTAAAAACCATCCATCAATGTCTTTAGCTATCGTTACTGTCCCCACCAACCCTCCCACTCAGCACCACCACCCCACAACCCTTACTTACCCATCGGGTCCAACCTGTAATCCTCTGGACTGCAGACACATCTTCACTCTTCAAAGCCAGACTGCCAACTTGGAAATATGTATACTGCTCAATATATTTCAATAGTGTTTTGAACTTAGTGGCATAACTTGGCCATTTTTTGCATATTTCCAGCCCAAATTTTCAACATGCCTTTTTGGGACCCCACCTCATGAATAATTGCACTGATATTAGGCAGATCTGTCCCAAAAGGTGATTTTGTGGTCCTTGCACAAAATCACCTTTCAGGCAGGAGTTGAACATTTTCTCTGCCCTTGTTCATGAGGTGGGGTAATAAGAAGGCTGTGTTGATAATTTGGTTTAAAAATATTAAAAAACAACAAAGTTATGAGCCTTCATTTAATTTTGCAAATGCAGGCTCACAACTTTGGTAATTTTTTATATTTTTACCTGGAAGAAATGGTGATGAGAGGGGTTCCCCAGGGGTCCATGCTGGGACCCACACTGTTCAACATATACACTGGGGACATTACAGAGGGTCTACGTGGGAAGGTATGTCTGTTTGCAGAGGACATGAAGATCTGTAGTAGGAGGATTGATAAGATGGGGGGTGGAAAGTATAATGGAGGATCTGGCAAGGCTGGAGGAGTGGTCAGAAATGTGGCAGCTGCAATTCAATGCAACAAAATACAAAATTATGCATATAGCGTGTAATAACTCAAAGACAAAATACTGACTTGGGGGGGAGAACTGGGGATAACAGATCAGGAAAGAGACCTAGGGATCACTGTTTCAGACAACCTGAAAGTTTGGAGTCAGTGCAACAGAGCAGCAGGAAAAGCACTTGGAATGTTGGCATGCATAGGGAGGAGCTTAACAAGAAGGAGGAGGCAAGTGATCATGCCACTATACAAATCCATGGTCTGACCACATCTGGAATATGGGGTTCAGTTCTGGAGGCCATACTTACAAGGGGACAAGGACAGGCTGGAAAAGGTCCAGTGAAGGGCAACCAAAATGGTGAAGGGGCTGCAGGAGAAGTCACATGAGGAAAGACTGGGGGAGCTGGGCTTGTACACACTGGAGAAGGGGAGAGAAAGGGGATATGGTTGAAACATTCAAGTATTTGAAAGGTATAAACAGGGTGAGGGTTGACAACATCTTCAGAATGAGTGAGAACAAATCCACTAAGGGGCATGCATTCAAACTAGAGGGGGGAAGATTCAGAGGTGACATCAGGGGGAAATTCTTTACTGAGAGGGTGGCGGGGCCATGGAACAGACTGCTGGAATAGGTAGTGGGGGTAGATATGGTGGACAAATTTAAAAGAGCTTAGGGTACACACATTGGCCTAACCAACTGGGGCAGGCAGAGTATGGAGGGCAAAGGTCTTCCCAGAATAGGGGGGAGTTGGGCAGACTGGATGGGCCATGGGGTTCTTTTCTGCCAACAGATTTCTGAGATTCTATGAATTCACAACTTAGCCATATCTTTACAGCACCTCTTGAATGTGACAGCTGTAATTGTTCAAATCCTGGCCAAAATGGTTTTTTACATCCTGTAAGGTGCTTTCACAGTCCTTGCACAAAATTACCTTTCAGACAGGAGTTGAACATTTTCTCTGCCCTTGTTCATGAGGTGGGGTCATAATAAGACTGTGTTGTAAATTTGGAGTAACAATATTTTAAAAAGACAAAGTTATGAGGCTATGTTCAACCTTACAAATGCAGGCTTGTAAGTTTGGTAATATTCAATATTTTTACCCCAGATTTTCAACATAGCGATTTCTTTACAGCACCCCCTGAATGTGAAAGCTGTTATTTTTCAGCTCCTGCTCAAAATGTGTTTTTGCATCCTAAAAGGTGATTTTGCAGTCCCTGCACAATATGACCTTTAGGCCAGGAGATTAAAATTTTCTCTGCCCTTTTTCATGAGGCAGGGTCATAACAAGACTATTTTGACAATTTGGTGTAGAAATATTAAAAAAACAGAAACAAATTTATGAGCCTACATGATATTTTGCAAACACAGGCTCCTAACTTTGGTAATTTTCGCTATTTTTACCCAAAATTTCTTGGCTGCAGTCCTATCGGTCCTGGTCAGAGCTTTTCAGTGCCATAGAACATACAGTACAACTCCGACTCTTTCCATTGTAACTTTTGTCAGTTATTGGGCAAGAGCTATTGTCAGATCACCTTTTCAGATGCATTTCAAATGCTCTCCAATTCTAGTTTTAAAATGGATTGGTTGTTTTGCCAACATAAAATGATCCACACTCACACACAGCCAAATAAGCTACCTTAGGAGTAATGCAGATAATGAAACTTCTTCCATCATATGTTTTAGACACATTAATAGAGGTGAAGATTTTACTTTCCAGAAAGGAAGGGTGGAACTTGCACATCCTATGTGCAAAATACCTCATAGAAGGAGCGGGGAGCCCTGTATCCCTTTTATTTCCAATGTGAGGTTAGGTTGTGCACCAACCTATCTGACAAGTTAGTGCCACACCTATAAGCACTTGTATGGGGCGCAACTTTAGAATCCTTAAAAGATGGTCAGTTTGTAGGACATGCCAGTTGTCAAAAATCACCTTCTTAATTGCAGCTGATTGCCTGGAGTAAGTTGTGACACAATTAAGGCAAAGATAATCACTCAATGTCCTTATACTGCCATTTAATACATCAGGTCTATTTATATTCAGTGCATCAAGTGGTGCCTCCTTAACTATAGCCAGTCCATGTCCCCTCTGAAGAAATCTCTCTTTTAATTCATGACTTGTGACAGTAAAGTCAACATCCTCATTACAATTACATGAAGATGCATAAACTGGGAATTTGGAATGTTTTGAATGGTGTGGCAAGGATGAAATCTGATTAGAAACATAGAATGTGATGGCAGATAAGGACCGCTTGGCCCACCCAGTCTGCCCATTTCCCTACCTACTGGATAAGCTACAGATCCTAGTTAATCAGCAGCCTACTTCTTCCTACCCCCAACCCCTAGAATTGCCTTATGACTGTCCCATGCATGCTTGAATTCCACCACTGTTTTTGACTCCACAACCTCCTCCGGAAGGCCGTTCCATGCATCCACAACCCTCTCTGTGAAAAAATACTTCCTTAAATTACCTCTGAGTCACCCCCCGTCTATATTCAATTGTGCCCCCTTGTTCTTGCACCCTCTTTTTTGAAGATGCTACCCTCTTGAACTTTGTGATTCCTTGAGGTACTTGAAAGTTTCTATCATGTCCCCCCTCCTCCTTTCCTCGAGGCTATACATATTAAGCTCCTTAAGTCTCTCTTCATATGTCTTCCGTGCAGACCCTGCACCATTTTAGTTTCCTCCTCCGGCCAGCTTCCATTCTGTCTATGTCTTTATGAGATTGGGTCTCCAGAACTGCACGAGTACTCCAGATGGGGTCTCACCAGCTGTCTGTACAGAGGATAATAACTTCCTGTTTTCTACTGGTGGTGCCCTCCTATGCATCCCAGTATCCCCCAGCCCTCCTTGCTGCCCTTTCACATTGCTTGCCCACCTTTAGGTCATCTGATAAGACTACCCCCAGGTCCCTTTCCATTTTGTTGTTGTTAGTATCTCATCCCCATTGTGTACTCTTCCCTGGGTTTTGTTTCCCAGGTGCATTACCTTACTTCTTAGCATTGAATCTAAGCTGCCATACATTTGACCATTCCCTAACCTTGCCAAGTCCGTTCTCATCCTTTCCAGCCCACCTTGTGCATCAACTCTGTTGCAGATCTTTGTGTCATCTGCAAAGAGACATACTTTCCTTCCAGTCCCTCTGCAATGTAACCTCATAAGGCGTTGAGGACCGATCACCGAACCTTGCGGTACCACTAGTAACCCCTTTCTTCAGAGTGGACTCCATTTACTATTACTCTCACGTCCTATTCTCCAGCCAATTCTTTACCCAGGCTGTCTTCTTGGGACTCACTCCCAGGCTGGCTAACTTGTATATTAATCTTTTGTGTGGGACTGTGTCAAATGCCTTGCTAAAGTCTAGGTAGGCCATGTCCACAGCCCCTCCCTGATCTACTACTTTGGTCACCCAGTCAAGGAAATCTATCAGATTCATCTGGCATGACCTTCCCACTGTGAATCCATGCTGCCTTGGCTCCTGTGCCCCTCTGGCCTCTAGATACTCAACAATTCTTTCCTTCAGAAGTGATTCCATCATTTTCCCTATCACTGAGGTTAAACTAACAGGTCTGAAGTTTCCTGCTTCTGCCTTGCTCCCACTTTTGTGAAGGGGAATCACATCTGCCCTCCTCCAGTCCACAGGTAACACCCCATCCTCCCATGATTTGTTAAAGAGGGTAGTCAGTGGTGTCACTAGTTCTACCTTTCATTCTTTTAGAATTCTGGGATGAATCCCATCAGGCCCCATTGCTTTGTTCACCTTCAGTTTTAAGAGTTCTTTCATAACCCTTTCTTCTGTAAATGGGCTGGTATCAACTTCTGTATCCAGAGTGTTTCTACTGTTTGTTTTAGGTACCTCCCCCTCTTCATTTGTAAATACTGAGCAAAAATATTTGTTTAGTATCTCTGCCTTTTCACAGTCACCCTCTGCCCACACTCCCTTCCCTTTATTAAGCCTCACTATCCCTCCCTTGGTCTTCCTTCGCTCCCTGATGTACCTATAAAAGGTTTTATCCCCCTTCTTAACTGAGTTGGCGATCTTTTCCTCAGTTTGGGCTTTTGCTGTTCTGACTGCCTTCCCAGCTTCCTTTTGCTTTAACTGATACAGTTCTCTGTCCTGCTCCTTCTGCGATTCCTTGTACTTCCTGAATGCTTTCTTTTTCTCTTGAACCTTCACTGCCACTTCCTTTGAGAACCATAGTGGTTTCTTGCATTGTTTTATTTTGTTTATTTGCTTCACACAAAGGCAGAAAGGTATTTTGAGCTGTCTTTTTTTAGAACACATCAGTTTTAAGAGTGCCATCCAGATCATTAGTAATCAAAAGGTCCAGAAAGGAAACCCTCTGTACATCTGAAATATTGGTGGTCTTATTTCCTGGAATCTGTCTTCACACCACTTAGTAGGAATTTCAGAGATTCCAGTTCAGGATCCCATTCTGTTCCACCTCCAAATGAGGCATTAAAAACAGAACTGGAATTGGAATTAGGAGTTAGGATTCTGCATCCGACTCTGACTCTCATTTCAGTCCATCTTCCTCTCCCTCCCCTTACTTTTATCTGTAGCTGCTGCAGGCCAGGTCCCCCGGCTGTCACACCTAGGTGTCTGGTAGAGCAATCTATTCCTAGGGCTTTCTTTAGGTGGGAAACCTCCTCCCTGGTCAGTGAGAACTGAGAGCTTCTGGGACAGCAGGCTGAGGGACATAGTTGGGGAGAGTGCACAACATTAACCACAGCAGTATTTTGTTCTTACAAGTGTTCTTAATGCACTGGAAGTGGGGATCAGACTAGCTGGGGCTGGGGGCAGTCAAACTAGGGAGTCCAGGAGAGTACTCAGGCTGTACATGTGGCTACTTGCTTCCTCAATCATGGAGGTTTGATGGGGAGGGACTTGGAGAGGAGTCAGAGATTTATTTTTATTTTGGGCAATGGATATAAATGGAATTAGTTGGACAATCACCACCCAACCTCTATGAGATGAGTACAGCCATGATCTGAGATTTATGTTGTGTCTGGCAGTGGATCCTGGCCTGCAGCAGATACAGATGAGGTAAGGGGAAGGAGACATTGCACTTGATTCAGATAAAAGGTGGGAACCTTGGTTTGCAGATTTTATGGGAAAAATCTCTCTGGATTTTTACTCTGGATGCTTTGTTTAATCTCGGGTTAAATGACAAGTTTGAGCTTGTCCCCTTTTTGAAGAAATAAGTACTCTCTGTGTCAACCACAAAATGTATTACTGTTATTGCTCTAATACTCATGTATTCATTGTTATAATAATTAATGAATTATTTATTGTTCTTTTTAGAATACAAAGAAGAGTTGCTAACTTCCATTTCCCTGCAGGCTTCACAAATACTAGTCATATATATATATATATATATATATATATATATATATATATATATATTTATATTTATATATATATATATTAGAGGCACAAAACTCCATTTAAAGCATCAGTTAGGGTTGTTCCACAGTGACAAAAGTGAGGAAATTCGGTGTTAGGGTTGAAAACGCCCCTTGCACCCCCTCAGCCGGCCCCACCAACCGGCATCGGGGTGTGCATTGGGCAAATGGGCACGGAAATGCAAGTGTAAAACCAACATGTAACAGTAAGTGGAGTGCACACCATATTTTTCCTCAAAAGCTCCATTGAGAAACCCAGAGAAAACAAAGAATGTATTCATAATAATGGGCCTTGGAGCAGAAAATGAGCAGTTGTAATACTAAAATGGCAATATCTAAGTAACCGTATGACGTAGAAAAAAAATTCACAGAGTTCATGAGTTTCCTGGCTAGGTTTTCACTGAATGTGCTGTGCATTGTCGCAACAAAAATTCTGTTTCTCACACCGTTTCCGAGATACAAGCCCCAAAAGGCATGGTGGATTCCACCATGTTAGTCTATGGGAAAACAAGTCAACTTTGGAGTACTGTAACTTTGCTTCTGTGCATTATTTTGTCACCAAACCACCAAAAGGCACATCTGTGAGATGTTGGCTGCCTTCCCTCCACATTTTAGCCCAAAAGACCAAACTGTTTTTTTGCAGCAGGGTGGCAAAGAATTCCTGTCATTTTGGCCATAGTCTAGAAAAGTAGTGTTGTGATTTGTGACACCTTTCGCAAGAATTTGAGAAAGTGTCACAAGTACGACACTACTTTGCGAAACTACTTTTCCCAGAAATTTGAAAAGCATATTTCTGGGGTGTTTAATCCCAAAATAAAGACATGGATACCATCCTTAGCGCTCACATAGGTAAACACAAAATTAATTACGTCCCTAGATGGTTCCAATTTTAAATGCCAAGCATTTCTGTGATCAGTAACTGAAAACAAAATGGCAGATTTGAGACACTACTAGGGCCATTTGCAACACTAAAAAGTGCATTTGTGACACTTTCAAACTTTTTGTTAACTTTTCCCATTGACTTATAATGGGAACTTGTTTTTTGAATAACTTTTGAACTGTTTAATATTGTTTCACAAAGGGCACATCGGGGACCCTGGCCGCATGTTCCCTGAAGTTTTCAGACCAGTCGTGTAAACTGTGCAACCTGTAGGTGTGAGCAAAGAATGTGCAAAAAAACATAATTGCATGCACAAATGTCACTTAATAACTCCACAGCTGTATATCGACTGGTACAAAATTTGCTAGATCCCAAGCTCTATGGTTATGCCCCGTGCATACCAAATTTCAGGCAAATCCGTTGAATGGTGGCAAAGTTATTAAGGTACAAAATTTCACCATTTAACCCTAAAAGGGGTATTCAATCCTAACTATGGTAGCTCTACCATGCTACCATAATACATAGCTATTTATTTAAACAGCAATAAATTTATCAATCTGGACAGTACTATCTTGATTGTGTATTAGTTTGCACATTTAGTTTTTAATTAAAAAATGTCCTGTATGTATTAGCAACAGAGATAATTAGTTGTCTGCAGGACTATTTATTTATTTATTTGTTAACTGAGAAAGTACACTGGTCCAAAGCAAATTTTTTTAGGAGTGACCTGGACCTACTGCAGAGTCAGCCAAGATGCAAAACAATAACTTGCAGTAAATGACATGCCACAAAATACTGCATGATATGATGCCTCAATTGCCATTGAATCACACTGTTCGCTGCAGTATACTGCTGCATTTTGTGACATATTACAGCACTACTGCATTGCATTCTGACAGGTGCTGCTGTAGCTAGGAAAAGAAAAGGGTGGAGATGACAGAAACATGGTTATAAATATGCTTGGAAATATATTTTCAAAAGTAACTGAATGTACAGATGAAAACAAAGTAAAAATGCTTATACAATTTCAATAAAGTGGCACACAAATATGAGTTAAAATTTTGTTTTGTAAGAATGCAGTATTGGTGGTACTATAGCATAATGTGTGAAGGTGGTGCTAACACAGCACACATGAACTGACAAGACAATAGCTAGTATCTTGGGCTTCACTGTTGCAGTGGGATGCACTCAGTAGGTTACTCAGAAGCTATGATTTAAAGAGGGGTACAGAGGTATGGGCCAGCAGAGGAGAAAACCATTTTGCCCAAGTTAGAATTTACCCAAGATACTTCAAGCAGAAGGTGATCAGAGGAGTGCAGGTCACATGGATTTGTTTTGTGCCTTAGGGACCTCAACAAGGGGAATTGGGTAGGTGTGTGTAGTGACTTATCAGTCAGGCAGCAAAGGGAAAATCCCTATGTGCCTTTGGGAGAGCCATTCAAGGTTACTATAAAGGGGTTTGTTGTGAAAGGGAAATTGCTGGGGGTAGACTAAGACCCAAAACTCCTGTAACGTTTGTAAAGTAATATTTTTTATTTTTAGTATTCAAATTTGCCAACAATAGTCTATAGCCAATGTTTCATGGCCGAGGGGGCCAATTCCTTAGTAGTCTAGAATTTTATGAATTTTTTGGTGCTAATACACCTAGTAAATGAAGCTGCAAGCTTGTTCTATTCAATATATATGGTGGGTTTGCCATGCTGCATCAGGTTCAGTGTTCATATCTGACTGGATGTATCTTCTGCTTAAGTAATGTAATGCTTTTGATGGCCTTCTCACTACTCTGCCCTTTGTACTGCAGCCTCACCTACTAAGTGTGTTAGAACCAAAAAGATTCATATACTTCTAGACCACTGAGGGCCATGAGGAAGTGGCCCTCTCAGCCATGAAATGCTGGCTATAGACTATTGGTGGCAGATTTGAATTCTAAAAATTAAAAATATTACTTTCCAAACATTGCAAGAGTTTTGAGTCCTAGTCTACTCCACAGCAATGTTCCTTGATTTCTTAGCACAACACAGGCAGGACTCCTCTAGGAACATAAGAACATAAGAATTTGCCAACAGAAGGGGACCTCTTGATCCATCTAGTCTGCCCAGAACACCTACTTCCCTCCTCTTAGACTATTTCCTTTCTTGTGTGTAGTTTTTATGCCATGCAAGTCACACAGATACATAGACAGTGTCATAAGATAAGGGCCTACGGCCCACCCAGTCTCCCCCTTTTGAGCTTGCAAGTTCACTTTACGTTTTCCTAGAAGTCTGTTGCCCCTCACCCCTGACCTCCAGAATTCCTTTATGTCTATCTCATGCATTCTTAAATCCCATGATTGTTTCAGCCCCCACCACCTCTTCTGGCAGGGTGTTCCACTTGTCCACCACCCATCCTGTGAAGAAATTCTTCCTCACGTTTCCTCTGAATTGTCCTCCCTCCAACTTCATTCCATGCCTTCTACTCCGGGAACATCTCTTTTGCTTAAAAATAGTGTATTTCTGTACCCTGCTCCTCCCTGTAAGATACTTGTATGTATATATCACATACCCTCTCTCCCTCCTCTCCTCCAGGAGTACATATTCAAGTCCTTCAACCTGTCCTCATAGGACTTGTGATGCAATCCATATACCATCTTTGTTGCCCTAATCTGAACCTTCTCTACCCTGTCTATGTCCTTACATAGGTAAAGTCTCCAGAACTGTACACTGTACTCCAGGTGGGGCCTCACTAGTGTCTTGTATAGTGGAATTATGACCTCCCTTTTCCTGCTGGTGATGCCCCTGCCTTTGCATCCCAGCATCCTATTTGCTTTACCTGCTGCCTTGTTACACTGTTTCCCTACCTTGAGGTCATCAGAGATGATAACCCCAAGATCCCTTTCCTGCTTGGTGCATGCTATATCCTCACCCCCCCAACTGATATATTGTGCCAGGGTTTTTGTGCCCCATATGCATTATCTTGCACTTCAACTGCCAAACCCCTGACCATTCTTCAAGATTCTGCAGGTCCCTTCTTATTCTGTCTACACCCTCTGGTGTGTTCCTTGCATTTTCTGAGTCTACTACCTCTTGCAGTAGGCTATTCCAAGGGTCAACCACCCTCTTTGGAAAAAAGTACTTCCTGATGTTTCCCCTAAATTTACCTTCTGCCAGTTGTAGATTGTAGCCTCTTGTACGACTCTCTGATTTCATCTGAAACAATTTTTTCTTACGCGCTGTGTTAATTCCCTTCATATACTTAAATGTTTCTATCATGTCCCCCCATCTCTTCTTTGTTCAAGTGAGTACAGCTGTAAGTCAGCCAGTCTGGTTTCATATGGCTCCAGGTGCAAACCCTGCAACATCTTTGTAGCCCTTCTCTGCACCACCTCTGGTCTGTTGATATCCTTCTTCATGTACAACCCCCAAAACTGGACACAATATTCCATGTGTGGCTTGACCAGTGATCTGTAGAGTGGCATTATCACCTCTCTTTTTCTGCTAGTTATACCCCTTCCAATGCATCTGAGGATTCCATTTGCTTTCTGCACAGTCCTTTCACATTGCTTGCTCATCCTAAGGTCATTTGTAATGATTATGCCAAGATCCCTCTCCACCTGTTACTTCAAGCTCGTGTCCTAGCAGCACGTATTCCTTCCTGGGGTTTCTTTTACCCAGATGCATGACCTTGCATTTTTTGGCACTGAACTCCAATTGCCAATTTTTGGACCATCCTTTTGGCCTATTCTGATCCTTTTTCATCTTCAAGACTCCCTCTTGGGTGTCCACCCAGTTGCAGAGTTTTGTATCATTCCCAAACAGGCATACTTTCCCCTCCAGCTCATCAGTGATGTCACTGATGAAAATTTTGAAGAGGAAGGGGCCTAATACTGACCACTGAAGCACTCCACCTGTCATCTTTATTCATCTCATCATTTACAGTGTCAGTGGCTCAGTAGGTAGCACACTCGCCTCTGAGGCCGGGAGATCAGAGGGCTGTGGGTTCAGTTCCCACATCAGGCGCTTGGGTTAATATTCCAGTACTGACACTGTAATGCAGCATGAGAGGGGTGCTGCATTTCTGAAGTGCTGTCTTTCGGATGAGATGTTAAACCGAGGTCCCATCTGCCTGGATTGGTGGTAGTTCAGGTGGATGTTAAAGATACCATGGTACTTATCGAAAAGAGTAGGGGAATTTCCCCGGTATCCTGGCCAAACTTCCCTCATTCACTAAAAATACCACCAACAGCTTAATCTGGTTCAAGGTCAGTTGACATTCATCTGTATCCCCCACCCCGGTCGTGCCTAAAATAGGCAGGATTTGTCTAGTGCACTTACCCGGTCAACAAAAGCTAAATAAATAAATAAAATAAAAATCTTGCCCTCCCCTGACTGAGCTCCATTAAGAAAGATCCTCTGTGTCCTATCCTTGAGCCAGTTTGAAATTCGGTTGACTGTATTCTGACTAAGTCCTGTATTCTCTAGCTTATTCATAAGCCTTCTATGGGGTACAGTGTTGAAGGCCTTGTTGAAGTCTAGGTACACCACATCACTGCCCCTCCCTGATCCACTGTTCTGGTCATCCAGTTGAAGAATTCTGTCATGTCTGTTAGGCATGATTTTCCTGCCATAAATCCGTGTTGCTTGAGGTCAAGCTTTCCGGATTCTTTTAGATAATCCACTATTCTTTCAGCAGGGTTTCCATAATTTTGCCTACCACTGAGGTCAGACTGATTGGGTGGTAGTGCCATGGCTCTTCCCTGCTTCCACTTATATGGACCATAGTCAGTGAGTGATTTTGCAGTTTGCAGCAAAAGTACCAATGGCCTTGAGGACTGTAGCACTCTAGGGTTTCTTCTTCTTCTCAGCAGTGCTGGGCTGCTGAGTCATTGCACTTGCCCTAAGCATATGCCCAGTGAGTGAGTTGCTGTTGACTGCCACTTTCTCCACCCATCCCTAATAAAAAAGGGAGGAGAGCATGCACACTTAGTCTTGCCTGATCTGAGTTTGGAGTCTTAGCTCAGAAGAGTGCAGAGATCCTAGCCTGAGGTAGGAGACACCAGCATGGAGGGTTCAGCTGTTTCTCCCCTCGAGGGGTGAGGTATGTTTAGGCCAGAGACAGCAGGGAAGAAGCTCCTCAAGAATGAGAATGAAAAATGCAGATCCAAATAAACATGTACTACATCAGAGAAAGACAGATGAGAGAGAAGAAAAAAAGACAGAGAGGTAATTTAGAACTGAGGACATGAAAGCTGAGAAAGTAAGGATGCCTTATGATCTAGAGAGTAATAAAGTGATATTGAGTAGTAGAGGTACAGTATACCCTCAAAAGATTTTCCCAGGTTAGCGAGAGTCCACTCCAGGCTTCTAGGTGGTGGAGAAGGTGAGCTGCCTCAATACATATGTGTTGAGTCATCGGGGGGGGTCAATGAAAAGCCCTCTGTCCATCCTGTTGATGTTGAATAGTGCCAGAAGACTGACCACACATGTGCTGAGTGTGGCCCACAAAGGTATATGTCTGTGCCCTGTGAGGTTTCAAAAATGTGTGCCCCACAGTACAATGGAGCTGAGGGTGGATTTCATGGAGTTTGTGGAGAGTTACCACATAAGTTCAGGCAGCACCATCAGATCCCATAGCATCAGAGGGTGGGTTGCTGCCCTTCTACAGCACAGAGCAGCAGTAATGGAGATCAGGCAGACTGCCTGTATATCATGTGAATAAAGGGAGATATGTGTCAGGGGCCATGGATTATGTAGAAACTCCTGGAAACCAAAGGAGCTCATGTGAAAGCCTTATGTGTTTAAGGTTCTAACTTGTGTCCCCCTGTGGTAGAGTGCCTGTGTATTTATTTATTTATTTCAGTTTTGGTATCCGGGTAGAGCTTCAGAGCCCCGAAGGTCCCTTTTCCAGGGGTGACCCAGAATTAGTTAAATAGAAGAACAACATTTAGAAGAACCAGTGCATTGCTGTTACAAAGTTACATTTCCATTCAGGTACTGTTCCCATCCAGGATGTATAAATACAGTTAGACAATGCTTATTAGACAATGCTTATTGTGATCACTGTAGACACTCACACTTGGACTAGGCTCCATTTCTGGATGAAGTTAGTTTACAGCAGTGCCAGAAGATTTGACTTCAAATGACAGAATAGTTAGGCTTAGGTGGACCTACTGTAGGTATCGTTTCAAGTGCATGAACATTTGCTATTGTCCAACACATCCCTTTACGGAACCCTTTACGGAAGGCTTCCAGGGAGGTTGCTTCTTGTAGGTGGATGTGGCCAAATACTATAAATGTTGTTCATTCTTTACTCAAATTTTTTGAGTGGACATTCTGCTTATTACTTGTGTGCCCTGTGTTTATTGAGCAGTTGCTGCCAGTGACCCCTTAGTTTGGCTCCGATGACCAGACATATATAAGAATCCTGGTGGTCTCCCAGCTTTGCGAGGTGGGGCCCATAGTTTTCAGAGTCTGGGGACCAGTTACATATTATAGAATTGAAAAGTAGTGCATTTGTTTAATTTAGTGGTCCAGGGCTATGCGACTTGTTAGCTGCAGTTAAAGTTCACTGTCATGTACTTCCGTATAATGAGTCTGACATACAGTAAATAACTAACTTAGCCATTCAATTAATTTAGCTGGTCTCTTTCTACAGCAAACATAGCAAGACTTTTTTTTACAGTGAAATAAATAAATTTTACAGTATGCCACAAGCATTGCCTCCAGTAAAGCGCCACATTCTATAGATGGCTATTTTCCAGGTTTAAAATAATTAGCAGACCTACCCCTGGCAGTAGAAATGTGTCCCAGTCCCCAGTCAGAGCATCTTCCTTATCTGTGTAACTATCCACCCCAGTGTAACCCACCACCACAGAGGCACTTTCTAAACATAATAAATATCGTTATTACCTCCCAGTTTCCAGGAGATGGAATGTGTGTTTAGCACAAATGCTATCAGTGAATACGCTGCCTCATACTCCTTTGATGAAAATGGCAAGGTTTCAACATTTTAAAGATGTTCCCCTGTGTTTCAGATTGCATTCTTCTAAAACATCAGAAAAAGTTTTCAAGGTTGTTTGTTGGCACAAGTACATTTATATACAGTGGCCCAGATATTCAAAAGGGTTGCACCATGCGCAACAGGGTTGCTCATGCGCAAGTCCAAAACTGCGCCATTTTGCGATATTCAGAAGGAGGCAGTTGTGCCCCTGAAAACATGCTGAGCAATAGCGCAATGAAAATGAAGGCATGTGCAACTGAAGGGGGTGGATCCATGCATAAAGACCGCAATCGATATTCAAAGACTTCCGCATAATGCGCGAATACGGGCACTGCCGAACCAAAGATCTACGAAATGAGCCAAAATAAAAGGCTCGCTGAAGCCGCTAAGAATGCTACCAGGCTGTCAAGTGGGGAGAGAGAGACAGACAGAGACAGACAGACAGACTGAAAAGGGCAGGCAAGGAAGTGTTTCCCATAGTTTGTAGAAAGCGTGAGGGGGTGCCCGGTGCAGTGGAAAGCAGTGAGGACAGCGGGGTAACACAGCAACAGCAACCCGAGGGGCAGAAAGCCCAGGAGATGGACAGTGCCAGCTTCACATGGAAGCTGTAATGAGGGGGGTGAGAATCCATGCTGCAGGGGGACGTGGCCGTGGAGGGGCCCGTCGGCGGTATGCCCCCGACAGGTGGTACCGTGCCCGCATCAGCTTTGAGCTGTAGACAGATGTAGAGATCGTGGGCCGGTACCGCCTGAACAGGGCAATACTGAGATGGCTCTGTGAGCTGTGCAGTGATGTGATGCAGGCACCCTCACGACGGAGTCACGCTCTGTCGGTGGAGACCAAGGTGACAGCCTGCATGTGCCTGCTCGCCACGAGCACCTTCCAGAGGCTGACAGGGGACACCACAGGCATCACACAGTCGGCCACGTCGCATCCTCACCCAATTCCTCAGAGCACTGCTGCCACATGCTCGCGATGCGTCCATTTCCCCAGCACCGACGGCGAGCATACAGCAAACATGCACGAAGTTCCACAGGGTAGCACGATGCCTGGTGTGCTAGGGGCCATAGACTGCACCCATGTGGCCATCCGCACCACCTGCCCCGGCGGCCATGCATATCGGAATCAAAGGGATTCTCCAGTGTCAACTGCCAGGTGGTGTGTGATGCCACTGGGTGCATAATCAATGTCTGTGCCACACACCCTGGCGGAGCACATGATGCCTTCATATGGTATCAGTCTGCACTGTGCCATCGATTCGAGGTGGGGACATCCCCACAGGACATCTAGTGGGTGAGTACACATGTATGGAATGCAAACTCTGGGCAAGGGTGGGAATGACACAGGTGCCATGGTAGTGGCACATGGGAGATGGCCAATATGGGCCTGAACATGACACTGCTCTCCACTATCTCCACACAGGTGACTGCGGATACCCACTCCGTCCCTGGCTGCTCACACCGTACCGACGCCCCAAGACCCCAGTGCAGCTATGCTATAATGAGGCACATGCACAACATGTAACATCATAGAGCGGAGTGTTTGGGATGCTCAGGCATGCTTCGATGCCTAGACACTCCTGCGGTGCCCTACAGTACAGCCCCAAAGGCCTGTGGGATATTCCTGGCCTGTTGCATCCTGCACAACATGGCCAAAGACCACGGGATAGCCGCACAGGTCGAACAGGGGGACAGCGATGGGGATGCCGGTGGCACCGGTGATGATGGTGATGAGCAGCCCCCAGGATGGAGGGACCCCCGACTGATCCGGCAGGCCCAGCTGCACCAGGACACCATCACAGAGGAGCACTACACACAACACAGGTAAGTCAAGGGGACATGTGCAACCAACACTGTCCATGCGCAAACTACAGGCACACAGGGGAACACACCAGGGGTGCATGAAGGTCAGGGGAGTGGAAGGGTCCAGGCATACCAACACACCATCAGGGAGGGGTGAGCACTCATATGGACACACACACACACCAGGCACAGAGCGTACATGGGCAGATGCACAGTACTGCAGAACCGACATTGCTAACACACAGCACCACCGACCACCCCCACCACCTGTACTGTCCAAGTACGTGTGTCAGAACCTGGGCACCCTTGCACCTTGATGTACAGTCCAATGCAGGCATCATCATGCACACGCACCTGTGGACAGCAGTTGCGAGGGTGTGCAGGTGGTCCGTGTGTCAGCGTGGTGAGCAGAGCACCCAGCAGTGCACTGCCCACCATGCACACACATTGCACTGAGGCAGCACCAGACAGGGCCTGCACTGGGAGACAGCTCAGTCATGTAAGACTCCCACTGCCACCACGGGATGCGGGGCAGTGCGGCCCCACCGTGACCCAACAGCACTGGCAGGCTGAGCAGGGGCCACATGGGGTGGCACTGTTGCACCACCAGGGGTCCCACTACATGAACGTGACCTTGCCTGCACAGGGGTCTGCAGCACGCCGAACAAACCTGCACCAGGGGTGCTCGGGATGCCCACAGCAGAACCCAGCATCGACAGGCCTGGTGTCGCACGACGCCAGGAACGGGGAGTGGAGAGTGCACTGTGTGTGGTGTGCGGTACAGGGGCACCTGACTGTGTGCCCAATGCATCCACGACAGAGACCACTGCCTGGGTCAGCCTGTCAATGGTGGCAGTCACATCCGTCTGCATAGGGACCAGCTCGGATCGGTCCCGAGCACACTCCCTGCTGTGCCGCTCCACAGACACAGACAGTGCCTCCACGGACCTTGCAACCTGCCCCTGCAGCTGTACTGATTCCTGCAGCAGGCAGGTGTGTGCATCCAATGGGTACTGTGCCCCAATGGCATCGTGATCCCCAGGGTGTGGACGGTCCTGATGCACATCACCCCTTGAGGGTGGGCGCTGTTCACCAGGACCAGGTATGGGCAGATCAAAGGGAGGTGGACATGTGCCACTGCTTGACACTGTACCCCCAGACCTGGTGTGCGACTGCTGCTGCTGCCTCTCCAACCGCTGTGCCCCCAGGTCCACCTGTTCCACCGCCGTGCTGGCAATAGTGCCAGACACCTGCACAGCCACCGGTGCTGCCCCACCAGTGCTGACAGGCACAGCCTGGGACTGTGCCAGCATGCTGGTACACAGGTTTGAACCAGAAAGGCCCAGGGGCACGTGTTGGCCTGCCGTGTGTCTGTCATGGGACACACACCTATCACTGCCCATTGCAGGCCTTCTATCATCAATGGTGCAGTGCGTGCTACTGCCATGCCACAGCATGCTGGCATGCTTGCACGCCAGACTGCTGAGACACAGGCTGTGCACCCCGCACCCGGTATCACTGACACCCAGAGTTGTTGGCCCAGCGTGCATGCTGCTGCAGTGCCTGCTGGCTGGTGGTGGAGGTGGATGGTCCCTCCTCCATGTCCAGCAGGTCTGCATCACTGTCTGGACCCACCATCACCATCTCCTGAAGACCGAACAGGATCTGTAACAGAAAGAGTACATGTGAGTGCATGTGAACAACGCCACCACCCCGTGCAAACACCACCACCATGTCATACCGTGCAGTGATGGGCTTCCACCTGTCTGGAATCCTCCGCCTGGTATACCCGCAATGGCGCTCGGCTGCTGGCTGCGACCAGTGTCTCCTCATGTGGGGTCAGCTGCAGCACCACTGGCGGGCCCCGCCAGTCTGTACGTGCACCAGCCCTGAAGGCTGCCACCTTCTCCTTCAACCTCCTGCGGTCAGTCCCCATCTTTTTCTTGCATTCCTGCACGGAGCGCTGGTGGCTTCCATGCAGGTTAATGGCCCAATCTACCCCCTCCCATGCAGCCGCACGGGACTGAGGGGTGCCCCTCCATCCACTCAATAGTGGCTCATCTTCCAGGTAGGCCTGGAAGAGGGCCTCCGTCTCTGCCGCTGTGAAGTTGGGCCTCCTCCTCCTACGCCTACCATCCTCACCCTCACCTTGGCTCTGCTCGGTCATGGTGATCTGTATGGGTGGAAGTGGACACCTGTCACTGTGCAGTCTACAGCATTTCCCATGAGCATTGTCCTGAACATCACACAGCATGTAACTCACCTCTCACCTGCAGTAACTGAATCTGGCCAGCACAGCCACTGTCAGCATTTATAGAGCAACACATGCAAATTAGGTTGGAGCAACTTTAATGACATGCAAATCGTGCCACTCGCCCTTGAATGGCTAATCAGATGATTTGCATATGTCGGCTGAATATCGAGAATCTGCACTTCTGTCTGAACAGTCGGCTGAGCCAATGGCGCAGATCTGTGCCTGTGTGGTACACTGCATCGCTGCATGCCCAGCTAGCTTCACGCTGTCTGTGGTGCTGCTGACGTGCTGAGCGTGATAGGCAATTCAGGCCATGGCCACCATTGTGCCAGTGGCACTACAGCACTGGCCACTATATGGCGCTGTGGCATTACTGCACAATAGTCCACTGTGGCACTGGTACGCAGCTGGTCGGTCGCGCAGGATACCTATACGTCAGATGGCGCTGTGCGTAGCCTTGCGTCATTGCTCATGACTTTGTGTATGCCCTTTGCCCCCTGCCACTGTTTGCCTGCCATGTGTACATCCCTATTGCGCTGTCTGGTGACAGCGCTATGTGAAGTGACGGCGCTGTTCGAACAGCGCGATTGGAGCCTGTGGTGGTCTATTGCGCAACATCTCCACATGGGGTTATGGTGCAGCAGGGCACCATATTGCCTGCTGTAAACTGGCTAACATGGCTAGGAGGAGGGCTGTGAGTTGGAGCCCACTGGAGGTGGCCAACCTGGTGGCCCTAGTAGAGCCCCAGTATGAGGCACTCTATGGTGAGGCCCCCCTCACCATAGCAAGAACAGAGGTGTGGCAGCATGTGGCCACTGACCTGGTGGGGGTCACTGGATGGCGCCGGTCTGCAGAGCAGTGCCGGCACTGGTACAGTGACCTCCGCTGGAGGGAGCCAGACATGTTGGCAAGGCTGCGGGCACATGCCAGGCGGGGCGTGGTGCCGAGGCCAGGTGAGTGTACCATCTATGCACCTGTATTCTCTGTAGGGGTGTGTGTGTGCTTTGGTGGCTGGGCATAGGTGACGGCTCAGACACGGTTGGCTGTGTCAGTGTGTGCAGCTGTGCGATGGATGGGTATGGCTGTGTGGGCAGGCACTCTCACTGGGGCAGGGGGCACTCTGCTTTTGAGTCACACTGATGTTTGTCTCAACATATGTCTCCCACAGGCCGGGATGTGAGGATGCAGGGCCGGGGTGAGGAGGGCCATGCCAGGCCCCGTGGCAGCAGGAGTCACCCGGATGCAGCAGCAGCCGCAGCAACAGCAGCAGCAGCAACGGCAGCAAAGCGACAGCAGCAGACACAGCTGCTTGAGCAATGTGAGTATCATGACTTCATGGATGCTATTGCATGCTGGGGGGAGTCCACTAGCCCTGCACAATACAACCATGCAGGACAGGGGAGGTCATAATTCCACTATACAAGACACTAGTGAGGCCCCACCTGGAGTACAGTGTACATTTCTGGAGACCATACCTACGTAAGGACGTAGAGTGGGCAGGGAAGGTTCAGAGGAGGGCAACAAAGATGGTGCATGGCTTGCATCACGGGTCCTATGACGACAGGTTGAAGGAACTGAACATGTACTCCCTGGAGGAGAGGGGGGAGAGAGGGGATATGATAGAGACATACAGGTATCTTACAGGGGGATCAGGGTGCAGGACACACTATTTTGAAGTGAAAAAGATGTTCCAGGACTAGAGGGCATGGGATGAAGTTGGAGGGGCGATGATTCAGAGGACACATGGAAAAGGATTTCTTCACAGAGCGGGTGGTGGACAAGTGGAACACCCTGCCAGAGGAAGTGGTGGGGGCTGAAACAATCATGGGATTTTAGAATGCACGGGACAGACATGAAGGAATTCTGGAGGTCAGGGGTAAGGGGCAACAGACTTCTAGGAAAACAAAGTGAACTTACAAGCTCAAATGGGCGGACTAGGTTGGCCATAGGCCCTTATGTGACGACACTGTCTATGTATCTATGTATGTATGCACGACACAGGTGACATGCATCACTGTCCAGTATCACAGCACGTCTGTGTATGCGTCACTGGTGGTCCAGGCATGCAGTGGGCACATAGCTGTGTAACTGGCATTGCACCACGTTGCCATGTCACTGGACAGCCTTGTTTGTGCTGTGATGGACATGGGCAGTGTGTGTGTGTGCAGTGGTGTGCATAGCTGGTGCCGCCTGTTTGTGATGGCCATGTGCATGTTCACTGTGGGTGGGTGCATGCCATCACAGGTGTGGACATTGGGCTATATATGGCTCAGGTTGGGTGGTGTTCAGGATTGTGGTCAGTCACAGCCATTGACTGTGTTCCCATTTTCCTAGGCCTCGAGGTTCTCAGGAGGATGGCATGTGATCTTCGACACCTCACCAAGTTGGACTTGAGAACCAGGAGATCCTGCAAGCCATCCGGCGCCATGGAGCTGGCCCGAAGGTGGCACAGGACGGTGCGCCAGCGGAGGACCAACGGCGGCTGGGCCGCATGCCCACATTACCCTTCCACTTCTCCCATCCCTACCACCCTGCCTTCCCTCTCAAGTTTTAATCTCCCCCTTGAACACCCCTACCTTTTACCCATCCCCCCCCTTGTAAATAGTTTCTCTTGGTTTTGTTATTTAATATTTTAAATATACATTTCTATTTTGATATGAATACTGTGTTGGTCTCTGATTTGCAGCTGGCTATGGGTGCTCAGTTGCAGGGGTGTACATGCCATCTGGGGTGGTATGGTCCTGGGTGTGTGTGTGCGTGTGTGTGCATGTGTGTGCATGGGGAGGTATCTCCAGCATGGCAGTGACTTTCTGTTGGTCTTGCCGTCTGCTGCCACCCACTGCTGGGTGCACAGGGTGTGTCTGGCTTGTAGGCTTCTGTGCTGCACGGGGTTGCCATGTGCTGGGGGGATGCATGGTTTCCTGCAGTGCCAGTCACTGCACATAGGTGGTGTCTTGGGGTCACAGTGCAGGGTGTGCTGTGCATACGGGGGGCTGCTGTGCACTGTGGTTGTCAACCCCCTGTGTGTGGCACTCTCAGCATGCCAGTGGTTGTGCTGGGGTGTCATAGCTCTGCTAGGCTGTGTTGGCTTGTCCCCATGGGCCAGTAGATCATCCATCACACCCCCAGTGATGCTGTGCTTGGGGTGTGCAGGTGTGGTGTGGGTTCTGCAGTGTGTTCCTGTGCCCATGTGTGGCATGGCTGGCGGTGGGCCCCAGCCTGCCTCCCTGGCTGTGCAGTTCCATTGCTCTGGGGGGGCTCTACTTGCGCTATGGCACCTCTGGAATGCTCAGCTGGGCTGCCCTGGTTGCTCCATAGCGCAACATTTCAGCTCAGCTTCTCCTTCCTGGTTGCGCTATGGCGCAGTATGTGCGATATTCAGACATTGGTTGCTTGCGCAATTTGTTCTGTTCCATGTTTGAATATCGCACCTGTTGCGCATTTGCGCAACTGGTTTGTGCTTGCTCCTGCTTTTGCGCTCCTTTTGAGCGCAGTTTGAATATCTGGGCCAGTGTGTGTGGAACCATTATAGTGTATAGTAGAGCATTATAGTGTATAGTGGAGTGTTGTTCTCTATAAATTCCATCCCTTTCAAAATGCTGTTGTACCACAGTTCAAAGGTCTTGGAATGTGATTTTACCCTACTGTGGTAGGACAGCATTCTAGAACCTCTAGAGACTGCATGGTCAGTTTCATTGTGAAAGCAAAAGAACTCACAAACACATATTTCACACAGTACTATACACTATAAAAAATACAGGATGAGCAACTTTATGCACAACCAGTGTGTTTTGCCACCTTGGTGTTCGGATTCCTAAGGACCTCTTGAGCTTTGTTCTCGAGTTCAGAGGAAATCAGAACCCCTCTGTGGTAGAACACACTGGTTGTGCATAGTTGCCCATCCAGTATTCTCTATGTTCTATATAGAAATCCATCCTTTTCAAAATGCTGTTGTACCACATTTCTAAGGTCATGGAATGTGATCTTACCCTTCTGTGGTAGAACAGCATTCTAGAGCCTCTAGAAACTGCACAAGTCAGTCTCATTGTGAAAGAGAAATGAACACAATACACACATTTCATATAATACTATACACTATAAAAAATACAGGATGAACAATTTTATGCATAACCAGTGTGTTCTGCCACCTCGGGGTTCTGATTCCCATGGTCCTCTTGAGCTTTCCTCTTGAGGTCAAAGGGAATCAGAACCCCTCTATGGCAGATAGAGATGTGCCAAATTGGTGATTTTCATTACTTGAAATATTTTGTGAAACTTGCCCATTTCGCAAAATTTGTCACAGAAGTGAAATTCTGAATTTTGCCCACAGAATGTGAATTTTCACCCACAAAACGCAAGATTTCACCTGTGAAACAGTGAAATTCACCTTTCGACTGTGAAATTTCATCACTTTTACAGTGAAATTTTGCAGTTCGTGGGCATAATTCTGCATTTCACACCCTGCAAAATATTTGTCATAACGGGTGAATTTCACAAAATATTTTATGTGGTGAAATTGCTGTTTTGTGGAAATTTTGTCAGCAAAATATAATTTTGCAACCTCTCTAGTGGCAGAACACACTGCTTGTGCATAGTTGCCCATCCAGTATTCTCTGTATTAGATTAAAGTATTACCCTATCCAGCTAAGGATTTAAATAGGATGACAGTGAGGAAATAAACTTTCACAGTTATAGCTGTTGACATCTTTCAGGATACTTGATGCACATGTCTGTCTGTTTGTCTTGAGGTACTTTGTTTCTTTTACATTGAAGTCTTTGTCAATCTATATGTACTTTGGTATTTTTGAATAGCTTTCTGGTATACTTTTATTGGGATTTTTGCTACTTTTTTCCTGATTTGACCAGCTCTGTAGCTGCCACTGTGAAAGCATATATTTATTTATTCAGCTTTTAATGACCAGGTAACCATATTAGACAATCACAGTGCCTAATTTCAGGTGTGACCCAGGAGAATTAGAAGCCGATATAAAAACAACTATACAGTGTCATTTGCAAGATGCAGAAAAGCATATTGGCTATTACACAGGCAGAGAACTTGAAATTACAAATAATAATAAAGAGGAAAAATGCATGGTGACCCCTATATTTCTTTCTTTTGCTATATTCACAGCCATATTCTAGATTACATAGGTTTTATAAAAATGACTTGAGATTTACTTGATTATATGCAAAAGAACATACAAAACTTCCTTACTTTCTTTCGAATATTAGTTTCTATGCTTCATTTACACTCATGCCGAGACATAAAACTATGGTGCCATAACAATTAAAAATATTCTGGCCCATTACTGATTTTTTTTCTATCAAGAGGCATTAAGTCTCACCATGTAACTCAAAAACAAGCATCACAACCATGATTTAGTTTGTGGTTTTTAAATGGTTAGATGATTATCATTTACCAGACAAAAAAAAATAAACATTTGACATGGGGTGCAAAAACACCAGGGAACAGCCTTAATGAGTAAGGCTTTTCCCAACTCAAATTATCCATCCAGAACCTTTTTTTTATGAATGCAGTTCCTTAGTATACCTGACTGTTAAATATTTCTTAGATATTTTCTACCTCACTACTGATATGTGGAAAAATGGGCCTAGAGCAACCTCATAATATGCTATATGTATATCACAGCACACTGGGCACATTTTCCAAAAGTTAATATGAAGCCCTGTCAATCTCCTTCATAACTAAATAATCCATATTCCTAGTGTGTGGCAACAGGCCATACTCAGCATAACATGTATCGATGCTATACTGCACAATGCCACTGCCATCTTGTCTGAGCAGCATAATCAAAATGAGGAAGGGCTCATGTGGCATAACTAGTGGAAGTGGCAGAAGTGTGGTGATGGTTGTTGCAAATGGTTCATTATACCATATTCCGTGCTTTGCCCACTGCCTAAGTTTGATTGCATAGTACTACCTGAAGCAAAATATAGAGGTAGATTCTATGTTGGTCTCCACCTGCCACCTTTTTGGGTGTATTAGCCATTCCACAAAGGCAAGAAACCAGCTGAAGAAACTCCAGATTAAAAATGGAATTCCACAGCACCTGAACCAGTTTGAATGGAATGGTGACATTGCAGGCAATGATCTAATAGAGGGGAAATGATTGATCTAATAGAGGGGATTATTTAACATATGTCCACAAACTATTGTTTGTGCAACATTACGGAGACCAAGGTGTATGTTGAGGCAACTATGTTAGACTCCATTTGCAAGCATAGAATTTGTCACTTCTTTTTTTTTTGTGGCTTACTATTTCTGATGTCCTGATTGGCTATTTCTGTCCATGCTACCTATTTCTGCAGCCACCATCCGGTCATCTCCAGCCTCCATAGGGCCCTAGCCTTCTTCCCCTGTGGCTTTCCCACCACACAGTCGGGTGGCGGAGAACCCCCTACTCTCCTGCCAGGTCTGGATCCAGTTTTCTGGTGATGCCCCCAAAGGCTGGGGCACCTGTAGGATGGCCATCAAACTACTGCAACCATGGATGCCTTTTTCCAATTTTCACCTGCTGAGGGGCATGGCATGCAATGATGCCAGTGACGTGGTCATGCACACTCACACATGCTCCACATCAGGCATCTGCCGTGCTCCCACCCTAGAAGCTGTGGCTCTGAGTCGCTGATCCTCAGCCTCTGATAGGGGTCAGGCATGCACCAGTCACAGGTTCCCCCCCTCTCTGGAAATGGAGAGCAGCCCGGCAGATGCTCAATCCATCTCTACTCCTCTGACCCCCGACAACCCATGCTCAATCCTGAACACAGGTTGCCTGCGTGACGTGAGGTGTGGCGACCAGCTCCTCAACCCTCAGTGCCACTGGGCTGGCAAATTTGTCACTTCTTGATGTGAAAAAGTCTGAAGTGGCTAGGAACATTAGGGCATTGACAGGGTTTTTACACAAACATATGGCAACAGTCCAGCAAGGAAAGCAAAGTAAACAGCAACGTGATGCAAGTAATACTTTGCAGCATCATTTGCTGCCACAGATAGTCATCATAATCTTACACCACCTCCCTGGAAACTACACAAAAATCAACCCTGGCACTGGTTTAAATCCTCTATGGGCCATTTATTTTGAGGTGGGATGCACAGCAAAAAGGTGGTTTCATCAGATCTAGAGAGTCATATATCTGTAGCCTCTCTTGTGCATGCTTACATGGATGGCCCAAAATAGCTTGTGCTCAGGGATGATGTGTAGCCTGTACTGGCTTCAGTTGCTATTGAGGACCTATCCTGCCCAGTAACAGAGTAAGTTCAGTGAGAATATTTAGTGCAACAAGGGTCCTCATAAGTGAGTGGAGACCTTTCCTGTTACACAAGAATGTAGAAATGTTAACATTTATCAAACCAAATAAAGAATGCATCCCACCAGACTACAGAATGTTACAAATCTAGGTTCCATGAGGTGGGTGAGGAGGACACAAACCAGCAGTCACAGATGAGGATGGAGGATAAGGAGGACAGTGTACTGATTGACAACATATCCAGTGAGGATAATACAGAGAGGCAATGTGAGCATTATGAGCCAATTCCTGTTAACATCAAAAACTGTAAAAGCACTGTGATATCCTTTCCATATTAATGGCCCCCTAGTTAAATATAAATTCTACAAAGTCTCAGGAGAACAATCCTTTTATGTTTCTGCTTTAACTTTAAATCAGGAGATTTATTATTATTTCATAGGTGATGGCTCTCACTAAAGCTAGCTTTAAGCATAAGTAAACAACATACATATTTAAAAAAATTTTATTTGCTTGGGTGCCCAAAGTTCAGGAAGGAGAAGGCAAACAACAGACATGAAGTGAGTGGTGCAATGCACTGGCTATGGGGCAGAAGTCTTCTGGGAGACATTCTAGAGGCTGTGATGCTGCCCTATCTGCATGCACCTCTCTGGGTTGAGGGTGGAGGTTGCTCATATCCATGCAGAGTTGGCTAGGATTTAGGTAACTTCCTTTCCCAGGGACCACCAAAGCCACTACCACTGCCTCAGAGGATGCCAGTAAGGAGGGGCATTTGGACAACGGTGGGCTCAGGGAGGGTGAGAGAGGTTGGGCAGAGGTGCATACCACTTGTGGTTCCACTCCACAATTCCTACACCATTCTGGCAGAGTGAGGCTATCCCATTGAGGAACCCACAGTGGTTGACAAGGTGGATGTGGGGAACCTCCATAGTGGAGACCCCATGGGGGGAGGCAGGGGCCCCCAGAGGAGAAGGAAGCAACTCCTAGTTTGGGACTCTATTATTAGGGGGTAGAACTGGGGGTGGGGAAGTGAGGAGGGAGAGGTTAGGTATCTACCCGGCACCTCAGCTTGGAGGGATAGGAGGCAAATCCTAAGGATCACAGGGCAATGGCATGGGAAGGGGAGCTAGATGTCATTGTCCTCATGGGGACAAACAACCTGGCTGACTGTGAATTTGGGGCAGTGCAGTGGGTGTTCACAGAGCTGGGAAGGAGTCTTAGGCAGGTGGCACGCTCGGTAACCTTCTCAGAAGTGTTACCTGGCTACAGCATGGGAGAGGCCAGGATGCTCCACACCATGGGATTCAATGAATGGCTGAAGAACTGGTACAGAGTTGAGGGTTTTGGCTTCAGTGGAGACTGGGGGCTCTCCTGGAGAGATTGCATGCTCGTACGCAAGGGATGGTCTGCATCTGTCCAAGGGGCAGCACCAGGTTCCTGAGTGAACGGTTTGAATGTTTCATTGGCAAACATTTAAACTATTGAAAGGGGTAGGTGGAAATATGTAGGAAGAACTTAACTGCCACCCTAACAGGTTAAGGTAGTCCGACAAGAGGATGCTAGTGATGAGAAAATGCAACGGACTGAAACAGGAGGTAATCTCACGGAAGGCTCAGGGGGAAGGGATAGGAGGGGAACAAGTAGGGGCAAAGCCATCAAAACATGGAGGGCCATGTGTACAAATGCCCGCAGCCTGGGTAACAAGATCCCTGACCTGGTGGCTTTAATGGCAGAGGGAGATCTGGATATTGTGGCAGTCACTGAAACATGGTATACGGAAAGCCATGACTGGGATGTTAATATACCTGGGTACACAGTAGATAGGAAAGACAGAGAGGGCAAAAAGGGAGGTGGGGTAGTGATCTACATCAAAGAGAGGATCAAAGCAACTGAAGTAAAGGGAAAGCAAAGAAGGAGAGGAGGTACTGTGGGTCACCATGGAGTCAGGAAATGGCCACACTATCCGCATGGGGGTTATCTGCAGATCTCCAGTGAAAGAGGAGGAAACAGATAGGCAAATGGTAGATAACATCCATAAAATGGCAGAAAAGGGGAAAGTGTTGTTGGTAGGGGACCTAAATATGCCTGACGTTAACTGGAACACCTATGCTGCAGTCACATCCAGGAACAGGGTCATCCTGGATGCCCTGCAGGAGGCATGCCTCATGTAGCTAGTAGAGGAACCCACCCAGGAGGGGGTGATATTTGACCTGGTGCTTACAAATGGAGACAGAATAATGGATGTATCAGTGGGCAGCAATCTGGGGACCAGCAACCACCATACAGTATGGCTCAAGGTAAAGACATTAAAAAAGTCAAGCCACACAAAAGCCAGAGACCTAGACTTCAAAAGGACTGACTTTGCTAAAATGTGAGAATGCGTCAAGAAAACTCTGGCAAATGGTGAGGGAGGGGGAGTAGAGGTACAGTGGGAGAACCTCAAGAGAGCTATAGCAGAGGCAACAAGCCTTTGTGTGACACAAGTTAACAAAGCAAGAAGACAAAGAAAACTATTATGGTTTTCAAAAGAAGTTGCAGGGATGATTAGAGAGAAAAAAATGGCATTCGGGAAATACAAGGAAACACAGAGGGAGGAAGACAGGAAACTGTATCAGACTAAGCAGAGGGAGGTGGGTAAAGCAGTCCAAAATGCGAAGGCACAGACAGAAGAAAGGATAGCCCAGACTGTAAAGAAAGGGGAAAAAACCTTCTTCAGGTACATAAAGGAAAGAAGAAAGATCAAGGGAGGGATAGTGAGTCTTAGTAAAGGGGGGGGAGTGGGCAGAGGGGAACCTGGAAAAAACTGAGATACTGAATGAATACTTTTGCTCAGTATTCATGAAAGAAGGGAAGGGCAAGGGACCAGAATTATCCAACAGATACACACAGGGACGGGGTGGACATCAGACCATTCACAGAAGACAGAGTCCTAAAGTACCTTTTAAAACTGAAGGTGGACAAGGTGATGGGCCGAATGGGATACATCCTAGAATACTAAAAAAACTCAGGTGCTACTGACACCACTGATGGCCCTATTTGACAAATCATTGGAGGAAGGAGTAGTACCAGAGGACTGGAGGAGGGCGAACATGATACCTCTTCACAAAAGTAGAAGCATGGTACAAGCAGGAAACTATAGACTAATCAGTTTGACCTCAGTGGTGGGAAAGATGATGGAATCACTGTTAAAGGAAAGGACTGTGGAATATCTAGAGGCCAGCAGGGCACTGGACCCAAGGCAACATGGATTCACAACAGGAAGCTCTTGTCAAATAAATCTGATAGATTTTTTTGACTGGGTGACGAGGGTAGTAGATCTGGGAAGGGCAGTGGACATGGCCTTCCTTGATTTTAGCAAGGCATTTGACATAGTCCCACACAAGAGGTAGTAAACAAGTTGGGCAGTCTGGGAGTGGGTCACAAGGTGGTAAACTGGGGCAGAAACTGGCTTAGCAACAGGATACAGAGGGTGGTGGTAAACAGAGTTCAATCTGAAGAAAGAGGCATAAGCAGCGGGGTGCCACAGGGTTTAGTACTTGTGCCAGTCTTCTTTAATGTCTTTATTAACAACATTTTGGAGGGACTTGAAGGAAAAGTATGCCTCTTTGCAGATGACACCAAGATTGGGAATAGGGTTGACATTCCGGGGGTGGGTGGAGAAAATGAGAAGAGACTTAGCCAAGTTGGAGGAGTGGTAGAGTCAAGCTTAGCTGTAGAGTCAAGCCATACAAAAGTGAAGGTACTGTACTTCAGGAGGACTGATTTTGTCAAAATGGGAGAATGCCTCAGAAAAGCACTAGCAAACAGGCAAGAACATGTGGTGGAGCAACAATGGGGAAACATGAAAACTGTCATCACAGAGGCAACAAGCCTTTGTGTGAAGCAAATAAATCAAAACGAAAGAAAAAAACACTATGGTTCTCAAAAGAAGTGGCGGGGAAGGTTAGGGAGAAAAAGATAGCATTCAGGAAGTATAAGGAAACATAGAAGGAGCAGGACAGTGAACTGTACCAGTTAAGGCAGAAGGAAGCGGGGAAGGCAGTCAGAATAGCAAAGCCCCAAACTGAGGAAAAGATAGCCAACTCGGTTAAGAAGGGGGATAAAACCATTTATAGGTACATTAGGGAGCAAAGAAAGACTAAGGCAGGGATAGTGAGGCTGAATAAAGATGAAGGTGGTTGGGCACAGAGCGACAGTGAAAAAGCAGGGATACTGAATGAATACTTCTGCTCAGTATTCACAATGGAAGAGCAGGGGGAGATGCCTAATCCAGTCAATAGAAGCACTTTGGTTAGGGGGTTAATATTAGTCCTTTCACAGAAGAAAGGGTTTTGAAAGAACTTTTAAAACTGAAGGTGAATACAGCAATGGGGCCTGATGGGATTCACCCCAGAATTCTAAAAGAACTAAGGGAAGAACTAGTAACACCACTGACTACCTTTTTTAATAAATCATGGGAGGATGGTGTGGTACCTGAGGACTGGAGGAGGGCAGATGTGATACCCCTTCACAAAAGTGGGAGCAAGACAGAGGCAGGAAACTACAGACCTGTCAGTTTGACCTCAGTGGTAAGGAAAATGATGGAATCACTTCTGAAGGAAAGAATTGTTGAGTACCTGGAGTCCAGTGGGGCACAGGACCCAAGGCAGCATGGATTCATTGCAGGAAGGTCATGTCAGACAAATCTAATTGATTTCTTTGACTGGGTGACCAAAGTAGTAGACCAGGGAGGGCCTGTGAACATGGCCTACCTAGACTTTAGCAAGGCATTTGACACACTTCCGCACACAAGATTAATAAACAAATTAGCCAGCCTGGGAGTTTGGGTAAAACACTGGCTGGACAACAGGACACAGATAATAGTAAATGGAGTCCACAGTGAAGAAAGGGGGGTTACTATTGGGTACTACAGGGTTCAGTACTGGGGCCGGTCCTTTTTAATGTCTTTATAAGTGACATTGCAGAGGGATTGGAAAGAAAAGTATGTCTCTTTGCAGATGACACAAAGATCTGCAACAGGGTTGATACACAAGGTGGGGTGGAAAGGATGAAAAGGGACTTGGCAAGGTTGGAGGAATGGTCAAATGTATGGCAGCTTAGATTCAATGCAAAGAAGTGCAACCCAGGGGAAGAGTACACAATGGGGGGTGAGATCCTGACTGACCTAAAGGTGGGCCAGCAATGTGAGAAGATAGTAAGGATGGCTGGGGGGATACTGGGATGCATAGGGAGAGGCATCACCAGTAGAAAACAGGAAGTTGTTGGCCCTCTGTACAGACAGTTAGTAAGATCACATCTGGAGTACTGTGTACAGTTCTGGAGACCCCCATATCCGCAAAGACATAGACAGGGTGGAGGCTGTCCAGAGGAGGGGAACCAAAATGGTGTAGGGTCTGCACCAGAAGTCATATGAAAAAAGACTAAAGGAGCTTAAGATGTATAGCCTTGAGGAAAGGAGGGAGAGGGGGGACATGGTAGAAACTTTCAAATACCTCAAGGGAATCAACAAAGTCCAAGAGGGTAGCATCTTTCAGAAAAAGAGATATGCTAGAACAAGGGGGCACAATTTGAAGATAGAGGGGGGATGGCTCAGAGGTAATGTGAGGAAGTACTTCTTCACAGAGAGGATTATAGATGCATGGAACAGCCTTCCTGAGGAGGTCATACAGTCAAAAACAGTGGGGGATTTCAAGAATGCATGGGACAGACATTAGGCAATTCTAGTGGGGTGGTAGGAGGAAGTAGGCTGTTGGTTAACTAGGATCTGCAGCTTATCCGTTAGGTAGGGAAATGGGCAGACTAGGTGGGCCAAGTGGTCCTTATCTACCATCAGATTCTATGTTTCTATGATCAAGAGTGTGGCAGCTTGGATTCAATGCCAAGAAGTGCAAAATCATGCACTTGGGGAACAAAAGCCCAGAGGAGGAATACACAATGGGGTAGGAGGTACTAACAACAACCAAACTGGAAAGGGGCTGGGGGATAGTAATAACAGGTGATCTAAAAGTAGCCAAACAATCTGAGAAGGCAGTGAGGAAAGCCACGGGGATGCTGGGGTACATAGGGAGAGGTATCACCAGTAGAAAACAGGAGGTGGTGATGCCACTGTACAGGCAGTCGGTGAGGCCTCATCTGGAGTACTGTGTGCAGTTCTGGAGACCTCATCCAAAAAGGACATTGACAGGGTGGAGACAATCAAGAAAAGGGCAATGAAAATGGTGCAGAGGCTACACCAGAAGCCATACAAGGAGAGACTGAGAGAACTCAATATGTATAACTCAATATGTATACACTGGAGGAAAGGAGGGAGAGGGGGATATGATAGAGACATTCAAATACCTCAAGGGGATCAGTAGAGTTCAAAAGGGCAGCATCTTTTAGAAAAGAAGATGTGCAAAAACAAGGTGTCACAATATGAGACTGGAGTGAGGAAGCCTCAGGGGCAACATGAGGAAGTATTTTTCACAGAAAGGATGGGGGATGCATTGAACAGCCTCCCAAAGGATGTTGTGGGGGAGAAAATGGTAGGTGAATTCAAGAATGCATAGGAAAGGCGGAGGGCAACACTAGGGGCGGGAAGGTGGAGGTTGACTGCATATCATATAGGATCTGGAGTTTATACAGTAGGCAGGGAAATGAGCAGACTACGTGGGCCAGGCGGTACTTATTTGCCATCACATTCTATGTTTCTATGTTTCTATAGTCCAGTACTGTAACAGTTCCTTCATTCACAATAGCTGCTTTAACCACATATCATGGATTAGAATGCTTTACATATCAAGCAGGGTAGGAAACCCTGTTACATGTGATCAGGCCATGTTCATGTTGTCCTGTACTACATGCTGACACCTCCACACTGCTCCTCCAGACCTGACCTGATTCACTGAGGGTCATCATTTTGCATAAAGAAGAGACAACGTGAACTATTAACGTGATAGATAAGAAAGGATAGCCCACCACACCATTCCAAACTTAGTTATTCTTTTAAAAAATGTAATGAAATGATTTTAAGACATGAACAATGCAACTCCAAAAATGCAGGGATCCATAGAAACATAGAATTTGTCAGTAGAAAAGGACCACTTGGCCCAACCAGTCTGCCCAGATGGTCCCTGCCTAGTCTGTCTCTGCAGACCCTAACTGGTCTCCAGTGACACTTCCTCCTCCCTGCCTATTAACTAATATTCCCTTGTGTCTATCACATGCATTCTTTAAGCCCCATACAGTATTTGCCTTCCCCACTTCCACTGGCAGCCTGTTCTAGGCATCCACCACTCTTTCAATGAAGCAATATATTCTTACACCCCTCTTCAGCATCCCCCGTTTCAGCTTCACACATGCTCTCTGGTGCTGGTGACCTTTTTTCTTTTGAAAGAGACACCCCTCCTGTACCCTGCTCACCCTTGTGTGGTACTAGCTGTTCTCTATAATGACCCTCTAGCTCTCGTCTCCTCCAGGGTGTACACATTATGATCCCTTAGTCTCTCATCATAGAACATTTGATGCAACCCCTGCTCCAGTTTAGTTGCCCTCTTCTGGACTGCCTCCACCCTGTGTATGTCCTTTCTAAGGTGTGGCCTGAATAATTGGACACAATACTCCAGGTGGGGGTCTCACAAACGAGCGATACAGTAGCAACAACACTTACCTCCTCCTGTTGGAAATACCTCTCCCTATGCATCCCAGCATTCCACTGGTCCAACCCACTGCTTTGTCACACTGCCTTGCCACTTTGAAGTGATCAGATATGATAACTCCAAGGTTTCTTTCCTATTCAGTGATTGTCAGTGCTACCCACCCATCCTGTACTAAGTTCCTGGGTTCCTAGGCCCTAGGTGCATGATTTTGCACTTTTTCACATTAAACCCCAACTGTCATGCTTTTGACCAATCCTCTAGTTTTCCAAGGACTCTACACATTCTTTCCACCTCCTCCTGGGTACCCACCCTATTACAGATTTTTTTGTCATCTGCAAATAGCCATACATTCCTTTTCAGTCCTTTTGCAATGTAACTTATGAAGACATGGAAGAGAACCAATCCCAGTACTGAGCCCTTCTGCACCCCACTGGTCAACCTCCCCTCATTAAAGTGAGTTGGGTTAGCTACCACCCTCTGTTGCCTATCCATTAACCAGTTCCTTACCCAGTGCACCACTTTGGACCCCTCCGGTAGGCTGTTCATTTTCTTTATCAGCTTTCTGTGTGGCACAGTGTCAAAGGCCTTGCTAAAGTTTAGACAGATCACCTCCACTGCACTCCCTTGATCTATTTCCCTGATGACCCAGTAGAAGAATTCAATTAGATTCTTTTGGCATGAACTTTCCCATAAATCCATGCTGCCTTTGGTCTTGTAGTGCATTGGATTCAAGATATTCTGCCCACCTTTCCTTTAACAGAGTTTCAATTAATTTCCCCATCACAGATGTGTGATTAACTGGTTTATGGTTGCTAGCCTCCTCCCTGCAGCTGGTGTTATGGAGCGGGATCACATCTGCTCTCCCCAGTCCTCTGGAACCATGCCTGTTTCCAGTGAGCTCTTCAATAAGGTCATCAATGGTGCAGCTACTACTTCCTTGAGTTCCATTAGTAGCCATGGATGTAGCCCATCTGGCCCAATAGCCTTGTCCACTTCCAGAGTTGCAGGTTCTTTTAGTGCTCTTTCCTCCGAAAATTGACTTGCATCCACCTTCCCCTTGTTCCTGCGGCTCCTTGATGGTCCATCCACCCCTCCCTTTACCATGAAGACTGAGCAGAAGTACTTGTTCAGGATGCCTGCTTTCTCTTGATCCTCTTTCACACAGTCTCCCCTGCCACCCTCCTTATCCTTATTATCCTTCCCCTTGCTTTCCTCTTCTCACTTATCTCCCTGAAGAAAGCCTTATCCCCTTTAGATTCTCCTTTGGCATCGTCCTCTGAATAGTATTCCCATTGATTTTCAAACTTATCCCATGTATCCCCCCTCCTGTATGCATAGTCACTAAGTTCTTATCCCCATGGGTGCTGTCATACTCCAGTCAGGGCGTGACTACCGCTAGCATGAAGGTAAATATTATACTACTTTTTTTTTCTTGTTTTCCTTTTGGACTTGGACTTTGATAGTACAGAATGAGGGAGGCCCATTTATTTATGCAAGCGTCTAAAAAGTGTTTCTTATGAATGTGTTCACAGATTTGTTTCTGCTGATATTCAGATGATGCCACCTCCTCCATCTCCTCCTTCCTGTGTGCGCTGGTCATGGGGTCCTTGTCCTATGGGCACTGTCATGGTCCAGGCAGGGCATGACCATCACTAGCACAATGGTTAGTATCCAATTTTATGTTTCTGTGTCAATAAAATATTTATTCAAGCTGGTTTAGCAAGTATACATAAAACACAAAGTACATGAATGGCAGAGAACATACTGACAGGTTGTAAGCAGTAAAAAGATCCAGATTATAGTAACAATTGTGACATCAAATTTCTGAGGGAGATTCCCTTTCCGGTACAGCATGGAGGGATCCCAGATGAGATATAGGAAGTGGTGTGCTACACACTGGTAACATAGCATTCAGTTAGTTACCAAGGGGTATACTGCAATAAAGGGGCATGGGAAGGGTTACAGGTAGACAACCCACACATGTGCTACAACTATGAATATTATTTAGGCCTCAGGTACAAGCAAACACAATGGTGATGCTAAATGAAAGTGAATGCACTCAACTAACCTCCAGTTCAAAGGAATGAAGGGAGAATTAATGGGACAAAGTCTCTGCTTTTCATCATAACATGTACTACCCAGCTTGTCCATCTGGTTTCACAGAGCTTGGTCCTATTACTCAGGGAGTAAATTATCTTTTTTGACCTATGGATGTGATTTAACATCACACTCCAGGAGACAATGTCATGGAGCAGAGTCTCATGGTCACTTTTTTACTGGCCAGTAGCAAGACCCCAAGGAGAAACCCGATATGTTTCCCTCAAAAGCCAGTGGAGGGTACTGTAGGAGCATATAGACCTCTGGGGTGAGCCATAGTGATTTTTGGAACAATTTCTTGAGATCAGCAGCTAGGAGATGAAAAGATGGGCATAGGACTGAGCAACCCCATAATACGTGCATATGAGTTGCATGTGGCTCTCCGCATTGTCGCCAACAGGAGGCATGTCTTGTTGATAAGTATTTCACTGTAATGACTGGGGTTCTGACATAGTGGATAATCCATTTTCAGCTGTGCTCCCCTCCAGTGATGTGACACTGTAAGCTGGTCAGCTGATCTGCAAATGATTTCCCACTGTTCATCCATGATAGAAGTACCAAATTCCTTGTTCCATTTTTGGGCAATATCTAATGTGGAGTCCTACAGAGTGGCTTGCAAAGCTTGTGCTAAAGTGGAGAACAGGTGAGGTGTAGCTCTCTTTCTAAGGAAAGGTAAGAAGTGATGGATAAGTAGGGGGAGTGAGTCCATTTGTTGGGCTGCCTGAGGTTAGAAGGAGATATATGGTGATGGAGTTGCAAGAAGCGATATAAATCTGAGTGCTGCAGTTCAAACTGGGCCTGAAGCTCCTGGAAGGAGTGAAAGTATAACAATGTTTTATGTTTTATTGTTTTTTTAGAGACAGTATAGCGCAGTGGTCTAAGGCTCTGACCTGCAAATTTGGTGACATCCAGCAGACCTGACCTGGGTGTGAATCCCACAGCTTCTACTTGCATACTGTGTGACCCTGAGCAAGTCACTTGTGCTCCCAGGTCGCTCCTGTAAAAAAGCTTTCAGCTTAGTGTGCTATACCTGGTTAAACAACTAAATAAAAAAAAAAAAAAAAAGTGGTTTCAAGAAAAGAGCTGTACGTCTTAAAACATCAGGGGCCTGTGCTTTTACGTATGCGGCCCTGACCCTGTGTAATGTTCTATCTATGTGAGTGCACATTTGTGCAGAGTTTTAAGAAGGCCCTGAAGACCCATTTGTGGCACATTGCCTACTCAGTTTGATTATTTTTAAGATACTTATTCACTTGACTAACAGGCTGCATGGAATTTTTTTAATGTTTTATTGTTTTTTATATGTTGTAATGTTGTACAGCTCCTTGGTTTTGGAAAGGCACTTTAAAAATAAAGTTTATTATTATTATTATATATTGAAGGAACTTGTCTTTCCCATTGATGTTATGCATGGTCCCATCGCCTCGGGAGGAAGTGTTCGAGAAAGGATATAGGACCGAGTGGGGGCATGAAAGGAGATAGCATTAAGGATTTCCTGAGGGTATGCCAAGGTTTATGTTGGTCCCTCAGCCAGAGATTAAGCCACTCAAAGAGGGGCTGCTCACCTGAGACATGAAAAAATGAAGGAATGCATGTTTGAGTTAGGAAGTATCCTTTCTGAGCTTAGCCCAAGTGGGGTTCGCCTGCTAGGTAGCAGAGGTTAATGAAGCACAAAAGTAAATTTTAAGATCCAATAATGCAAGGCTGCCCTTGTCTCTAGGAAGAAACAAGGTTTTAAGTCATACCTTGAGGCATAGTCCAGCCCAGAGAAAACAGGAAATGTGCTTATTCCACTGTCTCCAAAGGGAGAGTGTCAGGTGATAAGGGACATTCTTTAACAAGTAAAGAGCCCAAGTAAGAGTTATCACTCTGAGGGATTCAACATTAAGTGTGAGACTTAGAGGGAGGGCTCCCCAATGAGAGAGATCAGGGGCTAGCTGGGCTGTAAAGTGGTGATAGTTGTGTTTAATCTGAGGGAGCATGAAGCAAGTAGGGAGCATGAGCCAGACAGATGCATATACAGCCCAGACTGCAGGAGAAAGATGGATAATGAAATGATAAGGGTGCAGTTTGAGATGTGTTCAGCTTATACCCAGAAAGTGTGTTAAAGTCCTGCTGTAGCTGAAGGGCTATTTGAAGAGAAGTGACCAGGTCCTGAAGGTAAAAAAAGATGTCATCCACATAAAAGGCTATGCAGTGTTCCCCTCCTTGAACCTGAATTCCTTGGAAATCATAAGATTCTCTAATACCCTGGGCAAGGAGTTAATTGTAGAGTGCAAACATCAAAGGTGATGATAAAGGGCATCCTTGTCTAGTGCTATGGAGAAGGGAAAATGATGGGACGTGATGACTATTCACTTTTACAGAGGTCTGGGGATTTAACTAAATACTGAAGTGCAATGCTATAAATGCCTCCAGGAAGTGTAGCTTTGCCAGGACTCCATACCAGAATGGCCAGGTGATCCAGTTGAAGGCTTTTTCAGTATTGAGACTCAGGACTATGGATGTGACAGTGGTGTTGTATAGATGGTGGAGGATAGACAAGGTTCAATGGATGTTACCTGTGGTGGTGTGGGCTTTAATAAGTGAAGCTCATCTGTTCTGAACCAATCGGTGAGGGGAAAAATATATATAGGCATTTAGCTAAAACTGATATAAATATTTTGTAATCGGTATTAAGGACTGATATGGGCCTGTATAAGCAGCCATGAGTGGGGTTCTTGTCTGGCATAAGAATAATAGAGATAGAGGCATAAACCCAATGAGGGAGCTCTCCCCATGCGGGATCTCATCATAAACCTGAAGATGGACTGGAAAAGACTGTTCTCTGGTTACCTTATAAAATTCAACTCCATATCCATCAGGACCCAGGGCCTTCATAGTATTAGTGAACGCGATCATTTCTTCTATTTCCTCAGATAGGATCGGGGCCATTAGGCTGCCCCACTGTTCTTGGGAAAAGATAGAGACGGGAAAGCAATGCAGATAATTATTAATGGCCTGCAGAGAGGACTTTTGCTCAGGGGTATACAGCACTCAGTAGAATGCAATAAAGATGTGCACCACATCATGCAGTTTAATACATCAGACACTCTACTGGGGATGCAGGACCGTCCCTATGGTAGCTAAATGCTTATTGCACCTCAGCTGATAAGCCAACAGTCAAGAGGTTCTAGCCCCTGTCTTATTGCACCTTTATCGGAGATACATGAAAGAGTTTAGTCTGGTGTAGTCAGTTATGCATCCCTGTCCTTATGGACCTTCTTTAACTGGGGAAGAACTGATCAATCACCCTGATTGTGAGCAAGCTGGAGGAGATTGTTTCTGGTACAGCAATCTTTTACATTTTAGCTGATGGGCCCTCTTGACTGTGTCCCATATGATTGCAGCTGTGACATCCAGGCCAGAGTTATCCTTAAGGATTCTTTTGATCTTATCCCAGACAAATGACTTAATGTCATCCTACTGGAGATAATAGGCATGCAGTAGCCAACAGAGATCCTGGTGCTGTTCCCCTAAATCCCAGACGGTAAGATTGGGGGCATGATCAGAAAGGAGATTATCTTAAATCCTGCTGTCAAGGACGAAAGTATGTTTGGCTTTGTGTAAGGCAATAATTGATTCTGGAATATGTTCTATGGACACAAAAGTAATAAGTATATGCACAGGTGCATGAGTGTTGTGTTCACCAGGTGCTGACCCAGCCAAGCTCATGAATCAGCTTCCCACATAGTTTGTAGGGGGGCAGGTCATTTATGGGGCAGACACTGGAGGTACCCAGTTGCTGAGAGATGTTTATACTTAAATCCCCTATTAGCATCAAGATACCCATCATGTTAACTATTATATAGCCCAATTCATGAAGGATTATGCAGGGGCTTGCGCCCACACCGCGTTATCCGCAATGTTCTGTGCAGCTGCACCAAAGCCCTTTGGTACAATGCAGCTTGATTCAGGAAGGACTGGTGCATTTGCTACTGTTTCCACAGTTTATGGCAACTTGTGCCAATGGTTTGGCACAAGCCTTGTAAACTGAATCCCCCTTGGAGGCAAAGTTAGACTGTGGGGAGCTGGTCTAACTTGTTGCATCTGGTGCACCCAGTCATGAATTGTGTTTGGTGCCAAATGTCTGCCACAAGCCGTCTGCACTGTCTGTTCAGCACACGTGCGATGTTCAGCACACTGGGGACTTGTGGTGGACACAGGTCTTCATGAATCAGGCTCATGGTATCTAGGAGTTTTTTCATGGTGGAGGAATTGATGCTTGGAAGGAGATAAAGGCTTACAAGGGTGCCAGGTTGCCATTAAGGAGGCCTTGGACTAACACCAGGCATCTATCAGAGTCTGTCACCACCTTCTGTTTCGGAAACTTGGTATGGTAGGTATTAATATGGCAACCTCTTGCTGCTTACCATAAGGCACTGAAGAGGAGAAAACCTGTGAATAGCCAAATTTGGTGAGTTTGGCATCCATTTTATTTTTTTAATAGGTGAAACTGGAGTTGGACTTTAAGTTCTGAGTGAGGGAGGCTCATTTATGCATACAGTATGTGTGTGTGTGTCTAAACATCTTTTTATGATTCTCTTCAGAGGTCTGTCTCTGTTGATGCTGCCTCCTCACCCTCCTTTGCCTCCTCCTTCTCTTTCTGTCTGGGGTATTTACCTCTGCCATTCCATTCACACAGCTTATGCCCTCTTTTGCTGCTGCTGCTACCTTGTCCTGCTCGGCCTCCTCCTGCTACCTGGGGTACAGTCCCAGAAAACTGCAACTATAACTTCCCACATTAACTTTTTATAAATCTGATAGATTTCTTTGTTTTTGTTTTCAAATAATGTTCTGTTTGCTACTTACCTTACTGTATACTGGATATTGTGAAAGGGCCATCCACCTACCACCACAAAGGAATGTATTTTGTCCCACTCCTGGATGGACAAAGTAACTATAGTAATAATTTTCATAAAAATCAATTGTTCTTTCTTTGACTGTTGTCTTGTGGTATTGGGAACTTTCAAACACCCTCCCCACACAAAAGCAATGCATGCTAATAATACAATTACTAACTAGGACTGTTGTAAATTATTAATTTGCCTGTGAAATGGGATGAATTTAGCTTCTACATGCTACATGTCATGTTCGTGTAGTCCGTGCTATATAATTCACCACAGTTGTGGCAAATTCTGTTATGTGAATTGACACAATTTGCACTTTTCGTGAATTTTTGTCACAAATTGTGTGGTACAGTTTAGTGTAACTGCATAGTGTGGGCATAGTGTGGCAATTTGGGTAGTAAAATAATTTTACTGCAGGTATGTGAATTGTGGCACTATTCTCAGTGAATTGTGGGACTTTTTAAATTTGGATGGAGCTATATCTGAGCATTTTCTTGCATGAGCAGAACCAGCCTAAGTTTTCATGGTGATTTACATATACAGTAAATTGCATTATGGGTGTATGTGTAATTTTGTATTTCTCCAAAATCTGGCTTTGTTGCCAATGCCTTTTTGGGGTAAGTATTGCCTCAGTGCTTTTGTGTTGAGGTTCTTGTTGTTTTAGTTTAGTTAATTTCTTATTTTGGACCCACCATGACCTAAACCCATAAGACCACATTATAGCTGGTTTGTTTCACCCTGGCATGAGATACAGAAGAGGCACACTGATGAGTCCTGTGTAGGACAAAACATGTGTCTGTGTCTTCTGTTCTCACCCTTTGCATATTGTGTCAGTCTCCCTTTGACACCATGCATTCCTGTTTAAAGCAGAAGCAGCCTAATATTTCATGGTGCTTTGGATATAAAAAAAAATATATATATATATATATATATATATATATATATATATATATATATATATATATATATATATGCCATGATGCTTTGCAGTATGGGGGTACATTTGATTTTGCATTTCTCTTAAAATTAGTTTTGTTACCAGTGCCTTTTTTGGGTGACCCTTTCTTCAATGCTTTTGTGCTGACATTCTTGTCTTTTTACTTTACTTGTGTGTATATATATATATATATATATATATATATATATATATATATTGTCTAATAGTGGCTCTCATGTGCCAGATGTTATGTGGCATTTGGTGTATGATGTCCACTCTTTTTGTGGCATCACACAATTCTCATTCTTATCATTCTAATAAGACATCCATTCTTAAAGCAAACCATGAGTAAGTTAAAATAGAATACTGTGTTTCAGGAAAAGTCTCAAATAGTGTCTCCATCATGTTTTCTCTATCACAGCTTAACAATGTTTGTGTTCAGAGTTGTGCAGATTGTGGAAGGAGTTCAATACCCCATGGTGGAAGTGTTGTCTACTGAATATCTGGTGTCTTTCTTCTGCCTCTCTTCCACCCTGATTTTGTTCTCATGACAAATCTGAACACTACTTGACCACCCCGTGACTCTTCTTCCAGCTTCTGGTGGCAACACTGGTAATACTGGGGGAGGTGTTAGCATCTGAAGGAGTGAATACAATGTACTGTAGCAGATGCTCCAGCTGATCAAGGAGCACCCCTTCTTTCCCCACCTTGTGTGACTGCATATTCCAGCTGATTTACCCAAGTCCATATCTCAAACTGCTTTTTTTATTGTATCCTTGTGATATGATTGAAGCACTAGAGAATACAAACCCTTTTCTTGCACCAGAGCGCACACACTAGAAATAGTTCTCACACTCATAAAACTGCAACAGATTACATTTTATTACACACAGGCTGGCTCAGAATGTGCTTCAGGGCTGCAGTACTTCTCTCCCATGCTAGCTATTACTAGCTCTGTCCAAAGAGCTCTAACACACACACACACACACACACATACACACACCCCTACTAAAAAATGTCAACAGTCAAGACTACAATAATGAGAAGATGCACTGCAGTCGTTCATTGCCAGAAGTTGTCGGTTTTTCTCTATAAGTCATCTACTAGCTGACACTGTAGACCAGTGTTTCTCATATGAGGCCACCATAGCTACAGGTGGCCACTAGCATCAATTCATGTAGCCACAGACCTCTTTAGAGCCGCAGTTACAAAGTTAATGGAATTGCTCATTTCTTAACTTTAAAAAACTTAGGAGAAACATTTCAGGTGGAAGTACATCAGGGATTTGATTTAATGTACACTGTTTGAAATAAATTTGCTGTATCAGGGAACTGGGAAATAGCAGGAGGTTTGGGCTATAACAAATTAAGAGTGTGGTCACCAGTTCTGATGACCGCACTTTGAGTACACCAGGATTTGAGGATTAAGAACCACTGCTGTAGGCTATGTACTGCACCAGGGCTCCTGCCCACTCTCTCCCACTATCTACACTGCTGAAACTACAATCACAAAGCTTTGATGAAAAAGCAGAAATCTAGACCCCAAAACAAATTAAGCTCTCTTATAAACATATGTGGGACTGAACAAGTTTTAAAAAAGATTTAGGGTCCATTTTCTGAGCCAAAACTCTGAGCCAAAACTGCAGCAGCTGCAGAGAGCAGCAGAGCAGCTCTTTCTTGCTTGTCTCTTACTTCTATAAGACCGCATGGAGCGATATACCAAGTAGATGTGTCTGAAAGGCAACCACATGGTGTCACGAAGCAGTCACAGAATAATTTCTTTCAAAATAACTATTTCCATGGATTTTAGGGCACTTTGATGGGGAAGGGTGGATTAACATTCCATGAATTTCAATGGGTCAGTATAAATGATAGAATTCAGCATGATTTCAAAAGAGACTGACACCCATCACAACATATTTATGGATCCCCCAGGTGGGTGTGTTAGGCCCACTGGGAAGCAAGTGGGTTAATTTCTTATGAAATCCTCCCACTTGCTTTCATAGAAATTGCATACAATGCTATAAGAATGTATCAGTGGAATTAATGCTAAACAGTGGAGTACCATTCCACCACTCTGCTTAAACCCACCTTGTGAGTCAGTATGCAAACTGTGGAATCACATTGCACAGATATAATAATGGATCTGTGGATTGTTTCAGAATTCTATTGAATGACCCCCAAAATTCCAAATGAATTCACTGTCAGAAGTCGGTGTTAGATGAAAATAGCAGAGGAATAACAGTGTGGAAAAAACAGAGAGGTAATTACAGTACAGCACTAGGGAAAACAACGCATGGGAAAGTACAGCGTGGGTCATTTGGGTGCTGTCTTCCACTTGTGCTGCTGTCCCCCTGATGTGTGCGATAGTGAGGATGTTTATATTTTGGTTGGGGGGCAAAGCCCCCATGCATGGGTGGTATGTGGGGCAAAGCCCCCCACAGAAACTATTGATGTTCCCCTTCTGTCCCCCTTTTTGACTTGGGGGGCCCCCCATGAAGTCAGGTAAATACATCTGCCCCCTCCCTACTGAGTCCCAGTCCCTGACTTGTGCCCCCCAGAGTCTGTTTACTACATCCCCCCCCAGATCCTTTACCCTCTTTGCAGTGTTGCTGGTGTGTGGCGGGTTTCCTTACAAGTTGTCACAGTTTCACCATCAGTACCCATTTCCCTTATTGCTCATTGCCATTTTCCTTCATGCTGTTTTTCCCATGCTGTTTTTGCCATCACTATTTTCACCTAGTACCACAGAATTCCACATTCTGCACAGGTCTAATGTGAACAGAATGATATGCCTACTTGAAATGGGAGTGCAGGAGCATCTACAGGCCATTCTCCACTCATAGTATGATACTCTACTTTGAGCCCACTTTTCTATATCCCACAATGGGAAACCAGATTACATTTATGGCAATTGAACATTGTTATGGATCACAGAGGGGAGGTTAGAGACTTAAGCACTTGCTTAAGACTGAAGCAAGGTGATTTTTACATTACATGCTCTTAAATTGAAATAGAAGAGGTCCCATTCTTGTAAATACCCCATGTCCTACCACTAGTCTCTAATTGCTAATTATGCAAATCTCATAATTTGTAAAAATGTGTTGTGGTTGTTTTATGTACCATGTCCTGAACTGCTATATTGTTAATTCAAAGTTTCTGTTGTTGTTGCAGACCAGTCTGATATCCACTTGGACTAAATCATTCTGACAAGTTAGTCATTTAGTCTGATGCCTTTTTGATGTTCACCATCATTTTGTTCCTCCGTATATCTTGCCACTGCATTCTGCTGCATCTTAGTGTCATCTGTCATGCAGAAAACATGAAGAAAAGAACAGGAAGAACAAGATATACAAATGGGAGGAAAGGTGTAGAGAAAAATTCCAACATACCAGTTCTTCTCAACTGGCACAACTTCTGTAACTAGTGGTGGATGTGGTGATAGTTGTGGTTGTTGGTCTAGGAGTCATGGGCTATGAGGACTAGTACTAGGAATGTGATAGTATGGCAGAAACAAAAAATTGATTCAGTAGTTCACAGAAGTCCACTGTTTCTACACCCACTCATAGCAACCTTCCCAGGTCCTCCAGTGCATATGATGACACCACCCTGAGCAATTCAGAAGAATAATGGCCTTCTTCTCCTCCTCCGAGTGCTGCCTGTACCAGTTCCATTTTCTCTACATAAGAACAATATAGAAATGTTCCATATGTAAATGTAAAACCAAGGATCCACTGTCCATCTCATATGAACAACACTACAACTGTTGCTACACCACAGCTGGCAGTACAGGGGTAGAAACTGCCTGGAGCTAATGCCACACCATCCAGTGTATACCTCGAGTCGGTATTGTTACACAAAATAAAATGTATATAAGTTAAAAAACAGAGGTTCTGTGCATCAATGCCACACCATCCAAAGCACGCCACGATTCAGTACTGTTAGCACAAAAAACATTAAGTAAAGTTAATAGATGGAGGTTCTGTGCAAAGGCCCCAGAAAAGAGTCCCAATGTTTTGCACTGAAACAGAAACTGCACTTTTTCAAGGGAAGAGTGCTGAATCATGGCATGCTTTAGATGTTGTGGCATCAATGCCTGGCTGTCCTCATTTGCTACTGAATTCTTCTTGCTGAGAGCACAGTCAGGGAGGATAGTGGCTCTGTAACATTTAGCATTGCAGTGGCTATGAATGTCAGTTTGCCTTGAACCACAACAGCATGTAATAGCCACCCATATCATTCAGCAGGACCACACAGCCCAGCGCTGCTCAATCACCTACCATGCATGAGGCAGGTAACACTGACTCTGGCTCCAGCATGGACACAAGTTTAATCCTGATAGCAGAGTAAAAAGTAAAGTCAAACCACAGCTCCTGCATCAGCCTCATAGTGCTATATCACCTGCTGTTGCCCATTCCTAACCACATCATACCACATTGTTCAAAAAATACTCATCTCATAGTCACCATCTAGTTTCTCCAGAAGTACCCCATGAGGCTATTATTACTAAAAAGCCCAGGAGATCATTTGCAGTGTGAGAGTATTTTTATAGATGACACTGAAATCCATTGAAATTATATTGCAGTCACTGTAGTGAAAAGGTCAGTTTGGGGTTAGTGTTCTCTAGCTTTGGGAACAAGTGTTCTGGTTGATAATTTGAAATGTGAACATGGCAGCCCCAACAGTCAGGCCCATTCCCCACAGGTCAGAGTCAGCTTGAGAGCTGGGTAAGGGAACTGGTATGAGATGGTTTATTCAATATTATGAAATGGGCATCAAATTTGAGCAATTTTATTGGGCAATACCTGCTTGATAATGTGTCTTACGCACAGGAAAAAGATCCAGCAGTGTCCAGTGGGCACTAATATTGGTAAAGCTGCCCACTCAGAATGTTCAGAAGAAGTAAAGTAGTCATCTTGTTTTGCCAACTGTACCAGTTTTGTCTGCCGAAATGTTAAAGCTAATCCTCTTCACTCAGAGTGCCTCTTCATTTTAATGCCCATTTCATAAACTTTTAGCTAAGCCTCTGTGAAGTACACAAGCACAAAACGTGGGAATGCCACGATTGCTTTACATTCCCCCTGCCCCCACCACTCGCAGCCCCTCCTCTCAACAGCTGACTTGCCAGCTGCTAGCTACTTCCTTCCCTCCCTTCTTCACATTTCTCTCATTTTTGTAGCACACATACTGTTCTCTTTCTCTGTCAAATGACCATCTTCAGCAGCAACACAGTTCTTCTTTCCGCCCCTCTGTCCGCTTGCTCACTCGCTCATACACCAGCAACACAATTATTTTTCCCATCCCTCTGTCCACTTCCTTGCTTGCTTGCTCACTCAGTGAGTCACAAACCTCCTTAATGGACAACAGCGCGAAACATCCTTGCTCCACCTTCTCTTAAAACAGATTGAAATCACCCCAAAAACATACACACACACACACACACACACACACACAGAGGCATCATTTCGGTAAAGTGTAAGAATTTAATACCAAATGGAACTCAAGGTAGCTGGGGTGGGTGGGTGCCATGACAACCAGAAAAAAAACTACAGCAACGGCAGCCTTTCTGTGTCAAAAGCCCTCAACTCAAAAAAAAAAACACTGTGAAGTAAAGGCGGAGGGACTATTTTATTTAAATGACAAACTAAATATACGTTTTTTATTACTTAACTTAGTTATTTTTGCTTTTCATACCCCACTATAATTTAAAAGCCCATTTCATAAGTGCAATAAGCCACTCCAATGTGTGCATTAGACACTTTAACACATGGGTAGGAGGCTGGATGCACTCGGCCTGTGGCCTCATGCCTCACTACTCCTCCTAGCCGTGTGTTAAAGTGTCTAACGCAAACCCTGTCATGTCTTATTGCTTACATCAGGCCACCATGGCAGAACCAAACTGTTTCATCCCCCAGCTACCAGTGCTACTTCAGGAAGAGTTTGACCACCACTACAGGTCAGAGTAAAGCCCACTGCACCAGTAGTGGTACAGAATTTGTAACAAAACAAACTACACTACTAATGTTGTTCCATGCCCATGCTATTAGCTTCCACATAACCTCCCTAGTTCTGTACAAATGACAAAACCTGTTGGTGAGATGACAGCCATTCTGTATTGTGGAAAGCTCTGGTTTTCGAAAACCTTTAGAGGAAATCAAACCCCGAAACAACATTCCATCACAATTCATGTTTCCTTGGCATGCTGTCTCACTATGTTTGAGGCAGTACAGTATGCATATGAAAGTCAACATTTCTAAAGGAGGCAGTGTGAGGTCATATGCTTTTCACAAGTGATATCTGGAGCAGTAGTACAAACCATTGCTTCCTGAGTTTCACTGCCCATCAGGTTGTCTCTTAAATTAGGCACAGCCACCATATCCATACCACCACCATCACTACCATTACCACCACCTGCAGGAGATGTATTAAAGTAGCCATCCTTACAGAGCCTCCTCTATAGATCTGTTTTGTATAACTTATGAATATAAAGAAAAACTAATACAGATTGTACATCTATAGAATACTACTTTTTATTAGTATTACAGTACAGTTGATATTTACGCCCTTATCTTCTTTGGATTTGTTTTATATAAACTATAATTTGAAATAAAATATGAACAAACTAATAAATATTATTTATTAATTGATTGATTGGTTAACTGGGTAGGTCTATGGAGTATGTCCTATTACTATAACAATACAGATAATGTGTACCTCCTCCTCTTCTATTAATGTAAATAAGATATAAAACATAAATAAAAGGTAATGCAAATATTATTTATTTCTTAACTGGGCATTACTGTAGATGACTACTTATTTTTATTGGTTTACAGCTGATGTGTATACCTCCTCTTTATATAAACTATTAATAAAAAACACCGAGTAATGTATGCAGACTTGGTATAGCAAATATTTATTGAATAGGTTGGATGTGGTAGGATGTATTGGGCCACTAGTTGTTCAATAACCATAGGTAAAACTGCATTGGTGCAGACTGCAATGATGGTGACACCAGTAGTTCATTTGAGTTGCAGTAGCAACAGCAGCAGCAAGGATGCTATGGTCATGAAAGAAGTAGCACACTTTTTCTCTTACATAACTTTTTGGAAGAATTGAAAAATAGACTTCTGTTGCTAGAAAAGGACCTTTAGGCCCAAGGCATCTGCCCCTTGTCCCTGCCTATTTCATCACCACTGACCCTAGTTGGTCATAGGTGTCCCTCCCTCCCCTGTTCCTTTGCCTAATATGCCCCTGTGCCTATCCCACGCATTCTTGAAGCTCCCAAATCTTTGTTCTCACTGCCTGTACTGGCAGGTTGTTCAAGTCATCCACCACCCTTTCTGTGAAGAAGTGAATCCACACATCTCTCCTAAACTTTCCACCTCTTAGCATCACTGCATGTGCCTTTGTTCTAGTGTCTTCCTTTCTCTGAAATAGACCCTCCACTTGCATCTTGTTCACTCCTATTAGGTACTTGTAGGTTTCAGTTATGTCCCCTCTCACTCTTCTCTCTTCCAGGGAGTACATGTTGAGTTGCTGCAGCCTTTCCACATGACTTCTCATGCAAGCCCCTCACCATTTTGGTTGCCCTCCTCTGTACCACCTACACCACACTGATGATCTTACATTGGACCTGTAGTTAGCTAACATATAGAAGACACATGCTAATTCAGTTCAGTTCTGGCAAGTTATAGAAGTCATTTGGCTTACTGTTGCTAAAGTAGCGCTGTATTTTATGTTATGCCTTCTAGCATTTGTCACTTTTGAAAATATTTTTAGTATAACTGGGGATATTGTCTCACCACATTATCCAAGGCTAGTCCAGAATATCTTGAATTATTTTCCTTTCTCAAACTCAGTATGCATGGATTAACTTTATTGTATGCATTTCATTATTCTCATATCAAACAAGTTACATCTACTGAACTGTTTCCATTACCACACCTCCTGGTGGCCAGTCTTCCCAGACTTCCACAGGCACTAATACTACTGAAATTGTCTATTTTACCACTCACCATGTCTAGCAGGAGCTGCAGCAGCAACAGCACAAGCACTCCTCTGTAACACACCACCACCACCACAAGTCCTCAATAGTTGTATGAATTACACAACTCAGGTGGTCCTTGATCTTTTTTTTAATTAAATATACTTTACTGAGATTTTCAGCAATACAAAAACAGAAAGTACATGAACAAGAGAAACAACCAGTACAAGTACAAGTACAAAAGTGTTTATAGTTCAACCTAAAGTTATTACAATGTCATACAATTTTAATCAAACATCCAATAATAATTTCAAAAACATGCATAAAATATTAAAATATATTTCATCCTCTTAGTCCCATATACAAAGACACTTGGATCCTATATCATTCTTTCTAACTACAGATATATTTATGTAATTTCCAGACATGATTTCACAGTATATGATTTTGTGCTTCCTTATAGGTCTTACAATATTATGTTATTCAAAACTTTTGTTAGCCTTATTAGTATTGCATGGTCCATTGAATTAAATAATGCAGAGACAATTTCATTAGGTTCAAGTACCATTGTGGCCTATCTAGAATTTCCTTCCCTTTTTATACATCAGACAATGTAGAATGATATGGTTAAGGTTGTCTTCTGTACCAATTCCACATGCACAGTAAGGGTTATTAATCTACTTATGTTTTTGAGAGTATCCTATATAATCTGAGAGATACAGTTCCATTAGAGAGCTAGTTAACAATATTCTGTCCTCAAGTTTATGTAATATTTTAAGGTAAGGAGCCAAGGAGTGCTCATTTTTTAAATATTTGAACCACCTAAAATGTTTTAAACTTGGGGCTGGATATTCAAAAGGGTTGCGCCATGCGCAATAGGGTTGCGCCAGCACAAGTCCGAAATTGCGCCAAACCGCGATATTCAGCGGGAGGCAGTTGCACCACCGAAAACATGCTGAGCAACAGCGCAATGATAATGAAGGCATGCGCAACTGAAGGGGGAGGAATCATGCATAAAGGGCGCAGTGCGATGTTCAAAGACTTGTGCAATATGCAACAGTGGAGCAAGCGGAAGTTGCACCATAGCGGAAATGAGCCAAAATAAAAAAGGAGCAAGGAAGAGGCACAAGAACGCTACAGGGAAGCCACATGAGGCAGGGGGGAGAGACAGGCACAGGGAAACTGTGAGAAACAGGGCAGGCCAGGGAAACCACACTGCAGAAGAGAGGCACAGGGAAGGTGTGTGGTGACACACATACCAGAGGCCAGCACAGACAGGTGTACCCAGTGCAGGGGGGGTAGCAGTCAGGACAGCGGGGGGAACAAAGCAACAGCTGCAAGGGGGGGGAACGCAAGCCAGGGACATGGCCAGTGCCACCTTCTACATGGAGGCCGTAATGAGGGGGTGAGAAGGCATGTGGCAGGGGGACGTGGCCGTGGAAGGGCCCATCGGCGGTATGCCCCCAACAGGCAGTACCGAGCCCGCACCAGCTTTGAGCTGTTTACAGATATCGAGATTGTGGGCCCGGTACTGCCTGAACAGGGCAATACTGAGGCGGCTCTGTGAGCTGTGCAGTGATGAGATGCAGGCACCCACACGACGGACTCATGCCCTGTCAGTGGAGACAAAGGTAACAGCCTGCATGTGCTTGCTCACCACGGGTACCTTCCAGAGACCAACCGGGGACACCACAGGCATAACACAGTCAGCCACATCATGTATCCTCACCCAATTCCTCAGCGCACTGCTGCCACATGCTGCAGAGTACATCGAGTTTCCCAGCACTGCAGCGGAGCACACAGCAAACATGGAGGAGTTTCACAGGGTAGCACGTATGCTTGGCATGCTAGGGGCAATAGACTGCACCCATGTGGCCATACGTACACCACCTGGTGAGGAGGGGGCCACATACATGAACCACAAGGGCTATTCCAGTGTCAACTGCCAGGTGGTGTGCGATGCCAGTGGGCGCATCATCAATGTCTGTGCCACGCACCCTGGGGGAGCACATGATTCATACATCTAGCACCAGTCGGCACTGTGCCACCACTTTGAGAGTGGGGACATCCCCACAGGACATCTAGTGGGTGAGTATGCAAATGAAATGGACATATTGTGGGCCTGGGGGGGCATGGCTAGAGGTGCCATGGGTGTGGCCCACAGGGCTTGGGGCAGTCCAAAGCTGAACATGACACTAACCTCCACTCTCTGCACACAGGTGACAGTGGATACCCACTCTGTCCCTGGCTGCTCACACCCTACTGGTGGCCCACGACCCCATCACAGCAACGCTACAATGAGGCACATGCCACCACATGGAATGTCATTGAGCGGGTGTTCGGGATGCTGAAGACATGATTCCATTGCCTGAACACCTCTGGCAGTGCCGTACAGTACAGCCCCTCAAAGGCCTGTGGGATATTCCTGGCCTGTTGCATCCTGCACAACATGGCCAAAGAATATGGGATAGCCGTACAGGTTGAAGAGGGGGACAGCGATGGGGACGATGGGGACGTCAGTGATGATGGTGATGGGCTGCCCCCCCTTGGCCGACGGGACCCCCGACTGATCCGGCAGGCACAGCTGCACCGGGACACCATCACAGAGGAGCACTATAGCCAACCCAGGTAAGTCATGGTGCCATGCACAACCACCAGTGGCTAAGGAACAGCCCACAAATATGCATGGAAACACACCAGGGGTGCATGCTGGCAAGGGATGTGGCAGGGCACAGAAGCACACACACACAACCAGGGATGGGTGAACAGCAACATGCCACATGGACGGACACACACACACGCACACACGCACACACACAATGCACCAAACGTGCACAGAGGGCAGGAGGGCAACCAAGCCAGAACGCCAACACTAGCAACACACATTTCCACAGGCCACCATGTCCACTGTCTGTCCATGTGCATGTATCAGATGCTGGGCACCATCGCACTTTGGTGTACAGCGCAATGCAGGCATCATCATGCACACGTGCCTGTGGACAGCAGCCGGGAGGGTGTGCAGGTGGACTGTGTTTCCACGTGCATAGCCGGGCATCCACCCATGCACTGTCCACTGAAACACACAATGCACACAGGGCAGCACCAGACAGTGCCCACACTGGGAGACAGGTCATTCTTGCGGCACAGCACCACGGCCACCTCGGATGCATGGGCAGCCCCGCCGAGACCCACCAGCACTGGCAGGCTGACCATGGGCCTCATGGGGTGGCACTGATGGTCCCCCAGGGGTTCCACTGAGTGAACACAACCGTGCCCGCGCAGGGCTCTGCAGCACACCGAACATGCCTGCACCAGGAGTGCTTGGGATGCCCACAGCTGAACCTGGCATTGACAGGGTGGGTATCGCACGATGCCGGGAATGGGGAGTGGATAGCACACTGCGTGGTGTGAGCGACACATGGGCACCTGACTGTGTGCCAGTTGTGGCCATGACAGCAATGGACGCCTGTGCATGCCTGTCAATGGCAGCAGTCACATCCTCCTGCAAATGGTCAATCCGTGACAGGATCCTATCGGTGTCCCTGCTGTGACGCTCCTCTGCCCACTCCAGAGCTACACACAGTGCCTCCACGGATGTTGCAAGCCACATCTGCTGCTGGACCGATGCCTGCAGTAGGTGGGTGTGCTCATCAAAGAGGTCATCTGCCTCATCGGCATCCTGTTCCTAAGGGTGTGCATGGGCCTGATGTTCAGCACCCCTTGAGGGTGGGTGCTGTGCACCAGGGCCAGGTATGAGCAAGTCCACAGACATTGCACAGATGTTGCCGGCGAACCCTGAACCCTCAGTCCCTGTGGGTGACTGCTGCTGCTGCTCCTCCGGCCGCTGCATCCAAGGACTCAGTATTGCCGCCGCTGTGGACGCAACAGTCCCACTGTCCTGACCAGCCACCGGTGCTGCCCCAGTGGTGATGACAGGCACAGCCTAGGACTGTGCTGACTCACTGGCCCTCAAGGTGGCACCATCCAGAGCCATGTCTGCGAGCTGACCTGCTGTGTGTCCATTCCATGGCACACACATATCACTGCCCATGATGGTCGTGTCTTCATCACTGGTGCGGGTCTCTGCCCCAGCCACAGCCACAGCGTGCTGGCATCCGTGGATGCCAGAATGCTGAGACACAGGAAGAGCTTCCCCCACATCTGTCTCAACTACATCAGTGTGGACAGCCAGGCGGCACCACTGTCATGCCGATCCACAGAAACCTGTGGAGGTGGATGGTCCACACTCTGACTCTTTCTGACTGTCCTCAGTGGACAGGCCCACCAACATTGACCCATGCAGATGCTCAGGATCTGTAAGGGAAAGCAAAGTCATGTTACTGCATATAACCTAACCAGCCCCCCCCCAAGGCACACCATAGCTTACCATGCAGAGATGGGCCACCACCCGTCTGGAAGCCACCACCCGGAACTCCCTCTATGGCATTGCGGGGCATGTTTGCAGCAAGTCTGTCCTCTGCTGGTGTGAGCTGCACCACCTCCAGCTGTCCACCACCTGTTGCAGCACATGCGGCCCTGATGGCAGCCACCTTCTCCTTCACCCTCCTCCTGTCAGTACCCATCTTCTTCTTACATTCCTGCACGGAGCGCTGGTGGCTGCCATGCAGATTCATGGCACGTGCCACCTCCTCCCATGCAGCAGCATGGGCCGGAGGGGTGCCCTGCCATCCACTGAGCAGTGGCTCCTGATCCAGGTAGGCCTCAAAAAGTTCCTCTGTCTCTGCCTTCGTGAAGTTGGGCCTCCTCTTCCACCCACCATCATTGTCCTCCTCACCCAGACCTTGATCGGTCATTATTCAGCTTGTAAAGATGGCAGTGGTTACCTGTGACTGTGCAGTCCAAAGCATGTCCCTGAATCCACAATCCACACTCCCACACAGCATGCAACTCACCTATAAACTGCAGTAACTTAATATGGCCACTGCAGAACTCTGTAGCACTTTTATAGTGCAATACATGCAAATTGGGTGAGGAGCAACTTTAATTAGATGCAAATCATGGTGCTGCGCCATTGAATGGCTGATCGGAAGATTAGCATATGACGGCTGAATATCACGCTTTTGCGCTTTGCGGAGTTGTGTTGAACGGGCTGAGCCAATGTCGCAGTTCCATGGCATGTGTAGTACACCTCACTGCGCATGCCCAGGCTGCTGATGCTGGCATCTGCTGTGCTGATGACGTACTGTGTGCAATGGTCACTGCAGGGCACGGCCACCATTGTGCCAGTGGCGCTATAGTGAGGGTCACTACATGGCGCTGTGACAATTGGCCTCCATAGGCGCAATGGCAAAACTGCTCGTTAGTCCACTGTGGCACTGGCAAACAGGCACCCAATTGCGCTATACACATAGTCATCCGATGGCGCTGTGCGTGGCCTTGTGCCAGAGACCCTTGACCCTGTGCCTGACCTTTGTCCCCCTTGGCACCATGCATCCGGCATGGCTGCACCTCTATTGCGCTGTTCGGTAACAGCGTGATAGGGAATGGCAGTGCTGTACTGCGCAGCATTTGCACATGGGGTACCGTGCTGCAGAGCGCCATATTGCCTACTATAGTGGTTGAGATGGCATGCAGGAGAGCTCTACAGTGGACTGCCATAGAGTTGGCAAACCTTGTGGCCATTGTGGAGCCACACCATGGGCCTCTGTTTGGGGAGGAGCCACTGGACAGGGCCAGGACCCAGGTCTGGCAGGAGGTGGCCACTGACCTTGGGGGAGGCCACCAGATGGAGGAGGACCATGGAGCAGTGCAGGCACCACTATGGGGACCTCAGGAGGAGGAGGGAGCCAGAGCTACTTGCCCATCTGTGGTCACGTGCCAGGAGGGGCATGGTGCCTCGTCCAGGTGGGTGATACGTCTACGCACTTGTATTGTCCATATGGGTAACAGTGTTTTATGTGTCCAGCACATAGGGGAGGGCTACTCTAGGGTTGACTGTGGCGGTGTTTACAGGGTGTGGGGTGGGTGGGTCTGGCTGGGTGGGTGGGCACACACATTGGGGCAGGGGGACTTTGCTTCAGGATTGTACTGATGTTCTTCTCTCCTAGTTTCCCCCACAGGTGTGGACGAGCGGTGCCAGCTGAGGGAGGAGCACTGGAGGGAGGTGGACAGAGCATCCAGGCAGGACGAGGACCGTCACCACCGACATGACTGGCCTGATGAGGGTGAGTGCAATAACTCCATCATTACTGTTGCATGTTGTGTAACAGGGTGGGCAGCGGGGCATGGCCACCATCCATGGACACCACTGTCATGCACGCGACTTGTGACAGCCAGCACTGTCCAGTGGCACTGCATGTCTGGGAGTGCATCAGTGGTGGTCCATGCGTGCACCGGGCACATGGCTGTGGCACTGCCTTCACACTGCATAGCCACGTTACTATACGCCCATGGTGGTGCTGTGCAGGACATGGGCAGTGGGTGTGTGCAGTGGTCCACATGGCTGTGGCTGCCTGGGTGGGCAGGTCTTGTGGACATGGTCACTGTGGGTGGTCGCACACCATCACAGGGGTGTGGCACATGGCTGTATGCCATGTACAATGGGTGGGCTGCAGGGGGATGGACAGTCAAACCTATTGACTCTGCTCCCTCGTCCTAGGTGACCGGAGACTCCTGCAAATTCAGCAGGCCATTAATGAGTTGCTCCAGGTGGCCAGGGAGACTCTGCAGCTCCTCCAGGAAATACACCACCATGGGGTCAGGAGGAGAAGGTGGAGCAGACATCAGCGCCAGGAGGAGGAGGACCGGGGCAGCTGTTAATGTCCCCATGCCCCGATTACCACCTTCCCCCCTTTGACCCACCCCCACACCCCTTCTTCCCTCTCCCATATGTTCACCCCTGCCCCTTACACACACCCACCTTGTTTATGTCCCTCCCCCCCACATTTGTACATAGTTGTGTATATAGTTATTTTTGATATGTTTTAATACAAATATTTTGATATGAATACTGTGGTGGTCTCTGATTTGCAGCGGGCTATAGGTGCTCAGCTGCAGTGATGTGCATGGCGTCTGGGGTGGTGCAGTCATGGGTATGTGTGTATGTCGGTGGGGAAGTGACTATGGTGTGGGAGTAGCTATCAGTCGGTGTCTGTGGTGTGTGTGTTGTTCCCTGTGCAATGGATGACTATGTGCAGTGGTCCATGGTGCATGCCCCTGTCAACCCGTCCATGGCCTGTGAAGCTGACACCCTTGCATGTCTGTGACCTGCAAGGTCTGCTGCCATGTCACTGGTGGCTGTCCATGCAGTGCAGACACTGTACCCGTCACAATGCTGAGTTGCCTCCTGTCACTGGTGTGGTGCATGTTTGCCTCAGGTGACACTGTGGCCTCCGAGGTTGTTGTCCCACCTCCGTGCTGAGCCTTGTGTGTGTTGCAGGGGATGTGCACCACTGTCTGTGACTTGTGCTCCATGCATATGCTGGTGTCATACGGGTCCACAGTGCCTGCACAGGGTGGCTGACACTCCTGTGCCAGGGAGGACTGCAGGCTGTGTGTACACGGTTTCCATGGGCCCACACTGGGGGTTTGGTTGCCATGATACTGCGTCCCTGTGTTATTGTCCCCTTGGGTATGGGTGGGTGTTTTTCCCTGCACTGTGTTGCATCTGGTGTGGTGCATGCTTCCATGCACCACTGTGGGTGTCTGTGCCAGCTGTTGTGGCCAGTGGTAGGTCGGGGTGTGTCTTTGAACTACTGTGCAGGGTGCTGTATCACTGGTGGTGGTGTCAGGGACATGTCTTGTCCCATGTGGGGTACCTCTTGTGCTGATGCATGGTTGGTCTCTCAGCTGTGCCTCGGGGGGATTGTGTGTGTTGGCACTGTGTCTGCCGTTGTTGCATTGCCATGTGCTGCCACCCACTGCTGGGTGCTCATGGTGGGACTGGCTTGTCTGGTTCTGTGCTACACGAGGGTGCAGTGTCACAGTGGGGGTGGTGGTATGCATGGGGTTTCCTGCAGTGGAGGTCACTGCTCATGGGGGGATGTCTTGGGGCCACACGGCAGGGTGTGCTGTGCACTGGGGGGGATGGTGTGGCACGGGGTGGTCCGCCCTCCTTGTGTGGCAGTCTCAGCTTGCCGGTGGGTGTGATGGGGCACCATGGCCCAGCTGTGGGTTGTTTGCTTGTCCCCATGGGCCGGTGGTTATTCCAGCCCTCCTCCAGTTGTACTGTGCTTAGGGTGTGGGGGGCACATTGCCAGTTCTGCTGTTTGTTCCTGTGCCCATCTGTGGCATGGGTGGTTGGCTCCTACCTCCCTGGTTGTACAGTTACATTGCTCTGCAGCTAGGGAGCTCCCTGCTTGTCCTATGCCACCTCTGGACTGCTCAGCTGGACATCCCTTGTTGCGCCATAGCTCATCATATCTGCTCAGCTTCCCCTCCCTAGTTGCGGTATGGTACAGGTTGTGCGATATTCAGACATTAGCTGTAGGTGCAATTTGGCTTGCTCCTTTTTTGAATATCACGTCTATTGCGCATGGGCACAATGGACTTGTGCTTGCTCCTGCTATTGCTCACTTTGTGGGCGCAGTTTGAATATCCAGCCCTTGATATTTGAGCTTGATCTCTTGTTATTCCTATATCTTTCATTCTTGTTTTGACCATCCCTTCAATTTCTTCAAGAGACCTAATGTGGACTTTGTACAAAATATGTCTGAAGCCATATGGAAAGATATAATCACAAATATCTCTTACTACTGGGAAAACAAAACCCCTTCTATTATAATCTATTGCTTCCTCCAGGCGTAACTGAGGCAATCTATGTTCAGGGAATGAAAAGAGGTTCAATATAAAAATTATAGTGTTGTCCCAATTTCTTGAGCATAATTTCTGCTGGGACCGATTGTGGGATATGGAGTATATATCTGTAAAGCTTTTTTTTAAATAATTTTTAATGAGTAAAATTTTCATGAGCCCATATTTCCGAGCTATAAAGCATGCTAACTTTGATTTTTGCAGTGGTTACCTTAAGCAGTCCTGGGATGAGTCATTGCCTATTTTGGCATTAAATCTTTTGAAGGCATAGGTTACTAACTTCATTTTTAGGTAATCTATGTGCCTCTTCCATGTTGTATCTTCCACAGATCTTAATCCCAAATAGTCATACGTTTTAACCGTCTTGACCCTATCTATCCCGATATATAGCAAAGGCACGATTTTTTTATTGTTTCCAAATATCACCAAATTTGTTTTGCCTTAATAACTAATTTATCCAAGGTACATAGATTACTCAGATGAGTCAGCTTGTGTTGTAATCCTAGAAACGATTTTGAAATAAGGACCACATTGTCTGCATATGCAAGTGTTACATGAGGTCCCTGCACCCTAATTGATACCCCAGAGGTACACCACAGACAGCTAGCATTTATGTATATATTATACTAACATATAGAGCTAAGGACATCTACCGTACAAGAGTAGATGTCAGGATATGTATGCACATGATTGCTATATGCTTTACTTTTTAATATGCACATGTATTTCTTGGTTACAAGATGATTAGGACACTTGTGTCCTTGTAGTATTACGATATACTGTATGAGTTGGCATTGCCATCTTCTTATGATTTGTATTATTACATGGCTATGTACAGACTGTACTTTCTTTGTGTCCACAAAGTGAGGACTATAACAACATTGTATAATGTTATCTAGGACTGTGGATCCACCTATATTTTAGCCAATAGGGCTCATCTCTGTAACTAGAAATGTTTCTATCTTACAGTAACTATGGTAACTATCTTAGGTATATAATGTAAGACATTACGTCTTCTATCTCGGAGATGCGGAGATTTCTACACTCCTCGAGGTATAGGGAATGCATAGCATTGACTCCCAGTTCCTAATGGTAAGAACTGCTTAGGGCAACTGTGATTTTCCTTTTGGTAGTAATAAACAAGATTTATTACTCTTATGCAGTGTGTTTGTGATTGCTTGCATTCCCATTATTGCGAAGAACCTGAGAGTGAGGGTTTAGACCTCCTGACACAAGACAGGGTATAGAAACAACCAGTAAACTAAAGCAAGGAACAGTAAATAAATAAATATATCAATCAAAAAGCAAAATAGTTACAAACCCCAACCCCCTTAACTGCACTCGAGAGAAAGTAAAACATACAATCACACCCCCCCCGAGACCTGCATCACTCACTGACACATGAAGATGGGGAAAGAATAACAAATATGGACCCAAAACACACCTTGTAATAAAATTAGCTGTCAAGGTGCTCAGATCATTTGTAGACACAGTTTTTAAGATGGGGACTAGTATAGGGGCCCATACCGTATTGTGTAACCTGAGCTAAAACAGGTAGAATATTTCATTATATGATAAGTAAGGTTAGCAACATTTCCCACTGTCTACAGAAGGAGGGTTATCTATGGTGGGCAATTGCAATAGTACACTTACATTAAGAGTGAATAAGATCCCCTGATGCCGTTCTATGTATATAGAGGTGTCATTATCCATCTAGTGCCAGAGAATGATCAACTTAGCAACTGAAGTGATAGGCACTATATGTCTTCTCTGGGAGCCAATCAGAGCATCATCATACTGTACAAGCCTAGAAGGCATATTTTAGGGGTACAGGCCTCTTAAAGACAAAGTAATGGATCTAATTTGTTCCAAATCTCCAGCCAGAGTGGTTGAGCTTTAACACAGGAACATAATATATGGGATAGCGTGACAACCTCACTTTTACATATATGACAGGTGCCATCATCAAGCTAATGCATTTGACACAATTTCTTTGGTGTATGGTATAAATTAAATAGAGTCTTGTACTGCTGCAATCTGAAACAATCCTGGGTAGCATATTGATAGAGGTTTTCCATAATTGCTGCCAGTCTACATCCTCCATTGTTTGGCCTAGCACTTTAACCCAAAAATTTCAACAGGCAGGAGGCTGGGCTGGGTCTACCACCTGGACAATATTGTATAGAGTAGAAATGGGATGAGGCTGGGTAAAAGAGGCCACCAGATGCTGAAGTATAGAGCCTCCAGTGGTCATCCATGGATGTGGACTCAGAAATTGTAAAAGGCAATGTTTTTACTGTGAACATTTAAAAGCAAAATTGGCTGGGGTTCCTGAGTGCTCCAAAAAGGCTTGGAAAATTCTAAAAGAATCATTAATTAAGAAATAATGTACGGCAGGGATATCAAGATTACTCAGGTAGTTGGGATCTAGTAGTCTACCCACAATCTTAAAACTGGGATTAAAGAAATGAGATTGTGAACTGTCTTTTGAAAGGTGTAAACCCAGCTGTTTACAAAGTTGAGCATGGGCTCTGACAGACCACATAAATGGGAGTAAGGTGGAGTGGTAAAGGGACTTGCATCAATGGTATATAAAGAAGGGAATGGGGCTATAGACCACAAGTCTGTACCAGCTATTCTTCAATAGTAAGTCACTGTGGTTTGTAATGTATAATGTCATCTGGATTAGAAGAGACATGCCACTGGAGGTATTTACTCCTGTGTGAATCAAATAAATAAAATAAATAAAACATGAAGCTAGGCAAACACAAGTCACCCAAATGTTTCAGGCCTGTCAACCATTTATAAGAACATCTAGTCTCTTTGTTGTGCCAGAGAAATCTGGCAATGCTACTGTGAAATGTAGTAAACCAATGAAGTGGGAGAACCAAGTTAAGCATACTAAGAGGGTATAACACTTGGGGCAATGCATTCATTTTTATTATATTAATGCGACCAAACAGGGACAGAGGAAGAGATGACCTAAGGGAATGGTCCTGGTCAATTTGTTGGGTCAATATTTAGGGTGCGAAGTTCCAATATGCACCTAGCAATTTTAATGCCAAGATAAGTGAGACATTTAGGTTCCCATTTAAACCCTAACTGAAGCAGTGCTTGTTTGTCCACTTGTTTGTTTAACGGGAATACAGCTGTTTTATGAACATTTATCTTATAAGAGGATAGCTGTCTAAAGTCCACAATGATAGCTTGGAGAGTCGACTGTGGATTGATAAGTTGGAGGAGAAGATCATCTGCATATAGGACAGACCATCCTGACCAACCTTCCAGCACAAGCCCCTACATAAATATAGAGGATGTGCTAAAGAGACTATAGACTATAGAACATCAATCAAAATAAATCACAAGGCCGAGATGGATTACATCCTAGAATCATAAAGGAATTGGCAGAGTTATTACTATGTCCAATTACAGCTATTTATTAAAAATTGTTGTATGAAGGGTTGGTTCTGGAGGCCTGGAGACAGCCGGTCATGGTGCTGATCCACAAAAAGGGTACCAAACATGAGGTGGAAAACTATAGACCAATTAGTTTGACAGCAGTTCTTGGTAAGATCCTGGAATGCATTATTAAGGACCATATAACCAACCATCTTAGGTTAACAAATGCCTTAGATTGTACTCAGCATGGATTCACCCAGGGCAGGTCATGTCAGACCAACTTATTGGAATTTTATTGCAGGGTCGGCAAAGCCTTGTATGGTAGATATTCGGTCAATGTTATTTTCTTAGACTTCTCTGAAGCATTTGATAAAGTCCCACATGGGGAGCTTGTTGACACCCTAATCAAACATGGAATCACTGGCAAAATATCCCATTGGCTAGAAGCCTGGCTCTCAGACAGGAAACAAAAGGTTAGCGTAAAAGGGACAGATTCAAACTGGGCAGAAGTGACCAGTGGGGTGCCATAGGGATCTGTACTGGGGCCCTGTCTGTTCAATATTTACATTTCTTCAGTGAGTAATACTACAGGTGTATGGCTATCCAAATACAGATACAAGAATAGGGCACATTGGAGGTCACGTGATGCAGAGAGTGACAGGCTTTCCTGGAGCTCCCACTTGCCACCCGATAAAAAATGATTTTGCCCTATTTATAGCCCGTTTCAACTGAGAGTCCATCTCTATAATTGTTTTCTCTACCTGAAGCTCTCAATTTTTGGCATTTCAGCGGATCCTATCCGGAAGCAGTGCAAACTCCTGGGCAATGGATGCCGAGATGAAGCAGGCCGGAGTTAGGCATACTCCGCCCACGACACCAGAGAAGACCGCCAAAAAAGCCAAGAGCCAGAATCAGGGGCAGGCAGCCAAACATAACCCACCTGGGATTGCTGCTAATTTGCTCACAGAGGACCGCTTTCTGGAGGAGCTGCTTCCTTTTCGTGAAACGCTCCAGGACATATCCACCAAGTGAAGTCCATCAAGAGTGATCTCGGAGCACTCTCACGTAAAGTGGGAGACATGGAGGTTAAGGCGGCCTCTTTGGAAAGTTGGAAGGGGAGAATCGACCCGGAGATAATGAGGCTTCATCAACAAGTGCACAAATTACAGCTGAAGACGGAAGACCTGGAGGGCAGAAGCAGGAGAAATAACATTTTAATCATCGGTCTGCCTGAATCCGAAGAGGGAGGGGACACCATCACCTTTATCCAGAAGCTGTTAAACAAGATTATAGGCCCCTCGCCAATTAGCCAGCAATACCATATTGAGAGGGCTCATCGGTCCCTAAAGCCCAAGCCCCAGCCTGGAGCCCCTCCTCGTCCCATTATAATAAAGTTTCTCAGCTTTATTGAGAAACAGCATGTGCTTATGAAGTCTAGAGAGCTGGAATCGATTTATTGGGACAATGCTAAACTCCGCATCACGCAGGACTTGCCTTACGAGACCCGGCAAAGAAGAGCTGCTTTCCACCCTATTGTGAAAAAATTATTAGCGGCAGGAATTAAATTTGGGATGAACTACCCGGCTCGTTTGAAGGTTTCTTTGGAGGGCATCTGGACCACTTATGAAACTCCCGAGATAGCGTTGTCAGAGCTCACCTCGAAACTCCCTAATCTGTTCAAGGGAGACTGAACTTGTGGCTGGGACTTGGATTACATTGGGGGGGGTTTCTCTCCTTTCTCTCCTTTTTGGTCACAACTGAATATAAGATGAGGGGATTTCTTACCTTTTGATCGTTGCTCTGACTGGGATCTTGGATTTTGCTGGGCGGGATCATGGGGGTGGTTGGATCGTGGCCTGGCGGGCCTACTTGGGATCTGGAGGAATGCGGCCTAGCTTTGAGGGCAGAGGATAGGAGGGGGAACTCGCCTCACAGGGAGGTGTTTTCGTCAGGTCCCTTTTCGGGGTGGACCGCTGGGTCCTTTAATGGGTTCCTCCGCTCGCGTCTTCCTTTTGGAGCGTAATATATCGAGGGGTGGGCCCAAATGGTTGACTGGTGGGATTATTACGGGGCCAGATTGCCTGCTGGGGTACTGGTACTAGTAGAAGTCTCTATTTAAATGATGTGCACATTAAAATGTATGGGTCAGCTAGAAGTGCTAATAGCCTGTATTTCCTGGTCGTGAAGGGGTTTGGATGGGCTCTAGACATTATGGATGAGGGTGGCTATCGATCCCAGGAGTGTTGCATGACGCTTTACAGGGCATGATGTATATCTTCTTCCTTTTCTAAAGAATCACGGGTGGGGGTGGGAGCGGGAGGTGGATAGCCACTGGGGAAATGCTTCACGGCTTAAATAAGGAGCTGGTTCACCTGGTTCAGGACCTTCTTTATTGGATTTTGGTTTTTGGAATTGGGTTACAGTATTAAGGGGCTTTGGAGGTTTGACTAGCTTTAGTTGGGTCTGGTTAAGTCCTGGGCAGGTGTTCCTTCGGGGCCCTTACTAACTCCAGATTCGGGGCATGGGTTTTAATCTTTCTATTTCACTGGGGCATGGTGTATATAGTTTTTGTGGGGTAAGAGTACATTGGGTCCACATGGGGGGGAGGTTGGGGGGATGGTACGGGGTTAACCCACTAGTTACTGATTATTTCTGGCTGTTCCTGTTAACTAGTGTAGGTATTAGTTTCACATTTTCAGATTCCCAATTAAGTACATTCTCTTGTAAAGCTATGAATATTCAGGTATGTGGGGAGGGTCGGGGGGTTTTGGAAGGTGCCACATTGTGATGAGCTGGGTGGAAGTGCCATGGGTCCTTTGTTTTTTTCCCATTTTTTCCTTCCCTTTCATGGCTCAGGATGGCTACGAAGTTTATTAAAGTGGCTACTTGGAATGTCAGAGGTATAAGGGATGGGGTTAAAAGAACCCAGATCCTGCTAAATTGTTCCCTTCTCGATATCGACATTATTTTTTTACAGGAAACTCATATGTTAGCATCAGAGATTAAAGGGCTGTGTCGTCAGGGGTTTTCTCAGGTTTTTCTCTCTGAAGGTACTTCAGCTAGCAGGGGTGTGGCTATTTTGATTAAAAGAGGTATTCCATTTATAGAGGAGGAATGCTGTACGGACCAGGAAGGCAGACTGGTTTTGGTTAAGGGCTTGCTCAATAATATGAAAGTGGTTCTAGGGGCAATCTATGCACCAGTGGGTGGGACCCTAATTTTTTTATGCAACTGGCCGATAAGCTGAGTAGCTTTCTGCTGACCATCCTCATTTTGGGAGGATATTGGAACGTCACCCCAACTCAGGATTTAGACAGAGCTTACAGAACTAAAAAGCCTCCTTCCCCCACTCAAATAGCTCTCAGTGATTTCATGAACTTAACAGGTCTATGTGACCCCTGGAGAGTTTTGAATCCCTCCAACCGTAGTTACTCCTTCTATTCCCAAATACATCATTCATGGTCTAGGCTAGATTACATTCTAATTAGCTCCTCACTTCTGGCCAATGTTTCCCACTCATGTATAGAGCCAATCGTGATTTCAGATCACTCCTTGGCCTGGATCAAGCTGTCCCCTGGCCCGCCTGGTCAGAGGGATACTACTTGGAAGCTCAATACCCAACTTTTGAAGGATGACCATACTGTTTCTCATGTCAAATCCTTGATCTCGTCTTTTCTTGAATTTAACCAAAGCTCGGCTGTTAGAGACGATTTAATTTGGTGTTCTCTAAAGTGTTTCTTAGAGCGAATTTATTAAGCTGGCCTCCTGGAGAAAAAAGATGAGGGGGGCTAAGATTTCCTCACTGTCTAACCAAATTAAAGCCGCTGAGGAGAACTTTTCTCTCTCTAATTCTCAATCAGATTTTGAGAAGTTTTGCAAACTTAAGAATGAATATGAAGGTTTGATCCAAGAAAAAACGGAATATGTCATCCTCAAAACCAAAGCATGGTATCTCGACCAGGGGGAAAGGCCCAGTAGATTGCTTGCTCTAAGACTTAGGGAGGATGAAAGTTCTAGACTGATCCCTGCCTTAGAGGCATCGGATGGCTCAATCAAAACCTTTCCAAGGGATATTGCGCAAATTTTCGAATCTTTTTATAAGGATTTGTATGGTACCGGAACCTCTCAGATAGCCCGTTCGGAGATAGAATGTTTTTTGGATAAGATTCCCTTCCCTCGTTTGCAAGTGCATCAATGTGATCTACAAACCACCCCTATCACCTTGAGCGAGATAGAGGAGGCCATTAAAGGTTTACCCTTGGATAAGTCCCCTGGACCTGATGGTTTTCCTCCAAAATTTTATAAAACCTTCAGTAAAGAGATCTCCCCTCTCCTTTTAAATTTGTTCAATCACATATTTTCCTCAGATTCCCTAGATCCTTCACTGTTGGAGGCTACAATTATTCTAATTCGCAAGCCGGATAAACCCCACTTGGAACCAGCTAGCTACCGACCAATATCACTGTTAAATTATGATATTAAGATATTAACTAAGATCCTCTCCAAAAGAATCAAACAAGTATGGCAGGTACTGTTGAGCCCTGAGCAGGTGGGGTTCGTTCAGGGTAGATCAGCGGCAGACCACTTGCGTTCACTATCCCATATCTTTCAAGAGTCACAGATGTCCCAAGTTCCCATGGCGCTGGTTGCTTTAGATGCCGAGAAGGCTTTTGACCGGGTTAATTGGGATTTCCTGTGGGCCACTCTTGCTAGAATGGGTTTCCCAGAAACTTTCATCCATTGGATCAGAGCAGTGTATAACTCACCCTCTGCCAGGATTTATTGTAATGGTGTTTTCTCATCTCGTTTTTCCCTGCATTCTGTTACCCATCAGGGTTGTCCCTTATCTCCCTACCTATTCAACTTGTATCTGGAACCTCTTATCCTTTGTATCGAAGCCTCACCCCAGATCACAGGATGTGTTATTTCTCAGCAAGTCTTGACTCTTTCTGTTTTTGCAGACAATATTCTCTTGCATCTCTCGAACCCAGAGTCTTCACTAGGGGAAGTTTTACGTATTATTAATCAGTTTGGAAAGGTGTCCAACTACAGGTTAAATCTATCCAAGTCGGTGATATTCCCTCTTAACTCCCTTACGTTTCATGCCAATTTCTCTCAATTTGGCATGAAATGGGCCTCGACTTCTCTCAAGTATCTGGGTATATATTTAGCTCGAGATGTGGAGATAGTTAAAAAGCTTAACTTGGACGACCTGTTGGAAAGAATCCAGAAGAACCTTAATAAATGGGATAGCCTTCCGTTATCGGTAGGAGGGAGGATTAGTATAATTAAAATGAATATATTACCTCGTATTTTTTATCCTCTGAACCTTCTCAATATTTGGCTCCCTACAACCTACTTCCATCGGATTCATTCGGCCTTATCTAATTTTATTTGGCGGGGCAAGCATCCCAGAAGAGCTTATCTTAAGCTCAGTTTGCCTAAGGATAAGGGAGGTCTCCGTCTCCCTAATTTCAGGTTTTATTATTGGGCCAGTCAGCTAGTTAGGCTTGGGCATTGGAGTAATCCTCAGAACGAAGGTTACAAACCCATCTGGCTGGAATTGGAACTTAAACTGCTGAATCAATATAACCTAAGTCCCCCCCGTATCTTCTATTATAACTATTCTTCCTTGCCGGAAGATATTCGAACTCACCCATTGGTCTTTCCATTAGAATCTCTCCCACTGCTGGAGTTTTTAAAATTTTGTACACCAAAGATGTGGCTCAACCTTTAACTCTCAACCCTAACATTAAAATTGGGGATCACTTTTATCTCCAGACTGGCTTCCCAAATCCATGACCGGTCAGTGGAAGACTGTTACTCTCAGGGCTCTTTTCGCCTCTGTTAGCTTGCTAACAGTTCTGAATATTTCACATAAATCTATATTTAAAGTCATTCAATTGAGGCACTCTCTGGGGAAATGTTTTGGTATGTCAGTGCACCTTCCCAAACAAGACCTTTTTGGACCAGGTAAAGGAATGCGCTACCAAACCCCATGGTATAGCCAGATTATATTATTATCTTTTGGTAGCCAACTATGCTAAGCCACTATCTGGCTCCAAGATATGGTCTTCTCATACCCGCCTTCTGGTAAGTTGGTGTCAGATTTGGAGAGACACATATAAATACCTTACTCTAGATAGGAATAGGCTTACACAATTTTTCATTCTGAACAACATGTATTACACGCCAACTAAGTTATCTAAATTTGGGAAGTTAAAGTCTAATAGTTGTACAAGATGTGGTAAGGGTGAAGGGAATTTACTACACATTTTCTGGGAATGCGCCAAGGTGGCCCCACTCTGGGACACAATTAAGGCCAATATTGACCCGATTTTGGGCCTTAAGGAGCTATTTACAGCTGAGATTTGTATATTGGGGTTATATTCAGAAATCAGTGTTAAGGAACGGAAGTTTCACATAGCCCTAATTTCAATGGCAGTTAAGAGATTGGTCCTTAGACATTGGTTAGATCAACTGGATATTTCTTATAATGAATGGCTCAAAGAAATTTCCCTATGTTTCAAGATGGAAAGATTAATAGCTAGCTCCAGGAATGTTAGCTCTACTTTTAATCAGAAATGGGGCAAACTGTATGCTCTGTATTTGCACTAAATCCCTCATTAGTGTTACCTCTGGCAGGAATAACTCTCCTTTTATTTTGTCTTATCTTGGTTTTTGGAACTCTGTAGTTTTGGATCCCGTTGCACTTCTAATCGGCTCACATTATTTCAGACAGAAACTTGGGGTGGCACCTCCAGGGGGTGGGGGGGGTTGTTATGGCATTTTGTTCCTAGCTGTACTTACGTCAACTGCTGTATGTATTGGTATGTTACAGTTTTGGAAGTTAATTGTACTGCATGTCTGACTATTGTAATAATTCAATAAAGAACTTAAATTTCAAAAAAAATAAAAGAATAGGGCACATTGTGGATACCCGAGAGGATGCAGACACCCTTCAATTAGCTTTGAGAGATCTGGAGATCTGGGCAACTGACAAGAAACTGACATTCAATGCAGAAGTGTAGTGTAACGCATTTTGGGAAAAAAAAAACAAGCAGGTGAATTACTCACTGGATGGGCAGATACTCAACAAAGTAGAGGACGAAAGAGACCTGGGTATCAGGATAAGCAATGACCTTAGTTTTAAGTCACAGTGTAACCAGATTATTAAAAAAGCTGGTAGCATATCACACTGCATTATTAAACATATTAAGTGCAGGCACAGGGATGTTCTGCTACCCCTCTATACATCCTTGGTGCAACCACATGTAGAGCATTGTACCCAGTTCTGGTCTCCTGGTGGTAGAAGGGAAATTCAAGCCTTGGAGAGAGTTCAGAGAAGGGCAACACACAGGATCAGTGAAGTACAGGGACTGGACTACCAATCAAGACTTGACACCCTGGGGTTGTACTCATTAGAATGTAGGTGTTAGAGGGGGGATATGTGTCTGCTGTACAGAGCACTCACAGACTCACAGTTGTGGGAACTCTTGGGTCTAGAGTTCAAGAAAAAGTTTTATAGTACTAGAACACCCCCCCACAATTAGAAGTTGAAGGATTTAGAACCACCTAAAGGATGCAGTGATTCTCTGTTAGGGTAATAAAAATCTGGAATGAGCTCCCACTAGAAGTAGTAGCCAATGGTAGTATGTTTAGTTTTAAATCACAATTAGATGCACATCTAATTGCAAACAATATTTCAGGATACTGCTGATAACAACGAGCTATAATGGACTTCGGTCTAAACAGAGCTCTGAATAACCTGTGAAACCTATAAGCAGAGACAGAGTAACTATGGGATCATACAGTTATGGCTTTAACTGCATTAGTATATTTAAGCTTAAGAGTTAGGGGTTCTAAATAAAAGTTAAAAAGAAAAGGGGATGGGGTAGCCCTGTCATGTACCCCTAGTTAGTTGAAACAAGGGCAAGAGCACTCCATTGCAACTAATATGTGCTGATGGGGACTAGAATAACTCCTGAATCCATTTTATGAAGGACTTGGGCATATTATAACTATCCACTACTACAAAGAGGTAGTTCCAAGCCACTAGACTGAAAGTTTTCTCAGCATCTGGGGAGATCAGGGCCACAGCTGGTCAGGTTTCCCTGGATGCTGAGATAAGGTGGAGTATTTTATGAAGGTGGCTGTTTGAAAGGCGCTTGACATAAAACACACTTGTTCAGGTCCAATGAGTGTCTGCCAAACTCGCTTGAGCTGGCTATTGAGCACTTTAGTGACATTTTGAGATTGACGGTTATGAGTGATATGGTACAGTAATTCCCTTGAAGAGCATATCATGACCAGGCTTGGGAATAAGTGAGGTGGTGGCCTCTGTGAGTGTGGAGTCTGAGATGCCCTCTTCAAAAAAAACATTGAAGATAGAAGTCAGGTGGGGGGGAAGTTCTGAAAACGTCTTATAGAAGCTAAATGTGAACCCATTGGGTCCAGGGGATTTGTCAAATTTGAGACTTTTAATAACTAACTCCACCTCCCCTTGTCAGATGGGACCCCCTGAGAGGCACTTTGAGCCTGAATGAGTTGAGGTAAGTTAATAGGGCATAAAAAGACACTGAGGACTAGGTCTATGTCTGTGATTCAGAGGTCTGAAGTACAGAGATACTAATAAAAGTGCATGAAAACTTCAGCTATTTCTCTGACAACAGACATGAGAGTGCCCATGTTATCCTTTTGAATTCCTGTAGTGAATTTCCTATCTTCATAATGTCGTAGTCTTAGGGCCATAAGTTTCCTGGCCTTCTCACCTTGTTGGAGGTATGTAACCTGGGACCAGAAAATAGCACGTTTCACTTTTTCCTGTAGCAGGGTAGAATATTGCATCCCTAGGGAATTTAAATACCACCAGATTGAGTCTGGGGTAGATTTAAATAAGGCAGATTCTATCTGATAGGAGAGACTGAGTTGTTTTCTCTTTCTGTTTCTATTACTTAGTAGCCAGTCAGATCAGTTCTCAATGCCAGATACTTTAGCTGTGTTCTTCAAGGTATGTCCCCTAGGCACTGTATTTTTATTAGTATCAAAGTATTGCAATATTAATTCCTTAATTTTCTGTTCTATAAATTTATCATTTAGGAGGCTAGTGTTAAGTTTCCAGTTCTTTTCCATAGGGGTCCCATTTCTAAAGTCAAGTTGTAGTAAAATAGGATGATAGTCTGAAAGGACCATTTCCTTAATGGAGCAAGTCAGTGTTTGAAACAAGAGTTCTTGAGTAATTAGGAAAAAATCAATTTGGGAGAAAGTTTGATGTCGACAGGAAGAAAAAGAGTAGACTGTCATTTAGCTAGTGGGTACTCCATGGGTCCAAGAATCCCAAAGTATCCATTAAATCTCTCAGGGCTCTCTGACCCAGGGACAACCCCTTCTTATAGATCTCAGATTTATCTAATTCAGGCATCTGAATGAGATTCCAGTTGCCCCCTAAAATAATAGGTAAAGATGCAAAGGGTGCAAGTCCCATAGCTAAAGACATAAAAAAGGCTGATGAATCCAAGTTTGGGCCATAGAGTGAACCCAGCACTACCTCTGTAAGGTATAAAAGTCCCTTAAGAAAGATGCAGTGGCCATCTGTGTCAGCTTCCTCTTGAATCATAGTAAAGGGTATTGAGTGGGCAATTAGGATAGTGGTTCCTCACTATTTGGAACTATTGCCCATCCCATACATTTGACTCTCCCATTCCCTATGAAATATATGGATCTGGTCCTTCAGCAGTTGGGTTTCTTGCAAACAGGTGATCGAACAGCCTAAATGATGCAGAAATATTTTTATTCCATATTCACAGAAGAAGAAGAAGGTGAGGGACCACAGCTAGGCAACATGAGCAAATATGGAAGGGAGGTGGACACCAGTCCATTTACAGAAGAGAGAATCCTAAAATAACACACACAACTGAAAGTGGACAAGGCAATGGGACCAGATGAAATACATCCTAGAATATTAAGGGAACTACGGGAGGTGCAGACAGCACGACTGGCAGCCCTGTTCAACGAATCACTCGATATGGGAGTGGTTCCAGAGGACTGGAGGAGGGCAGATGTAGTCTCTCTTCACAAAAATAGGAGTAGGGAGGAGGCTGGAAACTATAGACCAGTCAGCCTTACCTCAATAGTGGGAGAAGTTATGGAATCACTACTTGAAGAAAGGAATGTAGAACACTTTGAATCCAGCATGAACAGGATCCGAGAAGCATGTATTCACAGCAGGAAGGTCATGTCAAACAAATCTAACTGAATTCTTTGACTGGGTGACTAGGGAAGTGGATCAGGGAGAGCAGTGGATGTGGCCTACCTGGATTTCAATAAGGAGTTCAATACCATTCCACATAGAAGACTTGTGAACAAGCTGGGCAGCCTAGGAGTGAGTCACAAGGAGGTAAACTGGGTTAGGAGCTGGCTGGGAGATAGAAGACAGAGGGCGGTGGTAAATGGTGCTCAATCTGAGGAAAGGAGGGTGACCAGTAGGGTGCCACAAGGATCAGTTCTGGGGCCAGTCTTGTTTAATGTTTTCATAAATGACATCGCGGAGGGGCTAGAAGGCAGGGTGTGCCTCTTTGTTGATCACACTAAGATCTGCAACAGAGTGGACACTCTGAAAGGAGTAAAAAAAATAGGAGGAACCTAGGTAAACTGGAGGAATGGTCTAGAGTGTGGCAGCTGAGATTCAGTGTGAAAAAGTACAAAATCATGCATCTGGGGCACAAGAACCTAGGGGAGGATTACATGATGGGGCAGATACTTACAGTCACCAAACAGGAAAGGTATTTAGGGGTAATCATATCTAATGACCTAAAGGCAGCCAAACAATGTGCCAAGGCTGTGGGGAGTGCCAGTGGGATGCTGGGGTGCATAGGGAGAGGTATCACCAGCAGAAGAAAAGAGGTGGTGATGACAATGTACAGATCATTGGTGAGGTCTCATTTGGAGTACTGTGTCCAGTTCTGGAGGCCGCATCTCTATAAGGACATAGACCGGGTGGAGGCAGTTCAAAGAAGAGCAACAAAGATAGTGCAGGGCCTGCGCCAATAGTTAAATGAGGAGAGACTGGAAGACCTTAATATGTATACCCTGGAATAGAGGAGAGACAGGGGAGATGTGTTAGAAACCTATAAATACCTAAAGGGCATAAATAGGGCACTGGAGGGTAGCGTCTTCCAGAAAACTATATGTTCAGGAATGAAGAAGGGGTATGACATGAGCTTGGAAGGGAGTAGACTAAGGGGTTATATGAGGAAGTAATTCTTCACAGAAAGGGTGGTGTATGCTTGGAATAGACTCTAAGTGGAGGTGATGGGGCAAACATAGTGGGGGAATTCAAAAATGCAGGGACAGGCATAGGAGAACCCTAGCGATAGGAACAAGAAGGTAAAGCTGGAGATCAAGTAGAGTCTGTGGCTTTTGTAGTAGGTAGGGAAAATGATCAGACTGGGTGGGCCTAGTGGTCCTCAACTGCCGACAAATTCTATGTTAGGTGTTTTAGAATGTAGCGGTGCTTCCCTCTAGCTTTGCCCCCTTTATTATTCCAGGACATAATAATAGGTGAGGTAGACATCAGGACTAGAAATACTGCTAAATAACAAAGTAGAATCCATAACAACAATTATAGCCTCTAAGGGTATGCAGGTCAATAAATCACAGCCCCCTCGCATCCTGCGAACAAGCCAAAGCCAACAATAAACATATTGCAAATAACAAGAATCCATAAAACCAATAAGTGAACACCCCAACAAAGCAGGTACCAGGATACACTGATCCAAATGACTGAACTCCATACTAAACAGTCCCAGATGGATATGTAGTAGGGTAAAAGCCATCCACCAACCAATCAAAAATCTAAGGTGGCAAGCGAACAAGCAAAAAATAGAGATTAGAGTCTGGGGAAAAAGACTGGGTCCAGAAGGCAGTCCTGCCAAAACAGAGACAAGATGAGGAAGAAAAAAAAGGGAGCAGAGGAAGGATGGCATGGACATTGACTATAACCTCTGAGTGGCTATAATGACAATGAGGGGCATACATAGTAGAAATGACAAAGGGTTCAAGCATGCCATGCAGGTTCACCCCAATGTTGACCAAATCACTCAAGACCTTGCCATCCTGAGTACAGAGTGCTTAACAAAAGAAAACAACATCGAGACAGAGCAAAGCCAAGGGCAAAAAGAGGGGCTAGGGACAATAGACATGAATGGACCTAGGAACAGGAAGCAATTTGGGCTTGTCCCAGAAAACAAGATAACTGACACTTTATAAGAACAGGGCTGTTGTGCAGCTACATGAGAGGCTCATCAGATGCAAAAGGGCAAAATCCTTAAAAATATTAATCTGTTAGGGAGGTCAACAGAGCTGTTATAGATGTGCACTCCGCTTGTGTCCCTCTATGGCCAGAAATCTAATGGCAAATAGAACCATCATTCTAAATTAATAGTATGGAAACTGGTTGTAGTATCAACACTGGAAAATAGAAAACTGTGTGCCAAAAGATAAAAAAGAGAGAAATAAAAGAACACGTTAAAGGATATGTTGTGGCTGGAATCTTAGAGGGAACGTGGACCCAAGTCAAAGGAATGTGATAGCAAGCCACCAAGTATGTATCTTCTTCGGATATATGAGTAGTGGAGAGGCATACAATGATTCACATTCTGTATAACTGAGCTCCCTGGATTCCATAAGTCTGTGGTCCAAAAAAAGACAGGACGTCATGCCAGATAGGTTTTAAATACATAGTAGAAGCCAAAAAGTTTAAAACAAGAATTGGCATGATAGAACACAGAAGTTACCAGACATTCCAAGCTCACCTCTCCCCCACCCCCAGATAACAATGTCAAGAAGGTCAGCAAACAATACCACGTAACAACAAAAACAAACTGGAACATATCAGTCTAAAAGCTACATATGCAAGAAATAGCCATTAATAAAGTCCCAAAACAGTGGCAGGAATTCCACAGAAACAACAGTACTTCTAGGCAGAGTCAGGGGGTTGATTCCCAGGCAAGGCAACTAGCATTAATTACTTACTCTGTCAGAACATTCCTTACTCTATCAGAACATTCCAGGGCAAAAAATGCAACAAGCATTATAACAGCACAGTGAACAGGAATAGCATTATAAAGCCAAAACAATGTTGAAAAAAGAAGGCAATCCATAAGATGGCAGTTTGAGACTGTGACAGTACAGTCATAAATACAGGAGTTATTATATCCAGAGGCAGCAGTTTGAGCATGGTCAGTCATGGTGCCCCAGAAGAAATGTCCATTTTATGAAACTGACCTCTTCTGCTGTGTCCAGTGGAGAACAAATTAGGGGGGAGGAGTGGAAGCGCCTGTTTAGCCTGTTCAGGCATAGTAAATGTCTTTTAGCTGTCTGGCAGTCACTAGCAGTCTGGCAGGGCACATAAGAAGATAACGAAGCTGGGCTACTTGTAGCATGGGAATTGTTCCAAATATTCCTTGCACTTCTACTGGATGGAGGGGCACAGATCCTGGAAGACAGCAATATGATGGCCACCCCACTGAAACTCCTGGATAGATCTGACCTTCTGAAAAACATGCAGCTTTTCCAAATAATTAAGAAACTGTAGGATAATGGGGCAAGGTCTCTCACCCTCAGCTGGCTTCAGTTGCAAAGAGCATTGCACCTGCTTAATAATATAGTTAGGGCAGTGCGGAGAAGTTACAGCCACTTTTTGAAGAAACTGTTGAGAAAAGAAAAGCGTGTCAGGACCCTCAACATTCTCGGGGAGATCCAGGATAACCAAATAGTTGCAGAGGCTGCACTCCTTCTGGTCCTTGAGTCATTTCTCCAACTGTGTCACCTTTCGGCAGAAGGCCCCAGTCTCTGACTCCAGCTTGGCCTATACATTCTCCTTAGAGGTAATCCGGGCTTTGGCATAAATCATGAGAGGGGTGAGCTCCTCTAGAGTGAGGCAGAGGGTTCTTACCTCAGCAGCAGTGTCCATTATAGAATCCTTGAGGTTGCCCAATTCCAATAGGAATCTGTCTGGAGTAAGCAATTCTGATGTTTGGGAGGTTGATGGGCCGGCCAGTGGTGACCTCCATGTGAGGATGTTTGGGCCCTGATTTTCTGTCTGCCAAGATCTGTGGGACAGATATGAGGGAGACGATCTCCAGCTCTGACAGTTGTCCTGAATCCATTCTGCTCGTAGAAAAGAAGCAGCAGAACATTAAAAGATTTCCCTTGTCTGAAACTAAGCATGAAAAGCCACAAGAAATAGCACAAGTTAACTTTTTAAGTCTAGGGCTAGCGAAGACTTCAAATCCCACTGGTACTCTGACACTAGCAACACATGACTCCTCCTGGACCTTGATCCTTAGACATTCTCCATGGTAGACATTCTCCATTATAGGCACTCTCTGTGGTAGAAGATACTGGCTGTTGAAGACTCTTGTAACGTGTGAAGACCAAATATAACATTCTATCACACTTCTTATTTTCTCAACATGTTCTCCTCACTATATTCGAGGCCCTATGCATGCAGATGATGACAATTCTGAAGGAGACAAAGAGTGCTGTGTGCATTTCACTAGTGATATCTGAAGCAGTAGTACTACCCAAAGATTCCTGAGTCCCATGAGTTGTATCCAGATCAAGCTCTGTCACTGTTTATGTCCTGACTACACCGCCACTAGCTCATGCAGGTGCTATATTGAAGCAGGCAGCCTTTAGAGAGACAATTGAGGAAAAGCACAGTGGGAAAACATTCTGCAGTTCATCCAATCCCTGCATGACATCTTACTATACCCTCACAATCTGAAGGTGGGCAACTTTGTGATGGAAAGTGGCAGCAACAAGCTAAAGGTAATAGATCATGGGTATTTTACTTATGCACTTTGTTTTGCATATGCACCAAATCTTGAAGTGAATCATGTACTTGACAAACATGCACAGTTAAAAGAAACACATGATATTCAGATTTCCCATATGTTAATGACTCACTTTGGTACAGGGCTTTGGTCTAGTACTCTGTCATCTATACTAAAATCATATATTGAATCCCTTCTGACTTCCCATTTAATAGCATATGCATATGCCTTCTTGCAGACTGCACTGACTCAGTTAGAAAACCAAAGATGTTATTGGTGGGACCAGTCATTGCCGGCAATTATGTATTCTAGAAGCTGGATGAGAATCTAGAAACATTTATATAGATATATTAAATGGGATAGGTATAGATTTATGCAGTTTCAAATAAATCATAATTTATTTTATACTCTGGTTAAGTTACACCGGATAGGTGCCCTGACTTCTGAGCTCTGTACCAGACGTACAAAACTCCCAGGAGACCTGCTACACATGTTGTGGACATGGGAGAGAGTTTCTCCATTCTGGAACAACATCAAATCCCGCTTGGACCCACTGTTGTCTCTGTCAAGTTTAGTCTGCAGATCTGTATCCTAGGAGATTATGCCACCCTTCAGGGCCGATCTCAGCAATCATATATGGCATTAATCTCAGCATGTGCCAAAAAAATAATACTCTGGCACTGGAAAGATGCAATTACCCCCTCTTATACTGAATGGTATCGAGAAATAATGTTTGCTATACAAGCAGAGCGGGTTGTAGCGGGAGTGTCTAACAATATGGAAAAATTCAAACAAATCTGGGACCCCTTACTAAGTTTGTTGTTGATCCGGAATGAACCGGGCAAACCTAACATTGGAGCTCCTTAGTATCCCGTGACAGTTTAAGAGTTCTTGAGGTGAATTATATGTGATATAAGAAAAACAGTATTACCTATTGGTAGTCGGGGTGGGCTGGGGGTGTGGGATACAGGCATCCGTCTATCTTGTCGCATATTATACAACTAGCAATAATTCCAAGAGGTAAATTTTTTCTTCCCTCTTTCTTTATGCAAATGCTTGTAATGTATGCAGACTATAATGTATGTTGGATGCCTGTAAACATTGTGGTGGAAAAAAAAAGGAAAACCTAATAAAATATATTCAATAAAAAAAAAAGAAACACATGATATTGTATGAGAAAGCACTAGATATTTCCATAGTTCCACCAAATGCATTGAACATCACCTTAATTACCAGTAGAATCACAATGTTCCTTAGCATTGCTTAATTAAAAATAATGCCACATTGTAAAACTCCACCTTTTGTATGGTGGAGACACTCATAGAACAGGAACCTGTGTCCCAGGCTATAAAATTCAAGGTTGTGGCCTGTGGGGAATATCTAAGAACAGCACACAAAGTTATGCTTTAGGAAATGTTTACTATCTTTCATTTAGCTGTCTTTCTCAGTGTTTCACTGGTTATAGCTTACTCAATCAATCAACATTTTTATTGTATGGTTACAAACCTTCACAATCAAAATATCAAATATGATACATACATAAATACATATATATTATAAAAAGGAGGAATATAATTTCCCCTACCCGTACAACTTAATACAAAGCTCATTTATACATACTTCCACATGCAAACTTCAGACAATACAGTACAATTCAGTACAACCAAAGTGACAGCAGTTCGAAACTCTCATAAGGTGCATACCATAATCAATATAATTGCCCTTCTATATAATTTTAATTAGACTCCTAATTTTTTTTTAAATAGAAAAATAGTTTGATAACCTGTCTACTGTCCAACTATCTTCCATGTGAAGCAAAACATCAGTAAGTTCTGATTTATCAATGCTATATTAATTATTTAAATAAGGGCCCAATCAGAACATTAGTTGCTTTTCATACCATCTACAGAACCATGAAACATGCTAGAGATCCTCCTTGTCCCCACTACCACAATCACATTCCTTCAAAGATGTACCTGTTTTTTTATACCTATAGTCCAAAACTTTACTGGAAAACTACTCAAACTTGTAAATTATAAAATTGGTACGTACTTGGGGGTTGACTAAAATGTCCAGATACTTCTTGTATCCATGTTTGTAATTATGTGCAGCAAACCATTTCGAGTGCCAGGTTTCCTTAATTTCCTTTAAATCACTTGTATTCCAAAAATTACCAATTTTTTATTTATATATTTTTTATATTTGGTACTTATTTGAACACCCTGTTCCACTGAATTTTTTAAGTGTACTAATTTATACTTCCACAAAGTAAAGTAAACAGTGTTCAACCTAAAAACAGAATGATATCCCATTTCATGCCAACCTTCTTTTTCTGACAAACATTTCTTGGCAACTGTTTTTTAATTGAAATTAGTGATCCTAATCCAATAGTTAAACTTTCTTGATTCAATAGCTGCATTAATATTAATTATACCCAGTTCTGATTGAATATAAGAAGGACAGGAATGTCCAAGCCTAAGAGTGTATCTTAATTTATATAAAGGAATCATCTATTTATTATATTAGATTCCCATATTTCACAGCCATATAACAATTGGGCTTCCACCTCAGTGTTCATCACTCTTAACAAAGGCCTTATAGACATACCCCCATATTTACAGTTAAACCTATATAACCCAGTCAAGGTTTTCCTCATCTTTTCTTTTACCATTTCCGCATTGGAGGACCACTTGCAGTTTTGCTGAATCACTATTCCTAAATACACATAGCTGGGCACTACTTCAACCTTATCTGATCCAATAAATCAAGTACCACCACTATTTTCTTTCCCCAGAATCATAACCTTAGTTTTACTCTTGTTAATTTTTAATTTTCATTTTTCTGATTCCTTACATAAAAGTTCAATTTTTTTTTGTAAACTAAATTTAGTTAAGGACAGGTTAAGAATGTCTTCAGCACAGGCCAAAAGGGTGCAAGGAAAAGTCCTAATTTATGGAGAATCATCATCTATTGCCACACTCTGCTTCAACATATCCAGATATAATGTAAATAGCAAAGGGGCAAGAATGCAGCCCTGTATCCCACCATGATTGCATTCAAAAACATTAGATAATTGACCCCTAGGTCCAAGTCTGATTTTAACCCAAGTGTTAGCATATAACCGAGCAATTATTCTAACTATGTTTGGATCTATACCTCTATCCAATAAAGTCTGCCATAACAAACTTCTTGAGACACTATCAAAGGCAGTGCTGTAGTCTATAAAACATAGATACATCCTTTGACCCCTGAGATTCACATATTTTTCTGTTAAATAATTCAGGACAAAAATATTGTCCAAGGTGGACAGACCGTGTCTAAACCCAATCTGGTAAGGGGAAATACCCCCTGTTTTTTAACCTCCTGTTGAAGCCGGGTCAATATTATTTTTGAAAAGATTTTAATATTCACATCTAAGAGACTTATTGGTCTGTACATCTTTGGATCATTTAATGGTCCTTATTTATGAAGTGGAATGATATTAGCTTGTTGCCATGATTTAGGATAACTATTTGAAATTATACATTTATTATAAAACACTGTCAAGTATCTGCACCATAATGGAGTTTCTGTTAAAAGACTTTAGCTGGTACTCCATCCAGGTCAGTTGCCTTCTGCTTTTTCAATGTATATAGGGCTAAATAAGTTTCTTCTAATGTAATAGGCTGTAGTTTATTAAAAGTCTGTCCTGTCGCTTAGAAAACCTCTACCTCAGGGTCAAAATAAATCCCCTTAAAGTAGGCTACCTAAATCTTCTCAGAGATAAAGGTGTCAATGTTAGCCTTATACTTGTTAAAACCTTTTGCCACAAGGGACCAAAATGCTCTATTATCCTTTCTTTGTATTGCCTCAAGCATTTTCTCCCATTTGGCTTCATAAAAACATTGCTTCTTGTTTATAATAAGTTTCTTATAAGCCTTCTTTTTCCCATTCAATGACTTGAGGTTAACCTGTTTTCTACCTTTGTTATATAATCTACAAAGCTTCCTAACATCAGCTTTGGCCTTTCTACAATCATTATCAAACCAAGTGTTCAATAACTAAGTTGCTGCCTACTTGTATTGGTACTTCCAAAGCTGATTTAATTTCAACCAAAAGAGCACTTAGCTCATTGGAAATATAACCAATATCATATTTACTGATATCCTCATAGGGGTAAGCTAGTACTGACCTATGGATAATTGGTCATATATCACTAAATGAGTTCTGCCTCCATAAAACCTTTTGTACAGCTCTAATTTCCATAAATGGAAATGGCTCGTCAACCAGCCTATTTATCCGTCCTAATTGGCCTTCCATAACAAAGGGGTAGTGGTCACCTTCAGCTCTAATTAACACCTCACATTTTGTCCAGCAGCACATTTGACCAGTCCAAAAGGCAAAGTCGATCACCGAAGCACCCCGCAGGGAAACATATGTAAAACTCCCCTCTTCATCTCCCTCTAATCTTCCATTTAGGGGGTACATATTATTTTCTTCAATTATTTCCAATACAGATTTTCCACTTTGATTAACCACGTTACTTCTGGACTGCCTACAAGGCAACTCGTCTATTTGGCTGCAAATAAAGAATGAATGATCTGCAGGACCATCATATAAGCCAATTCAGGCATTTAAATCACCCATGAAAAGTACCTCTGCTTGTGGAAATATTTGCTGTACTTCTTTTAATTGGTCAGATATTTCCTGCCATATACCCTCCGAGAAATAAGCAGAGTTCTCCTGGGGTACATAACAGTTCATCACTATTATTTCCATTAATCCACATTTAAGTGAAACAAGCACATAGTTTTCTGCACATTTCCAAATTAGAACCTTGCCAAAAACACCAATTTTAACCAAAGTAATAATCCCACCAGAGACTCTCCCCGGCTTCTTACATTTGTGGCCCGGGACTTGAAAGGCTTCATATCCATTTAAATCAATAGCAACCTCCTTAGGGTGCCATGTCTTCTGGAGACAAATTATCTCATGTTCCATCAAGAACTGAATACACTCTTCATCTGCCCATAAGGGCTGCCAACCAGCTATATTCCAAGTGATAAATGTAGTTCTACTGTAGGGACTATCTGTCCACAGGGCACGGTTGACCACCAAGGAAGGTAGTCACTTGCTATACCCGGTTAACAACATAAATCTATTTGCTAAAGGCAGGGCAAAACTACCTTCAAATGTCCCAGATCAATAATATCCCTCATCAATAGCAACAAGGTCTACCATATATAGACCCAAATGGTCTAATGTCCCTGCTTGGAGCAAGATTAAGTATGATAGCCTCTCATTGGAGACATAGATGTCTATCTGACTCCCCTCATGCCTGCATTTTGCCTGGATACTACTGAGATTTTCTACTGGGATCATCAAAAAATTTGTCAGCAGGTCCCCAATTGCTACAGTCAATTCAGAATCTGTTTCTTGTGTCATGTGATTCATCCCAAACAGCGTTATAATTCTACTTCTTTCATTCTTTGAATTAGATTTACCTTTATTAAATTTCTCTTTGTTGGGGAAAAACAAAAAACAACTCATTATCAATCAGCAAATCTCTATTAACCCAAACAAAATTAGCAGTTCTAGGGGAGTCAAAATAAACATCAATAATGGTTGCCTTCTTAATTGGTACCCTCTTAATTTCCACGATATCAGCTTCTGTGAGTTCTATATCCAGCTCCTTATTCAAGAATTCCAAGACATGAAAATCTAACATAGCATCCTCAAAGGTACCCCAATTAAGTGGACCATATATCTAATTATGGGTTTATCCCAAACAAGGCAAGCTGAAACTGATTTTTTTATATCCTTCTGCATATTTGTCTTACTGTTATCTTTCATGACCTGTTCTCCATTTTCATCATTACTCCTAGCAAATTCCATACCAGTACGTTCACTTGCCTTTATATTGCACCTTAACCCTTTCACTTCTTGTTCCAACATTGCCAATTCCTTTCTAATTTAGATGGTACATGTAGCATCTGGGCCACATGGTTTTGTATAGTTTCTGCCTCTTCTCCTTGCTTTTCATTTTTTTGCACATTTCCTTTATTTTTATTTCTAATTTTTTTCCTTTTCCTTGGAATTTTATCCCCAAAAATCCCCTTCATAGGAGACTCTGGAAAATCAATTGTACTGAAGTCAGGTCTCAATTGGACTGTTTCCATAATATCAGAACACTGTTCTATGTTGGTAACCACTTCCAAATTCTCTGATTTTACTACTTTTTCTAACTTATCTTGCAGATAATCGACTTTATACAAAATCCGACTGAGTCTACTTTCATTGCTAGTCACTTGTACTTTTACTTCCTCTAATAAATCCTTATTAATCATCAATTGCTGCCTTAAAATCACAAAGTAATTTTTAGGGTTCCTTAACAGAGCAACTAACCCATCACTCAACCTGGTGGTAATGCAATTCTCAGTTTCCTGTGTACAATCATTACTTCCATAAAATTGTTTTATACAATTTTCAGCCCTACCTTTACAATAACATCTAGAGTTGTTAAAATTATTTTCCATACCTCTAAGACCATCTATTGTATGTTGTAAATCCTCTAACACCTCCTTAAATTCATTATTCCTATGCACTAGACTCACAGATTCTGAATCTGGTTCTAATCCCACCATGTCTGGTTCCTCCAAGGTTTTACTAACCACTGGGGCATCCTCAAACTTCCTCCATAGACTGGGGGATCTATCCAGACTATCAGAATTATGTGAGAGGCTTTTGGCTGTATGAGTTTTACATTGATAAGAATGATAAACATGCCCAATTCCCAAAGTTCCAGCAATACCACTACAGCCATTTGCCTCCCACATCTCTGCCCCCAACTCTCCTGTATAATCTAGGACAATCAAGGCATCAGCTACCTCAGCTAAATGTCTCACAATTTGTGCACCTCTTAAAGTTTCAGATGAAGTTATATTACCACTCAGGGTGGAGATGTTAAAATTCTCATTCTTTTTTTTTAAGGTGTTCAGTAATCTTAGTTTGTCTCCCTACTATTTTAACATTCTTTACTGGTAATTCTTGTAAAGGAGAAGTTTGAATATTATTCATTCTCTGTTTTCTAGTAAATGCCATTTCACTTAGATCTTAGACACAGGTAGAAAAAATTTAAACACCCTCAGTATATAAAACACACAAAAAAGCACATTTACCACACTATACGAGATATACAGGAAAAAGCAGAACTATGGAACAAAAGCAGATAAATTCCTAGTTTCTAACCAATCAAATAATACTGAACATACAGTCTCTTTTGCGTCTCTTATAGATCTTTTGTATTGGCTCAAATATAGCCAGTTCAAATGATCGTCCGAAATAATTGCCCAACAAAAGATTCTGTCTGGAAGAAGCTGTATAGTTGAAAAGTTGCTGGAATGGCTGCTTCTCCTCTTTCTCAAGGAAGTTCTTAGGTAACAGCAGAATCCTGAAAAAGTCTTAAGCTCTTTCTGAGAAACCAAAAACCACTGAGCAAATAACAAAAGTCCACGTGCAGCTTTCCAAGCTTTCCAAAATGACTCTTCTAATTCAGGGCTATTCACTGGCAATATTATTGTGGACCGTCCACTTGTCCACTGAACTCCAAACAGCAAAAGGCTTCAAAAAAGATAAAAAAACAATTAAAATCTGTATCACAAAAATCTCAAATCTACAACATTCCCTCAGAACTAACTAATAGCATCACTACAGTGCAAGTCGCATTAAACTGTTCCATCAACTCACTGGTGTAGCAATTTTTTTTTTGTGATTCTACTGCAGTGGCAGCTTGAATTGTTGAAGCTTTTAATTCTTTTCCAACCATTCTTCATTGCCTATTCAACTCACTTGTACCTGTTTAGTGATATGGCAGTAGCTGTTTTGCAGTGTTTATGCAATGCATTTTCATGGCATTGTTTATAAATATCACAGCATTCCTTAAGAGCATTGTTTATAAATATCACAGCATTCCTTAAGAGTTGTTCAGTCTGCCTTCTGAAATGAAACTCATAAGCACGCAGCTGAAAATAAAGCTTATCCTCCTAACAGCTAGTTGCAAACCAATACTAAACTTTTAATAATTCATCAAATTAAACACTGCACAGATTAGGAAACTCATTGACCAATGCTACGTCAGTGAGTTGAGGAAACAGTTTAATGTGACTTGTACTGTACCTCCAGTACCCTCATAAATCACCTGTAGTCACTTGTAAACATCTTAAAAAAAAAGACACTTATGTCATATTCACTCCACCAAATCCGAAATCCAAACAGTCGGAAAAAATAACAGGGAAAAGGAGAGTTGTATGTTGAAAATGGCAGATGTGTGGACCGCAGTAAAACTACAAAAGAGGATTCAGCAACACACAGGCTGCATACAACGCTCACTCCCACTCCCTCCTCAGTGCAGAGTGATCTGTCTTCAATCAGCAGCGCATGCATATTTATACAAGAGCATCACAAAGGACAAAAATAAAAAGGCACAAATGAAATTTAAACAAATAAGAAACAAAAAATAAAAGTAATAAAACAAACCCACAGAGGATAAAACTTCCCCACCTAACTTCAAAATAACAGAGCTCAGATGAGAAAAGAATAAAAAAAAAGTACAAAATTTACTTATAAACGGTGGAACTTAATACTTTGTACTTTCCTTGTAAGGACAGCTTAAATTTTCACAAATTACTTCCTCTTCCTTCATCCAAAGCGACCATGCTCAGTCAAGGTTCAAAGGGTTCAAAAGAAAAAGTTCTCTGAGGCAAATACTCTGACACAGCTGGCAATCATCACAGTCAGCTGTTATAACCTTGGACACCTCTGCTCGCCTAATGCGCTCTGCAGTGCTTTCTTCACCGCCTCTTCCCCAGGCAAGCTACTCTGTCCTCAGCACTCCAGCCTGTGGGGAGACAAATGACAGCAGCAGAGGACCACAAGAAAATGAGCCACACAAGACCACATCCTGAAACTCTCTACCCCCCAAATATGGCACTCTTCCTCCTCCTCCTACTCCCTTGCCTCTGCCTTACACAACCATCTCTCCTTTAGCTGCTCCTGATTTAATCCTCCTCAAGCCACTTCCCAGAGTCTGTTTCCCCCAGTCTGATACCCTGCCTCCCACCCATAATAGCCCCCTAGCCTATACCCTGCCTTCTCCCACCTCCCCCTCTATCTTCTCTTATGTAGCTTACTTTCCTGTGATCTGCTCCCTTGCAGGATTCTCAGTGTCCTGGAGGGGCTAGCTCTAGCATGCCTTTTCCTTCCTTCCTTCCCCCCATCTACCTATCTTCCATACCTACTATTTCCCTGTTGAATCAGTACGGGCACTTTTAAACATTTGGCGTTCTGGCATGCACATTAGCTGGACTGCTAGCTGCTGCCTAGGTGTATATTGTGCCATTGAAATTGTGTTGGTAGTTTCACTTTCATCTTCAACTGTGTGCCACTTGTGAACAGCAGGGTCATTCTGCCCTGTACTGCTCAAGTTCTCCTGATTTGGATGCAGCAGCAGATCTAGCTGCATTGACGGAATTCTGGAGGTCCCGTTCATCTTAACTGGAGAACGAGTTGGTGCAGGCAGAGTTGCAAGATCAGCTGAGCAGTGATGATTGCTGTAGAGGGGGAATTGTCTTTTGGTCTTCATTGTGAGAGGAATTTTCACCAAAACATGAGTAATGGGCAGCAGGGTCCAGATTGTGCAAATCTGTGACTCAGTTATCTGCTGTCTGGCTTCCACTACCAACCCATTAATTTAGCAGGGGATCGGGAAGGTGGTAGCTAAATTGCAAGGGTTTGTGGGCAGTGTTGAGACTGCCATATTTTGCTATTATTCCTGCTGGTGGTGGACTGTGTTGATGTGGTGAAAGCATGTTTTATTAACTGCAGATTTTCTCCCTGAAACCTATCTGATCAGCTGTGCTAAACAGACTAAGTGAGAGTTAACCATTTTTCTTCACAGTTGGGTTAACTGACTCTTTTCTCTGGTTGTCAGGAAGTGGCATGAACTTTGGTTTTGTTACCTCTCAATTGGAGGTGAGAAGGGAAGTCATTTGGTCATTTAATTTTAGAGACTATTTTGGACATAGTGGGCCCAATTCTAGAAGAGCAGATACGCCAGACGCAAATAACGTAATTGAATAAAGTACGCCGAAGCAGTTGCAACATACGCCGTATTCCAGAACATGCAAGACAGACACCATATGCAAATGCACAAGTTGCAACATGCAAGGTATGCAATATAGAAGGTGTAACATGCAACAGCGGCATAAGATACACCAGTGAAAATGCAAGAGAGATGGCAGAAGCTGCACCACAGAGGCAGAAATGAAAGAGAAACTTTAGCCATGTGGAGGTACAGACTCTGGTGGAGGAGACAGACAAACACCATGCACTCCTCATGAGCTGAGAAGGGGAAACAAAGAAGAGGGAAAAAAGAGGAAGGCATGGGACAGGGTCACACCCAAGGTGAACACCATAACAGCACAACGGAGAACAGTGCGGCGACATACAGAAAACATATAACAACCTGCAGCGTCTAGTAAAGTGCAAGCTGGCCCAGAACAGATGCAGTGCACAGGGCACAGTGGGTGGATCCACCCAGCAGCAGCCACTCAGCAGCCTGGAGAGGAGGATAGCAGCACACCTGAGCCAGAAGAACATCGGCGGTGTCTCAGAGCTGGACATCTTCAGACAGCAAACCGGCACAGGTAGGGACAACGAACAGCAATGCATGTGACAGTCTTGACATGGCAACAGCACTGCAACCAACGGCAAAGATGGTGTGGGTGGGGCAACACCGTGTAGGATGAAGCAGGGGGGAGCTGTTACATGCACTGTGTACTGGTGGGGGGGCTGTGCAGAGGTATGAGCTGTGCTGAACAGGGGAGCTGTGACATGCACTGTGTACTGTGGGGCTGTGAAGAGGTATGAGCTGTGTTGAACAGGAGGGAGCTGTGATATGCACTGTGTACTGGTGGGGGGCTGTGCAGAGCTAGGAGCTGTGCTGAATGGGGGGGAGCTGTGACATGCACTGTGTACTGTGGGGGCTGTGATCAGGCATGTGCCATGCTGAACATGGGGGGCCATGGGGTACTGCCACAGTGCTTGCCAAGGGAGGGCAAGGGCGGATGGGCATGTGCACGGATGGCAGAGCCAACACAACCACCTATGGGGGGGCTGGCCCCTGCAGCACAGTGGCCCCCCATGACAGCAGCTATTCATAGTGTCAGTGTGCAGCTGGGAGTTGAACAGGGCAGCAGTATGACAGCTGGAATGATGTTCAAAGGTGGACAGCACATGATGGTCAGCAACAGTGGAGGGACCACACCAACTGCGAAGGATGCAGGCACATAGGTGGCAAACACCTAGTAGGACTGTACACAACTGAGGCAAGTGCCATGCAATACCGCAATGTCGTAGCACACCCATGAGGGCAACATGAAGCAGGCAGTAGAGTGCACATAACCCTGTATAGACATACTGACATGTTGTCCATCCAACAGGTGCCATGGCCGCTGGTGACAGTGATCAGTGTGGAGCTGGAAGGTGGGAGCAGCAGCAGCATGGCCAGGATGATGCCGGCATGGACCTGGACTCTGGCACAGTGTTGGGATATAGCAGCAGCACACCATCAAGTGGTGGCAGCCCAGACACCAGCACACCTGTGGCCCACACCCCAGAACCCATAGCAGAACCTGACAGGAATGCAGATATTGACAGCCCCATGGGTGAGGAGGGGATGGCCAGCAGTGTGGAGGATGCAGCAGGCCAGCTAAATGAGCAGCAGAGGAACAATGAGGACACCGTCAGGGACACCACACTGGCAGAGGTGGTGCAGATGACCGGGGACATCCTGGAGGTGACCGGGCATGTGCAACCGGCAACACAGGAGCCAGTAATAGGGTTGATGACCCCCCTGAGCACCTATGAACTGGAGGAGCAACTGGATGAGGCCGTCCAGGAGCTGCAGGACCAGCTGTCCCCACTGGCCTACATAAGGGACTACTGCCAGTCAGTGCTGGCAGGGCAGGGGGATGTGAGGCAGGAGCTGGGTAACATCCGGCAGGCCATCCAGGAGCACCACAACAGTGTTGAGATGTGTCTGTCCGGCATCACCAGCAGTCTGCAGGGATGTGCCAGGGAGACAATAGTATGCATAGGCAGCACTGGGGATGCCATACAGGGCATACGGCACAGTGCCGAATGCCAGGTGGTGTTTATGGACCACCTCAACACAGGCATGGAACACATGCTGGCACAGCAACAGTGCCATGACACAACCATGGCCACGGCCATGCAGGCCATAGCATGTGCACTGCAGCCTTTGCAACACCTGCAGTACATGGCCCAGCACATGGCACCACCAGCCACTGAACAGGCAAGCACAAAGACACGGCCTCCAGAACCAGTGCAACCCCCTCCCCCACCCACGAGCCAGGTGGTGGTGGCGCCACCCCATGCAGTCATGCAGCCCGAGCCACAGGCCAGCCATGCAAGGCCCACACAGACCCGGGCCCAGGCCAACACCATGGTGCACCCACCATGACCCACGATGCCATGCCAGTACCACAGGCACAGGACAGGACCACACACACACAGCCATGCCCACAGTGACAGGGACAGGTACAGTGCCCACACAGGGAGGCATGCACACTGTAGCTGTTGCACCACAGGCAACACAGGTTCCAAAAAGGTCCACACTGGATGGGAGAACACACTGTGTATCATTGGCACAGCTGCCACCACATGTGGCAACGAGGCATGTTGGCCTGAGGGGGCAGAGGCACAGCAGAGCCACTGTGGTGGCACACATGGGCCCATGGGGCACAATGCCAGGGGAGGTCCAGCAGGGCACTGCACATCCCACCTGCACAGCAGGGTCCTCTGCAGCTCAGCACCCATCAACAGAGGCATCTGTGCGAACACGGCGTGGCCGTGGTAGATGACCATAGTATGCCCAGCAGTGTGGTGCAGATGGTGGATGGTCAAGTGGAGTTGCAATGATGGGGTGGGGGCAATAGCATGGCAGGGAGGTACCTGTATCTGGGGGGGGCACTGTGCAGTACACAAGGGTGTGGGTGTGTGTATGTGTGACTGCGTGCATGGGTGAGTGTGGGAGCATGCGTGATGGGAATCACAGGAGAGCACTGTGTCAAGTGCAGCTGAAACTCACTGTGCACACTGTAAATAAACCACTGCAACTGATCACTGTGTTGTCATGTGTCGTTCTTCAGGTACCCTGTGAAGGTCACCAGTGGTGGTCACAGCACTGGATGGGCAAGCACTGGTAGGTAGGTGGTAGCTATTGCGGGTCATGGATCAAGACATCGATGGGACAACACATCCCAGCAGTGGAGCGGTGGTGTCAGACAGCAGGCTTAGGGTACAGGTCAGCAGAGGCCAGATGTTGTCCATGGGGACTGGTGCATGGGGTACAGCTGGACACCAGGATGACACATGCCATGGCATGTGTAGGCCACGGGAGGGGTACTACAATGACCAGTGGTGGCAGGGGTGCCGCAGGCAGAGGCCTGCACAGACAGGTAGCCCAGGCAGGCCACATGCCATGTGGACTGGTGCCAGCACATGCATCATGCACCACCAGCCATAGCTGCAGCCTGTGGTGGGTAAGGGTGGCCACCGGCAGAAGCATAGCACAGTGCAATGTCTGCAGCCTGCGTGGCCACCAGATGGGGAACCACTGCACACATGTCTGCACAAGGGAACAGCAGCAGCCGCTGTGCATGCCTGACATGGGTCACAAGGCACCCATACTAGTGGCAGTGGACAACAGTGAAGGCTGCATGGGCCCCCAGACTGCCATAAGCTGGCGTTGGTACTACGGATGTCCTGGACACACACACCCCAGGCACGCACATACACATGCACACACTCACACGCACACACACTGCACATGCAACAGGTGGTACAGTACTGGGCAGATGCCCTGGGGAACATGTGACCAGCACCAGGGCATGCATGTCTGATGGCATGCAGGGGATGGTGGAACATGACAGTGGGGCTGGTGACATGGGATACAACACACCAGCCATGGCCACCAGGCCATGTGTACCGTGATACTACAGCAGGCCAGCAGCAATGACTGGCACAACCCCAGGGCATGACTGTGGCCTGGGTCCCAAGGCCCATGTGCCATCGGTGCCACCCCCAGGGCCAGGGGTGCACCAGGCTGATGTGTTGCCGGGTGGGGCCACAGCCAGCACAGCGGTTGGTGGTGCTGGGCGGGGGGGTCTGGGATCACAGCATGCTGCTGTGCACAGGTGACACAGGTGTCATGCACCACATGTGCATGGCCCCTGTGAGGTGTCAGCGCTGGGCACTGTGCATGCCACACAGCTGTGCCATTTGTCTGCAGCAACACACATCAGATGACACCAGTGGTGGTGTGTGTTGCACCGCTGATGTCCACATGGAGCGCGCACACACACACACACACACACACACACACACACACACAAGTGCCAGAACAGTGACATCACACAAGGCTGTGGTGATCGTTGTCGAACAGCATGGTACAGTGGGGTAATAACTGTCACACATACAGCACTGCATAGCATGACAGGCTGCAACCTCGCTACCACTGGGTTGTCAAGGCATGCAGCCCATCCTTGCCAACGACAGGTGCGGTACACCCATGGGCGTCACAGGCACACTGGCAGTGGGCCATGCTGCCAGTAGTCCCATGGCACAGTTCCACATCCCCCCCACACCGCTGCAGAGGATGCAGCCCTGCTGCTGGCATGACAGGGTAGCCATGTGCATTGACTGTGCCAGCAGCACACTACAGACGTTCGCAGTGCCATGCAGTCCCACCCCTGTGGGTGGACTGATGTCGAATGGCAGCATGCTGCCACTGGCCACCACTGGGCACAAACACACCCAGTCATGCCTTCACACATGCCACACATGCGTGACACCTACTATGCATATGACAATTTTGCAGTATACCACATCAGCACAACGCAGTTGCGGGATTCGGCATTGCAGGCCGCAACCGCACAGTGCAGATAGCCAGTGCAATGCAGGCTGCAACTGCGCACATGCGAGCTAGGATACACGTGTGGTGTGTATGTGTGCCACATGTGGCTATGAGCCACGTGGTGTAGCTAGGCCGCAACACCGAGTGGAAGGTGAGGAGCTGGTTTGCTAAGTCCATTGCAGGAGGACAGCAGTGCCACAGCACAAGCAGAGCAGGACAGAATCAGACTGCAGACTAGTGAGTACTGGGCCACAGCAGGCTATACCTCCCCCCCCCACACTACAGCTCAGGCCACTCATGGGGTAATCATCCTATAAGAGGCCCAGGGTCGGGGTGCAGCCAGGCATGTAGATATGTACACCAGGTCGGTATTTGATGCCCCTGTTGGTGTGTACAGTACAACATTGTACATCATGACCATACCTCTCAACCTTTTGTCACCTAAATGTGGAACACTGCCTATCACAATGTGGAACAAATGAACAATATGTGGAATACATAATCAAATCTATGCCTAGGAAGCTCAGAACACTGTTAAAATGTGTGCAGTTATGTTCACAAGGTCTGTTATTAAGTGATTACTCTATATATGTCATCGTTTACAATAGAAGTGTGCTTTACAATGTTAATACTGAATGTGGAACAAGTCTTCACAATGTGGATCAGGGTGCTTTTGTGAAGTAAGCTGTGGAACGTTCCTTGTAATGTGGTACGGTTGAGAGGTATGCACATGACACTGGTTGCTGCCTCCCCCCAATGCATGGCTGACTACAGATGCACTACATTGTACCCCAGACTCCCACACAGCAGTCCGGAGGCTATACAGCTGAATTGTCCATGGGGTGCAATGACAGTAACAGTGACCTATCATCATGGTTATGGCCCCTAGGCCTAACAGTACAGGGGGGTCCTGTTGGCTTTGGTGGGATACATGGACATAGGGAGCACTCCAGCACCATTGTGCTGCCCCTCTCCAATACTATTGTACACCATGGAGTACTTGGGGTATTCCTGCCCACACCCATGCCCAGGGTGGTACATGGCTTGTTGTGACATGGGCACCACCAAAACAGTACATATCCCCACGCAATGCCTCATACATGTACACCCCAAATAGTCAGGGTCAGGGCCTTGAATTGTAGTCAATGCTGCTGCATATGTGTTGCATGTCTGTATGGTGGGTTACCGTAGATGCATTGGTAGTCTGCAACACATGCTGGACTGTGAGCCATTACTGTTCCTGATGGTTGGACAGGACATGTATCACTGTACATGCCTGTGTGCAGAAAATGGCTGCCCATGTCTTGCCACTCCTGCACCACTCAGGACAGGTGTTGCCATATGTTCCATCGGACAGTATAGGAGGGGGATGAACACAGCCCATTGCCAGCAGCTGACACACAGATGCAGGGCTGCCTATATGTCTGACTGTGTACCACTGTTTCTGTACCACATCCTTCCCGGTATGCCTATCAGGTCTACAATGGTGGCCTGTCTGCAATGCCACCTGCTGACATTGCAGGAATAGTCCCATCACCACACCCCAGTGCTGGGTCTGTCATGGCAGGGTCACCTGGAGACAGTCCTGGGACATGTACAGGGACATACCTGTGGGTTGGTGACAGATGGGGGGGGGGGTATGCAGCAACCACAGGCAGCAGGCCACAGTGGCACATACAGTGGTGTACTAAGCCATGTCCATTCCCACTCTAGCACCACAGCAGACACGCCCAGGACATAGGTGAGTAGTAGCCATTGCACTGCATGCACTGTTCCATTGTGTGTACTACACTGTGTACCTGACAATGTTGTTCACTGTCCCCTGTATAGGATACATCACCACTGCACAGGACCAGGTAGGGGCACACTGCCACACCACTGCATCTGTGGTGGTCACTATCTGTACCACTGGCTAATGTTGCCCTCCTCTTTCTCCATCCTGGTATGCCACCAAATCCATTAGTGCCACCCACTCCTGTCACCGCAGTGCACGATCCAGGTAGGTATCTGTCATTCATCATTGTGTTAGCCATGGTGGGCCATGGGACTGCACCATGGGCACATGCCAGGTCGGGCCACATCCTGCTCCATGTGGATGTGGTGGTGCAGACATGTGGCAGGGCTGCCTGCAGTGCTCCATGCCCATGCCCACACTGTGCAGGGTCAGGCTGTGTCATGCCTATGCAGGGGGCAGGTGGCCTGTTGGTGCACTGTGGGCACAGTGTGCAGCGCTGCGTGCCTGTCCACCTGCATGGCACTGCACAGCCTGTCCAAGCTTCCTGCTGTGCATGTCATTGGTGCATGGTGCACCACCAGTGGTGGGGGCCCGCGGTTGTGTCCCTGTGAACCTGGCCCCATCCCATGCATCATGGCCGCAGGCCAGTGTTACACATGGTGGGTGGGGGATGTCAACACATTTGCGGCGGCATTATGTAGTGACCCCTGTGCCATTCCTTCCCCCCATGCAGGTCTCGCATCAGCAACCAGGCATGTCCTCTGGTTCCTCACTCAGCCTCAGCAGGCCGGCACCAAACCTCACCCACATGGAGAATGCCATGCTCGTCAACTGTGTGCAGCAGTGGGGCAGGACGCTACTGCCACCTGGGTACAGGAGGTGCACTGCTGCAGAGCATGAGCGTGCGTGGCATGCCATCTGTGCACGCATGACTGAGTGCAGTGGCACACCTAGGACAGTCCACCAGCTGACGCACTGCTGGCAGGACCTCACACAGAGGGAGCCCAGGATCCTGTAGCACATGATAAGCATGGGGCAGTGCAGGGATGCAGACATGCAGTCTGGACAGGACAAGGGTACAGGAATGTATCTCTATGGCTGTTCATCTGTTGGGGCAGTGCTGGCACATTGGCCATGGCGTGTTGAGCCGCACACAACTCACCTGTCCCTACAACCCCACAGGTTCGACTGGCATATACCAAGGAGTGCAGCAGGGCCACATCTGCAGCCTCAGGCAGGAGATGCTTCAGTGGAGGTCTGGTAAGTGCATGCAGTGGTCCCCTTGTGCCGTGGCCATGGCGGATGACGGCATGGTGGTTCATGCTGCACCCTTATATTTCCTATGTGTGTGTGCCACTTGACCAGGCCCAGCACTGATCACATCCCTTGCATTCCTACAGGTATACATAGCTGACTATCGCAACAGCAGAGGGCCCTGCTGAGGGCAATGGCAGAGGTTAAGGCCTTCAATGCCATGGAGTACCGCAGGTGCACACAGCACAGGCAGCAGAGGGCCCGGGTCCTTTCACCAACCTCCTCCTCCTTGGCAGAGGTGACTGCTGAAGACATGGGCAATGTTGCACAGGAGGCAGTGACGCCGGACCCCACAGTTGTTGGGCACCAGGGGCCTGACACACAGCCTGCTCCTGGACTGGCCACAGTGGGCGACATTGCAGGGGAGGAGGACCAGGCCATGGCTGCATCACCTTCATGGGCTGTGGTGGTGGATACTGCAGCACAGCCAGCCGAGGATGCTCTACCGACAGACGCCAAGCCGTGCATTGTAGCACCTGTGTCAAGTGACCCCGGGCCACTGCCACTGGATGTCATGCAGGAGCTGCAGCAGGGGAAGGTTGTGGACATCATGGCTGGGGGCCCTGGTGCTGTTCCCATGCAGGGGGGGCCTGGATTGGGAACGCATTGTGGCCCTTGTGTTGGTCATACTGGAGGATATTGAGTGCCTGCATGGATCCGTGGGCACCCTGTTGTCTGAACTATGGTGGACATTGTGACTGTGGGACTGCACTGTCTTTCTGTGGGTGGGACTGTGTCTGTGGGTGGTTATGTATATAGGGATGAGTGTCTTTTTTGGGTGGGTATGTACATATGGGTGTGGTGGGTTACATTTGGGTGGGCATGTGTATATGTTTGTGATAATTGTTCTGGGTGAGATTGGGTTGTTGTTGTGGGGACCTGTGTTATGTTGTTTGTGAGTGCGGGTGGGCATTTGGGGATGTTGTGAGTTGCTGCTAGGGTGTGGACACATTGTTTTGGTTTCTCATTGTGCCATTGGCTGTTATTCTGGCCCTCACCCCATTCAGTGTATTGGTGTGTTCCTGTTGTTATATGTGCATTAAACTGTTTTCCTTCATCACTGGGTCTGTGCGTCTGTTCCAGGTGTGCATGGCCATGTGGGTGTGTGTCACCATGCACATGGGTGCTCACTGGTGGTGGTGCCTGCTGTCCCCGGTGTTTCCTCACTGTGCATCTGGTCATTGTGCCGGTTATGCTGCTCATGGCCCATGGCACTGTCCACTGGCCAAATCTGCAGGGTGTCCTGTGTGCTGCGGCTCACCGTGCATGGTGCGGCATGCCACCTCACAATGGGGGTTAGCAGTGGGATACCACAGGGTTCAGTATTAGGACCAGTCCTCTTCAATGTCTTTATAAGCGACATTGCAGAGGGACTGGAAGGAAAAGTATGTCTCTTTGCAGATGACACAAAGATCTGCAACAGAGTTGATGCACAAGGTGGGGTGGAAAGGATGACAAGGGACTTGGCAAGGTTAGAGGAATGGTCAAATGTATGGCAGCTTAGATTCAATGCTAAGAAGTGCAAGATAATGCACCTGGGAAACAAAAACCCAGGGGAAGAGTACACAATGGGGGGTGAGATACTAACAACAACAAAAATGGAAAGGGACCGGGGGGTAGTCATATCAGATGACCTAAAGGTGGGCAAGCAATGTGAGAGGGCAGCAAGGAGGGCTGGGGGGATACTGGGATGCATAGGGAGAGGCATCACCAGTAGAAAACAAGAAGTTATTATCCCTCTGTACAGACAGGTGGTGAGACCACATCTGGAGTGCTGCGTGCAGTTCTGGAGACCCAATCTCCGCAAAGACATAGACAGGATGGAAGTTGTCCAGAGGAGGGCAACTAAAATGGTGCAGAGTCTGCACCGGAAGACATATGAAGAGAGACTTAAGCAGTTTAATATGTATAGCCTTGAGGAAAGGAGGGAGAGGGGGGACATGATAGAAACTTTCAAGTACCTCAAGGGAATCAACAAAGTCCAAGAGGGTAGCATCTTTCAAAAAAAGGTGTGCAAGAACAAGGGGGCACAATTTGAAGATAGAAGGGGGGCCGCTCAGAGGTAATTTAAGGAAGTATTTTTTCACAAAGAGGGTTGTGGATGTATGGAACAGCCTTCCAGAGGAGGTTGTGGAGTCAAAAACAGTGGTGGAATTCAAGCATGCATGGGACAGTCATAAGGCAATTCTAGGGGGTGGGGGTAGGAAAAAGTAGGCTGCTGGTTAACTAGGATCTGAGGCTTATCCATCAGGTAGGGAAATGGGCAGACTGGGTGGGCCAAGCGGTCCTTATCTGCCGTCAAATTCTATGTTTCTATGTTTCTATGTATGTCCCAGCTGTGTGGTGGCACAGTTCCTGTGCAGCACCCTTCCACCTCGGGAAACCATTGTTCCCTGTGGGTGGCACCACTGGCATGGGCATTGGTGTGTCACACCACCATATGTCTACAGGTCTGTGCCACCCGGTGCTGTGTCCCTATTGTGGTTGCACTGTTTACATGTATCAGTGGCCATGGCAGGGGCATTGTGCCTGGTGGTGCCATCGTCCCAGTATTGTGTCTGTGGTCTCTGTGCACCCTTTGTCCCCTGTGCCACACATTCACTTGGTGCCTGCATTGCTGGCATATTCTGTCTGTCTTGTCTCCCATGGTGTGTTGATGTGTGCTGCATGCATGGCCCAGTGCATGGCACTGGTTCCGCCCTGTATGCGTGTGTTGGTGTCTACTGGTTGTGCCATATGTCTGCAGGCCTCACAGGTGTGTGACCCACACAGTGTGCTGCCTACCCCTACCCATTGCTCTACCCTACTGTGTGCCATGTCGTGTGGTGCCAGGCATGATCTGTAGTGCCCTGTGCATGGCCATTCCCCCCCGGCAGACTGTGCTGTGCCTATCGCCACCTACCTGTTGTGGTGGTCTTGTTACATTGCTCCATACTGTCTCTCAGTTTCTCACACTGTACCATGTCCACGGCTGTGTGTGCACCGCCCAATGTGGCCACATTCCATGGGACCTGTTGCCATCATCCAGTATCACCATGGCCTGTGCGCTGCACCAGGTGGCACGCCTGTGTGTTGTTTTCTTGGACATCTCCGCTTGGCGTTTGGTGGCTGTCACTGTGGTATCATGGCATCTCTCAGGTGAAGTGCCTCTCTCTATTAGGTCGCATCATGCATGATGGCCTGCCTGTGGCAGCACTGCATTTGTCTGGTGGTGTCTGTCATGTCTGTGTGCCATGCCGTTCCACTCTTTGTCCTCCTCATCCACGTCCTCCAGCTGGTTCAGTGATGGCACACGGTGTTGCACTGCAATGTGCAGTATACAGCAGACAAGGAATATCTTGCAGGTCGTCTCTGGACTGTACTGTAGGGTCCCCAATGATCTATCAATACACCTGAATCGTGTCTTCAGGACACCAAAGGTATGCTTGATGATGCACCTGGTCTGGCTGTGTGCCTCATTGTATCTTGTCTGTGCTGCTGTGCATGTGTGGTGCAGTGGTGTCATCACCCATGGCAGCTGTGGATACCCACTGTCCCCTGTTGGATAAATGGTACATCATCAGTCTATGTAGTCTGTGTTCCTGTGTGTGCATGATGTGCAGGTGTTCAGGTATGCAGTGCTCTGTGCTGTGTTCCCTTACCTACTAGTCATGCTCCCGTGAGCTGGCCCCTCTGGTAGCCCTTGTGTAGCCCACTGTTGTGCAGGATGTAGACATCATGCATGGAACCAGGGTACTGGGCAACCACATCCAGTATGCAGCACTGACTGTCACACACTACCTGCATATTCATGGAGTGGTGACCCTTTCGGTTGACATACACATCCTAATTGACTGATTGGGCCCGCATGGTGACATGGGTGCAGTCTATTGCACCCATAACAAGTGGGAACTGGGTGATGGTGTAGAAGCCCTGCATCACTGCCTGCCGCTGTCGTGCTTCATGGGAGAAGGTGATGTACTGATCCATGCAGGCCACCATAGCATTCAGGAACTGGTGTAGGCACCTGGATGTGGCTAGCTGTGATATTCCCACAGTATCACCTGTTGGTGTCTGAAACATCCCTGTTGCCAGGAAGCATAGTGCTGCTGTTACCTTCACCTCCACAGTGACTGGCTGCTCCTGCAGGTGGCACTCCACAGGTCTGCATAGAGGTCATTGCATATCCCCTCTATGATGGCCTGAGGCAGTCGGTAGCGTGCAATGCACTGTTCCTCTGTCAGGTCCTGGTATGTCTTCCTCACCCCGTACACCAGTGGTGCATGGTGTCTGACAGGTCTGTGCCATCCTGGTTGCTGCCTGTTCCTCTGGTTCTGGATATTGTGTCACCTCCTGTGCCTTTCCCAGAGCTCCAGTAGTAGTACACCTAGCATTGCTACTGGTCCTTCCATTGTCTCTCTCCTCTCTCTCTCTCACAGTGCTGTGCAGCTGTGTCTCCAGCCTGCCTGTCTGTGCTCCTTTATATACTGTGTAAGTTGCACCTGCTCCCACCTGGTATATGTTATGCCAGCATGTCTTGGTGTAAGTTGTGGCACAGCAGCTTCTAGAATCTCGCCTTGGCGTATCTCTTCCGTTTTCTTGGTGTGTGTTCAGTTTCGCATTGGCGTACCTGTGGGTATGTCGCAACTGCGGCATAAGTTGCATTTGGCATACTTAGTTGCACTATGGCACATGTCACATTGTAGAATAGCACATGTCGCAAATGCTTGATGTTTTTGTGACTTGCAACATTTTTCTTGGCGCATCTGCATTGCACTGTGGCGTACTCTTTCTAGAATGAGGCCCAAGGAATACATTTTGTGAATGTAGCTTAATAATTTAAGTGCACCCTCTACTGGCTGTCACGGTCATATTTTTATTTTAATTTCTGTTTTCTTCTATGTTGTGTTATATTGGTAATTACGTTTGTATGCAAGTGATAGACAGTTTGAGTAGGGAAAGTTTTTATTTATAGACTGTGATGTAAATGGGTTTGTGTGGGGGTTAGGGTGGTGGGTGTGTTTGATTTTGGGGTAGTTTTATTTGTAACTAGTTAAAGTTTATCTTTAGTAAGAGAGGTATGACAAGTATGTGGATGTTGAGGCCCTGGCATGCTCCTATTCCTCAGAACAGCTCCACTTGCTCCATCCTTTTCAGCCCCCAGTATTCCCAAAAGGCAGACATGGACTGCTGTTTGAGGCTGGGGATACTGAGAATGTGGGGCACAGGGTGGAAGCATGATCTGGGGAAAGGAGATGGCGAAAGTAGGATTGGGAGCATCAGGCCAAGCAGTTGCCCTGGGTATAGGAGGGTCATGGAGCTGGATCCTCCCTGCTGAGCTCTATCCTCAGGGAGTAACCTTGGAATGGGAGGCAGATAGTATAAGGGCTGACACCTCTGACGTCTACATTTCATGGTGTATTGTGTATTGCCAGGTCCCTGAGGAATGAAACAGCCATGTGTCGGATTTCATTGTGGATACCTCTTGGGATTTGGCAGGTTTCATTGACATCTGACTTGATGAGATGACTCTAGGCCAGTCATAGAAGCAGCAATTCTAACTGGGTTCTCAATGGTACACTGCTTGAAAGTGGGAGTGGAGGGGGTGGCAAGGTGGCCATCTGTTTGAGATCCTGCTTGAAGCCAACAGCATAACTATTGCGGAAGACGGCGTCATTTGAATGTATGGCAGTAAACTGTGATGTCTGTGTGAGGTGTAGGATTCTCTTGGTCTATCTCACTCTGGGTGATAGATCAGGAGGGTGATAGACCAAGAGAATTGCCCTCTGGGCTGGGAACAGGAGTTCCTACAGGAATTTGTGGTTTTCATCATGGATCTATCATTGAATATCACCAGCTTAATTATGTTGGGGGATTTTGATGTATGGGTCAATGATGACCAGCATGAGCAGGAGGCAGTTGCTGTGCTGGAGCATTGTGTTAAAGAAATCCCAGATCAAATAGTCTCCAGCTGGCTGAATCTCAGTCTTACCAAGACAGAGCTGTTTCTGGTGGAACCAGGGCCTCAATGGTCAGCTTCAAGATATGATGCTGTCACATTACCAGGTCTTTACGTACATTTCTGACAGCTGTGGATCTTACTTCGAGGAACAGCTCTTGCAGCACGTTACACCATTAGGACTGAAGCTGGCAGGTGCCAGGACCCCACAGAAAAATTCTAGCTAGCAATATCCAGTGGGGACCACCCCTGGCATTGGGCCCACCCCCGATGTCTGGCATCATACAAAAGGGGTGGTCCACCAGCATCTCTCAGTTCTTTTCCCACCATCGACTCGCCAGCATTGGCCTCACGGACATCTCTAGCAGAAGAACGATGGTTGAACTCAAGTATTTTTTTCTAAAAATCACCCACATGTCTTCTCCTCCAACTCCTTCTATCGAAGGACACCCCTATAAGTGCGCTTGCGGCAAACAGATCCCGTTTAAGGACCGTCACATGGCCTGCATGTGGTGCCTAGGCCCAGAGCATGATATTAAGGCCTGCTCCATTTGCCAGCTGTTTAATAGCAGGACCAGGATCCACCGCCAAAAAGCTCTTCGGGGGTTCCTTTTAGAAGATAAGTTGAAGGCCATGGAGAAAGAACCTTCCTCCAGAAGGGAATCTTCCCACCATAAATCCAGGAAACACCGTGAAAGGCACCAGGACAAGGATAGGACTAGATCCCCAAGTCAGGCCTCAGAATCCAGGGCCAGTTCCAGCTCCATGTGGTCAGATAGTTGCCCCTCGCGGGCTCGCTCTAAACCCCCTCTAGTAAAGATAAGGTCTTCAGGAGGCTCGAGCACAGTCTTCCTTCAACCTCTCAAGACCAAGAAGGATGTTTGCATGTCCCAGTTCTACAGCCAGGCCTAAGGCTTCGGACTGGCATAAGGCTAAGTCGGCCCCGAAACAGGGTGCTGACGGGTCAGACAGACACTAGGGACCCTGACCACCACTCGGTTTCCCAACCTCCAAGAGGGCTGGATGCCCCTCCATGAAAGACAACTGAGATGAAGTCCCTCAAGCGGACGTCAGAGACCAAACAGGTGGCCGACCTGATGCCCGCTAAACGGGCTAAAGAACTGATGCCCCACCTACGCAGCTGATACTGGTTGCCAGGGGTCCTCGGAAGAGGAGATTCTTTCCACTATGCCTGATGACCAGACAGGCAACACTGAGGACGTCGGACTGTCCAGGGCCTGACACCCGACTACACCCCAAGTTCCGACGCCTGATCCTGTCGACAGGCAGGTACCAATGCCTGGCTCGTCGTCTGGCTTGAATCTACAAGAGGTGAAAGACCTCTTTAACTTCTGGTGGGATACCATTAAGAAGGATGTGGTACCCACTAAACCTCCACAGCCTCCTCTGAAGGGACCTGATGACAGGGTGTCCCCGACACCTCAGAGGCCTACACCGCCCCCTAGAGGCAGGTCATGAGAAAGGAGAAGACCCTCCTCCAGGTCTCCCTCTGGGTCTCCCAGCCCAAAACGTCCCAGCGGCAGATGACCCACTCCACCGGGGGATGACTCGAGGCTGGATACTTCCCATACTTCTAGATCTCCTTCTCTGATCAGTCTCCCATCAACTGACCCACGAGATCTACCTAGGTCACCACTGGATGATTCCTCCTTCTCCAATATCATGAGGCAGATCCAGGAGAATATGGGGTGGGAAACAGAAGACTTAGACCCTGAAAGACAATGCCTTGCATGATACCTCAGGCAAAAAGATCCTAAGCCTGTGGTGGTCCCACCATTGGTGGATACCTTTACGGACGTCACCAAAGCCATGTGGAAATGCCCGCACTCCACTCTGGCAGTACCCAAGAAGGTCGACCACCTCTACAGGGTACCCATAGAGGACCCTTATTTGGCACAGCAGTCCTTGACTGATTCTCTGGTCATTACAGCCTCACATGACCGGTCCCAAAGACCTCAGCACCTGAGCACTCAGCCACTGGACCAGAAATCTAAGCAGCTAGATTCACTGGGGAGATGCACGTACATGGCTGCCACATGCTCAATAAGGTCTCTTAATTATCTAACGCACATGGTGCAGTTTCAGAATGCCCTGTGGGAACAGGGTCAAGACCTTATTAAAGATTTCCTGGATGGCAAAAAGAAGGAGGAGCTCCTCAACCTCCTCCATACTGGGTCAGACATGGGGACCCAGGTCCTTCGAGCTACTTATGACTCAGCAGACTCAGCGGCCAGGGGCGCGGCTATAGGCTTTTGTCTCTGGAGACACTCTTGGCTGAGGGTTTCCGGTTTTACCCCAGACATCCAGAAGAACATCTCAGACATCCCATATAATGGAGCGGTCCTGTTCAGTGAGGAATCAGAAAGAGTAATCACCAAGTTACAGGATGCCAGAAAGGCAGTCAGGACTGTACAAACTATGTACAGGCCCAAGGCTGGTTCATTTTGTAGGAACCAGAATCATTTTCATGGCAGGCAACAATGGTAACAGCCACGTTTCAGCCAGCAACCAAGGGGTAACTTTAATAGAAAGAGTCAACCAAGGTTCTCCTCAGGCCAGGGCCAGAAACACCAAAAGTCTGCCCAGCCTGCCAGACCCAACACCACCACAGCATGACTCCTTCCCCAGCCCCTGCCCCACCTCTGGATCCAAGGGAAGGAAGGGTTGGGGGCCAAATCTCTATTACCACCTGTCAGGGAGGCAGAGGATAACCTCTGACCAGTGGGTTCTTCAGTTAGTAGGTCACAGACACTCTATCAAGTTCCTAGACCACCCACCATCAAGCCTCCTCTGCTCTCCCACTATTTGGGTCAGCATGCCTTACTCATACAGTAGAGATCTCAGCACTCCTGGAAAAGGATGCCATAGAACCAGTACCACTGAACCAGAGAGGAGAAGGGTATTATTCACACTTCTTCCTGGTTCCAAAAAGGACAGGGGACTTGCGCTCAATCCTGGACCTCAGCAATCTCAACACATTTGTGTTGTAAAAATGCTTCCACATGGTCACCCTTCCAGATCTCATCCTCATGCTCAAGCAGGGTTCATGGATCACATTGTTGGACATGCAGGATGCATACCTCCATCTCCCCATCACTCAAGCACACCAGAAATTCCTACACCAAGTTCCAGGGATGCCACTACCAGTTCCGAGCACTCCCCTTCGGATTGTCCTTGGTGCCTCGAGTATTCACGAAATGCATGACAGTTGTGGCAGTGGCCCTCAGGAAACAGGGCCACTATGTGTTTCCATACCTAGATGACTGGCTCCTCATGGCTCCCTCTCGAGCGACTTTGATAGCTGTGATTCAGGACACTCGTTCTCTCTTCGAATCGCTGGGCATTACTATCAACCTGGACAAGTCATGCCTCATCCCTTTTCAGAGGTTGCAGTTTATAGGTGCATTTCTGGACACCATTCAAGAGAAGGCTTTTCTGCCTCAGGACAGGGTGGAATGCATCTAGTCCCTCATAAGGGATATGATGGACAAGAATCTGGTCCCAGCCAGGATCATTCTTTGCTTGCTCGGACACATGGCAGCAGCCATTGTGATGGTTCCCCTAGCTCGGCTTCATATGAGGGTTACCCAATGGATGCTTCGATCTCAATGGGACCAAAAACAGGATCAACTAAATCAGCCAATCCAGATCACGGATGCCGTCATCTGTGACTGGCAATGGTGGCTCATCCCAGATCACCTTTGCATAGGAGTCCCCTTCGTAGCACCTGCTCCAACTCTGACTCTCTCCACGTATACTTCGGGGTCTGGTTGGGGAGCACACCTGGAGGATGTCAGGACCCAGAGATCTTGGTCAACCCTGGAGTCTCACCTCCACATCAGCATCCTCGAAATGAGGGCAGTACTGTATGCTCTACTGGCCTTTCAATCAGAGATCACACCAGGTCTCCTGCTGTTACAGAAAGACAATACCTCAGTGATGTACTATATCAACAAGCAAGGAGGCACTCACTCCTAAGCTCGCTGCAGGGAGGCAAAGAGGGTGTGGGATTGGGTATTACAGCATGGTGCAGAGATCATTGCAGTGCATGTTTCTGGGGTGGACAACACCATTGCAGATTGCCTGAGCCTGTCACAGGCCATGGCTTATGAATGGGAGCTGCTGCAAGAAGTAGTAGAGGATCTGTTCCACAGATGAGGATACCAGACTTAACCTATTCTTGTCCCCATCCAATGCAAAACTGCCCAATTTCTGCTCGCTAGATCCAGGGCCTGGTGTTTTCTGACAAGACGCGTTGTCCCGCTCCTGGACGGGCAGGTTCCTCTATGCTTTACCGCCCTTCCCTTTGATCCAGAGGGTTCTGCTGAAGCTCCACGAGGAGGGCACATCAATGATCTTAGTGGTGCCATTTTGGCCCAGGCAAATTTGGTTCCCACTTCTGCATCAACTGGCCCAGGAACCGCCATTTTCTTTGCCGGCCAGCTCACACCTGTTGTCACAGGATGCTGGCTCCCTGGTTCACCTGAACCTCAGGTCTTTGAATGTGCATGCCTGGCTCCTAAGGACATAGCAGTCCTTAGACACGGGGTTTCACAGAACGTGGCAGACGTCCTAGTAGCAGCAAGAAAACCCTCTACTCATGTCACCTATGCCATGAAATGGTGCAGGTTTTGTCTTTGGGCTCAGGCCCGCAGCTTAGCCCCACTTGACTGCCCTGAGAAGTCAGTGCTGGACTACCTCCTATCCCTGCATGACTCAGGACTAGCCTATTCCTCCATAAAGGTACACCTCTGTGCCATTTCGACATATCATTCCCCAGTAGGTCAGAGGTCACTAGCACAGCTAGAGGCCTCTCATACCTTCCTGCGCGCGGCATCCTCCATTTGAGACCTCCCATCAAGGATCTGATTCCCCCTTGGGATCTTCTTTTCATCCTAGAGCAGCTTATGCTGCCCCTGTTTGAACCATCCACAGACTGCGACCTGCATCTTCTGTCCTGGAAGACGCTATTTTTAGTTGCGTTTACTTCCTCCAGAAGACTTTCTGAGCTTCATGCTCTCATGTGTAAAGTACCTTAATTGGTTTTTCACAAGGACAGAGTGTCCTTAAGGACAAATCCTAAGTTTCTTCCCAAGATGGTCTCAACATTAACTCTCAATCAGGATATTGACCTTCCGGTGTACTATCCCAACCACTCTAACCAAGGGGGAAGCTCTTTTGCACACATTAGATGTGCATAGGATCCTCAGGTACTATCTAACCAGAAGCAAGTCCCATCGCCATTCAGATCAGCTTTTCCTTTCTTTTGCTCAAAGGATACAAGGAGCACCTGTATCAAACCTAACTCTCTCCAAGTGGCTGGTCAACTGCATCACATTTTGTTACCAAAAGCGCAACAAACCCTTACCAGGATCAGTAAAAGGACAGTACACAAGGGGGGTGGCTACCTCTTTCGCGGCGCTTAAGAATGTCCCAACATCAGCCATTTGCCTGGCAGCTACTTGGAGCACTGTACATGCCTTTATCAGGCATTACAGTTTGAACATTGCTTCTAGGCGTAGAGCTGGTTTCGGCCTGGCAGTCCTTCAATGACTTTTGTCTTAATTTTGGTTCACTCCAGGATCCCTCCCAACCTCCTCCTGATCACGGTTGTTTGTTCCCTTACTGCATGGGAATCAGTCCTAATGGTTTAATCTGCTGCAAGAGCAGTTCCTTGAAGTAAGATAGTACAGTTACATTAGAACTTACCGTAACAGTAGATCTTCAAGAACAGCTCTTGCAGCAGGCAGATTCCCTCCCACCGTCCCCTCAGGAGGTTTGGTCTTCAGACCTGGTCTTCAGACTTGGGTGTCTTGGACACAACCAGAATATAATTATTTTTATAGCTCTTCCTTTGGAAGTGGATCCTTGATCTCCCCTTCAGCAGTCACCTTTATGCCAGGAGTCTCCGAGGGGAGAATTGAGGGATGCTGTGGGACCACCACTTTTGTATAATACCAGACATCGGGGATGGGGCCGAAATCAGGGGCGGTCCCCCACTGCTAGCTAGAATTTTTCTGTGGGGTCCTGGTGCCTGCCGGCTTCATTCCTAATGGTGTAATCTGCTGCAAGAGCTGTTCTCGAAGATCTACTGTTACTGTAAGTTCTTATGTAACTGTACTATATGGTTAAGAATCTTGGAGTCACTGTGGATTCACAGCTGACACTAGAATATCAGTTGTTGTCTGTGGTCTGCAATGGATTTTTCCAGCTGAGGAATAGCTAGTGCAAGAGGATCTGGTGACCTTAGTGCATGTCTTTGTGACCTCAAGACTTGATTACTGTAACACTCTATTACCAAGGACTATCAGGAGGTTTGGTGCACTGCCTACAGCTGGTGCAGAATGCCACAGCCAGGTTGATAGCTGGGATGTCCTATAGAGACCACATTATATCTGTGCCATGATGACTGCATTGGTTTCCCATTAGGTGGCATACCACCTTCAAGATTGCTTTGCTAACATACAAAACCCTGCATGGATTGGGCCCTGCGAGTCTTAAAGACCCTTTGGCATGGTATGCTTACAGCTGCTGCCTCCACTCACAGAGGAACTGTTGCTAGTCATCCCAAGATCCTGTTTTAAGCAACCTGGAGATAGGGCTTTCTGTGTGGAAGTGCCTGCAACATGGAACTCCTTACCATGACATCTTAGGAACTCACACTTGGTGGAGGCATTTAAACAGGGTCTGAAATGTCACTTGTTTAACTTAGCATTTGATATGAGATCTGACTAATTTTTGTTTGTATCTCTGACGATTTTATAAATATGAAATTAATGATTTTAATGCTGCATTAATTATTTCATGTTACATACCTAGAGCCCTTGGGATAGGGTGCAATAAAATTGCCTTGCCATTCAATAGTCAAAGGCAATGGAGAGTGTGTGCTGTAACCAGGGGTTCAGTTAATTTATTTTCAGTGGAAGTCTAAAACTTCCAGGAGTCAAAATCTAGAAGTCATTCAAATTTTTTGGAAGTGAAAATACTTCCAGGATCCCACTTTTGGAAGTCAATACTCTTGGAAGGACAAATTTATGGATGTTAATATAATATGTTAATGACAAAATGCAATTTTTTTCAGAACAATCCATCAATTCTGACTTCTATGCCTGCCATTTTGGAAGTCATCTAATTTTTGATTTTACATCTGGAAGTCAATGACTTCCACCTTCTTTATTTTGGAAGTTTTTCCTTATTTTTGGAAGTCAAATATTCCCAAACTGGAGTTAACTTAAGCCCTGGCTGTAACCCCCTGCAAAAGATCAGTATGCTGTCTCCCTGGGATGAGAGTGAACAGTCCTTTCTAGGGTGGAGGAACTCACCAGAGTTTAGGAGAGGAAGCCAGACATAATCATTCCCTTAGGAACCACTAGCTTGCCTACTCTAGTTAAAGTACAGAGACAGAAAATAATAGTTTTTATGTACTAAATAGGAAGTTAAAGGTAGCTGCCGAAATTGTAACTTCTGTGGTGCTACCAGTTCATGTGAGAATAACAGTAGACAGATTCTTTTAGGCGGTCCAGAACCATTTTGTAAGTCAATGGGTGAGAGGGGCAACTACGGAGAATAGCTTTCTGAACAATCTAATGTCTATGATTATGATTATAATTATGGAAACTAAAGTCCAACTCAGATAAGTTGCAAAGTTATGCACATTTATGGAAAGAACCCTAAAATGAACTACTGGATAAGGGGATAGCAGTGATGCAGACAACTGAGGTGACAGACCTGGGGTCATCATCAGTGACAGCCTCAAGCTCACTGCTCAGTGAACCAAAATTGATGGAAAGGCAAACAGGATGTTAAAATGTATTGAAACTGAATACAATAGTTGGGGAAGGAGGTGATATTACCCTTGGTCTGTATAGGTCCAGTGTAAGTCCCTGTTAAGGCTGAACCTTACATGCTGCATCCACACCTCGAGAAATTCAGGGACTGCATAAGACTATACAATGTGCAAGGCCCCCAGGCAGAATGGCAACTGACAAAGCTCTCTGCTCAGATGGGGAGGGGGGTGGGGGCATGGGCCTATGAACTCCTGTGTCTAAGGTTATCTGGTGATATGGTCACCAGAGCCCCCCACAGTCAACTGTTTGAGTTGCTTAGTTTGCAGCAGTTAGAGTGATGGCTGGTATTTGAGTTAGCAGGACTTGGCCACCATAGGTAGTTGAACACATAGAAACACAGACACTAGCCTTCCAGCACATGACTCTCTATTCAGTACTGACACAGTTCATTAGTTCACAGGCAGTTAATGTTGGTATACAGAGTTTCACAGGTAACCCTCTCTACCCCAAATGTCTTAAGTATTTTTCCAGGGTATCCATCTCCACTCCAAATATCCAGGCCAACTAGAATGCTAGCCACATACAGCCTTCTGCTGCAGCACATGCTAAGCCTGTTGCACTCTCAGTAGTTTTTCTTCTCACTATGGTATCTGATACTCTATTCTTTTCCTTTTGCTTTGGAAGGTGCCTACAAATGGTCTCTCTGTACTTCCTTGGCAGATATTCCTGGGGGCTCCTCATCACCCATCTAAGGTGTTTTAGCTTCCTAGCTCTACTTCTCTTCGGGTGTTATAACTATCGTTAAGCATAGAAACATAAAAACAAAGAAATATATAATTTGTTGGCAGAAAAGGACCATTTGGTCCACCTAAACTGGCCAGATGGTCCTTGCCTATTTTGTCTCAGCAGAACTTAACAGGTCTTTGACGACCCTCCCTCCTCCCTGCCTATTTACTCATATTCCCCTATGTCTATCGCACCCATGCTTGAAGCCCCATACTGTTTTTGCTTCAATCACTTCCACTGGCAGTCTATTCCAGGCATCTACCACTCTTTCAGTGAAGCAGTACTTCCTCACATCCCTCTTAAACTTCCCCCACTCCTGCTTCATCACATGCTGTCTGGTCCTGGTGCGCTTCCTACTTTTAAAGAGACTCCTCTCCTGCACCATGTTCACCCCTGTGAGGTTCTTGTAGGAGGAGGGTGGATGTGATTCCCCTTCACAAAAGTGTGAGCAAGACAGAGGCAGGAAACTACAGACCTGTCAGTTTGACCTCAGTGGTAGGGAAAATGACGGAATCACTTCAGAAGGAAAGAATTGTTGAGTACCTAGAGGCCAGTGGGGCACAGGACCCAAGGCAGCATGGATTCACAGTGGGAAGGTTGTGTCAGACAAATCTAATTGATTTCTTTGACTGGATGACCAAAGTAGTAGACCTGGGAGGGTCTGTGGACATGGCCTACCTAGACTTTATCAATGCATTTGACACAGTCCCACACAAAAGATTAATAAACAAATTATCCAGCCTGGGAGTGGGTTCCAGGGTGGTAACCTGGGTAAAACATTGGCTGGACAACAGGACACAAAATGTAATAGTAAATGGAGTCCGCTCTGAAGAAAGGAGGGTTACTAGTGGGTTACTGCAGGGTTCAGTACTGGGTCCAGTCCTTTTTTATGTCTTTATAAGTGACATTGCAGAGGGACTGAAAGGAAAAGTATGCCTTTTTGCAGATGACACAAAGATCTGCAACAGGGTTGATACACAAGCGGGGTGGTGGAAAGGATGAGAAGGGACTTGGCAAGGTTGGAGAAATGTTCTGAAGTATGGCAGCTTGGATTCAATGCAAAGAAGTGCAAAGTAATACACCTGGGAAACAAAATCCAGGGGAAGAGTACACGATGGGGGGAGGTAGTAACAACAGCAAAAATAGAAAGGGACCTGGGGGTAATCATATCAGATGACCTAAAGGTTAGCAAGCAATGTGAGAAGGCAGTAAGGATGGCTGGGGGGATACTGGGATGTATAGGGAGAGGCATCACCAGTAGAAAACAGGAAGTTGTGATCCAGCTGTACAGACAGTTGGTGAGATCCCATCTGGAGTACTGTGTCCAGTTCTGGAGACCCCATCTCCACAAGGACATAGACAGGATGGAGGCAGTCCAGAGGAGGGCAACTAAAATGGTGCAGGGTCTGCAATAGAAGCCATATGAGGAGAGACGAAAGGAGCTTAATATGTATACCCTTGAGGAAAGGAGGGAGAGGGGGGACATGATAGAAACTTTTAAGTACCTCAAGGGAATCGACAAAGACCAAAAGGGTAGCATCTTTCAGAAAAAGAAATGTGCAAAAACAAGGGGACACAATCTGAGGGGGGACTGTCACAAATGCATTCCAGAGGTCAGGCCCTCTGCTCCAACAGTACCAACCCTGAAGTGCAATAGTGTGAACAGGGGACAGACAGGGTAACCCTCCTGTCTGTTTTTGGTCCGAATCACCTACTAGCCTTGAGTCCTGGGATCAAAATGTGAACCTTATGCTAGCATACTCAGTTAACAGGCTCAGATATATATTCTCTTTGGGGAAATACAATATAATCTTTCACCCAGTGGCACCCAGCCAGGTTCCCAAAATGTACCCTTATGACTCAATATACGACCTAGGTATATTCCTACCTTTTAGCCAGCTTAGTAACACATTCATGCCCATAACAGCTGTCAGACTTAAACACTGATTCAGCATTCACATACAAAAGAAATTGAGAAAAAGCACAGGCAGTATTTCAAAGAACATATTGTTTACTAAATATTGTAAAACAGGTAAAATATCAAACACAGAACAAATATACCAACAACTTACAGTTACATAAAATAAATTGGAAGTTACAGAACACAAATGCCACTAAAAAAAATACTTAGGTTCCAGTTGGATTATTTTTTTTCCAAAAGTGCCTAGTTACCAGTCCACAGACTAAGTGTGTCTTTGTTTTTCAGGGAGTCCTTCTGCCCCAACTTCTCTTGCAAGCAATATTCAAAAGTCAAGTTTTCTCCTCCTCCTGGTGATGTCACCCATGAGGTCACTGTTAGATCTGTGATATATCTGTAATCTGAGTATGGATATCCAAAAAGGATATTATTCTTCTGCTGGCTGGAATCAGCAGTTACCAATAAAAAAATATGTGACAGTCTTTGCAAGCATGTTCCTTTGATGGCTCGTAAACCCACATCCTGTCAAGAAAACCAAGAGGAATCAGCCAAATTACTTCCCTTCCTGCTATGTCAAAAGATACATACATGGGAACCAACTTCAAAAGCAGGAGCAGGTTATAAGGGGGTAATAAACTGTTCCTCTGGAAGGAAGGCATTTAATTAGGTTTTACTGGTCAGTTTTATGACACCCTCACTGACACCTTGAAGGTCAAAGGTCAAGTCTCTCACACTCTGGCTGCTTGTCCAAGGCAGACAATCACATACCATATATTTGTATTACAAATATCATATAATATAACAATAAGCAGATGGCACAGCATCACAGGAGCAATGTGAGGAAGTATTTTTTTACAATGACCTTTCTGAGGAGGTCATGGGTCAAAAACAGTGGGGGAATTCAAGAATGCATGGGACAGACATAAGGTATTTCTTGTGGGTGATAGGAAGAAATAGGCTGTTGGTTAACTAGGATCTGAAGCTTATCCAGTAGGTAGGGAAATGGGCAGAGTAGGTGAGCCAAGTGGTCCTTATCTGCCGTCAAAGAATATGTTTCTATGTTTCTGTCTCTATTATGCCACCTCTCACTCTCCTCTACTCCAGGGTGTTCATGTTGGGATCCCACAGTCTCTCCTCGTAGGGCTTTTGAGGTGACCCCTGCACCATTTTAGTTGCCTCCTATGGACTGCCTCTACCCTGTCTATGTCCTTTATGAGGTGTGGCCTCCAGAAAAGGACACAATTCTCAAAGTGGGGTCTCCCCAGTGAGCGATACAGTGGCAACACCACCTCCATCCTCCTGCTGGAGATACCTCTCCCAGTGCATCCCAGCATTGCACTGGCCCTGCCCACTGCTTTGTCACACTGCCCTGCCACTTTGAGGTCATCAGATATGATAACCCCAAGGTCCCTTTCCTGCTTAGTGACTGACAATATCCCCATCCTATTCTTAGTTCCTGGGTTCCTATGACCTAGGTTCATGATTTTGGAGTTTTGGCAACCAACCCCAACTGCCATGTTCTTGACTACTCCTCGAGTTTCCCCAAATCCCTACACATTATTTCCACCTCCTCCTGAGTATCCAGTCTATTACAGATGTTGGTATCATTTGAAAAAGAGAAAAATACTTTCCCTTCCAGTTCATCTGCAATGTCGCTTATAAAGACACTGCAGAAGACCGGTCTCACTAATTGAGTCCAGTGGCACCCTGATGATCACTTGCCATTAGTCACCGCCCTCTGTTGCCTATCTGATAAAGAGTTTCTAACCCAGTTCACCACTTTGGATCCCACCTCTAGGCCATTCAATTTCTTAATTAGTCTACTTCAAAGGCCTTGTTAAAATCCAAATAGACCATGTCAACTGCCCCCCGATCTATTTCCCAGTCAGAGAAATCAATTAAGTTTGTCTGACATGACCCTCCTCCCACCCCAGTAAATCCATGCTGGTTTGGTCTTCAAGCCTATTGGATTCAAGATGTGCTACCAACCTTTCCTTTATCAATGTTTCCATTAAATTCCCCATGACTGGGGTGAGGCTCACTGGTCTATAGTTGCTAACCTTTTCCTTGTTTCTGCTTTTACGTAGTAGAGGGACCATAACTGCTCTCCTCCAGTTCTCCAGAACCAAGCAGAAATATCTGTTCAGGATGTCTGCTTTTTTCTTGGTCCCATTCTGCACAGTCTCCCTCCTTATCCTCACTATCCCTTCCCTTACCTTTTTCTTCTTACTTACGTAAAAGGTCACTCTGAGCATGTGGCGGTTGTGGGATTCAAACTCAGGTCTGCTTGGTTTCCTGGTTTGGAGCTCAGTGCCCTAACCTCTAGGCTATATTGCCTACCTAAAACCTCTGCACTTCACTCTTCATGAGCGTTCTTGTTGGGAGCACCCATCTAGTGCTGCACTAGGGTCAGTATCATGTATTAGCCCATGTTCCTGGTGTGGGACTAGAACCCAAGACCTTCCAATCTTCCAGCCCCAGAGGGGAACATGAGACCTACTGAGCCACTGACATTGGAGAGAGCACTATTTTAAACTATGGGCACTGTGCATAGAATCTAGGGTGATACAATGGTAGGCCATCCTAAACACATGTAGCTTTCTGTTTGCTCAAGGAGGCCATCAGAGTTGTCACATCCATCCCCAACTCCCTGGTGCTCCCTCACCAGTAGGTGATAGCATACCTCACTGGGCATCACTCACACCATGCCTCAGTGTGTCACCAGGTGAACCAAAATACCCACCCTCCTGGGTTGCTTTTTGGTGTTGAAGGCTATGGGTGCACCTATTCAGGGATTAAATCTCCCCTTTGCTTTATGATCTGAATCTTCTACTTGAATCTGGTTATATCTCTATGATATCTGATTCCTCTTTCACTCTTGGGTGCTCAATGTTTACTGGTCAGGCAAGTCTTCGGGGTTGTTGCACCATCATGATGTCCCAAAATGATCTTTTGTAAAGCTTGCCTGAAAGTATCAGAGTGTCCCTGGAGGGGACAATTTCCAGGGGTTCCTACAACCTCTCAATGGTTACTCTAAACTCCCAGCTACAACATGGACATTACCCTGATCCAATCTCATGATTCCCAGCAGTCAGGATCAATCTCAGATTTCTGTGCCCCTCCCTGGCAGCCTCCAGAATCTCATTCAGTGACACACTGATGCTCTCATTGCAGCAAGGCATCTGGGACCTCACACCACTTTTAGGGCTCTAAGAGCACCCATGCTTCCAGACAGGAGCATACTTTGGGGTGCTTCATGTGCCCCTTGTCTGAGTTCTGCTATCAGCCACATTGTGGGTACTACCAAGTGCCAACCCCTGCTGAGCACATAAGAGTATCCACTGACACCCTGGTGCCCTGCTGGTAGAGCCTGGTCAGTCTTCTCAGCTGATACAACTAGCCTCTAGCCCCTACCCCAATGGGCACCTGCCAGGTAAGGACACCTGGAGAGCCATTAATGACTTACCTCAGATTACCCTGTGGAATAAGCAAGATGGCCAGCAGGCTGGGCTGCCGTCTACCTGGGTTTTGTTAGTTGTTTATTTTTTTCCAGATTAAGTATACTTTATTGAAGATATGAAAAACAGACAAACCGATACAAATACATAGTCTGTAATCATATGCAATCCAAAAAACATGACATGAATATAGTTATTACTTATCTAACCTAAACCATCCCTCCTCCCCCCTGTCCCACCAACCTCCTATCCACCCCCCCAGAGGTACAATTTATATGTCAAAGGAAGTATTGACTGAAAGAGGTTTTTCCATCTGATTTAGTCCAGTCAAATGAGAAATGTCCATAGTCACACACAAGAAAAAAGGGAAAATTTATCTTATGTAGTTAGCAAAACATGAAGTGGTTCCTAGATATTTTGGTATCTTTTATTGTTACTCGACATACTAGCAACAATGTGCTCGACCTGCAGGGCAAACAAGATTTCTTTATGCCACTCATGAAATTGTGGGGGATATTGGTCCAGCCAATGGTGAAGAATGACCTTTTTTGCACAGGCTGAGATTAAAGCCATGTGGGGCCTCTGATTACCAATAAGGGAGTTTTGGTATTCGTCCAGGATACAGATCTCAGGAGAGAAAGTATTGTATAATCCCAACAAGAGGTTTAGGCGGGTTTATATTGAGGACCAGAACTGCACAACTTTATCACAGAACCACAGGATATGGAGTAGGGTGCCCGGTTCTTTACCACATCTGGAGCATAAGTCTGTGGGCAGTTTACCCATCCTATGCAATTTGATTGGGGTGTAATAAAGGTTGTGGATGACCAGGAATTTCATAACATGGTGCCTGTCCCCTTTTATGAATTTATACAGGTGCTTCCAGATAGTGGTCCAGTGTCTTGTGGAGTAGTGGGTTGGAAGGGCTTGATCCCAGTAATAGAACTTGGGTCCCTCAGTGGCTGCCAGGCAAGCCTGCATGGCTTGGTAAAAGTAGGAAATGTGATGAGAAGTAGGGGTATTATTTAGCATAGAGAGAACAAAGGGGTTAAGAGGAATAATAATAATAATAATAAAATTTATTTGATTGAGCGCCTTTCAAATATTTCAAGGCGCTGTACAAAACATCATAACATTCAACATAACCATACATACACTAACAGTACAACCGATAAAATATTTAAAATAAACAATTTAAAATACAGCAGGGAATGCCTGATTCCATAAAAATGACTTTAGGGCCTTCTTAAAACTATCCACCATTGTACTTTCTTGGAGCTGGCGGGGCAGAGAATTCCAGAGGGTGGGAGCCACAAAGCCGAAAGCACGGGCTCCAGAAGACTTCAAATTCACCCTCGGAATCTCCAGCAACCCCTTGTCAGCTGAGCGATGCTGTCTCAGAGGGATGTAAGGCACCAGAAGCTCTTTCAGGTAATCAGCACCTAACCCATGTAGGGCTTTGTAGGTCAAAAGACCCACTTTGAAGGTGATCCGCCACTGTATAGGCAGCCAGTGCAGAGTGCGCAGCACAGGGGTAATATGAGCCCTTCTAGACACCCCAGTCAACAAACGTGCTGCAGCATTCTGCACTAGCTGCAAGCAGTGGATATCAACCCCAGCAAGCCCTAGGTATAGGGAGTTACAGTAATCAAGATGAGATGTCACAAAGGTGTGGACCAAAACCGGCAAATCGCCTGGTGGAACCAGGTGCCTAATCCTGGAGATGTTTCTGAGATGAAAAAATGAAGTCTTGACTACTGCAGACACCTGATAACGAAGGGTCAAGCCAGTGTCAAGCTCCACACCCAGGTTATGCACCCGTTCAGAGGTAGGGATCTGGTCCACCCCAAGAACTAATCCAGAGGGGGACCCTATCCCTAGGCCCTCAACCCTGAGACCGGGGTCCACCACCATAACCTCAGTCTTTCCCGGGTTCAACTTTAAACCACTGGTATTCATCCAATCTTGGACATCAGCGAGGCAATTATTCAGCACCGAGATAGCACTAACCTGGTCAGGTGCAAAAGACAAGTAGAGCTGGGTATCATCGGCATAGCAATGAAACCTCAGCTCATACTGTCTTACAATGTCTCCGAGGGGTAGCATATATATATATATATATATATATATATATATATATATATATAGCATATATAGTGGACCATGGTCCACTGCCTAAGTGATGAAAGAGCATGTGGGATATTTGAAAGTATCAAAAACCACTAAAGGTGGGCCAGTGGTATAGGGCACAAGCTTCCCAGAAAGATAAAAGCTTTTGGTTATTAGTGAGCTCTTCAACCATATCATTGCCCATGTTAGGCCCGAAATTCCTAGTAAGAGTCTGACCTGCTATTCTGAAATTGGGGTTTCCAAAGAGAGGTTGGGAGGTGTCTCTGTACCGGCAGACTTTAAAAAGAGATCAGAAATGTAGATATATGGTAATTGATGATCCAAGAGGAGTGTCCCTGAGTGAGTGGGGAATTTTCTTCTTTGAGAGATAAAGAAATGACCAGATATCCAGTCCCAGAGCTGAACACATTGAGTATTCTATGTCCAACCAATGTGGAGTGTATGATTTCAAATGTGTTGCCCCCATCCAACGAGAGATTCTGGTAAGTTGCACAGCTAGGTAATATAAAAAGAAGTTGGGGACCTGTAGCTCCCCCCATCTTATTTGGTATGCATTAACTTGGATAATGCTCGACAAGCGGCCTTGCCTTGCCAATGGAAGGAGGTAAGGATTCTATGAATTTGGCTGAACCATGTTTGGGGAAGAACAAAGTTGGACATCTGCAGTGGATATAGTAGACAGGGGAGAATATTCATTTTTATAATATTTTGGTGACCCCATAGAGATATGGGAGCAAGGAGCAATGATTTAAATCAGCTTTGACACAGGTTAGTATGGAGTCAAGATTATGTTTTTTCATCTGGGAAGGAGAAGTACTGAGGAAGATCCCCAAGTACTTCAGCTTGTTTCATTTCCATACAAGGCCAAGGTGCTCATCTTTATTCTTTAGGGTATTATTGTTGAGGGGCATCATTTCAGTTTTTGTAAGGTTCAGTTTATAATTGGAAATATTTCTGAATTGGGAGGCGAGTTGCAGGGCAGCTGGCAGAGATGAAGCTAGAGAAGAAATGTGCAGTAGAATGTCATCTGCATAGGCTGATAACTTATATTCAGAGGAACCAATTGAGATACCTTGAATGTAGGGGGAGGAATTCAATTTACAGATCAGGGTTGCAGAAATAAATTGAATAAATATGGAGATAAGGGACATCGCTGCTGAGTGCCTTGGTGGAGAGGGAAGGGGGAGGATAAGACTCCATTACAGAGTATTCGGGCTGATGGAGAGAAGTAAAGCACCTTAACCCATTGTATGAAATTTTGAGGATATGATATAAAGGCAAAAGTGCAAATAAATACTCCCATGAGACTCTATCAAAAGCTTTTTCTGCATCCAGGGACACCAAAACTGCTGATGCAGAGGAATCCCTGGATGCAAAAATAAGATAAGAGAGTTTCCTAAGGTGGTCTGCTGAGAGTCTACCTTTAACAAAAGCCACCTGTTCGCTATGTATAAGCGGTTCTCAGACTCGATCCAATCTATATGCCAATATCTTAGCCAGAATTTTAAAGTCAATGTTGATAACAGATATGGCTTATAGTTAGAAATCAGTAAGAGGTCCCTGCCAGGCTTAGGAAAAACCACAATAGTGGCTTCTGTAAAAGAGAGGTCAGAAGTACCTTTTTCAAAAAGTAATTAAAGATGTCCAGGAGAATAGGTACCAGTTGGGTTTTAAAGGTTTTGTAAAAATTAGTAGACTACCGGTCCGGGCCATGGGATTTGTCTAGGGCTAGGGAGTTAATTGTGTAACCCCCAGTCGCCTAAAACTGAGAGGGCTACTACCCCTGCCTGTGTAGCTAGTGAACAGGTTGAGGGGTCTGGGTCCTATTACGCGGTGCCTCCATTTTTATAAGTTGAAACTTGGGGAGAAAGGTGTCACTTGGCATGGTGATTAGATTTCGCTACTCTGCACAGGGGCCCCCAAATAACTCCGGACACAGGAAGCAATAACTGTAATGTCCAATACCAGAAGCTGGGATTCTAAAGTGTGGCTTTTATTCACATCCAGCAGAATAACAAAGCATAGATGGACCTCCACTGGGCTACACTCCTGGTAATGCAGATTTATAGAGAACAGAACACATCCTCTTTACACTGAAACCCTCAGGTTTCAAAACACTTTGGGCATTCGGCCCTAACTTAACTCTTTTTCAGTTTCCCTGGCTCAGCTCCCTTGCCAGCCCTCTGGACTACCTTTCTTCCATGGCTCGGCTCTCATGGCAGCCCTTGGACACTTTCCATATAGCATGGAACATTTCTCGGTGGCTCTCTAAACCACCTCTGAGCATTTCTGGCTCCATAGGGAATCTTCTTCGTCAATCTCATGTCTGGGTACTTTCCTCAGGCACTGGCCAAGTACCTGAGAGAAAGCAACAGGTGTCCCAAAGCAAACCCATAGAGGTGAATTTGGTTACTACTGATGGGGGTCTCTCACCTCTCGCTCATGTAATTCATACCCGGCCATTTCTCTGGACTTTAACACCTCATCCTTGAAAACACTTTACTGTGTAGATTCTCTTTAAATGTATGTCACATTTATTCTACTGTTCTTCCATCCCACTTGTGCTGAACTTGAAACATACTTAAAGAGTGGCTGTGTCCATTGCTCTAGATCCCCACAGAGTTAAGCAGTCCAGTTCCCACAACTTTTAACTGTACTTGGCTGTCTTTTCCTGACCCCACAGTAATAGTCACTTAACTTCATCTTGTCTCAGGTGAAAACACATTGGCCATTTATCAGAGCAGACTCACCCCTTGGTTGCAGGTGCCCCACAGGCTTTTTTCTCTTCAAAGAAATCTCATCCAAACTTCTGATGCCTCAGCACGAACCTAAAATTAGGCAGCTTCTTCTTCCCCTAGCCAGACCAGGGGATTGCCCCTGGAAGTAGGCTGAATCCTTCCCCCCAACCCCACAGAGATGGGGCCCTGAACCCCTGGAAGTGGTCTCTACCACTTCACTTGGCTCTTCTTGTATTCCTCTTCAGGTGAGAACACACACCTCTAATGAAAAAACAGCTCTTTGGCAGATCAAAGGGCTCTGAGCGCCTGCAGCAGCAGCACACCTCTTCCCTCTTCTGAGCCCACTACTGAACTGCTACTCAACTGACTTCAAATTCCCCAACATTCTATCCTAACTTCCCTAGCTGCAACATTCCAGTGTGGCTTATGCAGCTGTGACAGTTCTAAAATGATGTCATCCCTCAGTCTCAGCTGAGACTGAGAACAGAGTGAGACAGTGTGAAATCCATTTAACTGGAGTTTCACCAGCTGCCTTCCCTGCCTGCCACTAGGTCTAACTGGGATTCTTGTAACCCCGGGTAACGGGGGTTACAATTGCATGAGAGATCTCCTCCAAGATCAAGGGAGCCTGCAGCATAGCAACTTGTGCTTCTGCCAATTGAGGGAGAGTTATGTCCCGAAGAAAATCGTAAAGCATTCTGCTTTGAATGGGGGGAAGGGTTAAGCATACAGCTGCATGTAAAAATCTTTAACTGCATCAACAATATCCCTTGGGGATGTGAGAAGCTGGCCAGAATCAATACGAAAGGAAGGTACTATCCTGTCCATGGCTTGTGCATGCAGACGCATAGCAAGTAATTTTCTGGCTTTTTCACCTTGATCAAAATATTTAACTTTGGAACATAACTGTAGATACTCCATCTTCTCTCCCAGTAGAGAATTATGCTGAAATCTGAGATTTTTGAGTTGTTCCCATTCCATGAAGGGAGAAGTTGGTAGGACATGATTCTCCAGGGAACGAATACACTCTTATAGGGTGGAGAGAGCAGCCGAAGTCTGCTTCTTCTGCTTAGTAGCAGTACGGATTATTTCCCCACTTAGAGCACATTTCAAAGCACCCCATAGAATATCAGTCTTAGCCATGGATGGAGCGTTGCTTCCCAGGAAATCAATAATTAAAGACTGAAGGGATTTTGCAATGTCATCTTGCTTAAGTAGTTGATCATTAAGCCTCCAAACTTTATCCTTGCTTAGTGTGGGGGTGAAATTAATTTATATATGGGCAGGGTGGTGGTCAGACACAACTTTGACAGAATAATGACAAGGTATTACCCCAGGGAGATAATGTATACCAAGCAAAAAGTAGTCCAACCTTGAAAAGGAATTATGTGGGAGGGAGAGGAGAGGAATGAATATTCCCTACCATTTGGATTTAGAATTTCCAAGAATCTATGAGGCCCAGGAAGTCCATCAATTTGCGGAGTGCCAATTGCCTCGGTGATGAGGCCTGCCAAATTTTACCAGATCTATTGAGAACATTACATAATACAGTGTTCCAACCCACCCCCCATAGAGAATTAGCTGGGAGGTCCAGGAGACAAGAAGGGGCATTAAAGAAGTGAAAAAGTATGGGTCATCAGTATTGAGACCATATATGGAGTCCAGTATCATTTCCACGTGGCCAGGTAATACCCTGATGAGAATATAATGGCCGTGAGGGTCTGTCACTTCTTGGAGTAGATGGAAGGGAACTCTCTGGGGTATAAGAATGGCAACCCCCTTCTTACGTGAATCGGAGCCTGCACTGAAGACTTGCCCCACCCAGGATCTCCTGAAAAAGAGAACCTGGGATGGGGGAAGGTGGGTCTCCTCTAGAAAGGCCATGTCAGCCTGGAATTTGTGTAGATGAAGTAACATTTTTGCCCTTTTAGTAGTGGATTGGGCACCCTTTATATTCCAGCTACAAAAATTATACCCCGCCATGATCAAAGTACCAGTCTACAGCAACAGCAAGGCCATCCATATGTAGGGGTATGTAAGAAATGAATCAGTTAACTGGAAAAAACATACCTCCAGTACATGTCCCTGACCCCCACCCACTCACCCCACTCCCTAACCCAGTAGTTGTATCAAGAAGGACCTCACAGACCCCTGCCCCCTGCCCCCAAACAAGACCACCAAAACCCAAATTTCTCAAACCCTGTACCAAATAGTAAACTGAAATTTAGACCTGGTAATGAAGTATGGACTGCTGAGTAGTATAGCAGGGTCATATAAACAGAGTCTAAAACTACAGATGCTCAAAATTACCCCAAACAGATCAGTAGTCCCCCCACCCCAAATAACAGTTCATGACTGCCCCTGAATAGATAGATAGATAGATAGATAGATAGATAGATAGATAGACAGATAGATAGATATTTTATTTATATAGCACCCATCTCCAAAGTCTCTGGGTGCTGTACAATATGACACATATAACATACATCATACAATAATACAATTCTAAAACTAAGTACAACAATATATAAAGTATAACTAAAACAACAGTTTAACTAACCATAACAGAATATACTATTTATATAAAACCCCTTTCAGTTAAAAGCTTGATTAAATAAATATGATTTGAGGTCCTTCTTAAAGGCTTCCACCGTGGGAACCTCCCTAAGAGATTCAGGCAGGGAGTTCCACAGGGTAGGTGCATCAGCTGCAAATGCCCAATCATCAGAATGCCGCAGCTTAACTCTGGGAACTCCAAGGAGGCCACCCCCGGCAGAACGGAGAGCCCAGGTCGGGCGGTATGGCACAAGGAGCTCTTGCAGATAGACTGGAACCCTCAAGTACAGGGATTTATAGGTTAATAGCCCTATCTTGACGACAACCCTCCACCGAACTAGCAGCCAGTGCAGTTCACTTAGCACCGGGGTGATATGTTCACATCTCTTCACCCCCAACAGCAATCTTGCTGCCACATTCTGCACCAGATACAGTCTGCAGAGGTTGCCTCCAGATATCCCTAGGTACAGGGCATTGCAGTAGTCTAACCTGGGAGTGATGAAAGCATATACCAGTGTGGGCAGGTTATCAGGTGGGATCAGGGCTCTAATTCGGGCAATATTCCTGAGACGGTTAAACCCGATTCTCACCACAGCCAACACCTGTGCTTCAAGTGTCAGGCCACCATCCAGGATTACACCCAAATTCTTCACCTGCCTAGAGAGGGCCAAAGGCACACCCCCCACATAAGTTCAGGGGGTAATGTCCCCCCCGTCCCGATGACCCGATTCCACCACCAGTACCTCAGTCTTGTCTGGGTTTACTTTAAGCCAGTTGTGAGTCATCCATGTCTGGATTTCCTCAAGGCAGCTAGAATAGATAGCGAATACCCTCATCCAGCCCCCCACCCTCCCAACCTGTAAGTCTAATAACAACTATTAAATAACAATAAACACACAAATGCTGAACCGTTAGGATGAACCTAATCAAACATTGATGAAATCTGAACATGTCTAGTGGACAAATCCAACATATAGATCATGCCCCCAGGGATGAACAAACAACCGGGGTTAAGTGATAATAACCAAAATTATAGAACATCAAATTGAGTTCAGTCTCTGGGTACAGAAGTCCAAAGAACCAGCGTTGTAAACTTGAGGAAGGAGGACTCCTTGTGTGACGTCCATCTGGATTTGCCCTAGGAACAAGTGGGTGTTGAACTGGTAAATGTGGACAACTCACCCTTAAAAACGTCCCATGGAGGACTGTCTTATCCTGTTGAAAGGTTCTTGGGTGACACTGTGGGGTGCTGACATATTAAGAAAAGTAAAACCCAGCAAGAGCGCCCCGAATAAAATGTCTCCATGGCAGCCAGACAGTATAAGAAATGTTGAGACCAAAAGGTGAGGGACTGTAGAGAATTAAAGGAGAAGAGTCTAACTTATAGCTGTTTGAGTAGTTGTCCCTGTTGCAGCAATTACAGATGTCTTGTTGATTAGTTGCAAGAAAAGCATAGAAACCTTCCAACAATAGCCTGTAGAGCCGGCTGAATCAGTAAATGTAGATCCTAAATCTGGCCATGTCAGCCTAGCTTGAATAAGTTCGGGAGCAAGCGTCGGAGGTCCTTAACAGCTTGTTCACTGGATTCATAGGAGTGCCACTGATCCTGAATCTTCACCTGTAACTTGGCAGGATATAACATCCAAAATCAGAAGCCTGCAGGGATAAGCTTAGTTATGGTCAGATGGAAGGAGGCTTTCTTTTGCCATACCAAAGCGGGTAAGTCCTGGGTGATTCATAGTTTGTTTCCTTCCCAGGAGAGCAATTGTATGTTCCTCATTTTGTTCACAATGTACTGTTTATCTAGAAAATTCAGCAGCTTGAGTGTGAAGGGCCATGGTAAGGATCCTGGAGGTGGTTTGGGGCTTAAGACCCTGTGTGCTCGCTCCACGATGTACGTGGTGCCATTAGGAGATGGGCCTGCCAGTTTCTCAAGAAGGCGCTGGGTAAAAGTCACTGGAGTTGAGCCCTCCACTTCCTTGTTAAGCCCTAGTATAACTAGATTGTTTCAGCGACCCCTTCCTTCTAGGTCCTCGAGTTTAAGTTCCATCTTGTGTAAACACTGACAGGGTGGTGAGCTCATGATCTGTTTTGTTGTGCCATGATTCCAGCGATGTCATTCAGGCTTTAACATCTCCAACTCTCCGAGAAGTAACCACAAGGTCCCCTCTTAAGGAAGCCAGCTCTGTGGTAAGCAGTGCTAAAGCATCTTTTACAGGCTGCAATTCAAGCAGAAATTGCTCCACAGTCAAAGGTGATGCGACTGCCTTAGCAGTAAAAGACAGGCTAGGTTTGGTAGGCTGATTTTTGGCTTTTTTGGAGGCCTTGTTGGGGGTTGAGGGAAGCGTGCGGCGCAGGATCTCCTGTCGAATTTCTGCTTCCATGGTGCAGAAAAAAACACTCAAGCTGCACAGCAGCCATAGCCTGGAGTTGCAGAGATGTACAGCGTTGCAGGTTTAGTCAGAAAACTTGTTTTAGTCCAGCAAAATCTGTGGTTTTGTAGTTGACAAGTGGGAGAGGTGCAGAAGAGCTGCTTCTTTCAATTAGGCATCACGTGACTTTGTTAGTTGTTTATTTTAAATTAGTCTCGGGGTTCAAATTAGTTTAAATTTCCCACAAACCTCTAATTATTATCTTCGAATTTTTAGGTTTGTAGTTGTATTGTCATTATGATATTTAGCCTTTGTTATTTAACTGCTCTTTTGTAAGTCCTTAGCTTTTACTACTGTAGTTAGTGTTTGAGGCTTAGGGTTGGAACGTAGGTGGGTTTGGGACAGTAAGTTAGTGGTAGGGGTTTAGCTTTTTTATTTTTAGCCAGGGATGTTTCTGTGCCACCCCTTGGGCTTTAGCTTTTTAGTTATCACTTGTACACATTTTGGAGTTTTGACTGGCTCCCTTTGTTGTGAACTCCCAGGACTACAGACTTGGTGATTTCTGCCGCCCAGGTATGGGAGTTTGTTGCAAGGATCTGCTTTGGAGTGGTAGGGTGGTTTCCATTGTGTGTTTGGCACTTCATCCATTACCTATTATCCTCAGAAGTAGCCTTCAGGCTCCCAGAGCTTCTCGTAGCAGTGGGGCACTTGTGACAGTGGAGAGTGCTTCTTGTGGATATATTACTTAAGCTTTGCCACTGCAATACTTCTGCAGGAGTCTGAGATCTTGGTCCTCCAGCTTGAACTTGCAGCAGAACCACGGTTGCAGGTTTCTGTATGGGTGATGTTTCATTCACCATCTGTGAAAGGCAGTCTTATGTGCTCCTGGAGCACCCACAGTAGTGGGACCTTCATAAAAAAGGGACTGCTTCGGAAGACTCTATTAATTGGCCACAGCAGTTTTTAAAAGTTTGTGAATTTAACCCCCCACCCTGGACCTGTAACTATCAAAAACAGACATTTTGGAGGTAAGAACTCTGACTTTTACCTGTTTATCCTTCTGTTCAAACCCCCCCCCAGTAGTTGTGAGAGCGCTGCTGGGAGGGAGAGTTCTTACCTGCTTTATTTCAACTCTGTCTGTAATTACTGGACATTTCAAGTGGATCCTACTTAACTGTGACAAAACTGCTTCAAAGTTTGCCACTGGCTGGATTTTATTTTAAACTTGAACAACTGTTTAAGTTTTCCCACTGGCTGGCACAAACTGGGACCTGGACTTACATATTTTTATGTTTTTGATTTAATTTTAGTATTTCAGTTGGCTGTGTGTTGCATATTTGTGACTGTGTTGGTTAGCGACTGATTGTGCATGACTGAATGTGTGTTTTATGGTAATTTTTATGACTACAGTGGGTGTAGCCCTGCAGACATCTTACAAGCACAGTAGAGTAAAAGGGAGCTTACCGAATATCAGTTGGACTCTTAAATAGTGGAGATGGATGGCAGTCACTGCATGTGCACTGTACTATTGTTCCCTCTGGTCACCAGTGTAACATGGCACTGTCTGCCATGTCCAGCATGGCTGCCGGAATTCTGTGCGCATGCACGATGAGTCATGCATGCATACTGAACTCCAGCGGCATGGTGTCACAGTCCACTGTGTCCAAAATAGCCACTGGAGCCCAGTGCGCATGCACGAGTCATCAAGCAGAGAATGCTGGCAGCCATCTTGAACATGGCAGACAGTGCTGTGTTAAACTAGCAGTCTCGGCTGTAGCCATATCGTCTCTGGCTGGAACTTGTTTATTTTTGCAACAATGTCCGCTTCTGTTAGTGGCTCTGTAATGAGACAGCTGTCATCAATGTGGAGCCATTCATTATGCTGCTCAGTTCCAGTGTCTGAAATTAGCCTTATATTGCATGAGTGGTTCTGGAGGACTGGAGGAGGGCAGATGTAGTCCCACTTGAGAAAAGTGGTAGCAGGTAAGAGGCTGGCAATTACAGGCCAGTCAGCCTGGCTTTGGTGATGGGGAACTTCATGGAATCACTACTGAAGGAAAGGATTGTGGAATATCTTGAATCCAGTGGCTCACAAGATCTGAGGCAGCATGGAATCATTTGGGGAGGTCATGTCAAATAAATCTGATAAATTTCTTTGACTGTGTGACCAGAGAACTAGATCAGGGTGGAGAGGTGGATGTGGCCTACCTAGATTTCAGTAAGAACTTCAACACCGTTCCACATAGGAGACTCATAAACAAACTGTGCAGCCTTGGAGTTGGTCCAAATGTGGTAAACTGGGTAAGGAATTGGTTAGGGGACAGGAGACAGAGCGTGGTGGTAAACGGAGTTCACTCCAAGAAAGGGAGGATGACCAGCGAGGTGCCATAGAGATCAGTACTGGGCCAGGACATCTTTAATGTCTTTATCAGTGACATTGTGGAGAGGCTAGAAGAGAAGGTATGTCTTTTTTCTGATGACACTAAAATCTGTGATAGGGTAGAAATTCCAGTGGGTTTGGAAAAAATTATTAGAGATCTAAGAAAGCTAGAGGAGTGATCAAGGGTGTGGCAGCTATGTTTCAATGCAAAGAAGTGCAAAATCATTCACTTGGTGCACAGAAACCCGGGGCAGAGTAAAGAATGAGGGGTGCAGTATTATTTATCACCAAACAGGAAAGAGGCCTGAGGATAATCATATCTGATGACCTAAAGGTAGCCAGACAATGTTACAAAACAGTGAAGAGGGTTAGTGGGATGCTAGGGTGCATAGGGAGGGGTCTCATCAGCAGAAAGAGAGAGAGAGGTGGTGTTATCACTGTATAGATCACTGGTGAGACCTCACCTAGAGTATTGTGTCTAGGTATGGAGACCACATCTCTGAAAGGACATAGACACAGTAGAGGCAGTCCAGATGAGGGCAACTAAAATGGTGCAGGATCTGCATCAAAAGCCCTATGAGGAAAGACTAAAGAACCTCAATGTGTACATCCTGGAGGAAAGGAGGAAGATGGAAGATATAACAGAGACTTTCAAATACCTCATGGGTATAAATAAGGTTTAAGAGGGAAGCATTTTTCAGACAAAAAGATGTTCAAGAACAAGGGGACATGCTATGAGGCTGGAGGGGATAGACTCAGAAGAGATGTGAGGAAGTACTTCTTCACACAAAGAGTGGTGGATGCCTGGAACAGCCTCTCAGTGGAGGTGGAGGGGACAAACATGGTAATGAGATTCAATAATGCATGGGATAGGCATAAGGAAACCTTAGCGGTAAGAAAGGGGGGAGTCAAAGCCAGAGATTCAAGCAGGGTCTACTGTGTTACAATAGGTAGGGAAAATGAGCAGACTAGGTGGGTCAAGTGGTCCTTATCTGCCATCAATTTCTATGTTTTTATGCCAGCGGCAAGGTCTCTTGCTCAACTGTGTCACTTTTGTCCATTTCTGTCAGCTCCATCTTAGCGACAGCATCTGAATCCCTGGGAGGTGTAAACAGGGCATCTAAGGCATCCTTACAGCAGTTGTGAATTTTGTGGAGGGTGATCTACTCCCACACTTGTGCTGTGACATAGCACATCCTTGATTGCATAGTTTTTGAGGAAGTTTACGAATTCAGAACCACTGTCTCTCAAGATAATCTCCCATAGAATAGCTTTCTGTATAATTTTCTTAATGTTGCTATAACCCTCTTCTCCCCTGGCTGCATGTGTGATGTTGTATTCATAGGTAAGTAGAGTACTGTGATTTTCTTATCCCTGCCGCACAGCTCATTGGCACTCAGGTGAGCTGGACACTGATCAAGAAATATCAGGGCTTTAGGGAATTTACCCTTATTCTTCAGATAGTGCCAAACAGCAGGAACAGTCAGTATGGAACCATGACTGAAAGATATCTGTGGTCATCCATGCATTACTGGAGTGTGTATACTGGAGAGGGAGAGCTTCATGGTTGATGTGATGAAAACAGTGGGAGTTACCACATTTACCAATGCATGGTTAAGTGGTGAGATTCTATCAGGATATAGGCAGAGTGATGATCAGGACCAAGATAAGGATTTTTGACTTCAGCAAAACTGTCCTTAAGAAGTTGGGAGAAATTCTGTTAGCATGCCTTGCTAGGATCAGAAAGGACATGGAGATGGAAAAGAAATGGGACATAATTAAGGAGGGACTGATGGAGGCCACTAGTGAGTGTGCCATGATCAAAATCAAGAAATCTAAGGTAAAAAAATCCAGCTGGTTCAGAAAGGAAGCGGCAAATGCAAAAAGGGAAAAAAAGCTGCCGTTCAGAAGTACAAATGTACTCAGAATGAAGAGGATAGGAAGGCCTAGTGTGCTAAATCAAGGGTGTAAGGAGGGCAGTTAGAGAGGCAAAGGCTGCAAAGGAAATATGGTTGGCACAGAGCGTAAAATCTGGTGAGAAGACTTTCTTCAAATATGTAAGGAAGAAGAGAGATATTAAGGATGATATTGTCATATTAAAAAAGGAGGGGGATGGGCAGAATGAAGTGGCAGAGCTTAACAAGTACTTCTGTGCCATCCTTACCAGAGAGAAGGATGGACCAGTGCCACAAGGGAGCAGAGGGATGGGGATGGGGAAGGGAGTAGTCACGGATGGCATAATAGAGGTAGACTGGATGAATAAGGTCCTAATGGCCCTGAAGGTGGACAAATCCCTTGGACTGGATGGCCTGCACCCAGAGGTCCTAAGCAAACTAGTGGAGGTGCTGGCAGGCTCCCTGGCACACCTGTTTAACAACTTTCTGGAGTCTGGAAGTGTGCCCAAGCACTGAAGAACTGCACATGTGGTGCCTCTTCGTAAAAGTGGTCCATAGGATGAACCAGGAAATTACAGGCTGATCAGAGTGACCTCAAGAGTCGGGAAACTGATGGAGACTATCATGAAGGAAAGGCTACTGAACTTTCTGAAGGAAAACAGGCTGCAAGATGAGAGGTAACATGGATTTGTATCACAAAGGTTATGCCAGATTAATCTGATTGATGTTTCTGACTGGGTGACCAGGAAAGTGAACAGGGGCCAAGCGGTTGATGTCCTGTATCTGGACTTCAGCTTGGTCTTTGACACTATGCCTAATAAGAGACTGGTCAAGAAACTGGAAGATCTGCGAGTGAGGGCCAAGCTTGCTAGATGGGTCAAAAACTGATTGCAGGACAGGAGCCAAAAGGTGGTGATCTGGGGGAATTCTCAGAAGCTAGACTAGTGACCAGTGGTGTCCCACACGGCTCAATGCTCAGTCCAGTGTTGTTTAACCTTCTCATCATAGACAGAGTGGATGGCATCAAAGGTAAAATATGCTATTTGCAGATGACACAAAGCTCTATGCTGGGCTGGACATGGAAGAGGGGAGAAAAGAGCTTAGAGAAGACCTGGCTAGGTTGGAGAAGTACTCTGGCATTTGGCAACTGGGGTTAAACACAAAAACATACAAAGTTATGCACTTGGGGGCAAAATACCCAAAGACTAAATACTGGTTGGGTGGTGTGCAGGTTATCGAGTCACAAGAGGAAAAGGATCTGGGGGTACTCATCATGAGTGACCTAAAGCACTCTGCATACTGCTGGAGAGCAGCAGCGGCAAAAGCAAATTGAATGCTGGGCTGCATAGCCAGCAGGATTACCAACAAGAAGGCAGAGGTCATACTACTGCTGCACAAGTCACTGGTAAGACTGCACCTAGAGTACAGTGCAGTGTATTGGTGCCCTTGTCTTAAGAATGATGTTAGCTTCCTGGACACAGTCCAGAGAAAGGTGACAAGCTTGATCCAGGGCCAGAAGGGCAACACCTATGAAGAAAAGCTCAAGGGGCTCAACATGTACTCCCTTGAGAACAGAAGGGGGTGGGGGGGAATATGAAAGAGACCTTCAAATTTGTTAAAGGTATTAACAGTGTGAATATGGACGGCTTCTTCCAGGGGTGGATCCAGGATTTTAAAAAGGGTCCTGTGGCCAAAATAAAAGGGCATAACCAAACATAAGGGTGAAGCCAAAAGGGCATGGCTATAGGATGAAATAATGCTTATGGGTTCATTACTGTGTACTCAATGTAATGGCTATGGTGGGCCACCAGGAAGTTAATTTTGTTTATTTTATACAGATTAAAAACACTAATGCCAAAGCAGATTTTTTTAAATTTTACATTTCAAACAATACACTATAAAAAATAATTCATGGTCAACCATGCATGTCTAGGCTGTGTTTCCTTCTTGAGATTCTTATGACATCCAAGACCCATCAAACTTCGCTCTTGAGGTCCCTATGATGTCATTAGAACCCCTCAGTGGAAACACAGCTTTGTTGTGCATGGTTGCCAATGCATTATTCTCTATGTTGGACATTACTTCATTCTTCACATCCCTACTCAGTGGCAACAATTTTTATTGGAGGGGGGATTGAGGAAATATTTGATGGAAAAACCGGGGACATCCCTAAAATAATGGGCAGCCGAGAGATACAGTGACTCTTTTGGGGATATACAGTTTAGGAAAGGAGCAATTAGAAACAAACTGGTTAAGAATCCAACTAGATAAAATCTCTTTTGGGATAACATGGGCTTCGGTAGAAAAAGGGTGAGCAAAACCCTGTCTTGGGCAAAACGGTTAAGCTAGGCATTCGACTCTGAATGTGTGTCATATTGTGAAACTGGAGAGCAGTGAACCAAAACTATAAATGGGGGTTGGGGTAGAGTTTCAGTGCAACCAAGTTAATATTATTCCTAATCATGTATAGTTCTATTTATATAGTCTGTACACTCATCTATGGGTAATAAGTACAGCTTGCTTCAGTTTCAGGAGTTCAAGGTGCAGTATGAATGAAACAGTCTGATAGTTTCAGCACTGAGCTGTGAAGAGATCACTATGGCTACTGGCTGGCTATGTGCTCTAGAGCAGCAGGGCTTTGGGCTCTTCCAGCTATAACACTGACCTAAAGTAAGACTACACTAAAAAGGGCATAGAGAAAAATACAGAGAAATAATGGTAGAAAAAGACTGAAGACCCATCCAGGCTGCCCAGTTTTCCATTCCCGAGACCAACCCCAACTGGTCTACTGCGGCTCCTGCAGCCCCAATCCCAGTACCCCTTCCCATGCCCTGGTACCTGTTTGGTGCTGAGGTTCCCCCAGACATGTTTGGCAGTGGTGGTGAGTGGCAGTAAAAACAGCAGCAGAGTGATGATTCCCTGTCCCAGGCTGCAGCAAAGGCAGCAACAACATCTTCGGCAGTAGTGGAAGCATAGAGCTCCCAACCACAGGCAGTGGCAATGAAGTGAGCTTGTGATACCGATAACAAAGAAATGCAGGGTTCCTAGACCATCTCCTACTCAAGCTCCAGCTCCATCTTCATTCAGCAGGCTGCACCTTGTTTCAAATAACAGCACCATCCCAACTGTCCATTTCACACAACCTCACAGGAAGAAGAGCAATGAAGATGACATGATTTGCAACTTTCAGTGCATGCATGTGACATCATGCAGAGAGGTGGAGCCCTCAGCTGGAGCAGTCCCTAACTTTCTCTTTCTACTGCCAAGACTCGCTCAGCTCAGGCTGCTTTAGCTAATAACAAATTACCTCTCTATTTTCCTCCTTACTGCAGTAGCGCATGTTAAATGTTTTTTCTGTGATCAGTCAAGAAGGGTCCTGTGGTCGCAGGACCTGTAGGACGACTAGATCCTCCACTGCATGGTACTGATACAGCACTGGTATGCCTTACCAAAGATGACCTTCAGTTCAGACCATGGATGAAGGCAAATCTACAGGTGCAGTATTCATTGATTTAACCAAAGGCCTTTGACATGGTAAATCACAAAACTACTTCAGTCTAAATTAATGACCCTGGGTCTTGACAACCTCTTATGTAGTTGGTTCAAAAGCTACCATATGGGCATTATCAATCAGTCAAGTAGGGAGCCTGTCTTTCCTCCCAGCATGTGATCTCTGATGGGACACCACAAGGTTGTATCCTGAGGCCCATTCCTTTATCGTTATTCACCAAGTTCCCCATCAACTACAACCAATCCAAAGTACTTCTTTATGCAGATAATGCAGTACAATACAGAACTAGCCCTGACCCCAACAACATCAAATATGGGCTTAACAAACACTTTAGGGTATGTGAAACATGATTCTAGTCTAACCACCTTGTTTCTAATGCAAAAAATTAAAACAAAGGCCATGCTGCTTGGGTCCAGGTCCAGGAAGTTTAGTGGTGAGTTTCTGCAGGTCTCATCCTTTAAGGGAACTTGGTAAGAGGTCGTGGATGCTATAAAGTACCTCGGTGTTTGGCTTGACCAGGAACTTTCCTTTAAAACACACACTGACCAAGTATCAAAGCTTCTTATTCAAAAACTAGACTTTCTTTACAGAGGTAAGGCCTATCTCTCAATTGTAGCCTGACTATCCATAGCTAGCAGTATCCTGATCCCTACACTCCTATATGGGTCCCTATCCTATCCCCTTTGAAGTCTGCTGAACTCAGTAAGATTGTATCCCTGTACCACAGGATAAGTACAGTAGGTTTGCATTGGACACAGGCAACAGAGAACATATTGTAATGTCCTTGCCTCCCACAACTGCCCCCTCTGAAAGAGAGACTCAAATATCCTACCCTATGCTTGGCCTACAAGGTGCAGAAGGACTGATTCCCCAGTCTTAGGGATGTACTAGTCCTAAAGTCCCAGACAGGCATCTCCATTCCTCTTTTCCTGTACTGGAATTACCCAAGGCCCTGACTGACACAAGCCAATGCTTTTTCTCACATAGAGCCCCACAGCTCTGGAATGAGCTTCCTCTCCTCATCCAGGAGAGTACTTTATTCCAGTCTTTCAAAAGGCAGTTTAATGTACCTACAAGTTAAAAATTATATTCTACGTCAACATTCAGAGGTCTCACATTTACCCAACCCACTGCCCCCTCCCCAGCCTAATAAGGCATTCGGTGACTGACCACTCCTGGCGTCACCTAGTAAGCTTCCTATATAAAATACTGGGAGAATATTTGGGGGATACAACACAAACCATTCTGCACAGCTGGAACAGAGATTTGGACCTTTCAATATCCGGTATCTTCTGGATGGAAACAACCCTAATAGCAATTAAAATGACCTCCTCTAATATATGGAGAGAATTTGCATGGAAATGTCGATATCAATTTTTCCGTTCTCCAGCAGTCCTTGCAAAATGCTTCCCAGCTTCTTACAGAGTCTGTTGGATGGAATGTAAGTGTCGACTGACAGATTTGGGGCATGTCTTTTGGCTGTGCCCCAAGTTAATGCCTTTTTGGTGTTTTTTACAGGAGGAGTTGTGCGATTGCCTAGTAGACCAGGTGGAATTGACATCTGAAATGGTATTGTTATCAATTTACTCGGAACGTCGTCCTCCATGGCATAAAACTCCATTGCCCATATATCTTTTGGCAGCCAAGAAGGCAGTCACACAGAAATGGATGTCTGCTACCATACTCACACTTTTGGATGGGAGGCAAATTGTCATGGAAATACTGTATATAGGCTTGAAAACCTGACAGCTGGAATCCATGACAAGCTTGCTCCCTTCAGGGTTAAATGGCAATGATGGGTGTGGTACCTGACACAAATTGACCCTGACTTTGTGTTTTAGTAATTGGAGAGGATTAGGATTATTAGGGCACCCTCTCAGTAGTTGAGGTGAATATGAGCTCTTGGTTGTGTTTTTAATGACTGGTGTAATGTAATATAAATTGTGTTCCTCCTTTTTTTCCTGGAATGTCAACAGTTTTGTGAAGTGTTTCTTGAAACCAAGATTTAGTTTCCATACCTCAGGGCTATAGCTCTTTGCAAAACTAGACCGCTGTGACTCCTTGAAACATGCTTGTGATGTACAACACTTATAGTTGGATAAAATGCTGATTTGCCTTTGTATAGATCTTTTGTCTTTATGTATATGAAGCTTCACTCAATAAAAATTGCATTTAAAAAGAAAAGACAGTTTAAAGTTTGTCCACTTCTAAAAACAGTTGTACCTGCCTCTTTTGAAACCTATTACTTCATGTCGTTCTTTGCTACTTATATGTATTCTGTGAGCCCTGTCTCATCTTGCCCATTGAGATGCATTGTACATTCTGAACTTTCATTGCATTTTTTATCTCGCTGATCTGAATGTATGAATCTGTTACTACCATTGTTACTGTTGTTATCTTGTTGTCTCATATGATGATGCTCTGCTCCTTGTAACTATGTTCCATTCTTTTCTTTGTTCTACATGTAATTAATCCTGTGTAACTCCTGGAAAAGTGACATAAGTCTCAGTGAGTCTACTCATTAACAAAATACAATAAATACATTAACAAAGGTGTGAGGATTAATTTTGACACATTGCATGAAGGACAACAGTGGTTCATTACTTCAGTGAGAAAACAAACAATTGTAGAAAGTGGGCCAGATATTCAAAAGGGTTGCACCATGCACAACCTACTGATGTGCACCAGCGCAATATTCAAATGAGAATTGTGCCTGGCACAAATCCCGATACGATGTAGTGCATCAGTAATGTATACAGGTGCAGGTAGGCGCGTGCCCATGCATACTCTGCAGCGCAATATTCAGCCGGGATGTGCGGAGCCATGCATGTAACCCCTACCTGAAACCGCACAAAGTTAAGCAAAAAAAAAAAAAAGACAGCAGGCGTACACCCACAGGACCCGCACCCAGGGCACAACACGGCAGCTGCCACTATGTGGTGGCCACCGAGCTCCGGGTGCACCTCCATGGTGGTGCCCCCATGCCCGATCGCGGACATTAGTAAAATAAATAAAACCTCCTACATTCCTGGTGGTCCAGTGGGCTGCTGCCCACCCAATCGCGGGCTTCAAGAAATAAAAAGAGTTATCCTATATCCCTGGTGGTCCAGTGGACCTGTCTGCCCGATCGCGGGCTTAAGTAATAATAAAAAGATTTGATTCCTATATCCCTGGTGGTCCAGTGGACCGCTGCCTGCCTGATCGCGGGCTTAAGTAAAAAGAAGAAGATTCCCATATCTCTGGTGGTCCATTGGACCCCCTCCCCACCACCCTCTGATCCCCACTGCCCGCCCCGGTCAGTGGTGGGTGGCAACACCCCCGCCTACCATCCCTGCCACGATTGACACTGTAGGTAGGGCTGGCATACCCGATGGTCACAGGCGTGAGCCAATGGGTGTGCAATCCATACCATAATACACATTCAGATATGTGAATGGATACGTCACATATCTGGAATGTATAACATGTATGGGCTGCATGCCCCGTCAGCTCGCGGCTGGCTGTGGCGCTACGGTGTCGATCGATGAACGTGGCGATAAGCGGTGAATGCTGCCACTGCTGATGGGGGAGGCGGGCAGTGGGGATCAGTTGGCGGTGGGAGAGGGGTCCACTAGACCACCAGGGATATGGGAATCTTCTTCTTTTTACTTAAACCCGCGATCGGGCAGGCAGCGGTCCACTGGACCACCAGGGATATAGAAATCAAATCTTTTTATTTTCACTTAAGCCCACGATCAGGCAGACAGGTCCACTGGACCACCAGGGATATAGGATTCAAATCTTTCTTTTACTTCAGCCCACGATCTGGCAGGCAGTGGTCCACTGGCCCACCAGGGATACAGGAGTTTTAATTTATTTTTACATCAGCTAGCTATCGGGCAGACAGCGGTCCACTGGACCACCAGGGATATTGGGGTTTACATTTATATTACTAATGCCCGCGATTGGGCTGTGGGGCACATTGCTGTGCTGCAGGGGGCGTCGGTCCCCAATGGCTGCTGCCTGGCAGGGCGCCAGGCACAACTCGTCGGGGATCGGCACACCTGCATGCAAATGGGGCTATAATGACATGCAAATGGACACATTTGCACCTTGCATACATTATGGCCTATTTGCATGTCAGCTGTTGAATATTGTGGTTGTTGCACCTTGCGTAATGGAACTTGCGCTAGCGCATCCCCATGCTCCACTCTGGCCACTGGCACTGGGGCAGTGCCACTGCGCAATGCGCACTGCGGGTGGCCAGGGTGCGATATTCAATGATGCTGAGCCATTGCGCAGTTCCATTGAATATTGCCTAGTCCATGCCCCTGCGCAGCCAAGTTGAGCTGTGCCAAGGCTTGCCCCACAGCCTGGCGCAATTTGAATATCTGGGCCCGTGTGTATATTGCTTGTGCAACACAATATGTTCTAGTGTAGCATAGAGCCTTTTTCCACTATAAAGGATAGACAGGCCTAGTACTCTTTTCCCCACAATGGAACTACCACCCTTTTGGGGTACCATCATCACTGGAACCCTCTTGAGTAGGATTCCACCACTACAGGTGTGGCAGAAATGCATGTCCCTGTGATTAAAGGTATGTAACAACTGACTTGCATTTTTTCCTAAAGAAGGAGCAAGTTATAATTCGCCGTTATAACCAATGTATTATAATGGAGAGCAGATGCCACCTGCTCCTTCTGTTGCATCTCAGCATGCCTGTACTAGTGAAAGCCACTCATTAAGTCACCTCAGCAAGCTCCGTGGCAAGTGTCTGAGTAGTGGCAGTAAAACATCATTTTTTCCCCTCAGAAACCACTTGTCATTAATCTAGCAGCAGTCTACCCAAAAGTTATTTTTTTAAACAAATCAAGCCTACCTTGCTCTATAAAATCTACATAGCCGGTAACTCTATTCCTAACACTGTCTCTCTCTTGCCTATCTCCATAGAAACCACAAGGCTAGGTCACATCAGCAGCCTAATTAACATATCACCGAGGCAACCTGAAGGAAAAAAAAACTAGAAGGAAACCTTTAAAAAATTTTACAAATTGGATGTTTCAAGGGACATTTTTAGCACAGAAGTACAACTTTCTTTGAAAAGTACTTTAAATTTTAAAGTGGTTTCTAAGAAAGGACTTCAGAATTTGAACACGTTGCTGTTTCCCATTGTTATTTTTTTTCTCCATGATGTGAAAAAATGCAAGCCAGCAATTACACATAACAACGAGTTGGGGTGAGTGCATAAATGAGAAATTAATGCCCAAGAGTGAAGTTTATGTAGCATCCCACACCTCAGGTGGGCATTAATTTCTCCTTATGCACTCACTCCTATGCATTATTGTATATATTAGGGAAGATGCCCATAAGTTCAGAAAAAATTAATTCAGTTGGCAGTCAGTTCTCTATTAAAATTAATTAATTCACTTCAGTGATTTTTTTCAAATCTTCATATGCTTTTATTTTCCCTATGTTTTGCTCATCTAGTAAGCTTGTTCATGGGGTCTTGTTACTGTTCAATAAGCATACATTTTATCATCAGTTTTTCATTACCATGTTTTTAAATTATCGTATTAAATTAATTGCAATTTCTTGTACTTAAATTACCGTATTAAGTATGCTCTTAATATTTTATCTTGTTATATTTTGCCTAGTTGCAATATCCTTTTGTGATCTGAAACAGGAGACACCCAGGGAAGAGAAGGTCCCAGGATAGAGGACCACCATGCCTGGTACCCCTCCCTAGGGCTCTGACAATTGTTTCTGGGCAGCAGGTGGTCCATCCGGCTTGCATGGCTTGTCCCCTTTGGGCCATTCTTTGTAATACAAGGTAACCGAGGAACAAAACTCTGGTGATGGAGTCTTCCATTGCCAATTCCTCAGCTGACCTTAGTTACATTACTGAGATTTGGGTGGGCAACGACGCTGGCCCTGTGCTGGCAGTGTCTGTTTCCTTGGGTTATTCAGGTTTTCACTGCCTGAGAAGGGAGGCCATAGAGGAGGTGGAGTGGCTATCTGCTTTAGATCTTCCCTGGGCCTCACTGCATTTCCAGTGAGAACACTAGTGTCCTTTGAATGTGTCATTGCCAGGTATGCCTCATGAGTCAATGACAGGATAGTTCTCATCTACCGGCCCCCAATAACTTTTTCCTGCAGGAACTGGCTGACTTCATCACCGAACAGGTGTTGGAGTCCCACAGGATTTTGGTCCTGGGGGGACTTTAATGCCTGGGTCAATTATGAATCCTGTTGTTCTGGGCAAGAGCTCCTCCAGCTGATGAATTTGCTGGGATTGTCTCAGGTGGTTACCTCCAAGACACATGTACATGGCCACATTTTGGACCTGGTCTTCTCGCTCAGACTTGACATTATAGTGGTCAAGGTTGATGCAGTCTGTTGGTCAGATTATCATGCTGTTGAGTTCCAGTGTGGGGCCCCCTGCCAAATAACCCCCACTACGGATACTATCTGGTGTCATCTGAAAAACAAATTAGAGCCTCTCCAGCTCCTGGAGTCACTGAATGTCTCGAGTTTGCTTCTAGTCTGTTCTCAGGGTTCCAAGGCTGGTGTTGAGGCTTATAACACAGCCTTGAACAATGCCCTGGATCTGATTTCATCTTTCAAAATTCATCCCTTACCTCCCGACGTCACTCACCATGGTACTGCATTGGGCTGTGTCAGTTGAAGACTAAGGGGCATAGTCTAGAGTTTACCTGGAGGATGTCTCACTCTGAGGGGGACAAGGTGGTGCTGAGGCTCCATTATTTGGAGTATCAGCAGGCAATCAACCTAAAGAAGATGGAGTTTCTGTCTTGGTTGATTGCTGCAGTGGGGAATCGCTCAGCTGTTCTCTTCCACACTGTTGACAGTTGGCTGAACCCCTCCTGTCTGCAGTCTGGAACAGCAGTTTCTGCAGAAAAGTGTGACCAGTTTGGGCATTTCTTTGCTGACAAGGTGTCCTCCATCAGGGCGAGTATTGCCTCCTGTGGTCCAGCTTTTGCTGGAGGTGATTGGTCTGTTGGTGGAGATCTTCTTCTGAGCTGGGGTGAGTTTTGGCTGCTTTTGGCAGCTGAGGTCCTCTGCATGCTCACCAGCTTGCATCCCTCCAGTTGTGCCTTAGACCCAGGACCAACGTGGCTTGTCATCAGCTGCTTGGATTTTCTGGTTCCAGTGTTCATTGAGATTGTAATTGGGTCTTTAAGTGAGGGTATTTTTCCTACAGCCTTGAAAGAGGCTGTGGTTAGACCCTTACTTAAGAAGCCATCTTTAGACCCTGATGTTCTCTTGAACTACAGGCCTATCTCTAATCTTCCCTTTCTAAGGAACGTTATTGAGAAGGTGGTGGTTGACCAGCTGCTTGAGCATTTGGAGAATTTGTCCATCTTTGAACCTCTTCAGTCAGGCTTTTGGCCCCAGCACAGCACTGAGACAGTTTTGATCAGGGTGGTACATAATCTCTTCATGACGAGGGACCAAGGGCAATGTACCATCTTGGTGTTCTTGGACCTATCTTCAGCTTTTGATATGGTACATCACGGGGTGCTATTGGATCATCTGCAGAACTATGTGGGCACCAATGACACAGTTTTCCACTGGTTTAGCTCATATTTAACCAGGAGATCATATTTAACCTTGGGGAATTTTTCCTCAGGATGTTTAACGCTGCCTTGTGGTGTTCTGCAGAGTTCTATTTTGGCCCCTCTGTTGTTCTCCATGTACATGCTGCTGCTAGGAGAGATCATTATGTGGTACAAGCTGGGGTTTCACTGTTATGTAGATGACACCCAGTTATACTTGTTCTTTGCCCCAGGTGACCTCTCTGCCTCAGTTATGCTGAGCCAGTGTTTGGCCGAGATAAACAACTGGATGTCTGCAAACTGGCTATGTCTTAACCCCGGCAAGACTGAGGTTATGGTAATCGAGCCTGGTCAAGGAAGTGTTTCCACTGACCCGGAGATTACTCATCCCAGTTGTTGGTGGGAAGCCCCTGTTGGTGGTGACTGCAGTAAGAGACCTTGGCCTTTTTCTCAATGACTGACTGGCCCTTGAACAACAGATGTCGATGGTCATCCAATCCATTTTTTTCCATCTCTGGAATATCACCAGGATCCTGCCGTTCTTGATGCCTGATGCACGGTCATCTATGCTTTTGTCACCAACAGACTTGATTACTGCAATGCTCCATACCTAGGGCTGTCAGGAGGATTAATGTGTCTACTGCAGTTAGTGCAGAATGCTGCAGCCAGGATGTTGACAGCTGCGTCTCTGAGGGATCATGTCACTCCTTTTCTGCACGCTCTGCACTGGCTGCCTAAGAGTTCACACATCACCTTCAAAGTATACTTGTTGACATACAATGCCCTACATGATTTGGGACCTAACTACCTCAAAAAGCTCCTGGTGCTGTATCGACCTTTCCGCTCCCTATTCTCCGGCAAGGCAGGCTTGCTCGTGGTACCTCCCTCACACTTCAAGAAGTCGAGTGACAGAGCATTTGGCACTGCCACACCTTTGTTGTGGAACTCTCTTCCATGTTATATATGTGCAGCCAGCTCAGTTGAGGCCTTCGAAGTCTCCTTAAAAACTTTTCTTTTTGGAAAAGCTTTTAATTTAATTAAAATCCTGATTTTAATTTCTGGGGTATTGCTTTACTGTAAAGCACTCTGAGCCTTTTTGATAGGGCGCTATATAAACAAAATTTGTGTTGAATAGCCTTGAAAAGATTTAAAACAAATATATTACTTCAGTATTCTATTTGCATTCAAATTAAATTTCTCAAATTTGCATGTAGTGATATCAGACTGTCTGTGTACCTCTTCACCATTCAGTGTCTTGTGTTTTAACATCTGCCACTAAAATGTCCGGCTTCCCCTTGACAGAAGTATGTTGATACCTGGAAATTGTTTTGCTTTACTAAAATAATTTTTCTCCAGCCAAAAGCATTTATATTTCACACTTTCAGTGCTATAATATATGAGTTAAGCAGAATTATTATATAGTTCAGTTTGTTGTTTTTAGCAGTTTTATGTCTAAATTCCTTTTACCAACTTACAAAGTTAAAAGTTACTTTACTTTTGGATTACAGAGTGTTCAACTCTTGAAACAACATGGTGTTTCTATTGTGTTAGGCCTCTGTTCCCAGAAGTGCATTTGGTTGTTTTGTAAACACCAGTCTCTTAGTGAGCTGGCATATAGGAGCACTTCTGAACTCGTGATATTTACTGGGGGGGGAGTGTCATCATTGTCATCTGGACCTTCCTGCGTTGACATGCTGCTGTCATGTAATGAGGAGCAAACATCATCCAGGGAAAACTCACCTTCCGTGACCTCCTTATCATCAACCCCCCCCCCCCACAAAGGCCTGAAACTCTTCATGGGACATCCCATCAGGGACCAGGACATCAGCTAACAGATTATCTGCTCTGGGATCTTCTGCTTGCTCAGGTGTGTTCAGGCTATCAGCTGGTACATTACTTTCCAGCTAAAAGCCTGCTTTTCGAAAGTTCACTATTGTGGATTCCTTGACATTAGCCCATGCCTTGACCATCATGTAGATTGCATCTAACAAATTTACAGATTTTGCAATCTCGGTGGCCAAGGCAGAGGAGCCACTGTCAATGACACCCACAATGTGCACTGTGAACAGGGAATGGTAATGGCCCTTGAAATTTTGAATCACCCCCATGTCCATGGGTTGGATAAGACTGGTGGTGTTGGGGGGGAAGGAATATGATTTTGATCTGGCTAAATTTGTCAATAAATGCTGTAGGATGAGTGCTGCTGTTGTTGATAAAAGGCAGCACTGTCCTGCGGTGCCTTCACAGCTTGCTGTTCCTTGCTGAGAGTCACTCATGTACTGTAACAAAGCTGCAGTCATCCAAGCAGTGGCTGAGTTGCAGTAAGTGACCAGGAGAGAAGCAAGGTCCTTAAGTAGACATCTGGGATGCTTGCTTTTCCTGATAACTAAAAGAGGCAACTTTTCAGACCTGTCCATGTTTGAACAGCACAGGATGGAAATGCGACCTTTGGACTTCTTCCCTCCTATAAACTCTGTAGCTTTGTGTGTATGCCCACGATTTTGGTACCCACAATAAAACACCCCGGTTTCATCTGCATTAAAGATGTTAACCAACGAGCAGACCAGGGAGCACATTGCTAATCCACAGAGATGCAGAGGGAGCGTCCACATCCAGCCATTCACCCTGCTCATGCTTCCACACTATGCTGTTGCAGTTCTTCCACTGCATGAGCTAGCCATCTGTTGCCTCAGTGTTTTCATGGCAGAGATGTTTGACCATCTCTTCGGTGTTCTGCTTTAGTTCAGAGCCAGTGAGTCATGCACCTCTACTGACAGCATGATTAAACCAGGCAAGTAAGCCATCCTCAACCTTGTTGTCCTTCCCTTCCCTTTTTCTTTTACTGCTGGGGTTGCCACTCACCCATAAGAAACTCTGTTTTTGCTTATCCTTCTGGCCTGGTTCTTGGAAATTGTAAACTGCTTTGCAGCCTTGGCCAGGGAGGAGTTTGATAACTGAAGGCATTCCAGCACTTTAATCTTATCCACCAGAGGGAGGTCTATTCTTTCAGAGGATGCCATCTAAGCAGCAACAAATGAACCAACAGTTTAACAACCGAGAAAAAAATGCAGTTCACTGTGACCATTTATATAATGATGTGTTAACAACCATTAATGATAATCTTAACAGACACAGCTGGCAGACAATCATCCCATATAAGCAACTTAAGGGTCCCAATTAAAGGGAATGGGCATATATTGAATAACATGGGATGGAAATTGGTGCCTGGAGAATCGTCTCCTTTAAGCTGCCGTCCCCTTTAAACGGATCCACTTTAAGTGGCGCTGACTGTATTAGCAAATGAAAGCCACTGGTGTGGTATGCCTGGAAGGAAAGGCATTGGGCAGAGCATTAGACTGGCAGCAGAAAGAGAAGCAGCCCAGAAACCATCTGGGGAAGGCTGTGCTGAGCCCAGTGGTGACAAGGATTGAAGATTGCAGAGGATCAGGACTAGCACTGCATGTGCAAGCACTGTCAGAAGCAGTCACAGCAGTGGAAGGAGCACTATAGGTATAATACAAGCAGCAGGAAGATAAGGAGTGGCATTCAAGGAGACAGCCACGGGTGCTGGAGCCAGAAAAGAAAAAAGCATCCAAAGGGTGCTTGAGCATATGCCTTTAAAAGAGAACTGTGCTGAACCTGTAAGCCATTTCCCCTGTAGAAGCTGATTTTTAAATAATGGTTCCAGTTCTGTTACTGATCCATCTCTGTAGGCTTTTTAAATATCCTAATCTGTGTTTCTGATCTACCTACTGCAGATAAGTACTTTTTTTAGAACTGTGTGATGCAGTGTATGTCCCCTGTTCAGCTTTTCCATTGTTAGCACAATGCACCCATGTTCTATCATAGAATTCTGTAACTGAGAGGGACATAAACTACATCATCCAGTTCCAAAATGGCACTTCACATCAGAGTGTCAATCAGAAACAATCACCTGGAGAACTTAAAAGCATGTAGAGATGGAACAGTAACAGAACTGGAACCGGCATTTAAAAAACAGCTTCTAAGGGGAAAAATGACTCCGAGGTTCAGCAAAGTTCTTTTAAGTAACGTTTGAAGGGGGTGTGGTGTTAGTCACCTGCTGCTCCTCTGAACCCCAGTCGATAGCCTTGCATTTATTCCTGTAATTTTTGAAGATGTGGTTCAGGTACTGCCGATGTTTATCATTATGTAATTTAAAATGCCAGATCTCAGAGTTACACCTAAAATAAACTTTCACAGAAGAAATGTGAAGGACAGACCACATTTCCAGATTTTGTGTTTACATAAGCCTGTCATTTGCTAGTTCTCCTAGTATTAAGACCATAAAGTCAGTCAGAGGCATTATACTCTTTCAAAAACTTATTTGCTATGTCTGTGAGCAGAAATATTTGGAATGCTATTTGTAAGAGCACTCTTTCTAATATAAAAATTAATAAAACTGGCATTTGTGTGATTTTTATTTAAATGTTGCTGACCTGACATCCGTTTTAGCAGCTTGAAAATAATGGCACACTGTAATTGTTCAGCACACAGATGGCAGTTTAGCAAAAAAGAAAATATGTAAATTAATTGGTTTGAATTAATTAAACTTTATTAAATGTCAAATATACATTAACAGTGCTACAATCTGACAATCCTAATGTCCTCCATGTATGTCTTGTAATTAATTCTGTTTTCTTTGGGTTTGCGCTTGTGGAATATATTAAAATTTTTTAATCTGAGTTATGAGTTAGCCGAAATCACAAACATACAGTATCCCTTAGTTTTGACAGTTAAATAAACAGAAAAACTGATAGGCTATCAAATGCTACTGTATATAAAGTATACTTATGGTATGTGCAGCTGGAAGTATAGCCAAGCCTTGTTTTACCATAGTTATGTAAAACCTTTTGCATAGCAGTATGCAAATCTCTATATAAAAAGAAAACAAGCATTTGTCAATGCTGGATGTTCACCACTGGTATCTCAGGCCAGATATTCAAAAGTTTGCCCTGGGGCAAAATTAGCACTGCACGATGGGCAAAATTAGTCCAGAGCCATTTGCAAGCCATATTCAGAGGAATATCCCTAGGGCTAAATGAGTTGAATATAGCGTGCAAATGTAAGTGTGCAAACAGGGCTGAGAGTGCAGTGCAACAATAGCCTGGCAAAAAAGACAGCACTGAATATAGCAACTGAGATCAGTGCAAACTGCAATAGCGTACAAGTGCACACAAAGGTAGAGTAAGTGAAGGTTGAACAACATGGGTAATGTGTGTGCTAGCAAAGCAGTGGAGCACAACAACAGCAAACAACAGTGCAGGCCAAATACTGCAGAACCATGTAATGGAGCATTACAGTATTGTGTGGTGCCAAAACATTAGAGCGGTGCTGACACGTTTGTCTGGTGCAATCCCGTTTGTCCAGCGCTAAAGTTTGCTATATTCAAAACTGCTATGCAAATGAGCCTACTCAGGCAATCTGAGGGCAGACAGCCACATTAGCATCCCATTACAGCCTGCTTAGCATGTGGATTGCCCGGCGCTATAACATGGTGTGCACAGCTCCACCTGTAGGTCTGACTGGAATTACAGGATGGTAGCCACTTTCCTGTCTGTGCACACAGCTCCACCTGCAGGTCCGTCTGGGATTATAGGTTGGTAGCCACATTCCTTGTGTACTCACAGCTCACAGAATAGCTGCAGTCTTTATTTGGACACAGATACAAAGATTAATGTGGCCCAGGGGAGCAGCACTACAAGAACGAGTGGTCATGCTGCAAGTTAGAGACAAATCGTTGTTCCTGCCATGGTGTTTGTCAGGCAGTAAAGTACCATAGTAGATGATACTGTGAGGTACACAGCAATGCCTATGGTGTGTCAGGCAACAGTGACTGCTGCTATCTACACAGTGACATGAACAGCTAGAAGGTGTGGTCTGACAGTGGACACCGCTGTCATACTGTCCTGTGACTCTCATGTGCTGCACCAGTGGCATGGGATCCCCACACTACCATACACATGGCTGTCCGTGTGTGCGGGGATCTGGACAGGTGTAGGGTATGTGCCCCGGGGGGAGGCACACATACCATCATACTGGCACACTGCTGTCAGGGGCATTACCATCAGTGGAACATGTGCACTGGGTGGATGGCTCCAGTTGTGTGGCAGTACCTACTATGTGGTGCAGTCTAGCCACCTTTCCCCCCTTTCCTCAACACCCTCCATTCCCCCAGTGTAGCATGTGTTCGCTGGATTTTGTTGGTGTACACCAATGGGGAACTGGAGATGTGTGCTGCCTGGATGCACTGCCATGGTGCCCACTGGGTGCTGAGGCACCCACTAATGCCTGTCAGGGTTAGGACCAGTGCCAGATGACGACAACATGGGCCATGTCATCTGTGTGCAGCATGTCTCAGCCATATGTGTTTTTTTTACATTGTTCTGTATCACCTTGTTCACCAGGTAAGCACACTGGGCCGAGTCTCAGTATCAGGAATGACCTGGAGACACTAACTGTGTGGCTGATATGCAACAGTGTGTAATACAGACATGCAATGCACAACAGTGCACAATACATAAATATCACATTAGGTACACATTACAGTACATTACAATACATTACACATAGTTTGTTGCTGCATGTGGTGTTCTAGGTCAGTTGTATCATTTACATGAGTGTGCACTTCACAGCAGTGTTGGGGCATTGCATTCCACAGTTTGCATGCCTGTGCATATGGATTGGCCAGGGTGGCCATCCACCCACACTGCCTCCACATTGGATGCATACAGCCTTGTTCCAAGTTGCTGCTGTGTCCATGCCACCCATCCTGGGTTTGCCTGGACTTAAGACTACTTTTTCATAAGCAGTAACTAGTGCCATGCTACGTGTTACTCAATTGTGCTTTGCGCCACGCTAAAGCTTTGAATACAACATTGCGCATGTATGCATGGTCCTGCCCCTCACTTTGCCCCATGCATACCTTATCTTGCTGTGCTGGCGCTAGCGGGTTGCACCAGCACTATTTGGTCTTTTGAATATCGAAAGCTGGCACTATTCCGGCACAATTCTGGCACAATCAGTTTGCCCCAGGCACAGAGCTTTGAATATCTGGCCTCTGGGGTACTAGATGTGTTGTAGTGTAATGTGTGGGTTATGTACAGTATTAGCAAAGATAGGAGCCTGAATTTGTAAATTTCAGTGCAGGCTTGTAACTTTGTCATGTTTTAATATTTTTTTCCCCTAACTGTCAACACAGCCTTCTTATGACCCCACCTCATGAACAAGTGCAGAGAAAATTTTTAACTCCTGTCCGAAAGGTGATTTCACGCAGGGACTGCAAAATCATCTTTCAGGATGCAAAAACACATTTTAGCTAGAATTTGAAAAATGGCAGTTGTTACATTTATGAGGTGCTGTAAAGAAATGGCTATGTTGAAAATTTGGGGATAGAAGTACTGAAAATTACCAAAGTTACAAGCCTGCATTTGCAAAATTCAGTGTAGGCTCAAAACTTTGCTGTTTTTAAATATTTTTAAACCAAATTTTCAACATAAACTTCTTATGACCCTGCCTCATGAACAAAGAACTCCTGCCCAAAACATTATTTCACACAAGGACTGCAAAAGGACCTTTCGAGACTGAAAAACACATTTTGGACAGGATATGAAAAAGACAGCTGTCACATTCATGGGGTGCTGTAAAGAAATGGCTATGTTAATTTCTTTTGTCACATTCTTTTACAGGGTCTGAGGGCTAGTTTATGGCTTTAGCCCTACCCAGCTTCCTCGCTGTGATCACCGCCGAATTCCCCAGTGGAGCCAGCCTGCTGCAGTGAAGGTACGGGATGAGATCTCTTGTGAACTTGATGCCTTTTCTGGCACACTTACGCTTGGACATCTGAATTTAATCCCCTTAATTTGTACCAGCTCCTTGGGAGTTGTTGCTTGTCCTGAATTTAATCTCAGTAATTTGTACCAGCTTCTTAGGAGCTGCAGCTTGTCTTTGGCTATTTTTTGGACAACCCACCTACCCACCCACCACTCTCTATTAAATGCACTGTTGCTCCTCCCTCCCTAATTTGACTGGAAGTACTGTTGTAGGTGTGTCCTTTCCTGTCTACTGGATCTCTACTGCTAACTGATTGGGAAGTATGTTTGTGGGTGGGCAACTGCTGTCCCACCCACCCTTGGCCAGCTTGTGATTTATAGGTGCTCTGTGTCATGTGATCAGTGACATGGAGCTTATACTAATCTCCCCAATTTGCACTTGCATCTTATATCATTGGGCCAGTAGTGGTTGCTGGTCACTGTTGACACATTACCTCGTGGCTTACTTCTGTAGTCTAGTATACCCCCTTCTAGCCATGTTTCTCTTTCTGTCTGTTCCCCCTGCTTCAGCCCCATCCCTCTCAATTGCCCCCTGGTCTACACCCTGCCCACTCTGTCATTTCTATCTACTTCTACCTACTTCCTTCCCTCTCCCCACACCCTCCCCTTTCTCCTTCTTTACCCTTCCCCTTTCCCAAATGTTATCAATATAACCGGGGCTGCTTAAAAGCTCTTTCTTTAAAATCAAAGCCATCTATTGTCCCTTTCCCTCAATCCTCCAAAAACACCCCACAGCCAGGGCTATCGAATAAAACAGCAACATCATTCCTCCCATTGTCATCTTCTCATTGTTCTTCTACTTCTAGCTGGCGACATTGAACTAAAATCCTTGCTCACCCATCCCCGCCTCTTTGCCAATACTTCCCAAGGGATTGAAGAGTTCTCACACAAATGCTCATAGTCTCCTTCCTAAACTGGATGATTTAAAAGTCTGGATTACTCAGCACTCCGTGGATATTCTATGTATGTCTAAAACATGGTTGTCTTCACGTATCCCAAATAACCAACTTGCCCTCCCTGACTTCAACCTCCACCGTCAAGACCATGGAAAAAGAGGAGGATGGGTTGCCATATATTCCCCAAACCACCTCACATGCACTATCACCCATTGTGAAACAATCCCTCAATCACGCCAACAGCTTTTAGCTAAGATCTCCTTTCCTTCCACCAACCCACTCTACGTTGGAGTTTTGTATGTCTCCCCAAAAGTCCTTTCCCTCTTCCTCCCTCCCTAGTCACCTGTATCAACTCCATCACCTCCCATGCCTCTGCAGGCAAATTAATCCTACTTGGTGACTTTAAACTTGATTGGCACTTTCCCACATCTCAAAACTTGTGCCTCCAAATAGAATCATTGAATCTGTCCCAGCTGATCAATGAGCCCAACCATCCCAACCCTCACTCCCAGTCTAACTCTTTGCTTGACTGGGTGCTATCTACCCACTCTCACTGAATCAGCTCTGCAAGCATACTCCCCGATTCACTAAGCGATCATTGCCTTACCTACTGTGTCAGGAAGATACGCCCTCTACTCAACCCCCTCAAATATATTCAACATTGATCCCTCAAATCACTCGATTCTGTTAAACTACTGCACGATTTGGTCACGGCAAAGTGGACACCAGTCCTCTCCTCTCCCTCTGTTGATGTGGCCCTTTCCCATTTCACATCTATCTTCTTAAAGATTTGGGATGCATCCCCCAAAGTCAATTAGGGTTAAACGACACCACAATCCCTGGAGCTTCACTAACATCCTGTCCCTGTGTAAAACCCGGGACCTCGTGTGGCACTACTTTAAAACATCAAATGACCCTGCTGACTTGCATAAATACTGAGCACACCATAATGACTGCACAAAGAAGATTCGGCAGTCAAAATCTGACTACTTCAGATTGTGTTTGCACACATCTAACACCTCTCTGTCCTCCCTCTGGAAGGACCTCCGATTGCTCCTGCTTCCCTTCTCTGAACCCCCTACATACACCAACCCTTTCTGTGTCAGGTTCCCTAGTATCTGACCCCTTCTCAGTCGCTGATGCCATAAATACTTTCTTCATGACCTGTACCCTCCTCCAATACCCCCAATTTCTTCTTCTGCCTCCCCCCCCATTCACAACGAGTCCTCTGGTTATCAGCACCTCTGATTTCTCCTTCTGAAGTACTTAGTGCCTTATTATACTTAAACCCAGCTAAATCCAGACCCAATGGCCTACATCCTAGACTCCTCAAAATTTCTGCTCCATCTATTTAGACTCCTCTCACATACCTCCTAAATCTATCTCTCTATCCTCCTCCACCATCCCCTTAGCCTGGAAGTCTGCTACCGTGCTCCCCCTACATAAAGATGGGGATCATACTGTTTCGGGGAATTACTGCCCTATAGCCCTCCTCCCTGCACTTGCAAAGGTACAAGGATCCCTAGTCCTCTCATGTCTAAATTACTTTCTCTCTGCTTCATGTACTCTCTCCCCGGTACAATCAAGATTTAGAAAACTTCACTTAACCACCACCTCCCTACTCTGATTCAGCGACTCCATATACACTGCGATGGCTCAAGGACAGATCACATTGGCTATTTTTATTGATCTGGCCAAGGCACTAGACTCAGTGTCACATCCTTTGCTACTAAATAAACTTAACAGCATGGACCTTTTTCCCTGCTCCTGTCTCCTGGTGTCGTTCCCACCTATCTGGTCTGTCCCAGTCAGTAAAAATAAGTAACATCTTATCTCCCTCCCTATCCTTGCAGGTGTCCCTCACAGAATGATCCTTGGTCCTGTTCTTTTCTCCTTGTTTATTAATGACTTCCCTTCCATCTGTTCCCATGCTAAGATCCATATGTACACAGATGACACAGTCTTCTTCCTGTTAAGTCCATTGGTTCAAGCTGTCCACAGCACCCTTCAACAAGATTTCACTGCTGTAACCAACTGGTTCAAAGATAACTGCTTAAAATTGAACACCAAAAAAACAGTATTCATGACCTTTGGCTCCAAGCAGAAACTGGCTAGGCTTCCCTCCCTTCCTGTTTTTTTCAACCTCATCCTGCACTCCTCTTGATAATGTCCTGACCTATAAATCCCTTGGTGTATGGTTGATCCCTCACTTGACTTCACTTTCCATATCTCTGCCATTCACTCCAAACTACTCCCTAAACTTGGGCTAATTTACCATCACAAGACTTGTTTCTCCCTTCCTGTCAGACGTGACCTGCTGATAAAATGGATTCTCTCTACCTTCGACTATGCTGATGTTATCTTCAGTGCAGCCTCTGTCTCCTCCCTCTCCAAACTTGACATCCTTTTCAATGCTTTCTGTCATTTTGCCTTAAACTTCCCACACCTGACACACCACAGTGACCTCTACTCTGCCCTGTCCCTCCAGTCCGTCCACAAAGATGCTTGTCCCACTGCTCCTCCCTCATCTCTAATTGCAATTTGGGACTCTTCCCCCTTATCTCTCCTCTCACCTTTATCCAACCACTCCCTCCCCTACAATCCACGTGCAAATTGCACCTGCTCCTTCGCCCTCCCAAGAGTGCATACAACTGTGGGGAAACATGCCTTCTCTTACAGACTTCCTTCCCTTTGGAACAACCTCCCCTCCCATACCCATCTCACCCCCTCCTTTCCATCACTAAAACACCATCTTAGGCCCCACCCTTTAATATCATGTGACTGCTCTCTGCTCTAATTCATTCTTTTTACTTCTTTCACATCTCTACTTTCTTCCTCACTCTCTTTCCACCCCTGCATATTTTCTTGCCCTCGTATTCATGCTTTGCTGTCTTTCTCAACTCAAAACTTCTACCTGTGCACCTTATTATATTTATACTATAGTTATACTTAAATCACGTCCTATTGTTGTCACCTATTTCAAATGTATATATTTACTTGCATTGTACACTTCCTTATTTTGTATTCTGTATTCTGTATGCATCATCCCTTTGTTGTATTTGTACCCTTTGTCCCCAGGTCACACCTGGAAACATGCTCTGCTCTGTGTGCCTTTCCCGGTTTTCAAAATAAAATAAATAAATAAATAAATGTTATAAATTTGGGGGCAAAAAAGTTGAAAATTACAGAAGTTATGAGCCTGCGTTCACAAAATTCAGTGTAGACTCATAACTTTGCAGTTTTTAACATTTTTACACCAAATTTTCAGCATAGCCTTCTTATGACCCCACCTCGTGAACAAGGGAAGAAAAAAAAATTAATTTCCTGCCTGATAGGTGATTTCACACAGGGACCACAAAATCACCTTTCAGGACAGATTTGCCTAATTTCACTGAAATTGTTCATGAGGTGAGGTCTCAGAATAGGCATGTTGAAAATGTGGGGCATAAATATGCAAAAATGGCCAAGTTAAGCCTCTAGCTTCAAACCCCCATTGAAATACCTTGAACCGCATACCTGTTTCCTCATTTCTTGGTCCAGCTTTGAAGAGTGAAGACATGTTTGCAGTCCAGAGAAGATTACAGTATTGAACCCCCAGTGGGTAAGTAAGGGCTTGAAAGGGGTGTGGGGTGATGGGTGCTAAGTGGGAGGGTCAGGTGGGGGGACAGTAATGGGCACAACAGACATCGATGGATGGTTTTCTTTTTACAGGGTTTATTTAAGGGAAAAAAAAACAAGACAAGGTTTTCTTTATTTCAGGTCACAACACTGGGGGATTGGACACCCACAGTGTCAGTGTTATGTTTGGGGGTGTGTGATGTGGTGGGTGCTGAGAGGGATTATCGGGTGTGCGGGACAGTTACAGAGGTGGCAGCAACAGAAAGTAACAGTGACACTGGGGGATTGGGCACCCTGGCACCCCCAGTGTCAGTGTAAAAAAAAATTATGAGGGAAGGTTTTCTTTATTTCAGGTCATGCCACTGGGGGAATTGGGCACCCCAGTGTCAGTGTTATGCTATGTTTGTGCGGGGGAGGTGGATGCTGAGAGGGAGTATCAGATGGGTGGGACAGTTACGGGCCAGCAACAACAGAGAGTGCCAGTGACACTGGAAGACTGGGCACCCCAAGTGCCAGTGTTATGTTTGTGGGGGGATGTCAGGTGGTGGGTGCTGACAGGGAGGGTCAGGAGGATGAAACAGTTACAGGGGTGGCAACAACAGACATTGATTGAGGGCTGTGCATCAGCCTTCTGGTGCTTCAGTGCCATGTAGAGATGTGACTGCAGATGGGGAGCAGTGCGGTAGTGGATCGGGGGTTTCACTTATGAGGAGGTGTCACTGGAGGATTGGGCAGTGTCAGTGTTATGTTTGTGTGAGGGGGTGAGCTGAGAGGGAGGGTCGGGTGTGGGGGACAGTTACGGGGTTGCCAATAACAGACATCAATGGATGGTTTTCTGTTAGAGCTGGCATTAGCCCTTGCATTTTTGACATTCCATGCATTCCAGCCTGATCATGTCAGATCAGCTCTAGTTGCTGGGTGGCATAGATCAAAGGGAAAAGCTGACCCATGATTGGGTCGGCTTTTCCTTTTGAAATCCATGATGTCTCTGCCCAGGAAGCCAAAACTCTGTCTTAATCAGACTGGCTAATAATTGGTGTGCCACTGTCGTGCCCCTAAAACACTACTCGGCATTGGATGGATAGTGCCACACCTCTCAACAGCAAACTACCATAACCAAATGTCCACTGCATGCACACACACGGCGAACATAAAAATACCAAGGCTTAAGCAGGACTATTCAGTAAATTATACAGCTTTCTAAACATAGTCCACCGTGGCTAAGAACACTAGACACAGACACAAGATTCTCAGTCACAAGGAACTGTCTCTAAAGGGTCACAACGGCTACATAGACATTTGTGTTTTTGCAAACTTTGGACTATGTTATTAGGGGGTTGTAACCCTGCCTGGCACATGTGAAAAGTCATTTGCGAATATGTGGAGATGGTGGTGGAGATCACCAGTGCTAAAGGCCCAAAGGACAGTCTCTTGCAAAGAAACTAGAAAAGGCAGGAGTTAAGGGTGTCACAAATCTGTGGGAGACTATTCAAGAACTAAGGGGGTAGGGGATGGAGAAGATCACTGTGGGACCTGATGATCAGGGTTCTGTCATGAGGAAACAGAGCTCGGGTGAGGGGGTTTGAAGTGGGTACCTGAGAATGATATGGGACTGGGTTCAGGTAGTTGTTGCTGAACAGAAGTGGGCCTATAGGTATAGGATGGGTTGGTGGTGGACACTTCTGGTTGCAGCATTGGTGTTTATGTGTTCTGAACATGACACAGGGGCTGCTGTCATGCTATGTTTAGACTTCCATGCTAACTAATATATTTGAGAAGAGGAGGAACACACTCAAAGCCACAATTTTCACAGTAATCACTCTCAATCACTAAATAGTTGTGCAAGAAGTTGAATTCATATAGTACAGTACAACAATCATTACGTGTGTTTCAAATGCATGCAGATGAGCAGTTCAAGAAGTTCCTTTAGCAAAGTACTGGGCAGCTACACAAAAGCTGATTCTTCAAAGTGCACCAGTTTCTGTATTCAAAAGCATTCTTTAGCATAGGTTCAAATTCCTTGCTGGCAGTGCAAAGAACTAACTTTAAAAATACATGAATCAATCTCTGTATTAACAAGCTATGGTCAGAGCCACTATGCTGCTTATACAATAACTTGATAAGGGTATTTCATGGCCTTAAACATAACGATGAATTGCTGTAGTCAGCTATGTGTGTAAATTTCATTTTTGGTAAAGGTAGATCATTTATCTGCTTGATCCTGCATTTCCCATGTGTTTAAAATATGACTGGCAAGTTTGTATTATGCTATATGTGGAAGGATAGGGAGCTCCGCACCAGGGTCTTCAAGTAATGGTAGAAGGAATGGTGCAGGGAGGAGAGGTATGTCTACATTGGGGACTGTGGGCCAACCTGGAAGGATAAGAACTTATACTGAGGTAATGGCATGCTTTCACCCAGAAGGCAGCCACAGTTCTCAGTGGATGATTCAAATGTTACTTTGATGGAATTTAAAGTAGCTGGGGGGTGACAGAATAAATAAGGAGGCAAAAAGTGGGCCACCACAGGCTGAGACAGAGTAGGAAGATCCCAAAAGAAGAGAGTTCCATCAGGATGCAAATTATTCAAGCAAGCAGGGGGTTAGCAAAGAAAGAAGGGGGTTGGGAAGGAGGAGTCAAAGGAGAAAGGTGTGCAAGTGGGGATCAATTGGAAAAAGGGGAAAGTGGTAAAAAGAGAGGTAAGGGCTGTCAAAATGATACAAGGTCTGCTTCAGCAGCCCTATGAGAAGAGACTGAAATAGTTCAATATGAATAAACTGGAAGAGAGGAGAGAGGAGAGAGAGTAGGGATTTCATGGAGACCTTTAAATACCTCTTGGGGTTAATAAGGTACAGGAGGGAGATATGTTTCAGAGCAAAATGGTGCTGTAGAACAAGGGGTCATGATATGAAGCTGGAAGGAGGTAGATTCAGGTGAGATGTGACGAAGTACTTCTTCACAGAAAGGGTGGTGGATTCCTGGAACATTCTTTCATGGGAGATAGTAGGGGTAAAACCAGTGGTGGGATTCAAAAATGCCTGGGACAGGCACAAAGGAATCCTAGGAGGGAGGAAGGAAGGGGTGGAAAATAAAGTGATGTAGGACCAGTTAGGTCTGCAGCAAAAAAGACCATAATTAAAAATGGGCAGGCTAGATGGGCCCAGTGGTCACTATCTTTCATCAGTGTCTATGTTTATGTAACTCTCCTTTGGGAGATTACTAGTCTATTCACCCCTCCAAGGGTTTTTGTGGCCTAATTCTGCCCAGTAGGGAAAAGGATTCATTCTTCTTAGCACTCGGGTGGAGCCTCCTGCAGGTCAAGAGGTCACCATGAGTGCACGGGGGATAAAGCCCAGCAGTGTTGGTGGAAGGGGGAGTTCTGGTTGGTGGAGTGAGCGGCGAGGGAGTGAGAGTAAGTTGTGGCTGGGTGGGGATGATTGCCTGCTCTGGCCCCTGGCCAGTGGCACTTGTGGGGACACAGAGGAAGAAGTGGGAGCCAGTAGCCACAAGCTGCACAGTATCTTGGAGGGCAGCTAAAGTTGAGAAGGGAGCCAGCAGCCACAAGTCTCAGAGTGCCCTGGCAGCCTGTGCTGATTTGTGTAGGAATTAAGTGGGCAAGAATGTGGCAGGAGCATAGTGTCCAGAGAGCAAGTTGCCTTGGAGCTCCACAAGACATGTTCCCCTTCTCAAGTCAGGGACAGTTACTGCCAGTTCCAGGAGAGCATGCAAGCATCATGATGGAACCCACAAATCCCCAAGCCATGAGGATTGCATGCTCCAAGGGGGAACCCCTGAGCCAGTATGGGGGGAGAGAGAGAGAGAGACAGTGAGAGAATAGAGATAGAGAGAGAGAGAGACACCCCATTGAGAGTTTCGATGTCTGTGAAGAATGATGGGCTGTTAGGCACTCTTAACTGTTTTGGGACTTGTGCTGCCTTCAAACTATTGTGACCATAGAAGTCCTCAATTAATGCTGCCCTAAAGAACGTGCAACCTCCTCGGTCCAGGTAAACCTGCTATTATGGCCATACTGGCTGTATGAAAGCTGAATGTGTACCCCATGCATTAACTGATGCTCCCTGGAGCTGTGTGAATATGTTTAATGAATTTGGGATCCCAGTTGTTGCTTCGAGTTCTATGTGGACAGTCCGTTATTGAAAGGAACTGCATAGTATGTGTTAACCTATTGTTTTTATTCAGCACCAATGAGGAAAAGGGGCCCTGTGTGTGACATCTGGGCCTGGGTAACATGGCCACTGGAAGTGTTTCTGCTGCTGTGCGTGCCCTCTCCCCACAAACATATTCCATCCATACCCCTAGACACGGGGAGGGAGCGCTACATTTCTATGTATGACAGGTTATATGATTCAAATGGACAAGGCACACAGGTGTACAGTTTTGCACTTGCACTGTTGGTTTGCAGAGCAAGTTTAGATGCAAATGTGTGTAGTGGCTGTTGGGGGTAGGGGTATGGAGATGCGGGCTTGAGGATCAAATGAAACTAAAAACAAAACAAATTAAATACCTGTGCCATATAGTACTATGCACTCTATCAAGCCCAGCAGTGATGAACATTACATACATATTCTGTAGTTTAGTCAGTGATTTCAGAAATACAGTATTTATTTATTTATGACTTTGGTTACCGGGTAGGTGCGCTGATCCCAGGGACCATTTTCAGGCACAACTCGGGCCACCATGCAGTGATACAGAGTACAAAGTGGTGAATGCATAAACACAGTATACAGATAAGAACAAGAACAACTTTTTTTATCCAAGCCATCAGACTCCATTCACACAGGATGTATACCAGTTCATGAATGCTTTATCTGCAAGTACCCTGAACTGAGACAGTTAGAGCAAAGGGCAAGACTCAGCAGGGACAGCTGCATGAAGTATAGGGCATATACAGTGACATCACAGCCCATAGACTTGACATGCAGTCAATTTTGGTGAAGTCAAAAGAGCGACTGTGAAAAGGGCTACAGTCATTTTACAGCGAGTGTCACGATTAGCAAGTTAGTAGTGGTAGGGAGCTGTAGAGCAACTTGATTGGTAAAGGTTGTAGGCATTTGTATGTCAATCTGATCCCAATCTGGCTGCCTAGCATAGAGGGTACAGTCACTGCCTATGAGCCTGGCAGACCTGGGTTTGATACTGGGTCTGCAGATTTTTTTTTTTTGGGTTCTGGGGAGTTTGTTTTCTTGAGGGGGAATGTTTCATTCCTGCTATTCCACCTGCCCTCCTGACTTTGTTCTTTCCTGAGTTTTCCCCTCTGTCTCCATGCTTCATCCCCCCCAGTGTTTGATAATTTAATTATGTGGATGTGGGGGGGGGGGCAAAGCCCTACAAAATGGGGGATGCAGGTGGCAGAACCCCATGCAGAAACAAAACTATTATGTTTCCTGAAGAACAATATATAGAATTTCACTGACTTTGAAGTGTGCTATAGTGTTGTTCGCCATAATAACTTTGCTGTCATTTCCTCACTTATTTTGTTGCCACTGCTTTGCAGTTGCCTTTATTACATGGAACCCATGCATCAAGGGTTCCACAACCTGTGTGAGACCTCAGACACTGGTATGGCCATAATTGTCACTGCTCTGCAGCAGGATGATGTTTTCTGTTCATGTCCAGTACATGGCAGCCAACCCCCAAATCCCCATATGTCATACACCAGAATCACAACACCATCAAGCACTCCAGCACAACCCACACATGACAGCCAACCTGCAGGGGTGCACAGCCAACTGTAACAGATGGTGACCTGATGTCAAGCACTTATCGTGGCATGTACACAGCTCAGTCACATGGCAAGAGCAGGGGCAATGCCAGTGGTAGGCTCATCCCACCCTAAACGCCCACACTAAAGTCATCCCAGACACCAAAGCCAAAAAACACAAATGACCTAATGTCTCATCTGAATTCAGCACAGGCTTTAATGCTGAAGAATTGCCATCCAACATCAGATGCATGTGGACTTCACTTCACGAGTTCCGTACTCACTCACAGAGGGGATGGGAGGCTGGCAGCAAGTGGCAAGCTGAGAGGAAAGAGAGATCACTCAAGTTGCTGGACACAGACCAGCCCAGACCTCTACCATCAGATAAGGCCATTCAATGCAAACAAAAGTATTAATACAAAACAGCACACTTACCTCACTGCTCCTTTTATGATAAAGCCAGGCTAATTATTAATTCATATTGTTTTGTTGGTACCGACTGTCTAATTCTCTCAGTCCTGGCCAAGTCCTGAGTCCTGAATTGTGAGTATTAATCCCTCACAGGCTCACATGGCATGACTAGTAGGCTGCTCCCCACCTGCACTCTGCATAGTACCAGCAGCACCTCCAGTCACACAGGTACAGCGAGCCACTTGCTGGGTTAGAGGATTTCTGCAGGACATTCCCCAGATTGCAAATTTATCTTTCACATGAGCAAAAAGTATCAACTTCAAGATGAGAACAAAGTTATCACTGCCAGGTTATTAAGTTACTAATCCTTAATGGAGAAGACATTTAAACATGCACTACTGTTTTGCCACATTAAATAAGTTAATTAAATAACGAAGTCTACTATACTGCTCTATCCTGGAAAAATACATAGTAAAAGCTGGACCCCACTGAAAATGAGAATTTGCCTTTCACTTCGACTATCCTGGGTAAATACAATATAAAAATGGGTAAAAGGAGGACCCCACCAAAAAAAAAAAAAGATCTTCCATCTCCGCTGTACTATCCTGGGTAAATACAGTGTAAAAACTGTGTCAAACAGAACCCACTGCAAACAAGATATCACAACTCAGCTGGGCTATCCTGTGTAACTATATTGTTAAACTGTAAAAGTAGGACCCTACAGCAGGACCCCACTGAAAAGCAGATGTTCCATGTAAACTGATCTGTTCAGAAAAAATACATTGTAGAAGCATCCAGATCACCCATCTTGTAGCTGTCTGGTATATTCCTGGTGGTCCAGTGGTCCCCCATAAGGGTATCTCACCCCCTTCTTACTCACCCTCTCAGGTCCCCTGCAGCCCTGGTCACATAACACAAAGTACTATAATAGTGATGACTGGCACAGCCCTCTGCTCACCACCTGAACTGGTTTTCAACTGATGGCCTCTGAGTAATTATAAGTATTGTACAAAAACCTGTTTCTACTGTACTCATGATCACTCACTGACAATCAGATGATGGCTGGCCAAGGTGGTGAGCAGAAAGCTGTGAAGGTCACTGTCACTATTGCCGTACTTCAGCTTAGATGACCTGAGTGGGGGGGGGGTTGTGAGGAAGAGGGTCCTAAGCAGGTGTGTGGACTGAGGATCAGATGCCCTAACAGGGTGGGGGGGGCACTAGACTACCAGGAATATTCAAGACAGCTACAGGATGGCTGACTGGGGGTGCAGGAACCACTACACCACCAGAAATATTCAAGACAGCTACAGGACAGGTGATCAGGGTGTGGGGGACCACTAGACTACCAGGAATATTCAAGACAGCTACAGGACAGTCAATCAGGGGTACAGGGACCAATACACCACCAGGAACATTTGAGACAGCTACAGGACATGTGAATAGGGGGTTGGGGACCACTAGACCACAATGAATATGTAAGACAGCTACAGAATGGGGGGGCATGCACACATGTTAACGGGCCTGGAATGGGCATGCAAATGGGCTGTAGTGCCTTCCATGCCCAAAGGGGTAATTAGCATGTTAGGGCTAAATATGGCCCACAGGTGCCCTGCCACTATCCCATTTGATCCACGCTACCTCCATTGCACTCCTGTCAGCCATATTCAGTCTAGGCCTGTGTCAGCCTAGTGCAAAGTCACTATGCACTGTACCGACATGGCCCCATATTTAGACAGTTTGCTCATTCCAGTTGCAGAGAGCTAATTGTCAGAATATTGACCCTCAGGCAGGCTGTGTGCCAACTGCCACAGACTGCACATAGCCAGCTCTGAATATGAGGGCCTATAGTCCTTAGCCCAGTGGAAACTAAAGTCCATGAAATAATGGCTCATGGGGGTAAGAAAGGCCTGACTATACCATCACAATACTGTTGTTCTAACTTGTAACAGCATGAAAGCAAACATGTTTGGCACTGACTTATGTTTGTTTGTTTGTTTGAGAAGCAAAATATACATAGCATTACCATGTCAGCCAAATGCTTCATTTAATACAAACAGAAAAATATCACATAATTCGATATATAGGAAACAATATGTCAAGTCAAAGCAGAGCAGTGCATTCAACTTTGGGGTCTGTGCTGTCACAAGTGCATAATCAAGCACCAGCATAGGGCAAGTATCAGCCAAGTGTAATCCCAGTTTAATGTCATAGTTACTAGATCTTACTGTCTACATGTTTGATTATTTTACTAAATAGAGGAAACTCTGGCTAAAAGAAGAAAACTGAACTGAAGCCTCACTCCCCTTCTCAACCCCTCTCCCACCAGTGTCATTGAAGCTTACAGTACTTTGCAAGTCCCAGAGGGAAGACAGCCATTAGACACATGCACCAATAAAATTGTCACTTTATTATTAATCAAGCAGTATTTCCAAATTAACTCCTTACAAATGCAAATAAAGTGTAACCTCCCCCCCCAAAAAAGGTTTTCCACAGGATTGTCAATACAAAAACTGTGCAGAAGGTTTCATGATCTTTGCTTACCTTAGTAGGGAATGCAACTTTAACTTAGCAAACAAACAGATTTATTAAAAAATGACACTGCCTGTTTTACTTAATTGGAGGATCATCATAATGTCTGTCTGGCTGTCCCAGCCCTATGACCCCATTTTCAAAAGCCAAAACATAATCTCAAATCACCTTTTGCTCCAATAAGGTCAGTGAAAGAATTCAGCAGAGAAGCTATAACACAACGTTCCCTTACAGCTGTGCTTCAAAGACTGTTCGGTTGCTCATTTAAGACTGCTGCCTGGAGAATTACATAAACAAAAATCATTGAAGACTTTAAGAATTACTGGAACACTACACCCCTGCCAACAGGGCATTGTTTAGATAGAAATATGTAGAAAGAGGATTTAGGTGTCCTTTAAGACTAAAACAAGATGCCTGTGCAGTTTACACTGACCGTATCCACTGATTGTAATTCGAGCTGGCATGAGAATGCTGCATGTAAAAAAGGAACTCTTTCTCTCCCCTTCCCCCAATAGAGTTATTTCAGTAGTGGAAGGGTTGTGGTTCAACTCTAAAACTGTGTTTCAGTGGGAGTCTGAACTGCCCCTTTTCCCCAAGTAATAGCAAGACGTCTGCAAGGCTCTGCCCCCTGCAGCCATAACAAGTAATAACTGACTAAGGCTGCTGCTTCATTAAGTTATTTGTAGCAACAGAAAGCAGCTCTTCTAAAATGTGTATCTAGCAGTTACTATATGCATACACTTTAATTGACAGAGACTTTTATCTTCAGGTGCTTTTCTTAATGCAGTTAGTCAGCAGCACCCACCTTTATAAATCTTTCATTAATAATATTGCCTCACACTTGGGTTATCCTGGGTAAATACATTATAAAAATGTGTAAAAAGAGGACCCCACTGAAAAAAAATATCTTGCATCTCTGCTGTACTATCCTGTGTAAATACAGTGTAAAAACTGGATCAAACAGAACCCCACTAGAAACTAGATATCACAACTCAACTGAGCTATCCTATGTAAATATATTGTAAAACTGTAAAAGCAGGACCCTACCAAAGAACCCCACTGAAAAGCAGATGTTGCATGTAAGCTAATCTGTCCTGAAAAAATACATTGTACAAGCATCCAGATCACCCATGTTTCAGCTGTCTGGTATATTCCTGGTGGACTAGTGGTCTCCCCATAAGGGCATCTTACCCCTCCCAACTCACCCTCTCAGGCACTCCCCAACACTGGACACATAATGCAAACTACAGCAGTAGTAACGACTGGCAGAGCCCTCTGCTCACCACCTCAACTGATTTCCATCGGATGGTCTCTTAGCAATTGCATGTATTGTGCAAGCACCTTTTTCTGCTGTAGTCATGATTGCTCACTGACAATCAGACAGTGGTCAGCCAAGGTGGTGAGCAGAGGGCTGTGCAGGTCACTGTCACTATTGCTGTACTTTGGCTTAGGTGACCTGAGTAAGGGGGGATTGTGGGGAGGAGGGTTCTGAGCAGGCAGGTTGACAGAGGGTCAGCTGCCCTTACCGGGGGGGGGAGACCACTAGACCACCAGGAATATTCATGATGGCATTATGACAGTTGATTGGGGGTGCAGAAACCACTACACCACCAGGAATACTTGAGACTGTTACAGGACAGGGGATCGGGGGTGGAGGACCACTAAACTACCAGGAACATTCAAGACAGATACAGGACTGTCAGTCAGGGGGGTTTAGGAACCACTACACCACCAGGAATATTTGAGACAGCTACAGGACAGGCAAATGACATAACTCTGGTATTGTTTGCATCCATCCTACCTGTACCAGCTTGTTTGTATCTATGTCTTAATTTACTGTTATACTTATGTGTTGTACTGCTATACTGTGTATTTTGGTTTGTCTTACTGTGACAAGGTACCTTTGTAAATGAGCCTATGGCTCAAAGGTTTTCCAAACTGCTGTTTAAATAAAATAAAATAAAATAAAAATAGGGGGGTGGAGGGACCACTAGACCACAAGGAATATGTAAGACAGCTACAGAATGAGGGGGGTCATGTACACATGTTAATGGGCCTGGAATGGGTATGCAAATGGGCCATAGCACCCTTCATGCCCAAAGGGATCATTAGCATGTTAGGTCTAAATCTGGTCTACAGCATCCCTGCCACTATCCAATTTGATCCACACTATCTCCATTGCTCTCTTGTCAGCCATATTCAGTCTGGGCCTGTGTCAGCATAGTGCATAGTCACTATGCACGGTACTGACATGGCCCCATATTTAGACAGTTTACACACTCCAGTTGCCGAGAGCTAATTGTTTGAATATTGTCTGAATGTTGACCCCCAGGCAGGCTGTGCACAAACTGCCACAGACCACACATGGCCAACTCTGAATATGAGAGCCTATACTCCTCAGACCAGTGGAACTCAAAGGCCATGAAACAATGGCTCATCATGGTAAGAAAGGTCTGCCTATAGCCTCAAGATACTGTTATTCTAGCTTGTAACAGCATGAAAGCAAACATGTTTGGCACTGATTTATGCTTGTTTGTTTGGGCAGCAAAACATACATAGCATTACCATGTCAGCCAAATGCTTCATTTAATACAAACAGAAAAATATCACATAATTAAATATGCAGGAAATAATATGACTAGTCAAAGCAGAGCAGTGCATTCAACTTTGGGGTCTGTGCTATCACAAGTGCATAATTAGGCACCAGCAGAGCACAGGTACAGTCAAACCTGGTTAAACCATGCCCCTTTAATCCGTTGTTCTCACAATCTGTTGCAGCTTGTCTGTTTACAAAAAAAAACCCATTATAAGTACCTGTTTAATCTGATTCCCTCACTGTCTGTTTTCTGAATGCTGCAGCAGCAGTCACATGGCTATTAAGTACTGTAATTAGCACCTCTTTAATCCATGCCTGAGTTTCCAGAGGTTCCCCACACTGCCCGAGTGAGTAATCATTCACTATTAATTGTGTCCATGTTGCATTTCACTGAAAGCCCTATTTGATTGGACAATTAGCTGCTAACGAGCATACCCTGAGCAATTGTTTAAGCACCACAGAGTATGCTGTCTTTCACCTGCTGTAACTCAGATAATGGCTGCATCGGGGACTAAACAGAAGCATGGCAGGAGCGAAATCACTATAGCACAGGAGCAGGAATTATGCCTTTGGAAGTAAGTGAATCCAATTTCCACTAATAGAAAGATGGTGGATTTTGCTGATGATACCTTTGGCATACAAAATCGGTGCCAGTACAAGTAGCAATATTTTGAAGTCTAAGGAGAAATGGTTGTCTGCTTCAAGTGATTCTAAGTCTCTCACCTGTGTTCACCTTGGCCAACATAATGAGGCTGTGACTGCTCTGAGCCTTTGGATCACAGAAATTAACAGTCGAGGTGCTGCTGTCTTGGACACAATGGTTAATGAGAAAGCAAAGTTTTTTGGGGAGCAAATGGGAGTGACTGATTTTGGATACTCGAGGGGGTGGGCACATAATTAGGCACCAGCGTAGGGCAGGTATCAGTGTAGTGTAATCTCAGTTTAATGTTGGGTATCAGCGAAGTGTAATCTCAGTTTAATGTCGTACTTACTTTATCTTACTGTTTACATGTTTGATTATAGTACTAAATAGAGGAAACTCTGGCTAAATGAAGAAAACTGAACTGAAGCATCACCCTCTTCTCAACCCCTCACCCACCATCACCATTGGAGCTTATAGTACCTTGCTAGCCCCAAAGGGAAGATAGCCATTAGACACAGACACCAATAAAACTGTCACTTTATTATCAATCAAGCAATATTTCCAAATTATCTCCTTACAAATGCAAATAAAGTGTAACTGCCCAACATGTTTCCTCAGGATTGTCAATACAAAAACTGGACAGAGGGTTACATGATCTTTACTTACCTTAGCAGGGAAAGTATCTTTAACTTAACAAACAAACAGATTTACTAAAAATGAGACTGCCTGTTTTACTCAATTGGAGTATCATCATTACAATGTCTGTCTGCCTGTCCCAGCCCAGTGACCCCACTGCCACAAGCTGAAACCTGATCTCAAATCACCTTGTGCCCAAATAAAGTCTGTGAAAGAATTCAGCAGAGAAGTTATAAAGAAGTTCCCTTACAGCTGTGCTTCAAAGACTGTTTTGTTGCTCATTTATGACTGCTGCCTGGAGAACTACATAAACAAAAATCATTGAAGATCCTGAGAAGTATTGGAGCACTACACCCCTGCCAACAGGGTATTGTTTAGATAAAATGTGTTGAAAGAGGGTTTAGGTGTCCTTTAAGACTAAAACAAGCTGCCTGTGCAGTTTACACTGAGTGTTTCATCTGGTTGTAATTTGAGCTGGAATGAGAATACTGCAGGTAGAAAGTGAACTCTTTCTCTCCTCCCCACCTCAGTGGAGTGATTTCAGTAGTGGAAGGATCATAGTTTAACTCCAAAATTATGCTTCGATGGGAGTCTGAAGTGCCCTTTTTTCCCCAAGTGATATCAAGATGTCTGCAGGGCTTCGCCCCCTGCAGCCATAAAAAGTAGTAACTGACTAAGGCTCCTGCTTCATTAAGTTATCTGTAGCAGCAGAAAGCAGCTCTTCAAAATGTGTATTTAGCAGTCACTATGTGCAGGCACTTTAATTGACAGAGGCGTTTGTTATATTCAGGTGTTTTTCTTAAAGCAGTAAGTTAGAAGCACCTACCTTTAAAAATATCTCATTAATAGTATTGCTACACTTCTTCAGTTGCATAAACAAGCCAGGTAACTTGCAAAATGGCACACGAAGGGAAAAGAAACTCACATAACTTAAATAGTCCCTGTCACAGAGACATAAGGAGTTCTGTAACTGTAGTTTAGTGCAGAGCAGGTGGCAGTATACAGCAGGTTGCTGGGGAATGGAACCACATGGAAGTGTGCATAGACGTTGTTTTTTTTATAAGCACCCTGTGCTTTGCTTGGTTTACACACTTACTGGTCCCAAAGTAATTAGTGCTAAGGTGGTGCTAACTAGTATGTTAGTGGGAACATATCCGGTTTGCTCTCACTAACATCTGGCAAACCAATTTGCTTTGTGATTTAAGCAAATTGGGGACCTCATCGCTCTGTGGTTCAAGACAATGTTTGTGTATAGCCCCAAAGTGTTGTGGTACAGTACCATAGTAACATAAACCCCTATTCACTAAGACAGTGATTTACACCTGAAATAGGTGCAGTGAGAGGTGCACGCCCCCGGAGGCATGCAATCCATGTGGAGTTTGCCAGTGTCCCTCTGCACAGATGGTGTAGTGCATAGGGGCATGCTAGGGCACATGGAGTGGGACATGGGAGGGTCAACCAGGGGCATAAAAGCCCCTTGACTCCACCATATATGGTGATCGACACTGGCAGAGATGTGGGGCACCCTGATGCACACACACATACTATAATGTGTGTGTGGGGGGTGCAGACAGGGTAATAGTGCCATGTATCTGGTACAGCACTGAAGGCATGCATGCCCAGCCTGTGATGTGCTGTCCATGCCACAGGCCCACAGCTGCTGGGCAGAGAGTCCATGTGGTCATAAACCATAGATGCTTTGGCAGATGCACCTGTCCAGTGTGGGCACAGTGGTTATGTTGAGAGATGGGACTGAGCATGCATGCTACTGGTTGCTTGTACTATCCATTCCGTGGCTCATGCACCCCAGCTATGGAAATGGCATGGTCACTGCCATTCCCCAATGGCATGGATTTCCAGGACCCACACAAGTGTGATAGATCCTGCCATGTGTCACACCCTGAAAGGTCACAGCTGTGATTGTGTGGCTGTGGGACTCATCCCGCAGTGTGTGTCATACACCATCATTATGCACTGAGTATCACCACCCACCCCTTTTCCATGCCTGCAGCTGGCCAGGCCACTGAAATTGGGGTATAGCATGCACATCTTTGGTGCAAACATGGAGAAGTTCAGAGTCTGGTGTCCAGAATTCTATCACTGCCACCATCCCAAACGTGGTGCACAGTTGAACATAGGTGGTGGCCTGTATAACCCAGGGCAAGTCCTATACAGTGAGCACTGTGGATGTGAACCACAGATCCATGCCTAGATTGGAGACCCACCAATTAGTACCCCACCCAACACAGGTCATATATGGGCATGGTGGGCTAGTGCCAGAAGAAGGATCCTGCGATAGTGCCGCACAGAGGTGGTGGGGTTGGGAACACAGAGGGACTGGTGTGTGTAGATATGTGACTGTGGGGTAGGGTGCCCAGGATATTCACTCCAGTGGGAGGTCACTGTGTCAACATCATGTATAGTGCACGATGTAACATGTGCCTGCCATGAAAGATAGATAGGCATGCTAATGTGTCATTGCGGCCCTGTCCTGATAATGCTCCAGGTCAGTGGCTGCCACTGTGTAGGTTTATTAATGTAAGATACAATATACCTTGGGATGTGAATTAATCTGTGTGTTCTGTTTGCTGGGTGTTGACTTGGCTGGAAGAGAAAACAGATAGGATGTCCCTTTGGTGATGCTGGAATAGCTGATACTGGCATATTCCAGCACCAATCCCAACACCAAGGTGCCTGACAGCTGCAAAGTGTGTATCCACAGGGGCTCCAATGCATTGGCCAGATGTCTATGCCAGGGTGCCTTCTGCACTCCAGTGGAATGTTGAAGACATCAGCCATGTCCGGATCAGTTCTTGGTAGGGTACATGGTGTGTGAAAAGAGATTTTGTGCTGCTCATTTGGATATTTGAACCATATAGATGATGAATGTGGTGCTCAATAGCAAGTGTGATAAATCATAAACATAGCACAAAGTGCATGTAACTCTATTGGAACTTAAGAAAAACAGCATATCCCTGGACATAGTGTCCACCAGTAAATACCTTTTATTAGCCATAAAATAGAGATGAATTCCTGTTATAGCAGCAGAAATGTTGTCAATAAATAACTGTAAAGTTGTCTTTCTTACATGAAATCAAGTTCAGTCCAGCTTCATTTTAATATTCTTCCTGGCTCAATTACCTATTCCTTAAAGCCATAATTAGCACCTTCAGCTGCTCTCATGAACATTATCATAACAGCATTTTGCCATTACTTAAACTTCACAGTTACACACATTCTCCCCAGGCTAAGGGCTGCTTCATTGAATGGTACTGCACCAACTGGCATCAGTAAAACCTGCTGATGTTTCAGGGTGATGTTCTACCTTCCTCAGAGCTGATCTGTTACCCTATGGAGGCAGATTTTTATCCTGAAATCATCTCCAAGGAGGCCACGTGGCTGATTAGCCTAACAAGCAAGCATTTTATTCAATAACTCATAAGTGATGAACATGGGAGTGGTGGGGGAGGAAAAAGACTTCCCTCCTCTACTCAGTTGACCCTCTCTATACTGAAGCATAGAATAATAAAGTGGCATGTGAATGTTAAAAACTTCTACCTTTTCACCAAACAAATTTACAAATAACTTAATGACATAAACATATACAACTGATTCTAAATACATAGACATTTAAAACCACAATGTGTTGTGACGCTTTCCTCTGAAGTCTTTTTGCTCATTCTTAAAAGCTTGCCTTTTCCCTTTAATTTGACTCAACATAGGGCTGGTCCTTTGGCACTGAGGGTTGAGGTGCTGGACATCACATCTTGTGCTATGCTGGTGACCCGGGTTCAGGAATGACCTTGGGTCGCTGGGGTGCTGGTATGGGGGGGAGGATGGGAGCAGGATTAAGCAGTGTCTCTCCTCTCCCAGGAAAGGGGTGGTCACATGCCCGTAGTCCCATCATCACCATATGGAGGTCCGGTGATAGGCACAGGAGGTACCGGAGCGACCAGTAGGGAGAGGCATCCTGTAGGGCGTGCATACGTGTGCCTCCACATGCATGCGTCATGTTGAGAATGCACTGGAGTGTGACCAGGGAGAAAAAACACAAAAAAAACATAAAATACTTACAGAAAAAAAAAATTGGTACAACATTGCTAGGCACCAGTTTATGTATCATTATACACATTGGCACATGATCATGGAACCTTGTGGATTATGCTAGTAATAAGACATGACAGGGTGTGAATTATGCTAGATCACTGCACATCTCAGGTGCGTTGTGAGCCTTCAATTACCCAGAAAGGGCAGCGATCTAGCATAATGCACACCATGCAGTGTCGTATTGCATTTATATAATGGGTTTTTCAACAAAACAAATTGAGTGAAGAAATAAGAAACATTGTTTTTTGCTTTTAAACTGGTAACATTTTATTACGTATCCTTCCACAGTGCAACTGTAGAAATAAAATATTACCTATGAATTATTATAAGTAACAACAGAATAGTAAACATTTCTAACAGTGAACAGAATAGTAAACATTTCTAACAGTGAAGATACTCTGTCATCATGTAGAACTTTTTTGTTTGTGCAGCAACAATGCTTACTGTTTGTAGAACAACAATGGTAACTTGTTAGTGTCTGAAAACTGGTTCATGATAGTTTTTAGGGCTGCAGTGGGCAGAGCCCTGAAGATCTCTTATGAATATACGAACATACAAAATTGCCAGCAGATAAGGGGCTTATGGTCTATCAAGTCTGCTTGATTGTGCAGCTAGCAGCCATTATACTGCAGCTGCCCCTCCCTCCCCTCTCTTGCTATGAGAAAAGCACTCCTGCATTCCTTGCAAACCAACAACATGATGAGGTGACAAAAGTCACCTCCTCTGTGTCTCTAGAACACTCTGTGCTCACACTATTTATTTTTTCTGCGGTCTGTGCCCACTGAAATATAACCCCCCCCACACCTGACCCTCCCTCTCAACATCCCCCGAGAAACATCATAGTGACACTGGGGGTGCCCAATCCCCCAGTCTCTCAATCACAACTCCTCTCACTGCCCCGTCTCCCGTCGTCCACTACCACGCATGCGCCGTTGTTTCTTCTTCTTTCTTTTATTTGAATATATATTATACAATGGCAAGAAAAAATCCTGGACTCCGATTGGTCAGTCTTGGGCTGGACCCGTGATGTTAATCAGTACAACATCATGGGTCTAGTCTCAGCCTCACTGTGAACCTGCTGCTGAGCAGCAGCAGCATGCTCATCATTTGCTTGATTGTTTCATCTGCTCTTAAAAAACAAAAACATTTTCCACACGAACATCTTTAATAATTTTTATGCTGTATAACGACCATTGTATAATAGCAATAATGCCCTCAGGGTGTGTGTCATTTGGGATAGATCACGCCTCAGTTGTTGGATGCACTCAGCCTGCGGCCTCGTGCCCAACCACCTGAGGCGTGACGTTATCCCAGCACAACACACATCCTGTCGGGCATTATTGCTTAATTGATATCCCACCACCTGACCCTCCCTGTCAGTACTCACCCTCCCCAGAAACATAGCAGTGACACTGGGGGTGCCCAATCTCCCAGTGTTGTGCTGATGAATCCTCCATGGGTTGCTGTTTCTTTTACGCTAAAGAATCCTCCGTGTTTTTTTAAATGTAAAACCCTGTAAATTATATAATGGCAAGAGAAAATCCTGGACTCCTATTGGTCAGTCTTGGGCTGGACCCGTGATGTTAATCAGTACAACATCATGAGTGTGATGTTAATCAGTACAACATCACGGGTCTAGTCTCAGCCTCACTGTGAACCTGCTGCTGAGCAGCAGCAGCATGCTCATCATTTGCTTGATTGTTTCATCTGCTCTTAAAAAACAAAAACATTTTTCCACACGAAAACATCTTTAAAATAATTTTTTTTTTATGCTGTATAACAACAAGCCATTGTATAATAGCAATAATGCCCTCCAGGGTGTGTGTCATTTGGGATAACGTCACGCCTCAGTTGTTGGACGCACTCGGCCTGCGACCTCATGCCCAACCACCTGAGGCGTGACATTATCCCAGCACGACACACACCCTGTCGGGCATTATTGCTTAAATGAAAACCATCCATCAATGTCTTCTGAGATTGTAACTTCACTCACTGACCCTCCCACTCAGTAGAAACCACCCCGCACACCCCAGCCTCTTTTACATACTTTTATAAAATGGTTGAAATCAGTTTCCAGGTTTAAAAAAAAAAATCTTGATTTTACCTGTGCAAACACCAAACTTCAACTTGGTTATTGCATCATTGGGCTAAAGATAAATACATCTGTTTTTTTCTAACTCCTGTGCTAGGATTGTCCCCTGACATCATACGGAGTGACAAACACGCACGTTTCAAAACATTGCTTTTTTTCCCCCTTGGCTATCATCCCCACCCTACATTAGGTCACATAACTTTAAACCCTCATCCACATGGTTAAAACTTCCCCAGAGTTGTGCTGACACAGTTTGTAGGTTTAAGAAAAAATCTTGATTTAATCTGTGCAAACACCAAACTTCTGCTTGGTTATTCCGTCATCAGGCTAAAGGTAAATGCAGGGAAACATTTGTTTTTTATAGCTCCCGTGCTATGATATATCTCAACCCTCCCTCCCTCTCAGAATGTCATATGGAAGAAATCTTCAGCCATATGCAAGACATTTTCTCAGTCTGAGTTTGAAACAGTTCAGGGATTGGCTGCTCTATCTAACACTGCAGTAGCTCCCCAGCTCAGTCTGTTTACAACATGAAAGTCTCCATCATTGGCAGGAATGGTCCCATTACCATTGACTATAGGCAGTCTCTTCACTTGCTAAATAAAATTGGTTGTTTGAGAAGTTCTTTCTAATGAGTGGCCTCTTTTACATACTTTTACAAAAGGGTTAAAATCTGTGATGCGCTGATGTGTAAATTGACCTGTAGCAGACAATAATTTAGTTAGCCATTCCTCTGCTTGATTACATTTAATTATTGTATGAGGAAAGGCATCATTACTATTTGTAGGAGAATGTTTTGTAATTACAATTTTAGTCATCAAAGTAGTGTTTATTGTTTTGTATCTGTTTGTCCTTTTACATAGCAACTTTAAACATCGATAGTTTAAATGAAGTAAAAATATCCTGACACTGATAAATTGTTAATGACTTGACAGTAAAAATTTAAAAAATTGAAATAAGATGAAAGGCCTAGCTTGATTGTAAATTAAAAGATTACCATACAGTAACTACTTAAAACAGGATCAAATATAGCAGTTCATTTTAAATAAAAACATTTTTACATGTAGAGCATTATCAGAATTTTTTTAACATTTTTTACAAAATTGCTGATCGGCAAAATACCATTTTGATTACTGTTTTAATGAAAATACAATCGATGTTACAGAGAAATGCACACACTTTTCATTACATAAAACTGATCTGCCTTGCACATTTTGCCCCTAAAATACACATTAATTATATTTCAGAGATTGCTCAGAAAATATATGTTTTTTTTTCATTACCTCTTCATGTTTGACATTTGCAAAGTCAAAATATGGCAGCTGAGAGGAAACATTTTATTTAGCAGGGCTTCAGTACAGTAATTTCCCTTATGGTCTTGCAGATGTTTTGTGGCAATGGTTTGGCACCTCCAGTATACTAAATTGCATTGAAATTGCACCGAGAAATGAAATTGCCATATCATCTGTTTTCAGTTGCTGACTCAAACTTGAAAACCCCAAAATTTACTTGTTGGTGCTCTGATTCATTGAGGATTCATGGTGGTTCCCAAGAAACTTCACTGGAGGACATCCTATATAAACTAAACAGTGGAATAACAGGGGAAAATAGAAAGCCCCCGCTGAACTGGATTGCTACTAATGGTGGGCGAAGTGGCCAAAATCTGCTACATGAAGCAATTTGAGAAGTATGGCAGAATCCAAGAAGTAATCTGCAATGTGAAGCGAAGTATTTCGCCTCATAATGAGGATCATGAAGTCCATTGGAAACAATGACTTTGCATTACTCCACCTTTCCCCAACCACTTTTACACCAATTTTAATGCAAAGTACATTGAGATCAATGTACTTCGCATCACTTCACCTTATTGGTGAGCTCCAATGTGAATTTTGCAGTGATTCATGAGATTGCAGGTCACATGGGCTTTAGATTGTTCTGCACAGCCTCAGTTCTATGTAGTGTATGTGTAGTGGTAGCTGGAGACAGTTTGTTCTCAGAGCTCAGATTCAAACCTTCTAAAATCTGTTCAAAAAGCCTTTCTGAGCCATTTTGTTTGCTCAAAATTTAGTATATCGATTGTAGGAAACCCTCCTGTGCTCATATCATTGAGTGTTTATTGTTTGTGTGTGGATTTTGAATGTTAATTTAGAACATTCCATTTGTGTAGAGACAGACACTTGAAGTGTACTTGGGGGAGGGGCATATCTGTGGTGGAGGTAGATGAACTGAGAGAAAGGCGGTCTTTCTGTTTTGGTCATATTTTTCTTGTATAACTGTGTTACTGTACACACAGTAATATTCTCAATAATTTTTGAAATTGTTTTGCTAATTGTTGTTGTGCAGTGCGTAATTGCAGTTTGTTTAAAAGATTTGGTTATATTACTGAAGTATTAATTTGCTGTGCAGTACCTGTAGTGTGCGTGTGAGAGTTTGCGTGACGCATGCCATCAAATCATTTTATTGTGTCACACAGTAATTACAGCACTGTAAAACCTGCTATCCATCTGCATTATTTTGTACTGCTTTGTGGTATCTAGGTAATGGACTGTTATTGCAGTGCACTGCCCCCCCCCAACCGGCAAAAGGTATTCTTATCCAGATTTGGATTTGTGACTTGTGAGCACTGGTTAAAGTGTTGTTGTGCCTTTGCATTTGCATCTCCTGAGTGTGCAGTGCATTCTTAATCTGTCTGTGCGTTTGCCCCTGTTTAGTGCCCAGTCACCAACTGCAAGCCACAGTTGTTTTTTTTGGCTTCTCATCCACCAGCCCAGACTGAAAGTTCAGAAATCTTAATTTGTTCAGAATTTTCTTGGTGATCCCCAAAAATGCCTGCAAAGAGATGTGCAAGAAAAGCTGTTTCTGGCCATTGCACTGTTGCCAGTGGCAAGACTGGCCATGGGCATGGTAGTATGCAGAAGTGCATAGCTGATGTTAGTAAAGGGATTTCTCCATCAATGTTTTTTGCAGCGCAGTCTGTTGCTTCACTGATAGTTGGAGGAGATGATGATGTCCCAGCTGGTGGTATTAGTGCAGTTGTTGCTGGCATGAGTACTGCTGCTTCTAGTTCCACTTGTGACCAGTCAACTGTTTTAGAAAATATAGTTGAGTCTAAAGCTGTGACTGACAGTGTAGATGATGTCATACTCCCCAACATCCCCATGGTAGTTGAACATGATTCTGATCCTGACAATGATAACTCATGATGTCACATTTCTTCCAGTGCTGTTGAGGTCATGCCTTTGCCATCCAATGATTCAAAGTGTGGTGCAAAAATATCGGGCGATGATAATGATGCTGTGTATGGAACATATTCTGCACAGGACAGCATCCAAGCTGAAATTGTGGATGTGGATGACGTTAATGAATATGATGATGTCAGTGACCCCTATTGGGATCCTGAGAAAGGGAAAGTCAAGGTATCTGTGTCTGGGTCTGTTGGCGGTAAATCTCCCCTCCTCAAAAAAGTTGTGATTTAGTGGTTCCTTTTGATGATGATGATGATGATGATGATGATGATGATGACCCAGTAATAATCATAGGTAGTCATGGTGGTCAGTCATAGTCCAAGTGTGTCCAGCAAGAAAACTCATGTAGTGCACCCCACATTTCAGCAGTTAAAAAAATAGAGTCCAATAAGCAGCATCAGGGACATGTTAAAAGTAGAGGATCACAATCTCTTGTTTGGAATTTTTTTGTCCAAGATGCAAATGGTGAGTCAATTGCAATCTGCCAGCTTTGCCATGCATGTGTGAGTTGAGGTAAAAAGGGGAGTCATCTGTGCATGGGGAGCCAGCATACACATCTTAAGAACAGGCACATGGCAGCTAATGCCATAGTGGGGTGTTCACCCTCATCATCAATCTTATTGAGCATGTTATCCCCTTCTATGAGTATAAGACCAAGTAGCAATGTCTGTAACAGTGTTGAAATAAAACCAAAAGATTGCTATAGGCATGATGAAGGGGAGAATTATGATTTAGAAATCTTGTCAAGTGGTGGTCAGAGTTACAGCAGTGGTGGTGGTCTATGCAGTATGTCTAGTGCAAGTGGTGCATCAACACCTGTACTTAAAACAGGGAAAATAACTTTATTTGTGAACCTGCCACCTGTGCACCACTCTTCATCACATGATCGCACCCCACCTTCGGCCATTCACAAAGTCATTTGGCACACCCCATGCAAAATGTGTAACAACAAGTCAGCCCACGTTGCAGACTGTTTTTGCCCATAACCTGAAGTACCCACCCAACCATGCAGTGTCACATGAACTTAATGCTGCAGTAGCTGAAATGCTGCCAATTGATCTTTTGCCATTCTCCTTTGTGGAGAATTCTAGATTCTGGTGGTTTGCAGGACGTGCCTGTCTGAAATTGAAAGTCCCATCCAGGACACACTTTTCTACCCGTGCTGTCCCCGAGTTATACCAGACTGTTGCCAACTCTCTAAGATATGCCCTTCAACATTCCTTCTCTCCATTCATCCATTTAAATATGGATATGTAGACAAGTGGCAAAACGGTATGGTGCTCATATTTGTGTATTACTGCACATTGGGCACAGGTGCCAGGGGTTGTTTGTGCTGGTGGTAGTGTGAATAATCACTGTAGTAAGGCAGACTGTCATGGTAGCAAACTTCTGGGAATTCTACAGCTTGCAACACTTGCAATGTGCAGTGTGGCCTGTTCCCACACTGGTGAAAACATGCCGGACTTGCTACTGACTGAAATTGATGAGTGGCTGAACCTTCTGTCCCTGAGAGCTGAATTTATAGCAAGTGACAATGGCTCAAATGTGGTTAATGCATCAGGAATGGTGGCTTTGTTCTGGTTCCATGCATGGCCCACTGTTTAAATTTGGTGGTCCAGGAGTTTCTGCAGCACCCTGATATAAAGGAAATGTTGACAGTTGCAGCCATATCTGTTCACACTTTTCACACTCTGCAAAGGCCCGTGACCAACTTTGGCAGCTGCAGATCCAAAATTGCCTCCTGCAGCACCACTTCAAGCTGGAAGTTGTCACCTAGTGCAACTCAACTTTATACAGTACATGGCAGACAGGTTGCATGAACAATACAAAGCAATCTCCGAATACCTCATCATGCACACCAGCTGTGACACTTCCAGGGCCTCCTTGTCTCTCACGACTGAACAGTGGCACCTCATGGACTCAGTTCTAACAATTTTGAGTCCTTTTGAACATGCCACACATACAGTGAGTGGTGAGTCTGCCTCCATCAGTCAATCAATTCCACTGCTGTGTGTGCTAAGGTAGACATTGCTGAGTCTACAGCACTAGCCTTGATGGTTCCAGAGACTTCGATAGCAATGTGTTGCTGAAACACATGCTGACAATGTTCAACCACAATTGGCACATCTTGAGCATTCAGAAAAGTGATGACTTTGCAATAGCAACAATACTGGACCTATGATACAAATGTGGAATTGTGTCACTACTGGAGGGAGGGCCTGAATAGCTTAAAAATGTCAGTGGACAACTGGTGCACTTGGTTCATTGGGCACAGAAGTCACATGCCAAGGTCAGCAAACATCAGAAGCATAACCAGGCTGAAGGTCAGTTTGGAGTAGTACCAAGCACATCCTGTAAGGTGGCTGCAGTTCCAGGTGGTCTGTCATCAAAACCGGTTGCCTTTAACCCACTCTGGGGTGCTTTGTACCAAGTCAGGATTTGTGACATCGGTGAATCCGGAGAACAGGATGATGAGTCAACCACCAGACTTCGTGCAGCACAGTGAATGGTTGACACATATTTGGCTGAAAACAGGCATCTGTCAGTCATTGACAATCCTCTTTTATACTGAAGTGGAAAGGTCATCGAATGGCCAGAGCTGACCTCAGTGTCACTGAAGTACATGACCTGCCTACTCTCCAGTGTAAGTAGATGATGACATAATGGAGAAAGAATTCCCTAATGGGCACAATTCAGACATTGATGACTGCGAGGGCCGCTTCCAATATGATGATGATGATGATGATGACGAGGTTGATTTTGGTAAGTTTTAAGTTAAGTGGTTGAAAAGCTGTCACATTTTTTCAATGATACATGTTTTGTTTTTCATAATGTAAAATCAGTGTCCCACTCTGAATGAGTCTCATTTCATATTGGCAATTTGGCACAAGCAAATTCACAATCCTACTTTATCTTCCCCACATTGGTATTATTTCTAATTAGACTTAACAGAATGTGTCCTGCTGTCATTAGCAAACACATTCAGCCTCTTAAACACAACTGTCCATTTGTAGTACTAAGTGTTAGTCGCTTAAAACCTGCTGATTCAAGATATCTGCCTCCTGACTGAGAGTGAAATACTGTAACACAATACACACTATATCCAGCCACCCACCCATGTGTGTCTGACAGTGAGAGGGAATGTGTTGCAGCTGTTCCCATGACCACCACCAGTAAACTGCTGTCAGCCAAAGTGAGAGAGAATGTCACCATGTGCCCATGACCACCACCAGAAAACCGTTGTCAGCCAAAGCCATCAGATAGTGAAAGGGAATGTCATCATGTGCCCATGACCACCACCACAAGTAAATCACTCTCAGCCAAAGCCACTAGATAGGGAAAGGGAATGTCATCATGTGCCCATGACCACTACCACCAGTAAACCACTGTCAACCAAACCCACCAGATAGCGAGAGGGAATGTCATCATGTGCCCATGACCACCACCAGTAAACTGCTGTCAGTCAAAGTCACCAGATAATGAGAGGGAATGTCATCATGTGCCTATGACCACCACCAGTAAACTGCTGTCAGCCAAAGCCACCAGATAATGATAGGGAATGTCATCATGTGCCCATGACCACCACCACCAGTAAACTGCTGTCAGTCAAAGTGAGAGGGAATGTCATTGTGTGCCCATGACCACCACCAGTAAACTGCTGTCAGCCAAAGCCACCAGATAGTGAGAGGGAATGTCATCATGTACCCATGACCACCACCACCAGTAAACCGCTGTCAGCCAAAGCCACCAGATAGTGAAAGGGAATGTCATCATGTGCCCATGACCACCACCAGTAAACTGCAGTCAGCCAAATATACCAGATACTATCTCATTCAGAGAGAATGTGATTGTTTTCCATTCTGTGCCCTGCCCATGCCATGGCAGACAGAGACTGCATCCAGCAACCACAGCCGCAAGGCTTCTTACTATCAATACTTTACAGTGAGTATGTGTACTAATTTTTCATACTATAGAATCTCCTTGACCTGTGTTATGCTTCCTGTTGCATTTCTGAGATGCAGTTGAGAAACACAAGGTCAACTTATTTTCATTTTTTACAGGTTAACAGTTTAAAGCACTCTCCTGGACTGGAGGACTGTAGTTCTGCAGTACTGTCTACAACCACCTATAAGATATCCATTTCTGGTAAGTATATCAATTTTATTTCATCAGTTCATTTTTGTAGTTCGTTTTTTCAAGAGAGTGTAAATCATATAAAGTAGATGACATGTATATCACATAATATATTTTTCATATACATCAGACACTGTATTGCTGCAGCAGACCATGGTGGCATTGAACAAAGTTTTATCCAGGTCGTGACAAGACATCTTTTCAAATGTAACTTAAGTTAAGACATTGGGACAGTGTATGGGTTACATGTATTAAATTTGTGATTTGGTCTTGGTGTGGCTTACTGAGAGCTTGGTATTTGTTATGCTGGATATATAACAGACAGTAACAGGCACACTTTGAACAAAATATGTTACTGCTATCAAGTACTAATAATTTCTTGTTCATCTGTTTTTGCAGGAAACATTTCGGTGCTGTTTGCTGCCATCGGTGCTTTCTCCAAATAAGAGGCTCAACATCACACCCGGGCTGCAAAAACTGGTATGAATCCTGACCATCAGGACTGGACTGTAGGATGCACAGAAAACCTGTGAAGAATTCACAGAAAAGAAAACATTAATGAAATTTGCTTCCAAATAATAACCCCCCCAAATAAAATACTTACTTTGACTGGCTTGACAGTATTCCAATGCCAAAATTCCTCATCAAGCCAAAATATGAGCACCACAAGTTCGACTATATGACCTGTGATACAAAAAAAAACATATATATATATATATATATTATAGTGGCATGGTAGTGCCACTATAGTCAGGTTGAGTACCCCATTTAATATATATCTATCTATCTATATATATTTTATGGTAGCGCTGTAGTGCTACCATAGTTAGGGTTGAGGAGCCATTTCTATGTTAAACCCAAAATTTTGCACCTTAATAACTTTGCAACCGTTTGACAGATTTGGCTGACATTTGGAATACATGATCACGAACCATAGACCTTGGGATCTGCCAAGTTTTGTACTGGTCAGATACACGGCTGTGGAGTTATTAAACGTGATCTGTGTGCGCGCTTATGCTTTTTCTGAATTCTACGGTCGCAGCATACAGGCTCCACTTGCCTGGCGCGACTGGCCCAAAATCTTCTAAACGCGGCGCCGGGCTCTGATGTGCTCTTTCAAAGATTTCGTGAAAAATATTAAACGGTTCAAAAGTTATTCAAAACAGTTTCCCATTATAAGTCAATGGGAAAAGTTAATAAAATTGTGACAGTACCAAATGCATTTTACTTTTGCAAATGGCCCTCTTACTTTCACAAATCTGCCATTTTGTTTTCAGTTAGTGATCAGAAAAATGCTTGACATTTAAATTTGGGACCCTCTAGCAACCTAATTCTTTTGCATTCACCTAGTCGGACCCTGAGGATGCTAGCCATGTCTTTATTTTGAGTAAAACACCCCAGAAATATGTTTTTCAAATTTCTGAAAATTACTTATGCTCATGAAAGCGTCAGAATTTTTGCTAAAGCTATCGCAAATTGCGACAGTAGTTTTCTAGTCTGTGGGAAAATGACAGCAATTCTTTGGCACTGCGCTGCAAAAGAACGGTTGGGAGTTTTGGGCTGAAATTTGAAGGGAACACAGCTGACATCTCACAGATGTGCCTTTCAGTGTTGTGTTGAAAAAATATTACACAGCGGCAAAGTTACGGCACTCCAACATTAATGGTTTTTCCCATAGGATAACATTACGGTGCCCGACGCACTACAGGAATCCTTTGGCACCCTGCTGCAAAATAACGGTTCGGTCTTTTTTCCTGAAATTTGGAGGGAAGACAGCCAACAGCTCACAGATGTGTGGTTCAGTGGTTTGGTGAAAAAATATTACAGGGAGACAAAGTTATGGTGCTCCAAACTTCTCTTTTGTTCCCAGAGGATAACATTACAGCATTCGCAGCTCCTTTCAGGGCCCGTATCTTGGAAACGGTGCGAGATACGGACTTTTCGTCAGAAAAATGCTTAGCCCCCTGTGGCTAAATACAAAACTAGCCAGGACAGTCATAAATCATATGACTTTTACATTTTTTTCCACGTCGTACAGTTCCTGAGATATAACCTATTTAGTATTCCAAGTCCTCATTTTCTGCTCCGATACCCATTATTATGCATACATTCTTTGTACTCACTGTCCTTCTCTATGCAGGTTTTGGGGAAAACCAGCCTGTGCGCTTACATTACTGTTACTGTTGCCCTTTCCGCTAGGGTTCCATACCCGCTTCACTTACCATTGACGTCTACGCCACCATGTGCGTTATCCTTTGCATTTTTACTTGCGCTTGTGTTTCTGTTATTTTTTGCCATTTGTGTCTACAGTACTGTTTCTCTTTCTGTTTCACTTTGCGTCACCATGCTCATTGACATTTCCGTTTGCAGGCACCATGTTACTATGTGACAACACATTACGTGGCAGACCGTTCTCGTCTACGCCACCGTGTGTGTTACCCTTTGTGTTCTCATTCATGCTTGAGTTACCATGTGCGCCACTGTTAGCGCTTCTGTTTGCATTGCTGTTCCTGTTACTATGCCTCAAGACATCACGCTGCATTACATTCACTTTTTCTCGTTATCATTCTCAAAAAGAAGGGAAATTAGAGGCAAAAAACTCCATTTAATGCATTAGGGTTGTTCCACAGTGACAAAAGTGGGAAAATTCAGTGTTGTTGAAACCCTCTGGACCCTGCTCTCACTTCATCAAGAGTTGTGCATTGGGGTTGTCGGTCCCAACTCTCACCCCATTCTCCTATACTTCTGCTGCTTTACACATGTGATGGGGTGAGAGTTAGCTGATTTACTCCCAATGCACACCCCAATGCCGGGTTGGGGGTAGGGTCAGGGGGTTCAACCCTAACACCTAATTTCTCACTTTTGTTGCTGTGGAACAACCTTAACTAATGCATTAAACAGAGTTTTTGCCTCTAATATATATATATATATATATATATATATATATATATATATATATATATATATGTATATATTATGGTAGCATGGTAGAGTACCATAGTTAGGTTGAGGAGCCATTTGCATGTTAAACCTAAAATTTTGCACCTTAATGACTTTGCAACCATTCAATGGATTTGCCTGAAATTTGGATTACATGATCAAAAATCATACAGCTTGGGAACTGCCAAGTTTCGTACTGTTTGGATATACAGCTGCGGAGTTATTAAGCATGATCTGCGCATCATTTACGCTTTTTTGCAATTCTTTGGTCATCTCTACTGGTCGCACGGTTTGCGCGACTGGTCCAAAATCTTCAGGGAACATGCAGCCAAGGTCCCCGATGTGCCTTTTTGAAGATTCTTGAAAAAATATTAAACGGTTCAAAGTTATTCAAAAACAGTTTCCCATTATAAGTCAAAGGAAAGTTAAAAGTTCAACACTTTTGCAAATGCAATTTTACTTTGAATGGCCTTTTTACTTTCACAAATCCACCATTTTGTTTTCAGTTGGATATCAGAAAAATGCTTGGCATTTAAATTTGGGACCCTCTAGCAACACAGTTCTTTTTGTGTTTACCTAGTCGGACCCTGAGGATGCTAGGCATGTCTTTATTTTGAGGTTAAACACCCTAGAAATATGTTCTTCAAGTTTCTGGAAAAAGTACTTTCACAAAGTAGTGTTGCACTCATGAAAGTGTCACAAATTTTTGCGAAAGCTTTCGCAAATTGCGACATTACTTTTCCAGGCTATGGCAAAATGACAGCAATTCTTTGTCACCCTGCTGCAAAAGAACGGTTTGGTCTTTTGGGTTGAAATTTAGAGTAAATGCAGCCAACATCTCACAGATGTGCCTTTCAGTGTTTTGGTGAACAAATATTACAGGGCGGCAAAGTTACGGCACTCCAAAGTTGACACTTTTCCCATAGGATAACATTACGGCATCCGCCACATTACAGGACTACTTTGTCGCCCTGCTGCAAAATAACGGTTTGGTCTTTTGGGCTGAAATTTGGAGGGAAGAAAGCCAACATCTCACAGATGTACCTTTCAGTGGTTTGGTGAAAAAATATTATAGGGAGCCAAAGTTATCACACTCTGAACATCTCTTTTTTCTCCCCATAGGATAACATTACGGCATTTGCTGCTCCTGTCAGGGCCCGTATCTCGGAAAATGGTGCGAGATACAGACTTTTTGTCAGCAAAATGCTTAGCCCCCCATCATGAGCTAAGTACTAAACTAGTTAGGAAAGTCATACATCATATGACTTTTACATTTTTTTTCTACGTCGTATGGTTCCTGAGATATAAGCAATTTAGTATTCCAACTCCTCATTTTCTGCTCCAAGAGCCATTATTATGCATACATTCTTTGTACTCACTGTCTTTCTCTTTGCAGCTTTTGGGGAAAACCAGCCTGTGCGCTTACATTACTGTTACCCTTACCGCTTCCACTTGCGGTTCCGTACCTGTTTCACTTACTGTTCCCGTCTATGTCACCATGTGCATTACCCTTTGCGTTTTCATTTGTGCTTGTGTTTGCGTTATTTTAACCATCTGTGTCTACAGTACTGTTTATCTTTCTGTTTCACGTTGCGTCACCATGTGCATTACCATTTGCATTTGTGGGCACCGTGTTACTATGTGACAAGACATCACATGGTGGGAACGTGGCTCGCCTCCTGCTCCTGCCATATTACATTCACTATTTCTCATTATCATTCTGAAAAGAAGGGAAATTAGAGGCAAAAATCTCTGTTTAATGCATTAGTTAGGTTGTTCAACAGTGACAAAAGCGAGGAAATTCAGTGTTAGGGTTGAAAGCCCCCCCTTTGACCCCCGTCCACACCCCCAACCAGCATCGGGGTGCATGTTGGGGTTGTTGGTCCTAACTCTCTCCCCATTCTCCTATACCTCTGCTTCTTCACACATCTGATGGGGTGAGAGTTAGGGCCGAGAACCCCAATGCGCACCCCGATGCCGCTGAGGTGTGGACTGGGGGTCAAGGGGGCTTTCAACCATAACACCAAATTTCCTCACTTTTGTCACTGTGGAACAACCCTAACAAATGCATTAAATGGAGTTATTTGCCTTTAATATATATATATATATTATGGTAGCATGGTAGTGCTGCCATAGTTAGGGTTGAGTACCCTTTTAATGTTAAATGGTGAAATTTTGCACCTTAATAACTTTGCTACCATTCAACGGATTTGCCTGAAATTTGGCAGACACAGGGCATAACCACAGATCTAGGGATCTGTCAACTTTTGTAGTGGTCGGATATACGGCTGCGGAGTTATTAAGCAACATCCGTGTACTCATTTACATTTTTTTGCCATTCTTTTCTCATGCCTACAGGTCGCACGGTTTGCGCGACCAGTCCAAAAACTTCAGGGAACGTGCAGTCATGATGTCCAATGTGCTTTTTGAATATTTCATGAAAAAATGTTGAATGGTTCAAAAGTTATTAAAAAAACAAATTCCTATTATAAGTCAATGGAAAAAGTTAACAAAAAGTTCAACAGTGACGCAATTGCACTTTTTAGTGTCGCAAGTGACCCCTGTAGTGTCGTGAGTCAGCCATTTTTTTTTCAGTTACTGGTCACAGAAATGCTTGTCATTTAATTTGGGACCCTGTAGGGACACAATTCTTTTTGTGTTCGCCTAGTCGGACCCTAAGGATGCTAGTCATGTCTTTATTTTGGGGTTAAACACCCCAGAAATATGTTTTTCAAATTTCTGGGAAAAGTAGTGTCTCAAAGTAGTGTCGCACTTGTGACACTTTTGCAAATTTTTGTGAAAGCTTTCACAAATCATGACACTACTTTTCCAGGATATGGCAAAATGACAGGAATTCTTTGCCACCCTGCTGCAAAAGAACAGTTTGGTCTTTTGGGCTGAAATTTGGAAGGAAGGCAGCCAACATCTCACAGATGTGCCTTTTGGTGGTTTGGTGAAAAAATATTGCATGGATGGAAAGTTACGGTACTCTGAAGTTGACGTTTTTTCCCATTGACTAACATGGTGGCGCATTCGTGCCTTTCGGGGCTCATATCTCGGAAACTAAATGCAGATACTGAATTTTCTGTCATGACCAAGCATAGCCCTTATGGGTTATGCATGCAGTGGAAACCTAGCCAGGAAAGTCATGAATCATGTGACATTCTAATATTTTTTCTACATCGTATGGTTACTGAGATATTTGCATTGTAGTATTTCAACTGCTTTTTTCTGCTCCCGAGGCACGTTATTATGCATACATTCCTTGTTTTCGCTGCCTTTCTCAATGGAGCTTTTGTGGAACAATATGGTGTGTGCTCCACTTACTGTTACACGTAGGCTTTACACTTCTGTTTCCGTGCCCATTTGCGTTACATTTACTGTGTACGCCACCATGTGTGTTACGCTTTGCGTTTCCGTTTGCATTTATGTTACTGTTACCATTTGTATCTCCACCGTTTGTGTTTGTGTTTCACTTAGCGTCACCGTGCGCATTACCATTTCTGTTGGTGGCCTCCCTTCCCTTTTTGTTTGCATTTGTCTTTCATTTTTTCGTCATCGTTGTTCTTACTGTTACCATTTGTGTTTCCAATTGCATTCCCGTGCCTGTATGCATTACAGTCTGCATTTCCATATGCACTTACATTTGCGTTTGTGTTTCTGTTTTATCTGGCATTATTGTTGCACTTATCATTACCATTTGCATTTACAATTTTGGTACCGTCTCCATGCGTGTTGCGGTTTGCGTTTCCGTACATGCTTGCATTTGCGTTTTGTGTTTCTGTTTCCTTTCGTATTATTGTTGCTGTTACACTTATCATTTGCATTTACAGTAGCATTACCATGATCATGTGTGTTACCACTTACATTTACGGATGCGCTTACATCTCCGTTTGTGTCAGTGTTGGCTTTGGTGTCACTTTGCACCTGCATCTCTATTAACGCTTGCTTTACAATTTATGTTTGTGTCACCGTGAGCATAACTGTTACTGCTTGCGTTTGCGTTGGTGTTACCATTACTATGCCACAAAAACACATGTGGTGGGAGCATTCCATTCACTATTTTAGTCCTCATTCTCAAAAAGAAAGGAAATTAGAGGCAAAAAACTCTGTTTAATGCATCAGTAAGGGTTGTTCCACAGCGACAAAAGTGAGGAAATTCAGTGCTAGTGTTGAGAGTCCTTATTGCATTCCCTTTGTCTGGGTTGTTTCTGTCACAACGGGTGTGCATTGAGTGTCATTGGTCCTAACTCTCACCCCATTCTCATACCTCAGCTTGTTTGCTGATGTGATGGGGTGAGAGTTAGCCGGTAACCCAATGCACACCCTATTGGCGGTTGTGGTGGCAGGCTGGGGGTGCAAGGGGGCTTTCAATCCTAACACTGAATTTCTAGCTTTTGTCAATGTGGAACAACCCTAACTGATGCATTAAACAGTTTTTTGTCTCTATATATATATATATATATATATATATATATATAATGGTAGTACGATAGTACTACCATAGTTAGGGCTGAGTACTCCATTTAAGATTAAATGGTGAAATTTTGCACCTTCATAACTTTGCCGCCTTTCAACGGATTAGCCTGAAATTTGGCAGGCATGGGGTGTAACTATAGATCTTGGGATCTGCCAACCTTTGTACTGGTAAGATATATGGCTGCAGGATTATTAAGCAACATTCCTGGCACATTTACTTTTTTTGCTCATTCTTTGCTTGCGCCTACAGGTTGCACGGTTTTATGCGACCAGTCTGAAAACTTCAGGGAACATGCGATCCCCGATGTGTCTTTTGAAGATTTTGTGAAAAAATATTGAACAGTAAAAAGTTATTCAAAATGCAATTTTCCCATTATAGTCAATGGGAAAAGTTAACAAAAAGTTTGACAGTGTCGCAAGTGCAGTTTTTAGTGTTGCAAATGACCCCTGTAGTGTCATGAGTCAGCCATTTTTTTTTCAGTTACTGATCATAGAAATGCTTGGCATTTAAAATTGGGACCATCTAGGGACACAATTCTTTTTGTGTTTACATAGTCGAACCCTGAGGATGCTAGGCATGTCTTTATTTTGGGGTTAAACATCCCAGAAATATGTTTTTCAAATTTTTGGGAAAAGTAGTGTCACACTTGCTGCACTTTTGTGTTTTTTGTGAAAAGTTTCGCAAATCACGACACTACTTTGCCACACTATGGCCAAAATGACAGGAATTCTTTGCCACCCTGCTGCAAAAGAACGGTTTAGTCTTTTGGGCTGAAATTTGGAGGGAACAAAGCCAACATCCCAAAGATGAGCATTTTTGTCATTTGGTGAAAACATTTGCAGGGATGCCAAGTTACGGTACTCTGAAGTTGACGCTTTTCCCCATAGACTAACATTACGGCAACCGTCTCACTTTTCGGGGTCTGTATCTCAGAAACGGTGCGAGATACGGAATTTTTGTTGGAAAATTGCTGAGCCCCTAGGGGGTTCAGCATGAAGTGAAAACGTGGCCAGGACAGTCATGAATCATATGAAATTTTAATTTTTTTTCTACGTTGTACAGTTCCTGAGATATAAGCAATTTAGTATTCCAACAGCTCATTTTCAGGTCCGAGGCCCATTATTATACATACATTCTTTTTACTCACTGTGTTTATCTATGCAGCTGTTGGGCAAAAACAGGGTGTGCACTTCTGTTACTGTTACACTTAGCATTCCCACTTGCATTTCCGTACCCATTTGTGTTAGCGTTCCCATGTATGCCACCATGTGTGTTACCCTTTGTGTTTTTGTTTTCGCTTGTGTTTGCATTACTGTTACCATTTGCGTCTCCACTACTGTTTGTCTTTGCATTTCGGTTTATGTCACCGTGAGCATTGATTGCCATTTGCATTTCTGGCTGCCCTTCCATTTGCGTTTCTCTTTCGTTTAGCGTCATCGCTGCTGTTACTGTTACCATTTGCATTTCCAATTGCGTTACCGTGCCCATGCGCATTACAGTTTGCATTTCCTTATGCGCTTGCATTTGTGTTTCTGTTTCCTTTGGCATTATTGTTGCTGTTACCATTACCATTTGCATTTACAATTGCGGTACTGTGACCGTCCGCATAACGGTTTGCTTTTCTGTATGCACTTGAGTTCACATTTTCATTTCTGTTTCCTTTGGCATTATTTTAGCTATTACCATTTTGATTTGCATTTCCAATTGTGGCACCGTGACTGTGCGTGTTACGGTTTGCGTTTTCATATGCACTTGCATTTGCTTTTCTGTTACCTTTGGTGTTATTGTTGCTGTAACAGTTAACATTTGCATTTACAATAGTGCTGCCTTGACCGTGCACATTACCAGTTGTGTTTCCATATGTGCTTGCATCTCCACTTGCATCACTGTTCACTTTGGCATCACTTTGCACTTGTGTTTCTATTAACGTTTGCTTTACCATTTATGTTTGCATCACCATGTGCATAACCTGTAGCACTTGCATTTGTATTGCAGTTACTGTTACTATGTCACAAGACATCACGTGCTGGGGGTGTGGGGCCCGAAGGGCCCGCACTCCCACCACTGCATTCCATTCACTATTTATACTCCTCATTCTCAAAAAGAAGGGAAAATCAGGCAAAAACTCCATTTAATGCATCAGTTAGGGTTGTTCACGGTGACAAAATTAAGGAATTTGGTGTTAAGTTGAGCTCCCTTACCTCAGCCCACCCCAACTGGCATTGGGGTGTGCTTTGAGGTCATTGGTCCTTAATCTCACCCATTCTCCTGTCTACCTCAGCTTGTTTTACACATGATGGGGTGAGAATTAAGGCCGATGACCCCAATGCACACCCCTAATGCCAGTTGGGGGTGGGCTGGGGTGTAAGGGGCTTTCAACCCGAACACCAAATTTCCTCACTTTTGTCACTGTGGAACAACCCTAACTGATGCATTAAATTGAGTTTTTTGCCATGAATATATATATTATAGTTAGGGTTGAGTAAGCACTTTAATGTTAAACCTCGTATTTTGCTTCTTAATAACTTTTCTACTGTATGATGGATTTGCCTGAAATGTTGCATGCATGGTTTGATACCACAGATCTCTGGATCTGGCAAGTTCCGTTATGGTCAGATGTACAGTTGTGGAACTACACAATGCCAAAAAACACAAAAAAAACAGACTTTTGCGGGTTTCTTTGCTCATGCCCACAGCCTGCACAATTTGTCTGTTCAGCCCAAAATCTTCAAGGAACATGCAGTCTGGGTCACTGATGTGTCTTTAGAAGATTTGGCATAAAAATATTAAACCATTCAAAAGTTATTCAAAAACAAATTTCCCATCATAGTCATGGGGGGGGGAAATATATGTGCATTATGAAAGTTTTGCTAATGCACTTTTACATTCACAAATGGCCCTTTAACTTTTATGATTCAGCCATCTTGTTTTCAGTTAGTGAGAGAGAAAAATGCCTGGTGTTTAAATTTGGGACCCTCTAGGTAAACACTGTCTGTTGGGTTTACCTAGTCGGGTCCTGAAGATGCCAGTCCTATCTTTTTTTGGAGGTAAAACTCCCTAGAAATGCCTTTTTAAACATCACGAAAAAATACTTTTGCAAATCATGAAAGAAACATCTGAAATACTTCCTGCAAATGCAAAGGGTTCATGCTACTTTTTGCGAAACTTTTGTGATTTGCTAAAGTATTTAAAAAAAAACTGCAAATCTTTGCCATCCTCCTACAACAAAACGGTTGGGTCTTTTGGGCTAAAATTTGCAGGGTGGCAAGCCCTGGTCACACAGATGTGCCTTTTGGTGGTTTGCTGGCAAAACAATCAAGGGGCCAAAATTTACAGTGTTCAGAAGTTGAAACATTTCCCATAGGATAACATCGCGATGCCTTTTGATGCCTGTATCTCAAAAATGAAGCGAGATATGGAGTTTTCACTACTAACAGCTTAGCTCACCTTCAGGTGAGCTAAGCTGTAGAAACAAGTTTGGAAATCATTGCTGACACCTACAGTGAAATTTTTTTCCTACTTGCAATGGTTACAGAGATATTAGCAAAAATATGTTCCAAGGGTGCCTTTTCAGGGCATTTCAGTGCCTGTATATCAGAAACGAAGCAAGATATGGGTTCAGTAAATTTATATTGTGTGAAGTACTCGCTGTCACAATTACACCAGCACTAGAATTTTTTCCTAGCTGCTACGATTACTCAAATATTAACAAATTAGTGTTAAAAGGGTTCCTTGCCCTAGAGGGCTGTTGCATGGCTCTGTAGTTATGTATAAGTGGGAACGCAGGGCCCGGAGGGCATGTGCTCCCACATGAGCATACTATTATGCCACAAAATGGACAATGTGAAGGGCATGAACACACACCACTTACATTACACTTTCTCGAAGAGAAGGGAAATTCATTGAAAAAAATCCATTAATGCATCAGTTAGGGTAAATAGCACAGCAACAAAAGTTAGGAAATGTGCTGTTAGGGTTCAAAACCCTACCTCCACATTTCCCCCACTCCCACCCCCCCACACACATATGCAAGACACATGCAAGATTGGAAGACATTATACCACTCTATCACGTCTGTAACCACAATAATCACAATACTGTACTTATTTCACATAACACTATATAATGAAAAAATAATATAGTATCATTAACTCTATACTACAAGCACAGTATGATGACACATTATTGCTGCCATATTTTCTTCATACAATGAGACTTAGTCTGTACACAATTTCAAAATACTGACTTTTAAATGTCACTATTCAACAATTGGGTTGCCACAGGCTACCACATGGGCATGTGGTAGCAGGACAGATAGAGATGACACATACTACTTTTAAGATTCTGCTCAAGTATGTAACTAGCACCATCACATGTTGTTATACGGCTGTGTTACCTGGAAATACTCATTAGCAGCCTGTTATTGTTAGCTTTGGATGTTACAACTGTTGCTTTCACATGTTACTTGTAAACTATACTACAAATAATTACTTTTATTACTACAGTTTATTATTAGGACTGACTCACTCTATCAGAAAAATAAATGCAAAGATACAATGACTGTTGGTAGGCTTATACTAACTCTCTCATTTCCAAGAAACTATCTGTGGATAACATACTGTGTGTTACATCACTTCTTCATTATTGAAATATAGGCATCTGCTTAAATCTTGTTATTGCTGTTTGTAACACAGAAATGCTTACTGCGGGGCATCACCCATGGTTGCCCAGCATGTGTGTCTACCCCCAAGGCACTATTATGGCAGCAGAACTCATACAGTTGGTGATACATGATGATGGATGTGTCTTACAATACATTTAGAGAGTTGTACATTACTTCTGTTACCTGATGCTGGTTGGCTCTGATTGGTTGTGCTGCCTTTGCCCTGCTCCTGCTTGCATGTGTGTGTGTTAGGAGGAGGGTGGGGAATGTCGAGTTAGGTTTTGAACCCTAACAGCACATTTCCAAACTTTTGTCACTGTACTATTAATCTAACTGATACATTAATGGAGTTTTTGAATGAATATATATATATATGTATGTATATATATATATATATATATATATATATATATATATATATATATATATATATATATATATATATATATGTGGATGTAAACATTTAAGGTCAGGTTCTGTGGAAAACCCTGATGGTGCCGGGTACATTAACTTACCAAGGTTAGTATGAGTGTACACACACAGGGCATCCTTCCTGTTTGGGTCAGTGCAGCAGACTTTGGGCAACCAACAGCATCATTACATCATCATGGATAACTCAATGGTAGGGTCATCCTTTGCTATCACATCATTTGGCAAGACAATGTGCATCAGCCCAGTCAGGTCAAGAAGCATTACATGAGATTCCAACAGCAGCACATGACATAATTCTTATTGGAGTGTATGCATGCATGAATGACTGTGGCATGAATTAATGGAGACTTTTCATTCCCTTTTGTGCTCTCATTTCTATTCATCTGGAGTCGAGGAATTTTTGGGACCTTAGAAGACAGCAGCATTTTGGGGGTGCACAATTATGGGGACTGGGTGCACTACATGCATGACTGAGTGAGGCATGAATTAATGGAGAATTTTAATTCCATTTTATGCTCTCATTTCTATTTGTCTGGAGTTGGGAATTTTTGGGACCTTAGAAGAGAGCAGCATTTTGGGGGTGCACAATTATGGGGACTGGGTGCACTACATGCATGACTGAGTGAGGCATGAATTAATGGAGAATTTTAATTCCATTTTATGCTCTCATTTCTATTCGTCTGGAGTTGGGAATTTTTGGGACATAAGGCAGCATCCCAAGATTTGTACAGACACTGGCCCAAAACATTCTACAGAAAATAAGCTAAACAAGTGGTGTCCTTCTCTTCCTTGTTATATTCTGACATAATAATCTCTGTTTCCAAAAATAAATTATTTTAGTGATCTCAGTAATGTTTTCTTTCTGTCTTGCTGTGTGCATGTGTAGAAAAGCAGGAGTGAGCAGTGCAATAATCTGCTAAACAGCATGTGTGCACTGTCTGGTGCACACTGCCCAGGCCCCTGAAAACATATATGATAGCTGACTTGTTCCACTGTTCATGGCATAAAGAATATATAGGTCCTAGGTGATAGATTTAAATGCTTCATTGGCAAGCATTTAAACTAGCCAAGGAAGGAGGCACTGAAAAGGAGAAGGGAAATCCTAGCCCCCCCCAAAAAAAATCAGGGTAGTTAGTAAGGTAAACACCAAGATAGAGCAGTCAATAGGGAGAAGGGCAGGGGTAAATGGAGAAAAAGACAAAGGCTGTAAGGACAGGGATGGAGCAAAAAGAAATAAAGCCATAAGAAAATGGAGGGTAATGAGTACCAATGCCTGTAGTCTAGGTAAAAAGCTCCCCAAAATGGTGGCCTTGATGTAAGAGGGATGCCTGGATATCATGGCAGTAACAGAAACATGGTACACAGAGAACCATGACTGGGATATCAACATACCAGGGTACACAATCTACAGGAGGGACAGGGAGGGAAGAAGAGGAGGAGAAGTAACTATCTATGTAAGGGAAGGGACAGAAAAGCAACATAACTAAAGGGTAAACAGGGAGAAGAGGAGGCACTGTGAGTCACCCCGGAGACTGGAAATGGCACCACAATCCACACAGGGGTTGTTTACAGACCCCCATCTCAGGGGGAGGAAATGGGCAAGGAAATGATAGAAGGAATCCTTGGGATGCTAGAGAAATGGGAGATATTGCTGATGGGGGACCTGACTATGCTAGATGTTAACTGGAGCACCTTTGCTGCAGCCACATCCAAGAGCAGGGCCATTCTTGATTCCCTACAGTGGGCAAGCCTCAGACAGCTTTTTTTGGAACCCACTCGGGAGGGAGCAATCTTAGACCTGGCACTCTCAAATGGGGATGGAGAAAGGATCTCTGATCTTGAAGTGGGTAGCCATCTAGGAACAAGCGACCACCAGTGTGGTTCATGATGAACGTAGCTGTAGAGTCAAGTCATACAAAAGTGAAGGTACTGGACTTCAGGAGAGCTGATTTTGTCAAAATGAGAGAGTGCCTCAGAAAAGCACTAGCAAACAGGCAAGAAGGTGGGGTTGAGCAACAATGGGGAAACATCAAAACCGCTATCACAGAGGCAATAGACCTCTGTGTGAAGCAAATAAACAAATCAAAATGAAAGAAAAAAACACTATGGTTCTCAAAATAAGGTAATGGAGAAAAAGAGCATTCAGGAAGTACAAGGAAACACCCAAGGAGCAGGACACAGAACTGTACCAGTTAAAGCAGAAGGAAGTGAAGAAAGCAGTCAGAATAGCAAAGGACCAAACCGATGAAAAGACAGCCAACTCGGTTAAGAAAGGGGATAAAACCTTTTATAGGTACATTAGGGAGCAAAGAAAGACTAAGGCAGGGATACTGAGGCTGAATAAAGAGGAAGGTGGTTGGGCAGAGACCGACAGTGAAAAAGAAGGGATACTGAACAAATACTTCTGCTCAGTATTCACAATGGAAAAACAGGGGGAGATACCTAATGCAGTCAGTAGAAGCACTCTGGATAGTGGGGTTGATATTAGTCCTTTCACAGAAGAAAGTGTTCTGAAAGAACTCTTAAAACTGAAGTTGGATAAAGCAATGGGGCCTGATGGGATTCACCACAGAATTCTAAAAGAACTAAGGGAAGAACTAGTAACGCACTGACTACCCTTTTTAATAAATCATGAGAGGATGGTGTAGTACCCAAGGACTGGAGGAGGGTGGATGTGATTCCCCTTCACAAAAGTGGGAGCAAGACAGAGGCAGGAAACTACAGACCTGTCAGTTTGACCTCAGTGGTAGGGAAAATGATGGAATCACTTCTGAAGGAAAGAATAGTTGAGTACCCAGAGGCCAGTGGGGCACAGGACCCAAGGCAGCATGGATTCACAGCAGGAAGGTCATGTCAGACCAATCTAATGATGCTTTGACTGGGTGACCAAAATAGTAGATCAGGGAGGGGCTGCGGACATGGTCTACCTAGACTTTAGCAAGGCATTTGACACAGTCCCATACAAAAGATTAATAAACAAATTAGCCAGCCTGGGAGTGGGTCCCAGGGTGGTAGTCTGGGTAAAACACTGGCTGGACAACAGGACACAGTGGGTAATAGTAAATGGAGTCTACAGTGAAGAAAGGGGGGGTGACTAGTGGGATACCGCAGGGTTCAGTACTGGGGCCTGTCCTTTTTAATGTCTTTATAAGTGACATTGCAGAGGGACTGGAAGGGAAAGTATGTCTCTTTGCAGATGACACAAAGATCTGCAAAAGGGTTGATACACAGGGTGGGGTGGAAAGGATGAAAAGCGACTTGGCAAGGTTGGAGGAATGGTCAAATGTATGGCAGCATAGATTCAATGCAAAGAAGTGCAAAGAAATACACCTGGGAAACAAAAATCCAGGGGAAGAGTACACAATGGGGGTGAGATACTCACAACAACAAAAATGGAAAGGGATCTGGGGTAGTCATATCAGACTAACTAAAGGTGGGCCAGCAATGTGAGAATGCAGTAAGGAGGGCTGGGGGGATACTGGGATGTATAGGGAGAGAGGCATCACCAGTAGAAAACAGGAAGTTGGTGGCCCTCTGTACAGACAGTTGGTAAGACCACATCTGGAGTACTGTGTACAGTTCTGGAGACCCCATCTCTGCAAAGACATAGTCAGGGTGGAGGCAATCCAGAGGAGGGCAACCAAAATGGTGCAGGGTCTGCACCAGAAGACATATGAAGAAAGACTAAAGGAGCTTAAGATGTTTAGCCTCGAGGAAAGGAAGGAGAGGGGGGACATGATAGAAATTTTCAAATACCTCAAGGGAATCAACAAAGTCCAAGAGGGTAGCATTTTTCAGAAAAAGAGATGTGCAAGAACAAGGGGGCACAATTTGAAGATGGGGTGGCTCAGAGGTAATGTGAGAAAGTATTTCTTCACAGAGAGGGTTGTAGATGTATGGAATGGCCTTCCCGAGGAGGTTGTAGAGTCAAAAACAGTGGGGGAATTCAAGAATGCATGGGACAGACATAAGGCAACTCTAGTGGGGGGTAGGAGGAAGTAGGCTATTGGTTAACTAGGATCTGCAGCTTATCCGTTAGGTAGGGAAATGCGCAGACTAGGTGGGCCAAGTGGTCATTATCTACCATCAAATTCTATGTTTCCATGTTTCTATAATGTATATTTTATTTGTACCATCATCAACAGTGGACTATCTCATATAATATGCTTTCAGGGGTCTCAGTGGGCAGTGGCAACCTGACAGTGCACACATGCTATTTAGCAGATTATTGCACTGCTCACTCCTGCTTTTCAATAACAACAAAAAAAAAAACACAACAGAAATTAAACATTGCTGAGGCACCAAAAATATTTCATGGTGGTAAACAGACATTATTAAGTAGGAATATAACAGGTCCAGAAGCATGCCGCACTAACACTGGGGATGGGTGCTGGTGGAGAGCAGCTAACTGCAAAAGTGCAAGACAAAACCAGAAAGCCACCACTTCAGATGAATAAATGTCAAGAAAAAATGTTCACTGCTAGTGCAAATTTATTGATGGCAAAACAAGCCACTCACAAGTGACCCCTGCACTTAAGTGGATAGGCCTTCATTAGTGGGCCACCTAATTTTCTCTTGGCATTTATTCATCTGGAGTGGTGTCTTTCTGGTTTATCTTCTACCCCTGGCTGCTCACCAGCCCATCAGGCTGCGCAGCTCTTCTGGACAGTATTCCTACTTAATAATGTCTGTTTACCATGAAATATTTTGTTGAGTCAGTAATGTTTCATTTTTGTTATGGTTTGTTTGTTGAAAAGCAGGAGTGAGCAGTGCAATAATCTGCTAAACAGCATATACAGTATGCACTGTCAGGTTGCCACTGCCCACTGAGCCCCCAAAAACATATTATGTGAGTTGGTCCGCTGTTGATGATGGTACAAATAAAACATACATTATATATTCTTTATTCTTTATACCATCAACAGTGGAACATGTCAGCTATCATATATATTTTCAGGGGCTGGGAAGTGTGCACCTGACAGTGCAGTGCACACATGCTGTTTATCAGATTTCTGCACTGCTCACTCCTGCTTTTCAACAAAAAAAAACATGACAGAAAGGAAACATTACTGAGCCACAAAAAATATTTAATGGTAAACAAACATTATTAAGTAGGAATATAACAGGGCTGCTAGAAGCATGCTGCACTAACACTGGGGATGGGTGCTGGTGGTGAGCAGCTAGCTCCAAAAGTGCAAGACAAAACCAGAAAGCCAGCACTCCAGATGAATAAATGCCAAGAAAAAATGTTCACTGCTGTGTGAATTTATTGATGGCAAAACAAGCCACACACAAATGACCCCTGTGCTTCAGCACTTAGGCCTTCAATAGGGGGCCCCCTAATGAAGGCCTAACTGCCAAAGCACAAGGGTCATCTGTATGCCTTGTTTTGCCATAAATAAATTCACACAGCAGTGAACATTTTTTCTTGGTATTTATTCATCTGGAGTGCTGGCTTTCTGGTTTTGTTAAGCAGGAATATGATGAGGGCAAGGACACCACTTTTGTACTTTATTTTATTTCAGCTGTTTTTGAGCATGGTTCTTACTATTTTTGAGAGGTAAACTAGGTTATGCGAAAGAAAGACAGAACACACACTTAACATTATTATACACATAACGGTGCACAATGGAGGGGGAGATTAATAACAACAAACATGGATAGTGACCTGTGTCAGATGACTTAAAGGTATGCAAGAAAATTAAGAAGGAAGTAAGGAGGGCTGGGGGACAGGGTATACCAGGATGCACTGGGAGCCATCACATTAAAATGAAGTAAAAAAATGGAAGTTCTTATCCCTATCTATAAATATTTGATAAGACCACATCTTAGGTACAGTGTGCAGTGATGAAAGCATATCTCTGCAAGGATATACTGTACATAGGATGGAGGCTATACAAAGGAGGGGAACTAAAATGTTGAAGGGTGTGCACCAGAATGAAGCCAGATGAAGAGACACTAAAGGACATTACATATAAACACAAGGAAAAGGGGAGGGGGCATGATAGAAACTATAAAGTACCGAAAGGGAATCAACAATGTACAAGAGGGTAGCATCATCCAGAAAAGGAAATGTGCATGATGAAGGACTCAAAATTTGAAGATAGAGGGAGGATGGATCAGGGGCAACATCAGGAAATATTTTTTCACACAGAGGGTGGTGGGTGCAATGACAAATGAAAACTAACTATCAGTGTTGTAATGGGACAGCAGCAGTTGAATCATCCCCATAATTTGTAGTTGGTGCCCCTCAATTTGCTCCAACTGCTGCTCAACGTTGTCAAACCGGTGGTTTGCAGCCTCCAACTCACTCCACAGCAGGCCCAAATTGGCCTGTGTGGCAGGCAGTTGGAGAGGATTGCCACCGTCATCTGGAAGTGCTGCAGGTTGTGGTGGTGGAGCAGTCATTTCATCCATGGCCTTCCCTCGCTTCACAACACTATGTGCAGGTGGACACTGTGCTGCCCCCTTTTCCCAGCAGGGCCAGCAAGTGCATTACTGCCCTGCTCTGCAACCTTGGCCTGCCACTGTATATGGTGGTGGTTGTACAGGTGGGTGCACTGGCCACCTGTGTCAAGATGACTTCCTTTGGGGCCACAGTACACCTCCATGGCACACAAATTGCATTTCACTACACTGCTGTCTCCAGGCAGTGTAATAAAGAACTCCCACACTAATTAGGTGCAGGGAGGACCAGACACAGGAGGGGGGGGGGCAGGCATTGTTGGAGCCAGGGGCTGCTGCTGCACAGTTGGGGCCATGCAGAAACGTGCTGCTGTAACTGCTGTGGCTTCTCCTCCCTGACTTCCTGCTGCTGCTGAGTCACTGGCACAGGGGCCATAGAAGGTGCTGGCACTGGGGGGGGGGGGCACAGGAAGTGGTGCTTCCATGGCACCAAGGTAACTATCTCTTGCTTCAGGGGGAACACTAGTCAAGATGGTGCTCCAGTCCAAACGCAGCCTGCCACCACATGTACGTATACCGACATGCTCTCCTCCGCTATGTCTCTGAAAAGCACCTCTCTTCCCCTCCATTCTGGTCTCTCTCTCTCTCTCTCTCTCTCTCTCACACACACACACACACACACACACACACACACACACACACAGAAACAATTAACAACTAACAAATACCAAACCGAAATACTGCACAAACACAAATCCAGACAACAAATAGGCAAAAATAATCAGCTAATTAGCAAAACAATTTAAAGGTTTGTGGTAGTTTTACACTACATTATAGATTGTCCTCTCTGACTTTCTAATCAACACAAGCTCTTTCTCCTACTACAAGGTGAAAGTGAAACTCTCAAGCATGATTCACTTCCTGCCTGCCTGCCTGAAGCATGTGACCTACACTGTGTAAGCCATTTGATGTACAGTATGTGGGCTGCCTGTGAATTCTCACTCCACCTTAAAGTGAAGTAAGGCAGAGTAAGCAATGTAAAGTCATAATTACAATGCGAAGTGGTGAAATAATGTTTTTAAATAGGCACTTTGCATAGCAGAATGGCAACTTGAAGTGGGCTACTTCATGTCCACTTCACAGGTGTAATTTAACTTTGCTGCATCTCTAATTGCTACCCCCTGCCCCTTCGTTGTCTTCTGCTATCTATGAAGTCTCTGTCATCGGCGGGGATGGTCCCAATACCATTGACTACAGCCAGTCTCTTCACTTGCTAAATAAAATGATCTGTTTGAGGGAAGTTCATTCTTCTGAGTGGCCTCGTTTCCAGTACATACTTTTACAACAGGGTTAAAATCAGTTTGTAGGGTTAAAAAAATGATTTAACCTGTGCAAACACCAAACTTCTGCTTGATTATTGCATAATCAGGCTAAAGGTAAATGCAGGGAAACATCTGTTTTTTTCTAGCTCTTGTGCTATGATCTAGCCTGACCCTCCCTCTCAGAAAGCCATATGGAAGACTTTTTCAGCAAAATGCTAGACATCTTCTCAGTCTGCTTTTGAAACAATTCAGGGATGGGCTGCTCTACTTAACACTGCAGTAGCTGCCCAGCTCAGTCAATTTACAACATGAAACTCTCAGTCACTGGTGAGGATAGTCTCATAACCATTGACTACAGGTAGTCTCTTCATATGCTAAATAAAACTGGCTGTTTGAGAAGTTCCTTCTGAGTGGCCTCTTCTACATACTTTCACAAAATGGTTAAAATCTGTGTTGATCTGAGTATGTAAATCGACTTGTAGCAGACAATACTTTAGTTAACTTTTTCTCTGTTTAATTACATTTAATTATTGTATGAGGAAAGGCATCATTACCATTTGTAGGAAAATATTTCGTAATTTACAATTTTAGCAATCAAAGTAGTGTTTATTTTTTGTCCTTTTATATAGCAACTTTAGATGTTGATAGTTTCAATAAAGTGAAACCATCTTGACACTGATAAATTGTTAATAATTTAACAGTAAAATTAAAACAGTTGAAAGAAGGTGAAAGGCCTAGCTTGACTGTAAATTAAAAGATTACCATAGGGTCACTACTTAAAGCAGGTTGAAATATAGCAGTTAATTTTAAATAAAACATTTTTTACATTTCGATCATTATCAAAACTTGTTTAACATGTTTTACAAAATTGCTGATCACGAAAATATCAATTTCATTACTGTTTTAATGAATATACAGTCGATGTTACAGATAAATTTTCATACTTTTCATTAAATAAAACCAATCTGCCTTGCACATTTTGCTTCTAAGATATACATTAATTATATTTCAAAGATAGATGGGAAAAAATGTTTTGTCATTACCCCTTCATGTTTGACATTTGCAAAGTCTAAATATGGCAGCTGAGAGGAAATATTTTATTTAGCAGCGCTTCTGTACTGTAATTCCCCTTACAATATGGTCTTGCAAATGTTTTGTGGCAATGGTTTGGCACCTCCAGTATACCAAATTGTATTGCAATTTTCACCCTGAAATGAAATTGCCATATCATAGGTTTTCAGTTGGTGACTCAAACCTGAAAATCCCAAACTTCACTTGCTGGTGCTCTGATTCATTGAGGGTTTGTGGTGGTTCCCAAGAAACTTCACTGGAGGACACCCTATATAATCTAAACAGTGCAATAAATGGGGAGAATAGAAAGTCTCCACTGAACTGGATTGCTATCCCATGACCTTTGGTTGTCTTCTACTGTCTATGAAGTCTCCGCCACTGGCGAGGATTGTCCCATTATCATTAACTACAGACAGTCTCTTCACTTACTAAATAAAACTGGCTGTTTTAGAAGTTCTTTCTCCCAAGTGGCCTCTTTTATACTTGTACATAATGGTTAAAATCAGTTTTTCGGTTTAAAACAAAATCTTGATTTTATCTGTGCAAACACCAAATTTCCAATTGGTTATTGCCTCATCGGCTAAAGGTAAACATGGGGAAAGATCTGTTTTTTCTAGCTCCTGAGCTAGGATCACCCCCGATATCATACACAGTGACAAACATGCACGTTTCAAAACATTACTTCTTTTCCCTTGGCTATCATCCCCCAACCTACATTAGGTCACAGAACTTTAAACCCTCATCCACATGGGTAAAAGTAACCTGGAGTTGCACTGACACAGTTTGTAGGTTAAAAAAATATTGATTATATCTGTGCAAACACCAAACTTCTGATTGGTTATTGTATCATTGGGCTAAAGGTAAATACAGGGAAACATCTGTTTTTTTAGCTCCTGTGCTATGATCTAGCCCAATCCTTCCTCTCAGAAAGCCATATGCAAAACATTTTCAGCCATTTCAAAGAAATTTTCTCAGTCTGCTTTTGAAACAACTTAGGGATGGGCTGCTCTATTTAAAACTGCAGTAGCTGCATATCTCAGTCTGTTTACAACATGAAAGTCTCCATCATTGGTGGGGATGGTCCCACTACCATTGACTACAGGCAGTTTCTTCGCTTGCTAAATAAAACTGGCTGTTTGAGAAGTTCCTTCTCCCAAGTGGCCTCTTTTACATACTTTTACGAAAGGGTTAAAATCTGTGACACTCTGATTATGTAAATCGATGTGTAGAGAACAATAATTTAGTTAGTTATTACTCTGTTTAATTACATTTAATTATTGTATGAGCAAAGGCATCTTTACCATGTGTAGGAGAATGGTTTATTACAATTTCAGTAAACAAAGTAGTATTTATTGTTTTTTTATCTGTATGTCCTTTTACGTAGCATCTTTAGATGTTGATAGTTTAAATGAAGTGAAACTATCCTGACACTGATAAATTGTTAATAATTTAACAGTAAAATTAAAACAATTGAAATAAAATTAAAGGCCTAACTTGATTGCATATTAAAAGATTACCATATGGTCACTACATAAAACAAGATCAAATATAGCAGTTAATTTTAAGTAAAAACTGTTTACATTTAAATTATTATCAAAATGTAAAATTTTTTACAAAATTGCTGATCGGCAAAATACCATTTTGATTACTGTTTTAATGAAAATACAATCGATGTTACAGAGAAATGCACATACTTTTCACTACATAAAACCTGCCTTGCACATTTTGCTCCTAAATACTGTATACATTAATTATATTTCAAAGATAGCTGGGAATATATATGTTTTATCATTACCTCTTCATGTTTGACATTTGCAAAGTAAATATATGTCAGCTGAGAGGAAACATTTTATTTAGTAGGGCTTCAGTACAGTGATTTCCCTTATGGTCTTGCAGATGTTTTGTGCCAATGGTTCGGTACCTCCAGTATACTAAATTGTATTGCATTTTGCACCCAGAAATGAAATTGCCATATCATCTGTTTCAATTGGTGGCTGAAACCTGAAAACCCCAAACTTCACCTGTTTTTGCTCTGATTCAAGAGGGTTTGAGGTGGTTCCCAAGAAACTTCACGGGGGCACCCTATATAATCTAAACAGTGGAATAAGGGGGTAAATAGGAAATCCCCACTGAATTGGATTGCTACCCCCGTCCCTTGGTTGTCTTCTGCTGTCTATGAAGTCTCTGTCACTGTTGAAGATAGTCCCATTACCATTGACTATAAGCAGTCTCTTCACTTGCTAATTAAAACTGGCTGTTTGAGAAGTTCCTTCTCCTGAGTGGCCTCTTTTACATACGTTTACAAAAGGGCTAAAATCGGTTTGTAGGTTTAAAATAAAATCTTGATTTTATCTGTGCAAATACCAGATTTTGCCTGGTTATTTCATTATCGGGCAAAAGGTAAATACAGGGAAACATCTATTTTTCTAGTTCCTGTGCTAGGATTGCCCACTGACATCATACATAGTGACAAAGATGCACGTTTCAAAACATTGCTTTTTTCCCTTGGCTATCATCCCCCACCTTACATTACATCACATAACTTTATACCCTCATCTGCATGAATACAACTAGCCCAGACTTGTTTTGACACAGTTTGCAGGTCAAAAATTTTATCTGTGCAAACACCAAACTTCTGGTTGATTATTGCATTGTCAGGCTAAAGGTGATTGCAGGGAAACATCTGTTTTTTCTAGCTCATATGATCTAGATCAGTTAGTTTCATTTGTAATAAAGTTGTTGAAAAATTAAACAGAAAATTACCAACAGCATCATTTTTTCATTAGTTTCATTGAGGTTTACTATTAAAATGTGTATTCACCAAAATACTGATTTTTTATGTTAATAGTGCAAACAATTGCTAACTCATTAGATACCAGCCTTAGGGTGACCTCCTGCTGCTCAGCAAATCAAGCATTTGCAAAGTTCTAGCTTATGTGGTGAAAGCTATGTTACTCAATCATTAGAAAACTTTTGAAGCTTATGAATGCTAGTATAAAATAAACTTTTGCACAGTTTATGGTATAGAAATGTATTTTTTACTTGACTTCCTGAATTGCTTTCCTGGGCTGGTAGTATATCTTAGAGGTTAGAGTAATGAGCTATGAATGAGTGGTACAACCAGCAGATCTGGGTTTCATTCTCACATCCTCCACTTGCATACTGTGTGACTCTGAACAAGTCACTTAACCACCCCAGTGCTCCTTGGTCACCCCTGAAAACAAGCACTTGGGTCTTACCAGTTACCAAAAGAATAAAATGAAAAATAAAATACATTTTAAGAATTGTCTTCCCCTTGTTTTAGTAGCTTGCAGTTTACTGAGTGCTAAGGAGAAAAACAATGTTGTGCTTGCATTTTTTTAAAATTCTGCAACTACTGTACTTTTTTAAAACTTTATTACAGAAATATCTATTGTGAATATTACCTAGTGAATAGAAAACATTCACTACTGCATGCATAAAACTGTTGCCCATTCAGTGTTTAACCCCCCCACCATTATTTTATACTGCGCAAAAAGTTAATGAAATGCCATTTTCAATACTCTCATCTACTACTTCAAAACCTTTTCTTGTTTACCACTTATAACTGTAACCCTTGTCTCCCTCAAAATGTGCTTTTCTTTTAAATCGATCAGATATAATGCAATGGGGACCAACTACCTTATGTTTACTACTACAGAGTGCATTTAAAGCACATTGAAGAGGTCACAGTTTCTAATGTATAAATGGCATAGTTTCCATTTAACAAACCCTTTGTCAGTCAAGTTAATGTCCTTAATAGGATCTCTTTAAGTCTGACACTCTTTTTGTTATTTTAATAAGCTGTTTATAATGTGTACAGATAGGCTAAGGGAAATTTAGGTAAGAAAACAACTAGATGTGATGTATTCTAATTTTTGTTCATGGTATGATAACACTCCAATGAATTTTTATCAGATTATAATGTTTTTGCTGCCAAAGCAACACCATAAATTACATGTATTCTATCTTTCTGGGATGAACTTATCTCAAATTAATTCTAGCTATTTAAATTCTACTTGTCCCCCAACATTTCATCTCACACTGCTTTATACTACAGTACCAGTCACCAAGTCAATCACTTTTATCTAGGTTTTTGCTGTGATATCTTCTAGGATACTAAATTAACTTAATATAACCCACTGGCACTTGTTGTATTTTGTCTCAAGGTAAGCTGAGAAACTTCACCCAGATGGCTTGATCCTGGTGTCCAGCACCATGCCTTAATGCCAAAGATCTAAAAATCATTCTTGCCGAATACAGACATGATGCAAACATATGGTGAAGCCACCAAAATATGGCCATTTGGTCTATGAAGTCTGCTCATATTGCAGGGTCCACAGGTTTAGCTATTGGCCCTGCCCCCTTCCAAATCCTCCCATCCTTTCCATCCACCCCTCCCATGATCCTTACTTTCCTTTTATTTCTATCCCAGCCCCTACTGAACCTGCCCACCATCTTTAATGAGACCACCTCTTCTGGCAGCACATTCCAACTGGTCATCACCCTCTCCATGAAGAAGTGCTTCCTAGCCTCCCTCCTAAGCCCCCCTCCAACTTAAGACTGTGCCATCTCATGTTTCAGTTGCTACATAGCTTAAAGTGACCCTCCTTATCCACAATATGTATCCCTTCCAAGTACTTGAAGGTCTCAATCATGCCGCCTCTCTCTCCTCCAGGGAATACATGCTTGAGCCCCCAACTTCTCTTTATATGCTTTACCCTGTTGACCCATGTTCATGTTTGTTGCCCTTCTCTGGACTGTCCACAGCAGGTTAACATCCTTTTTATGACTGCAGTTAGCATAGCCCTGCAGACCTCTTGCTAGAGAAAAGGACTCAGCACATACCTACTGACTGAACAAAGAGTGACACTGGGGGTGCCCAATTCCCCATTGTCATGATAAGGATTTTTCTCACCTCCACCGACCCTCCCTCTCAGTACCACCACCCCACCTCCCAGAAACATAACAGTGACACTAGGGGTGCCCAATCCCCCAGTGTTGTGATCACCAATCCTGTGTTTTCTTTGTAACCCCCCTCCTCTACTGCACATGCGTGGTTATTTTTTTTTAATTGCCCACCTCCCCAAGAAAATGTAATAGTGACACTGGGGGTGGGGTGCCCAGTCCACCAGTGCAGGAATCCTCTGTCTTTTTTTTGATACTTGTAAAAAGAAAACCATCTATTAATGTATTTTGCAGCCATTAGACTCCTCTCACGTGACTCTCCCACTCAGCACCCACCACCCCACACCCTCGCCCCCAAGCTCTTACTTACTATTTGGGGGTCCAACACCATAATTTGCAAACACAGGCTCATAACTTTGATAATTTTCAATATTCTTACCCCACATTCCACACCTGCAGCCCTATCAGTTCTGGCCAGATTTTCTTTACTTTGCTGTACATCTACCTTGCATTTGGTCATGTGTGCTGCTTTTATGTGATTTTTCGTTTGTTTCCTCCATAGTTAATAAACTGCCCAATATCTTGGTTCATGACATTTGGGAGCCAAAAAGGTGTGTTTAATTGCTACATTGCTTTGTGCGATTGTTGCTGACTTCTTGAATAATTTTTTCTTTCCCTTAGTTCACTTAGTAGATTCACCACGACTGTGAACTCAGGATGTGACATCATCCTAGGGAAGACTTGTATGGGATCGGTGTTGCTGTTTGTTGGTGTTGCTGGGAGGTTCAGCTTTAAGTGGAGAGCTGAAGATTTGCATGGTATTTGCATGCAGTTCTCCTGGAGTTTTCAATGCTTTTTGTTCGGTTTCCTGTTCCATTGGAGTCGCTGTGTTTACTACATGTCAAGATGTTGAAGCACTGCTCATTGGGAAGCCGCACAGTACATTACTCAATTGCTGCTGTTCTTGTTGTGAAGGCGCCTAGTAGTTTTCAGGCTAGCCTCAGCTTGGTGCCCCATTACTGACATGATTTGTCTGATTTCAAGACCTGCATTGGACAGGAGGTAGACTGCAGTGGATCGAATGGAGTGATTTGTATATTTCTTTGAGAGGTTAGCTTCTTTTGAAATTTTGGGGAATCATGTCTCCTAAATAATTACCTCCCATGGGGGAGGTTATGTACCAGATTGCTTCATTTTGGAGTAGTGTTTTTGGGAGTCTTCATGGGTGCAGATAAAAGGCTTCTGCTGCTGGTGGACACTTGTTAATATATTTTTTAAAGGATGCAGTGGGTCACAAGGGGTATGTGGGGTGGGCAAACATAAAGCCTTGGTGGATGTCCCAGTTTGGGTTGGTGGCGTCCTTATGGTTTTTTGTATCTTCATTGAAAGTGAGAGTTACATATTCACAACCATTCTCATCTCTTAAAATGGTGAAGGAATCTTTCCTCAGTTGTCGGAGACCCTCGCACCCATTTCTTGTGAGGTGGAGTTGTATATTTTATTTATTTATTTCAAATTTTGGTGACCGGGAAAGGCACACTGAGCTGATGCTTGTTTCCAGATGCTACCTGGGGGAGAGGGGATAAGGGGAGTACAGGGTACAGTAGGTCATTATATCAACACAAAGTTCACTAGAGCAGCACTTTAGCAAAGAAGGTACAGGAAAGAAACAACTACAATTGGGGACCTATAGTACAATACCAAGCAGACTACAATTTAAATAGATAAGCAGAAATTTAGAATAAAAGACATGAACAAGTACAATTGGAAGAGCAATGGCATGGCAGTTCTTTCTCACAGTAAATTAGTTATAACTATTATAGGGGGACAACCCAGTCAGCAAGAGGGACAAATTGAGCTGAGATAAGTGCTAACAGTGCCAAGGGAGGTACAACAGTGAGCAATTAAAGAAAGAGAGTGGATTGGAGTACAGGAGGCTACATGGAAGGGAAAGTGCAAGTGCAGTGTGGCAAGACTGATTAGGAGAGTGCTCACTTCAAACTCAACAGGGAGGGTAATAATATAAGGGAATTAGGGAGAGAGGTTCAGAGAGAAGGCAGGTGGCAGGAAAAGGCTAATTGACCACAAAATGAGGGACAGGGGAGGGAGAAGATGTGGATGTCTCTGGAATGAAGGGGTTAGGGAGACAGGAAGGAAGGAGAGAGGCCAGAGGTGAGATAGGAGGGGAGAGACTCAAGCCAGAATTTAGATATGAGAAGGGTGCCATGGTGAAGATGGCACTGATGTAGAGTTAACAGGGAGAGGCAGGAGTAGGGAGAGCAGTGGTGAGTGCAGGGAGGGGCATTAATTGCAAAGCAGTAGGAGGCATTGTAAATTGTGTCCAGCTTGACTAGCGAAGTGGCAGGGGCTGTTTCATAGACTACATCAGCATAATCAAATAAGGGGAGGATCATTTTTGTGAGAAGCTCCCAGTAGACTGACAGGGAGAAAGAGTCTTTATTCCTGTACAGGGCCCCCAATTTGGAACAGAGCTTAGAGGGGATATGATCAATGTGTGCTGGAAAATCAAGCTGGCTGTCAAGTCAGAAGCAAAGGTACTTAAAAGAAAAGACCTCAGCAAGAATGGTACCATCAAGGATGGAGAATGAGAGGGGAGCACAGAGTTTGGCCAATTTTTGAGGAGTTCCAAAAATCATCAATATAGTTTTCTTGCCATTGACTTTAAGTTGGTTAATTTGAAACCAGCCAAGGACAAACTGGAAATCAGACTGAAGCTGAAGCTCAATGACTCATGCAGAGGAGCCTGAGGTATAGAGGATGGTGTCATCTCTGTACATTTGTATATTAGAGAAGAAGCAAGCAGAGGGGAAGTCATTAAGAAATATGGAGAACAGGACAGGGCCAGGGATGGAGCCCTTGGGGACTCCTGCCTGGGTGGGTGGGGGGGGGAGAATGGGCATCACTAGCAAGGTCACACTGAGTATGACTGGATAGGTACGAGTTGAACCAGTTGAGAGTGGAGGTTGAGAGTCAAGTGGAACTGAGCTTGTTGAGGAGTAGGGGATGGAATACAGAATTGAAGGCCTTTGCTAGGTCAATGAAAGTGGCAGCAGTTATGTGACCTTGATCCATGATGGTGAGGATATAGTTAGTAACATGAAGGAGAGAGAAAGTGGGTGAGTGATTAGTCCTGAATCCAGACTGAAAAGGAAAGAGAAACTCGGAGCTGAGAAAGGAAGTTAGGCAGAAGAACATCAGAGATCCTTGTGGTTTAGCTAGACAGGGAAGGAGGGATATGGGTCTGTAGTTCCCAGGACTGGAGGGGTCACCACCTTTATGCAGGGAATCATGTTGGTAGTATTCCATGCCTGGAGAACAGAGAAAAGTATGAAGGAGAGGTTAAGCAGGTGGGTAAGGGGAAAAGTTATGGTGGGGGCAGAGATGTGGAGAAGGTAGGGGTCTAGGCTATCAGGACTAGATTTACAGGGGTTAAGTGAAGGAAGGGCACAGTAGACTTCATGGTGGGAGAAAGGAGAGAAGGAGAAGCATGAGATGAGGGGGAGGTGGAAGGGATAGGGTAGGGAGGAGGGATTGGCGGAGGGCATAAGTGGTGAAAAAGAAATTAAGGAGTTCTAGCCACCCAGGCCTTATGTACCAGTCCTGTGGCTGTGTTTGGGGACAGAGCGGGGATTGCAGAGATGTGGAGCAGCTGCAAATCTGGGCTGGTGATTCAGGGGTGGTGTATGGTCTTGTCTTTGCTGGCTTTCCGAAATGTTTTGATTATACTACTGAAGATGTCGTTGGCTTTTTTGAATGCCTGCCCAGTTACAATGCTGAAGTTGTGACCGACACTTACACTATTTAAATGTCTGTTTATGCCGGCCTTTAGTGATATGTAGCTTGAAACTGTATACTGCTCCCCGGCTTCTTTTCTCACAGAAGCATAACATTCTCTCAGGATCTGACACAGGTTGTTCTCAACTACTGTCTGTAAGTCAATTTGTTTATTGTCTTAGCCAGTCTAGAAAAAATGTTCTTGACCACAATGTACTTTTTTTAGTGTTGGCTTCATGGACATTGTCTTCTATTTCATTTAGTTGTTCTGTAGCTAAACTGTGATGTCTATTAACTACATGTTTTGAGTTGCTTTCTTTCTTCAGCTTTTGTAGTGGCTGGTTCACAAGCTGTGTGTTCCTTTTCTTCAAGAAACATCCTTTCCAACTCAAAACTGTAGTTTTGAGACAAAAATAGAAAGAAATTATCCTCAGGCAAGTATGACATCTAGACTACTTATTTGTTGATTTGGCTACTTGGAGTTTGGACTGGCTGTTTTACCGATTCTTTTTTCAAACTGTTGTAGAGTGATACGATGATGATGTCATGAGGTCTTGGGGATGATGTAATGGTGTAAGCAGAGCCAGCCATGTGGTGAGCAATATTGCCAAACGGTCACGTAATGTGTTTTAACCAATCAAATTTCTTCCTGTTTTAAACTCATTGCATAGTATTTAAGTGTTTTTCCCTCCCTTATACACACACAGTAAATATACCACTATACGAACACTGACACAATAATAAATGACATACAAAAATGCATCTACCATCTACTGATACGCATCAAATAAGTTCATTCGTGATCCAAAATTCAGGCACTTTATAAGTTCATATTATTATTCTAGCAGTGTATAAAATCCAGAGATACTGAATAATATGAGAAGAGTCCTACAAATAACTGTTCAGTCTGAGATCATCATTCAAACCACTTGGGTATAGTGTCTAATTCATAAATTCAGAATGATTCCCTCTGGAGTGGTCTTGTTTGGAACTCCCCACCTCTCGCAGAAACACTCACTTTCTCGATGCCTACATGCCTGTGGTAGCTGCTGAACCATGGCCTACTTCTTTATAGTATTTGGCCATCGCACAATTGCCATTCCCCACTCATCTAGCTGTCTTGTACTCACTAATTCTTGTTTTTAGATCATGTTTGGTCTGTCCTATATAGGCCACACTGCAGGGACACATCAACATGTATGTTACACACATGGTATTACAATTAACACATTCATTTATCTTGTACTTTTTCCCTGTATGTGGGTGATTAAATGTCTTGGTATTTCAAGTACTATTGTAATGTGAGGAACTACCACATTTGTAAGTTCCCACAGGTCGTGCTGGCATCCAGTCAGGACATATCTCTGCTTTAGCCTCTTCATAAAAGGTATGCACCAGAATATCTTTCAGTTTGTACTCCTTCTATGCTTGAGCCTTGGCCTATTCTCAATATATGGATGTAACAATGGCTCCACTTTCAAGACAATTCCAATGCTTATGTATCACATCATTAATCTCTGTCTATGCCATATTGTTGGTTGTGCAGAAGGTTATTTTTGTTCATTCTACTGAAGTCTTGGTCTTTCCATTAATAATTCTTGTCTTTCTACTGTATTTACTATTTCAACAGCCTTCAAAATAACATGTAGCTCAAACTGGCCCAGTGGTGCAGAGGGCTGTGGCACTGAGCCTAGTCTGCTACCATGCTTGTGACTCAGGGTTGGGAACAATCTGTGGGTGCCGGGTGTTGACCGGGGAGAGGAGGATTGAGTGTCCAGAGGACAGCTTTCTTTTACTGGGGGGGGGGCACCAGCTCTAGTATTTGTCTGATCACTAGCAGTGGCTGGGGGTACAGGCAATCGGGACTGCAACATGGGAAATGGAGTACCGGCAACCATTGATGTCCTATGCACAGAAGCAAGCGTGGGCACATCTTAATGGCACTGCATGTCCACTCCTCCAATGGGAGGAAATCAGGGGCAAAATGGCCAGTGGTGGGCAGGATAAAACTGCCCCCATCTTAGGCTCTGCACCTAGGCTAAGGGGCCCTCTCCCTGAAATCAGATCCTTGTCATCAGCAAGCGGGAGCTGACGATCCCTGCTACTGGGGGAAGGGAAGCCATGGGGGCAGACTTGGATTGAAGGTAAGTCCCTGAGACATCAGGTGACAGGGCTGGGGGGAGGGTCAGTGGAAGGAACTGCCTGCTGTGATGGGGGAGAAATAGAATAAGAGAAAAAATGTATGGCTCATATCCATGGTCCAGAAACTGCTGGCATATGGTGTCCATTTCTTCTTACATTTCTGCTTCCTCACTGTAATTATGTTTCACATGTATTAGCTGGCCATATGGAATGTTTTCTTTTGTGTGTTTTGGATGTTCACTCTCAAAGTTTAGGAGACTGTTTTTATTAGTTTGTTTATGAAACAATTTGGCATGCAACTTCTTGTCTTTTTTGTATATGGTGATGTCTAAAAAGTTAATTGATGTATAACTGTTTTCTGCACTGAATTTTAAGTTACAGTCACTTGAACTGATGTACTGTAAGTCAAAAATTTGGCAAATGTATCCTCCGTCCCCTCCCATAGGTGAAGCACATGATCTGTATATCATATCCATTTTTTGATGTGCTTGCTCCATTTATTATTTACATTGTCCCAAATGAATTTGTTCTCCCATTGCCCTACATACATATTCGCTAGAGATGGGGCAAATGTTATATACATGGCAGTTCTATAAATTTGTTTGAAGAATTCATTGCCAAACATAAAGTAATTTGATTTTAATATAAAGTCTGCAAGGTCTAAGATGAATTTGTTGGGTGGAATTGAATCATTACCTCTCTGTGTTAACACTTTTCCTAAGATTTGTAGTCCTCCTTCATATGGTATATTGTTGTAGAGACTTTCCACATTACAAGTTATTAGCATTGTATCTTGCTTAACCTCGCTTCACCCAGAATTTGTGTTATATCTTTTGTATGACCTATTTAGGACTTTTGACGAAAATGTAGATTAAAAAAATCAACAAATTTTGACATGGGCTCAGTTACTGAACCAATACTGCACACCACTGCACATCGGGGGGAGAGGTACAATTTTTATATATCTTTGAGAGCAGTTAGATTACAGGTTTCACTGCATTTTCTACTAATAAGAAACTTTCTTTCTCAGTTGTTCATGATTTCTCCCTCGTATCTTTGATTAAAACCCAGGCTTTAGTTTTATTTTGTCTGTTGGATCTGTTTGTAGTGTCCTGTAATATTTAACATTATTCAGTTGTGATCTCATTTCATTTATATACAGATCTTTTGGCCACAGTACTACAGGTCCAACCTTATTAGCCTGTTTAGAATCATGTCTGACATTGCTTTAATTTTATGCAAAGCTTCTCTCTCTCTTTTTGTCAAATTTTGTTCTCCTTCGTAATTTCCAAACTGTTTTAACACCTTCACAATGTCTGTGTCTACCAGCATGATGAATGCATTCACAGTTTGGTTGGAGACAGTGTTGGCAATTAATGAAGATTTAGTTTTGAAGGTTTTTTTTCTCAAATACATTCTTTTTTTATTTCCACCCCATTAATAGAAACAGTAGCACTAATGTAAGTAGCTACACAAGTCAATGCATATCTCAGCACAGCCTCAGACTGTTTTGAGAAATGTAGCTTGAGATGCAATTGCCTATATAGTCTATGAAGATCTATTTTTACATTTAATGTATTAAGGGTGTAAGTTTTTAAAATTCATATGCCACTTTATTATTCCACACTTCAATACAGAGAGGTGTAACATAGACACATAGAAACATAGAATGTGATGGCAAGTAAGGACCAGTTGGTCCATCCAGTCTTCCCTTTTTTCCCTACCTACATCATTACCACAGACTGTACTTGATCTACCACTCTTTCTCTCTCTTCTCCCTACCTTTCCACTATGAGTCCCTTGCATCTGTTGCATACCAAATAACTGGTTAGAGGAATGAAGTCCCTCCCCCCATATTTGTCACTTATGAGTGATTGCATAAAACGCTTGGTTGCTAGGCTAATCAGCCATGTGGCCTCCTTAGAGATGATTACAGGATACAAATCTGCCTCCAGAGGGTAACAGATCAGCTCTGAGGAAGGGGTCACGTGACCCCAAAATGTTAGCCCATTTTAATGACACCAGTTGTTGCCATACCTGTTCAGTGAAGCAGCTCTTAGCCCGGGGAGAATGTGTGTAACCATGAAGTTTAAGTAATGGCAAAATGCTGTTATGATAATATTCATGAGAGCAGCCAGAGGTGCTTACTATGGCTTTAAGGAATAGTCAATTGACCCAGGAAGAATGTTAAAATGAAGCTGGACTGAACCTAATTCCAAGTAAGAAAGATCACTTTACAGTTATTGACTAACGACATTTCTGCTGCTATAACAGGAATTCATTCCTGTTGTGTGGCTAATAGGGCTGTGTGAATACCTTTTCCCGAATATTCGGCTGAATATTCGGTATTCGGGTCCCAGGTATTCAGTATTTGTTATTCGGCCAGAAAAGGTGTTTTTTTAAGGAAACTTTAAAACAGCACTTTAACAACACCATTAATCACCCATTAAACCTGGTGTAGCATATACACCTCAATGAGACTTCAACCACCATTGCAGAGCTCTCATTAATGCAACACAAGCTACATGCGGCATACTTGATCCACCACACCACACGTATAGCATTCTGATAACGATATCAAGCATTGCATTGGGTCAGCACTGGAGGGTGTTCATGGTCACAGACACGGTAGTCCATGATATGGGCATTAGCGACTGAGTGCTTGCAATTATGGCAACTCAATCCTGGTGCATGTCGGAGGGGCTACTGCTGAGGAAAGGTGACCGGATGGGAGAGGTGGGCACATATAGCGACAGGACATCTCTATATGTGTACGTGTGCGGTGTGGGTCCAGCATGAAGGAAGGGAGGGAAGGTTGGCCTGGTGTGGTTGGTGTGGGGCTGCCAAGCTGGCCCAATAGCATGGTTGGTGGTTGTCAGCCTAAAGGTGCAAGGGTTCCAGGTTCGGGTCCGGGCATGCCTATATTTTTGTGTGCCCTGTCCTCAATTTTTTTTTCTCCAGATTTTGCACCCCCCCAATATGCACACCCCTGGAGTTAAGAATTCTTTAGTAGGGGGTGTGGGGCAATGCAAGGGGCACAGTCCACTACATGAACAATCAAAATTTAAGTCCCTGGCACTGTTTTCCTGTGCGTTGAGGGTGTACATCACTGAAATAGATTTTCAGTGATATATACTTGCCGTGCCACCAATTGCGATTGCGCTTTCGTGGTTATCACATAAATTCACAGACATGGGGTAGACGGTGCTTTGGCCATGAGCATAAGAATAGTGGTAACAGTGGCTGCCATAGTGGTGACAGCTGAATGGGTGGCTGCTGCATGAATGGCTCCGGTGGTGGTGGGAAGCACACTGACTGTAGATGTAGCAGCCATAGTGATAGCAATGGGAACACTGGTGGTGGTGTCTGCTGCTTCCTGCACAAAGCATGTATGCACTAATGTCCTCCTACTACTGCACAAAAGGATGTGGCAGTGAATGTATAGATGGAACAGGTGGTGACACCAGTAGTAGTAATAGTTCTGTCGGTGGTATTAGTAGTAGTAGTACTATTCCCAATGCTACAAGAACTAAAAGGCTTGCTTGGGGAGAAAAATATTTGAGACTATCTAATAAAGAGATATTTGTCTGTCATCATCCATGTAGTCTATCTCACCACCTTCTCTGGAATTATATTATGTATCAATAGTATACAGTGAAGCAAGACAAGATGCAATTCAATACTTTGCAGTAAATGCTGTCACAAAGTATTGGATGACTAGAGATTAACTGCTATTGAATTACACTGCTCCTTGCAGCATACTGCAGCACTTTGCAATAATTTTGCAGGCATGGAAAATAACTGAGACTGGTGATGCCACACTGGTAACTGGAATATTTCAGTCATGTGAAATACTGGAGACTGGAGATGCCATACTGGTAACTGGAATATTTCAGGCATGTGAAATACTTGAGAATGGTGATGCCATACAGGAAACCAGAACATTTCAATCATGTGAAATACCTGAGACATGTGATGCTATACTAGTAACTGGAATATTTCAGTTATGTGAAATACTTGAGATAAGTGATACCATACCCATAACCGTAACATTTCAGTCAAGTGAAATATTTGAGACTGGAGATGCCACACAGTTAACTGTCATATTTCAGGCATGGGAACACTGAGACTGGAGATGCCACACTTGTAACTGCCATATTTCAGGCATGGGAAACACTGAGACTGGTGATGCCACACTTGTAACTGCCATATTTCAGGCATGTGAAACACTGAGACTGGAGATGACACACTATTAGCTGCCATATTTTATGCACGTGAAATACTTGAGACTGGTGATGCCACACTGGTAACTGGCACCTGGAAAGCTGTTAAAGGGATCGATGGAATATGGGCACGAGCAACACAGGATATGAGAGATGTAGCAACACCAGTTGAGGATTTTGTATTGGCAACAGCAATCAATAGGTGGGTGGCAGTTTTGGGCACTGGGAATTGCAGGGCATGCTCATTCAAAAGAATACACCATGACAGTGGAAGTAATAAAGGAAAAGGGTGCTGGTCACAGATTTGTGTAAGTATGACTTTGAATATAAATGTTAACATTTGCTTATTTGCTAATAGAACAATGATGGTTAACACAGAATGGCTTGTGTATGGGTCAATGCTACAACACACAAATGTTGTACCCAGTACAAGACAATTATTTAATGCAATTGTTAGTGGCCTTATGTGTACCCAAGGTGAGGTAGATTTATTTTTATAAACACAAGTTGTTCCACATGTGCTGGGTCAAGTGAGGATTGGTGAGGTTCCACCACATCCCCAGCAGTGATGAACATTCATTCAGACAGTATGCTGGTATGGGGGCAACAGATACATTTAAGGGCCAACTGTGCCAAGTGTGGAGACGCTTTCATCCTTTTGATCCAGTACTCCACTGGATTATGGAGAATGACTCCAGAGGCTTATTGAAATAACTGTTCAGCAGATTGGGTGCCGACTGTGGCTGCTGTTCTGTTCTCTTCTGCTGCTTAGCCTGTAGTGATGAGCTGAGTTCAGCCCAACAGTCACTCTCCTTCTCAAGGTTTTCCATACTGCTTTCAGTTTGCGATTCTGAGACTGGCTCATCAATAGGGTTACCTGCTGGTTTCATCAACCCAAGGATGCAGAAACTAAGTTCTGAGCACATCTGCTTCTGAATGTCTGTAACCTTCTGAGTGGGCATTATAAGGTGTAGTACCTCACACTTGAAACGTGGATCCAGCATAGTGGCAAATTTGTGCTTTTTATGTGAACAGAGATCAGAAAATCTAACTTCTAGTTCTGTGGTAAGGTTTTCCACAAGGGATATCACTGTTCCTGGGGTTTGGTTTGGATCTTTCTCAGCATTTTCACTGGATCTCCTCATGGCTTTTTTCAGGATCTGTACAGCAGGAATTACCTGACCTAGCAGTGCAGAATCGGAGCTAAGGTCACGAGTGCTCCTTTCAAATGGGGCTAAAACCTTTACCGAACACTCAATCACAGCCCAGTCCTGATGTCCGAGGACTCCCCCTATATTAGTTTCCATGATCATCTCATGAAGGGCCCGCTTTTGCTCCAGAACCCTTTGCAGCATGTAGTACGTGGAATTCCACCGGGTCTGTACATCCTGGATGAGATGATGCTGCGGCATTTGAAGATGCTCTTGTTGCTGATGCTGATGGTTTGTGGCTTTCACAGAGTGATGGAAGTGGCTACATATGCTTCTGGCTACTTTGACTGTGTGATCTGCCTCCACTGTGTTTGCCAAAGCCTTTGTCACCACCAAATTTAGTGTATGAGCAAAGCAGCATATCCTCTCAAAATTGCTATCTCTAAATGCTTTTATCATATTTGTAGCATTGTCTGTGACCAAAAACCCTACCTGAAAATTGTTGCCATCAATCCATGGGCTTAACATCTCTTGCAGGAATGATAGTATGTTTATAGCCCAGTGATCCTTTTCCATAACACTGACATTTAGCAAAGCAGACCTGCAGGGAGAGGGGGAAGAGACAGAACCAGCACCAGTACCACCATCACCACCATTGACTACCACATCTGCAACACACCAGTGTGCTGTCAGTGACATATATGCATGATTTGAATTCATGCTGGTTCATATGTCAGTTGTGTAGTGGAAAACTCCACCAACAGCCTGTGCTAGTAAGCTGGCAACTTCTTTTCTCAAATCATGGTAAATGTTGGGTACTACAGTACATGAAAATGTGGTCCATGATGGTATATTATACCTGGGGTGCAAATGCTGCAGCAGCCTATGGAAGCCTGAAATGGCTGCAGATCCAAGGCCAGCATCTCACCAATTAAATTGGTGATCTACTGTGCTGTTGGGCATGATGCCTGGTATTTGGTGCAGGCATGGAAGGCTTGCATGATGGGTGTAGTCAAAGTGGTACCACATTGCATTGATTTTGAGTTTGAACCCTTGGTGGAGGGTGTTACAATAATAGACAATTGAGCAGAAGAAGGCAGAATGGGTGATGCTCTTGTATGAGGATGCACTATAAGTGGTGAAGGGGGAGATGAGGGCACACTGTCTGTCTCAGTAATAGAATCACTAAAAATACTTTCTGCATCTACTGGACCAGTACCAGAAGAGGGTCTGACAGGCACATGTTGTGGAGGGGGAGAAACAGCTCTGGATCATTGAAGTGCACTGGGATGTTTAATTCGGAGATGGTTCATCATTGATGTTGTTGTGAGATTTGAAAGGTTTTTACCACGGCTTATAGTACAGTCATACACACAGCATACTGCCTTTGTTGGATCATATTTTACAACACTAAAGTACAGCCACACCACACTTTTCATTTCACTGACAGTGGAAGTATGGGCGACCATGGGCATGTTTTGCCCCTTTCCCCTTATCAGACCTGGGTGCAGTGGATGCAGTTGTTCTACCCCTTTCTTTCTCCACAACAGTTGTAGTTGTAAAACTACTTTGTGTATCAGGTGGAGCTGAACTTGACACAACTCTTTGAAAGAACAGGGTGGACTGTTTTTTTTTTGTTTTTTTTTTTAGGAGGAGGAGGACGAGGGTGACCCTGACCAGCCTGCTTGCCATGACAAGAAGCACTGCATTTTTTGGCAGCTGCACATTCATGCTTCTCACACAGATATGCTGCATATTTGGCTTCATCGCCAAATTCACTTAGGTGGGTATCACTGTCAGATGATGTACTTAGCAAGTCTTGAGGCTCTGATAAATATTCAGAACCAGATGACTGCTCTTCTTCAGAATCCTCCACATCAGCAAAAGGAAATGTGGTGAGAGGAAACTTGCGAGGCTGAGCAACAGTACGTTTTGGCAACACAATTGGTGCAGTCATTGTAGCAGTCTCATGGTCAGTACTAGTCACAGTAACTATGGTCATGGGCACAGTTGGCAAGGTAGTAGCACTGTTGACTGTAGTCCTGTTGCCAGAATTACAATCAGGAGTTACAGTTGAAGAAATTGGCATCATATTACAGCTAGTTGTAATACTGGCAGCAGTAGTCATGGTGACAGCAGAACACTCAGGACTACTAATGGAGGCAAAGGTTGTGGTGACAGTGGCTGTGCAAGGAGCACAAAAAACAGTGCACGCTGTTATGCCAGTGGTTGTGTCAACAGTACAAAAAGGATCTGCTCTGGTTGCTGAAATCACGGCACTGGTGGTGGTGGGGAGGAGCACACAGATAGGCGATGTTGCCTCTGTGGGGGCAGTTGTGTGAATAGTACTACCACTGGTAGTGGGGGTGTGTTCTTGTTCTTGTATAACTGGAGATGTCAGCTGTAAAGCCCTCCTACTTTTATAAAATGATGGTGCTGCAAATGCAGTACTAGTAATAGTAGTGGCAGCATTTGAACTTATAGTAGTACTAGTACTACCCCCAATCTTACTGACACCAGAACCTGAAGGCTTATCAGGGGAGTAAACTATTTTAGAGTGGCGTATACGAACACACCTTCTGTCACCCTGTTTCTCACCACTTATGACTGGTGGTGAAGATTACTTGCTTGGGCTGGACCATGCACATTTACGGGATTGATGAGACATGGTCCGTAACTTACTGTGTATATTATTTGTGATTAGTGTCTTTGTTTATGTTGGTGCTTCTTGCAGAAAACAACAATAGCAACACCGCATATGTAGCAGCTAATAAAGTCAAGCTGATACTAGAGAGAGATGGAGTCAGCAAACAACTTCTTACTTGTATGGTGTCGGTTGTGCAGTCATACAGTACAGCAATTCAAGCTTTGAAGGTGCACCAAACAACTTACAACACACAGAACCCTGTGAGTCACGCCTGACACACACAGAAATACTAAAGCAGTTCACAGAAAATGTATGTGTACACACTCACAGTACTGCACACACAGGGGGCGAAGACACACAAAAAAGGAAAAACTCACATGCACAGGAGGCCACTCAGGTGCAGTGAGCTGTGGAGGGAGGAGTCACCTGAGACACCCTCCTTACTCAGTTGTGCAGGGAACTGAACCAAGAACTAGACTACAGTCAGCAACAAATGTCACAAAAATAAATGCGTGCAGACAACTGTGGATGCATTTGCAGGACACAGATTACAAGAACAACAATGCAATGCACACACAGATGATGTATGTGCAGTAGTAAGCTGCAACGCAGATAAGAGGGAGTCAGATAACAATCACACCTCACTTATGCAGGGAACTGAGCCCAGAGCCTGATTACAGCAAAATACCAATTTGCTTCAGAAAAGAAATAAAAAATACCACAGGGGCTCTGTGTGGATTTGGAACAAAAAGCTAAGCAAGCACAGCAGTGGGGATGGGACAGTCAGCAAAAGCTTGAGCCACTCATTGTTACCGAGCCTAGTAACAGTTACTCACTACATGCAAAAGCCAAACTGGACTTTGTTGACAAAAAAAAAATCCTGATAAGAACTAAATGATTCTTAAGCAAAAAATCAAACCACACTGCTTCAGCTGAGCTATGAAACTGTAAGCAGTGGGGGAAGGGAGTCAGCAAGCAGCAGCACACACGCAGATTCACTCACACAAAGACTCTCCTTTTCCTTGAAACTGAGTCCAGTGTCAAGGATGAAAAACCAAACTGCAGTCAGATGCAGTCACAAGGTGATTAGATGTGAAAACTGGATCACACACAAAACATTTTTTGAACAGTTATAAAAGTTACAAGTGTTAAACTAAACGGAGCTAGCTCTCTGAGAAACAACTGTCTCCTCTCATCTACACACTCAGAGTGAGGAGATCACATGGTGTTCCTGGCTCTGAACTCCAAAAATAGCCTCTGACTGGCCAGAGAAGCTCTGTGAGATTTTGAAATCTCACCCATCGAATAGTACGTCCCGAATAGTAGCCCGAATAGTGAACTGTTCGGAATGTCCATCCGAATATTCAGCAAGCCTACTATTCGTGGTATTTGGGAAATACTATTCAGACCATGCACAGCCCTAGTGGCTAATAAAAGGTATTCACTGCATGACACTATGTTAAGGGATATGCTGGGGTACATGGTACATCTGCGGCCGATGACTGGGGAGTGTGAATCCATGAGACAAAGGTGCTGTCTACACATCTTCTGCCCCCAACTGTGAAGGACAACACAAAGCTGGCCTGGAAGATACTACTACTGGGGGAAATGGCACTGGGACAGTACCCTTCCAGTGCAACACTGGCATGAAAGCCACACCAACACACAGGCATCAACACATGCCATGGAAGGGACTGCACTCCCTATGGTTACCAGGATGGTCATAGTTGTACTACTTCCTGAGGGGCCACCCAGGAGTTCATGTGCCAGGAGACATGGTGCATTGGCAATAAGCAAATGTGGCACTGTGGAACAGATGCCAGCAACAGCCACCATTGGTGGTGACAAGGAGACAAGGACAGCAAATTGTCACAGCTCACCCAGTATCAGAAGTGCCAGTGGCTGCAGCCAGGACAAGCACAGCAGGCCCACTATACTGGAGTGGTCCCAGGAGGAGCAATTCATCTGATGGTGTGTGAATGTGGAGCACCCTGGCCAGAACTATCCCTACCTCACAGAGCTGCTCTGTGATGAGCTCAAGGGATGGCAGAAGGACTGGGTGTACGAGGTGGCCTTGGAAAAGATCCATGTCAAACATGGCCTAGTGAAGGACAAGGTACTGATGCATCACCTGGAGGCTCATGAGTGCATGACAGGCCCCTTATGGACACAATCTATAAGGGGCTCACCCACATGAAGCATTGTGGCCTTTTCATGGACATCAAGGACAACATGATGGACTATGAAGTGGATGCATTAGTCTCCTACAGACAGCTCTGCATAAAGCTGGACCCCCGAAATTACTTTTAGATGCACATGGAGGCCACATGTAGGTCCATATAGGGGGAGAACATATGTGACATCCTGGACATTAGTATGGGCCTGGACACTGTGGTATAGGACATTTCATAGTGCATGGTGGCACCTGGCGACATCCCTTGGTTGACCTTCTGCTATACCACTATATAGGCTATTAGGGACAATTCCCCTGTTGTTCATTATTATGTGCATGAATATGTACCCATGTTCCTGCTGATGTTATATCCTTGCTGGGGCATTTGTAGTATCTGTAAAGTGTGCAGTGTTCGTATGCCTGTGTTTTCTGCTTTCACTGTGGGTTCAGGGGCTTGGCCAGAGGGTGCAGCCTTGTATGGATACCCATTTGGTGGGGTATATACAGGCCCATAGGGTGGGTTCACCAGGCAGCTGTATGGATGGTCATAGCACAGGATACAGGGGGCACATGGTCTGCATCAGGGACGCAGCATACTGTGTAGTATAGGGTGTCCATCTTGGCTACCTTGGGTGCTGTGCCCACAGGCTAGGCCCACGGGGCTGTCAGCTGTGACAATGGCACATGGCCAGCATTCACACTGTGGGTCCAGGACCTCCAACATCCTATATAGGCAGCATGTGTGCACTGCAATGGGGGCATGTTACAGCCAACATAGCTGTGACAGTCCCTGAGGTATAGTGGAATATGGGGTCATGGGCCTTGGTTTATGGCAGGGATCTGACTGGTGTAACTTTGCTGCAGCCTCTGCATGCACCCTTTGGGGGTATAATGGTTGCTACAACCGCATTATGCCACACATGCAGCACGTAGCCCTCTGACATGCCCCCATGTGGAGCCTTCTAGGGGTGTTGGCATGCCATGCTGACACACTGTGTGCCCAAGTTGTGTACCCCGCTTAGGCATAGTGTGCACATGTTTCACATGTACACCCCTCTGCAACCCATTTATGTGGCATGTAAGTATGCATGATGAATAATAGAGGCCATAATAATTAGACATTGAAAAGGAGACTATGTCTATCAAGTCCATCTCTCCTGCTTCATAAACAGGAATAAGATAACTATGCTGTGCAAACAAATATCAATTTATAGGGATTCCCCCACCCCCTGTGCTACCACAGGTACCTGGGAATTTCTTTGGAAAGCAGATATGTTTCTAGGATCACTTCAAAGGAAAATTCTGTCTTCAAGTCCACTGTCTCTTCTGGTAGTCTGCTCAATAAGTTTACAACCCTGTAGGAGAAAAAAGTGCCTCTTAATTATACCCCTGAATTTACTACCCCTAAGCTAAAGGATATGCCCCAATGTCATGCTGCAGAACACCAGATCAAACATCTCCAACTGTTTGATCTTGTCAATATTGTAGGGTATGTGGAATAGTGAAATTATTGTTTGTGCCCAATTTGACCATCCACCCTGTGTAAGTAAGAATTGCACCCACTGTTCCTTTAGTATGAAGTTCTTGCATTTTTGCCAATCAAGGCACTACAAGCAATTCATGCAGCACCTCAATAAGATTTATGCACCTGTCACACAGTTTTAACAGACTGAGCTCCAGTCACCTAAAGGACCTCCTGGTTTTGAATGCTGCTGCCAGCCCCCTTTGCTTTACCAAGCATAATCTGCATGTAGTGCCCAGGTCCAAGTTTAAGTTTGCTGAATACCAGGGGGTTAGATTTTCAAAGCCCCTGACAGTCGCGTGAGTGCAGGAGAAAACTGACACAAGTGGGTCTCCACTTGTGAAGCCACAGTTTTTCCTGCAGTTGCTGTATTTTCAAAGGTGGAGCCAGTTTACAGCTGTCTCCATGATTTACAGCAGCATTTTGCTGTTCTTTTGGCACAGCTGCACCAAAATGTTATGCCTGGTGGGACCAGGTGCAACATCTCCCACAGTTGCCCCGCTGCCTGTTCAGAACATGGGCTGAAGATAGGAATCCATGCAGCTGCAGAGATTTCAGAATGCAGCAGTGGCTATAGAATGGGACTTATTCCCTGAACCACTGAAAATCTGGCCCTAGGTGTTTTCAGTACAGTGGCTGTTTGGTGAAATATGCTTTTTTGTACATCTGCTAAAGCACCAGACTGGGCAGGATTTTCAAACGTATTAGATTACCACACGCCCAGGTGCACCGATGATATGGCGCATTGGGCTTTCGGTGATCTAACAGGATTTTACATCCCATGTAGCAACTGCCACAAGCTACACCAACTTTTTGTGGACTAACTTGCAACAATCCTGGGGGCCATTATTAGGGAGCTTACGCCAGATATTTGGTGCAGGCTGCCATAATGCATGGAAACTGTCACAACTGCACCTGAGATTGTAAAATTGGGCACAGTTGCAGTGAAGGGTTTGGTGCACCACCAAAACCTAAGTGCCAAGGTGCAGGGCTGCACTCTAACCCTGCACCATGGTTGGAAAATCTGTCCCCAGAGTGTTTCTAAGCTGATTTAAAAATGTTTCTTTCTACACAGGATATAGCTATATTATCATTTGATTAATTTTTTATTAAATGTTGATATGTATTTATTTTATTGGCTTACTTCATGTGTGTTACCTTTAATGATTAATTAGGGTTTTATGCTTTGTTTTTATTTGTAAAGTGCTTCAAGCCTCTTGGATAGGGCAGTTTATAAAAATACAATTGCCTTCATGCTTAGTGGATGGTGGGCTGAAACACTGTCTAATGCTTTCTTCAAGTGTATGTTGTATTACCTGAAGACCAAATATAGTATCAATTGTAAGTAAAATAAATTACCTTAACTTGTCTTTTTACAGTTTAGAAATAAATGTGTTGTAATGGCAACGATGGTAAATGTATAGAGGTGACATTAAGCTATGTTACACTCCAGGGTTTGCAGATAGCTGACAGTTGCCATAAAAAGAACAGAGGTTGTATTAAAAATGTAAAAAATAGCTTAATTAAATTTTTATTTCATACTGATATAAGCTTTCAATTTGAATCTTTTTAATTTTTTTTTGTATCTTTTTTAGAATGAAACATTAATTGCAGTTGTCAGTGAAGGCCAGCTATGTATAAATGAGTATTTGTCAGGGGTTTATATATTGTTGACATTCAGTGATAACTGTGATCCATGTTTTTTTTTAAGAAAAGTAAAGTACACTTTAAAAACATACTGCATGTTGATTCTACTGTAAACCTGTATCAATATGAAAACAAACTCTGACCAGAGCCGATGGGGCTGCAGGTGAGGAATTTGGTGTAAAAATAATGAAAATTAGTTTTTTAATATGTTTACAACATATTTTCAACTTAGCCTTCTTATGACCCTGCCTTACAAAGAAGGGCAGAAAAGATGTTCAACTCCTGGCCTAAAGGTGATGTCACACAGGAATTGTGAAATCAACTTTTGGAACCCAAAAACACATTTTGGGCAGAAGTTGAAAAATGACAGCTGTCACATTTATGAGGTACTGTAATGAAATGGCTATGTTGAAAAATGTGGGTAAAAATATTGAATATTATTAAAGCTATGAGCCTGCATTTGTAAAATTCAATATATCCTCATGATTTTTTTTGTTATATTTTGACACCAGATTTATAACATAGCCTTCTTATGACCCCACCTCATGAATAAGGGCAGAGAAAATGTTCATCTCCTGTCTGAAAGGTGATTTCATACAGGGACCACAAAATTACCTTTTGGGGTGTAAAAAAACATTTTGGCCAGGATTTTACAAATGACAGCTGTCACATTTATGAGGTGTTCTAAATATATGGTTATTTGTAAATCTGGGGTAAAAATATTGAAACTTACCAGAGTTACGAGTCTGTGTTCATAAAATTCAAGGTAGGCTCATAACTTTGTCATTTTTTAAATATTTTGACACCAAATTTTCAGCATAGCCTTCTTATGACCCCACCTCATGCACAAGGGCAAAGAACATTTTCAACTCCTGTCCATAAGGTAATTTGGGACCCCAAACTCACCTTTTGGGATATAAAAAACATTTTGGCCAGGATCTGAATAATGGCAGCTGTCACATTCATCAGATGCTGTAATGATATGACTACGTTGTACATTTGGGTTAAAAATATTGAAAATTACCAAAGTTACAAGTCTGCATTCACAAAATTCAACATTGGCTCATAACTTTGTCATTTTTTTATATTTTTTACATCACATTCTTAACATTCTGTAGCTTTCTTATGATCTCACCTCATGAACAAGGGCAGAGAAAATGTTTAACTCCTGTTTGAAAGGTGTTTTCATGCAGGGACCATGAAATCATCTTTTGGGACAGATTTTCATAATGTCAGTGCAATTGTTCATGATGCAGGGTCCCAGAAGGGGCATGTTGAAAATGTGGGCCATAAATATAGAAAAATGCCAAAGTTATGCCAGTAAGTTCAAAACACCATTGAAATACATTGAATCGCATACCTGTTTCTTCAGCTTGCAATCTGGTTTTGAAGGGTGAAGATGTGCCTGCAGTCCAGAGAGGATTACAGCACTAGATCCCCAATGGGTAATTAAGGGCTTGGGGGTGCAGGTTGGTGGGTGATGAGTGGGAGGGTTGGGTGGGGAGAGGAACATCCTCAAAAGACATAGATGGACATTTTTCTTTTTACAGGCAAAACAAGGAGTGAGAATTGCTGATCATGACACTGGGGGACTGGGCACCCCCAGTGTCACTGTTATGTTCCTGGGGAGATGCTGAGAGGGAGGGGAAAAAAATTATTTAAAAAAAGAGTTGATGCTAGGAACAAGATTATGACACTGGGGGATTGGGCTCCCCCAGTGTCACTGTTATGTTTGGGGGAGGGTGCTGAGAGGAACAGTTGGGTGGTGGGAGAAAAAATATAATTAAAAAAAAAACCTTGATCATGCCAGAAACACAATCACAGCACTGGGGGATTGGGTACCCCATTGTCACTGGTATGTTTCAGAGGGTGGGTGCTGAGAGGGAGGGTCTGGTGAGGGGTGGGAAAATATATGCAGTATATATAAAAAAAGGAGTTACGGTGGAACATGGCATAGTCCGCTGTGTCCAAGATGGCCGCTGGAGCATGTGGAATGCCGTTTGGCAGCCATCTTGGACACAGTGGACTATGCCATGTTCCACCAATATTTTCCAAAAAAATAGTGCAGTGCCACTGCTAATGTACAGTTCAGAGTGCTTCACAGATACAGAGGTGAGTGTAAAGCATTTCCACACTGATGTTCGGTCAAAAACAATCTCACTTTTTTCCAAAAGCAAGAGGTCTGCAGGGCTCTGCCCACTGCAGCCCTGAAAAGCACAAATGAGAGAAGAAGCCACTTTTAATTCAATCTTGTATTTCCATACTATATTACTTGTTATGTTTACTGCTTTTTGTGCTTTATGTCTGATCTGATTAGTTTGTGCTTTGAACTGTATTTCGTCTATTGCATTATAATGTATCCTATCTAGGACCTCCTTAAAAATAAGCTTTACTCATTGAAGCTTTTTCCTGGTAAAATAAATAACAAAAATAAATAAATAAGGCTTTCCTAAAATACATAATAGCACTTTTTTTACACATATCAGCTTCAGCTACATGTAAATTCTGAAGAATAGCATAGTGTGGCATAATGTTGTGTCAATGACTACATGTAAAGTTCTTCATTGTCACTGGATCCTTCACTTGATGGCAGCACAAAGCACTGCCAGGTTGGCAACCCTATCCTTGGGTAGGAATTTGGGTCTGCTACATACTGAGCTGGTGGAAAAGTAAGTGTGTCAGGGAGGTGATCTGCTCCAGCTCCTCAGGGAGATAACTTATACCAGCTATATCTTTGTAGTACCCCTGGTTGTAACTGAGCTATTATATGTTGAATGTGGCAGGGCCTCAAATGTGGGGGATAGAGATATCCTGGTGAAAAATAACTAGTTTGTTCCTAATTACCGTGATCACATTAAAATCTACAGAAAAAGAAATTCTATCACAATTACCATAATTTATTTTTCTGTTAGTGCCAACATTGTCAAGTGGAAGTACATACAACATGGGTATATAAGCACCCCAACCAGGAGTTCACTGGTACACCTACAGCTTTAAGAGCTGTGCCTCATCATGGAATGCTGGTAATGTGAGTGTTCCATTTGCTCTTCCAAGCTGGTCCCCAGAAACTGCCTCACAGGGAAATCTAAAAAAAACTACAGTAAACAATAACAATAGTAGCTATATTCCACAACATTTAATCTGTTCCATGACAATCACAGAAAATAACACACTTTTCCCTACCTTGAGTACAGAGTCCATCATCCAAATCATCTATAGTAAGGTAGGATGTTAAATCTTCTTGTAACATCATGCCTTCCATCCAGCAGATGCAAAATATCCCTCAACTAGCCTTGACTCATCCTTGACTTTTGGCACTCAGAGGCTTTGTCCATCTGAAAGAAAACCAAGATATTTTGCCACATCAGAAGTGAGGTGATTCAAATGCTTATGACAAAGCAATGTGAATCTTACTATTCCACAAACTAGGCCCAATTAAAAGAAATATGATCATCTGATTATATAATTTTTTTTTTTGGAGGGTTGGCAATATTCTCTATGGAGAGTAGCAATTAACTCTTGATTGTGTCCCATCAACAACACTGCAGCTAACAGAAAAATAAATTATGGTAAGTGTGAAAGAATTTTTTCCTTTTGTGTTATTCCATGTTGTCATTGAAAAGTATTTACAATCTGGGTTCTGAAAAGCAATACTAATATGAAAATTGGTGAGGGAGAATATACTGACCTGTCCATGTCTCTATGAAGCAGACAGAAGTTTATGTACCCAAGAAAAAAACTGATCGCAAAGCCTTAGCTCTGATAGATAAAGACTATTCACCTTTGAAGCCAGAATGTATGTGCTTTGAATAAAAGGAGTAAGCATCTGTGCATGCAATTGTGCACAGAACTGAAAATAAGAAACTTCCTTCCCTTGGGCCGGAACATAGAACCAGCTACAGAGTAGAAAACCTAATGCATAGATGCTGAAATCTAGAACCATTGTGAACTAGTTGCACTATATAATTACTTTCTGCTTTGCAAGGCAGATTGGAAGTAGAGAACATTTTCCGAACCTGAAGAGCATGAGGAACTGAGGGGCAAATCTGAATTGTAGGCTTTTTTAGCAAGATTCTGATCATTGAGCAAACTAGAAAAGAATAATATGGATTATATGACTAAGAAGGAAAGGAAGTGGTGAAGATCATTTAGAAAGAATTCTCCAGAAACTCCAGTTGTTCCAGATGCTATCTTGATGAGAAAAAAAAATGTTGCAGGGACTGAATAATCCGTTTATGGTGCAAAGTAAATACCAACTTGTACAGTCAAAAATAAACCTAACTAGGATAGTAGTTGCATAGGGTCAAACCAAAGCTCCTCTGGCGTAGGAGGGAGGAGAGATTAACTCTTGGAACCCTTGAGGTAGGAAAAATAACTGGAATATTCCAAAACATAGCTGGGAAGGTGACTCACTTACTGGAATGGCTATGTTCACACATAGAAACTATGACCACTTGAATAGTATCCTCAAAGAAGTAACATCGCTTATGTAAGCTGTCCCTACAAATATTCCTAAATTAGAAACTGCATAGAATCTTACTCAAGGGTACAGAATCAGACTTGAGGATCTACTTCAAGACATGTGACCTTACACAACTATGTTAGAGGTAGGACGATAACCCAGAGGGGCAAAGGAGTTGGGAATATCAAGAAAACCCTCAAAAGAAGAAATAACCAAACACAGGATAGCCTGAGCTGTAGACAATGGAAAACCTCGCCCTATAGAGATGATCCTTGCATATCAGAAAGTTCTTGTGGGTCTAGAGGATTACTGTAACCTGAGAAGAACAGAATCGGATCAGCCCACCAGGATACCTGGAGATTTCCATGTGCGCCCCCACTGTTGGGTACCTAGCCACCTTCTAAACTCTGAAAATCATTGGTGTTATCTATTTTTCTAATTAAATGGGGTATTTTGGGCATTTTAAGTAAATGTAAGATGCAAACACAGAGCTAGTGCATAAAGTTTAAGTGGAATACTAATATGAGTGAGTTATGGATTTTCCAGGTGGGCCTCTGTATCAGCTCTCCTAATGGGTTTCCTGTACCACAGTCCAACTTTGGTGGAAAAAAACTAGGGAGCCACAGTCAGAAAGCTGCAAAGAAAGATGATCTGAAGGATCAAGAATTTCATGTTTGTGAAGTTTAACAGGGCGAGGTGCTGCTAGTTGGTGAATTCAATCTGCCAAATGTGGTGTGGAGTCTTCCAACTGTGGCTTTGGCAAGGAGCAGAGCCTCTCTTGACTCCATGCAAGGGGCTTATCTCAGGAGGTTAGTAAAAAACATCACTAGAGACAGGGCAGTACCAGATCTGGTGCTTACAAACTCAGACAGTGTTGCAGACATCTCAGAGGGCAGAGTCCTGGGTGCCAGTGAATACTGCACAGTGTGATTTAACATAAAGACAGGAACAGAGGCAAACCACACAAGGATGAGGGTCCTGAATGTTAGGAGGGCAGATTTCAAAGAAATTGGAGACTGCTACAGAAAATGCCTCAAAAGGGGGGATTACCAGGAAGAGGTAGAGGCACAATGGTGACAAATAAAGGAGGGCACAACTAATGTGGCCAACATCTGCATGAAAGACTTGAGCAAAAGCAGAATGAAAAAGAAACAGTTATGGTGTTCCAAGGAAGTGGTAAAGGTGGTGAAAGAAAAAAGGCTTGCATTCTGGAGGTATAGGGAAATGCAGAGATTGAGAAGGGCAGTGAGGTATACCAAGTAAAGCAGAAAAAGTAGGCAAGGTGGTGAGGGGAACAAGGCACAGACAGAGGAAAGAATCTACAAAGGGGTCACTAATGGGATAAGACTTTCTTCAGATAAATAAGTGAGATGATGAAAGTGAGGGGAGGGGTGGTGAAGATTAGAAGGGTGGAAGGGGAAATTTACACAGAAAAGAAGCATGGAAACATAGACAATGATGGCACAAAAAGTCCAAAGGCCCATCTAGTCTGCCTGGAGTTCCCTATCTGCCCTGGGACCTATTGTCCATATGTAGTTTTCTTCTTTCTAGTCCTTTCCCCTTCTCCCCTCCCTACTGCTACTGACCTAAGCAAGCACCAAACCCTTCAGTCTATCCCAGCCATGGTCAAAACCTTTTAGGTCTTGGTGCCTACTATCTCCACTGGCAAACTGGTCCACAGCACTATCACCCTTTCCATAAAAAAAGAACTTCCTCATATCCCTCTTTAACCGGTCCCCCTCCAGTTTCCACTTGTGATCTTAGGTGCTTGACTCTAGCTAAATAGTTAACTGCAGTTCACCTTGTTTATTTCCTTCAGGAACTTGAAAGTCTCTGTCATATCCCCCCTCTTCTGCTTGGTTTCCAGTAAGTACATGTTCAGTGTCTTGAGATGATCTTCATAAGAACTGCCTTGTTTCCCCTGAATCAGCTTGGTCACCATATGTTAAACCATCTCCAGCCTGTCCCTGTCCTTCCTTAGGTGAGGACTTGAGAACTGAGCACAGTATTCCAGGTGTGGCCTGACCAGTGACCTATATGTAACCTCCCAAGCCACGTTTAACTAGTTAGCACCACCCCCATTAAAATCTGGAAACACTGGTGCCCACATAATGGCATACCATTTTACTTTACAAAAGTTAAGTACCACCCTTGGCATTAGAATGTATACCTGGCTCATTTTCTAGAGAAAGAGAGGGATGGCGGTGCAGAAACAAACAACATGAGCCTTGTGTAAATAACACAACCCAGGTCCTGGGTGGAGGATGCTAGGTATATGCTAGATCTAACCTGCTGAGGGTGCCCCAGTAAATCCACACAACCAGAAGCAAATAATTGGAATGTCCATAATAGTGACTGGGATTGTGCAGTATGGCTTTATTCAATAGATGGACAATTAAAGCAGAAGTGGACCCCTAGGGTCAGTCTAGGCTGAACAGGTACATTTTAAAAACTCTCCTTGCATGCAATACAGTTCATGAACACACAACAGAACATTTTCTTCCCAAATTCCAAAAAGGTGCATATGTGGACACCTGGCCACATACATGAACATTTTCCTCCCATGAGTGTCATTTAGTGAATCTAAGCCACACATTCAGAACTCTTCTTCAAACATTTGGTGCAATATAGTGAAACTCAGTCACACATCTTAACCTGCAGCTTGGCCCTTGCTCAGATAAAACTGGTGCCCTTTATGAACCAAGAAGCCCTGCCTTGTAAGCACTTCGATGGCATGCCTCCAACCCTTGGCCCTAACTGATAGTCTCTGCATTCTTCAGGGTTACACCATTGAAACCCCCCATTCTCCACTGAAATGCTAGAGGCCCCACACTTTAACTTTGTCACTAACTGAGGTGACCAAAGAACAAAACTGCACTCACTTTGGTGAATAGTTTAACAGTATTTTACTCACTTGGGTGAAACTAGGGGCACTGACAGGTGTGATCCAGCCTTATCTATGGGCACATGCAGCCTAGACTATCGAATCCCCTAAAAATTGTGGCGATCTGGTCTCCTAGAACAGTACTCACAGAGGTTTTCCCATCCACAGGGCATGGAACAACAAAATGAAAAGAAAGGCACTCTTCTGGGTAGCCGATCAAACAGTTTCTCTTCCATTCCTATTCAAGGCAGCTGAAAACACCATAGAACATTCAGGGGATTTCCCCTTGAGTCCACTGAGAACAAGCAGTTCCTTCCACTTCACTGAGATTAGAAATCCAGATATCTTGCTGTAGCACTGGTCTCCACCACTTCACTGGAAGCTGGAAATGTGACTCTACTAGGGTGAGAAATCCTGGACCCTCTCCTCAGAGCCCACTGGCAATCCTTCTTCCACTCTCACTTCTTCACTGAAGCTCACACTTAACCAAACTTGAGCATTCTAAGCTCCCCAGAGCAGCTATCCATACAGTGTGGCTTAGGCTGCTGCAAGAGTTCTAAATGACCTAATCATCTTTCCCTCAGGCTAGCTGAATAAACAATGATGTCATTATGTAAGGAGCCCCTAATGAGCTCCCTACCAGCTGCCTGCTACCTTCTCAACAATAATACTGATAGGATTCTAGTAACCCCAGGGGACTGGGTGGTTACGTATATAAAGACAGTATTACCTCCCTTTTAGGGCTTCAGTGGGTGTAGTCCTGCAGACTTCTTGCTACAGAAAAAGGACTCAGCACATTTCTTCTGACTGAACAACATGGTGTACATGGAACATAGTCACCTCTCCATCTGTGGCATCCTGGAGCACCCCGCCTTGTCTGCAGGGGCACTGCACTATTTTTTAAAAACTAGGTGGCATCCTAATCATGATACTGGGGATTGGGCACCCCCAGTGTCACTGTTATGTTTCTGGGAAGGTGTGGGGGTGGGTGGTGCTGAGAGAGGGTCAGGTGGGGGAAATCTATAATTTAAAAGAAAGAGAATCAGCAGTCATGGCACACTCCACCATATCCATGATGGCCACCACAGTGTGCTGTGCAAGTGCTAGTAGTGCCCCATGTGACCCTACCTCTCAACACCCACCACCCTCAACCCCCGAGAAACATAAGTGTGACACTGGGATTATCCAGTCCACTACTGTAGTGATCAGGATGGCACAAAAATTGTTTGTATCCAAATTATACACTGCCCCCACCTGACCCTCCCTCTCAGCACCCACCACCACACACCCCCAGAAACAAAAGAGTAACACTGGGGAGGTGCACAATCCCCCAGTGTCTCAATCAGGAGCCTTTTTGTTTAACCCCTGTAAAATGAAAACCATCCATCAATGTCTTTTGCAGCCATTCCTGCCCCTCCATCCAACTCTCCCACTCAGCACCCCCCCCACACACCCCACACCGTTACTTACCTGTCAGGTGTACAACACCATAATCCTCTCTAGACCTGAGAAATGTCTTTACTTTTCAACTCCAGACTGAAAACTGAGGAGATCAGGTATGTGGTTCAATGTATTGTAATGGGGCTTTGAACTTAGTAGCATAAATTGGCCATTTTTCAATATTCTTGCCCCTAATTTTCAACACACTTTTCTTGGGATACCACCTCATGAACAATGCAAGTGATGTTAGGCAAATCTGTCATGAAAGGAGATTTTTGCAGTCACTACATGAAATCACCTTTCAGGAAAGAGTTGACACTTTTCTCCATCATTCTTCATGAGGTAGGGTCATAAAATGGCTATGTTGAATATTTGTTGTAAAAATATTAAAAAACAACAAAGTTATGAGCCTACATTGAATTTTGCGAATGCAGGCTTGTAACTTTGGTAATTTTCAATGTTCTTACCCCAGATTTACAACATAGACATATCTTTATAGCACCTCATGAATGGGAAAGCTCTCCTTTTTCAAATCCTGGCCAAAATGTGTTTTTTACATCCCAAAAGGTAAATTTCACAGTCCTTGCATGAAATCACCTTTTGGACATGAGTTCAACATTTTCTCTGCCATTGTTCATGAGATGGTGTCATTAGAAGGCTATGTTCTCAATTTGGTGTAAAAATATTTAAAAACAACAACATTATGGGTCTACATTGAATTTTGCGAACACAGGTTCATAACTTTGGTAATTTTCAATATTTGTACCCCAGATTTACTACATAGCCATAACTTTACAGCACCCCATGAATGTGACAGCTGTCATTTTTCAAATTCTGGCCAAAATTTTTTTTTCTTACATCTCGAAATGTGATTTTGTGGTCCCTGCTCAAAATCACCTTTCGGGCAGGAGTTGAAAATTTTCTCTGCCTTTGTTCATGAGGTGGGGTCATAAGAAGGCTACTGTGTGTTCTAAATGTGGGGCAAAAATATTTAAAAACCAAAAAGTTACAAGGCTATGTTGAATTTTGCAAATGAAGGCTTGTAGGTTTGGTACTATTCAATATTTTTACCCAGATTTTCAGCATAGCCATTTCTTTACAGCACCTCATGAATCTGGCAGCTGTCATTTTTGAACTCCCGCCCAAAATGTGTTTTTGCATTCCAAAAGTTGATTTTGCAGTCCATGCACAAAATCACCTTTTAGGCAGCAGTTGAACATTTGCTCTTCCCTTCTTTACGAGGCAGGGTCATAACAAAGCTATGTAAAAAATTTGCTGTACAAACATTACAAAACAACAAATTTATGAGCCTACATTACATTTTGCTAATGCAGGCTCATATCTTTAGTAATTGTCCATATTTTTACCCCAAATTCCTTAGCTGCAGCTCTATCAGCTCTGACCAGAGTTTGTTTCTGCTGTCGACACCCATTCGGATACACACCAGCATCCTATTAACCTTACTATAGGCTTTGTTACACTAGCTTGATTGTTTGAGGGAGTCACCAATGATGACTCCTAGGTCCCTTTACAAGAAAGGACCAAGTCGAAGAGGAGCAAGGAAAAAGCTGACATCTTAAACAGGTACTTCTGTCCAGTCTTCACAGTGGAGAGAGGAGGCTGGACTATCAGGGGGTAGCAGGTGTGGTGGGTGGGGATAGACACAAGTCCAGTTTCAGTGGAAAGAGTCTGGAAGGGATTTGCAGCTCTGAAGGTGGACAAGTCTATGGGACCAGGTGGGATACATCCAAGAGTGCTAAGGTCTCAGGGAAGTGCTAGCTGCCCCACAAAACATTGGTTCAACAGCTCACTGGAAATGGGTGGATTCACAGGACTGGAGATAAGTTGACATGGTCTGTCTATATAAGCATGGCAACAGGGAGGATGCTAGCAACTATAGGCCAGTTAATCTTACTTCAATGGTGGGGAAATTAATGAAACCCCTACTGAAGGAAAGACTGGTGGAGTATTTTGAATCCAATGGGCTGCAAGACCACAAGCAGCATGGATTCATGGGGTGGAGGTTATGCCAAACACATCTGATAGATTTCATTGACTGGATGACCTAAGTGCATAATGTTGCACTTTGGGAAATAGATCAGGGGTGGACAGTGGATATGGTCTATCTGGACTTAACAAGGCCTTTGACACAATGCCTCACATGAGGCTGACAAAGAAGTTGAACAGCCAAGGAGTGTGAGCCAAAGTAATGAATCAGGTTAGAAACTGGTTAATGGATAGGAGACATAAGATGGTGGTTACGAACACTCACTCTAATGATGGGAGAGTGACCAGTGAGGTGCCAAAGGGCTCAGAACTGGGACCAGTCCTCTTCAATGTCTTCATAGGGGACATTGCAGAAAAACTGGAAGGGAAGGTATGCCTTTTGGCAGATGATACCAAAATCTGCAATAGGGTGGACACTCAGGAGGGGATGGAGAGAATACATTGGTATCTTGGAAAACTCGAGGAGTGGTCAAAAGCATGGTAGTAGGGGTTTAATGCCACAAAGTGCAACATTATACACCTAGGGCATAGGAATCCTGGAATGGAGTATATGATGGGGGAGAGGTACTGACAATCACTAAACAGGAAAGGGACCTAGGGGTTATCATATCTGAGGACCGCAAGGTGGCAGGGCAGTGTAACAAAGCAGTGGATAGTGCTTGTTGGATGCTGGGTTGTATAGGGAGGGGTGTCTGCAGCTAGAGGAAGGAGGTGGTGTTGCCACTGTATCACTTGCTGGTGAGATCCCTTCTGAAGTACTGTGTCCAGTTTTGGAGATCACACCTCAGAAAGGACATAGACAGGGTGGAGTGAGTCCAGAGGAGGGCAACTAAAATGCTGCAGGGTTTGCACGAGAAGTCTTATGTGGTGAGACTGCAGGATTCCAACATGTACGTCCTAGGAGAGGAACGAGAGAGAGGTGATGTGATAGATACCTGTAAGTGCCTCTCAAGCATGAACAGTGTGTAGGGGGTGTCTCTTTTAAGTGAGAAAGAGCACCAGAACCAGGAGGCATTTGATAAAGCTTGGTGGGGAGGTCAAAAGAGATTTGAAGAAATGTTGCTTTACTGAAAGGGCAGTAGATGCCTGGAACAAACTGTCAGCAGAAGTGCTGGAGGCCAAAACAGTAGATGGCTACAAGCATGCATGGGATAGACAAATATGTATATTAAACAAACTCTGGTCAGAGCTAACATGGCTGCCTCAGAGTGGTAAGCCCGAGTGAAAGAATACTTGGAGCCCACTGCGGCTGAGTCCACCATGGCCAAGATGGCCACCATGACAACAGTATACTTGTGGGATATTCAGGCATGTGCTGGCAGTTCAATGTGACCATCTTGGGCATGGTAGGCTGTTTCTGTTTTTTCTACAACCGTGGAAGTGATGGGCATGGAAATGATGCTCCTGCAAGAGGGGTTATGCAGCCACAGAGGGAAGGGTTGGTGGAAAACCAATGCACCACCAATGATGGCAGCACTGTGGACATTTGCTCACAGGCCTGTGGAAGCACACAGCAATCAAATCCAGTCACATGCTTCCACAGTCCCTTTTGCCACTCCTAGCAAAATGTCTTCAGCGCTCTGCCCATGCAGCTGTAAAAACAGTCATGGGGCGGAGGGGTCACCAGAAACTACATAGAGTCTGCAGAGGCAGATTAGGCAGAGAACATCTGGGCAGATTGGGTGGACCAAGTTGTCCTTTTCTGCTGACAAATTCTATATTTCTATGTTTTACTTCCTCTCTCTTATACCCATAAGCTTAAAGTCTGTTGCCTTTCCAACTATGAGTGTATGCACCACTGAGTGAATGAAAAAGCTGCACCCTAATGGATGGCTCTTGCAGAATGGGATGAGAGGAACCCTAATACAGTTCTGACATCCAAACAACTTTATAAAAATGGTCATAATCCATCTTCTCAGAAAAAATATGCCTTGTGAACAGAGTAAGAATGCAACCATAGAGTCTGAGTCTTGCTGCAATACTCCACCCCAGAAGAGTGGTCTTAACACTCAGAATCAAGCCAAAATTAGTCACCCCAGTTTAAAGCAGTGTGTAGGGCCAGATGGGCAGACAAATATCAAAAAACAAAAAGAGCCTTTAGAAGACCTGTTCACCCCAGAAATATGTTTATTAGGTGATATGTCGGGTTGTATGGTTAAGCAGAGGAAATTTCATATATCCATGATTTCTTGTGTAGTTAAAAAATTGGTGTTGAGGCACTGGAAGGACCCCTGCCTAATTTCTTATTCTGAATGGTTGGCAGAATTCCTTTCGTGCCTCAGGACCGAGAGGATGATTGCCATACTGCACAGTGTGTTGCCCTGTTTCGAGAAAATCTGGTCTCCACTAGTAACAGCTTACTCATAAGGAACCTATAGCAGTGATACTCTTTTCTTTCTCTCCCATGTAGTCTCTGATTGCAGTGCCTTGTATGGAGGTGGGGGTGGGAGTGGTTGGGTTGGGGGGCTTGCGGAGACCGTATGTTTCTTTTTTTTTTTTCTCTTTTAGATTGTACTGATTGTTCGTTGTGTGACCCCATCTGTATCTCAATGCTTATGTTTATATTGTCTCCGCAAGTACATGTATTCTAATGTTCAATAAAATGTTAATTGCAAAAAAAAACCAAAAGAGCCCACACTTACACAATGAACCTTATAAGCGAGACACTTTAAACCATATTTAAAGTTAAAAAAGTTCATTTTATTCAATGCAAACTTTAAAAACTAGCAACAAATGCTCATTATACAGTATAAATATCATACCAACACAGTGCAAAAAACTTTCCAACTAGGAATGGGTATGATATTTATATAATGAACATTTGTTGCTAGTTTTTAAAGTTTGTATTGAATAAAATGAACTTATTTTTTCAAATGTAATAAACTTTATTGAACTTGATTAGAAAGCAGCAAGCAAAAATCAGAAAGAAAGACAGATGATGCATGAAATGCAGGTCAATAACCAGTAAAATCTGCATTGAGCTAAATATTCACAGGCATACAACAATTACGAGAGAATAATCCCGAGCTAGTAATCTTTCCAATCAAGCCATAAAAATTACAATCCAACCAATCCCCCATAAACCCAGGAAAAAAGAAAACTTCCCTCCTCACCCCCATTCTCTGGAGGCTGAGGTAATTCCAAGAGCAGCGAAGACAATAACAGATGGGGTATGACAAAAAGGAGCACCTTATTCCTGGGACAGAAAGGGATATATCATGCTTATGTGCAGGTTCAGGCATATCCAGTACCAACCTTCTTCAGGGTAGCGAGGCATAGGAACCATGAGTAACCGACCAGCACCAAGGGTCAACAAGGTAAAAAGGGGTTCCCATACCTAAGTGTGTTTCTTCTTGGAGTCTGTCATATTTGCAATAATGCGTTTGGCCTGCAGAGCAAAAAGCATGTCCTGATACCATCCCACATAAGTAGGAATGGTCTGATCACACCAATGTCAAAGAATAATCTTCTTGGCACAGGTCAATATTAGAGCAATATGTGATTTCTGATTACCACTTAGGATCCCAGTGAAGTCCCTCAAAATGCAGATCTCTAGCGTGAATGCCTGGTCAAGCCCCAGTAAGGGATCCAAGTGCTGTCTGATATCCTCACAAAAGGGCATAGCCTTTTCATAGGTCCAAAAAATGTGAAGTAATGAATCCCAGTCCCTCTGACACCTGGTACATATGTCCAAAGACAGCTTTCCCATTCTGTAGAGTTTAATCAGGGTATAAAACATGCTGTGTAGAATTTGGAATTGCATGAAATGATATATATCCCATTTAATGTGTTTATAAATAGCTTTCCAGATTCAGGGCCAGTCATGAGAGCCTCCCTGACAGGGAAGAACCTGATCCCAGGAGTAAAAAAAAAAACAGTATACCGCACTGTCAGCAACATTTTGACAGTGCGGTTCCCTACAGCGACAACAGTGCCACATCACTGTTGGGAACCCGCTGGAACCTGACACTGTTTGTTGGGGGTCCTGCACCCCCCGAATTAGCTCTGACTCATAATTGAAAATCCTAAGTGGGGGGGTGCAGGGGGCACAGACCCCCATGTGGGAGGTTCGGGGGCAAAGCACCCCAAAGAAAACACTTGTTTTAATACAAAACTGGCAGCCGACTGCAAAATGCAGTCGACCTGCCGGTTTCGCTGTCTGGTCACTCGACAAAAATTTTGTCGACGACCAGTGGTAGATCCAAAAAAAAACTAGGTTCCCTCTCAGCAAGAAGCTCCCACAACTGAGCATGATAAAAGGCTATGGAGTGGGAATGTAGGGGCGACCAATATCAAGGGGAGCAATTTGTCCCTGTATTCTCTAGACCAGACATCAGCACCAAAGTGATGAAACAACATGTGCCTAAGTTGGAAGTACGTGAAACTCATAGACGAGGGCAAACCGAGTGTCTGTTGAGCCTCAGAAAAAATAATGAGCTTGCCAGCATGCACCAGGTGATCAACCAACAAAAAGTTCCAAAGGAGACCAGGCCGTCTGAGTCAACACCTTCTCAGCAATTTTCAAATTAGGGTTTCCCAAGATGGGTTGAGTAGTGTCTGGATAGTTGTCCAAATTTAACAGATGACATAAATGACCAATAGGAGTGTCTTTTAAAGAGCCAGGAATTTTCATGAATGGAACATACATCAGAGCACAACAAGCGCTCAATGTCCAGCCAATGGGGAATATAGACAGAGCCCGAATCCCTGAAGGCCATGTGGGACCAGGAAAAGTAGTGGGAGCAGTGTATGGCCAAATAATAAAGGTAAATGTTAGGGACCTTTAAACCACCAGCTTCTTTTTGTCTCATTAGCTTAACCAGATCCCCCCCGAGGAGGCTTTCCCCACCAAAGAAATTTAGAGAAAATTCTGTTAATTTGGAGAAACCATGCCTTGGGCAGAGCCAGGCTAAACATTATGAGTGGATACAAAAGCCTCGGGAGAACATTCATTTCAAGGATATTCAAATGACCCCACAAAGACAAAGGTAGTAACAACCAGCAATTTAGGTCAACCTGAATTTGAGTAAGAACATGATCCAGATTATATTGTTTCAATTTCAGTGGGCTGGTACTGATGTATGTTTCCAAATATTTCAGTTTACCCTTAAGCCAAAGAAGGCCCAGGTGCTTCACATTAGCACGAGTAGCAGCAACATTCAAGGGCAAGACCTGTTTTGGAACAATTTAGCTTGTATTTGGAAATGACAGCAAACTGGGTTGTAATATCTAAAACAGCTAGTAAGGAAATGGAAGGAGACGTAACATGCAGAAGAATGGCATCTGCATAAACAGACAATTTATCGTGCAATGGGCCTAAGGGAATACCATGAACCTGAGGGGAGAGATTGATTTTTCTAATCAGTGGCTTGAGGTATACGTTAAATAAAAATGGGGATATGGGACAACCTTGATGCATTCCTTACTGCAAGGGGAATGAGTCGGACAAAATCCTATTACAAAGAATGCGTGCTGAGGGTCTAGTGTAGAGCACCCTGAGCCATCTAATAAATTCAGAGGGAAAGCCATATCTAGGAAGCAGGTGGATCAAGTAGTCCCAGGAGACTCTGTCAAAGGCTTTCTCCACATCTAGGAAGTCTAGAACCAATGAAATAGAAGAGACCCTGGATGTGAAGATAAGATGCAGGAGTTTCCGAAGGTGATCGGTGGACAGTCTACCTGACACAAATCCCACCTGCTCCCTACTAAGGAGACAGTCCCAGACAGAATTTAACCTAGTGGGTAGAATTTTAGCCAGGATTTTTAAATCAGTATTGATTAAGGATATGGGTCTGTAATTGGAGACCAATGAGTGATCCCAGCCTGGTTTAGGCAGGACCACTATAATAGCAGCTGTAAAGGAAAGGTCTGAAAGACCTTGTGAAAAAACATACTGAAACATGTTAAGAAGGTGTCATGCTAACAGTTTTTTATAGAAATTCAAAGAAAAGCCATCCAGACCAGGGGATTTGTCAGGGGCTAAAGAATCAATTGCCAAGTGCACTTCCGCCAAGGTCAAGGGAGCTTTTAACAGCTCGACCTGTGTATCTCTCAGTGCGGGCAAGTCCAGGTCCTGAAGAAAGATATTGAAACTGGTTTGATCAAATGGATCCAGAGGAGCCACATAGAGGGAACGGTAAAAGGCTTGGAACTGTGAGACAATATCTTTGGGAGAGGTGACAAGGTGATTGAAGTCTAACCGGAGAGATGGAACAATCCTGTCCACCTGTTGAGTATGCAGGCGCAGGGCGAGGAGCTTTCTGGCCTTCTCTCCTTGGTCAAAATATTTGGCTCTAGTCTGCAAAAGGAGATGTTCATCTCTCTCTCCAAGCAGGGCATTATACTGGACCCTAGGGACTTCAGTGTACTCCCATTCTGACTGTGAGGAGGAATCAGAGAGCTCCTGTTCAGCTGCTCTAATCATCAGCAATAGAGAGGAGGTGGCCTGGGATAACTCTTTCTTCTGTCTGGTAGCCAACCATATAATTTCACCCCAAAGGGTGCATTTAAAGTACACCAAAGGATGTCGAATTTTGGCATTGTGGGAGAGTTGAGAATAAAAAATTCAGAAATGAAGTGTTGTAACCATTCAGCCACATTCAGGAGCTTTAATAGCTGATTGTTAGAGTGCCAGATTTTATCTCAGAGCAAGGTTAACCTGCAATATAGCTGGGTGATGATCGGACACTGCCTTGGCACCATAATAGCTCAAAACAACACCTGGCAATGCTTCAGTACTCAGTAGGAAAAAATCAATATGAGAAAAGGAATTATGTGGGATAGAGTGAAAGGAATATCCTTTCTTGACCGGGTATAAGATCCTACAGTGATCTACAAGCCCTAAAGAATCCATGAGGTCATGCAGGGCAAGATGGCTTGGGGTAAGGGCTTGACCACATCTCGAGGTCCTGTCCAGTTCATTGTCTAGAACCACATTCCAGTCCCCAGCAAGTATCATGGAGAGAGAGTTCCATTGAGACAATATGTTGATCAGTTGGGAAAAAAAGGAAGGGTCCCCCATATTAGGTCCATAGAGAGATCCCAAAATCACCTCCAGATGTCCCGATAGTACTCTCACAAACATATTTACCCTGAGGATCATTTACTTCCTGGAGGAGACAGAATGGGACAGACCTGAACACCAGAATAGCCACACCTCTCCAACGAGGGTTTGTTCCTGAGCTGAGTGCCTGTCCATCCCAGGAATGTCATAACAATAGAACCTGGGCTGGTAAAAGGTGGGTTTCTTGAAGAAAGGCCATGTCAACCTGCAGCTTGTGAAGGTGCAACAAGATTTTGGTATGCTTCGTCGGGAACTGAGCCCCTTTTATGTTCCATGAACAATACCTAAAGTTGTAGGCCATACCATATTATAAGGTATAAGCAACATTGGGAAGATACACAGATTCAACTAGAAAGGCCCAAAAAATGGGATATAATGCTAACCAGCCTCTGGAGAAAGGCCCTAAGCCCCCCGCCCTCCCTCAGCCCAAACAACTCACAACAATCCCCATACAGATAGGTGACACACAAAGGACCAGGTTAACCAAGTCAAATCAGAGCACCTCCCCACCCCCTCCCCCCGAAAAAAGGTGCTAGGGATAAAAAACAGCAAAAATACCCCTGCACTCCCCAGTTACCACCCCCTGCCCAACAAAAAACACCCTTGTATCCCAAATTGAACAGGCACATGAAGCTCCAACCTGGCATAGCCCCACACCCCACCCATCCAGCTCTCCCCCCACCCCACAAATTGATCTATCATGAACTATATACACTACCTTAATGGTACAGTAAATGACATCAAGCATTGCATAACCTCTTCCACCCTTCCACAATAAGAAACATTTTCAAGACTGAGTCGATAGTCCTATAACAAGTCATAAAAAGAATAAAAATCAACTCTAAAAAAACAATAGTATCCCCGCATAACAGGACATGAAAGGTGCCAGGTATAGGTGTAAACATGACAACCTACAACTAGTGTCCCAGGAACAAAGCAACCCACTACAAGGAGCCCCCCCCCAAAGTAATATAATCACTCCAATTATATAAAACAACACAGAACCAAGAAGCTGCACACTATAATGCTGTTACCCCAGAGTCCTCTGCAGCCTAGAAGAACACAATGAAAGCCCCACAGAAATAGCGGTGATAAGGGAGTAATGGTTGAACAGCCCCAGGCCTAGAGCACAGGTGAAATCCTCCCTCCACTAAAAAAAAGCACAGAGACGAGAAGACACCTGCACAAAAGCCCAGAGGCAGAACTCACCCAGATGATCCCAGACGCTGTCCTGTGCAGAAGATCTAGTGTAGTACTCAGGTCCATTGGTGAATGCTGTGCAGACTCCAAAAGGCAGATGCAGGAAAGGGTAACACCATCAGTTCCATAAAAGCAGTCCATTCAGAACACCAGTCCAGAGAGCTGGAACAAGTAGTTTAAAAGCAGAGCGCTAGTTCTGGAACCCTTCGACTGCAGGAAAACACACAGTCAATCAGCCAGGAAAAGGAGCTGCTGAAAAAGGATGTCCAAAGGCATGTCTGGCAGCAATGCTAACTGTGGGATGTCTGATGATGTAGTATACCACAGAGTCATAGCACCAAATAACAAAGCTGATGTACAGGGAGCAGTACAAGCTGGGGCAGACAAAAGAATATAGTCTGAGGAGCATGGGAGAAGTGAACCATCTATAGAAAAGGAGCAATCGTTCTTTCTAGGGGAGGGCATGAGACAAACGGCAGTAGAAAAAGTGAAAGTCCAGGAAAACTCCTGTGCGTGGGACAGCCCAAATGAAATGAAGGAAGAAGATCAGGGCCTCATAGGAGTGATCCATCCAGAAGTCTCAGTGTCGAGGAGGGTAGCAGAAGTAAAATTTAAAGCAGTGGATCCAAACCGATCAGCATCCCATGAATGCAGCTATCTGATCAGAGGCACAACACTACTCTAGAGTTCACTGCTTTTTAAAAAGCTCTGGCAATAACTTCTTGAGTGCCTGAGTGAACGAATCCACCATGTCAGATGAGTGCCAGGTGCTTTATAGTAGCACCTGTAGATGAGCCGGGTACAACATCTTAAATTTAATCCCCACAGCAATGAGCTTAGCCACCATGGGGTGAAAAGCTGCACATTTCTGGTGGGTTCTCACTGGGAGATCCTGGGTCACTCTTAGCTTTGTATCCTCCCATAAGATTTCCTTGATGTCCAGGGTCTTCTGCAAAACATATTACTTGTCAAGAAAGTTGAGTAATTTGAACATAAAGGGATGGGGTGGGGGAGAGCCTGTAGGGGGATTTGGGTGAACGGAATGGTGAGCCCACTCCACCACATATACTGGACCATTTGGAGAGGGGCCCACAATCCTTTCAAGAAATTTCTGTGCAAACTGAATTAGCGTAGCCTCCTTTGCATATTTGGGAAACCAGAAAACAATTAAGTTATTGCGATGGCTTCTCCCCTCTAGGTCTTCCATTTTGGCATCTAGCTTATGAATTCTCTGCCATCAATGTGTAGTTTCTGACTCACTACTGTCCTTCCATTTCTCAAGAGAGAAGGATCTGACCTCCAAGTCCCTCACGTGTCTGCTCATGTCCTAGAGGTCAGACTGAAGTGATTTTAGCTCCTCTGTGAGATCTTTTAGTGAATCTCAGAATGGCGAAAAATTCCTTTAGGAAGCACTCCTCAGGGAGTGGAGCAGGCACCATGGTAGAAGTTGAATTCTTGCCAGCTCCCGAACCTTGGGCATTTGAATGCTTGGTGTTCTTGTCTGGTATCTGCAGGGGAGTATGGCGCAGGCCAGTTTGCTTCATCTCTACTTCACACATCGCGATAAGGATCCTCCTGAAACTTCAGCAATACATTCCAGACAGGATATAAAATAAGAATTCCACCTCAAATGAAGCAAATAATTCTTTGAGAACAGTAGTTTTAATGAATAATTAGCAGAAAGGAAGGGAGAGCTGAAGAAGAGCAACTACTCGGTCAAGAGCATCACATGACTCCCATAAAATAAACTTTTCAACTTTAAATATGGTTGAAAGTGTCTCACTTATTAAGTGCATTGTGCAAGTGTGGGGTCTTTTTGTCTTAACACTCACCATAGATCCTCCCATCAGGAATGCAAAACAAAAAAAGGGACAAGCTTAAAATACAGGACAGTTGGCAAATCAATAGAGGATGTCAAAAATGCATAAATCTGGGACCTATGATAGACAAATTTGGAACAAAAAGCCACAGAAGAGGTTTACCAGCTAGACTACCCTTCAAATGGTGGCATGAGACCGAAGGCACAATAGCTGAGGGTGGTTCCCCACATGTCAGGACAGCTGTGATTTGGAGGGATTCAAGAACAAACCCATAAGAATATCGATCTGTGTTTGTGCCTTTAGTCTAAAAGCAAACCTTTTTCTGGGACTAAGCAATTTCTAAAGATTTATTAAGGTGGGCAAAACAGATTGACAGTCATATTGTTCATGAGGTGGAGTCCCCAGAAGGCCATGTTGAAAATGTAAGGTCAAAATCTCAAGAAATTTTAAAGTTATGCATATAAGTTGAAACCCCCATTGAAATACATTGAAGCGCATTTACAGCACATTAATTTCTCATATTGCAATTGCCGGTTCCAGCAGCAAGACATGTCTTCGATCAGGAGAGCAGATCTTGAACCTGACACCTCTTCAGGTGAGTGAGGGGGTGTGGGGGTGGCAAGGGTGTGTGGGGAGGTGGGTACACAGTGGGAGGTCAGGTGGAAGGATGCCAGCGTGATCGGTGATGGCCTTTTTTTTTTACAGGTAAAAAAAATGTAAAAAGACATTGAGGGACGGTTTTCTTATTTTCAGCAACAAACAACATGGGAGGGTGGGGGGATGCCACTAACTACCAATGAAAAAATCTGCATCGGGGATCAGGCAGAAAGAATAATGGGGATGGCAGTCAGAGGGTGGGGGGTGCCACTAGATACCAAGGTTAATATTAAATAACATGGTTATTGTCATTCGATTATAAACCATTACAATTTTCAAACATGTCAAATATTACAGTACATCAGAAAAGCATTTCTAAACCTAAAAACACTACAGTGACCAGAGAATTTCCATCAATTGTTAGTATAAATATCAACATTTATAGACCAGAGTGGTTTTGTAAATGGAATATGAATTAGTCCTAAATAAATACTTCCTTTTGTAAAGCAGATGCATGAACTTTATATGAGCCCTATCTGAAGTCTGCCAAAAGTTTTAGAATCCAATCTTTGAGTTTAACATGTGTTTAAACCTTATAATGTAAAATTAAAAATTAGAAAGCTTATGGAAAAAAATATATTGAGGTTAAATTTGCTTCTAATGGAGCTATCTTTACAGGGCGCTTCAGTCAAAGTAAGACTTGAGCAAAATAATCCACTGCATGTAACATGAACTAGATTCAACTCAGATTTTGTTTACAAGATCCCTAACTTAACCAGGCTCTACCAAGTATGTCCCCATTAGGACCACACTCAGTAAATCAACTAGTATAGCTATGTATAGCTGGGGCATGATATTCAAAGGGGTTGCGACTGGCACAACAGGGTTGCACCAGGCACAACCCCACATTGTGCCCCAGTGTGATATTTGAAAGGCTGCCAGGCACAGCGCAAATCCTGAATCCTATAAATGTATGTGGCGCAGATGCAGGGGGCGTGCCCATGCATATGCAGTGCATCCCGATATTCAGCCCAGGATGTGCGGCACACATACCAGCGCACCCCTGCATTGTGCTGCATAGGGGGGCTCAAAGTTGAGCCCAAGAAATGGTGAAACAACACCCGGCCACAGATAGGCAAGCCACTGTATTGCAGGGTACAACACAGCAGCCACAAGCCGTGGGTGGCTGCCCGCCCACTCAGAACACCATCATGAAACACCTACAGAACCCTGGTAGTCTAATGGTACCCCCCTCCCTCCCATGTCACCGATCAGCAGTTAATGTAGAAATCTTTAAGCTCTGGTAGTCCAGTGATACCCCCTCCCCTGTGTTCCCAATCAGTGGTAATTGCAGAATACATTAAGTCCTGATAGTCTAGTGGTCCCCCGCACCCCATTTGCCATTGCGGTATGGCTCCTTAAAACACATCCCTGGTGATCAGTGGCACCTCACCCCTCCACCCACACAGGACCCTTGCCCCCTGCTCCCCCTCGTCATCGTGGACAGCTGCAACCCACCCCGTACTGCCGGGCCACCAGCTGAATGACAGATACAGTATGGGCTGTAAGCCCAGTGGTCCCCTGTGTGGACCAATGAGCACAGGGCATACTGTATAGACAGTCCCAGATATGTGAATGAATCATTCACATATCTGGGGCTTATCTAACACAATATAGCCTGCAAGCCCATGGTCCCCAAGGGATCAATGGGCTTACAGTCCATACTGTACCTGTCATTCAGTGGGTACAGGCTGCCAGTATGGGTGTGTTGCAGCACCCGCCTGCGATGATGGGAAGTGGAATGGGCAGGGGTCCTGTGTGGATGAGAGTGTGAGGTGGCACTGGATCATCAGGGATGTGTTTCTGAGCCGCACCATGATCACGGTAATGGGGTGGTACCACTAGGCTACCAGGTTTAAAGAATTCTACATTTACACTGCAATCCGGGTCACAGGAGGGAGGGTACCACTAGACTACCAGAGAATGGATTCTAAGACATCCACCGTGATCAGGGACTCAGGAGGGAGGGGGTTCCACTAGACTACCGGGGATTGCTTTCAGATACATTTACCATGATCATGGCAATGGGCGGGGGGAGGGTTTCCACTAGACCAAAAGGGATTTCTTGTTCAACATATACCATGTGATTATGGCTATGGGGACCCCCACAGCACATGTCATGCTGTGCAGGGTGCCAGGCTCAAGTCACCGGGCTGGCCTGTGCAAGACATGCAAATGGGGCCATAATAACATGCAAATGGCCCCATTTGTACCTTGCATATATTATGACCTCATTTGCATGCCCCCCTGCTGAATATCGTGGGTGATGCACCTAGCGTAACTGCACTTGCGCTGGCACATCCCCATGCTCCCTATCTGTGGCTTGCGCCAGCGCAGTGCCACTGCACCATGCACAGTATGTGTGCTGACCCTGCCATATTCAATGGTGTTGCACCATGATGCATCCCCATTGACTATCACCTGGACATGGCCCCAGTGCATCACAGTTGCGCTGTGCCCAGGCTTGCACCACTGCCTGTCACAGTCTGAATATCTGGGCCTTGGAGTTTAAGCTCAATTATGATAAATAATTGAAAAAGGCATATACTGTAAAAAAAAATTGTGCTACAAATTGTGGCAAAAGGAACGGTGTTTCACGAAACACTGAGCCCTTTTGCTTTTTACCTTTTTGGCTTGTGCTGTGGCGCTCCTGTAAAAGCTGCGCTCAGATTAGCGCATTTTTGGGAAGCGCTCTACAGCACTCAGTCAGCAGCTGGCCTTGGAGGTGAGAGGTGGGCTGTGCCAGTCGCCGGCTGGGGACAGGTGGGGGTGCTGGGTGGGCTGGAACAGCAGGGTGGGGGGCCACTAGACTACCAGGGAACTGGAGTTCTTCATCTGTTTTATTATGATTGGGGGTCCACTAGACTACCAGGGAAATGGAGATCTTTATGTATTTTATTATGATGGGAGCACAAGACTACCAGGGCATTGGAGTTCTTTATTTATTTTATTATGATTGGGGGGGGGGCACTAGTCTACCAGGGAAATGGGAGTTCTTCATCTATTTTATTATGATTGTGGGGGCAGCTAGACTACCAGGGAAATGGAGTACTTCATGTATTTAATTATGATCGGGGAGGCTGCTAGACTACCAGGGAATTGGAGTTCTTCATGTATTTTAGTATGATCGAGGGACTAGATGGCCAGATTTAAAAATCTATTTTCTCAGCCCAGGGGTGCCCTAGGAAGTCAAATGAGGGTGAGTTTTGCTCGGGAGGCTTCATTCTGTCAAACCATGGTGGTGGTTTACTGCAATTTCTTCAATTTTTTGATACATGGTATTTTTTATTCTTTGTTTATGAGCCTGCAAATTCTTTGATCGTGAGCCTGCAAATTCTTTGATCGTGAGATTCTTTGATCGCAAAATAGGGACAAGATGGCCAGACTTTTTATAATGGAATAGATAGGAACATTTTACTAATCTTTGATATCGAATATCTCGGAAACGGTTTGGTCTTTTCACTTGAAATTTGGAGGGTGTCTATGGTATGTCCTGTGGATGTAAACTACAGTATTTACATGTTGGAAAATGTTTTTTTGGTGGAGATATGGCATGGCACAGTTTACGTTCTGCGGACAGCATTTTGTTTGGGGTGGTAGCTTGAAATCGATAGGATACCTAGCCTTAGTGTCATGGATGTAGTTTTCAGTCACTGTATGTGTTAAATGTGTTACAGGTGTATAACTGTGCCACTCTGGTGAATGAAAATTTCAAACTTTGACATGTTATATCTCAGACACGGTTTGGTCTTTTCACTTGAAATTTGGAGGGTGTTGACAGCATGTCCTGTAGATGTGAATTTGATGTTTACGTGTTGGACAATATTTTTTGGGGGGAGATATTGTGTGGCACAGTTTATGTTTTGCGGACAGTGTTTTCTATTGTTCTACTACATGAACATTTGTTTGGTGGCTGGCCTTGGTGTTGTCAATGTACTTTTTAGTCATTAGGTGTGTAATGTTGCCCGACACTTACAAGTTGGTGGCCAGCGCTCCCACCAACTTGCGCAATTTTCTACTTTTCTATTCTTTCTTAAAAAGTAAGGAAATTCTATGCAAAAAACTTTGTTAATGCATCAGTTAGGGTTATTCTACAGTGACAAAAATGAGAACTCGACATGAGTTCTCCCCCTTGCACCCCACCCCCCCACCAACAGGCATTGGGGTGTGCGTTGAGTCATCGCTAACTCTCACCCATTCTCCTACAGTGCACCACCTCAGCTTGTTTACACATGGGATGGGTGAGAGTTAGAGCCGATGACCCCACACACACCCCGATGCCTGTTGGTGGGGCAGGCTGGGGTGAAGAGGGTGGGAACCCTAATGTCGAATTTCCTCACTTTTTGTCAGCTGTAGAATAACCCTAATGATCAGTAACAAAGTTTTTGCATATATAAAATATATATATATATATATATATATATATACATACATATATATATATATATATATATATATTATGGTAGTACGGTAGTGCTACCATAGTTAGGGTTGAGGAGCAATTTACATGTTAAACCCAAAAGTTTGCACCTTAATAACTTTGCAACTGTTTGACAGATTTGCCTGAAATTTGAAATACGCGATCAAGACCCATACGCCTTAGGATCTGCCAAGTTTTGTACCAGTTGGATACACGGCTGTGGAGTTATTAAGCGTGATCTGCGCATGTGTTTACGCTTTTTCTGGAATTCTACGGTTGTGCCTACAGGTCGCACGGTTTGTGTGACCAGCCCAAAATCTTCAGGGAATGTGCGGCCGGGGTCCCTGATGTGCCTTTCAAAAATTTTGTGAAAAAATATTAAACGGTTCAAAAGTTATTCAAAAATCAATTTCCCATTATAAGTCAATGGGAAAAGTTAAAAAGTTTGACAGTGTCGCAAATGCATTTTTACTTTCGCAAATGGCCCTCTTACTTTCACAAATCCGCCATCTTGTTTTCAGTTAGTGATCAGAAAAATGCTTGCCATTTAAATTTGGGACCCTCTAGCAACCTAATTCTTTTTGTATTCACCTAGTCGGAGCCTGAGGATGCTAGCCATGTCTTTATTTTGGGGTAAAACACCCCAGAAATATGTTTTTCAAATTTCTGGAAAAAGTACTTTCGCAAAGTACTTTCGTGCTCATGAAAGTGTCGCAAATTTTTGCAAAAGCTTTTGCAAATTGCGACAGTAGTTTTCTAGGCTGTGGGGAAATGACAGCAATTCTTTGGCACCCCGCTGCAAAAGAACGGTTGGGAGTTTTGGGCTGAAATTTGGAGGGAATGCAGCCGACATCTCACAGATGTGCCTTTCAGTGTTGTGTTGAAAAAATATTACATGGCGGCAAAGTTAAGGCACTCCAAAATTGACATTTTTTCCCATAGGATAACATTACGGCAGCCGACACATTACAGGAATCTTTTGGCACCCTGCTGCAAAATAACGGTTTGGTCTTTTTTCCTGAAATTTGGAGGGAAGACAGCCAACAGCCCACAGATGTGCCTTTCAGTGGTTTGGTGAAAAAATATTACAGGGAGGCAAAGTTATGGCACTCCGAACTTCTCTTTTTTTCCCATAGGATAACATTACGGTGTTCGCCGAGCCTTTCAGGGCCTGTATCTCGGAAACGGTGCGAGATATGGACTTTTCATCAGAAAAATGCTTAGCCCCCTACTGGGGGCTAAGCATAAAACTAGCCAGGAAAGTCATAAATCATATGACTTTTAAATTTTTTCTCTACGTCGTACGGTTCCTGAGATATACGCTATTTAGTATTCCAACTCCTCATTTTCTGCTCCGAGACCCATTATTATGCATACATTCTTTATACTCATTGTCTTTCTCTATATAGCTTTTGGGGAAAACCAGCCTGTGCACTTACATTACTGTTACCGTTGCCCTTTCTGCTTGCGGTTCCGTACCCGTTTCACTTACCGTTCACGTCTACGCCACCATGTGCGTTATCCTTTGCTTTTTCATTTCCACTTGCGTTTCTGTTATTTTTTGCCATTTCTGTCTACAGTACTGTTTGTCTTTCTGTTTCACTTTGCATCACCATGCCCATTGACATTTCCGTTTGAGGGCACCTTGTCACTATGTGACAAGACATCACGTGACGGACCGTTCCCATCTACGCCACCGTGTGCGTTACCCCTTTCTGTTCTCATTCGCGCTTGCATTACCATGTGCACCACCGTTAGCACTTCTGTTTGCATTGCTGCTCCTGCCGCTGCATTACATTCACTATTTCTCGCTATCATTCTCAAAAAGAAGGGAAATTAGAGGCAAAAAACTCAGTTTAATGCATCAGTTAGGGTTGTTCCACAGCGACAAAAGTGAGGAAATTCGGTGTTAGGGTTGAAAACCCCCCTTGAACCCCCCAGCCCACCCCATAACCGGCATTGAGGTGCGCATTGGGGTTGTCGGTCCTAACTCTCACCCCATTCTCCTATACTTCTGCTGCTTTTACATGTGATGGGGTGAGAGTTAGGCTGACGACCAACCGCACCCCAATGCAGTTGGGGGTGGGCTGGGGTCCAGGGTTTTCAACTTAACACCGAATTTCCTCACTTTTGTCACTGTGGAACAACCCTAACTGATGCATTAAACAGAGTTTTTTGCCTCTAATATATATCTATATATATATGTACATATTTATAAAATGGCAAGAAAAAATCTAGAAATTTCATTGGCAAAGAGATGTCACCTGAACATGCATGAAATCTCTTTACAAAATGGGTAGATACAGTAACGAAAACAGAGTGACTGGCACCCTTTGCTAGTTATGTCTTTTATTTTGAATAAACAATGGTTCAAAACAAGACCCCCCAAAATGATAAGCACCCCCAACAAATTATCACTCAGACGTCTGCATTCATGGCTAGCAAACTCACCATCTTGATTCCTCCTTGCTAAACAACACGGTTTAAGCAAGTGAAACAGACCCACAAATGAAAAATCAAAAGTGTCAAAATACTAAAAAAGAGTTGTTTCTACTTAAACATCCTGTTGCCATCCCTACCGAGCTGCTCCCTTTTCCTGTCACTTGAATGCTGCACAGTCCCTCCGAAGCCCCAAGCACACGGAGACTGGCAGGACTTTTTCAGAAGTTGCTGCCACAGATGGTAGCTTGCCACGAGCAATACTGAAAGCAAAACCACAGTCTTGCCTGCGGCCTGATGTAATGACTCAGTGGCTGTCTTCAGTACCCCTAGTGTCAGCACTTCACATAACAGCATCACTAGCAAACTAAGCAAAGCGGATGGGCTATTTCACATCAAGACAGATTTTTTTTTTTATTTCTTTTTTTTAAGATTTCAGTTTCTCAGCAGATACCCATTTTGTATGTGCAGCAACGCACTTGGGAGTGTGGGTTAGACTAGATAAACACACTTCTAGGGGCACTAAGGCATTCGGCAGTGCCTCGTGCCTCACTATGCCCCTAGGTGTGCATTTATCCAGACTAATTCAGACCCTGTTGCATGTTATTGCTTACTTAAACACATGATCAGGCACTGAATCTCATTTTCCTTCCCCCAAAATGTGCTTACTTAAACATATCACTGCACTCCAAAATGGAAGTTAAAATATGGCCAATTTGTGAGTGTAACGGTCTGTACATAATGCTGTTCCCCAATGTGGTTACAGTAGAAAAGTATCACAATACTACCTATTTTAATTGTTGTGTGTCAGATTAACCGTTGTTAAGGTTCAGCCTTTTCTTGGTTGCTATTACTTGATGTAAGCAGCTCTTTGAAAACTAATAAAAAGAAAGTTAAAACAAAATCCATTTGCCGCGATTTTGGAAATCTTTCACTTTACTGCACTGATATTTAAAAATAATTCTTAATAAACCATTCATAACCTTTAACACAAGCTGCACTGCCAGAGTTATAACATGTTCTTAAATATTTTCCACAACTTAAAAAAAAAAGAATTTCTTGTTTCAAGAGCTCAAAATTACTTTTGTGGCCTTTGCTGAAAATGACACTGTTTCAGCTCATCTCCTGCTAACCAGCACCACAGCATCCAGTGCTGTGTAACCATTTTCTTTGTTCAAACTCACAAAACAGTACCAACTAGTTGAAATTAATAAAAATTGGCTACATTTGCATCCATATACTGGGGAGCATATTTAGGCAACCAGCTGCATCTGTGACTAAGTAGCTCATCTTCCTCTGCTTGTGAGCAATAGGGGTGAGTGAAAAAAAAAATTCAGATGGCAGAATTTCCGTAAAGGGCGAATTTCGCTTTTGCGAAAGTTCGGAGATCATTTTTGCAACTTTCTCGGAAATTTCACCTTAAAACTGCAGAATAAATATACAGACTGTGGATTAATTTACCCACCAAACATGGGCCCCAAGTAAAAAATCCCTGATCCCTGGTGTTTAGTGGTTCCCACCCTCCCCCCACCCAGGGATCATGGCCTGTGTGTCCCAGTAAAGAAGAAACAAAATCTCCGATCTCTCACTGGTGTCTAGTGGCTCCCCACCCATTGCTCATGGCCCTTAAAAACATTTTAATTCCCCTGGTGTCTAGTGGACTCCACTCCCTATCCTGGATTCCCTTAATCCACAAAAAAAAAACAGCTGGCAGTCCACTGACTTATCCCCATCTATTCCCAGTGTTCTCTGGTGTCTAGTGGACCCCCCATCCCCAATCCCTTATAAAAAAGTAATCCCAATTCCCTGGTGTTTAGTGGACCCCCCACCCTCCCATCCTGACAGTTCATCTGCCACCACCCCTCCTCCCCACCCTGCCCCTAATTGGGCCACCGGTGCAGCCCTACTCTCTCCTCCACTACCAGTAGCCCACTGAGCTGTCAGTGAATGACTGCGTGGTTGTACAAGCATGCGCTCATTCACTGACAGTTCATTAAACTGTGGCTAGAATAAATTCCGCTGTTTATATGCATTTTTCCACAGTTCACAAAAAAGTCAGTGGAACCTGGCAAAAATCTGAAGAAAATCCCATTTTCGTCAATTGCGAAAGTTCTGAAATTTCGCAGAAGTTCCGCAAAAGTGGAATTTGCAACTTTTGCCCACCTCTAGTGAGCCAAAATCTATACCTGAGCGACAGGATTGGGGTGTTTCTTCAGTACATGAGTAGGTATCCAAGCATCCTCCAAATAGCTTTTAATCAGCTCCCTGGCCTCATCTGCAGAGTTTGTGAGGGCCAGGAGAGAGGATTATTTACAGCTCCAAATGACTAGGATCTGACTGTTTGAGGAAGGTGGGTGGCAACAAGGGAAACTATCTTCTGTTGTAGATTAGCTCCTCAGCCTCATCTGCAGGCTTTGTGAGAAGTGGAAGAGCGAGTAATACTGAAATTCTATTGTTGTGTTAACTCTGCTAGTCCAGTCCTGTATCCCACTTGATCTGCCTGCTGATTTCCAGTCTGGTGTAGTGGCACAGCTTGGCAGAGCAACTCTTTCCAAATAGATTCAGAATCGTGAAAAATGGTAAATGGCTATTTTTGGCTTCTTTGTCTGGCTCAATGGCCTAGTTCTATTGTTGGGGGTTAAGGGTCCAGCATGGTACAGCAAGTCTTCCAGAATGGCGTCTGACACTGGGACAAAAATTAAAGTAGGAGTCACGTGATGCTGTGCAGGGGATAGGACGTGATCATCGGAATGCCACTCTCTCGCTGACCCAAACTGCTATTAACGCTCATTTATTCCAACTATTTCCTCAATATTACAATAAATTAAGAGATCGAGAGTGCAGAGGCGGTGTTTGGTCACTATCTGCTGCTGAACATTTCTGCAACATGTCTATGCAGCAAGCAGGAGTGTAGCCAGAAATTTCCATTTTGTACACAATCTCCAACAGTTACACCCCCCCATTAAAAAGTGTACACATCCTTTCCAAATGGCACCCCCATCCAAACAAGTCAGATTGTTTTCAGATGATTCCTCTGCTCTCTAAAGAGGTTATACATGTATCTGTCTCCTAAACAGAAGTTTAAACAGAGACACTCATCAGTGGCCTACACTAACCCGGATACTACAGATCAGAATGATAGTATTAACAGAGTGGCTTATGGTTTGTGACAGGCACTCAACAAAACTGTACACAAATGTGTACAGTGAGTATGCCTGTCTACACTCTTGGCAGCAAGTAGTCGAGGAGGCCATGCAGGAGTCAGAAGCTAAGCGCCCTCACCGTAGTTCCTATCCCCAAAGTCCTCCGGAGGAGCTCTCGCCCTCACATGTCTATTCAGAGCTAACAACTATCAAAGAAGCATTGATGAAGCTAATTGAAGATGTTGAGGACTTCAAACCAGCACTTACCCAGCTAGCCTGCTGGGTTACAGATGCAGAAGCCAGAGTAGCCTCTATGGAAAGAAAGCACAATAAAATGGAGCCTGAGGTGGTGGAAATTAAAAGGACTTTAACCAAATTGGAAGATCGCCTTGATGATTTAGAGGGGGAGAAACAGGAGGAACAACCTGGTGCTGATAGGTCTGCCTGAAGGGGAAGAGGGCCCTAATACAATACAGTTTTTACAACGTTTTCTGAAGAAAACTGTGGGTCTCTCCCCGCATGGTCCAGAGTTTATTATTGAAAGAGCACACAGATCTTTGAGGGCAAAACCCGCTGCAGCTGACCCGCCTAGGCCTATAATCTTTAAATTACTAAACTACCTAAACCGGGAATTCATTCACAAGGAAGCTAGAAAATTATCAGCTATTCTGTGGGAAGGTAAAAAATTGAGGCTGGTTCCAAATTTAACATTGAAAACCCCTCAGCTACGAGCTTCATTTTGCCCCATCACTTCCCAAGTTGTGGGCAGCTGGCATAAAGCATTGTATGTTATACCCAGCTCATCTGGAAGTGTCCTTAAAAGAAGGAGCCAAATGTTTTGACACTGTAGAGGATGCTATAAAGACTCTGAAGAAAAGTTATCCTGATTTATTTCCCAAGTGAGAAGGTTCTAATTTAGCTGTATGAGGACTTAAAAAATCAGCTCCAGGAGCATTCGAGATGGACTGTGTATCACCGTACTGTCTAATTACTTTTAGGCAGATCTGCTGTACTAAATGTTTGTTAGAAGAGGAGCATGTATTTCTTTAACTGAATGGGAAAAATTTACTTTTAGGGGCACTGTTGGACACTTTTTGGTTAATCTTGATTATTTGTTCCTTATTTATTCTCTGGTTGACTTATGAAGATGCTGCGAGAGATGCCATAGTTTGGTTTGTCCGCTAGATGGTGCCAAATACTTCTGGTTAAATGACAAGTGCTTATTGCCAGATCTCTTAATTTTAGTTGTTTAATCTTTCGGTACTATAGCTATTTCGGTGCCTCCCTCTCTCAACTCTAGTTTCTGTGGTGGTTTACACCCCATTGTGTTTCTGGATCATGGGGAGAGATAGATAATTTTTCTTTTTTGATTCTATGGACCATCAGTGGCATTGAATAGCACTCCCTTGGGAGAGCTGTGACGGTTTAGTCCCATACAGCTTTGTTGCTCCTTTCTCATCGTTTCTCGTTTAGTCCTTTCGTTATCAGACTAGCTAGTTATTCTGGCATAATTTACAATAATTATAGTCATTTCGGAAGAGTGCTTCATAGCCTATATGGTAGCTTGGGACATAGGCTTAAACTGAATTTTAGTAGGCCATTAAATATGCTTTGGGTGCTACCTTTGCGTTGGGAACAGTATGGTCCCTCAAGGGAATATCCCTATCAGGATTCCAAGCTTGATTTATATTAATACCTAATGTTCTGGAGTCTCCATTTGCCATATATAAATGTTCGAGCCCTAGTAGAGCCAACTTATATAAAAGTCAGCGATTACGTAAACTGAATAGTATAGGTTCTTTTTTTATGTCCATCTCTGGAAACCCAGTTTCCTAACTAATATTGGGGGTGACATATAGCATCCCTTCTGTTACACCACTTTATTTAGGCAGGGAGAACCTATAGGGATGGGAGGATGGTGGGTGTGCCACGAGCTACTCCCATACTTTTTTCTCGTTCAGGGGTTGGGGAGGTGGTAGAGCGGCGCTCTCTCCTTTGTGAGTATCATGCACCATGAGGTAAGGAGGAGGCTTAGGGCCTGGGTATGGAGACTTGTATATAATTCAACATTTTTGAGTGTTAGCTTAATTTCAGGGTGTTTGGAGTATATTTTCCTGGTAGCTTGTTTTCTTTTTTGGGAGGGGGGTGGCAGCAGAACAGCCCTTTAATCTTTTTTTATTACATGGCACAATTAAGTATTAATTTATGCTCAATGGCTTGAATATTCTTTCGTGGAATATTAATGGGGGGAAAGACAATAAGAAGAAATATATTATTTTAAACCATCTTGCCAAGTATGACCCTTCAATAGCGTTTCTCCAAGAAATGCACATGCTTCCAGAACAGTTAAAGTTCTTTAAAAAGAGCTGGGTAGGCCAAGCCTTCAGAACAGGATTCAGTTCTCATAAACACGGGGTGGCCCTGCTGCTTGCCAAAAAACTACCCTTTACTCCAGTGGAGTCTATTAGTGACCCTGAGGGGAGGTTTATTTTTGTTGTAGGCAGATTGGGCAGTCTTGATATAATATTGGGTTCAGTTTATGGCCCCAATATGGAAACCCCCTCTTTCTTTACTCAACTAGCTATGGTATTGGCCCCTTTTTTGCAACTTCCTATTATAATTGGAGGAGACTGGAATTTAGTTCAAGCAAATGATCTGGACCGTACTTACCTAAGAGGAGTGGGACTGTCTTCAACACAAAAAGCCTTAGGTGAACTTATCTCCTCTTTGGGCCTTATAGACCCTTGGAGAGTACTTAATCCATCAGGAAAAGAGTTTACTTTTTTTCCCCAGTACACAAAAGCTACTCTCATATCGACTACTTTTTAGTAAGTCACCAACTAACTTCATGCATGATTGATTCCAAAATACTAGCTCAAGTAATTTCTGACCACTCCCCAATACTAATTCAGATAGAAATACCCAACGTCCCTATCAGGTCGCATACATAGTCATTAAACAATAGATCATTAAAAAACAAACTAATCGTTTCAAAATTCCAATTTTTTTTGCAGGATTCCATTAAGGTTAACTGTAATTCAATCCCAGCTGTGGATCGGGTCTGGGCAGCTTTAAAAGCAACCTGGAGTGGGGAACTTATACGTATTGCTACAGTACAAAAAAAGAAAAAGGTCAGCCAAATGAATAACTGTCTGCAGAGAATTAAAAGCTTGGAAAATAAAGGGGTGGACAAACTTTCTCCTCAGAAGACCAAGAACTTACTAGGCTAAGAGCACACTATGGTAGTATATTACTGGAGAGGGTGGAGAGGTCAGCTTCATTATTAAAGGCTTCTTATATTGGCCAAGGTAGTAAAGCAAGTAAACTACTTGCTTGGCAACTAAAGCAGCAGTCAGCATCCAAATGGATCGCAGCTATTAGACATCCCCAATCAGGATCCTTGGTGGTTAGTCCACCAGAGATACTAACTCTATTTAGGGAGTACTATAAGGCATTGTACTCTCCGGACCCATTGCAGGGGGTTCATTTCGAGAAAATGTTAGTATTTTTGGAGAGAGCTGATTTACCCACCTTGTTCAGTGATAGCCAAACCTATTTAGTAGCCCCAATCACTGGGGAAGAAATTTCAGCAGTGATCGATTCTTTAAAACCAGACAAGGCACTGGGCCCAGATGGGTTTACAGGCCTATTTTATAAAACCTTTAAACAACATCTTATCCCTCTGCTGCTACAGCTATACAGTTATTGGGGCTCCCTCCCAGTCCTGCACCAGTCACTATTTGAAGCGAGAATAATCCTCCTACCTAAGCCGGGGAAGGATCCGTCAGTGATTAGCAATTACAGGCCTATTTCTTTGCTGAACATTGATGTCAAAATACAGTATATGCAAAAATTCTGGCTAACAGGTTGAGGGGAGTATGGAAATGTCTACTAAGTCCTGAACAAGCAGGGTTTGTGGCGGGGTGTACTTCAGCGGATCATTTTAGGAAATTGTTCCACCTGATTTCTGCATCCAGGGACCCCGAGCTGGAAGCGGCCTTGGTGACCCTGGATGCAGAAAAAGCATTTGATAGGGTGGAGTGGAAATACCTGTTTGAGGTTCTCTCAAAATTTGGCATACCGCAATCCTTCATTAACCAAATTCGGGTTTTGTATTGCTGTCCGTCAGCACGATTGCAATGCAATAATCACATTTCTGATGTCTTCCCACTGTGTCATGGTACCCGACAGGGCTGCCCTCTTTCCCCCTATTTATTTAATGTACACATAGAACCCTTAGCTAGAGTTCTCAATTTGGAATGGGGATAAAAGTTATCCGATTGGAACATCTGGAATTTAAACTATCCCTGTTTGCTGATGATTTACTTTTTCATATATCGAGCAGTAGACAGTCCCTCCCCTGCACCCTCCAAATAAAAATAAAACTATGGTATATTCCTTATCTACTCTCCTTACAAGAGACCTAATTGAAAATATGGGCCTCCAATGGGAAAAAGAATGCCTAACTTACCTGGGTATCAAATTCTCTAAAGACATGTCTACTCTTAAGGATCTCAACTTAGTTCCACTGATAAAATCAACTAAAGAAGAAGATTTGGCGAGGTGGAATAATTTACCGTTATCTTTTTGGGGAAGGGCCAATGTTCTCAAAATGTCAATTTTGCCCAGATTTTTTTAACCCCTGAGTAATCTTAACATTTACCTCCCCAGGTCTTTTTTTTTATTGCTTCAGAGGACTTGTTCGGATTTCCTTTGGAAAGGAAAGGCTTCGCGTAAGGCCTACGGAAAAATTACCCACCCTAGGGCATTGGGGGAGGCTTCAATTACCTGACTACTATGCTTACTATCTGGCAGTTCATGCTAATAGATTTTTACATTGGCTTACATCTACGGCCTGTATATTGGAGAGCGTCCCATGGCTGCTTTTAGACAATCAACAGGCTGGTTCTTGTAATATGGACCTGGGGGCTTTCCTGTTTAATCCATGGTCAAATATCCCATTAAAACTTAGGAACTCTCCCCTTGGGTGGGATGTGAGAGCTTTACAGCAATTATGCTCTCTGCTTCAAATTTTCACTACAAAAGACCTGAAGCAACCCCTGCTTAATAACCCAAATTTAAAAATAGATAAGAAAACAATTAAAACATTTGTTGGAGGATCCCACAATGAGCTATGCCTAGCCGACTTTGTTTTGAGTAACTCAGTCCTATCTATCTCTACTCTACAAGTAAAGTTTAAGGTGCCTCAAAAAAATCGGTTTCAGTTATGTCAAATACGTTAGTGTATTAAACACTTTCTGGGTAAACCTCCATGGTCGGACAACGCAGGGGTAGTATTAAATAACCCTGGTCAATATCCAAGGGTCAGAAAGCGATAGCTAAATTGTATAAGAGAATCGTAAGCCACGTTGTGTTAAAGGTTTCCCCCATAGCCTACTATTGGAAAAATAATTACAGCAAGGACTTCTCAGATAAAATTTGGGAAAAGATCTGGATGGATAACTATCTTTTAATTAAACAGGACCAATTAAGAAACATTCAGTTCAATATTCTTCACAACTTATACTTTATGCCTACTAAATTGTTCCAGATTGGGAGGTTAGCTTCAACAGAATGTAAAGATTGTGGCTCTGAGCTTGCTACATTACACCATAAATTATGGTCTTGCCCTAGAATAGTTAAGTTTTGGAACTCGGTCAAACAGAGGGTGGCGTCTTATCTTAAAATTGCCCCGTACCTTAATGAGGACACTTGTTTGCTAGGTATGTATTCAGCGATCCCTACCTATTCTCAAAAAATGCAGTTAGCACTGGTGGCTATGGTCACTAAGTTAGTAATACTTAGACACTGGAAGGAGGAATGGGAACCTTCACTTGGAGAATGGTGGGTGGAATTTCTTACCCCTTTAAATGCAGAAAGATGTGTAGCCTGGTTCTCCCACTCTGGCGAGAAGTTCCAAGAATGCTGGGGTGAACTTTTTTCAATTCTTAAGGATAAATTTGGTTATTGAACCAACTCCCACCGGTCCCTTTCCCCTTTCTCTCTGTTAGGCCTATGACTCCTCGGTTATAAGTCTACCTTAGATGTTTACTGTGCTAGGTATCCCTTTGTCTAGAGATGGTTATATTTCTAGGCTTCTATAGGGGGTCATAATAACTTCCAGCATGTTTCTTTTAGCCTATTTTTTTCATTTTTTTTATATATAGGTTTCTTTTTGTGTTTGTACCTCTCTTTCGTTGTTCCCTCCCTTTTACTACTTTTCGTGTTGGATTGGTTAAGGGCTGTGCCATGAACTTCTACTTGTACTACTCAAAGGACCCTTACATGGGCCTACATGGTTTATATAATATCAGTTGTAGAAGCATTTAGATTAGGTAAAGGGCTGCTACGGGTTGGTGGGGGGGAAGGGCCTTGTTTTGGTTATATTTAGGTTTTTCCTTTTTTGTTTTCTGTTTCTTATGTTGTTTTATTTTATGGCATATGAACAAATCTGTGATTGCCTAGCCAAGATAGAATGTTGTTTGTGACCTTTTTTATTTCATGAGCTTTGTAAATTTGTTTTTCTGAAAAAATAGTTATTTGCAAAAAAAAAAAAATTTAAAGTAAATTCCTGGCTCTCAAGCATGGTAAGCAGCTTGAAGCTAAGTAGAGTGGAGTGGACTGGCTGGGGTGGGGCCGAGTGGAACTCCTGAAACACCCCAAACTACAACCAACACACATGCTACCCGCAGTTTAAGCTCAACGGCACAGCACCACAGGCTGGCTATATACTGCAAAGAACTTCTACTACCTGAAAATCCTTTTTTTTTAAAACAGAAATCTAAAACAAATACTATGTTATTTTAATGAAATAACACTTTTGTTTAAAATAGTTTTATTATCGCATACCAACTGAATCATGTTATAAGTTTAATAAGCCACTCCCGGATGTGCATTACAGGATTTTAATGCACTTCCCAGGGGTGTGAGGACACTTGGCCTGTAATGCATATCCTGTTGTGGCTTATTACTGTACTTCCACTCACACATACATATTACATTGACATGGTAGCGCTACTATAGTTACGGTAGAGTACGCTGTTTAACGTTACATCCCTAATATTGCACTTTAATACCTTCATGATCGTTCATTGGATTTGCACACATTTTGCAAGCATGATCTTGGGGACAAGGTTTCTTGGCATACCAAGTTTCATTCCAGTTGGATGTATGGATTCCGAGATCTGGATAGTGACAAAAGTGAAACAAAATAGCTGCCAAATATCAGACCACTTCTCTAATCTAGCCAGATCTTCCCTTAGCTCCTGTCTCCTCACCTCCATGTCTACTGTTCCACAGAGCTTTGTGTCATCAACAAAGAGGAAGATTTTACCATTGATCCCATCTGCTATGTCAATGATGAAACACAGAAACATAGAATTTGATGACAGATTAGGACCGCTTGGCCAACCTAGTCTGCCCATTTCCCTACCTAATGGATAAGCTACAGATCCTTCTGAACCAACAGCTTACTTCCTCTTACCCCCTACTAGAATTTACTTATATCTGTCCCATGCATTCTTGAATTCCCCCACTGTTTTTGACTCTATCACCTCCTCAGAAAGGCAGTTCCATGCATCTACAATCCTCTCTGTGAAGAAATACTTCCTCACATTACCTCTGAGCCATCCCACTTCTATCTTCACATTGTGCCCCCTTGTTCTTGCACATCTCTTTTTCTGAAAGATGCTACCCTCTTGGACTTTGTTGATTCCCTTGAGGTACAGTATTTGAAAGTTTCTATCATGTCCCCCCCCTCCTTGAGGCTATACATCTTAAGCTCCTTTAGTCTTTCTTCATTTGTCTTCTGGTGCAGACCCTGCACCATTTTGGTTGCCCTTCTCTGGACAGTCTTCACCCTGACTATATCTTTGTGGAGATGGGGGTCTCCAGAACTGTACACAGTACTCCAGATGTGGTCTTACCATCTGTATAGACAGATGTTAAACAACAGCAGACCAAGCACCAAGCCCAGTGAGACTGCACAGGCCATCAGTCTAGTTTCCAAAAATCAACCCCCCAACCACCACATTTTGGCTTCTGTCTTTTAACCAGTTTTTGACCCATCTAGCAAGAATGGCCCTCATCCCAGAAACAAGTTGTCTTATGGTTGATGTTTGTGTCAGTGCATTTTGCTTATTTTGTCTAGTGTATGTTTATTTTGTTTACTTTATGTTTGCTCCCGGTTAACCCTTGTGAATGAGCACTTCTTGCTCAAGGGTTTCTTTGTTATCAAATCAATCAATCAGTCACAAAATGAATATATTACTTAAGAGACAAATAACAAACGGTGAGACTGGTCACTGGTCTTGCTTCTGAGAATCCCCCCATCATCACCTTTTGGTTTCTGTCTTTTAATCACTTTTTGACCAATGTAGCTAGCTTGGCCCACACCCCAGAAAAAAGTTGTTTTAAGGTCAGTGTTTGCTTCACTGCATTTTGCTTAGTTTGTCCATTGTATGTTTATTTTGTTTACTTTGTGTTTGCTCCCGGGTAACCCTTATGAATGAGCACCTCTTGTTCAAGGGTTTTCTTCTTTAACCAAGCAGTCAATTAATCAATCAATCAATCGCTAACTAAATAAATCAAATAAATAAACAACAAATGATGCCACTGGCACTAGGCTTTTGAAAAAGTCAAACCTTGGTTTCATTCCATATTTCCTTTGATCGCCCTTGGAAACTAATAATCTGATGTTGTAAAGCTCTATCAGAAGAACATTTTTAAGTTAGTATTTGTGATATTTTTAAATGAGGCTAAGAGTTATTGCATATATTACTTCATTCCCAGACAGCACTGCTGTTGAGTGGATGGTTATAGCAGCATAACTGCCTACTGGCACAAGTGAGGTCCGTTGTGGTACTAGGGCTATAGTCCCTTTCAAGATAAGTTAGAAGTAAGGAGAGAAATTTATTGAAGGAATAACCATAAAATATTAACAAAAATTCAGCTTTTGTTTTCATGAAAGTCTTTTCTGTTATTGCTTATGGTAATGCATGCAACAGATGGCATCTGGGTTACAAAGGATGCCATTATTCACTTCTCTATAGTGATGCTGAAGATACAGTAGTTCTGAAACAATATCAGCAAACTTATCAAGGGTTAGATCTTGGCATTGATTAGGACCTTCCAAAATGCTACTTTATTCTGTTGAAACAAGTATTTTATCTAACCTGCAACTTTCATGTTTTGACATTCACAAGTTAAACTTTATGTAGTCACCGTGGACTTAAAAAAGCTCAAAGACAGGAATAATTTTCTCCAGCTCAGACATTTTGGAAACTAAGTGTGGAAATTATTAAATTAGGTATATGAAGCAAACTGGTTCAGTTGTAATGCTGTGTAGCAGTGATATAACATCTACCACTCCCACCTCAGGTTTTATGCCACTGGACAGTCCATAATTCTTTCAGATGAGACATTAAACTGAGATCCCATCTACCTGTTCTTGTGGTATATCAGGTGGATGCTAAAGATCCTATGGCACTTCTCAAAAAGAGTAGGGAATTTTCTTAGTGTCCTGGCCAGATTTCCCCCATTCACTAAAAATATCACTAACAGCTTTATCTGGTTCAGTGTCAGTTGGCATTCATCTGTATCCCCCTCCCCAGGGAAGAGGCTGAAAATAGGCAGAATTGTCTAGTCCTCCTTTACCATGTAACAAAAACTAAATAAATAAGTCAAAAGATAATTGTAAATTGCTACATTTCCAAGACCAGAGTCTTCATACTGAAGCAAACATTTCAGATTTGCCTGTCTTAAAATGGTTGCAATTTTCTGCTTTAGAAGGTCTCATTTTGGTCTCTTCATAAATCAGTTGCCCGATACTTGTCAGAGAGCCAATGTACTCCTCTCTGCTGATGATGCAGTCATCTATTTCAAAAATCATGACCTTGACAGCCTTATCACTTCTCTCCAAAGTAACTTTAGGTTACTTGAAATCTTGTTCTCCAAAAACAAACTGGTACTCAGTTACAAAAAGGTAAAGACCATGCTCTTCTCTAGCCTTCAACAGAAGAGGAAAATTCCAGATTCTTGAACAGGTGGAGACCTTAAAATACCTTGGAGTAACTCTGAATGACACCTTATCTTTTGCATGCCATGTTGACAATATGGTGGCCATAGTTAACAGAAGACTGGGAGCCCTGTACAATAACCAGAACAATCTCACTGGCGATGCTAGAGAACTCATTGTGGCCAGCTTCATTCTGTCACTTACAGATTATGGGCTCCCTGTCTATGTAGCTACCTGTGACATGGTGTTAAACAGAGTAAATTTGATCTATAATAATGCATGCCGCTTTGCACTTTGTGCAGATAACTATACTCATAGTTGTACTCTTTATGCTTTCACTTACTACCTTTACCCAGCAGAAAACAGATCCAGACCGGTTTGTTAATCTAAAAGGCACTCTTGGGTCTAACATCCCCTGCTTTAACAGATTGCTTCCACACTGTCTCCAACCAACACTAGGAACATGGCCAGCAATGCCATTTAGCTCCCTTTCTGGCATACTCAGCTGGACAAGTGGGCATTTGCTGTCAGAACCACTAATTGGTTAAACAAATTGCTTGATACATTGCTGAATCTACCCAAGTTTAATCAGTTAAAGAGTTTTCTGTGGTCTGCCTTTGCAGTCCAGTGCAATTGTAACTGATAAACAGCTTTATTTTGTCTCTCTCTGTACATAAACTATGACTTCCTATACAATGATCTTTATGTTTTTTTTCTCAGAACTACATCTAATTGTTCTGCCTATGTACTTTAAACCTGACTTGACTGCATTTCCTCTGGAACTGCTTATTGTACTTATAATGTTTTTGTCACTATGTATTTGATGTGGAACCTTTGTAAATAAGGTACTCTCCAAATTTTCAATAAACAAATAAATGCAACAGTGACGTCCTCATAACTGTTCTGTTAAAAAGAATTACTTTTTCCTAGTAGAGTTCCTCATCTCTGTGCTGACATACATAATCTTCTTTTCAACAGCAGCAGGGCCACCAGTTTGAATGATAGAGAGAGGCACGGTCTGCTGAGTCATCAGGAACATATTCAGATGGACAGGTTGGATTGCTGGATTGTGTGTGTGTGTATGTGCATGTGTGCATGCATGGTGTGTGTGTGTGTGTGTGTGTGTGTGTGTGTTTGGGAGGGTGGTCTAAGCTTGAGCCAGCTAAGCATGAAGTCAAATTAATATGTCATACATTGTAAGCTACACATACAGCTGCACAATCCCATCACAATCACAACTTTCCCATTGATTTCAGTGGCAGGCCCAAGTGTAGGCTTTCAAGGATGGTTCAAAACCAATCTGGTCAGACTGAAACAATGTTTAATGTTTAAAAGCAAAAATAATTAAATAATGGAAAAAGCCAGCTCCATTGTGATGGACAGCATGGGTTGCCAGGCCCACTAGCAAACAGGGATCAGACCTAGAGTCTGGAATGGTAGGGCTGGAGGCTGGCAGGGAGAACATAAGAGCATACATGAGGATTCTGTCCTTTTGGGATAGGGTGGTGTGAAGTGCTGCTCTCTGAGCAACAGCTGGGGGTAGGGTGGCCTAGCAGAGCTGCCAATGGCACACAGGTTACCACATGGCACCCCCTTAGGGCCATTGCAAACATGCCTATTGATATCAGGGTAGTGGGCAAGACACAATCACAGAAATCCCATGCAATGGTTGCAGGATAATGCCTGTCTGACTTCATTCATGCTCAGCAGGCATGGTAAATGCCTGATCCTTTACCCACAACAACTGAGTGCTTAGTGTAATTCATGCCTTCCCTCTGACTAGTCACTGGTCAGGCCAATAGAAGAATCTCACCCCTGCTTTAAGTTGAGCTGGTCCAAGCACCACTAGGCCAAAATTAAAATCCTACCCTTGGGGGATGTTGTGCTGGTTCGAGCACCAAATGATTAGGGATCTGGAACTTGGTCAATATTAGGGATGCTCCGAATTCCTGGTCACATTATTGTAATTGTTATATTCTGACATTTTCTTAGAATTGAAATTTTAGGAACTGGAATCAGAGTTGAAATCAGAAGTTCCTATTTGACATCAAATCACTCCCCCCCCAAACATAAACTAGGCCCTAGTGCCACCCTTATCCTCCAGATCACCCCTCCCTCTCCTATCAATTCACAACAAAATTAATTATCATCCTTCCTCCCCACTCTCATAGCCCCCAAAGAAATAATCCTCTCCCTGCTCCCCCACTCCCACTTTTACCCACCTCAACATGTCTCTTCATTGGTATGCTACAAGTGAAGACTGGTCAGCAGCAACATGGTAGTTCAACAGCAATCCATCATAAAGACCTGCGTTGCGTCAGCTTCGCACTGCAAGTGTCTTTCCCTCTTAGTCCTGTGGCATGGTGTGGTGTTGACAGAGAGAGGATAATGGTAATCCATTCTGTAGGGTAGTTAGGTGGTGTTCATAAAATGTCAGGTGGGTACAGTACTAGGTATATGACTACGGCAGGGGCCAAAGAGGTGAACTCAGTGGCTGGCACAACCCCCCCATCACCTTAGCTAGCCACTTCAGACTGAATTAATGAAAGAGAACATGCACATTCTCTTTCATTCATTCAGTCTATAGTGGCCAGCAAAGGTGGTAGGAGAGTTTGTGTCGTATATCACCATGGCCCCTGGCTGGGCATAATAAATGGCCTTTTTTAACACCAGAAAAGTAAGCTAGTCCTACTGAATGAAATACCATTACCTCTTTGCCACTACACTATGCCGCAGTACTCAGAGAAGAAAGCACATTTGCATGCAGCTATAGATCTGAGGAGTGATGGCACAGGGTCATACTGTTATGAGCAAAATTATGCATATCAGCAATGCCGCATGCTAAACAGCATGTGGCAAAATAACGTTGGGTCAACATGCTGACTGATAATGAACAGCACACACCGTTAGCACAACTAACAGTATATTTTTTGGGGGGGCTCCACCCCACACCCCCCAGAATTAAAGTAACTAACTCTGAAGTGGTGTGGATTTAGGGGATAAGGCACAAGTTGGGTGTGGGGAAAATCTATTTAAAAAAAAAAAAAAACGCCTTAACTCAAAGGGATCTGGGGAGAATCGAACTGCAGCTTCAGGTCACCAATGCCATTGGGTGCTGGTGCTCTAGTCACTCCACCATGGGAGCAGCTCGGCCAGGCACCGCACTGGCAGCATATTTGACACTGCACCATGTAACTCTACAGCAACAGGGTTAACGGTTATTACCTCACGCTAAGAAACCCTTGTCGCTGTGGTTCCTTTCACACTTTGTCCTGCGTGATTATTCATGCACTGTTTCAACAGCTCTATATTAACCTGGTACTCATGCATTGTTTCAGCAACACTATATTGACCTGGTACCAGGAGCAGCTGTTGAATCACCATACTGCTGCTGACTATTCTTCACTTCAAGTATACCAGTAACCAAAGTTTGAGGTGGGTGATAGCAAGATTAGGGGGAGAGGGTTATTATTGGGTGGTACGAGAGTGTGGGGAAGGGGGATGATTACCTTAAGTGTGAAAGAGGAGGGTGGGTCATAATAGTGGTGCTGGGGCCTAGTTTTTTATGTTGGAGATAGATGGGGAACCAGAAATATAATCAGATTTTCCTGAATTGGAATCTGAAACAGACTTGAAACTGGCACTTTCTAATTTTGGATGGTTTAAACAGAACAGCATCAATGGATTCTGAACATATTTAGCCTATATTCACAGCCCATGAGTAGGAGATGGCAGAAGGAAGAAACAAAGGTAGAGCTTTTGCTGGGTATCAAAGAGATAGTAAAAGAGGATGGAAGAAAGCAAAAAACCAAAATGATCAAAAATAAAAAAAAAACATTACTTAATACTGTAAAACAGATTTAGAAATGTAATAATGTACAATTTCAATCCTGCAGGTCTTTGCACACATAGAAACATGTTAATGCAAATGCAATAATACCCAAAGAAAAAAAATAATATACACAATAATGCATGGGGGCGAATGCATAATGAGAAATTAATGCCCACCTGAGGTGTGGGATGTTACATAAATCCCGAAGCAAAGCCCGAGGGGTATATTAATGCATCCCACACTGAGGGTGGTCTCTTTTATGCACTCACCCCCATACATAGTTAGATGTAATTGCTGGCTTGTCTTTTTTTGCCACATAAGAGGAAAAACATTGTGTGACATATGTTTAACAAGAACCAAACTATTTTACTGAACAGTAGTTGGTGATTTTCAAGCAGAAGAAATTGAACTTGCAACAATAATAATAGTATTTTATTTTACAATAAAACTTTTGAACACAACGTGTTGTTTTTTCTTTCTAGTTCAGTTCTTGTGAAAGAGAAACATAATGCACTAAGCAAAAACTCTAGTTAACAGTTAAACTTTTGTTTGTAAGTTTTATTTAATTTTGCTGTACCTTGACAGAAAACTGCAGTAAAGTGTCTTTTACAGTGCAGTATTAGTTGTTTTCTTGGTTTCATCGACGGTTTCCTTCATTTTTTTCTTCACATGTGTTCAGTCATGGATAAGTAAATTAGGCTGCTTAAGTATGCATTCTTTTGCTGCATTGCCTCAGTGATATTAAAATTTCTGTTGTGATGTTAGGGATCCTTTAGGTTTCTATGGAGGGTAAGTAGCTTAACCAGTTTGGGTTATGGTACTGTCTGATGGCTTTTTGACGTGAAAAAAAGGAAAAGTTGTTTTGTTCCCATATGTTTACAACCATGGTGGAGCTGTGAGAGCTGCAACTGAGGAGAATTTGCAGTAAAAAGTGTGCGAGCAGGTATAGCGTGAGGCACTAGAAGGAGCAAGTGGCATGTGTTCTTATAATGGCGAATTATGACCTGCTCCTTCTACAGGAAAAAAGACATGCCAGGTATTACAGTGCAATAATGTGAAGATTTTGGAAGACCATATGGAAATGAAATTGTGTAAAAAAAGAAAGTGGAGAGGATGGAAGGTTTGATACCTTTTATTGGACCCACAAGTGTATTGTACAAAGATGGAATTATACACAAGCTTTCGGGGCCACACAGATCCCTTCTTCAGGTGAATAGCAAAACTGAGCAACATAAGCAGTATTTATATCCACTGTGGAGCAATTAAAAATCAGGAAGTGAAGTAGGAAGGTGACAAAGGGAACTAGAGATGAAAGTCTAAATGCAAAATAAAAACATGAGAAGAAATGTGGAGGTGGGGCTAAGTAGGAACAGGTCAGAAGGAGATGAAAGGGAGCTATAGGGAAAACAAAAGCATGTAGATAGGATCTGAGATCAGAGGCTAGCTTTAGGGTAGAATAGACAGGAGATGCCTACAAGTTGTAAAAAAGAAGGGAAGAGACTGGCTTTGTGGTTAGCAGTGCTCAGGAAAATATACAAATACAAAAAAGCTGGAACTAGCCCCCATCTTGTAGAAGGACACACATATAGGCAGAGAAGTAAAATGCTTATGAGTTGGTATTTCATATCATCAGATGCTCAAACAGTCATAAAACCAGTGGTGGCAACCACAACACAGTATTCAATTATACAACTTCAAATGAAGCAAAATGCCCTCAGGTGCTATGCTGGGGTTGCAAGCAACTATTGCTTTTATGGCTCCTTGAGTGTTTGCTGATGTGAAATAAAGGCTTTTCCTGTATGCACTTTATGTACCTGTCTACCTACTTGTCCCTTTAGAAGGCAAGTGTCAGCTCCAAATATAATTATGACAGCCAGCATATATGCATCGGATGACAGTCATATATAGTACATGCATTTTTACAGCAATGTATGGAAACAACAAAGCTGCCTTCCAGTGCTTCTAGAGTAAAATCCACTGGATTAAACTATTATTACAGTTTTGTCATGAGCATCATAGCTTTTTTCAAGATGTTTATTACTCTAGAATTATCTAAAGCAGCTCTGTGTAGGACATAACTGATCCATCAGCCTGGCTTACTTTTAAGTTTTTGCAATTAAAAAAAAAAGCTCTAATAGAATCAGACATGCCTCAAGGGTACATACATATATTTTGGCATTCTGACACAGTTTCATAATTACACAATAATGAGAAGTTTTAAAATACAAGGTTTTTATTAATACAAAACAAATTTATTTTTGTTTTATTTTTTCTTTGTATATAGAGTATTTGTTTCTGATCATGCTTCTCATTCCAGGGATTTAACCTGTTCCCAGGGATATTCCTTGTTCAGGCCTGTGCCCTTTGGTCCTCCAGATCCCCACAACCCACTGGTTACATTCATGGTTTTTGCCTCCATAACAGAGCTCTAGGGGAGGGGTGCTCCTCAAGGTAGTCCACTGTATGGTTTGTGACCCAGTCCTGGTATGCACCAAGTCTCAGGGGAATCCAAAATTTCCAGACTATCATGTAGACAGACATGGGTTTTTCTTTCCATTTAGTTCCCTCCCACTGCCCTGGCTATGAGAGTAGCCTTCTGTGTGGCCTCGCAAGTGCGCAGTATGTCTCTGTAGCAATAGCAGGCACTCTGGCTGAGACACAGGTACCAGGTGGTACCAGAGCTCACTGTCAACCCTCCTTGACTGAGGCACACTTCCATGCAGCAGCTGCACCAGTTTTCTGCCTCCTGATGGGGGAACTGAGGTTTGCTCCTGAACCTGGGTTACATGCAATGCAGAGTGATGTGCTGCCACTTGGGTACTGAGTTGGCTCAGACAGCTAATGTTTTAATACCTAAATTACTACTTAAGGGAAGGGTTTTAAACATTTAATGCCAGAGGTTTTTGCACAAAAATGCAAACACAAACACACAGTTCCTGACTGCAGTGAAAGACACATGAGAGCAGTGTGGCAAGAGTTCTGATAATTATCCTGCTTTGTATGGGCACCATTAAAGAGTTTCTTAATGTCTGGCCAACCCTGAAAGAGCTCCTGGTGATGATATTAATACAATATTGTATGTGCACAGAGAATATCAGTCTTCACTCAATAAATGTATCATCATAACAGGTTAGTGATGATTATCAGCTGAGGGCAGAAGCTGTCATACTCCATTATAGATGTCCATGTATAATCACCCGTGTATAACAGTGTTTGATTATACACAGCCTTGTATATTCACCTGTGTATAATGGAGTCTGATTATGCACTTTTAGCAAAAATTCTAAAATCACTCTCATGCTAGCACTAGTGGCTTCTCATGCTGTCAGCTCGTGCTGTCAACTTGATCATGCTAACCTCGCTGAAACTGCCGAGTGGGAATCTAAGTTACATGCAGCTGAATAAAGACACATTACTCATGGAAACAAAAAATAACCAGCGGTCTAATAACATCTGTCTCTCCACCTAAAAAAGGGCACATTCATCACCATTTCAGCTACCTAGTGACCAAGAGCAGGAAGAAAACAGAAATACTCTAAGAAAAACTGAGACCAATGTTAGGTTGTTCAACAAGTATCTGTCCAACCAAAAAATCAAAGGAACCAGTCATTATAAAAAAATAAAACATGGGAAAGTGTATATCAACTCAGATTTTATGCATACTCTTGATGTGCAGTGCCTTACTAAACCCCCTGAGCTTCAGTCTCAGGGTTTATGAGGCATTGCACACCTCGGGTGTGCATAAAATCCTCATTACACACACTTCCCATACATTATTCTATATTTTAAATTCAAAGCTTGTTTATTTCCCCATCTTACTGACCCAGTGAGTCCCTGGTAGCCATTTAGGTTGAACACATTTTAGAATCAGAGATTAGAATCCAACATGTCTATGTCTACTGCTTGTGGAATATTTGTGCTACAGCTGAAAGACTGATGACATTAATATGCAGAACTATTACTAAAGTAAACCATGGAAGTGGTACATTTACTGCACAGTACTGTACTCTGATATTGACTTTGGTTGTACTTAAAACTGTTGCCTTTGACTGGTGAACAACCAATAGTTTTGGCCATTATCTGAATGAAGTCATATACGTTCTGTTAGTTTTCAATCCTTACTTAATATTAACAAAAAAGTGCATCATTTAGATTTATGCAGGACATTTTTATACTACACTGCATGTATTTAATCCATATACTTATCTTGTATTCTGACAAAGCTGAACACCACAAACATCTGTGCTGCATTTCCTACTAAGTGAAGAATCAGCAGAAGCTAATCTAAATATGATGCCCTGCCAGGTATAGCCCATAATTCTTAAATGTGCTCACAGTTTGTAAACCTGCAAGTTAATATTCTGTCCTTAGACTATATCCACAGGATCAGCAGGTAACTAATACAGCAATCTATGGGAAATGTGTACCATTCCCCTAGGACACACACCAGCTATTCTTTACTCATCACTGCAGCACTGCTTTTAAGATGTAGCCACTTACCATTTTTGAACTCTAAAAGCTTTTATGAAAATAATTGAAATAAAGAAATACCTAGGTTCAAGTGGGCCACCTTGGGAAGCAAGGTTTTCATGAATTTATTAGTACAGTTCTCTCTAAAAAGGTCGTGCCATGGTACATGTGTAAAACCCAACTTTAGTTAAGTGCCTTGCATGCTGTTTACATCCATTAGAGAAGACCAAACTTCTCTTGCTAGTGGGTCACATGAAAGGAAATTATTGGTAGTCCTGGAACATAGCATCAGTCCACCAGTAATTTATAAAATTGTCATTCACAGCTCCTATTCATACTCTGCACAGTTGGGGTTAATTATACAGTATGGGTCCTACAGCTCAACAGTATCTCTTGAGCAGGGATTATCTCTCTTCCTTCTCCTCTTTGTTTACCCTGTCACTCCCCCTTCCCAGCTGTTGAAATCTCTTATAATGTCACATAACACCTTAGACAATTGGTGAACAGCAATGGGCCACAGAACTGAACCAGTACTTTTACAGATGCAGTAGCAGGTTCAGAGCCCTGTTACAAATCTTGGAGCTCAGGTATGGCTTGCTGTTAAGGATATAATTCAGAATCTCTTCCTATATACACTAAATAGTAAAACACATACACTATATAATGAAATACATACATCATTCAGTGAAATGTATACATCACATAGTGAAACGCATACACAATGTAGTGAACCACATGCACTACCTACTGAAATACATACATCATATAGTGAAATACATTATATACTGAAATGCCTATGTCATATTGTGAAACACATACATTATATAGCGAAATGCTTGCTCTATATAATGAAATACATACACTGTCCATTGAAATACACATACTGAGTACTGAAAATCCACACACAGTACACTATATACTGAAACAAATACACTATATATTGAAACACATACACTATATTCTGAAATACATACACTATTGAAATACACTATACATTGAAAAATCTGCATACAGTATATACTGAAACAAATACACTATATATTGAAACACATACACTATGTGTTGAAAAAATCTGCATACTCTATATACTGAAGCAAATACACTACAGGGGATTCGGTGAATGACATAGTGATTCCTTATACACGTTAGTGCATTATCAATCATTTGACCTGGATATAGAGAAGGTGCAATCGATGGGGCCAAGGGCGCTAATGGCAAAAGCAGACATTGAGTCCACATTCAGACTACCGCTGGTACATAAAGAGGACAAAGTGCTATTGGGAATGAAATTTGCGGGTAAATACTATGTCAACAATTGCATGCCCATTAGATGGTGGTATGGTATGGTGTGCAGGTTTTGAGAAGTTTATCACCTTCCTGCACTGGGTTACCATGCAAGTGGTGCAGAACAATGCCATGGTGCACTACTTGGATGATTTTGTGTTTGTCGGACTGGCAGGGACTCCAACATCTTTGGAGCCTTTCAAACAGGTGTGCAATGATTTTAGGGTACCGTTGGTGACAGGGCAGTCAGAACCTCCGGGGACAGTGCTTACCTTTTTGGGCATTGAAACTGATTCTGGAAATCAGCAATGTCGATTGCCTCAAGACAAATTAGAAACTTTATGGGGTCTCCTGCACAAGGTAGAGGGAGTTAAAAAAGTGACACTGCAGGACCTAAAGCAATTGGTAGGACACCTTAATTTTGCATGCCGAGTCATACCTGTGGGATGGACATTCATGCAGCAGCTGACAAAGAGGGGCAAGGGGTGTACAAAACCTCATCATTGGATATGGGTCACAGAACAGTTCAGGGAGGATATATAGGTGTGGTGGATATTCCTGAACCACTCCAACAGGGTGGCCATGTGGCAAGATCCCAGGGATGGAGAGCCATTAGAACTGTACACTGACACAGCAGGAGGGCTGGGATTTGGAGTCTATTTTCAGGGCAAATGGTGCGCAGGGCAGTGGCCAGCACAGTGGCTAGTGGCAGGATTGGGGAGGCAGATCACACTGCTAGAATATTTCCCAGTGGTGATGGAGCTTTGCATCTGGGGGGGCTAGGCTGAGGAACAAAGTAGTGCACTTTAGGTTGGATAACATACTTGTGGTCCACACTATCAACCAGCAGTTAGGTCCACAGGGCCCCCTAGGGGACTTGATGAGGGTGTTCATGTTACAATGTATGCTGTTTAACATTAATTTTAGGACAGTGCAGGTACCAGGAGTTGACAATGCTTTTTTCCCATTCACAGTGGTAGAGATTCTTTGAGTTGGCACCAGCAGCAGACAAATGGCCATGAAGGGCTTCATTAATTCTGTGGGAGGTGGTGACTGAGAGACTTGGAGATGCATAGGCAATTCCATTGCACCAAGAACCCTTGAGGCTTACTGCTGGGGGACTGAACACTACATTGCCACACAGGAAGCCACTGGCTGGGCAGATATGTGGCCCATTCCGGTGGACCAGTTATGCAGGTATATCATGAAGGGGAAGAAGGCAGGCTGCTTACCCGAGGTAATGGGATGACATCTGTCAGGCTTGTCATGGCTGGCAAGGGTTATGGGATTTATGACTAACACAAAAGCCTTCAAGGTGCAGATGCTCCTGGAAGGTTGGCAGAGGGGGATAACTAGCCATCCAGATGAGAGGCATCCCATTACCCCAACAATCATGACCAGTATATAGACGTCTCTACCCAAGGTATGATGTAGTGCGTATGAAGCATGGCTGTTTCATAGGTTCATAGGTTCATAGGTAAGTTACACGATCGAGGGACAATCCCATTTAGATCATGCCACCTAGGCTAGGTGGGTACAAAATTTAGAATCATTCATAAATATGTCTAGATGTGATTTAAAATGAGACAGACTTACACAATTCACCAACTCATAAGGGAGTGAGTTCCAGATAGGAACTATTCGCTGTGTAAAAAAATGAGATCGTTTGGTCGAGCGATTGATTGGTAAGAGTAATTTTAAATTATGGGAGCGAGTAGAAACAGTAGTAGTATTCCATTTCAAGTGAAGAGTATTAAACAAGTATTCATCCCTGGAGGCTTTGTATAACAAACAAAGATCCCCACGTAATGATCTGTATTCCATACTGTACAAATTAAGTTGTTTAAGTCTATCTTCATAAAGCAAGCTTCCCATTCCTATGATATTCTTAGTAAACCTTTTTTGCACCTTCTCTCTGGATATTATATCACTCCTCTGTGTAGGGGCACAAAACGAAGAACAATAATCAAAATTAGTTCTTATAATACTGGTATAAAGGGGGACTATAATCGATGGCTCTCTGCTTTTGATGTTCTTAAATATACAATTACTGAGTCTAGAACATTTTTTAATAACGTAGTTTAAGTGTTCAGTAAATTTTAATCTGTTATTAATAAGAACACCAAGATCTTTTGCAGTGGTAATAACGCTTAAGGCCTGTTTGTCTGTGTAATATTTTGCACACTTATTGTTATGTCCAAAGTGCATAACCTTACACTTACCAATATTAAATTCCAACTTGTGTTTACTAACCCATTCGAAATAATATTTAGATTATCCTGTAATTTGATATAGCTATTGGGTTGTTAACAATTCCTCCAAGTTTGGCATCGTCTGCATATTTAATTAACCAGTTACCATGATTTATTTTCATTCCTGTTATGAGTATATTAAATAACACAGGCCCCAGAACTGATCCCTGAGGAACTCCACTAGTAACTGGTATCCATGGGAAACAAACCCCTCAAGCATACTTGCTGTTTTCTATTTGACAGCCATTGCATTATCCATATTATCAAATAATTATTAAGTTCCAAACTAACTAGACACTTTTATAATATATCGTGTGAGACAGAATCAAAAGCCTTGCAAAGTCTAGATAAATAACGTCAACCAGCAACCCAAGATCCAGAGCCTCACTGACTGGTTCAAAGAAATCACAGATTGGTCTGATATGACCTTCCAACCTGGAAACCATGTTGGAATATATCAGTCAGGCCATTAGCCAAAATATGACTACCAATTCTTTTTAGGATTAGCCGCTCCATAATTTTACATACGGATGAGGTCAAACTTATAGGTCGATAGTTGTTTAACTCCTTCTTAGATCCAGATTTATGTATTGGAATAACTCCAGCATCACACCAATCATTAGGTACTAAACCCATCTTTATTGACACATTAAATAAATAGGTGAGAGCACCTGCTATTTCATGTGATAGTTTTTTTAGAAAAATAGCAGGAATATCATCCGGACCACATGATACAGATGGTTTTAGAGAATCTAATAGGTAAAAGGTTTCAGCCACGCTAAATACGATCTCAGGGTCTGAATTAGGTGGTTCAGAACACAAAAATCACACTTTTTTTTAAATATACTAACAAAGTACTTATTAAATTCATTAGCTATAACCTGTTCATCATTGACATCCACATTATTAATAATCAATGGTCCTACTAAGGTGGGTGAATTTTTTAGGGAACCAATGTAATTAAAAAACTTTTTTTTGTTGTCTTGATGTATGTCAACTAGATTCTTTTCAAAAACTCGTTTAGTCTCTCTAATTGCATATTTTACCTTTTGGATTTTATTATAAATTTAGACCAGTTTGTCTCATTAATATTATTTTGATATCTATTATACGCTTTCTTTTTTGCTGAGACCAAGGTTTTGATTTCCTTAGTGAACCAAGGTGGAGACCTTTTAAATCCAATATATTTAACTCTTGTTGGTACCCAATTAGTGATACAATGTTGAATTTCTTCTTTAATTCTTAACCAAATATACTCTATAGGTTGCTCAGTTAAGTTGAGTTCCCAGTTCCAATTTGATAAATATTCCTTTATTGCCTGATAGTTCGCTCTATTGACATCTTTAAAATTAGTTTTGCCACAAGATTTGTTAACACGGAAATTAAATGACCATTTAACTATCTGATGGTCACTATTTCCCAAAGGAGCCATGAAACTAACCAAATCATTATCTCCTTTAATATTTGTGAAAATTAAATCCAAAATGTTTTCCTTTCTAGTTGGTGATCCTACCTGTTGCTCTAAACCTAGGTGTGACATAGCACTAATAAATCTGTTCTCCTGGTTATTGGATCCTTTAACTGTTTCCCAGTTTATTCCAGGGTAATTGAAGTCACCCATAAGAATGACATCTGACTTAAAAACAAGATTCTCCAAGTAATGACACATATTATCATTGTTTGCAGTGTTCATTGATGGAGGTCTATAACATAACCCTATGGTTAGTGAAATTTGTTTATTGATAAGTTGGATCCAAATTATTTCAAATCCATAGGTGGTAAATTATCAAAACAACTTCAGAACAAGACAAATTATCCCTGACATAAAGTGCCACACCACCCCCCTTTGAGTATATTCGATTTTTATTAAATAATGTGTATCCATTGATATTATGGCCCCACTGTCCATCACCAAACCAAGTTTCTGTGACACCACAGATATCAATATTTTCATTAAGTAAAACTACCTGAAGTTCATCCAATTTATTACATAAACTCCTAGCATTTAATAGAAGAATATTCATATTGATGTTTAGTTCTTTACTGTATCTACAAGATGTAGGTTCATGTATCAACTGTGCATTATCTGTTAACCTTTTATTATCAGTCCCGGAGTTTTGCATAAAAAATAATCTATACATGAGTGAATTTTTTGACCCAGGTACATTTTCCCCTCTCTATTCAAGTGTAGACCATCCTTAGCATAAAACCTTTATTGTTATCAAACTGTTCCCCAGTAAGTGAGGCATTTTATTTCTTGTTTAAGACACCATGCTCTAAGCCAGCAATTAATATGTTTTATTTTGAAGTAAAGCTAAAGTTAGCCCTAGGTACTGGTAGAATCTCAGATATCACAAAACGTACTCAATCTCATTTAAGATATTGGCTAGGCCAACAAATGCTTCTTTAATTGACTATATAGACTGATGCCAGATGTTATTTACACCTACATGTATAATAACTAGATCCTGACTGGTGCAGCCTTGTAATATTTTGGGGCACATTCTGGTAAGATGGCCAATCTTGGCCCCTTTAAAGCATGATAGAGTTCTTGTAGCTTTACTTGGATCACAAATAATTCTATCCAAGTTAGCTATTATAGAATCTCCTAAAACAAAAATATTAGGTGCATCAGTTTGATACATTATTCCTGATGGCCTTCTGTGGGGCATTTAGGGTATCGAAGTTGATGCAGGCCACAGTGGGCAAAGGAATTTTTGGGCTGTTGATACAGGTTGTGGTCTCTATGGCTCAGAAAATTTACATCCAATTGCAGAAGTTGTAAACTGAGCAGTGAGGGTCAGGATGCTGGTATGAGGTGAGGGTGCCAGTGGGGTCTGGTTGGCCAGTGGAGCGCATGATCAATGAATATCGTGCATCCTGCCCTGAGTTGGGGAAAGCCTTTTTCCATCATCAGAATGGTAGGCCAGTGATGGCATATCAAGTTAGGTTCATTTTGAAAAAGACTATTCAGCAAGTGGGGCTGAATGAATGGCATTTTGGCACCCATTCCTTCCAGATAGCAGCAGCAATGAATGCCAGGAGTATGGGCCTATCTGATATCTTATGCTATGTTCGACCGCACTTGCAGTAATGTAGCTTGTCCCTTGCAGGCTCCAAGGATGACACCAGGAACATATTGATATGAGGGCACTCCTTCATTTGGTGGGCAGCAAAGAGAGCAGCCTGCCTGCCGGGGGGAGCAACCTAAAGATTCCACAGCAAGTAGCCCAGATTTTGTGGCTTGGGATCAAGGGCATGCACAGGGGGCAGTTTGCTTCTGAAGCTTTGAGTAGAGGCTGGCAGGCAGAAGATGCCAGACATCTTATTGATTCACTTTGGCAATGAAGACCTGGGACACAGGAAGACGGTGAATCTGCTGCTGGCAATGAAGGAAGATTTGTGTTCCATTAAGGCTTGGTGACCCCATACAATTCTTATCTGGTCACACATGTTGATGAGGGAGCACTGGCTGCATGCAAGTCAGAGAGTGGTGTTAAATAGAACCTGCATGAGGAGTAACAGAGAGATGAGAGTTTTTATGGAGTCCTTGGCGGGTGCTGTGGTGAGGCACGATATGATTTACACTACCCACTAGCCTGGCTGTGGGGGAAGAAAGACAAGTGCAGGTAGAAGTTTTGGGGCATCTATTAAAGGACTTTAGAAGGATCTTGGTGGACAAAATTGTGCAAGCGGCTTGGGGGTCAGTCCAGGTCCAGCCTGTGGCAGCTCAGGAGAAGCACATAATGAAGGTAGTGGGGCAAAGGGGGATGAGACCAATTCTCCCAAAGGACTCGTCACCCCTTGTCGGCATGAGTATGGTGGATCACAAGATCTGGGCCTGCATGGGGGTGTCACGGTCAGTCCCAGCAGTAGATTCTGCAAGGTCAATGGCGCCAGACAGGGGATGGCCACTTAAGCCTTGACCATATGACCTACCCTGTAACCACTGGAGATACTTTGGCACACATCGTAAAGGGATGCCCAGGTTGAGGAACAGTATCTTACAGGGAGGAACAGGGTGCAGGAAAACACTATTTTTAAGCGAAAAAGATGTTTCAGGACTAGAGGGCATGGGATGAAGTTGGAGGGAGGACGATTCAGAGGAAACATGAGAAAGAATTTCTTCACAGAACGGGTGGTGGACAAGTGGAACACCCTGCCAGAGGAAGTGGTGGGGGCTGAAACAATCACGGGATTTAAGAATGCATGGAATAGACATAAAGGAATTCTAGAGGGCAGGGGTAAGGGGAAACAGACTTCTAGGAAAACAAACTGAACTTACAAGCTCAAATGGGCAGACTAGGTGGGCCATAGGCCCTTATCTGCCGACACTGTCTATGTATCTATGTATCTATGTATCTATGCAGCTAGCCCCTCATCATGCAACTGCCACGCCCACCCCCCTTCCCAGTATCCCTTCCCCTTACCCTGTCACAACCCCTATTGAAACTACCCACCATGTTACAGGACACTATCTCATCTGGTAAGGTGTTCTATTTGTCTACTACTCTTTCTGTGAAAAAATGTCTCCTCATCCCCCCTTCAGTCTCAGTCCATGCCCTCTTGTGTCCCTCCCCCTTCTCATCTGAAAAATCCCTTCTGTGTTGGTCATGTTTATCCCCTTCAGATACTTAAAGGTCTTGATCATATCCCCCCTATCCCTCCTCTCCTCCAGTTAATACATATTCAACTCTCCCAGCCTGTCCTCATAAGGCTTGCTGTCCAATCCCTGGATCATCTTTGTGGCTCTTCGCTGTACTCCCTCCAGCAATCTGATGCCCTTCTTCAAGAATGTGCACCAGTACTGCATGCAGTACACCAGGTGGGGCCAGACCAATGAACTATACAGGGGCAGGATAACCTCCCTCCTTCTGGAGGAGATCCCTCTTGCAATACACCCCAGCATTTTGTTGACTTTTGCTGCCACCTTCCTGCACTGAGCTGAGTTGTTCATGCTCCCTGTAATGATCACTCCTAGGTCATTTCTCCTTTGTGGAGCTCCCCAACTATACCCCACTCAAGTGATAATCCCTCCCCTGGTTCCTGGCTCTGAAGTGCATAACCTTGCACTTCTTGGCATTGAATCTCAACTGCCATGTTTCTGCCCACTCCTGTAGCTTAGTCAGATCCTCCTGTAACCCCTTCAACCCCTCTAAGTAATCAACCACAGCTCCCATTTTGGTATCGTCTGTGAACAGACCGATATTGCTCTGGATCCCATGTGAGATATCTGCAATACAAATCCCAAACAGCATCGGTCCCAGTACTGATCTCTGTGGTACCCCACTCGTCACCGCTTTCGGTGACAAGAGGTCCCCCCACCACCACTCTTTGCTACCTGCCGCTTAGCCAGTTTTTGATCCATTTTACCATTTTTGGTCCCACCCCACATATTCCAGTCCCTCCCAACCTCCCATGTGGCACTGAATCAAAGGCCTTGCTGATGTTCAAATACAGGACATCCACTGCATGGTCCTTGTCCAGTTCCTGCATCATGCAGTCGTAGTACTCTACAAGGTTTGTCTGGCAGGATCTGTCTGCTATAAACCCATGCTGTTGACCATCCTGGAGACCGTTTTCCTCTAAGAACCTTACTAGTCTCTCTCTTTTAGTGTGGTCTCCATGAGCTTTCCCACGATTGATGTGAGGCTTACTGGCCTATAGTTTCCTGGTTCAGCCTTTGGGACACAATTGTGGCTGGGCACCACATGGGCTTTTCTCCAGTCCTGTGGTACACATCCCGTATCAAGGGAGGTATTGAACAGGTTGACCAGTGGTCCCACCAGGACCTCTGCCAACTCTCTTAGTACCCTAGGGTGAATTCCATCAGGCTCTGGTACTTTGTCTACCTTTAATGCCCTCAACCCATCTAGTATCCTGCTCTCTGTAATCCCTACATCTGTTGTCCCCTCTCCACCCACCCCACCCTCATCTGGTTATCTTCCCCACTTCTCCTGTATGAATACAGAACAGAAGCATTCATTCAGTGCCTCTTCCTGCTCCACCCCTTTCTCCACCCACCCCCCGTCCTTCTTAATCATCACCAGCTGATCCTTGCTCTTTCTTCTCGCTCCTATGTAGCAGAAGAAGTATTTTTCTTCGGTTGTGAGTCCCAGTGCCAGTCTCAGCTCCCTGGATGCCTTGGCCACCCTGACCAGTCTGATAACCTCCATGGACTTCTCCATGTAGGTATCCTTATCTTCACCTCTCTCTGATTTCCTGTACTTTTGAAATGCTGCCCTCTTGGCCCTCACCCCATCCCTAACCTCCTGTGTCAGCAAACTGGGTTTCTTTGCCCTTTCTTTCTTGCTTTTCTTCCTAGTGCAAGACTCCATTGCCTCTGCCAGCCCTTCCTTTATGGATGTCCCATTTCTGGTCTGCATCCAATTGTGGTTGCATTCCTGCCAGGTGCCTGCCCAAAATGTCCCCTATCTTCTTAAAGTCCTCCCCCTAAACTCAATCACCCTTGTACCCATGCCCCCTGTTTCCCTTCGCATGTTGAGCATGAACCCCACCAAATAATGACCACTCCCAGCCAGTGGTTCCTCCTCTTCCAGATTCCTTACAGCTTCCCCATTATCCAGTACAAGATCCAGAGTCCTTTCTAACCAAGTCGGCCCCTGGACCTGCTGTGCCAGAAAGCTGTCTTGAAATGCTTCTAGCATGACCCGATCCCTTTCACTTGTGGTGGATAGGGTGCCCTACTCCACCCCCGGTAGGTTGGATTCCCCACCACCACTGTGTTCCCCTTCCTGCAGATCCTCGTAACTTGTTCAGCTAACTCCCTATCCAGGTCAATCCCCTGAGTCAGTGGCCTCTACACCACCCCCATCCTCAGTGTCCTATTCTTCACATCTTGGAATTGCATCCATAGTGCTTCTGTCCTCCCCTCCTCCTCTTCCTCCTTTATACACTTTATTCCCTCCCTTTTAAGGTGCAGATGCTCCACACCCCCATTCCTCTTAGCCCTATCCTTTCTGAATAACCTGAATCCTGGGATCATCATATCCCAGTCCTGGTACTGGGTGGCCCACGTTTCTGTGATGGTCGCAATGTCCATCCCCTCCACCGCCAAGACAGCCTGTAACTCCACTGTTCTGTTCCTTAGGCTTCTTGCATTAGTGAGACCACCATCCAGCCTATCTCCTCCCCATCCCTACCCCTATTCTCCTCCATCCCTCTCTGTGCCAATTCCCCACTGCCTTAACCCGTAACTCCGGGGGTGAGCTCACTAGGCTCCCGTGTGTGTGTGTGTCTTTATTGAGAAAGGGGGGTTGGGGCTACTGGACAATACTTCTTTAGGGGTTTTCCATCTTGGTTTGCTTGCACACCTTTAATCAAATCTTAGAACATTGTGACGTAACAAGAAACTTTTAAAACTAATTTCAATCTACAGTACTTAATTCTTTTAATTGAGTGCTGCCTCCATTTGCTGTTAACAATTCATTTGTATGGGAAACTAATACTAAGGATATTACTAACATATCACTTTCATACTATACAAACAAAGGGGACTGCATGCATTTTTCTGTTATTAGTTAAAGTTTTGATCAAATTTATGTGTAAATAATTACTATGTTAGCCCAGCAACTTATCTAACCCTTGGGAAGTATTGCAGGAACTGTGATCGTGTAAGCCAAAAGCTTTCCTAGTTTGTACTCTACAGAGTTTGTTTTGATTTAATTTTTGTTTCTATTTTAATGTTTTGTTTAGTAAAGGTTCTTGGTTAAGAAACAAAAACAAATGTGCCACCACCAAAAGCGTAAGACAGGGAGGCAGTGGCTGAAAAGTGTGCTGTTCTGTGTATTGCAGCTGAAATTGTGATCCTGAGGCTCTTGAGGCTACCAGAATATACTTTTTGTAAACCCTTTATTCTATGTGCTAGGGCAGAGGGTAAAGAACAAGATGGATGCTGGGTAGTGTAGTCTATATGTAAAGGACTACAGGGTGGGGTTTGTCTTTTTTAAGACCTTTTAGCAGGGGATATTTAAAAGGAGCTGGTGCCTTTGGTGACTACTACCAGAGTATCTGTTGAAATTGATCAAGAGTAGGGGATTGTGAGTGCAAGATCCTCGCTACTTCCGGGTCCTGCATTAGCTTAAATCCAAGCTCTCACGCGAGCACTGATCACGTGAGTGGCACACCTCGGTGTGCTGGAATGCATGGAGACATGTGCATCAAAGTGCGTGTTGGCATGTTAGCAGGGAGAGGGAGAAAGGACACACAGGTATTTAATAAGATAAGGTGATATTGTAGTTGTACCTCTGGTGTAAAATGGGGATGGAAGAAGTAAACAAATGAAATATGACACCTTTGTTATTAATATCAGAGGGGGGTCTGATGATAAGCTGTATAAGCTGTAGTATGTATAAAGTGGCAGAACTGGGGGCCAACTACACTAGTTATGAATGTGCAAAATATGAATTAGAGAGTTGCATGTAAATTTAATAAAGGTCACTGAACGTTTGGAGATACTAGAGAAGAGCCAGATGGAACTCACGTCTAGGTTAAAGATTCTTTCAAGTTTGAACATTAACAACGCTGGTAAGGAGGGGATTAGTTCAGTAATTGGACAGGGGAAAAGATAGACAAATGAGGATGGTGAAGGAAGTAATCAGGGTGAATAGAGTGAGATAAGTAAAGTTAAAAGGAAGTGAAGGGGTGTAAGCCCTCTCAAACCAGTCCCAGTACATTTAAGAGGTGAACATGGGAAGAATATATCTGAAACTAATATGGAAGGAGAAAAGCACAAAGAACATGGTTCTACTAATAATAAGGAAAAGAAAGGTAGTGTATTAGATGGAATACCAGTGGGAAATGGCTATAATGTTTTGAGTGACTTAAATCAGTCAAATATGGCAGAGGTGGATTGTAACTTGAATTCAGCAGAACCAAGAAGTGGAAGTGACCAAAACCCAAGACAGGTCATAGTGATAGGTGACTCTATTATAAGGTACACTGACCAATATATTTTAAAATGACGAAGAACATAAAATGGTTAGTAGTATTTCTGGGGAAATTGCTTTGGATTGATACAATATGGCTGATAATATTTTCAGTGGAGCAGGGGAGCATCCCCTGGCAGTGATTCATGTGGGTATTAATGATATTGTGCAGAAGACCTTATCTGAGATGCAGAAGGATTACATCAAGTTAGTGGAGAAATTTGTTGAAAAAGGATGTGAGACAGTTGTCTCAGAAATATTACCAGAACCAAGGGCATCTGTTTATAAGAAGAGAAGAATAGCCTTGACTAATGAATGGTTGAACAAATGGACTAGAACAAGTGGTCACTGATTTATTAGACATTGGGGGATGTAAGGATGGGCTGCATTTGAATTTTATGGGGAAGCAGGATTTTGGGGATGAGGTTGTGACAGGAGATGGACAACTGTTTAAACTAGAAGGAAAGGGACAACTATGGACAGGAAGGGAAATAATATTCCTAGTCAGGGAAACACCAATGGGGTGTCAGTCATAAAGGCCATGTTTTGTAATGCCAGAAGCTTGAATGCAGCTAGTATGACAGAACTAGAAACAATAATGAGAAAGGGTAATTTGGATATGGTAGGGGTAGTTGAAACCTGGTGGAGTAATGAGAACTTATGGGTTCAACAGATACCAGGTTATGGACTTATAGAAAAAGAGTAGGGAGAAGGGGAGGGGGGGTGGTCTTCTTTATTAGAGATGGATTACAAATTAGGGCTGTTGAAGAAAGTTATGCTCTAGGTAGTATCAAAATTATTACTATTGAACTGCTGGGCATTAAGGGGAAGAAATGTAGGATTTCAGTTTTTTATAGAGCACCTGATACCAGTATGGAGGAGACTGAAGCCTTTATTGAGTATATTGTTAACTTGGCAAAAAACATTGATATTGTGTTACTAGGGGATTTGAACATGCCTGACATTGAGTGGGGGAAAAAACAGTCAGAAAATAATTTAGTCTGCAGGTTACAGGAAGATCTGATGGTGGTGTGTGTTCAGCAATGTATTCATGAAGCTACAAGGGGAAAGAATATATTGAATGTCATTTTTACAAATATACGTAAGCAATAAGACACAACAGGGTGTGCATTACGGTGTGATAACTGCACTGTTAGGGGTGTAGTTAGGCATGAGGCCAAAGACTGAGTGCCGGTCGTCCCCAGGAGTGTGGTTATCACACCATAATGCACAACTCCTGGAGTGTCTTATTGTGCTTTTAAAATTACCCTTTATTTTTAGAATCAGTTTTTTTACTTTGAAACACATTTTTAAATGAGTAAAAATGTAAATGAATCTGTGCTTTTAACATAAAATAGTCCTTCCGCCTGTTGGTGCGAGATTGAAGTAATGTTATACAGTGTGTCCTGCCCACTTAAACTTCATATTCCCCTGCCTGTCACTACAATTCACAAATGCTGTTTTCCTCATTCTAAGTATGACACATACAGTAGCTCCCTTACTTTTTTTCATTCTCCTCACTCTGTAGACAAAACTAAAAGAAGCCATAACAGAGGCTTCTCAGTTCGTTGATGCTGCAAACATGAGTGTGGTTCAAAACTGCCATACTCACTGACAGCATCATGAACTGCTCACTGTGTTCCAAAAGCTAAACAGCAGGGTGAGTCATTTGCCTCCTTTTCTCTTTGTTTATATAGTATTATTACTTACTTTCTTCATTCTGTTTTTTTTCTCTGTGTTGCTCCACATTCAAAAAATGGATTGTTTATCATGGAATGTTTATCATGGAATACTGGAATTCAAAATTCTGCTCATTTCTACTAGCAGAATGTGCCTCTACTAACATACTATACACACACACACACACACAACAAAGGCCTGTTTTAGAGCCAGAGACTCAATTTTCTAACTGTCAGGGCAAGCAGAAGAAAATTCCCTGATGAGCAAGTAAAGACAGAAGGGGGATTTTTCACTGTTAACAAAGAAACAATTGTAATGAAAACTATAAACAATACTTAATGTTTCTAATTTGTGTATGTGTGTAAGAAGAGTGTGATGATCTGGTAAAAAACATTTAATTAATTTGTTTTATTTTATATTTAAGGTAGTTTTATTTTTAGGGTCCAGTTGAAGGTTTCTATAGTGTAAAGGTAACAGCCATGTTTGTGGTGGAAGATCAGTTCTATCTATAGGGAGATTGATGGAAGATAGTTCTGGTTGTAGGAGGACTGATTTGCTCATTGTGTGATGTGGTTTAGGACCAGGATGACTGTGCATATCTAGAGACTTAATGTACGGTCAGTTGATCTCTCTCAGCCAATGAGATTTCTAGATTTTTTCTTGTCATTTTATAACTGATATTATTCAACAGATTAGTATTCAGCCACAACTAGGTACAATTGACTACAACTCTATCACTTTCTCGATGGATTGGGTAACCATGTTGGTAAAGGGTAGTACAATCCAGTTGCTCTACAATAAGGGTGATTATGGTGCTATGAGAGAGAGGCTGAGTAGAATTGACTGGGAAGGTATGATGATGGATCACAATACTAAAGAATCATGGGAGATTGTTTAAATACAATGAATGAGATAATAGAAACTCACATTCCACAAAGAAAAGCTTATAATCGCAAAGGTAAAATGCCACCATGGTTAATTAACTAGAGCTGTAATTAGACTCTATAAAAAGAAGAATGCAATGTTTCAGAAAATGAAAAAAAAATCTTTAGCCTTTAGGAGTAGGTATAAGAATATATTAAGGCAATTGAATAAAGAAATTTGAAAATCTAAGGAACAGCTTTAATTTAGATTAGCAATGAGTAAAAATAAAAAAAAAAGCTTCTATGCTTATATGAATAGTAGAAGAGTAGGAAGTAGTATGGTTGGTCCATTGAACATTAATGGGGTAGTGACTTCTGAGCAAAAATATATGGCAAATTAATTTAGTAGATGTTTTGGTGCTGTGTATAAAGAACATGATGGCTTTATAGATAATGGCAGCTTGAATATGGGCAAAATAGATTCAAAAATAATAATAACTGAGGAGAAGGTGAATAGAATCATGAGATTGAAGGCAGATAAGGCAACGGGACTGGATAGGATCCATCCATACTTTTTGAAGGAGTTGAGGGATGCGTTGACACCAGTTATCACCCTGTTGGGTCAAAAATCATTGGCAGAAGGCTTGGTGCCTGAGGAGTGGAAATTGGCATATGTGGTGCCTATATATCAGAAAGGGAGAATGTGTGAGGCAATAAATTATCGGCTGGTGAGCTTGACATTTGTGGTGGGGAAGATTGTCGAGGGAATCCTTAGTGAAACCATTGCAGATATTATGACAAGAAGGGGTCTAATAGACACAAATCAGCATGGATTTGTGTCTAGTAAATCATGTGAGACTAATTTGATTACCTTCTATGATTACATCAGCAAGCGTATTGATGAAGGAAGAAATGTTGATATGGTGATGCTCGGTTTTAGTTGAGCATTTGATACAGTACCACATTGTAATATTATTAAAAATCATATTTATATGGGGATTGACCTGACTATTGTGAGATGGTAGAACAGTGGTTGAAAAATAGACAGTAACAAGTAATGATACAAGGTCATCTTTCTGAACCATTGAGGGTGGGGAGTGGTGTGCCCCAAGGGTCAGTGCTGGGACCACTGTTGTTTAACATCTTTATAAGTGACTTGGGTATACTTAGTAAAAATAAGTTAATAAAATTTGCAGACAATGTTAAAATAGGGGGAGTAGTGGACACATTCAACGATAGACTAACTTTTAGACAGGACTTAATTCATATTTCAGAATGGACATAAACAAACGGGATGAGTTTTAACAATGAAAAATGCATAGTAATGCATCTGGGTAGACATAATATCCAGCAGACCTATTATATGCAGGGTCTTAGGTTTAAAGTTTCAACATGTGAGAAGGATTTGGGGGTTATATTCAAAATTACCTAAAAAATGGTGTTCATAGTAGAATAATGTCAAACAAAGCTATGCATTTGGTAAATTTTATAAAAGGGGGGTTCCATTCTAGAAATAGGGAGGTATTGTTGCCACTACATAAATCATTGGTTAGGCCCATTTTAGATTACTGTACTACTGTCTGTAGTCCCTTTCTTGTGAAGGATATCAAATTGTTGGAAAGGCCTCTGAGATCATTTACCAGATTGATATCAGGTTGTGAGAGAATGTTATATGAGGATAGACTGGAAAAACTGGGATTGTTGTCTTTAGTCAATAGACGGGCAAGGGGGGACTTATTGTTATTGTATAAGATTCTAATAGATGAGGATCTTAAAACTGATTTGGGATTTGTGATCAGGGAGAAATCATATCAATTGAGAGGGCACGATAGGCAATTGAGGGAAGAAATGAGTAGGACAGAATTAAGAAGGAATGGCTTTAAGTGTAAGGTGATTAGGGTGTGGAATAGACTCTCCAGAGGTGGTGGAAGCTGACAATTTGAGTATTTTTAAGAATAGATTGGATACGTCTTTTGCTGTAGCTGGTGACACGTTACCGCCACTGAATTGTGGGAAAAGTCCATATGGGCCTTGCCTCCTTGACTTTCCTATTCTTTCAGTATGAACTCCAATATGAATCACTCAGGGCCCAGTTCTTGTCAGGAGCTCAGCTGGCATATGTATAATTTTTATATTTCTGTTCTGAATAACTCTGCACCTTGATGCCTCACTGGTGGCATTCACAGTCCCTAGACTTCTCATAATATATCTATGTAGCACTGCAAGGTGGACAGGGTTTTGCCTGGCACTGGGTCTCCACTAATAAGCCTGCCCTCATCTAGCCACATAGTGCATACTCTGCTTATATGGTGTGACTGTGTTATGGGGTTTGAGTTTCCTAAACTGTGTTTTATCTCTTTTTCCATCAAGATTTTCATCTCTTCAGTCACCCAGTCACCCCTTTACCCACTGACCTGTCCAGCGCCATCACCCACTATACCCAGGATTTACCAGCTCTGAGATCCCCCACAGACCCCCCTCACCACCCCTGTGGTGGGGCGAGGAGGGGACGGGCCTTTCACAAGGAGACACATAATTCAGACAGGAGCAGAGCCTGGTTAGTTGTGCTGAGCCTGTGGCAGGTTGGTGGATCATTCTGCCATTGTGGATTTTCTACCTTTGGTTTCATTCCCTGTGCAGCCAAGCATGCAATGATGTCAATGCATGTAAAGGCATATACTTGCCTTGTGTCTGCCTGAGCCTTCCTCCTTATGCCACTCCACTGCCCTGCTAGCCTTCCTCAGCTATGTGGCTGTTGAAGAGTGGGTTAGTCTGACTCCCCTTCCCTGAAAGGAGTGCAGGTCATGAGATGCTGAATCATCTCTCCCTCCAGCTAACCCCTGTGTAACTCTAGTCTACCCCCAAGACGAGGCCACTGGCACTGGAGGCAGAACAGCTACCACCAAGCTACTAACCCAGCCCACCAGACTATTTATAAGTAAATAAAGACAGTACTCAGATGAAAGAAGAAGAAACTGTATTATAACTACAGTTGTCATAAACATTTTAATTTACATCACAACATTTTAAAATTTGATAAGTTTTGCAAGTAAAGTGAGTTCAACAACTACATAAAGAGATAGATAGGATAACCCTTTAATGTTTACATTCTGCATCTTAAGGGGCATCTGCCAGGATTTTTAGTCAGTAAGGGCCCCATTTTCAGAAGGTTAGTCCAGTGCTAAACATGTAAGCACCATGCTATGTAGGAACAGCATGGTTGGATGGGTGTCATATTCAGCAGCACCTGATGCTATCCTGATTACGTGTGTGTGCATATGTACTACTACAGCCATGTAAATGAGGGATCCCCTCCTGCATACAGAGCACAGAGCTATATAAAATGTTTTGAAAGTGCTTAACAGCTGAAATTACAATGCTATTTACTGCTTCCAAAAACCCTGCCCTCATTTGAGCACACAGTGGTGTCTATTGTCAATCCATCCCGGTCACTATTCTGATGCCCCAAGGTATTATAATAAAATGATCCCTGGCATCTAAGAGTTCCTCACTCCTAATTGTAGTTTAAATGTCCCCAGTCATTATAATAAAATGATCCCTGGTATCCAGTGGTCCCCCCACTGAAAACTGCCATTTAGATGCCCCAGTTATTATAATATTATGGGCGTAGAAATTAGTTCAAAAAGAGGCAGCAGAGGGTTGTGATTAATGGTGTCAAACCAGAAGAGAGAGAGAGGTCACAAGTGGGGTACCACAGGGATCATCTTGAGTCCTCTCCTCTTCAGTATGTTCATCAGCAACACTGGAGAAGGAATCTGGTGCAAGCTGTGTTTCTTTGAAGATGACACTAAGCTCTGGAGGAGTGTAGACAGTGACAAGGGAAGCAGGAAACTGTAGAGCAACCTGCAAAGAGTAGAGAGGTGGTCTAAGGTTTAGCAGTTGAAATTCAATGCCAAAAAGTGCAAGGTGATGCACCTAGGGAACAAGAACCCCACAACAGAGTACTGGATAGAAGGAGTAAAGCTGAGCCCTAAAGCTGAGGAAAGGGACCTAGGGAGTCATCATTAGTGGCTCCCTTAATCAAGCCAGTGCAGCAAGGACTATATTAAGGCAAACAGGATGCTAGGATGTACTGGAAGAGGTTCTGACAGTAAAAGAAAAGAAGTACTACTGCCTCTTCATAGATCACTGGTGAAGCTGCTCCTGGAGTACTGTGCTCAGTTCTGGAGTCCTTACCTCAAGAAAGAAAAGGACAGCTTGGAGACAGTGTAATAAAGGGTGATCAGGATGATTCGGAGCTGGCAGGACAACTCTTACAAGGATCTATTCAAGGCACTGAACATGTATTCGCTGGAGGCCAGACAAGTAAGGAGTGATATGACAGAGAACTTTCAAGTTCCTGAAAGGTATAAACAAAGTGAACTGAGAACTACTTAGCATGTGTGTAGGTTTCATAGGTTTCATAGGTAAGTTCATGCTAACTGGACTTGCATCCATAATGCTTGCCTTTAAGTAATATATATTGTCCTCTACTTCTTGTTTCTCATTCAACATTTTTTTTTAATTTTACTTTGTTTCTTTATTTCTACCTATTAAAAAGCTATTCAGTCTATGTTTAAATGAGTCCATACTCGTGCTTGTTACCACCTCCATTGGCAGTAAGTTTCACCCAGCAGCCACTCTCTGACTGAACCAGTGTTTACGTGGTAATGTTTGCCATCTTTGAGTCGCTAGTTGAAAGGCATGCCACCTGGGTTCATATTTAGATTTTCTAAAGGTCAAGCCTATGTCTTCACTAAGTTTGTCAACCTGTATAACCTTGAATAGCATACAGTTGTCCCCCCTAATCCTTCTGTACTCCAAGGTATAAAGATCCAGCTCCTGTAGTCTGTCTGGATGGGACATGCCTTCCATTCCCTTCACAGCCCTGGTTGCCCTGCATTGTATTCCCTCCAGATTTTGGATATCTTCCTTCTTGTATGGAGCCTACACCTGGGCACAGTATTCCAGGTTAGGCCTCACCAAGGCATTATATAGGGGCATAATCACCTTCCTATCCCTACTAGCTATGTGTCTTAGTACACAATTTAGTATCTGGTTATTTATTTTTACTAGTTTATTGCAATGTGAACTGAACTTCAGGTCCGTACTAATTGTGACCCCTAAATCTCTCTCTCTTCAGATGTTACTCTTAATACTGTATTTCCTATTCTGTGTGGTGATTTAATATTTTTTTTACCCATGTGTGTAACAGTGCATTTAGCACTGTTCAATTCCAGTTTACTCTTTATAGTCCAATTTTGTATGGTATCAAGTGTGTTTTGTAGGTCAGTGATATTTTTTTGTGTATGTGCAATGGCACAAATCCTGCAATCGTCCACGAATTTGGTCACCCGGATGTCCTTGTTTAGTATTTTTAATGATATTATATAAATATTAAAAAGACAAGGGCTGAACACCGAGCCCAGAGGCACCCCACTAGTCATTCCTGCCCAGTTAGACATCTCACCATGTACCACCACTCTCTGCCTTCTATTTGCTCAACCAGGCTTCTATCCAGTTTATTATATTAGTATCAAATCTCCTTTATTTGAGTGTATTTATTAGTTCTTGATGTGGAAGCTAATCGAAAGCTTTTGAAAATCTAGGAAGGCCACATCCACATGATTGCCCTCATCCAGTGCCTTACCAATCCTCTTGTAAAAAAACCAAAAGGTTAGCCTGGCATGATCTAGCCTTCCTAAATCCATGTTGTACTGGATCCTGTAAATGTTATTGGTCCAAGTGTTCCATTATATTATCTTTTAATATGGATTCTGTTTTATTTATTTATTTATTCCATTATTTTACCCATGACAGATGTTGGCTCACTGGTCTGTAATTTTGTGGGTCCGATCTTGTACCTTTTTTAAATATAGGGATCACTAATGCCTCCCTCCATGCCTGTGGGACCTCCCCACTGTCAAGAAAGGCTTGAAAAATATAGGTCAAAGGTGCAGCTAATTGTTCTGCTAGTTCATATATTACCCTTGGATGAATTTTGTCAGGTCCTTGTGATTTATTGATGTGTATTTTTTTTTTTTAGTTTATCAAGTACATCTTTTTCTACAATTTGTGTAAGTCCAGGTGTTGAACTAATTTTATCCCCTGTCCTGAGCGAGGTGGCTGTATTAAACACTGAACAGAAGAAAGTATTTTGGATTTGTGCCGACTCTTTTTTTTATTCAACATATCACCTTGTTTATTTCTAAAAGATCCTATACAGTTGTTACTTTTCTTATTATTATTTATATATGAATAAAAAGTCTTATAGTTGTCTTTTACTTGTGCTGCCAGTCTGAATTCATATTCCATCTTTGCCTTTTTGATGTCCTGTTTTACTTTTTTTTCCAAATTTCCATATTTTGTTATAGCTTGAATGTTTTGGCTGTTTTTTGTTTTATGATACAATCTTTTTTTTTATTAATTTTTTATTTTTGGATTTAACCATTTGGGAGTACCATTTTTGTTTGCATACTTCTCAATTTTTTGGTATACCTTTATGTATTGTCATTTTTAATTTCTCTACTAATGACCCCCACATTCCATTTACATATTTTTAACACATTCATTTTTCCAGTCCCACTGTTCCATAACCTTTCTCATGGTAGGAAAGTCTACTTTAACAAAATTTAGCACTGCAGTCGTATCTGTCCTGGTAGTCTTTCCTACTTCCTTAAACTGAAAAAGGACTACGTGATGGTCACTATCTCCTAGTGGACTTTCAATTTGTACCTCATTTACTAAAGTTCCCAAATTTGTTAGAATTAGATCAAGAGTATTGTGTGCCCTTGTTTTTCCTAAGATTATTTGTTCAATAGCGACACCTCCACCCCTCCAATGCTCTCTTGATAGATAGAATAAATGATATCCTTTTATGCTTTTATCCCATTCATCCTTCTTTGTCCACCAGGCTTCTGTTATAAGTGCAATTTGTATGTTTTTTTGTATATAATAAGTGCTGTAGTTCATCAAAATTATTTACCAAACTTCTTGCATTTATCAATACCCCACTCCATCCTTCCTGTAGATCATTGGTATTTGATGCTAGGTTGTGAATTGTCCTCCCCCCTTTATCCAGTTTAAATGAAAAGTTATAATGTCATTTATTTTCCTGCTTAGTATACATGTTTCAGCTTTATTTAAATGCTATCCATCCCATTTAAAAAGAGTATTTTTTTGAAAGTATATGAGTTATCCATAAAACCAATATTTTGTTGTCTACAAAAGAAGTGTAGCCAAGTGTTGAGCTTTTTCTATTGTTAGATTATTAAACTCATATTTTCCATGTGCTGGGAGTAAGCCTGATATTATGATATTTCCTCCTTTTTCTTGAATTTTATTTATTGTGTGTTGGTAGTCTTGTTTAATGATTTCTATATTGTGATTTCCCACATCATTTATACCTACATGGAGTATGACCAGTGGATTCTGTAATCCTTCCATTAATCCATCCAGTAAACAAGCTATATCTGCTATTTTTACCCTGGTAGTAAACTTACAGTTGTAAACATTTTTTTCCCTGGCATACCAGTGAGTCAATGCCTTTGGTGACAGAATCACCTATATAATCAGAATGTCTTTATTTCCTTCATTTTCCCCCTCCCTATTTCCTACAGTGGTGTCTAAGTTCAGTTCAGCAACAAAGAGCTAGCAGATACACAGAGTACAGGCTACAAGCCATAGCTTAATGTAACGCCTGTCAATAGGCCAAACAGGGATAGGGGTGACACATACCAGTGACCAATGTCAGCCACACTGGGGACATCTGCATTACTCCATGTCAGCCACCACTGCCCACATGCAGTGTTCACGTGCAGCCTGAGTGCACACACTCTGTGTTCAATGTTGGGCCGCCACAGTCAGCATCACTAGCATCACACACAACATCCACATACTGTGTGGTGAGACATGTATACACTATGGGGATATGCCACACCACACACCAGCAGCCTGTGTTGCATGCCCTGTGGCAAATCACTGTAACAAGTGACCTTCCAAGTATCCAACAAGCAACATACCAGCAAGGTCCTGAAAACACATGGAGCACAGGCACAGTGCACCCAACACACACTATGCATTGGATGTGCACTGCATGGACTACCCACATGTGCCTGCTGGCCACAGCACAGTACACACCCCTGTCTGACAATGCAAAATGGTCACAGAGTGACCTATGTTGCCACCTGTCCTGGGATCCACTGACACGTACACAATTGCACTGCATCACTCTACAGGTTGCTGTCCATGAGGCACCACAGGGAACAAGTGTGGAGCAGTTGTCTGGGTACACCTGCAATACTAGTCAGCTCACATGTGAGTAGTCACCACATGGTGGAGTTGTACAGACACGGACACACACCATGTGCAGGGCTGTGCTGCACAAGACAGACACTGGTCCTGAGAGGCATGCTGATAGTGACCTGGCCAACTGCAGGGGACCAGAGATGTCACCTGGACATGTGTCCACACATGCAGCCCATGCCATGTTAGAACCATGTCCCCTGTAAGACAACAGACTAACACGCAATCAACCACGCAGGGCACCCCTTATGACACATGCAACATATGTGAGGGCCACACAACCCTGGGTACAGATGTAGTGGACACATGCTGTGCATACTGTCGATCCCCCAGCATCCATGCACACACCCCTATGTATGCCCACACACCTGTGTACATGTGCATGCATCCCAACCTAACAATTAATCAGCTGTCCCAATACACTTACCCCCCCAAAAGCATGGTCCATGACACAGTGATCCTGATGCCACTATGCCGGTCCCATATCCTGTACCACCATGACCACTGTCATGGTACACCATATGGCATGACCAATGTGATAGATCCTTGGATGTACCATACATCCCACCAGCTGCCCACATACCCCAGTCACCCCTAGCACTACTGAATTGCTGACTGCGGTCATCACAACATACACCCATCCCAGGAACACGTCCCAGTGGTATATCCCTGCATGGGTGTACTGTTCAGCAACATATGGAGCTATTTCTTGTAGGTCGGCCCTACAGCAGCAGTTCCAGCTGACCAACACCCATCATGTGAACCATGGCCCCCTAGTTGGTGTACAAGGACATGGGCCAATAAGGGGCAGTGCTGTTGGCAATGTGACACAATCAGGAGGTGAGGATGTGCACTCTCAGCAGGTGGACAGGACATAGGCATGTCCCTCACACCATCACACAACCAGGGTATGTGTACTGGTATGTCCGTACTGAGTTGCTACACAGTACAGTGGCACCTGGTACCATACTACCACATCACCAACATGACCTGCAGACATGCCCTTGTGTTGCATGTCATGACACAGTCCAACACAGCTAGTCCCACCCTACTCACAGTCACTGTAGTCATTGTCCCGCAACACCTCCCACTGTGACCTGTTACACATGTTACCCATCCCGTCCCACTGTGTCAGTGCCAGAGGGCAGGCCACATGCACTGTAGACAACACACGGATCCATGTCAATGGACCCATATGGCCTACATACTGGCATCCTACACACACATACAGAGTAGACCATTCATAAGTTCATAGGTGCCTATCTATGCAATGAATAGAGAGGACCTTGGACAATAAATTTTCAGGTGGCACATCTTATGAACAGAACAAGGTATACAAAAACAAAAACAGGTAATACAAAAGGAAGAAATAACCACTGAGAGCAGGGGGTGTCATTAAGGAAACGGTCGGTAAGTGAGGAAGAGAGGCGCAAGCCATGAAATTAGATTATGAGTGTATGTAAGTGTAAGGGAGATGCCTGCAGTGCAAGATTGTATATGGGCAGGGAAAGGGAGCTGGGACAGGCTGAGGCAGTAAGAGGGTTATATAGAGGTGAGAAAATACTATTGTATGGTCAGAGACATCAGTCATTAGGTAGGGTGAAAGCAGGAACAGGTATCAGCAATCAGCAGATTCGAGTGCAATTTTCTCTTAAAGCATGTGTGGGAGCTAGAAAGTCTAATGTGCATGCATGCTATGTGCTATGTCCACAAAGTTCTGCCTCACACCTGCACAGAGTGGCAGTGGCTTTGCTGTGGATATGCATGCCCCACCACCAGCAGTTGTGGCAACAGTGAGCCATAACCTGTCCTGTGCAACCCACACACATGCCACACCAGTGCTCCCACACTGGGGCATACATCTGTTGGGTGGAGGGGGACATGTGTAGCAAATTACAATGTAACCCCTGCCCACCAGCAAGACCTGTACTCAGACACCCTCTATGTATCCACGTGTCACCCTGGAGCACAGTACCATACAGGAACAGCCCCCCCATGGCTGCCCCAACAAAGCATGGCCCCTGTGCATGTCACCATACCACACAAATGTGGACCCTTGCACATGCATAACACATGCCCAGTGGAATGGCACCAGTCCCACTGCCAGCGGTCAGTCCCCCCTTCACAGGACACCCCACCACACAGTAAGATGTGCACCTATACACATGGTGTGACTGTGACCCAGGGTGCCTCCACAACAGGCAGGCATAACTGGGACTGCCTGATGATTCCCCCTCCAATGTTATAATGCAAGGTAAATGTTACTCATGGGGTTGAACTGCACTAGTCACTGGCTGTGGTCGATGTGCGGCACCTTCTGCTGCAACCTGCCTCTGGCTTGCGTGTGTCACCCTGACACTGGACACACCTGTGTGGGGAAAGCATTGAAGGTCAAACCATGTCCACAAAGTTACATGCTGCACTACACCCCTACACCTAGTGTTACCAGATGTCCTCTTTTCCAGCTGCCATATAGTCTTCGTGTACCTTCTCTATCCTGTTGTATTATTAATATTTAATATCTTTCTAATATTTTTACTCTCTTCTACCCAGGACCTCCTTGTAAATGAGCTGTGAAAGGAGTGGAGACTTTTTTTTAGTTATTTAACCAGGGGTAGCACACTAAGCTGAAAGCTTTTTTACAGGAGCGAACTGGGAGCACAGGGAAGTTAAGTGACTTGCTCAGGGTCACACAGTATGCAAGTGGAAGCTGTGGGATTCAAACCCCGGTCTGGTCTGCTGGATGTCACCAGATCTGCAGTTCAGAGCCTTAAACCACTGTGCTATACTGTCTCACTTTACTTTAAACCTATTTACTTGGAGGTTTGGCACAGGGGCTCATTGGGTGAGGGACTAAGTGTCCTCTTTTTGGCATCCCAAAATATGGTACCCCTACCTACAGCACAACAGTGACTGATGCTGGTGTGGTATACTGTACAACTTGATACATAGCTGGCACTGCTGGATGCTGACTGTTGCCCACACATCACAGAGGTATTTGCACAGGACATGGGCGGGTGACACACCAGTGTAGCCACACAACCCGTGAGCTGGCAGCGCAGGCAACACATGGATGATGGGTGACCGCCACCATGACCCTTGCGTACCCTGGATGTGGGACTGAATGTTACCTGCATAGGTGGCACAGTGTGTAGGTATGTGCACAGGACACATATGGCTATGCATGCCTGCACTGTAGATGGTTAAACAAAAATGTTCAAGAATAACTCCTGATAGTCCATGGGTAATGTAACCATAATATTCACTCCTTCAATGTGCTGCCTCTCCCGATGTGTCCAGTGAATCAGTCTCTTTCCTTCCGGGGGACAAGAAAAGTCACACAAGTAGACAGGTAATGTCTTATCCAAAATTATATTCTTTTATTGTATTTTTCAGGCCCATATCCTCTACGTTTCACCAACTAAAATTTGCTTCCTCTGGAGGTGCCTTTTCAAAACTTAATGTTTAATTCTCTTGATACTTATTTCTTTCATTTATACTGCTTATTTACAAAATCCATCCTGCTCATTTTGAGCATGGGTTTCCTAACACGAACGACAGAGAAGAGCAACCAATAAGTGGGGCTTAAAAAAGATGCAAGAGTACAAAATCATTTGAAACATGGGCTGAGCAGGATGGATTTTGGAAATAAGCAGTACAAATAAAAGAAATAAGTATCAGGAGAATTAAACATTAACTGTAGATGGCTGACAGCTGTGGCCGTGTGGATGCAGCACGTGTAGTGTACCAGAAGACCACTGTTGTCCACTGCACCACACCGTACCGCATCAAGGCATGTGGAGCTGTGACACCTCACACTGCCAAAACATGCACATCCTGACTGGCCATAGCCATGACACAGCTGTATGGTGCCAGACAACCAGGTGTTTGACTGTGACAGTGATGGGCAGTGGACCATGTAGTCATGCTTTCCCACCCACCACCCATCACCCATCATGTGTGCCCTTGTTACATGCACTGTGGGGTGAGGCATGACACACTGACAGGCCAGCACCAGCTGTCCTGCATATACAGAGTACTTCAGTGTCTGTGAGCTATGTACATGACATGGGCTCAGTGGCATGCATGGAGTGTCCATAGGCAGCATGGTGGGTGCATGTCTGGTCAACATCCATACCATGGCATGGTCCTGAGCATGGGGGTGGACCTTGTAGCACATCGCCAGCATGGTCTGCCTGTACCTGATGCATGTTGCACCTAGTGACATACAAGACACCCGTTGACACAGTTCAGCACCACTGTATGTAGCACACACCACAGCACTGGCATGCACCTCCCCTGATCATGGTACAGGTGACACCACACACCACACATGCAGTCCTATGACTGTTGGTTGGGGATGTCATGGCCCCATGGGCATGTCCTGGATGTGACAGTACAGTGAAACATGGTGTGTGGCGTGCACTACACACTGAACAGGGGCTCTTGCAGACATGATGTGCTGTGCCATGCAGGGCATGGCGACACGCACCATGGACTACGTCCAGGAATGCTGCCACCAACCATGCATGGCTATAGTCAGCTGTCTGTACTACACTGTTATGAGGACAGTCACCATACCATGTGGATGTGGCATGTGCTAGTACCATGCAGATATGACATCACACCTGTCACAGCCATGTACTCACCTTCCGCTGTCCCCTGTGACTCCTGGCGTTCTGGTGCCACCAGCTGGCACAAGTGTGGCTCCCTATGCTCCACATCATTCCACTTATGCTTGAGCTGATTGACAGTCCTCTGCACACCACTGGACATGTACAAATGCCTGGCAATTGCATGCCAGACCCTGTTCCTCTTCTTTTAATTATTTTAATTTAGTTGTTTAACCAGGAGTAGCACACTAAGCTGAAAGCTTTTTTACAGGAACAACCTGGAAGCACAGGGAAGTTAAGTGACTTGCTCAGGGTCACACAGTATGCAAGTGGAATCTGTGGGATTCAAACCCAGGTCTGATCTGCTAGATGTCACCAGATTTGCAGCTCAGAGCCTTAAACCACTGTGCTATACTTCCTCCCAAGAGTACTACAGTGTCTATGAGCAATGTACATGACATGGGCTCAGTGACATGCGTGGAGTGTCCATAGGCAGCATGGTGGGTGCAGGGTCCTCCCAGGTGGCAGCAGTATGGCTGCATGCTCCTTAATGAGATCCAGCAATGCTGCTGTCTCTGCAACACAAATGTTTGGTGCCGTGCCTCTCCCTGCCATGGTCTGATGCCTGTAACTGTGACTGTGCAAGGCTGGATGTGGCACAGACTGACACACCCCTTCATCAGGCTTCACACATCCCAGTGTAACTCTGTGCAGCACATACACATGTTCCCGCACATGCATGACACAAGCCTGTAATTTACATGCACATGTGCTGTTTCCATGGCGAAATCATGCACACGCGTGAACAGCATGGCTGATTCCCACATGTGCGCGGACATGTCTGCCATATTCACACATGTGTGGTAATCTCTTTGTTTTGTCCTGCACGGGCTGTAGGCATTTTTCTCAACCTTTTGTCCCCACAAATGTGTTACACTGCCTCTCACAATGTGGCGCAGGTGAGAAAGATGTTCATCACCGATTCATCTGTTCCTAGGGGGTACGACCATAGGTACAATGGGTGCATATGGGTGCAGAGAGCATGTTATCATTTGAACAATGTTACATCTGCATCACTTGTTCTTACATGTCCACTTTGGCACTGTCAATACTGACTGTTGCATATGTCCTCGCAATGTGAAACAGGGTGTATTTGTGCAGTACATTGGGAAACATTCATTGTGTTGTGGTGAAGTTGAGAGATATGGCTGTAGGTCCTTCTTAGCCCATCAGTAGCAGCAGCACTGGCCTGTGATGGGGCATTGTCCTGCAGGCATGCCAATGTCAGCAACCCCATCCTGTGGCAACATGTGTGTGGTGTCAACCTTACCAACATGGACACATGTGCATGCAGTGGTGCACGTGTCCATGCCACATCCAAGGTGTGACATGCACAGCAACTGCGTGGCCATTGTGCATGTATGACACACTGTACACCACGCCAGGTAATGGCACGATTCCCTGGGCCTGCAGCCACCAACTGGGTGTGCTGACATGCAGATGTGACACTAGCAGTGGATGTTACTCCATCACACCACTGTACATGTGTGGCACATGTACAGTGGGATGGCAGCAGGCATTGCTCTGTCCCTGACCCGTCGGGCTGCTGCCACACATCACAACACAGGGTTTGTTGCATCACACAGTGTAATTCTTGTGGTCTGGTATGTGGTTAGGGGTGGAGCACAGTTCCCAGCAGGGGTGGAGGTGACTGCTCAGGGGGGCTGTAGGACCAGGGCTAGGGGCTGGAATACATCACATTCAACACTGCCCTGCACTGTGGGGGGGGCATTGCCCCCTTACCTGGTGCCCATGTATACATGACAGTGGTCAGCCAGCACAGCAGGGTCGCCATCATAGCATTGCACCCACCCTAGGGTGCATCAGGCAACCAGCATAGCATGATGGACCGGTGTGTACTGTGTGCTACCCATACCTAGCCCATGTTGTATGATGGGTCATGCAGTATTCTATGGCACCAGTGACATGTGTGCCTGTGCTCTGGCATGTGTACATCACAAGAGTAGTGAGGGTCACATAGTATTGTGTTGCATGTGTGTGCCATCCCATTGTTGTCATGGTGGGGTACTGATGTACAGACATCAATCTAGTGCGATTATGCAGGTGTTCAAAGCCCATTACATGTCTCATGTGATTTGTATCCATCTCCTTTGCAGGTGACAGTGGATATCCACTAAGGACATGGCTCATGACACCAGTGACAGCTCCACAGACGCAGCAGGAGGAGAGGTACAATGCTGCACATGCACGGACATGTTCTGTGATTGAACGTACCTTTGGGCTACTGAAGATGTGGTTCCAGTGTCTCTCAACCTCAGGGGGTGCACTGCAGTATACACCACAGAAGGCATGCAGGATAATCATTGCATGTTGCATACTGCACAACATTGCCCTGTCCCACCGGATCCCAGCACCTGAGGACCTGCAACTGACTGATGATGATGTTGCTGCCCATGGAATGCCAGTGCCACTGTCACCACCATTGTCAGCATGGTGCTGGTCCAGTCAGGCATCATTGGCACACCAGGCATGGGATAGGCTCATCAGACACTGCTTATAGCAACATTACCAGTGACGCAGACAACAGTGTCTCAGCCAGTAGTGCCATCACTGGATACCCCCTTGCATGCTGAGGTTTGTTATGGACATGGCTGGCTTGGACTGAGTGTGTGTATGTTGGTCAACACCCATGATGGGTCAACTGTGTAGTTGCTGGGGGGGCTTCTCTGGTAGCTTATTGTGATCTCTATGACTGACCAGTGTACAGGTACATCACCTGGGGGTGTGATGTACTCATGGACTACATAACACCTGCCATGTGAATGGTTGCTGGGTTCTACACATGTATGTCAAGACACTGATGTCACCTGGTATGGCACGTCTCACAGTATAGTATGAATGCTCCCACATGTGTATCAAACAGTGTATAGTGCAACAGTCAGTAAACACAATTCCTGATTTTGTCTTGGTCCAGTCATTAATTTGTGCACCATGTAGCCATACCTGTCAGGAGCAGTAGTCACAGCTTCTCCAGTTTGTCAGTCCTGCCAATCACTGGGCAGCCCATTCAGGACCACCGTGACACAGTGTTGCACATGTCAGCCACAATGTCCTGGCACTGTATGATTGACATGGCATGTGGACTGGGCACTGTCAGGCTGCATGGGGAACATGTTCACAGTCCATACAGGAATGACAGTGTTCCTCAGTTACTGTTGCTGATTGGGCAATGCATGTCCTGTCTGTGCCCTTGACATACTGTATGGCCCGTAGACAGGTACAGCTCATGGGGCGATATGTCATATCTGGTTCTCAGATTGGGTGTGGTACATATCCACATGTGTACATCACCATGAGCATGCACATCTACCTATGCATGACCGATGGTCCACCCAATGTGCTGTATCCGGTGTTGTGGCCAACATGTCCCATGGGGCATGGTGTCACTGGGTGGAGGGAACAGCTCTGCAGGGATGGTGACATCCTGACCACCACCATGTTTCATGATGCTGGGTCCTGATGCGTTGTATCCACACTGCCCCTTGTATTGGCACAGTGATGTCAGTGACCCAGAGGCGTAGCTACAAGGGTGCAGGGGGTGCAGTGGCACTGGGGCCCATGAGGTTTGAGGGGCCCAAATCATAATTTTGATATTCCAAACTTGGGAGGGGCCCTGTAACAATGCCTTGCACCCAGGTCCTCGGGGAATTTGCTACGCTGCTGCAGTGACCTACATGTCCAGATGGTATTCATGTGGTAACAAACCTCATGGGACTACATGAACACCCCTCCACATCCCGGCAGCCATCACTTCCCTCGGACACACACCTGTAGGCTGGTGCATGCCACAGTCCGGTGACTGTCTATTACTCCTGTACGGTACTGCACATGTGTTATCACACTTAAAGCTTGCCGAACACATGTCTGGGATGTGCACAGTGGCACTGGTGCTGTGCATGCTGTACATGTCTGTGCCATCACACACTTTTGAGTCCTGCCACATAACACATGGCTGTTTGTCAGCAGTGTGCCAGAGACTGACACAGGCTGTGCAACAACACACAGCCATGACACCCTTATGATATATAAGAGAGTCTCATACACACATAGTAATGGTTGACATATCTTTATTACATGTACCGGGGAACAACACTGTCCACCAATCACTACACAATCACATTCCATATTGTACACACATAAATTATCTGGTGAACCTATCCATCAGACTCCTTGACATCTGCAACATCATTAAGGCATGATGCCATCAGTGGTCATGTCGTACTGTATCACATACCAGCTTGAGCTATGTCATGCCAGAACACTGCACTGCTCATGGTGTCATACACTACTGGACTATCTATGTTTGCATCACTAGTTACATACCCCACCTTACGGTGCTCAACATGTGTAAGTCATTCAGGGCAGTGGACTGGGGGATGCATTGACTCCAGCATGATATAGCTGCTCTACCATGCCTGTCCAAGCAGGTTACTGTGATCCTGCAAAGGCTTACATCTGTGTGACCCATGTTGTGCTATGTATGCCTGTCCCTGGCTCTGCAGCACAGCACTCAGGAGCCTGGTCTGCCACATGACATCACAGTGTCTACCACTTTTTGGTGGATGTCCCCTGCCAGCACGTTACACTGTTTTCTGCCCTTCCCCCTCCCAGGCACTGTCTCTGTCTGTGTGGTCTCAGCTAGGGATTCTGTCACTGTCACTGTTGATGTTGGTGCCTGCTCAGCTGTGGGCACACCCTGTGTGTCCTGGGTGCCCTGACCGTTGTCTGTTTGTGCTGCCTCTGTGCCTGACGGGCACTCAGCCATCTCTTCTGTCCCTGCTGTTGTGAGGATTGTGTCCCATCACTGCTAACAAGCCCCTTGCCAGTGTTGTGCTTCTTTCTCTTTTGCTTGGCTTGTGCAGTTTCAGATGGTGACTTGTCTGTCACCTGCGCAGTACATGCCTCCCCTGTACTTGCATGTTCCTGTCTGCTTCCACAGTACCCGGTATGTTGCAACTGTGACATGGGCTCAGACTGTGTGCTGCTGCTGTCCCCTATCTGCATTGCCTGTGGTGTTGCCACCATGGTTGCCATCACACATGTGTGATAAGTATCTTGGGACTGTGCAGTGGCCTCTTGAGCCTCACCATGTTGCACACTCAGTGTGGGTGCACTGTGTTGCTCATCTCTATCCATATCCACTCCTTCAGCTGGTCTCCAGTGTGCTATCACATCATGTGACTGCATAGGGTGCCCTGCTGTGTGTGTCTGTACATGTTTGGGTCCACGTGCATGTGGTAGGCTATGGGTGCTGACATGGGTGGAGACTTGCCCCCTGGTGGTGGACACCTCAGGCATTGTTGTGTGCATGGCCACTGGCTCAGTCATGCCCACATGGGGTGCACCCATTGCTGTCAGTGTATTGCTTAACCGGTGCATTGCACCAGTCTGTCTGTTGAGTGCCGCCACATGTTCCACCTGTGTTGCATGCTGCCCTGCCAGCATCTGACTCATCTCCCTCATGAAGGACATCTGTGTCTCATGAATGGCATGCAACAGTTCAGTGTGCTGCTGGATTATGGTGTTTTGCCAGGCTGTGGCACCGGAGATTGCATGTAGTGCACCCGCTATATCTGCACTCAATTGATACTGTGTCTGGTTGGTTTGCTGCACTGCTGCCACTACTGACTGCACAGCATCTATCAGCTGATGGATGTGTTCTGAGGTACTGTCATGTTGTTGTGACAGGGTGTCCTGCAGGTTTCCTATTGCTACACTGATCTTCCACTCTGCATTCAGGATGGCATCCCCATAGTGACTAGGGTTGCTCTGTGCATCATCAGCATCATCCTCGGACTGTTGCTGAGTGTGCAATGATGTATGTGTCCCCAACCCAAGGTCACCTATTGATAGTCCAGACATGCATCCACTCTCAGGGGACCTGTGAGGGGTGGATGGTGGGATGTCCTCTGCAATGTTCTCAATGGGAACACTGTCCGTATGCTCCTCCTCATGCAGCTGTGTGTCTGGTTCCGCCACACCATTGCCATCCATTGTCTGTGGCTCTGTTGAATGCCCTGCTACAGTGTGTAGGTCAGCTGCTGTGGTGTGTTGGGTGTACACCTGTTTCTGTGACCAACTGTCACCTGGTGGTGGTTGTGGGCATTGTTGCACTGGTCTCCCAATATCACCTGTAGGTGTACAACAACATACACATTATAACCTGACTATGGTTGAGTCCATCCCTTTCTAAGGCATACATTCAATGCATTGTGACATTGTACAGGTTCATGTGGTACACTACAGGGTCCCTATGGCACACTACTGTGCCACATAGGACAGTGTACATCATGCCACAGTACAGTGTTCTCACCGGCACTGTCACTCATGCCCATCTGTGCCTTTGCTCTGTCAGCTACTCCATTATCATTCACAAATGTTGTCCTATCATCACATGTGCTGTGGTGTGTATGTGTACACTGCTGGCATGCACATCACAGATGCCGTTGCCCACATGGGGGCACACACACATGCAGCAATGCCCATGCACATCCATATGTCTGCATTGCATCCACGCATTGCATGTGTGTGGCTTTGTGTATGGCTTAGTGGCATCTATTCATAGTGGTGTGCCCCAGTGCACATCATGTACATACCACCTTTGTGGTGTGTACAGTGTTGTTGCACTGCACATGTACTGAGGGATGTGTATCCAGTACACATCATGACCACTGTGCATCACAGTTCCAGTCATGTTCCACTGGACTGACATGTGTGAGGGTGGCTCGGTGGGCTGGCATATATTCTCTGCATGATGGTGGCAGTTTGCATAACAGATGGGCTCTGGAGTGTCCTTCACTGTTGTGGGGGTTTGAAGGATTGGCAGCATTGCTGTGACGCAGACTGTATGTGTTGTACTACCCTTGTCTACATCTGTGTGTGTGTGTGCCAAAGGCTCAGGACTGGGGTTGCAGTTGGGGGACCACGCCTTTCCATGCATCAGCATGCAATTCAGTGTGTGCGCCACAATGGCCTGCTGGCTACACTGACAGATATGGGGGTGGGGAGAGTGGTGTTCAGTGGAGTGGTGTAGGCACTGTGAGCATGCTCACAGTGTGGTGTTGGCAGGCTGGGCTCATCCCCAGAATGTGTCATTACTGTGTTGGCATGGGAGCCAGTGCTGTGACAACCCTAGTCACACCTATGTCTCACTCATGGGACAGGTACACGGGTGTGGACGGTGTCCATTTGCAGATGACTCAGGGTTAGGTGTGGTGGTGGGTGGGTGTGTGTGTGGTGTTGGTAGCCTTACAAGCAATTATTGTGCCTCTGACAGGGTTGTCCAGTATCAGGGCACTGTGGGTTCATTAGTCCAAAAAGTGAGAGCTCACCACAAGTCTTCAGCTTAATAGTTCTGATGATTTAAACTTTTGGAAGGAAGCAGAAGAATTAAGAAAGAGATTTTTAGAAAGAGGTTATCACAATGATCTCACTCACACATTGAATAAAGCAATTAGTATAAGGAGAGAGGAATTATTAAAAGAAAAAAGAATGAACAAGCTAATTTGAATGTACCCATAACATTTGTAACTGAATACAATAATTGGTCTGGGCAGATAGGGAATGTTGTATACAGAAATTGGCACATACTATATTCTGATATAAACTTGAAAGAAGTAGTAGGAGAAACACCTAAAATCACTTTTTCAAGAGGACAGAATTTAAAAGATAAGCTAATCAGGAGTAGATTAACCAAGCCTGAAAAAAATACTTGGATAGGAACAAAACCACAAGGAAGTTTTAAATGCCAAAGATGTAGTATCTGCTGTTACTGTAACACAGGATGTGAATTTACACACCCACAAAATGGATAAAAATACACAATGAAGGAATTTATTAACTGTGATACAACATTTGTAATTTATGCCATATGGTGTGGGTGTAACCAACTTTTTGTAGGACGCACAACAAGGGCCCTCAAACAGAGAATTCAAGAACATGTTAGGAACATCATAAATGGAAAAATAGATACCCCTATAAGCCTACACTTTGCACAGAAACATAATTCTGACCCAAAACGTTTTAAATTCATGGGTATAGACTGGCAACAAACCCTGAGATATGGTGGTGATAGAACTAATGAATTATTGAAAAAGGAAAGTAAGTGGATCTTTAAGTTAGGATCTATGAAACCTTATGGATTAAATGATCAATGGGATTTAAAGCCCTTTCTAAAAGAAAAAAAGTAGTATTAGAGAGATTATAATACTTACGAATCAACTGTGTGCACTGGATGATTTTATTAATCAATTTCTATCTTTTTTTCTTTTACAGATCACCTGGTGAATGAATGTCTGTGGATCCCCAGGCAAAAAATGATTCCTTTTACCACATTGTGGATGGAAGTAAACTTAGGGTGATCACATCTTGACGTCTTCCCGGTTCCACACAGATCTATTACTCTCTCTTTCTATACAGGATATGTATGTAATTTTCCTTAAAAGTTCCAGAAGCACCACCAAACCATACCATCCTCCCCTCTCTTTTCACCTCTGGAACCTAACCCCAGTTTCCTTTTCTCACTGGTACACTTCTCTTCCTTTTTCTTTCCCTTTTTCTTTTTCCTTTTTCCCCAGCCCTTTACTTTTCTATTTGTCTTTTCTATCTCCTTTCTTTTCTTTCCTTTTCTTTACTTTCTTAACCTTCATCTTTTCTTCTCCCGGACGAGTAAGAAAAGTTATATAAGATTGTGACCAATTGAACATATGTACAGTATGGTGAAAATGTATTCTTCTTTTATATATATTTTTGTAAATAATTTGTTTAAACTAATAAAATAGTGGTGTTTGTATAACTATGTGAAAATCAAGAAATGTCAATTACTGATGACGTCAGATTTTGTTTATAAACATTTGATGTATGACACTGACCCAAACCCCTTTGAGGGCTATACAGCCGAAGCGTAGGGTTCCTGGCCCCGAACACTTTGTCAATAAACTTAGCTATTAAGCTGAAGACTTGTGGTGTGCTCTCACTTTTTGGACTACTGAATTCATAGGTTTTGCAACCTCTGTAGAGAGCACCCCCCTCGCAATGATGCGCTGCTTTTTTCTTCTCTTTGAACTGAACATTTGCACCTGAATGCAGCGGCACATAGAGAAGCTGGTAAAGTAATGCCTTAATCGCCAGAGGATGTAAACTTACTGTAATATTGACAGAAAATGGACCGGGAGGCCTTCTTTTATCCTGTACTATCAAGACATCCCCACATATTATTTTTCAGCAATTGCAGCATGCAAAATACATGAAGGGGCTGCCAAAAATGTCAGGATTGAGCCTTGATTAGAACACTCTGACACCTGGACTATAAGGTTGAAGTGGAAATCTCGTGGTGTGCTCCTACGTTTGGGATTAATAAAGTCAAAGATTTGCAACCTCTGCAAGTGTATTTTTTCCTGTAGCAGTGCATTGCTGTTTTATCCCTTTGAATGAACAAATTTTCATCTACCTGAAGCAGCATATGGAGAAGCAGATAGTGCTTTAATTTACAGGGAGAACGTTTGACAATAACATTGCCAGGGAGATAAAAACGGGTCAGAAGGTTTTCCTTCACCTCATCCTTTCGTGGCACTTCATAAATTGCACCTGAATGCAGCGGCACATGGAGAAGCTGGTAACATAATACTTTAATCTCCAGAGGGTGTAAATTTACTTCAATATTGCCTGAAAATGGATCGGGAGGCTGTCCTTTATCCTGTACTATCGAGGCATCCCCAAGAATTATTTCTCAGCAACTGCAGCATGCATAATGCATGAAGGGGCTGCTGAAGGCATCAGGATTGAGCTTTAATTAGGAACACTCTGACACCTGAACCTTAAGGTTGAAGCTGAACACTCGCGGTGTGCTCTTACGTTTTGGACTAAATGAAGTCAAAGATCTGTAACTTCTGCAAGTGTATTTTTTCCCGTAGCAGTGCACTGCTGTCTTCTCCCTTTGAATGAACAAACTTTCATCTACCTGAAAACATATGGAAAAACAGATAGAGCTTTAATTTACAGGGAGAACATTTGACAATAGCACTACCGGAAAGAAAAAAAATGGGTCAGGAGGTTTTCCGTCACCTCATCCCTCCGTGGCACTTCATAATATTGTGGCATTTTGAAGATTTATATTTTAGCAACTGCTGTATGCAGAATGCATGAAGAAACTACTAAAGATGTTGGATCAAGCTTTGATTGGGAACACACGGACACTTGGGCTACGAGAAAAAGCAGAGCGAGTAACACTCTTCGGAGAAGAATCTACATCAGGTGATGTTAAAAATTGTTTTTTCAAACTAGAAAAATTATTTAAAAAGGAGCTGGACATCACTTACAACATTATTATTTTAGAGCAATATCTGGAAAAAAGGCAAGCACCACGAGGGCTCAGAATTAATATACTACCCTCTTCTGGCTATGAAAACTTTCCACTTAAAGAAGAATGGTTAGTAGCAGCCTCTGCTTGCTCTAAGTCATTCATAGAATTAATTATTAAGGCTGACATACAAAAACATACAGAACTTGAAATAGAAATTGAACAAGCAAAGAAAGAAGTTTTGACATTTAAAGAGACAGTAACATTTAAAGAATTGGATGTACTAATGAAAGATAAATTAACTCAATATGAAAAAGACCTCATAACTAGAAAACAGAAGAAATTACAATGTGATCAGAATGATTATGAAAGTGATAGAGTGCTGAATTGGAAGAAAAGCAATTTTAGGAATAGGAGTGGAAGCAGAAGTAGGAGTAGAACCAGAGTGCATTTCTCAGAAAGAAGAGGAGGTGATAACAGAGATCAGAGTCCTTTTTTAGATTGGAATCAAGAACAAGATACCCAAGATTCAAGAAAAGAAGACTCAGAAGGACCAGGAGAGGAAAGAGAGGAGGAAGATGCTACAATCAACAAAAGGAAACCCCGGGGCAGAGGGAGAGGCTGGGGCAAGAGCAACAAATAGTGAACTTATCAAAAAAAGAACTTTCTATTGAACAAATCAAGCTCTTAAAACATGGCCTTTCTTTTGTCCCAACACCTAGTTTAAATCAATTTCAGGTGCAAGTTGATTTATTTAAACTTTTTTGGAAACTCAGATTGAGAGCATTCTTTTCTAGGAAATCGAATTTAGAGGAACAAGAAGAAAACATGGGTTACTTGGAACCTATATTGCTGGAACAAAATCTCCCTGCACCATTTGACTCTGATTCTAATTTAGAAGTGAATTTTGGGACTCAAAATACTATGGAGGACATTGATTATATAATTAATATCATGGAGGAAAATTTTGAAGGCTCAATGGGTTCAAGTCCCACCACTGTAAGTATTAATTCTGATATAAAAATACCAAGGAACAAATTATTTTCCCCACCATCTGACTTTATACCATATGTATTTAATCCAGCTATTTCCACTTTTGAAAGAGTTGTTTTGAGTGAAATAGAAGTAATTATGGATAAAGCAGGTCAACTAAGGGATAAAAATCTATCATCTACAGAGATACAAGCTCTTAAAGAATTATAGGTAGAAAATGATATTGTAATAAAGTCAGCAGATAAAGGGGGCAATATTGTTGTTCTAGATAGAAATCATTATATTTCTATTGTATTAAACTTACTAAATGATTCATCAAATTATGAAAATTTAAAAAGTAGCCCCTTGTTTCAGTATAAAACTGAATTAAGTTTATTATTACAAGAAGTAGTGAGACAAGGAGAAATAACAGAGAAAGAATTACAGTTTATGTGGAATGAGAATCTCATCCTACCTTGTTATTACATACTACCCAAGATTCATAAAAATATGAACAACCCTCCAGGTAGACCAATCATTTCCTCCATAGGTTCACTAACAGAAAAGCTTGGAGTATTTGTAGACTTCTTTTTACAGAAAGAAGTAGTTAAACTTCCATCTTATACAAAAGACATCACACATGTCTTAAATAAACTTAAAGAAATTCAGTGGACAGATGATATGATATGGTTAACCACTGATGTAGAATTCCTGTACACTCTGATAGTGCATGAACAGGGACTTAGTGCTTGTAAATATTTTCTAGAGAAAAGAAAATACAGATGCAATTCCTGTAGATTTCATACTATCAGCAATCCACTTTATTCTGAACCATAATAATTTTAAATTTTTGGGAGATCACTACAGACAGATAAGGGGGACAGCAATGGGTGCCTATATGGCCCCATCTTATGCAAACCTATTTTTAGGTAAATGGGAAGAAATCACAATCTTCCAGAATACAAAAACTTATCTTGAGAATGTAATATTATGGACACGCTTTATTGATGACATCTTGGTAATATGGAAAGGGGAGAAACAAAAGGCAGAACAATTTGTAGAATGGTTGAATAACAACAATATTTATATGAAATTCACATTCAAAATTAATTTTGAAAATATAGATTTCTTGGATTTGACCCTACAAAAACCTCTAAAGCCTGAAAAGTCTATTATCACTATAAATCACAGAAAACCAACAGCAACCAACACATTACTCAGGGCTGATAGTGCACATCCAAAAAACTTGAAAGACTCCATACCCTATGGACAATTTCTACGGTTACGCAGGAATTGTTCCGATGATTTAAACTTTTGGAAGGAAGCAGAAGAACTAAGAAAGAGATTTTTAGAAAGAGGTTATCACAATGATCTCCTCACTCGTGCATTGAATACAGCAGTTAGTAGAAGGAGAAAGGAGCTATTAAAAGAAAAAAAGAATGAACAAGCTAATTTGAATGTACCCATAACATTTGTAACTGAATACAATAATTGGTCTGGGCAGATAGGGAATGTTGTATACAGAAATTGGCACGCACTACATTTTGATATAAACTTGAAAGAAGTGGTAGGAGAAACACCTAGAATCACTTTTTCAAGAGGACAGAATTTAAAAGATAAGCTAATCAGGAGTAGATTAACCAAGCCTGAAAAAAATACTTGGATAGGAACAAAACCACAAGGAAGTTTTAAATGTCAAAGATGTAGTATCTGCTGTTACTGTAACACAGGATGTGAATTTACGCACCCACAAAATGGAGAAAAATACACAATGAAGGAATTTATTAACTGTGATACAACATTTGTAATTTATGCTATATGGTGTGGGTGTAACCAACTTTATGTAGGACGCACAACAAGGGCCCTCAAACAGAGAATTCAAGAACATGTTAGGAACATCATAAATGAAAAAATAGATACCCCTATAAGCCTACACTTTGCACAGAAACATAATTCTGTCCCAAAAAGTTTTAAATTCATGGGTATAGACTGGCAACAAACCCTGAGATATGGTGGTGATAGAACTAATGAATTACTGAAAAAGGAAAGTAAGTGGATCTTTAAGTTAGGATCTATGAAACCTTATGGATTAAATGATCAATGGGATTTAAAGCCCTTTCTAAAAGAAAAAAAGTAGTATTAGAGAGATTATACTATTTACGAATCAACTGCGTGCACTGGATGATTTATCAATCAATTTCTATCTCTCTTTCTTTTGCAGATCACCTGGTGAATGAATGTCTGTGGATCCCCAGGCAAAAAATGATTCCTTTTACCACATTGTGGATGGAAGTAAACTTAGGGTGATCACATCTTGACGTCTTCCCGGTTCCACACAGATCTATTACTTTCTCTTTCTATACGGGATATGTATGTAATTTTCCTTAAAAGTTCCAGAAGCACCACCAAACCATACCATCCTCCCCCTCTCTTTCCACCTCTGGCAAACCCCCCCCCAGTTTCCCTTTTCTCACTGGTACACTTCTCTTCCTTTTTCTTTCCCTTTTTTCCTTTTTCCCTTTTCCCCCCAGCCCTTTACTTTTCTATTTGTCTTTTCTATCTCCTTTCTTTTTCTTTCCTTTTCTTTACTTTCTTAACCTTCACCTTTTTCTTCTCTCCCCCCCCTCCCAGGACGAGTAAGAAAAGTTATATAAGATTGTGACCAATTGAACATATGTACAGTATGGTGAAAATGTATTCTTCTTTTATATATATGTTTGTAAATAATTTGTTTAAACTAATAAAATAGTGGTGTTTGTATAACTATGTGAAAATCAAGAAATGTCAATTACTGATGACGTCTCAGATTTTGTTTATAAACGCTTGATGTATGACACTGACCCAAACCCCTTTGAAGGCTATACAGCCAAAGCGCTTGGGTTCCTGGCCGTGAACAGTTTGGCAATAAACTTAGCTATTAAGCTGAAGACTTGTGGTGTGCTCTCACTTTTTGGACTACTGAATTCATAGGTTTTGCAACCTCTGTAGAGAGCACCCCCCTAGCAATGGTGTGCTGCTTTTTTCTTCTCTTTGCACTGTGGGTTCATGCAGGTCAATGCACATATCTGCACCTGGGAGACAGTTTACCCACCATGGGTGTACACTGAGTGGGTATGTCATTTCCGTGCTGGGTGTGTGAGGCCCATGGGGGTATTGGTAATTATCATGATACACTGGCCAGACATGTACATGGGAAATGGCAAGGGCACCCAGAATGCTGATCTGTATCACCATGGGGATAACCCCCAGAGGGGTGGCACTATTCCTACCCTTGTACTACGGGTTGGTACTGCAACACCTCGGGATATGTGTGCAGATTTGATGACAGTTCTAGATGGATGTCACATTCCTAGGGAGGGTTCAGTGGAGGGCAACATACATGGTCCAGAGAGCAGAGTGTGGATCCATGTGTAGGGGCCCAAGGGGCTTGGATGTACCCCCAGGGGGGATGGTCATGGGTGACATGCCAGAAGGTCTCCAGAATGTGAGAGGGATCATTACAGGGGCACAGTCAGGGTGCCATGAGGAAGCTGGGGGATGGAAGCTGCTCACCCATCACTTGCCTGGGGGCAGGCACAGAGGAGCGTGGGTGGTGTGTTCTGTCACTGGAATGGGGTTTGCACCATGGTTTGCACTGTTGGGGGTGCTGATATGGGTGAGGACTGTGGCTGGGTTGGGTGTGGTTGGGACAGGTGTGGGTGCATCTGACATGCTCCACTGCAGCTGCTGCATCTGCGACTGGGGACATCATTCCACATGTAGGGGGTGTGCAGACATATCTGCCCTCTGTGCAGCTGATGGCATTCACACGGACTGGTCTGACCATTCTGCCTCTGCTGCAGGCATTGATGGTGGTCTGTGTGTTGCTGCATGTACACAGTGCTTTGTGCAGTGTGTGCATGGCAGACCATGGCCTATCGTTGTCTGTGTTGCCCTACACACAAGTACACACCAACCCCACGGTGTATGTGTTGCTCGTGTGTTGGCAATCCCCTTGCAGCTGTTCACATCTGGGATCAGTGTGCCAGACACATGTGTAGCTGCAGTGCTCACCATGCAGTTGTGTCTTGACATGTGTTGCTGTGTGTCGTGATTTGTTGTACTTCTGCATCTGTTATCACACACATTCTGTTTTTCCACATTCCACATGCAATACATACAGCATGTCTTCCATTGCATTATTCACTCTATTGTGTCTGGATGTCTACTGTTATTGTCCCATTGCTGGGTTTGCTTAGTGGGCCAGTGAATCATGCCACACATGTAACTATATGCCCCACCCTCTGTGGCTGCAGCCATTTTGATTCACAGTCTTGTCCACACAGCCCTGTGCACACATGGACACCATGGCCATGCCCTGTACTGGCCAGCCGTGTCCCCCGAGGAGTGACTGTGGCTCCTCAAGCCTCCACTGCACGCCACCTCAGTGCTCCAGCAAGCTGGACCCTCCGTGCCCTGTACAAGCCAGCCATGTCCCCAGAGGCATGGCTGTGGCTCCTCAAGCCTCCACTGCACACTGTCTCATTGCTCCAGCAAGCTGGATTCTTTGTGCCCTGTATGGGCCAGCCGTGTCCCCCCCGAGGCATGGCTGTGGCTCCTCAAGCCTCCACTGCTCGCTGCCTCAGTGCTCCAGCAAGCTGGATTCTTTGTGCCCTGTACGGGCCAGCCGTGTCCCCCGAGGAGTGACTGTGGCTCCTCAAGCCTCCACTGCACACCGCCTCAGCACTCTAGCAAACTGGACTCTCCATGCCCTGTACGGGCCAGCTGTGTTCCTCCGAGGTGCGGCTGCAGCTCCTCAAGCCTCCACCGCACGCCACCTCAGTGCTTCATCAAGCCAGATTCTTCATGCCCTGTACGGGCAAGTCGTGTGCCCCTAGGAGTGACTGTGGCTCTTCAAGCCTCCACTGCATGACACCTCAGCGCTCCAGCAAGCCGGGTAAGGAGAGAGCCAGGGCCGGGAAAGCAGTGATCAGCTGCCATTGGCTAACTGCTCTCTGCTCCTTCACCAGATTGGTCTCCAGCTAAGGCCACTGCCTCCTCATTGGACAACTCCTTGTTGCTGCTATCTGGGCTCTGCGCCCATTCAATAGTACTGCAGACTGCCGAAATGTTACGCCTGCATTCTGACCTCTGCATTTCTGTTTTATCTCTTCTTCTAAACTCCCTAGTCCCTACAATGTTAGCCTTAAGTGTATTTTTGTTGTCTTGCCTAAATTGTAATGCCGATTCTGATTCTCATATAGCACTGATTGGTTAATGCTTATTTTTGGGTGGTCTCAAACCAAAATTTAAAGTGTGTAGTGTTTTGTAAAGCTGTTTTAAGTTTCTGTCTTCCATCCTGCTCGCTCTCGCTCCCTGCCTACTTATATTATTATTATTTTAAATTCCCCTGCCTCCTGCTTCTCACCCCTGCGTAACTCCCATAGTCTACCACCCCAACCTGTTGGTGCCAGGCTTCAGTTAACTGACTCCTCGTGTTCTGGCTGCCACACCCCCCCATACCGATTTCCCTTTGTATAGCTGTTAAAACTGTCTCTGGCGTGCCCCACCCTATGATTTAGGCCCTGCATCACTGTCCTTTGCTCTCCCACTACTTAACTAATCCCTGCCTGTTTCTGTTTCCCCCCTAGACTCTCCGTGTCCTGTACAGGCCAGCCATGTCCCCCCGAGGTGTGGCTGTGGCTCCTCAAGCCTTCACTGCATGCCGCCTCAGTGCTCAAGCAAGCCGGGTAAGGAAAGAGCCTGGGCTGGGGAAGCAGTGATCGGCTGCCATTGGCCAACTGCTCTCCACTCCTTCACCCAATTGGTCTCCAGCTAAGGCCACTGCCTCCTCATTGGACAACTCCCTGTTGCTGCTATCTGGGCTCTGCACCCATTCAATAGCACTGCAGACTACCAAAATGTTATGCCCACCCCCCTCCACCACCCCAACCTTAATTAAATGGACCCCCTGCTCTGCCCACCTACCTTCTTGTCCCTCCCCTGCCTATCTCAGCTCCTGTCCTCTACTTTCACCCTCCTGCTCCACCCACGTTCTTGGGATCCATTTGGCAATATGTCCCTGCCTAGTGCACACTTGACTGCAACGCCCACCGGTCTCACCCCTGCTAGCCTCTTTGTGCTAACACCCCCATTATCTCTCTCCTGCATCCTGCCTCCCTCCCTAATTACTCCCCCTGACCATGTCTTTCCAAAATCACCTGCTCCTGCTTCTGTTCTCTCTCTTTTTTCTTCTACCCCTCAGCTATCTTCCTGGTGCCTGCCACCCCTCTCCTCACTATACCTACTATCTAATCATCTCCTACCATCAATATGGCACTCTGGCCCACTTACCTTGCCCTCCCTCTGGGCTCCCCCCACCAAGGGCTGGCATCTTGCTGACAAGCACAAATCTGGAACCTGGGCAAACCGATCCTTGATGCTATCTAGTGTACTACACTGGGATCTTCGGCACTTGTGCTGGATCTGGACCTGCAAAATAAGGATGCAAAACCTCGCATACTACAACCAACAGCAGATTGCTCTTAAACTCCTGCCCCTCCTTCTACTGATGTCTGGGAATGTTCACCCAAACCCTGGTCCGGTCATCTCCAACTCAGCCAGTACCGGGAAATCAGTAGGGGGTCTCACCATCTTCACCCTCAACATCTGCAGCCTACTACCTAAGCTCGCTGCCCTTCAAACTTTTGCTGAACTGCATAATCCTGACCTCATATCTGTTGTTGAAACCTGGCTAACTCCCAATACTCCTGACCTTGCTATTTCTCTACAAGGCTATAATATCCACAGGCTTGATATGATGACCAAAAGAGGGGGGGATGTGCACTTTACGTCAAAGACAACATCACTGCGCACCCTGTCACCACTGCCCCCTTCAACTCTCCTGTGCAATTCTTGCCCGTCAAACTATTCCTTGGTGCCTAAAATAAGTGATCACTGTGGTGCCTGTCTACATCCCACCTAAAAACCATGGGTCTGGTCTCCAAGCTGTCTTGGACTTTGTTAGTACCCAACCTTCTGGCTCCGAGGTCCTCCTTCTTGGTGATTTCAACATCAACTGGCTTGCACCAGACATTGGAACCTACAAGGATGCTATCTCCTCAGCTAACCTCACGCAGATGGTCGACTCCCCAGCTAGGAGGAACTACAAGTCAGGTATCAGCACTCTCCTGGACTGGGTCCTTACCAGTCACCCAACCCACATCAACAACATCACTGTCCTCTGACTCCCTCAGCGACCACTCTCCTGTCATCTGCAACTGGTCTAATAAGTTTCGCAAGCCTCCTCCTTTAACTGTCTGCAGCAGAGTCCTACCCCATGGCAAACTGACCCACCTAAAATCCTGTCTTCAGTGACAAGATTGCTCTCCCATATACAATGCGCAGGATGCAGACTTGGCCCTTGATCATTTCATCATCTCGTTCAATGCCACCTGTGACTCACATGCCCCAGTAAAAAAGCACAAAGTTAAGGCACTATCCAATCCCTGGCTTACTACTGGGTTACTGACCCAACTAAAAGCATGGGACCACCTCTGGGCAATCGCCAGGGCCACAGGTGCCCAACTGGGCATTCAAGCTTACAAACAATCTCACAACAACTGTACTAAGCAAATACAAATGGCAAAGAACTCCTACTACAAAGAAGCCCTCACCAACACTTCGGGTAATGGGAGAGCTTTTCGGGACAATGTAAGGAGGATTACAGAGAAACAGTCCAAATCCTCCCCAACCTTACTGACTATTGATGGTACTACCACCCTTGGCCCGCTGGTCATAGCAAATGCCTTCAATGCAGCCTTCATGGACCTCAGTAGTGTCCTTCCCCCAGATTTTTCCTTGGAAACTGACTTCCCTGAAACAATTTCCCTTCCTACCCTCTCAAGCCATCTACCTTTCCACTTTAAAAAAGTCAAAGCAGATGAAGTCCGCAAATACATAAAAAGGACTGTCTCCAAGTCCAGAGCCAGTGGAAACTCACTGGACCTTAAACTGCTATTCGTCACCCTAGAGGAAGTGCTGCATCCGCTTACCAGAATCTTCAACCTCTCACTCAACCTCAGTCAATTCCCAAGCAAATGGAATCCTGCTATTGTCTCTCGAGTCTTCAAAAGTGGCGACAAGTCAATCTTGGGAAACTACTGGCCGATCTGTATACTGCCCCCTCTTTCCAAGGCCCTCGAACGCATTGTAACGGACCAGCTTTCAGACTATTTGGACAAATACAACATCCTATGTCCTCAGCAACACAGTTTCAGGCAAGGGCACAGCACCCCAACAGCCTTCCTGGAGTTCTCTGGAGCCCTTCACAACTCTATGGACAAAGGTCATCTAACTGGAGCCATATTCATTGACTTGGCCAAGGCATTCGACACTGTCTCTCCCTGGGCTGTACTGCATGGTTCAATAGTTACCTACACCAGCGCTCACAAAGAGTAAAAATCTCAGGTCAGCTCTCTGACTCCAAGCCAGTCCATTCTGGTGTCCCCCAGGGCTCAATACTGGGCCCCCTACTTTTCAGTCTTTTCCTAAACTTTCTCCCACAATCCTGCCCAGAACAAATTATCCTCTATGCCAATGATGCTGTGCTTTTCACCCCATGTAAAGACCCAGAAGCATTAATTCACAATCTTCAACTTGCATTCTCCTCCGTTGAAAACTGGCTCACTTCACATAAACTGGTTCTAAATCATAAAAAGACTAAATCAATGCTCTTCTGCAGCTCGCAAAACAAACACAGGCGATACCCCATTGATATCAAACAAGTGCTGGTCATACCCTCGAACAAGTGTCATCTTTTAAATACCTTGGAATCATTCTCCACCATTGTCTGTCATATGGGACCCACATTGATAACGTCACCAGAGTTGTAAATGCATGCATTGGAATTCTCTACCGAAACAAGCAACACCTCATCCAGGCAGCATTAAAGATGGCCATCCAGAGCTCTGTTATCTCTGTTGTAGACTATGGCCTCATAGTCTATGGCTCTGCCACTACTACTGCCCTTAGATGCATAATGACCTCCCTAAACAAGGCCTGCTGACTGCTTACTGGAGCCCACCGACTCACACATACAGTACATGTGAACTCTATGCCCAATCAGGATGGCTTCAACTCGCAAATCGAATTAAGTACCTAACCTGTCTGACGGTGAAAAAATCTATCTTGGGCATTACTCCACCTAGTGTCCATGTCCTCCTCAGCCCAATCTCTAATCTACGTAACACCAGAGGGTCTAAACAAAGGCTCCTACAAGTTCCTCGATGCCGCATATCACTGGGTCAAAGATCCTTTGCACACCGTGCCCCCACCTGGATGAATGCCCTCAGCACTCATATCACTTCCACCTTTTCACTGGGCATTTTCAAATCAAGACTACATCTTCATCTCACAGCCTCCAATTCCTGTGATTGCCTCTAATAACTTCCTTCTTCCCCTGTGGCCTACCTCCCTATTCCTTTGTTCTTTGACAGTGCTGTGAATCTGCTCTAGCTTCTGTTTGGCTGCTGCCCCCCAACCCCTTCTTCCCAACTCCTTTATAGATCTCTGAACTTATCCGAACCTATGAGTTTCCTTACTTTATTTCTGTGATGCAACACCTGAACCAATGAGTGTTGTTATTTAATCTCTGTTTTTAATGTTGTTTTCTTTTGCCTATGTATAAACCAATGTAGCTTAGATTAAAATGTTTGTACTCTCTTGAAGTGGAACCTCTGTAAAAGAGCCTTGGCTCAAAGGCATTTGTAATCCTAGATTTCAATAAATAAATAAAAATGGCGTAGCCCCATGGCACATCCCCTGCTATGCACATAATGGCCCTGATGTCATTCCTGTATGTACTGTCCCTATGGGCATGTTGTGGCCATTACTGTGTGTTTGCTTTCCATGTAACCTGCCCCTGCTGAACATATGCCTGTGTCAGGCATGTTTTGCTGGGTCCAGGTGTCCATCACGGCAGGCCAGTGCACTTTCTCAAAGTCCACCCTCATTTGGATGCTGTTGTTTTCACAACTGAGTGATTCCACCTCAGCCAGTGTCACGCATGTGTACAGTGTTGCCATGTGTGTTGCGATACATTGCTGTGTAGTTCTGCAGTGCTGTTTGTCCAGCACACACTTAATAGCACATGCCGCCACCTCCTTTGGTCTTGTTCCAGTCACATGTGACAGTGAAGCTCGATCTGCCACACTGCACTGTACTGTGCATCACAGTGCATTCACAGTGGAGACCCATGTGTGGCAGTGACACGTACATCTACAGTATATGCTTGAACAATTTCCCACAGGCCAACATCACACTGTTGTGCACTGGACACTTGTCCATGCACCATGTGTGCCATTCATTATCTGTGCTTTGAACCTTCTTCATTGTACAGGTACAGCATTCACCAGTCTGCATGCACTCCTCCTGTATGTGCAGTGGAGAATGCCATTCCCTGTTCCACATTTCAGCATTCACCTTGCAGCGGAGGTGGAACACTTATACCACCTGGGTCATGGTTGTGTTGCAGATGCTACTGACACATCAGCCTGGTTCCTTGTACCACACATTATAATTGCCTATGTTCCCACACATAGATACTAGGCTTCACCCAGTGTCTGACTCAGCACCCACACCACTACAGCCATGACATGTTTCTACCACCATCCCCATGACATTGTACCTGCTATTTCACCTCTGTTCATTTCCCTCCATCTACCATGTCTGCCCCCTTGTTACTGCTCATCCCATAGTCAGACAACTATGTCAGTGTTGGACATTGTTATTTCCCTTGCAGTACATGTGTGTACGTCTCCTGTCCAGCTGCATTGTGTGTGTGTGTGTGTGTGTGTGTGTGTGGCCCTGTACTGTTCTGGTATGTGTACTATGTCCCACATGCATCACATTGCTGCAGTCTGTCTTCTGTGCAGGCCACAGAGCATTACATAAGGCTCTGTGTCTTGCCATGCCTTGTGTTGGTATGTGCACCTTGTGTCCGTGATGTGTTTGTGGTGGTTGTGGTGGTGGTGGTGGTATGTGCTTGGTTCCACATACCATTGGGGTGCATGGTGGCTGACATGGTGACAGTACCTGCCCATGCACAGTGGCATGTCACTGATAGTTTGCCTCTCTGTTTACTTCCTGTCTTCCATATCCTGTGTGTGTGTTCATGACAGCATCTAAAGCATCTACATAGGTTAATGTCCACAGCGATTACACGTTTCCTGTTCCTTGCCACAATTACTTGCCTCCTGTATCCTTTATCTGTTACCAGCCATTGGCCTGTGTGTGCCACCTCCAATGTGTATCCCTCCTAGTGTACCCCACCTTGTCAGTATCCAGCACTCAGGGATAGCATGTTGTGGGCTGTTGCCTGGCCTACGTTACTATACCACACAGCTGCAGTGTGGCTCCTGGTGGTACTGCAGGGCCAGTGCTGCATGGCCATCCCCCTACTGCAGCGAGGTTTGCACCTCACATTGTTTGTACTTTGGCACATTTGCACACACACCCTACTACCTTCCCAGTAACAGATCCCTACATGTGTACTACCATTGTTCTCCTGGGGTAGGCCTACTGGTCATGTTGCCTGGCCTCCCATGTGGGACAGTATTGTTGGTTCTGTGATACCCACCTACATTGATCCTTGTGCCACTCCACACCTTCTGCATTTTGTACCCTCTCACCCTGTCCAGTCATGTGCTCCTCATACTGCTTGGATGGTGTGCATTGCATGCCGAGTGTGTTTAAGGTTCTTGTCTCCCTGTGTCTGTGATGTACATCCATGCCTCACCTTGCTGCATCCAGGACAGGGGTTGGCCATGTATGTCACTGTTTCCCCCACATCACCATGCTGATCTTTGTGTGTGTGTTCATGGCACATGTACCCTTCACATCTGCACTGTTTCCACCCTTGTGTGTTTGTTTCTGACAATGCGTGGTGCTCTGTTTCTGACAGTACTGGTCATATATTCTGTGTTCTCAGTTCTGTGGTCATGTACCTGCAGACACTATCACAGCAGTGTTCTCATGCTGCCCACACCTACTGCTTCCTGTCACCTGCATGTGCACATGCCCCCACCTAGTTCTGTGTGTTACATTTTGCTTGCAGATCATTGACACCCACCAGTCACCATACTACATGTCCCACCAACTATGTGTTGTGCTGCTGCTGCTTTCCTGCGTCATTCCCTTTTCATTGCCTCTGTGTCCTGTCCTTCCCTGGTCCATGGTCATGCCCACAATGCTGTTCTCTGACATCATTGTTGGACATGGATTACAGTATCTCTGGGTCTGACCTTCATGTGTCTCTATCTATTGCTATTACCCCTCATCATGCATTCCCACTTAGTTGTTCACATATGACATGTGTCATGCTCATGTCCGCGTTCTGTAGCCATACATACATGTACATTCCATGTTTTCATCCACTTGCATGTGTATTGTGTGTGTGGTATGCACAGCATCCCTCACACACAGCGCCACACAGCATGGCACATCTCACACACATGCATGTGGCACCAACATAGTATGCTATGTTTGTCATGTTTATGTAGCAGATTATGTGTACATACCTCCTGCCTGTAGCTGCATGCTTAGGGTGTCCATCTGGCTGACTTCACTGATGTTTACCTCCTGCAGGCATGGTACTACCCTCTCTTCAGCATCGGTGAGTGTGGGTACATCCTGAGCTCCTCCACCTGTGGGGATTGAGACATGTTGACTACACTGACACATGCTTGTTCAATGCACATTCACTGTATCCATCCAGCACACTTACATATGTGGACACCCAGTACCACAGTGTGGCAGGAACCATCTCCAAGTACATTCATGATATGGTGTGTTTTGTGGTCATACAGTGTCCAGACTGCCTCACCATTTGTGGGTGCATATTGGTTAACACAGTTCTGTGCTGGGGCACTGTGCATCATACCTTTATCTGTGCAGTACACATCTCACAGTTTGCTTTGTACAGGTGTCACCGGGCTGTGTTACTGTGGTGTCTGGGACAGTGCCATGTTTCAGTACTGCCTTGGCTGTAACCTTGTTGTCAGACATCATCACTGTTGTGTGTGTCACACTTTGGTGTCACTGATCTCAGTACAACAGATGTCTATTACAGTGTGGATTGGTTTGCTACTCACATGCACCTATGGCTGCCAGTTCACCCAGTCTGTGGCCATGTCCAGGTCTCTCTACCTCTACATGACCATGTGCTGTGTACCTGCTGCTGGCTGCTGTTTGCTTGTCTTGTGCAGTGTGCATGTGTGTGGGCCAGGATCACACACTCTTCCTGCTGTTCTGCATCTGATACTGTGTTCTGCACTACATTCTATGACTGGGTTATATTGCATTTGTCAGATGTCTGTTCCCAGTTATGGGCACATTGTTCTGGACAGGTCTTACTTGCCTGTCCTGTACAGGATCGTGTTGGCACCTGTTCTGGGTCCTGCTGCATTACTCACATGTGCATGTTTGTGCATCTGTGTGTGTGACTGTTCCCACTGGGATCAGGCTGCATGTTGTGGACAGTCAATTTCATGCAACCTGTGTATATGGTGCACTTTGATTGTGCTGCTGCATATTTCCCTGCCACACATACCTGTGGTGTGAGTATGGTGTATGTGTCAGCCATTGCCAGGCACTCATTCTTGATCCAGTGCTGGGTGTGGCATTGTGTGTTGTTCACCTATGCTATTTGCTCACAGTGATGCTCTGCCATGGTGGTTGTGCTGTTCCAGATCTCTCAGTACTGTGCTGCATCATGTGCCTTCCAGTGGCTTGGGGGGGGGCATTCTTACTGGGCATGTTATGTTCAGTACCATTCATGTTGTATGCTGGCATGAGTGGCTGACTGTGTACAAGGGAGGGCTGCATGGTCTGTGTTGTCCATTTCAGCTGCCTGGGGTGTAGCCAGTGTTTTGTGATCTGCACACTTTGTGGCCTCACTGCTCCACCCCTTGTTAGGGTAACCCCCCCACAACTGTGGGCAGACTATTTCCAACCATATACCAGGACCATGTTAGTTACCTCATTGGCACAATACATGTAAACTCTGAATCCCATGACAGCAGTTGTTGCCATGCATGGGTGAGTACAACTGTCATGCATTGTTCCCTGTTACACCCTCATAGCAGCCCAGAGCCTGTCAGGTTGTATTGTCCTTGTGATGCAAAGGGAGTTTTCATGACTAGCCTTCTACATTACATTCCTATGACTGTCAGTACAGCCAGGTACAGTATCTTGTTTGTTAGGTTTCATGGGACACAGTAGCAGTTCATATCCTGTGTGCTACCCCCTTATATCATTTTGCACACCCTGGAGTGTGTGGTGTATGCCTGCCTACACCCATGTCTGCTGCCTGTGACCTGCTATTGTGTATGTGACACTTGCTCTGTTGGGTCACCTCTGTACCCACATCAGTTGGCCTGGCACCTGTCCTACTTACACAGGGGTGGCCTGCCATGGCCAGCTGTGTCCTGCTGTACGCCATGTTGTATGCTTCTTGGCCTGCATTTCTTTCTGTGTCCATACATTCTATCCATCATCTGCATGTTGCATGCCACTGCTTCACCTTCCCTACATTGACATATTGACATTCTGCTGTACTTCCAGCAGGTGGACTGGTCCTCATGGTGTGTCATGTCTGCATGGTAGGCAGCCCCTCTTGGGTGCTCAGTCCCCCCCAGTATAGGTCAACTTCAGCATGGGTTTACCCTTGTCACTGTCCCCCCATACACCCTCCACCATGCCCTCCTCCAGCAGACTACCAAGCAATGCTTTGCATGGCCCCACCATCCTGTCAGGGATGTACTGTGTCCTGCACTCCACTCTGTCTTGGCCCACCTCCAGCTTCCACTCATGCCCCCTGGTAGTGCCCCCTACTGTGGTCTGTCAATCTCTTTGTCTCCACTGCTGTGGTTCCATGTTGTGTCATTTGTTGCCCCATCATGTCCACCCTGTATTTCCTCTCCTTCAGTGTCTTCAGCCCACACTCTTGCAGCCTATCCTCTTAGGACTTCTCTTCCATGCCCTGCATCATCCTGGTTTCCCTCACCTAGACCTTCTCCAGCAGTGCTACTTGCCTCTTGTGGTGTGGTCTCCTGCACTGCACACAGTACTGGAGAAGAAGCCTGCCCAAGACATTCTACAGTGGGTGGTTCACCTCCCTCCTCCTGGACATACTCCCCCTACCCATGTGACCTAGACTTCAGTGTGCTTTTGGCACAATTCCTCCACACATTTCCATGTTGTCCATTGTGCCATGTACCACCACCCCCAGTTACATTTCACTTGTTGTGGCTTGCAGTGTGCTCCCCCCCAGGTGCGAACATGGGCTAGGTCTCTGAACCCACATGCTGCACCCTGCACATTCCTGGGTTTACACTTCAGTTCCAAACTCCTTGTCCAACCCTCCAGGGTCTCCAGGTCCCTCTGGATGGTCTCACTACATCCCCATCTGCCAGGGCTCACATTTTGGGCTCACCTTCATATGGGCTTATACATCCCCTGACCCCCTCCCCCTGACTAAGCATTGTTCAGACACAATTGTCTGAGACTGTGCTGCTCTGGTGCTGCACTTTATATCTGCTTTTCTGGGATACACCTGTCTGTTGCATTGGTCCAGCTTGTCTGCTATCCTGGTACACATCTTGTTTCAGTGGGTACTGTTTCACTTTTCACTTCATACACAGTGGTCACCCTCCTCAACAGTGATTACCATGTGGCTAACACTACATGGCCATTGTGGTGCAATTGGTGTGCAGCAGTTTGACTTACCAGTCTGTTGGCTTGACAGTCTTATTTGTGACATCTTGTCCTTGGCCCTTCGTCGGATGTCGTCATGCTTCTTTTTCACGGCCTTTACATCCCTGTTTGCTGTGCCCACTGCATTCACCTCCTGGCAGATTTTGTCCCATATGTCTGCCTTGGCTGCTTTTGTTGTTGACCTGCTGTGGAGCACATCGTAGTTGGCATCGACCTCATGCAACAGCACCTCCTCCTCTCGTGGTGTCCAGTTGGCTGCTCACATGCCTCTGCTCCCTGTGCCACTTGCTGTTTGATGTTCCTGGCTGCTGCTTGGCCCTGGCTGCTGGCCCTGCTGATGCGGTGCCACTGGCTGTGGCAGTGTGTTTTGTTGCTGCTGTGTCTAAGGGTGCTGTTGTTGCAGTTGGGGCAGGTTCTGGTGTTGTTGCCCCTGCTGTGCATATAATGCTGCCTGTTGTGCAGGAGCTTGCTGCTGTATTGGCACCTATGGCATGTATGGCAGTTGGTAATGTGCCTGTTGCACTGTGAACATACCTGGTTGTTGTTGGTGTTCATACCTGTAGTGCTGCTGCAGCTACTGCTGCCATCTCTGGGCTAGGGCTGCCCTAGGTTCTCCATTCCTGGGTGCTGTTGCATGTGTGCTGCTGTTCTGCTGGTACTCCATGCTGTTGCATGAAGTGATAGGCATGCTGCTGCTGTTCAGCTCCCTGCTGTGTGGCATGCTGCTGGCTTCTCTCTTGCTGCTGGTTCGGATTCATCCTTAATCATTTGCTGCTTCTCCTCCTTTGATCCTCAGGGTGTGAACTTTGTACTTCCCTGAGGCTCTTTTTATGTGATCTCGCAGCTGCGGATCCACATGTGCGCATTTTCCACATGTGCGGAATACTGCAAGTGGGCTTATTTGTGGCATTCCGCATGTGCGCCTACTGCCTTTGTGAATATCCTGCAGCTGTGGGTCCACAGTGCTGCAGGCTTTTTTCCCACAACTGTGGGATTTTTGGCTTTCTTTGAGAATCCTGCCCCCTGGTCTCACTAGTTGATTAAAGTGATATTGTTATTGCTCTATAGCTTTTGTTTTTATACCTTGATTTAGAGTTATAATTGTCCTTCTGTTTTTAGAAATTTGAGCAGTATTTTTTTAGTGCTTTTTAAAATAAGGCCAGTTCTGTTTAGGTGATTTTTATTATATTTGAATTTCAGTGGACATCAATCCTGTCTTCGTCTTTACAATTCCTGCACATCACAGTTTGGATTCTCCAAATAGAGGTCAATTAAATAAGTTCCTGGTCCTGTATGAATGCACCAATATAAAGTCTGGAGAAGACCTTTACTTCTTGGCAATATCTGTTAAAGTTCTAGATGAGAGACACTTTTGCCATTCTTGAAGCCTTAAAGTTTACAGTTTGTTTTAATAACTGATTAACTTGGCCTGCAGGACTTTTACTTTTGATTTAAAACGTGAAAGAACTTTTTTTCCTAACGTTTACTTCCAATGTTATCTGAAGTGTTTGTGAATATAACTATATCCTGGTTTTTGAAATTGTGCTGAAGCTGAGTTTCAAACTCTTAACGATTAATAGCCCAGGTTACTGATATTATCCATCTAAAAAGAGTCTTAGCATCTAGAGACATCTAGTACAAGAATTATGCTGTTTCTAACATACATGATGGTTTATACATGTAATGGTATGCTAGTTACCCCTGAGGTGATTTTAAAGCCAGGGATTAAAAGGAATAAGAATGGGAAAAGTCAAAGAAGTAGAGACCAAATAACCCAGGAGAACCAGTCACCTCAAGAGGTACAAGGAATAACCCCTTCCCTAATCTGTTTAGGAGAAATCAATTCAAATAGTAATAAAACCAGAAGTAAAAAATAAAATCAAATGAAGATGACTGATTTTATTAAACAGTCTACACCTATGATTAATGCGCTTTCTTCCCTGCATTCAGTAAACCAAGTTAAAGAAATTAACGAGGATTTATCCAAAGAAGACTTTTAGAGTTCCCTAATATACGATTCCAAATAGCAAAATTATCTTCCCCTGATCTCCATGATATGGAAGTCACAGACGGAAATAGTATCCTAATAACACCTGAACTACCCACTGAGTCTTTGGAATATACAAAATATTTTGATATAGCTACTATTTCAATTCTACCTTCTTTAGAAGAAGAGGAAGCTTTTCTAAATATTAATAAGACCCAGAATCACTTGACTCCTACCAGAGATATTCTATGTATGGTTATCAGAGATTTAAATCAAACAATAAAGCCAAAATTCCAGACAGGAGGCCTCTGTAGTAGACTACTCATTGGAAAATATAAGTACTCCAGTCTCACAGTCTCTGATATTCTCTTGAGACTCTTTGGACATGCCCACCTTTTCAGAAAATGTGCTGCATGTCTCATGTGAGATGGAGATAATTTATAATTTAGATTCTTTTGAAAACAAGGGAATTTTTACATCCTCCTCCCTACTGTCTAAACAGGCTCTAGAGATCATTAAAAACCCATACTATGCTAATATCATGCTTCTTGAGAACTTGTGGGTTATCAAGGAAGAAATAGCAAATCTTAGAGCTGAAGTTTTTTACAACAAAACACTATTAGGACAAACACAAAGTTGCCTGTATAATAACAATCCTGAACTATGTCCTACATTGAATACTATCCCAAAAGAGGTAGTATCCAAAGAGAACAAGGCCCTACAGGTAAACCTCCAGCTTCCCTTTTCAAAAGCAATAGATTCTCCAGAGCACCAGGAAAACACAGGTAGACAGCTTTCAAATAAAGCTAAAATTAAGCAGTATGTGTTCCTGTGTTGGGAAGGGTACTGTATCAACTTACTTTGCTAAATAGTAGGTGGGGAAAGAGGTTAATTCGGGGTGTGGCTAGGCAGTAGAAAAGCAGGTGACTCCAATTACAACTTCCTGCTGCTAGCTTTTGGAAAACAGAAATCTTGCTTATAGAGCAGAAAGCAGCTAGCTAAAAAAAGGTACAATTTTTCTAACTAATTGCCCTCCATCCCACCCCTTCACCCTCCCACCCTAAGCTAGTTATACTTCTATAGCCACTGTATTTGACAGACAACAGGAACTTCCTGTTTGGCAGTAGGAAGGAAAGAATCATAGAGAAACATTAGTTTTGTCAACCCTGAAGGAAAAAAAGTAGCTCTCCGCCCCCCCCAGCTGCTGGTGTTCTGACTCTAAGCAAGGAAGAAGGAGACTACTGAAGAATATAGGAAGTTGCTGTCCCAGAACAGGAAGGGTGAGAGTTGTAAGGAGAGGAGAGAGTAAGCATACAGAGAAACAGGAGAGGGAGCACAAAATAAGACATGGTGGGAGTGGTGCAGTGCAATGGCTGTAGGGTGGCAGTGTTCCAGGAGACATTCTGGAGGCTGCGATGCTGCCCTATTTGCAGGCACCTCTCTGGTCTGAGGGAGGAGGTTGCTCATCTCCAGGCTGACCTGGCTAGGATTCGTGAAACCTCCTCCCCACCCAGGGACCACCAGGACCACTGCCGCCACCTCAGAGGTTGCCAAGAAAGAGGAGCAGTTGGACCAAGGTGAGCTCAGAGAGGGAGAGGGTGGTGGAACAGAGGTGCATCCCTCCAGCTGTACCTCTCCACAATTCATACGCTGTTCTGGTGGATAGTGGTTCCTCTATGGAGGCAGCTGCAGTGGAGACCAAGGAGGATGCTGGGAACCTCCAAAAGGAGACCCACAGAAGGGTGGCATGGGACCCCACCGGGGAAGGAAACAACTCCTGCTGGGGACTTAATCATTGGGGGTAGATGTGGGGGAGGAAGAGGAGAGGGAGGTAAGGTGCCTGCCTGGCACCATGGCTTGGAGGGACAGGAAGTGAATCCTTAGGCTCGTGGGAGCAGCTCAAGAGGGAGGAAGCTGGATGTCATTGTCCACCTAGAGATGACCTGTCTAGGAATGGCATCAGAGCAGTGCAAGAGGAGTTTGTAGAGTTGGGGAGGGGCCTTAGACAAGTAAGTAAGTAAGCTTCTCGGTGGGGCTGCCTATCTATGGCAAGGGTGATGCTAGAGTACTCAACACCATGAAATTCAATGACTGGTTGAAAAACTGGTGTGGAGCTCAGGGTTTTGGCTTCATTGGGGACTGGGGAGTCACCTGGAGGGTTGCAGGCCTATACTGATGTGATGGTCTGCATCTGTCTGGGGGGAACCAGGATCCTAAGCGATAGGTTTAAATGCTTCATTGGAAAGCATTTAAACTAGCCAAGGGGGGAGGCACTGAAAAGGAGCAGGGAAATCCCAGCCCCCCACAAAACATGGAAATTAGTGAGGTAAAAACCAAGGTAGAGAATTTATTAGGGAGCAGGACTGAGGTAAATGCAAAAAAAGTCAAAGGCAGTAAGGACAGTGATGGGGCTAAAAGGGATAAGGCCATCAAAAATTGGAGGCTGATGAGTACCAATGCCCATAATCTATGTAACAAGATCCCTGAACTAGTGGCCTTGATGGAAGAGGGATGCCTGGATACTGTGGCAGTCACAGAAACATGGTACACAGAGAACCATGACTGGGATGTCAACATACCAGGATACACAATCTACAGGAGGGACAGGGAGGGTAAAAGAGGAGGAGGAGTAACTCTGTATGTAAGGAAAGGGATCAAAACAACAGAACTAAAGAGTAAACAGGGAGGAGATGAGGCTATCTGGGTCACCCTGGAAACAGGAAATGGCACCACAATCTGCATGGGGGTTGTATACAGACCCCCATTTCAGGGGGAAGGAATGGACAAGGAAATGATAGAAGGCATCCTTAGAATGGCAGAAAAAGGGGAGATATTGTTGATGGGGGACCTGAATATGCCAGATGTTAACAGGAGCATCTTTGCTGCAGGCATATCCAAGAGCAGGGTCATTCTTAGTGCCCCACAAGGGGCATACCTCAGACAACCAGTACTGGAACCCGCTATGGAAGGAGGGAGCAATCTTAGACCTGGTACTCTCAAACGGGGATGGAGAAAGAGTCTCAGATTTAGAAGTGGGTAGCCATCTGGGAACAAGCGACCACCAAATAGTGTGGTTCATGATAAACACAGCCATTGAGTCAAGCCATACAAAAGCAAGAGTATTGGACTTTAGGAGGGCTGACTTTGGAAAAATGAGAGAGTGCCTCAGAAAAGCACTAGCAAACAGGCAAGAAGGAGGGGTGGAGGAACGATGGGGAGTAATCAAAACAGCCTTCACAGAGGTAACACATCTTTGTGTGAAGCAAATCAACAAAACCCAATGAAGGAAAAAATGCTATGGTTCTCAAAAGAGGTGGTAGGGAAGGTTAAGGAGAAAAGGATAGCATTCAGGAAATATAAGGAAACACAGAAGGAGAAGGAAAGAGAACTTTATCAGTTAAAGCAGAAAGAGGCTGGGAAGGCAGTCAGAATAGCAAAGGCCCAAAGTGAGGAAAGGATAGCCAGCTCTGTTAAAAAGGGGGATAAGACCTTTTATAGGTACATTAGGGAGTGAAGACAGACCAAGGGGTGGGGATACTGAGACTCAATAAAAGGGAGGGAATGTGGGCAGAGGGTGACAGTGAAAAAGCAGGGATACTGAATGAATATTTCTGCTCAGTATTCACAAAGGAGGAGGAGGGAGAAGTACCTAAACCAAACAAGAGAAACACTCTGGAGACAGATGTTGATACCAGACAATTTACAGATGAAAGAGTTCTGAAAGAACTAGTAAAATTGAAGGATGACAAAGCAATGGGGCCTGATGGGATTCACCCAAGAATTCTAAAAGAACTGAGGGTAGAACTAGTGACACCGCTGACTACTCTCTTTAACAAATCGTGGGAGGATGGGTTGGCACCTGAGGACTGGAGGAGGGCAGATGTGATTCCTCTTCACAAAAGTGGGAGCAGGACAGAGGCAGAAAACTACAGACCAGTTAGTTTGACCTCAGTGATAGGGAAAATGATGGAATCACTTCTGAAGGAAAGAATTGTTGAGTACCTAGAGGCCAGTGGAGCACAGGACCCAAGGCAGCATGGATTCACAGTGGAAAGGTCATGTCAGATGAATCTAATAGATTTCTTTGACTGAGTGACCAAAGTAGTAGACCAAGGAGGGGCTGTGGACATGGTCTTCCTAGATTTTAGCAAGGCATTTTATACAGTCCCACAAAAAAGATTAATAAACAAGTTAGCCAACCTTTGGAGTGGGTCCCAAGGTGGTAGCCTGGATAAAAAATTGGCTGGACAACAGGACGCAAAGGGTAGTAGTAAACAGAGTCCACAGTAAAGAAAGGAGGGTTACTAGCGGGGTACCACAGGGTTCAGTACTTGGACCAGTCCTTTCTAATGTCTTTATAAATGACATTGCAGAGGAACTGGAAGGAAATTTATGTCTCTTTGCAGACAACAGAAAGATCTGCAACAGGGTTGATACACAAGATGGAGTGGAAAGGATCAGAAGGGACTTGGCAAGGTTGGAGGAATGGTCAAATGTATGGCAGCTTAGATTCAATGCAAAGAAGTGCAAGGTAATGCACCTGGGAAACAAAAGCCCAGGGAACAAGTACACAATGAGGAGTGAGATAGTGACAACAATAAAAATGGAAAGGGACCTGGGGGTAATTATGTCAGATGACCTAAAGGTGGGGAAGCAATGTGAGAAGGCAGTAAGGAAGGCTGGAGGGATACTGGGATGCATAGGGAGAGGCACCAACAGTAGAAACAGGAAGTTGTTATCCCTCTGCACAGACAGTTGGTGAGACCCCGTCTGGAGTACTGTGTGCAGTTCTGGAGGCCCCGTCTCTGGAAAAACATAGACAGAGTGGAGGCTGTCCAGAGGAGGGCAACCAAAATGGTGCAGGGTCTGCACCAGAAGACATATGAAGAGAGACTAAAGGAATTTAATATGTATACCCTTGAGGAAAGAAGGGAGAGGGGAGACATGATAGAAACTTTCAAGTGCTTCAAGGGAATCAACAAAGTTCAAGAGGATAGTATCTTTGAAAAAAAGAGATGTGTAAGAACAAGGGGACACAATTTGAAGATAGAGGGGGGACGGCACAGAGGTAAAGTGAGGAAGTATTTTTTTTCACAAAGAGGGTTGTGGATGCATGGAACAGCCTTCCTGAGGAGGTCGTGGAGTCAAGAACAGAGGGGGAATTCAAGAATGCATGGGACAGACATAAGGCAGTCCTAGTGGGAGGGGGGAGGAAGAAGTAGGCTATTGGTTAACTAGGATCTGCAGCTTATCCATTAGGTAGGAAAATGGGCAGACTAAGTGGGCCAAGCGGTCCTTATCTGCTGTCAAATTTTATGTTTATATGACACCTAAACTAAAACAAAAAAGGAGAAAGACATGCACTGAAAAGGAACTTCCTGTAAAAAATCAGGAAAAATCGGAACAGAATTTACAGAAAAGTGAGCATACGAGTGGCCATGATAACAAAAGCAAATTTGCTGAGGAGGAGAGTGAAGTTAGACCGATTAATAAAAGATCTGTACAGGAAGAAGATAGTAGGAATCCGGATAGGCAGGAAACAATATCGAATGAGATGATGCAGAATTATTCCAATATTTCATTGGTATCACAACAGAACCTGGTTAATGGTGGGGAGCCCAAGGTCCCTACAGGTCCCATGGAATTTAGTCCTAAGATCACAGAGGAGACTCATAATAACACATCTGAATACCTAATTGAGCTTGATGGTATCAGATAGATATTTCAGGAAACCCCAGATAAGCTAACTGACTGGATGGCTAAATTATGACATATATCTTGTCCTGTGGAAGAGTTTACAGTTTTTCAATCTCTAAACCCAGATTATTATCATTGTGTTTTGGTTTATTGTGGTAATTTGGAACTGGCTGAATCACTTTGGCAAAAGGAAATGGACCTAAGAATGAAAGGAATCCATATGCGTCCCCCTTAAAAGGTCCCAGTATCAGTGGATCAGTCACCCTATGCTTCTCATATGCAGCACCCTCCCCAACTGGATACAAATAAAGTATTGGAGGTCATATCTGACTATGAAAGTTCAAGACTTCAAGCCTAGGAAAACAAAACACTAACTCTGTTTGGCTGGAAGATGCCACAGTAAGGCTAAGCATGAGTTGGCTGCTTTTTTTAGCCAAATCTTGGATTTCCCAATATACAGCAGTAACATAGAATGGCATAAAATCCATATTCCTGATTCTAATACCCCACAGTTGGATATTACCTTTACCAATTCTAGATCTGTTAAGGCAATCCAAGATAAAACTTCTATCTTAGACATGCTAGGCCTCTATATGGTACATCCTATGGCCTGGAGTGAGCCCTATGGGGATAGAAATTACCAATTTGAGATTGAGACTAGGAATTTTTGAACCCTTTCAGGATTTACCGCAAAATTGACAAATATTACCTCAGCCATTGTTAATCAACCAAGGGGAGGATTCCCCATTACTGGTCCTTTCCTGGGATATAGAAGGACTAACACTTAAACTAGCTGACCTGGAAAGTATGACATTCCTGGAGACATATAATTTATTATGTCTCCAGGAGTCATGGTGCAGACAACAAATAACTCCACTCATCCCGGGGTTTGCTGACTACTTTAAACCAGCCACCCAGCTGGGTAAGCATGGTCGCTATAAGGTGGGTTTAGCAATTTATGTTAAAATAGCGTTAAATTTCAAAATTGCACAGATACCATGTAACATAAACATGGTTTTTCCTATTTTGGTTGAGAGAGATGATTGTAAGATCTTATTGCTTAATGTCTATATCCCACCATACTCCAGGAAGGATTTGGGACTTCATGTGACTGGGGAAGGTTTGCAGATTTTCTAGATGAAATCACTAACAAATATACTATGTATCCATTTGTAGTTATGGGGGACTTCAATGCAGGAATGACCCATAAAAGTATAGAGGACCATGAGTGCATGCTTTATCCTCTCTTACAGACTTCGCTCAATTGTAATTTGAGAATCAAAAGGCATTCAAAGGATAAGAAATCAAATAAACAAGGAAGAGCCCTAATTCAGGTTATGTCTGACATGAATCTTTGCCTAATGAATGGGAGAGTTGTGGGCAATTTAGAGGGAACCTATGTGTTTACTGGCCCTTTGGGCTCATCTACTATAGACCTGCTTTGGACCAATTTAAAGGCTGCAGAGAAAATTAAATCATTTAAAATTCTTGAACACCCGGACTCTACTCATTCACCATTATTTTTGGAATATGATATGGTCTCCAGGCCTAGTAATTCCCCTTTAGATGCTGCTCTTGCACTGGGTTGTGAAATTAGGAATACTCACAGGTTAAAATGGACATAGATGTTAAGTTCTTCACTGATAGAAATACTGGAGACTGATAAACTTAAAGACTGGAGATGCAGTATCACAGAACCAGATAGTAAACTTAAACAAAATGCTCACCTAACCTTAATATTAAATTATATAAAACCTTTTCTATACAAAACAACTAGACTAACGAGTGCAAGATCTTGGTTTAACAATATCTGTAAAAATGAGAAAAAACAGTTAAATAAATTGGTTTGCTTAGTTAAAGGGAAACTCCTATCTCATCCCTCAGTGCAGCATTGGCTGCAGAAATACCCAATTAGGGCTTTCAACATAAAAGAACATTTTTATACTACCTGGTGCCCTGGAATTTTAATGAAAAAGATCTGCTCACTCCATAATGGCATCAGAGCCCCAGGCGGACATCTCGCACACCTCGATTGACTTCCACAATGGAGGTTATGCTAATGAGGGCTACCAACAGATGGCAGATGTTGGTAGCCCTCATTGGCATAACCTTCATGGTGGAAGTCACCTGAGGTGCACAAGATGTTTACCTGGGGGTCTGTTGCCATTATGGAGTGAGAAGATCTTTTTCATTAAAATTTCAGGGTATCAGGTAGTAAAAAAAATGTCTTTTATGTTGAAAGCCCTAATCGGGCATTTCTGCAGCCACTGCTGCACTGAGGGACTCAATAGAAGTTTCCCTGTAAATAGAATTCAAATAAAAGTAATACTAGACAATTAAACAATGGTAGGAAAAATTACAAAGTGGTTCTCCAGAATGAAAGAAGTAAATTTCAGATAAAAAATTGGGAAAACTTGAGACAGTCAATTCACGAAAGGGACAGCAAAAAGTTCTGGCTCCTTGTGAGTCAAGGATATCAACAATCTATTGTTGGTATAGAGGCTTATGTTACGCCTGACACATGGACAGCCTATTTTGAGTCCTTGTTCTATTCTCCTAATGAAGAATCTGGATTGAAATATGAACTACTCCAGTATTATCCTAGGTCAATTTATATAACTGAAGAAGAAATATTTATTGCCTTATCAAGAATAAAAGATAATAAGTCCCCTGGCCCAGATCATATAGTGGCAGAGCTATATAAATACAATTTTGAATTGTAGATTCCATTGTTGCATTTTTTTTAATAAGATACTACAGGGTTTGGATGTTCCACTGAGCTGGAAAGGTAGCATTATATGCCCAATATACAAAAAAAAGGTAGCCCGATGGACCCCTCAGTGTATAGACCTATAAGTCTTATTGATACCTTGCAAAAAGTATTTTGTCATACCCTACTGGACAGACTCCAGGTGTGGGCTGAGAAATCAGGCATTATGAGTGAATACCAAAATTACTATAGACCCACAGATCAACACTTCAACATTGTTATGCTCTAACATATATGATCTGGAAATACGTTAAGGTAAAGAAATCATGCCTATATTGTTGTTTTGTAGATCTAAAGTCTGCCTTTGACCTAGTTAGTCGCACCCTTCTATGGGAGAGGCTACAATGCTACGAAATGGACCCTGTCCTCTTGGATACATTCATTAGGTTACACAAAGACATCTGGCAAAAGGTTAAAGTTAATCATAAGGGAGATCTTACTCCCTAGACCAAAACTAACATTGTTGTCAGATAGGGTTGTCTTTTGGCCCCTTTACTATATAATCTATATATTAATATAATTATAACCCAGATGGAACATCATGATTTTCATTCCCCTGCTATTAGAAATAAGAAAATTTAATTGTTGGCCTTTGCTGACAATCTTGAACTTTTATCAACGTCATTTCTGGGTTTGCAGTGGAAAGTAACTTTGTTTTCTACACTTCGTAGTAATAACAAACTAGTTATTAATACTAGTAAAACCCAAATGATGATTTTTGGCACCAGGCAAAGGAGAACACCTACACTCTTTATTAACAAATCTAAAATTGAGACAGTAAAGACATATTCATATTTAGGTGTGAACTTTTCTCAATCTGCTCGCTGGAATATCCACCTAGATTATATAAAACATAATGCAACTACTGCCTTCAATGACTTTAAGAGATTCTCAGCCCAGATGGAAAATGAATCTGTGAGAGGCCTCTTGAGGGCAATGGAGGTCAAGGTGTGCTCAAGTTTACTTTATGTCTCAGAAATATGGGCAATGGTAGCCCCCAAGCAACTTGAAGTACAATTAAACAAATGTTTTAAGTATATTCTTAAAATACCACAGTTGATGTCAGCCTCAGTAGTAAGAGCAGAACTGGGTCAGCTTCCTATTGAAGCCTAGATTGTGGAAAGAAGAATTTTGATTTTACTTAAATTGTTCCTCTGTCCAGGTCACAGAATCCCGAGAATGTGTCTAGAGGAAAAGATAGAATGTACATCCCTAGGCTATAAATTCCCAAGTATAGATTGAATAGCAACATGCTTATATCCATTGGGGTTGGGCCACCTGCTATATCAAATTCATTCCCTTCCTTTTGATGCCATAAAGTTTCAGGTGAAGGATAGAGTTAGGAATGTTTTTAACAGTAAGGACATGGAACAGATTCAGTCTTACAAAAACTACATGTGGCTTAAAAAGCTGAAACCATCTCATACCACAGAGCCATACTTATTGGTATTGGTTTGTCCAGATCTTAGAAGAACTATAACCAGATTTAGAATGGAACTTTTTGATTCTAACTGTGTCCATTTTGCACAGAAAAGGAGGTGAGTGGAAAATGATAAATGCGTGTGCAATTTAAATATGGTGGACGACTTAAAACATGTCGCCTTGATATGTCCGTTATACCAGAAATATAGATCTTTCTGGTTAGGACCTATATTAAGTGACCTTGGACTCCCCACTGACCAGATATTAATGAAATTGTTTACATCTAATGATACACAGGTGCTGACAAGACTTACACGCTTCTTAAAATGTATAAAGTTATGGGATTGTATTAAGTTGATGTTTCTACACCAACTATTTCTATTTATAAAGATGGAAATGTTGTATGTTCCAATGAATGTACTTATATGTTTTGTTTTTATCTATTTAACACTATTTTGTAAAGGCTTTATGCTGAACAAATAAATTGAATTTATTGCTGTCAAGCCAATGAAGGTAAGTATTTTTTTTGGGGCATATTTGCAAGTAGGTCTCATTTATGGTTTATTATTTGGTTACTTCTTCACAGATTTCATCTGCATCCTTCTCCAGTCCGGTAATGATGGTCATGGTCATCAATTGAAATGACTTGTGCTTGTTGCATGTCTGCCCAGCCTGGGGGAGGGGGGCATGGTGTTGAAGAAGTTCTTTGGATAAGGCAACAATGACACAACAAAGCATCTGGAAGTTTCCTAAAAAAAATAAATGAAGGACTTATTACAACTTGATTGCAGCAGTAAGACATGGGCCCACATATTCAAACTGCACCAGGCTGTGGCGCAAGCCTGTGCGCTGCTCAAATTTATTGCGCAGGGGTGTGGCCAGGGTGATATTCAACAGACTTGCTCTATGGCACAACTACTTTGAATATTGCACCCTGACCACCCCCATTGTGCATGGTGAAGTGGAACTGCACCAGCGCAAGTGGTCAGAGTGGAGTATTGAGATGTGGTGGTGCAAGTGCCATTGCGCCATGCACAGCACCTGCAATATTCAAAGGGTGACATGCAAATGGAGCCATAATTTATGCAAGGTGCACGGGGGGGGCCATTTGCATCTGATTACGGCCCCATTTGCATGCCATTAGCATGCAGGTACACCGATCTCTGACGACTTGCACCTGGTGCCCTGACAGGCAGCAGACATCAGGGACTGACCCCCCTTGCAGCCTGATCATGGGCTGTCTCGTAAGGGACAAAGGACATGTCCTATCCCTGGTGGTCCAGTGGACCACAATTAGCCTGATCGCGGGCATCACTGTATCCACCCCCCAATGTCCAGTATCCCTGGTGGTCCAGTGGACTGCACGGAGCCCAATTGCAGGTGGTATTCCTCACCCCCCCAAGTCCGAAATCCCTGGTGATCTAGTGGACCCCACACCACCCACTGGGCCCCACCACCCGCTCCCCCGTCAGCTGGCGGGCGGCAGCGCACCACCCGCCTGCCGCCTGCTGCCACCGACTGGCGAGCAGCTCCATGGGGCTGCACACCCCATTGGTTCAGAGCATAAGCCAATGGGCGTGCAACCCATACTGTACTAGTCGGTCCAGATATGTGAATGAATTTGCATATCTGGACTGACTAGTATGTATGGCTGCACGCCATTGGCCTTGCTCTGAACCAATGAGCGCGGCAGCCCTACCGAGCTGTTAGTCAGCGGGCAGTGGCACAGCAGGCGGGTGCTGCCGCCCACTGGCTGACATGGGGAGGGGGTGGTAGGGCCCAGTGGGCGGGTGGGGTGGGGGTTCACCAGATCACCAGGGATTTCGGACTTGGGGGTGAGGAATGCGCCCAAGTGAGCTCCGTCACGGTCCACTGGACTCACCGGATATTGGACATTGGGGGTAAAGTGATGCCTGCGATCGGGCTAATCGTGGTCCACTGGACCACCAGGGATATTAGACATTGGGGGGGTAAATAGTGATGCCCGTGATTGGGCTAATCGCAGTCCACTGGACCACCAGGGATATTGGACTTTGGGGGGGAAGACTGATGCCCGTGATCGGGGCATGGGGGTGCCGCCAGGTGCGGCGAGAACAGGTGATGGCCAACCACAGGTGGCAGTTACTGTGTTGCACCCTGCAATGCGGCAGCTCACCTGTGGGTGGCCCTCTACTTGTTCCTTTTTTTTTAGGCGTAACTTTGTGCAGGCGCAGGTAGGGGTTGAGCCTGCATAACTCTGCACAGCCTGGGCTGAATATCGGGCTGTGCAGTTTATGCATGGGCACCCCCCCACACCTGTGCCTGCATACATTACTGATGCGCCCCGGCACATCGGAATTTGTGCGGCACACTTTTCCCTTTTAAATATCGCACCAGGGTTCATCAGTGGGTTGTGCATGGTGCAGCACCATTGTGCCATGCGCAAACCTTTTGAATAACTGGGCCATTATGCTTAAGCCGTGGCTGTTCCACCATGGGTATCTGGATTAACACAGATAGCAAGCTGTCCCACTGCAATCATCAGATCACAAATAAATTTAGTACCAGGCTGTGTAACAAATACACTGTGTCAGTAACCCTGCATGTCAACTGAAGTTACATTTTAAAACCTCAGCTTGTCAAGTAACATGACCTGGGTCTAACTTTTTCAACACTGTCATGGCTGCACAGCTGAACATTTGGAATACAGTGCATATGCTGCACAAATATTTTTTGTGGCATACATGTCACCTAGTTTATGAATCATCAGTTGGATTTAATGCACTGTTATGAAAAAAAAAGGAACAGATTAAATAAAATTGATATACTTACCAGTATGGATTGGAAATGGATATCCCATAGGTTCCTGTAGACAGTACTGCTGCTGTACCATTCATTTATTAGTTTTATTTAGTTTTTGTTGACCAGGTAAGTGCACTAGACAAATTCTGCCTATTTTCAGGCATGACCCAGGGAAAGGGGATACAGATGAATGCCAACTGACTTTGAACCAGATTCAGCTGTTGGTGGTATTTTAGTGAATGGGGGGAAATTTGGCCACTGCACTGGGGAAATTCCCCTACTCTGTCAGTAGGTGTCCCCTTACGCTGTGAGGAGATCTCACTTCACCGCAGGTCTTGGTGGGGGATGGATGGATCAGGCTGAGATGGCTCAGGAAAACAATAGACCTTTGCAGATGTCTCAGATTGAGGGATCCACTGTAGAGGTGGCTGGGATGCACCCTTTGGGTGGCCAGCAAATCACCAGAGACAGTGGTCCTTTGTCAGAAATTACCATTGATCAACTGAGTTTGGAGCAGAAACAACAATGTTTAGAAGCTGAATTGATCCACATTAGCAAGCAACTGTTGAAGGAACGTCTTAGACAAGAAGATGATCGCAAAAGAAAATGCTCGGAAACTTCACCGGGCTCAGCTGCCTCAGCTGGTCCTGCTAAACTTCTTGTGGCTGACGAGCAGCCTGAATTACCTGTAGTTGATGTTGAGTCACCTCCATGGAGAGACTGGAGCACCGTAGTGAAAGGCTCTTAGTCACCAGACAAGGCCTTGCATGACGCTGGGTGGATTCTGATGTCAGATAGTCACTGGAGACTGAATCCCGAGATACCTGTACCAGGTGGCCTGATGCCCTCGCAGATAAGTGCTGAATCTGTTTCTAATGTTTGTTTTGATACTGATAAAAATCTCTCCTTCAGATGCTTTCCCTGTCCATACTTCTGAAACGATGGGCCAGCATGATAACTCGGAGGATGTGGATCCTATCACTATTCCTGACCCTGCTCCAGTTGTCAACCCTGGAAAGCCTGAAAAACCCTCATATGCAAGCCATTTTCACCAACCTGTGGAACTTGCAAAACATCAAAATGCTATTCGCTTGAGATATTTGGGCCCTCAAGAGCATCCACCAAATAGATTTTATGTTGGGAAGATTCTGCTTTAAAAAAGTACAGGATTTTTCCCTTCAGATGTTTACACATTAATCCATGCACAAGGAGAATCTACCTTTGATATTAGCTTTTGTACACCAGCACTATTGGAAACTTTTTGGTGTCTCTATATTAATCTTAAAACTAACACCCTTTGGGCTGATTTCATTGTACTACCTCTGACTAAGCAGCCTTTTTGGGTCATTACGATCCTTTTTAGGAATAAGGTGTGAATATTGTAGACATTGTGTACTGGCTGGAAAAGTGCTGTTCTATTCAAGGCTATCCAATGCCCATCATGGATGCAGAGGGTTTTAGAAATGGTGGGTGGAAATTTATGGTCAAGTTACATCAAACAGATCAAGATCTTATTCATTTGCCAAATTATGTTTTCATTGGGAGGGATAAAGGATTCCTTTTTTACCCTGGACAACCTAGGGTTTGTTTTAAGTGTGGTTCCACTAAGCACATCAGTACTTCCTGTGATATACTGAAGTGCATGCATTGTGGAGAGACTGGACATCCTAGTGCCCATTGTTTCCAAAATCCAAAATGTAACCTTTGTGAGGACATGGGACACACCTTTTCAGATTGCCCCTTAGCAGCTAAAAATACCAAGGATGCGGATTTTGGTGTACAAGACTATTATATATGCATGGCTGTGAGACAGGTGCAGGCTCCCCCTGTTGGAGGACCACCTGTGTCACTGCTCAGGGTAAACCAGGTTTCAAACTCTATAAGACAAGACCCTGTGGACCCTATAAGCCAAGACCCTGTGGACCCTATAAGCCAATACCCTGTAAGGCAGGAACCCGTGAACCCTGTTCCTCTGGCTGAGGAAGTTATTGTGGGGGATGAGCTTGCTACTGCTCCTCCCCCCCAGGGCAATCCTCTACTAGTGAAGGCTACACTCTGGTGTCAGGTAAAAAGGGAAAAACCTCTAAACTAAAGCCAAAACATAAGAAAAAAACTTCTGACATACTACTGGAGGATCCTAATGTGTTTAATGTCCTGATGGAGGACCCTCTCGATATAGAAGAGGAGGAGCTGTCTTCTGTAGCACCCTCTCAGATGTAGATGCATGTAGTGACAGAAGGTCAAACAGAACAGAGACCTCATGGTGCTAAGAGTGGAAGGGTAACAAGAGCTTCTAGCAAAGTGAAGTGATGCCTCCTGTGCTCTATTTTTGAACTCTGGCTCCCTTTAGGTTTTGTGTTGCATCTTTGAATGTCAACAGCATTCAATCCACTGCTAAATGCCGTAGTGCATTTGCGCACTTTCTAACAAGTAACTTGGACTGTGTGTTTTTTCAAGATGTTAAGTTGCACTCCCCTGAAGTGCTAGCAGCTGCTACAGCTGGGTGGATATGGGGAGATTGTTTTTGGTCACAAGGGGTTGCACTATGCTCTGGGGTTGGAATCTGTTTCTTTTCATCTCGGGTACAGGTACTTCATCACTTGGAGTTGTTGGAAGACAGAGCACTACTGCTAGATATACAATGGGAAGGCCTGATTGTTTGCTCAATAAATATTTATGCCCCCAACTGAAACATGATAGGGTAGCCCTGTTTAAAGCTCTCCCCATTTTTGATAACAAATCATCCGGTAATTCTGGGAGGTGATTTCAACTGTTCATTGCCTTCTCAGTTTCTGATTCCCTTGGATAAACAAGTTTATTGCGATGCGCTCTGTCTTGCAAAACTTATAAAGGATGTGGGGCTTGTGGATACTTTTAGCTCTCTTCCTCTGGAGAGCCGAAACACTTATTTTTGCGGCCCTCGAGCCTCCAGGATAGATTATTTTTTTGTTTTGTCTCCTCTACTTATACAATCAACTACACTGCAAGAAACTGCTACCTCTGATCATAGGCTTTTAAAACGTGTGCTTGATAATCTCCCGGAGACGAAGCAGGGGCCTGGGATCTGAAAGCTGAATGTCACTGTTAAATATTCCCCCTGTTCAAGAGGGTTTTAGATCTGTCCTACTAGCACAGAAGTCTGTTTTTTTCCTTTATCAGGATAGTACGCTTTAGTGGGAGGATACTAAAGGAGAACTTAAGACGTTTTTCCAGAAAATGAGGCACATTAATGGGAAACTTCAATGGGACGAGCTTTGTTATTTAAAGGAAAGTATTAAATTCTGGATGAATTTCCGCCAACATTTGGGTAGGGAATGTCATCAGATGATTAAAGGGTTGAAGGCTGAATTGGCTCGTTTACAATTGGAGGTTATGAGAAATATGGACAGGAAGCAAAAGTGTGGGATTACTGGGAAATCAAAGGAAACTTTACCATTTGAATCAATTCTGCTCCTCCATGAATGCCGAAATATGGTGTACCTTCTCACATTAGCTGGAGCTCAGGTAACTGATAATACTGGTATTTTAGAGGAAATTTATAAATATTTCTCCCATACCTTTGCTAGCCAGCCCTTACCACTAGATAGAATGAAAAATTGGTTGGCCTGTAGGGTCTACCACAAATACTGCTAGATAAGGGGGTCCTTTTGACTGAGCCCATTTGGCAGCTGGAATTGAAGGAAGTAATTTGTTCATTAAAATCGGGGACAGCCCCGGGGTTGGATGGGCTTCCGCATGAACTCTATAAAGAGATCAGGGAGTTTCTGGGGCCAGAGTTGGGTGACTGTCTTAACAATTGTTTGATGCAGGGACAACTCCTAGATAGTATGCTGGAAGGGCTATTGATTTTAATATTTAAAGGAGGGTAATGGGGTGAGCTACACAATTGGAGACCACTATCTTTCCTTAACACTTATTATAAGATATTGATGAAAATCTTAAGTAATCGTATGCGGACTGTTTTGGACCAGATTGCTCATCCTTCTCAATTTAGCAGTATTCCAGTGCGATGATTGCAGGATGCTCTTATTCTTCTTCATAAAATTCTCTATAAAGGAGATTCACAGGAACTGTTTGGGCATCTTGTTTGTCTAGATCAATCAAAAGCCTTTGACCGGGTAGAATATGTATACCTTTGGAAAACTCTTAGGTGTTATGGGGTACCGTCCACTTTCATAGCCTGGCTTCAGACATGCTATCGAGGTATTAGTCTTCTACCAAGCATAAATGGTTGGGTTGGTACAGCTGTCATGGTGCGTAGGGGAGTGAGACAGGGCTGTCCCCTAAGCCCTTTATTGTATATTTTGTCTTTGGACCTACTTTTGCATACCTTGAATACAATGGATTTAATTACTGGTCTCTCGGTTGGTTGTGACAATCAGCAGATCATCACGATTGCTTATGCTGATGATTTGGGTCTTTTTTTGGCTGATAAATCTTCTGCCATGGTAGCACAGTCTATCTTACATGAATTTTCAGTTATTTCTGGGTCTGTTATTAATACACTGAAGAGTGGTATCCTGCCTTTGGGTTATGATGCAGATGATGTCTCATTTTTTGGGGGTATACCTGTGGATCTAGGTTACAGGAAAATATTGGGGATTTATTTTGCTGGTGAGGACCCTCAAAAGAATAATTGGGATGTACAGCTGACTGCAGCTAGGGAGAGAGTGCTTAGTTGGAATAAATGGCAGATGACTAAATTCAAATGTCTCTATTTGATTAAGACTTACCTGTTACCATACTTTTTGTGTTTAGCAGCTGTCCCCCCCCCCCACACCGCAGACCTTGGAAGCTTCAGTATATAGTGTATTTTTTCAGTGTCTGTGGGGCAGTAGAGTAAATCCTGTAAAACAAGGAGTCACTTATCTTCTGAAACGTATGAGAGATTTAGGAATGATAAATCCGGTTGTTTTTTTCTATGTTACTTTTCTTTATTATAATTTAGTGCCTCCTCTGACTCATGTTAATAAAATATGGACTCCTTGGGTCGAGGATGTAATTGGGCCCTTGTTGGATAACTGGAATCATTCTACTTTTCTTTCCCATCAAACGGGAATGGCTCAGATACCAAGGCATTTTAATGGGATTATTGGGAAATTAAAAGTGTGGAAAGTTGTTAAAAACTTTCTATGTTCCTCTTCCCGGAAAAGCTTTATATAATTGGATGCTGGAATCTTCCTTTTATATTTCTCCTTCGTTTATGGAGTTATCTACAGGGGATCGGAACTCAATAACACTATTTTTAACTAGTAAGAGAATTCCACATTATATGTGGGATTTTTTGTGGTTGTGTACTCATAAAAAGTTGGGGGTTCGGGGCATTCTAAAGCATAAAGAGTTTACAGACAGATTTTGTCCAAGGGGAGGGCAGTGTGAGGGGGTTGTTGAAACGATCTTGCACCTGTTTCTTGACTGCCCTTTTGCTGTTTCCTTTTGGTCAGGTTTTCATGAGAAATGGCCCTTGAACCCTTTTTGACATCAGTCTCCTCAAATTTGGACTGAGGGGGTGTTGCCTGGCTTTTGGGTGAAATATGATGCATGCACGATTCGGCTTTTCATGGGCTTCATATGTTATCAACTGTGGCAGGCTTGCTGTGGTTGGACTCTTAGAAAACAGCTGAAATCATGTAACCAGATTTTGGTATTATTACAAAAACATGTTATACGGTGGCAGGCTTTGGAAAAGAAGTCAGTAAATCCAGACTTATATAAACTTTGGTGGAGACATAGGTCTTGGTTAGACACTGGATGATAGCGTTGTTCTTATATGAACATTTCTGGAATCATTACCCCTTGCTCTATTCATGCTGTTTAAGTTAGTTTGGAAACAATTTTCTGTCAAAGATCATTCTAGACTATTCCCCTTCTCTGTGGTATGGAGGGGAGGGGTTTTTCTTTTTAGTTTTGAGGTTTTTAGTTCTCTGAGTTTTTATGTATGCAATGTTCCCCTTTCTTTAACTTTTTCATGCATGATTTTTAAGGAAGGGCCTGTTGTTAGCTTTGGCTAATAAGTTCAGGGTCATATGAATGTTAATTTGTACTGTGATGTTAATGTATGACAAAATACTTATTAGTGTTGACTTCACCTTTGTATTATAATTTAGTGTGCAGTGACACGATCCAGTGTATATTTATGTTTTGTGGTTTTGAATAAAATACTCCTCTACTCTTTTAGTCGTGGGGGGGGGGAGGTTCAGGGTTTTGATTTTCTTTGGGTCCTAAGAGCTTATTTTAATAAGATATGACTGTAATACTTATTTTTTTTTATTTTATTTGTATAATTTGTGTGTCAGTTAACACTGTTTCTGCATTTATTTGATTTTGCTGGTATATTCAATACTTCCCATATTCTTTGAGTGGGGGGGGGTCAGTTTTTTTCCATATTTACAACTCTTTTTTGGGGTTACAAATGGGTATTTTTGTTTCTGATATATGATGAAATACTTATTTTTGTTTTCTTTTATTGTGTTTTTTGTGTGATGAAACACTGGTTTGTATGTAATATGCTTTCAGTTATAATGAAATATTCCCCTACTGTTTTTCAAGAAGTGCCATGGGATCTTTAACATCCACCTGAACAGGCAGATGGGACCTTGATTTAACGTCTCATCTGAAAGACAGCACCTCAGGAGTGCAGCACCCCACTCATGCTGCACTGCAGTGTCAGTATTGGGATATTAACCCATGTGCCTGGTGTGAGGCTAGAACCCACAGCCTTCTGATCTCCCAACTTCAGAGCCAAGTGTGCTACCTGCTGAGCCACTGACACCGATACAGACCTTCAGCGAGGGACAGTCATTTGTTGTTAACCTATAAAAAAAAAATGAGTTAACCATATGTGTTTCATCATTGTAGCTTAGAAAAGCAACAGAAAACAAAACACACAGCTAAAGGAAGTTGAATAGCATGAAAAACATTTGCACATACACTCACTTTATAGTTTTAATAGTAAGAAGCCCTGTGCCTGTGGCTGATGGATGTGGTCTTCTGTTCGACTCCCTCTGCCTTGGCATGGTCAAGACATGTAATGGAAAACATTGTCACAATTGTGGTGGTGGGTGGTGGTGGTCATAACTGAGGCACATGATGACATTCCCTCTCACATCTTCCTGCTTCTGGTGGTGGTGGCAGTTGCAAACAGCGGTCTTATCTCTTATGGTGGTGGATGGGTGGTAGTCCAGGGACACACACGGTCACATTCCCTATGCTGGCAGTTGTGAACAGTGGTCTTATCTCTTATGTTGGTGGTCATGTGGTAGTCCAGGAGGACACACGGTCACATTCCCTATGCTGGCAGTTGCGAACAATGGTCTTATCTCTTAAGGTGGTGGATGAGTGGTATTCCAGGGGGACACACAGTCACATTCCCTGTGCTGGCAGTGACAAACAGGTAACAGTGGTGTTGTGGTGGTGGTAGTCCAGGGACCAGGATATACTGTGCTCTGTGTTATAAATGTGACATGACATATGGAATTTGAGTCACTATGAGTGGGACACTGACTTAACTTTATGAAAAAGAAAACATGTATCATACAAGAAATGTGACAGCCTTTTAACCACTTAAGTTAAAACCTGCCAACATTAACCTCATCATCATTCATCATCATCCTCAAAAAGAAAAATACCCTCACAGTCTTCTATGTCTGAATTCTGACCACTGGAAAATTCTTTCTCCATTGTGTTATCATCTACGTCAGTGGTAGGCTGCTTTATGCTGCCACTGCCACCAGGATGGTCCCTTTCTACAGCATCAGCTAAACCATGACTATGCCGGGGTATGAATACTGAGGTTGCACTCTGAGCTGGTATGTGCCCCTCATTCATTTATATGAATGTCAGCAAACTAATATTTGCAGGAGAGAGGTTTGTATGTCAATCCCAAGCTATTGCACCTGCTGAGCTGAATACTCTTGATACTCACACTGGAGGGTGGGCATGTCAGGTGCTTCAGTGCCACATCAGTCAGCTCTGGCCATCCACTGACCTTTCCACTCCAGTGTAAAAGGGGATCATCAGTGATTGACAGATGCCTGTTTTCAGACACATAAGACTCGACCATTCGCTGTGCTGCTCTGCGTCCAGTGTTTGACGCATCATCCATTTCTCTGGAATCATTTATGTCACAAATCCCGACTTGGGACAAATTCTCCCAAAGTGGGTTAACACCAACTGATGTTGATGACAGACCACCTGGAACTGCAGTCCCCTTCCCCTTACAGGATATGCTTGATACTACTCCTCCAGGTTCACCTTCAGCCTGATTATGCAGCTGAAGTTTGCTGACCATGGCGCGTGACATCTGTGCCCCATGAACCAAGCACACCAGTTGCACGCTGACAGTTTTACCTGTTTAGGCCAGCCCTCAAGTACTGAGGCAATTCCACATTTGTATCATGAGTCCAGCATTGTTGCTATTGCAAAGTTGTCACTACACCGAATGCTCAAGATGTGACAATTCTGGTCAAATACTGTCAGCATGTGTTTCAGCAACACACTGCTAGCACTGTCTCTGGCAACATCAAAGCTATGCTGTACATTCACCAATGTCTGCCTCAGCACCCGCAGCAGTGGAATTAATTGGCTAATGGAGGCAGACTCACCACTCACTGCCTATGTGGCATGTTCAAAAGGCCGCAAGACTGTTATTACAGAGTCCATGAGGTACCACTGTTCAGTCATCATAGACATGGAGGCCCCGGAACTGTCACGGCTAGTGTGCATGACAAGATATTCTGAGATGGCTTTGTACTGTTCATACAACCTCTCTGCCATGTATAAAGTGGAGTTCCACTGGATGACAACTTCCAGCTTCAAGCAGTGCTGTGGGAGGCTGTTTTGGATCTGCAACTGCCAAAGTTGGTCACGGGCCTTTGCAGAATGTGAAAAGAGAGAACAGATACGGCGTGCATCTGTCAGCATTTCCTTCATATCAGGGTGCTGAAGAAACTCCTGTACCACAAAATTTAAACAGTGTGCCATGCATGGAACCCAAAAAAAGCCACGATTCATGATGCATTTCATCACATTTGACCCATTGTCTCTTGCTAAGAACCCAGCTCTCAGGGACTGGGGTTCAGCCACTTGTCAATTTCAGTCAGTACCAGGTCCAACATGTTTTCACCAATGTGTGAAAAGGTCACATTGTGCATAGCAATTGTTGCATGCTATCAAATTCCTGGAAGATTGCTACCATGACACTCCATCTTACTACACTGATTATTCACACTACCAACAGCACAAACAACCCCCAACACCTGCACCCAGTGTGTAGTTATACACAAATATGAACTCCCCACTGTTCTGCCTCTTGTCCACATATCCATACTTAAATGGATGATTGGAGAGGAGGAATGTTGAAGGGCATGTCTTACTGAGTACAGTGCAACTTGGGGGCAGCATGGGTCTAAAAGTATGTCCTGGATGGGACTTTCCATTTTGGACAGGCACGTGCAGCAAACTGCAGAACCAGAATTCTCCACAAAGGAGAAGGGCAAAAGATCAATTGCCAACATTTCAACTACAGGAGCATTAAGTTCACGTGACACTATATGATTGGGTGGGTACTTCAGCTTTTGCACAAAACACTCCAAAACGTGGGCTGACTTAAATGTTTTACATGGGGTGTGATGACAAATGGTTCTGCTCGGTGAACCGCAGGGAGTGGCGTGTGGACGTGTGATGAAGACGGTTGCATAGGTGATGCAAACCCAGAAATGCAGTTATTTTCCCACATTTACCAACAGGGGTTGATGTACCACTTGCACTAGACATACTGCATTAACCACCACCACCACCAAAACTGCTACTCTCACCACCACTGGACAAGATTTCAAAATCATTCTGCTCCTCCACCTCATCATGCCTGTAGTAATCCTCTGCTGTTATTTCATTAGTACTGCACACATTTAATTTTCTACTTGATGTTACAGTGATTGAAGTGGATAACATGCTTATTATGGTTGATGATGAGGGTGAACGCTCTACTGTGGTACAGGTATTAGCTGCCATCTTGTGCTGGGTCCACAGTGCCATGTGCCTATTCTTAAGATGTGTATGCTGTCCCCCAGTGCCCAGATGGCTCTCCTTTTTACGTCAACTCACACACACCTCACACCTGGCAAAGCTGACAGATTGTTACTGATGCATGATTTGAATCTTGCACAAAAAAATCCCAAACAAGGGATTGTGATGCTCTAGTTTTAACATGTCCCCACTGATGCTATTTATTGGACTCCGTTTTTTTAAGCCACGAAGTGAGGTGTGTGCTACATGAGTTTTCAGCAGGACACACTTGGACTGCAACTAACCTCCATGACTACCTATCATTATTACTAGATCATCATCATCAACTGAAACTAGTAAATCACAACTTTTTACGGGGATTGCAAACAGACCCAGACATAGAAACATAGAATTTGACAGCAGATAAGGACCGCTTGGCCCACCCAGTCTGCCCATTTCCCTACCTGATGGATAAGCTGCAGATCCTAGTTAACCAGCAGCCTACTTCTTCCTACCCCACCCTTAGAATTGCCTTATGACTGTCCCATGCATGCTTGAATTCCACCATGTTTTGACTCCACAACCTCCTCTGGAAGGCTGTTCCATGCATCCACAACCCTCTCTGTGAAAAATACTTCCTAAATTACCTCTGAGCCGCCCCCTTCTATCTTCAAATTGTGCTGCCTTTGTTCTTGCACACCTTTTTGAAAGATGCTACCCTCTTGGACTTTGTTGATTCCCTTGAGGTACTTGAAAGTTTCTATAATGTCCCCCCTCTCCCTCCTTTCCTTGAGGCTATACATATTAAGCTCCTTAAGTCTCACTTCATATGTTTTCCGGTGCAGACCCTGCACCATTTTAGTTGCCCTCCTCTGAACAGCTTCCATCCTGTCTATATCTTTGCGGAGATTGGGTCTCCAGAACTGCACGCAGTACTCCAGATGTGGTCTCACCAGCTGTCTGTACAGAGGGATAATAACTTCTTGTTTTCTGCTGGTGATGCCTCTCCCTATGCATCCCAGTATCCCCCCAGCCCTCCTTGCTGCCCTCTCACATTGCTTGCCCACCTTTAGGTCATCTGATATGACTACCCCCAGGTCCCTTTCCATTTTGTTGTTGTTAGTATCTCACCCCCCATTGTGTACTCTTCCCCTGGGTTTTTGTTTCCCAGGTGCATTACCTTGCACTTCTTAGCATTGAATCTAAGCTGCCATACATTTGACCATTCCTCTAACCTTGCCAAGTCCCTTCTCATCCTTTCCACCCCACCTTGTGCATCAACTCTGTTGCAGATCTTTGTGTCATCTGCAAAGAGACATACTTTTCCTTCCAGTCCCTCTGCAATATCGCTTATAAAGACATTGAAGAGGACCAGTCCTAATACTGAACCTTGTGGTACCCCACTGCTAACCCCCCTTTTTTCAGAGTGGACTCCATTTACTATTACTCTCTGTGTCCTATTCTCCAGCCAATTCTTTACCCAGGCTGTCATCTTGGGACCCACTCCCAGGCTGGCTAACTTGTATATTAATCTTTTGTGTGGGACTGTGTCAAATGCCTTGCTAAAGTCTAGGTAGGCCATGTCCACAGCCCCTCCCTGATCTACTACTTTGGTCACCCAGTCAAAGAAATCTATCAGATTTGTCTGGCATGACCTTCCCGCTGTGAATCCATGCTGCCTTGGGTCCTGTGCCCCTCTGGCCTCTAGATACGCAACAATTCTTTCCTTCAGAAGTGATTCCATCATTTTCCCTACCACTGAGGTTAAACTAACAGGTCTGTAGTTTCCTGCTTCTGCCTTGCTCCCACTTTTGTGAAGGGGAATCACATCTGCCCTCCTCCAGTCCTCAGGTACCACCCCTCTTCCTCCCATGATTTGTTAAAGAGGGTAGTCAGTGGTGTCACTACTTCTATCCTTAGTTCTTTTAGAATTCTGGGCCATCTTGTATTTAGTTTTCTTAAGTTCCCAACAGGGGTCACTGACATCATCATCATATTCATCAACATCATCCACATCTTCTGCTTGGATGTTGGCATGTGGACTTCATGTTGCAACCACAGCAACATCTAATGCTTATGCTTACATTCTCTGTTTATTTTCAGCAGTCAGATAAGTTTAAATAAATTAAAGAAAGTTGAACCCTCCAGCAGGGTCCCTCCCCTCCTGTACTGTATTTAATGCCCCTACTCTCCATTCTCCTTCCTCCACAGCTTAAGCCCTGAATCTGCAGGAGGTTATGAGGGCTTAAGGAGCAGCCCTTCCCCAAAAATAGGAGCCATTAATGCAAGGTACGAAACGCTGGCTCCCCGGGGCACTTGAAATTGCAACCGAGCTATCTGTGCCACTGAGAGACTGCTGTTTTGGTGCCCTTTTCCACACTCATTTAATTTAAATAAAATTTTAATGTCAGCGCAGCAGTAGAGATAGTTTTTGTCTACTTCAATTTTACTTGCTTTTGCCTTTAATCTGGAGTGGACTGGGAGTTGCTTTAATTAAATGTAAAACCAGGCTGTGTTTTAAAGTGCTAACAATTGTTACCTTAAGTGTGCTGAGCACTTGGAAATTGCACCAGGCTACTAAAGCTGCCCTGTGTTAAAGAACCTTAGGATTTAACTGTTAAAATCATGTACGCCAAGTACTAATTAATTCTAGGCAAGGCAAGGCAAGGCAAAATTTATTTAAAAGACGCCCAATCCCGGAGGCTCTGGGCACCATACAAGCATTTAAACAAACATATTTTAAAAGAAAAATATAAATTCACATATAAATACAATTCAATACAAAAAATTTTTTAAACCTAACAATAAATGCATCTCTAAACATTAAATGCCTTAGAATAGAAGAAAGTCTTTAGCTGGACCTTAAAAACATCCACCGATGAAGCCTCTCTGACCATAGTCGGTAAAGAATTCCACAGAACTGGGGCTGCGACACTGAAAGCTCTATCGCCAGCTGTTTTCAGCCTAGTTCTGGGAATGGTCAGTAGGCATTCATTCGATGAATGAAGAAGACGCGAAGAGAGGACAGGTGACAGAAGGTCTTAATAGGTAGCCAGGGCCCTGTCCGGTAGGGCCTTATAGGTGAGAAGACCCACCTTAAAGAGGACTCTCCACCCGACCGGCAGCCAGTGCAATTCCACGCAGAACTGGTGTAATGTGACAGAACTTTTGCTGCCCTGTCAACAATCGGGCAGCTGCGTTTTGCACCAGCTGTAATCTTCATAGAGATCCTCCCGTAACCCCGAGATAGAGCGCATTACAGTAATCAAGCCTAGATGTGACTAAGGCATGTATCAAAGTAGGGAGGTCCAGAGACGGAACAAGGGGTTTAATTCTGGCAATGTTTCTGAGATGGTAAAAACAGGTACGAACCACAGAGGATATTTGGTCGTCTCATGGTTAAATCTCTGTCCAGAAACACGCCAAGATTGGCACCTGAAAGGAGGCCTTCAATGGCACAGACCCTAGACAATCCCAGTTTCTGTGTCAGAGGCTATCCTATCACGAACTCTGTTACCCACTACTAATACTCGCCTTATCAGGGTTCAGCCGCAACCAGCTAGAGGCCATCCAGTCGTGATCTCAGCCAGACAGATGTTAAGTACGTCCACTGAATTGGATGTTCCTGGGGCAAAGGAAAATATAGCTGAGTATCGTCGGCATAGCAATGAAAACCTCAAGCCATACTTCCTAATGATCCCACCCAGAGGCAGCATATACACTGCGAACAACATTGGAGCCAAACTGATCCCTGAGGAACTCCACAGAAAAGCAAACTGGGTGCAGATGAGAAATTTCCCATCATAACCCGCTGCCTCCTGTTAGTTAGAAAGGACTCAAACCATTTGATAACATTACCGGTGAGTCCACATAGGTCCCCAAGGCGAGCAAGCAGCACACAATGGTCCACAGTGTCAAAAGCTGATGAGAGATCAAGGAGAACAAGAATTGTCTTGTCTCCTCAAACTCTAGCCCTGAGTAGGTCATTCTGCACCAGAACAAGTACAGTTTCAGTACTATGTCTGGCACGAAAAGCCGACTGGAAAGGTTCATACAACTCATGAGAACTGAGGTGTTCTTCCAATTGAAGTGCTACCACTTTCTCAATAACCTTTCCTAAAAATGGAAGGTTAGAGATTGGACAGTAATTTGCCATGATCCCCGGGTCCAAAGATGGCTTCTTTAAGAGGGGTCTTACCAGAGCCTCCTTCAAGGCATCCGGAAAAACACCCTCAGACAAGGAACACCGTATAATCATGGCAAACATCGATAACAGAGCCAACGCATCTCATTAAGAAACGCCGCTGGCACTGGGTCCAGTTCACAAAAGGTGTGCCTCACATTGGTTACCACCTCAATAATCTCACCATCTCCACTGGTCTAAACTCTCCCAACCAGACGGAGTGCACTCAGAGCACATCAGACGATCACTGCCAGCTATAACATTTCTGGCTGAAGGAACCACCCGCCGGATCGCAGACACCCTATCCGAAAAGAACCGAGCGAAATCCTCACAGTCCGTATTGGAAAAAACCCTTCCGGGCTGCAGACAGACAGGATGTAAAAGTCTGTCGACAGTCCGGAAGAGTGAGGCCGGTCAGTTCCTTCCGGCAGCAATCTCCCTAGACAAAAACACTGTCTTCTTACGGTTAATTGCCTCCTGATAGCCAACATAATGGGCACGCAGGGCCAGTTTGTCTGCATCCAGATGGGATCTCCTCCAGCAGCGCTCCAATCTCCGACCCAGTCTCTTCATCTCCCTGAGCTCACCATCAAACCATGGTGACCTCAAGTAAGAAGTCCTGGGTCGTACACGGACAGGTGCGAGGGAGTTTATGGTGTCGGATAACACCTCATTATATGTGTCAACTCCACCACAACACCTCCTGCCATGCATCACCCACTTAGACAGATCTGTTGCCGCCAAAACCCTCAGGGGTCAGCCCGAAAGGGCGACAGCAGATCATCTCAACAGGGAAGGGCTTATGGGGAGCCCCAAGCGTGAACTGAACTGCAATGATCAGACCAGATAACTGGATTCACCTTAAGATCACCAATATCAAGTCCCAGTGAGAACACCAGGTCCAACATGTGGCCATCCCGATGAGTCGGTGAGGTGACCACCTGTGTCAAACCAAGGAGGACATGATCCGGGAAAGTTCATAACCATGTCCATGATTCACGTCGTCAAACAAACATTGAAATCCCGAAAAACACATCTGGGGATTCCAATGATGCAGAGCGACGAAATCTGCAACCTCCTGCAGGAACTTCCCATCAACCCAGAAGGGCAATAAATAAGAAAGACCCTGCAGCCCGCACCTGGTCCCCCCCGGATGGCCACACATTCAAATGAACCCGGAGCTCTCACTGGGTGCACGGTTAAGGTCAGGCTGGATCTAAAACAGATGGCTACACCGCCACCCCTGCGCTCCACTCTGGGACAGTGCACCACGGTATACCCAGGGGGGACCGCAGCCTCAAAAATTGGGCCCGCATCGTCTCCTAGGTTGCTCTGTGTATACAACTCATGTCCCAGCAGCAGGCTTAAAGTTTCTTTAGGTAAGGCTGCAAACTCCAAAGCTCAGCATCCCCTTTATGATTACATTCCCTGTTTGTTTTCAGCAGTCAGATTATTTTAAATAAATTAAAGAGAGGTGAGCCCTCCAGCAGGGTCCCTCCCCTCCTGTACCTTATTTAATGCCCCTACTCTCCATTCTCCTTCCTTCACAGCTGAAGCCCCGAATCTGCAGGAGGTCATGAGGGCTTAAAGAGTAGCCCTCCCCCAAAAATAGGAGCTGTTGAAGCAAGGTACGAAATGCTGAATCCCAGGGGCACTTGAAATTGCGACCAAGCTATCTGTGCCACTGAGAGACTGCTTGCCCCACTGATGCTACGCATCAGCTGCCCCACCACTCCCACCTTCTCCCTTGGCAAACTTTATAATATATAGGATAGGTCAGGTGACTGAAATAACCGATCAGCCCACTTCTCCACTAGCAGCTTATATTACACCACCAATAGTGGCTACTAATCACAGCCAGCTCACACAGTACAATGGGAGCTACCATGGACTCTCTCTTAGTAAGCATAGTCTTTCTCACCTCCCTGATCTTCCCAGCAGGCTCACCTATCTCCAACTGCACTGTGGAGTTGCTACTAAGCAGGTCTACCTTTGGTAACTTTCCTCCCTGCCCCCCCCAAATGCACCACTGGGGCCCCCAATTTGCTGCTGAATCTCTCCCACCCCCGGTGCACCAAAATGCCTACACTCATTTCTGCCCTGAATTGCTAAACAACCTATATGTGCACATCCATCACTGCACTGCCACTCTAACTCACAAAGGGTCGCACCCCCTAACTCCTGTCCACAACAACCCACCCAGACACCAACCACCTGTGTCCCAGATAATCTTAGCCCCCCCTTGTACGCACCATCCCAATACCAGTCATGCCTAAAAATGTTATTTCTAAAACTGTCTATGCCTCCCCAAAACTGCTCAGGCTAGCACTGCTCTGCCATGCACTCCTCCTCCTCCTATCAGAGGATGTGCACCCAAACCCAGTACCACCAGTCTCTGGTGTCACTCAGAAGGGCAATCAAGGAACCCTCCTACTGGCATCCCTAAATATCTGCAGCCTTCAAAAGAAGTTCACCTCCATCCAGGGCTGGATTGCTCTGCACTCCCCTGATGTCGTTGCCTCATTTGAGACCTGGCTCTCAGGTAAAGTCCCAAATAGATCTGTTGTCCTCAGTGACTATACCTTATACCATACTGACAGAATAAGCAAGAGGGGAGGTGGATGCGCCATCTATGTCAAATCCTCCCTGCACGCCCTTCTAGTCTCCATCCCCCCCCCCGCCCATGGAGCCCAAATCCTCGCTGTCAAGCTAAGCTTTGGCATATCAGGTAAAACAGTATACATCTTGGCTGTCTACATTCCCCTAAGAAACCAAGAGCCAGCCTTTGACTCTGTACTGGCCATTATTTCCCACCTCCCCACCAAGAGTGAAATCATTTTACTGGGTGACTTCATCATAAACTGGATGTCCCCTGCATCTTCCCACTACAAAGACACTGTCCTTGCATATGACTTCACCCAAGTTGTTTCTGTCCCCTACTAGGCTGGACCCAAAACTGGGACAGCCACACTAACCGACCTTATCCTCACCAACCGCCCCAAAAACCTCTCCCATATCAAAGTGCTCTCCGACGGTAGCACGTGAGGTGGGTGCCTGAATCATGATGCCGTCTGAAATTGTGATGCAATATGGAAAAGCCCAAGGCGAGAGGGCAGGATGGAGACCCAGTGGTGGGTGGGTGACCTTAGTAACAGGATGTTCCTACGTGTACATGCTGGGAGCGAGCACGGTGAGCATGGCCTGGAGGGGCTGAGGGGATGTAAGGTGAGTGCTGGGTCAGCTGCCGAGCTGACTGTGGCGTCAGGGTTGGCCTCCACTTATGTGTGCTGGGGTTCCAGGTCTGGGTCTGGTGCTACTGTGTTTTTCTTGCGCCTGGCCCAAAATCATATTTGTTTTTTACTTTTGCACCCCTCCAACATGCGCTCCCCTGGAGTTGAGAATCCTTAAGTAGGGGGTGTGGGAGCAAAGCCTCCTGCGTGCAGGGATGTGGGTGGGCACAGCCCCCCCTACAGAAAGCAGGTATTTTTAGTCCATGGCACTGTTTTTCCATGCCCCGAAGTTGTCAGGGTGGCAAAATTGTTTTCACCGCCCTGACATCGCTCTTCTGCTGGTCGCCCTTCTGCAGTTGCCCACATCACATAGAACCCTCTCCAACTCGATAAGTGACCACTCCCCAGTAATCTGCTTGTGGTCTAATAAAATACCCCCTACTCCCACTAAGGTCCAGTCAAAGACGCTTTAAGAAAGGCGCCCCCAGCCTCAAATCCTACTCAAGGCTCAAGGATTGGTCCATTGATACTGCTCCTACTTACTTTATTGCCACTTTTAACCATGCATGTGACATATTTTCCCCTTTCTCCAAGTGTGCAGTAAAGCAGTGGGACACCCCATGGATTTCCCCTGCTATACTTGACCAAATGTGCCAAAGAGAATCCCTCTGGCAAAAGGCCCTTGACTCGCAACTCCCCCTAGACAGACAGTGTTACAGGGAAGCTCGAAATAGCTGCACATGGGCCATCAAGCAAGCCAAAGTGGCTTACTACAAACAAGCCCTCACCTCTTCCTGGGGATCTGGTAGAAATTTCTGGAGGAACATTAAGGAACTCTCAGGAAGAAATGTATCCCCTTCCCCACTACAGCTTATAGTAGATGGGGTTATCTCACAAGACCCTGAAACTATCTCCAGTGCCCTTAGTACTTCTTTGTCTGACCTCATCCATATCTTCCCCCTAACTACTATGACCCAATCAGTAAGAACCAGATTCAAAATTATGCCACCACCAGCCAAACCCCTTTTCGGCTATGTATCATCTCCTGCAAAGAGGCTAGACGCTATCTCAACAAAGCCCTGGTGAACTCACGCTATAGTAGTGACTCCCTTGACCTCAAACTCATCCGGCTAACACTGGATGTGACCGTCCCCCATCTCACCAAAATCCTTAACCTATCCTTATGCCTTAGCCAATTCCCCACAACTTAGAAAAGAGCAGTTATCTCCCCCATCCTGATGGATGGTGACCCCACGTCCACTAACAACTACAGGCCAATATCTATCCTGCCTCCCCAAAGGCCCTTGACAAAATTGTGGCTGACCAGCTCACAGACTACCTGACCAAACACAGTCTGCTCTGTCAGGAACAACATGGTTTCTGGAGGGGTCACAGCAGCTCCACTGCACTCGTCGAATTCACGTCATACAGACACGAGGCCCTTGAACAAGGCTCAGTGGTAAGGGCTCTATATGTGGACCCGAACAAAGCATTTGATACAGTTAGTCAAGTGCTTCTTCTCCACACCCTACCATCCCTAAACATCTCCCCAGAGGTCACCTCCTGGCTCAAAAACTACCTCCCTGGCCGGACCCAGCAGGTAATAATTAATACAACACTATCCTCCAGTAGGCCAGTCCTAACAGGTGTCCCACAAGGGTCCATTCTTGGTCTACTACTTTTCACCCTCTTCCTGAGCTCCCTCCCCTCAATCCTGCAGTGGGAAGCTAATGCTTTATGCAGATGGTGCTGTAGTTCTTTGGAAACATCCTCATCCCAATGTGCTGCAATATGCCTTGCAGGATTTCTTTAGAGAACTTGAAACCTGGTTCACTGAACACCGCTTTATACTAAACTACAAGAAGACCAAATCTATGATCTTTGCCCATCGTCAAAACCCAATCAGTAATATCCCACTAATGGTGACAAACTCCCTGGGCAAGGCCCTAGAACAGGTGCACTGCTTCAAATACCTGGGAGACATGTTGGACACCTCCCTCACCTACCACACACACATACAGCAAGTCTCCTCCTCTGTTAACTCCAAGCTCAGGATCCTGTATAGACATAGACACTGCATTCCCCTGCAGGCAATGCACCTAGCAGTGTTCACCTCCTTACTACCCTTGGTGGACTACAGCATAGTAATCTATGGGTCTGCTGACCTTACTGCCCTTCGCAGCATCAACCTCGCCCTAAATAAAGTCTGCCGTCTGGTATCAAAGTGTGACAGGCTAACCCATACCTGTGAGCTTTACAAATCCACTAATTGGCTAAACATCCAAGATTGGCTAAAATATCACACCTGCCTCCTTGTAAAAAAGATACTACACGATCAGGCACCTATTGCCCTCCACCCCCCCCATCCAAACAGTTAATCACAGGAGGGCACCAAGGCACTCTGCAATCACCCCCTTCCAAGTACCTTACTGTAGAACCTCCCTTGGCCAGCGGTCCTTCCGATATCGTGCCCCTTCATGGCTAAATGACCTAGCATCCAGTATCTCCCTTGCATCCAGTCTGGGCCAATTTAAAGTTGATCTCAAATCCTTTCTCCATAACTCTTCAATCTGTGACTGTTCATAATGTACTAATGTACTTAACCCCCACCCCAGGTTTCCTCCTTCATTGCAATGGGATAGCCCTCAGCATAGGGATTTCTTCTTTCTTCTCCCATGCTAGAGCTCATTCAAACTCATTGTAAATATTTTATGACTCTGGGCCTAGTATTAAGACCCTCCAAAGCTTATATTGTCATATTAACATATGATTAACCTAGAACTCTTTAAGATCACTGCTGATGTAACTATGCTATGTTAAATGTGCTGAATATTTTGACGTGTATATTTAAGTGATGCTTGTATATTTTCTGTTTACTGATGTGGAGCCTTTGCAAAGGAGTCTATGACTCAAAGGTTGTAATTCCTATTCTTTCAAGAAAGAAAGAAAGAAAGAAAGAAAGAAAGAAAGAAAGAAAGAAAGAAATCATCAGCAGCACCACCATCGCCCGAAATTTTTTCACCACTCTGTAAATCACTGCATGGCAAATGCGTGACCTGAACTGTGGTGGAAGAAATGTGACATTGTGTGCTATCATTGACATGATGATCAGAATCCTCATTTTCAGTCATACTGGGTCATAATGTTGCACGCTCAGTAGTGTACGACATTATGGCTAAACCATTACAGCGCTGTACCAGTGAGAGAATGGTGCAATACCACATAGACTGCTTTACGCAGTATTGTACCATTTTCACTCTCCCAGGCAGAGGATAAGACCTCTGCTGGGAGTGGGTTCCACTGAGCAGCTGCCATGGCTCACTGGACTGAGCCACAGCAACAGGAACCCAGACGCCATGTCTGGGATCGGGTTTGATTCCTGGTCCCAGAACCTTTTTTTTTGGACTTTGTGTGCTTCCCGAGTAACCCCGCTTCGAGTTGAGAATCTTATTAAAGTTCGTGGGCATAGCCCCTCATAACGGGGGGTGCGGGTAGAAGCCCCCACAAAAAAGATTTATGCCTCATGGCAGAAATCGTGCTGTATTGGTAGCGCGATTTTAACATGCTACATAATGTCTTATGACATTATGACCCTGTGCCATGTTCAGTTACTGGGATGTTACTGGGGAGTATGACATCATCTACAGTGTCACTCACTGGCACTGCTTCAAACGCCACTATATTTTTGGACACTGTGAACTGGTCAGAAGTGGAACTTGAGGCAGCAATAGTCATACCACCACCAGCAACTACACTAACACCACCAGATGGGACAACATCATCTCCTTCAATTATGAGTGAAGCTACTGATTGAGCTGTAAAAAACACCAAAGGAGAAATACCTTTCCTCACATCAGCAATGCACTTCTGCGACTGTGTACTACCATGCACACAGGCAATCTTACCACTTGCATCAGTGCCATGGCAAGAAACAGCTTTTCTTGCACGTCTCTTTGTGGGCATTTTGGGGATCAACAAGAATATTCTAAACAAATTTAGATTTTGGAACGTGGACTCTGAGTGGGGTTGTGGGGACGCTGGATGTGAAGCCAAAAACAACTGTGTTTCAACAAGAGATACAGATGCAAAGTCACAACAAGTTCAACAACACCTTAACTAACCAGTGGTGCTCTCAAGTCACAAAAAATCCAATCTGTAAAAGAATACCTTTTGCTGGTGGGGGGGGGGGGCACTGACTTCAGATTACAGCAGTGCAAAACCAAGAAAAGATACCATAATGGCAGTACAAAATCACGCAGGTGCAGTGGATAGCAGGTTCACACTGCTGCACCTGCAATTACACTGTGGCACAACAAAAGGTGTATTATTTGATGTCACGCACTGCACACACACTCACACAATTTGTCTACAAGTAATGCGTAGCACATTTAAAACTTCAGTAATATACCAACATATTTTAAACAATTTGAAATTATGCACTGTTGCACCAGGTCTTCCAGACCACACACACACAATCAGCAAAAAAATTTCAACAATTACTGAAAATATTACTGTGTATACATTAACACATTCAGTTATACAAGAACAATATAACCAAAAAACAAACAACTCCCTAGTTCTCCTACTTAAGTCTATGTACACCACAGATACACCCCTCCCCAATGTACAGTTCCATTGTCTCTCAGTACACAGACTGAATGTTGTACATTAACATTCAAAATTCACACACAAACAATAAACGCTCTATGATATGAGCACAGGAGAGTTTTCTACAATTGATGAACTAAAGTATCAGCAAAAAAAAAAAAAGACTCGAAAAGGCTTTTTTAACAGCTTTTAGAAGGTTTGAATCACAGAGAACTCTCAGAGCAGACTGTGTCCAGCAGCTTCCTACACACACTATCCTGAACTGAGGCTGTGCAGAACAATCTAGAGTCCATGTGACCTGAAATCCCATGAATCACTGCAAAATCTGCCTTTGGAGCTTAAAACAAAGTGAAGTGAGGCAAAGTACATTGTTTTCAATGTATTTTGCCTCAATTTTTGTGGAGTAGTGGTTTGGGGAAGGCAGAATAATGCAAAGTCATTGTTTTCAATGGACTTTGCGTTACCTCCTATACTGCGAAATACTCTGCTTTGTGCTGCGAAGCACTCCACGAATCTACCTTCACCCCGCGAATCACTCCATGGAGCGAATTGAGGCCACTTCGCCCACCACTAATTGGGACTAAGTCCCACGCTACAACTCAAGTTACAGATCGAAATCTCTGCAGCTGTGGCGATAGAGTTTCACAGTGCAGCACTTGCAGCAGCTGTTACAGCTGGTCCCACCATCTGTAACAGTTTTCCTCAGCTGTGGAGATTTCCAAGGCAATGCCACCCACATGCTGCCATATATCGCGGAGCTGATTGTAATCCGGCTCCACCTTTGTGAATACCTACAGCTGCGGGAAAACCTAGGTGACCTGCAGATCTGCAAGCGGCAACCTTCTTGAGCCGTTTTTTTTCTGCAGTTGTGGGAATAACTGCTGTTTTATGAATCCTGCCCTATATCTGTAAGGTTTTCTCCTCCCATAATCCTTGGCTGCCTGCCTACCTCCCTACTCACTCATGGTGCTTTTAACTGCTGCTTCAGCCTGGAAATGCAACTCTTTAGAGCACCAACCACATCTCAGAGTTGCAAATGTATCCCTTTGGTCTCCATACAGCTGCAGCAATTGACACAGTCAGATATTTCCTTACATTGATGTGGTTTCTACAGACTAATTCCCTGCCTGCCTGCAGTACCACTGTAGGACCACCACATATAATTTCTGTAAAAAATATCACAGAATATCTGTAAATATCTGACCATGTCAATGGCTACAACTGTACTGAGGATCGTGCACAATGTACAACCCTGGCAGCACTTCAGATGTTCTTCCCTTCCTTTGTCCTGGATGCTAGCCTTTGCTACCACCACTCCCCCTTAAATGCAAACTTTCTTCCTTATGCTACTGCATAACCAGTTACCATTCCAGACAGGCTAAATACCTCTCCAGAGCAGCAAGTTGCTTACAGTGACAGCAAACGTATCCCCTCCAGATCACTAAACTAGGATTGCATACATCTTTTAACCTTGACACCATTCCTGGTATGCTTCCATTCTCATTAGTAATCTTTGCTGTTAGAAACAGTTGTTAGCTTCCTGACCCTCTCCCCTACAGCCCAACTCCCATGTCAGCCAACTCCATTTGTCTAGTAACTGTTTTTCATATCTTTTTTTGTCCCCCATCCCGGCCAGCCCTGCTTCCTGCCAGTCCTCCCAACCCCATCACCCCAACTTCCCACAGGGCTTACCTCTCCCATAGTCTCCCACAGCTTACCCTCTGTGGTAGGGTGGCAGGGAGTCCCTCAACCCACCAGGACCAGATCCAAATGTTGGTGTGGAGGCCGATGGTTATCCTGCTTGACTGGGATTTTTCCATTTTCTCCCCCATGGAGACATGGCATGCACTGACACCAAGGAGCATGCACATGCACTGACATCTACCAACTCTCCCCCACCTCTTCAGCTTGGGATGTCTCTCCCTTGGCTTCTGCCAGGGGCCAGTCAAGCACGAGCTCTTCCCCACCCTCCCTCTGGAGAAGGAGGAGGAGAATGGTCCTGTAGATACTTGATCCTCCTCTCCCCGGCTGGTCCTCTGGGACCTCGGGCTTGCTTTCGAACCAGGGTCATCAGCATCACAAGTGGTAGTGCTACCACTGCATCGGTGGGTTGGCATTACTATTTTCCATTTTTATTTTCTATTTCATTTTTTATTCTCCCCTACAAACTGGTTTTGGGTCCACCTAGATCATTCTGAGTAGGATTGTGCAGGTAATGTACTATTTGATCTGTTTGGATGTCAAAAGGTTTGGACAGTGTACTGCCTGAATGTGTCTGATCTCTTTAGCAAAGATAATGGACTCACACTGGGCACAGTCTGGTCCAGATCCATTGGCAGTCCACTCTATCTATTCTAAATTAATTAAACAGTAACTGAGCAGCCCAAATTTTGGGCTGTGTCTTGCATCATGCTGCCTGTAAAAGCCAACCTTGATTCAAATATTCTGCATCCTTAGAGGGATAGGAACTCTGCCAGCCTGTTTATTACTAGGCAAACAGGTATGTGTTCTACTTACAGTATTAAGTATTAGAAAAGTGATGGAGTCAGGGAGTTAAATTCCCTGATCAATGAAACAAAATTCATTTTTATGTTATCAATCAATTAGGCAGAAAAGAAAATAATTATTTGACCACCTGCCATGGATTCCTAATGGCAGAAGCTGAAATTATTTTAATTGTAAATGGGTAAATGTTGTCCTCTAATGTAGATTAAAACTGACATGCCCACTCATCACCGAATGCATACACAAAGTCTGTCATAGCCCCCACCCCACATTTAAACATGTAACAATTAACACTTTTGCCTCTTCTGTGGCTGATAACATCTGCCTTTTGAAAAAATAATATTTTACAGAGGAGTATGCATATGTTATGGGGATGTTCATTTGGAGGGATGTTCTGATAGTCTTGCCCTGTGTGTGACCTTGACCAAGTCATTTGACCAGCTGGTGCCTAAGTTGTTAGAGCTCTACAGCTACTGTAGGTAGAACCAGGACCCCAACTATAAAGGAAAAGGTTGCTTTTTAGTTGGCCTATTCCGAGAAGTGCAATAAGAGGCCCAGAAAGATAGACTGAAGTGCCAATGTTTATATTTCCATCTTTTTGCTTCTCTTTTGAATTCCACTAGAGCAGATACACGAGTACATAATGATTCTTTGCCACTTTCCAGAACACTCTTGGAGGTGATCAGTCCAAACATGCATACCATTTATTTACACTGTTGGTGACTGTGTGATACATCAGCTGCAATAAAACTGATTATTTGTGGGGAAAAAGTTTCAGCATAAAACTGTACATGAATACAAACTCAATTTAATATACTTTAGTATCGCTGCAGGAGATCATTGACTTGTTTATAGAATAATTTGCAACAACAAAGTGTAAGAAGGCTGAAGGCATGCTTTTTTTTATTCAAGGGTCAGCTCCAGAGAGAAAATAATAGAGTAAATACAGCAAGAGCCAGTGTTTTCTTGCAATTTGATTTGTTTATGTAGGTAAGTTTGCTGACGATTTATCCAGGGAATGGTGATAGAGACCATGATGTGAATTTAATTTTGCTTCCCTCCAAACTGTTCAGAATAGTTGCTTTGTTCTTTAGGAACATGAGAGCATAGTTCTTCAGTAGCAATCTGCAAACTAAACCTCTCTGACATACAGCAGGTTCATCTTCACATTTTGGGTCTTATTCACAATGGGTGACAGTGCAAAATAGAGGGCAAATTGTTGCCCAGTTGCATTGCCACTCAGTTGCACTATGTGCAAATGTTCTTGGCTGCAGGGCTAGGACTCCCTCTGCAACTAAGTCACAGTTTATCTATGTTTTCTAACATCCCAGTGTGTGACTGTGACTCACTTCAAATTGCAGCATGGCGCCAGCCAAGTGACACTGAGGGCTGAGGTGCTGGATGCCTTACCTCGCACTACGCCAGCAACCCGTGTTCAGGAATGAGCACGGGCCACCAGGGGTTGGCGGGGGAAGAGAAGGATTGAGCATCCGAGGGACTGCTCCGCTTCTCTGGGGAGGGAGGAGGCCAGTGGTTGGTCCTAGACTGGCCCCTAGCTGAGGCTGGGGGGCAGCATGCTGACACTGTAGAAAAAGGGGTGGAGATGGGCAGATGCCTGGAGGGAGCGCATGCAGACACATGCACGCTCTCACCATTGGTGTCATTGCACACCTTCTCCAGGGGATCCAATTGGAAAGCCATGAAAAACGGTCCCCAGGTCACTGCAGAGTAAATGGCTGCCCACCCCAGGCCCTGACCCTGAATAGTGCTTCCCTGGATGCTGGATCTTGTTTGAGGTGAGTTGAGTTGTGGGCTCCTCGCCACCCTGCCATGGAGGGGAAACCATGGGGGAAGAATGGGAACCAGCCTGATGTCGGGGTGCAGAGCTGGGTGGGTAGTTGCAGATAAGAGCTGACTGGGGACCAAGGGAGAAAAAAGACTAATGAAAAAAAAATGTCAGCATGGCATATTGCCAGTCGCAAGGTACTCTGACATGCTGTGAATCATATTGATGGATAGTGCTGCTCAAAAGACATCCCCCACCTGCTCACCTCTTACCTTCTGGCACTCTTATAAGCTTGTGCACAATGAATTTTGCCAGCCCACTGGCCAAGATCCCTGCAAGCCTCATCCCCACCTCCATGCACTCCCCATAATAGCAACTTGAGTGGCATCCGATGGAGCCCCTTCGTACCTGGTAGCTCAGTACAGTAGCTCAGCTCCCATGTGTAACTTTAAAGAGGGAGTCCAGTCAAAAATGGTACGTTGCAGAATTCTGATTTTATTGATCACTCTTTAAACCTCTTTTCCCTGGAAAAGCATGCCCTGTACAGTATTATGACCACCCTACCACATGCCTGTAAATGTTCTACAGGCAAGGTGTTCCTAAGAGGCTGAGACAAGTTCTGCAAGTGTTGCAGTGTTGCAGTGTTTTGAGCATGGCCCCATAGGCCATTTCATGGTAGTCACAACTACTTCCCTGCATGGTCTCAAACTGTTAGCAACCATACAGGGAAGGGCTGTGAGTCCAACTCCTGTTGTGCATAGCACAATTTGGTTTGAAGTTCCCGACAGGCATAATATGGCCATGACTGTGTAAAGGACCCTTATGTATTATACATCACAATTAACACATGAGTGGCCCTGCAGTACATGAGAAAAAGCAGTCAGTTCAAAGCAATGCCATCTATAGTGGCAGAGAAAGGTGAGAACAAGAGCCAAAAGTTGTGCTGAGTAATTGTAACAGCTAGAGACCTAGACTGGTGATCCGAAACATAACAAGCATGAAGAGTCAAACACTGGAGCACTAAACATACCCAGTATTGGGGACTTTCCATTTAGATGAATGGGTAGCGATGCTGTGTTTTAGATTCAGTGTCCACTGTTTGATACCCAGCAATGGCTGGAGGTGCATCTGCTGAAATATGTAGGGTACAGACATTGGTGACAATGATGATGGGATATGTTTTTCTCTTAAAAAAAGGGAAGTAGTTTTGTACAGTGTTGGCTAGTGACATTTCCTGTTCTGCCGTATTATTCGATGGCAGATTCGTAAATACCTGTCATGGCTGATTAGCATGCCCTGCATCTCCTCTGTATTGTACCTGCTGGATTTGATTTAATTATTTAAATTATTTTTTTCTCATCTTGTGCTTTGTACTTGTTGCTTGCAGATGGTGTTTGTGCTCCAGATATAGGATATTGTGACCCTATGACCCTGACAACTGATCCTTCTTCAGTTCGCTGCTACTGTAGAACTGCATTTTTAGAACAGTCTACTACCAAAGTCCTGCCTGTATTTTAATGTAATGTTAAGGTTAAAAGGCACTAACGCTGTAGGTACTAAATGAGCATGAAAAGACAATGGAAACTAGCTGTCTATAGGATTCCAATCCATACCTCTAGCTTCATGATGTGCTCATACTGAGCACTGTGCACTCTGTGGCATGCTTGCTTACACACCCTCCTGCTGTTATGTGTTTCAGGTGGGCAACTGCTCTGTCTTATGAGGACGGGCACAGAAATAGAGTACACACTGGAAATAACTTGAATGACTAAAACAGCAAGCAAGACAAAAGTAGACTATTGTCACATTTTATTTATTTATTTTTTAGTGACGGAACACTTTTTTCTTTACAAATGTATTGACAGATGCAGCAACAGGAGTCTGCCTACCTGTTGCAATCAATGCAAACTGCATGACAGTGCAAATATATGTTTGTCAAGAATTACGAGAGATAATTTAGATACAGAGATATAGAGTACTGTAAGAGATACATTTCTCGCTAACTGTAATATTGCATCTTCGTGGTGTTTCTCTCTGACCATGGATCAAGTCATTACTGGCCCATGATTGAAAGAATGGTGTTTCTAGCATTGATTGTCTCTTTGTCCTATGGTGACCAAGGTGATTATACTTAGAGATCTGTGAATTCTGTGAATTTTGTTCCGCGAAATATTTAATTAAATTTGCGAGTTTCGCAAAATATTTTGCAGGTGCGAAATGCAAAATTCCCATTACGAAATCACATATTTTGCCCATGAAATCATGGATTTTGCCCATGAACAGTGAAATTTCACCACTCAAGTGTGAAATTCCACCAGTCTTTCAACCACACATACTGTTGGCAGTCATGAAACAACACCACCTGCACCAACTCATGAAAAGATCTAAAACAAATACCTTTACTTTCACCTCTGCTACTCCTGACTGTGCTCTCAAAAAATCACTACAAACTCAGCCAGTACATTCCTGACTCTAAATTCACAAAAAACACAATACTGTGACATCTGCACATCACTCTCCATAAACCACATAAGTCTCTCAATTGACTCCTGCGCCAACTAGCTCCTGCTCATATTTGCTCCGGTTAATTCACTCCCATCCCATTTGATACTGTCCACACACTATCACTGAAAAAGCATCTTCCTGTTCAAGAATACCCCCCCCCACAACTGTACGGCAGTATCCTTACCCAGAGACTCAAGTAGAGATAAGCCTGTTACTGGCACTTCTTTGTCGGTCCCCCTGTTAAGTGGCTGATCTCAGGAAACAGAGCATTTGTCCCATCATGCGCCAAAACTACTCCCTCATATTCTGTAGTCTCCTGTGCCTCCTGTGCCTTTATTACCAGTAAGCAGCATTCTGTAATGCAGCAGTACTGCTCTGCCTACTACATCAAGTCACTGGTAGCAGTTCTCTCTCCTAAACATCTTAAAAGGAGATTAAATGTCATTGAAATTTGTGGAGAGCTTCATGGGCAGAGCAATAAATCTACTTTTGTGGCTTTTCTTGAAACTTACCAATCTGTAATTGGCAAGGGTTCCAATTAGCCAATCTCGGGGATGGCATAGTTTAAACCTGAACCCCTGCCCACTTTTTCTTCATGAAGATGCCATCTAGGTTACCATGGGAACCTGGACTGAACACACACAATCTGGGACTTGCCATCACATTTATTAACAGTAAATGAGAGTTCCAAGCAATGGGACTAAAAAAGCACTTAAGGTTTACATGAGGTGAATAAACTATTTCAGTGTTTGTCTTTGACAAAGTGTTAACATGATTGCATAAGAATATTTAACTCTATGAATGCATTTGGCAAAAGCTCTGACTCTTATGCACTGGTGATACTAGTTCCCAGGTGACTAAGATTAAACAGCATATGCGAAAGATACAATATGACAGAAGCCAATCTCTTTTAATGGATGCTTGCAGGTGAAATTCACGATTTCGCTGGGGGGATTTTGCAATTTGCACCCATGAAATTCATTGGCAAAATCTGTGAATTTTGCAAAATGTTTCACATGGCACAATTCACAATTTTGCCAGAATTTCACCAGCGAAATTTAATTTCGATGCATCTCTAATTATAGTAGGGGCAGGATGTCTGACTTTGCCAGTGCCTACTTTTTGGGGAGGAGGGGAATGTGCAATGAAAGTTATCCCAGCATATCCATTTAGTGTTGAATTGCCCTAAAGTTTGATGTAAGCTGTACTACATTACCTACTGTAGGTGTAGGACTATCTTTCTCACAACTTCTTTTTGTTTTTTTTCGCTGCCATTTTCATACCACTGGCTAGATATATTTGTATTCTCCCCTTGTCTGATTTTTGTGTTGGTGTGGATGTGGGTTCCTGTAGGCAGCCCCTACCCTATGGGGACAGTCTGTTTTATTTAGGGGAGAGGGTGTTTACATCTTATGCATTCAATGAAGTTGTCATGTAAAGAACCCCTGCCTGGTACAGGCAGTCAATTTTTTTTGGGGGGGGGGAATATGTTTACATCTTACGTTGTACATTCAAGAAAGCTCTCCTGTTAAAAACTCTCCCACTCTAGTATCGCTTTTTGAAGTCCAAAGATTCCATTGCTTAACCTTAAGGGGGAACAGTCAGCACCAAGGGACCCTCACCCAAGCATGGGGCTGGTACCAATTTGCACTTTGTGTGCAAAAACACTTTTTACTTACTGTTTATTGTAGGATAGTAGATTTTATCAGGCTAATTTTGTTTACTTTCAAACTGACTTTTTGTGTAACAACAAATTCCAGAATCCCCTACAATGGACATATGAGCTGGACTGCAGCACTGGCAGAGTCAATATCCTCTAATGCATGTTAAAGCTTTTATGAGCTCTGATCAGATGTTTTCTGCTCCTGCTTTTCCACTGGAACTAAGTACAGTCCTCTGTCACTGGTTTGAGCCCCAGCGAGAGCAGTGGGGCAAGCAAACAAAAGATCAGAGCTTATATAAACTCTAACATGCACTTCAGGCTATTGAATCTCCCCCTACTGCAGCCCTGCTCTGATGTCAGCTGCAGGGGATTCTGGGATTTGTAGTAAGAAAAAATGTTAGCCCTGCAGTAAGCAAAATTAGTCTGATACAATCTACTATACTGCAGTAAACAGTAAGTAAAAAAATATATATTTTTACACACAAAGTGCATATTGAGAACAGCCCCACACTTGGGTGTGGTCGCTATTTGTGTTAACTATTCCCCTTTAATATGAACTGAGCCTCTGCCATGTTGAAGCAGTCAGTGATGTGTATATCTTAAAACAAAATAATCTCATAAGGTCCTTTTACTGAATATGGCAAAGCATTACTTGAATTCTGAGGACTCAGATACTGTTTTCATATAAATTAACTGTGTATTAAGTGGACTAATATTGATATTCAGGCATGGAGAAGAAGAACCACTGCCTCTGACATTTAGCCTTTGACCTCTGGAAATCAAAGGTGCTAGATCACCTGTTTCTTCCAGTACCACACGTGAGTGCTGTATATGAATTGGCACCTTACTCAGGTGAGGTTTTATCCCAGTTAGTTCACCTCTCTGCAATAAATGATGCAGGGGCAGTGTGCTTTGGGTCACTGTCTTCATAAAAATGGTGGCCATCTGGAAATTTCATTTGCAGGAGCTTCATGGCAGTCTTCTTTACCATCTCATCTAGAAAGAACATACAGTGTCATCCAGGATCCTTATAACACAGTAGAGAATAATAAGTATGTTTATCTTAAATCATGTGTTATTACACACTGTACACTATTTTTATCTCTATAAGTATAGGGTGGACGCTTTGAAATTGCCTTCCAGACATGAGTCTTAAATGGATATTTCAGCTTAGGTTTCACCAAGTCTCTTCCCTTTTTCTGAAATACCATAGAAACAAACTGTTTCAGGGTACTGTCATTTAGTCTTTAAAAATATCAACATGAAGCTATTCCCCTGTGCCAATCCATTCCACGGCTCGTTTCACTTGCTTCACTTTGATGACATCCTGTATCATTGGGCAATGGCTGGAAAAATTACAAAAAATATGTCATTAATAAAGCCCCATATACAGTGAGGTACGTCGTTCAGAGAGACTCTGGGGTGAGGATGAGCCAGTGCCAAATTTGCATTAGGGGTATGTGCTGAAATTTGGCACTTTCACCTTCAGCTCATCCCAGTCAATCTTTTAGGCTACCTTGAGATCACTTTAACCTTCAGCCAGTTAATTAAAAAAAACATTTTATTCCTTCCCAGGTGGACAGGGCTAATCCCATTACCACCACTTCACTCACCCCAGTAATTTTCCACCCTTCTCCTACCTCTCCAGATATTTTGCTTTATAGAAAAAAGCTTTATAGCTCCTGGAACTGTACCAGGTGCTGAGTTTTCTGGATATCTGACTGTATGACCAGAGGAGGATTGAAGAGGTTGGAATTGACTAGGATGAGTGAGGTAAGGTTAAGAGATGCCACTTACCCTATCTATAGCATGCTAAAGCCCGCTATCAAGAGCCTGAAGTGTCTGGCCAAAGTATTGAAGTCAGGCCGAAGGTAGGGAGTCAAAATAAAACACAGCTGAAGTTGCCTGTTTCTTTATTTACTCCCTTTTACTGCAGAAGTCAAGACACTGATAATAGCTCACTGGCTCAGTACTTGGAGGGAATGAAAAGCATTGCACCTTATCTCTCCCATGCTGGTGACCTGAGTTTTGGAATGAGCTTAGCTGCAGGGGGTCAGCAGGGGGGGAGAAGGATCAAGCACCCCAGAGGCATGCTTCTCCTTTTAGGAGAGAGGGCAGCCACCTCCACCATATATCTACCATCTGGGTGAACTCAGGTGACAATGCAGCTGGAGTAGCTAGGGGGTGGGAACACATGGGCAGGCACTGCATGACTCATGCTTGCATGTGGTCATGTTTGGCATACTCTTGACGCTGATGTCCTGAGAAACTTGGGAGAAAAGGAGGAAAAGATCCTGAGTAGCAGGATGAAGCTGATCAGCTCACAGGTCCTGCACCTGGCTATCTAGTCACAGCCTCCCACACAAGATCCTGTAGCAGTGAAGGTACAGGGGGCACTGCCGCTCCTGTCAGAGGAGGGAAAGCTCTCAGGGAACATGAAGAGATATGGGTAAGTCCTAGGGGATGCCCAGCGTGATGGGGCTGGGGCTAGTTTGAGCAGATAAGGGGCTGCTTGTAGAGCAGGAGTCATAAATTGAAAAAAATGTAAATAATACTGATGATACTTTAAAAGTCCTGTACCTTCCATGCCCTCCCAAATTTCATATCCATAGAAACATAGAAACATAGACTTTGATGGCAGATAAGGACCGCTTTGGCCCACCCAGTCTTTCCATTTCCCTACCTACTGGATAAGCTGCAGATCTTAGTTAACCAGCAGCCTATTTCTTCCTACCCCTACCCCCTAGAATGGCCTTATGACTGTCCCATGCATGCTTGAATTCCACCACTGATTTTGACTCCACAACCTCCTCCGGAAGGCTGTTCCACGCATCCACAACCTTCTCTGTGAAAAAATACTTCCTTAAATTACCTCTGAGCTGCTCCCCCATCTTCAAATTGTGCCCTCTTGTTCTTGCACACCCATATCCATGCTTCAGTGCATTATATTTGGAGAGGTCTCTGATGCTGACACCTTATTCCTCATGCCCGGCAACTCAAAAACCTCTCAGGCAGTATGCACTCCATCCTCATGAATGATCTCATCCACCAGAATCCTGTTTTTCCTGTGAATGAAATACAAAACAAATAATATATGGGACACACAATACAAAAGAAAAGAGACTTTTTTTTTCAGTAGAGTGCCTGGATACAGGAAATTATGTTCTGCAGGACTGTACCAGATACAAGCAATTGACTACACAGGTTATTCAGTGTGGGGTGACTGTTACAGTTGTTTACAGACATGGCTCTCCAAGATGGTTACCCCATTACTCTCAGCAAATGAGTGGAACTTTCTCATGCTTTTCCACTTTGCATCTTTCTCAGTATTGCCAGGCTCATCCCCACAGTTATCTTCTTGACCATACTTGCCGCATAAAAAAAAAGAAAGAAAAAATAATTGTAAAGGATTAATGTAGTAATTCAGCCAAAATACAGGTAAAGGCAGCAGTACAGCTATACAGTGTTACAGATCAGGTTTTTGAATATTTAACCTATTTCAAAAAGAAGTGTAGTGAAAATGTAAATATTATAGGTGGGGTGACAACATCAGAACTCTATCTATCTATCTATCTATCTATCTATCTATCTATCTATCTATCTATCTATCTTTCTATCTATCTATCTTAATTATCTGTGCCAGTATAGATAGGGTTCAATGGTCACTTCTATGTTAAACACAAAATTTTGCACTTTAATAACTTTGCAACATAACTTTGCGCACAAAATTTTTTATGCACCATCAGGTACCATAGATCTCTTGATGTGGCAAGTTCCAGTCAGATGTGCAGTTGCAGAGATGTGGAGTGTCAAAAAATTTGAAAATTACCATTTAGGTGCAAATCCTTTTGCACACCATTTTTCCAAAATGACTTGGGGATTTGGTCTGAAATTGTTAGGGTATATGGGGTCTGGGTCACAAATGTGCCTTTTTATGGTTTGGTTAAAAAATATAAATCCGTTCCAAAGTTATTAAACTTTGAAGTTAGTTCCCATTATAGCCTATGGAAAAATTGAGATGTGCCTTCTGAAAGCAGTTTTTGCTGCCACAAAAGAAATAGTTGCTTTCGCAAATGCAGATAGTAGTGTTGTGCTTCCTCCATCTTGTTTTCAGTTAGCAATGGGGAAAAAATGACATAATTCAAAAAATACTGCCCATTGCTATACACCAACACTTGTGTTTACCTAATTGGGGCCCAAGGGACATGATTATGTGCTTAGTTTTACAAAATAGTACCTAGAAATATGTTTATTTAATAAATTGCCTTCTGGGCCAGATTAATGAAATGACAGTGCCAGTGTTCATGAGGTGGGGTCCCAAAAAGGCTATGTTGATAATTTAGTGAAAAAAATCCTAAAAATGGCAAAATTATAAACATAAGTTGAAAACACCACTGAAATATATTATATGGCACTTTCCTTGATTCCTCAGTTCACAGTTCAGCTTTGAAGAGTGCAGACATGTCTCGGTCCACAGAAGATGACAACCTATAATCTCCAGTGGTAAGTATAGGGTAAGGGGGTGTGTGGGGTGGTGGGTGCTCAGTGGCAGGGTCGGGATGGGGAAGGGACTGGTGGGATGATGAGGGACCATTTTCTTTTTTTTCAAGTTTAAAAAAAGACATTGGGGGACCGTTTTTCTTTTTATAGCTACAATTAAATAAATATTTTGGGACACTGGGAGTGGGATTCCCAGTGTCCCACATTGCTGGAGAATGGCTTGTAATGCCAACATGGGGACTGGGACCCTCAAAGTCAGTACATTCAGTGAAACAACTGACTGTGGGTGGAGGCTTAAAATTAAGGGAAGGTGACTTGAGGGAGGGTGGTGCCAATAGATACCAGGGACAGTGATTGGCAGGTGGGGGTGCCACTAGGCACTAGGGAATATGAAAGCAGTTTGGGGGACCAGCATCTGCTAAGGGCTCAGAGTACTTGTTACTCGGCTCCAAAAGACCACAGACTTCTTTTGGAAAATAACACAGTCCTTTATTAAATATAAACAGTGAAAAAACTCATATGCAAGAATAAATAGTTGTAAAATCCACAGGTTTGAGTCCTTTCTCAAGCTGTACTGAGTGAAATGTGTCAGAAGATGTGTGATAAGATATCTCTGACCTTGGTAGTGGGTTTGCTATACTTGGATGTGCCAGGACTCGAACATGTGAATTTTACAACTAATTATTCCTGCGTGTGAGTTTTTTCACAGTTTCTACATTTCATAAAATACTGTGTTATTTTCCACAAGAAGTCTGTGGTCTTTTGGAGCTGAGTAAGCTGTACTCTGAACTATTAGCAGATGTTGGTCCCCCCAAACTGCCTTCACTTTACAATTTTGACCTGACACTGCTCACCTTGGATGCAGCTGTATCTTCTTAACTATTGCATTACACCAGGGAATATGTAATCATTTATTGGGACAGCTGTCAGCAGGTGGGGGTGCCATGAGACACCAGGAAAAAGGGCCACTCACAGCTAACACTGCAGCCGGCAGTACGTCTTCAGCTGCGGCTCCAGAAGTCATGCAATTCCCAGTGTTCTTATACAGAGAACACTGAGGAAATGCTCCTTTCACTAAGCTGGGAACTCAGGATTTTGAGTGCCCAGAAACATATTAGTTGGCACAACATTAAAAAACAAATATCAGAATCTAGCTAAATGAACCCCATATAGCTAGCTTCTGATGTTTGTTTTAAAAAATCTCAGCAGTTTTTTATATTTTCTACATTTGTCAGTTCATGGAAAAGATCCACAAGATGGAGGTTGGCATGGCACAAACAAATGTTTGTTGCCATGACAATTTAGTGGCACAAAACCAAAAACCAGCAATGACAGCATCAAATTTTTACTTTCGCCACAGAAAGTTATCTGGAAAAACCCTTACTGTGCATGTGCAGGTTGGAAAACACTAACATTTAAAGCCTAATAACTGAAACCCTTTGACATTTCTTCCCCCAACCTGTCAAAGGCACTTCCTTGGGACATGACACATGTCTCCCACAAGTTTGGGGTAAAAAACTACACATGCAGATCTCAGAAACTGCACAAGCTACCATCAAACAAATGTCCACACATCAAGACATTGCTTCCTAAACAATACATACAACATTTCATGTAATTTTGTCAGAGAGACCAAAAGATAGTAATGTGCAGAATCCGATGTTTAACATTAAACAGGCCACCAACGCTAATTATATTGGCACTACTACGTGTATATATATATATATATATATATATATATATATATATATATATATCATGGCAAAAACTCCATTAATGCATCAGTTAGGGTTCATAGCACAGTGACAAATGCATGGAAATGTGGTGTTAGGTTTACCACCCTTACCACCCCCCACCCCACACACACTAACAGGCATTGGTGTGTGCGTTGGGGTCATCAGCCTAACTGTCACTCCATTCCATGTGTAAACAAGCTGAGGTGGTGAAGTATAGGAGAATGTGGTGAGAGTTAGGCACGATGACCCCAACACACACCCCGATAACTGTTAGTGTGTGGAAGGTGGGGGATAGGGGTGGGGTGGTAGGGGTGATAACCCTAACACCACATTTCCATGCTTTTGTTGATGTGCTATGAACCCTAACTGATGCATTAATGGAGTTTTTTTGCCATGAATTTCCCTTTTTTTTGAGAAAGCGTAATGTGACTGGTAAGTGGTAAGTGTTAGTGGGAGCGTGAGCCCTCTGGGCCCTGTGCTTCCTTCATATTGGCCATTTTTTTTGTATAATGTTATGTGTATGTGGGAGTGCAGGCCATCTGGGCCCTGTGCTCCCACTTACACATAACTACAGAGCCATACTGCAGCCCTACAGGGTAAGGAAGCCTTGTAACACTAATTTGAAAATATCTCAGCAACCATAGCAGCTAGGAAAAAAATTCTAGTGCTGTTGTAATCATGAAAGTGAGTTCTCCACACTAGATAGCTCAATCAAATCTGTATCTCACATCATTTACAACATATGGGCACCGAAAAATGCTGAAAAGGCACCCTTGGATCCCTTGTGACCCTAATTTGCCAGTATCTCTGTAATCGTAGCAAGTACGACAAAAAATCCACTGCTGGTGTAATCTACGACATCCAAACTTGTTTCTGCAGATTATTCACTTAAAAGTGATCCAAGCTGCTGGTAAAAAAAAAACTCTGTATCACTTCGTTTTTTGAGATATGGGCACCGAAAGGTGTCACTGGCACCACAATGTTATGGTATGGGAAATATCTCAGGTTTGGAATGCAGTAACTTTGGGCCCATTAAATGTTTGGGCACCAAACCATCAAAAGACACATCTGTGGGACCAGGGCTTGCCACACTGCAAATTTCAGCTTAAAAGCCCTAACCATTTTGTTGCAGGGGGGTGGCAAAGATTTGAAGTTTTGGGGCAAAGTTATTTCACAAATTGTGAAAGTTTTGCAAAAAACAGCATGAAACTTTCGCATTTGTGAAAGTGTCACAGCAGGTTTCCCCACAATTTGCAAAAGTACTGGGGCTCTGAGTTTTAAAATAGCATTTCTTGGGGGGAGGTGTTACTCCAAAATAAAGATAGAGCTGGCAACCTCAGGACCAGACTAGGTAAACCCAACAGTCAGTGTTTACCTAGAAGGTCCCAAATTTAAACTCCAGGCATTTTTCTTTCTCACTAACTGAAAACAAGATGGCAGCAGCATGACAGTAAAAGGGCCATTTGTGAAAGGAAAATTGTACTTGTGACACTTTCATGAGACATATATTTTTCCCCCATTGACTATAATGGAAAATTTGTTTTTTGAATAACTTTTTAACGGTTTAATATTTTTACACCAAATCTTCAAAAGGCACATCAGTGACCTATACTGCATCTTCCCTGAAGATTTCAGACCAAACAGACTAATCATGCAGGCTGTAGGAACGAGCAAAGAAACATGCAAAAAGTCAATTTTTTTGCATTTTATGGTGTTCTACAGTGCCACAACTGTACAACTGACCACAACGCAATTTGCCAGATCCAGATATATATGGTACCAGACCATGCATGCAACTTTTCAGGAAAATCTGTCATACAGTGGCAAAGTTATTAAGGTGCAAAATATTTGAGGTTTAACATTAAAGTGCTTAACCCTAACTATAGTGCCACAACCGTGACACTATAATATAAATGTGTATATATATATATATATATATATATATATATTCATGGCAAAAAACTCTGTTTACTGCATCAGTTAGGGTTGTTCCACAGTGACAGAAGTGAGAAATTTGGTGTTAGGGTTGAAAACCCTAATTGTACATTCTCCCCACCCCACCCCACCACACACACATATACATGCAAGTAGGGAAGGACCAAGGCAACACAACCAATCACACACATCCAGCAGGAGGTGTATACCTGTGTTACTGTAGGAAGTGGAGAAATCCAACTTGAGATATCATAAATTATTTACAAAGCTGTTCTTTGAGATAAGTGCACATAAAGGTGAACCAAGCTGGCAGTAGTGAAAATGGTGTACCTCGCTTTGTTTTGAACATATGGCTGGTGAAAGGCATCATGGGCACTGCAATGTCAGTCTATGGCAAATTGTTCAATTTTGGAACAGTGTAACTTTGTAATCCTTAAGTATTTTAGCACAATAGCAGGAAAAAGCACACATGTGGGACCAGGTCTTGCCATCCTGAAAATTTTAGGCCAAATGACCAAACTGTTTGCTTGCAGGATTATGGCAAAGAAGTGCAGTCATTAGCAGTATACTTTCACAAAATACTTTTGCACACACAAAAGTGTCAATGCATGACACTTTTGCATTTGCGAAAGTGATTTTTGAAAGTATTTCGGGGAATGTGTGAAATCCTGTTTTGGATCTTGCGAACCCCAAAATACCATATGTGTAGTGTGTGTTATGTGTTGGTGGCAGTGTGTGGCCCAAGATAGCCACTTGTCTGTAGTGATATGTGTTTAATGGTGCGTGGAATGTCTGGGATGAGAGTTAGCAGTGATGACCCCATGCGACAGCCTGATGGGAGCATGGGTGTGTGGTTTCATGGTTATTCCTGTTACCTGCTGATGGTTGTGTGTGATTGGTTGTGTTGCCTTGGTCCTTCCTCTTCTTGCATGTATGTGTGCGTGTGTGTGTGTGTGTGTGTGTGTGTGTGTGTGTGTGTGGTGGGGGGGGGGGAATGTGCAGTTAGGGTTTTCAACCCTAACACCAAATTTCCTCACTTTTGTCACTGTGGAACAACCCTAACTGATGCATTAAATGGATTTTTTTGCCATGAATTTCCCTTCTTTTTGAGAATGTGTGCTATAAATAGTGAATGGAATGTGGTGGTGGGAGCGCGGTGCCCACCATGTGATTTTTTTTGTCAGTTTGTTGTGCAAAAACTGTATGACCGAGTGAAATGAAAATTGGGTACACAAACAGAAATGCAAACAGTAACAACAATGGCGACTCAGAATGAAACAGTAACACAATTGACAACGGAAATGCTACAGAAAATGCAAATGCTAAGGCTAACAGAAATGCAAATGGTAACGAACATACAAACAGTAACAGTAACACAATTGGAAATGGAAACAGTTACGGTAACACCAATGATGATGCCAAATGGAACAGTAACAGAAACAAAAGCGCAAACACAAGCACGTACACAAACACAAATCGTAACATGCAAGGTCACAGTAATGCAATTGGAAATGCTAATGCTTACAGTAACACCAACGATGACGCCAAAGGAAACAGAAACGGAAATGAAATGCAAATGGAAGCACGTACGTAAACGCAAATGGTAATGCACATGGTGATGCAAAAGGAAACGCCAATAAAAGCAGTAATGGAAACAAAAATGGTTATAGTAATGCAAATGCAAGCGCAAACGCAAACGCAAAGGGTAACACACATGGTGACGTAAATGGACACGCTAATGCAAATGGTAATGGGAACGCTAACTGTAACAGTAAGGGAAACACACACCCTGTTTTTCCTGAAAAGGTGCATTCAGAAGCACAGTGAACACAAAGAATGTATGCATAATAATGGCCCTCGGAGCAGAAAATGAACACTTGGAATTCTAAATTGCTTATATTTCAAGAACTGTACGATGTAGAAAAAAAATTAAAATGTCATATTATTTATGACTTTCCTGGCTAGTTTTACACTTAGCCCGCTACTGGGGGGGAGCTAAGTATTTTTTCAACAAAAAGTCAATTTCTTGAAGCGTTTTCGAGATACGGGCCCTGAAAGGCGCGGTGGATGCCGTAATATTAGCCTATGGGTAAAATTGTCATTTTCAGAGTGACATAACTTTGCAGCCCTCTAATATTTGGTCACCAAGCCACAACAGTCATATCTGTGTAATATTGGCTTTCTTCCCTCCAAATTGCAGCCCAAAAAACTAAACGGTTCTTTTGCAGCAGGGTGGCAAAGATTTCCTATTCTTTTGGGCATAGTGTCACAAAGTAGTGTCGTGATTTGCAACACTTTCTCAAAAAATATCAATAAAGTGTTGAATGTGTAACACTACTTTGCAACACTACTGTTTACAAAAATTTCAAAAACATATTTCTGGGGTGTTTAACCTCCCAAAAAAGACATGGCTAGCATCCTCAGAACTTGACTAGGAGAACACAGCAAGAATTGTGTCCCTAGAGGGTCCCAAATTTAAATGCCAAGCATTTCTGTGACCATGGCTGATTTGCAACACTACAGGGGTAATTTGCAACACTAAAAACTGCATTTGCGACACTGTTGAACTTTTTGTTAACTTTTCCCATTTACTATAATGAGAAACTTGTTTTTTGAATACCTTTTGAACAGTTTAATATTGTTTCACAAAATCTTTGAAAGGCACATCGGGGACCCTGGCTGCATATTTCCTGAAGGTTTTGGACTGGTCGCACAGACCGTGAGACCTGTAGGTGCGAGCAAAGAATGTGGAAACGTGCGTAATTACCACATTCTATGGCACTATGTAGCTCCACAACTGTATAAGTGACCATTACGAAACTTACCAGATCCAGAGATTTATGGTATTGCTCTGTGCATGCCAAATTTCAGGCAAATCCATCATGTGGTGGCAAAGTTATTAAGCTGCCAAATTTCAGAGTTTAACCTTAAATGGGGTACTCAACCCTAACTATAGTGGCACTACCGTGCCACTATAATATATTAATTATAGGGGTGCGATTGTGTCCCAATAGTTAGGGTTGAGTAGGAACTTCAATGTTAAACTCAAAGATTTGCACTTTAATAACTTTGCAACCGTTCAATGCATATGTATGAAACTTGGAAAGCACTGTCAACCATGGTAGCTCTCTGGATGAGGCAAGTTAGGTTCCGGATGGAAGTGCAGTTTCCAAGTTCCAGATAGGTGAAAAAAGCACTTTGTCGCTCATTGGCTTTGCTGGGATTTTTGTTTGAACTTGCCTACAGCCTAGATGGTTTGGAATCTTGGTCTAAAATTTTCAGGGCAGAAAGTGACTAGCCCACAGATATGCATTTTGCTAGCCTCGTGAAAAAATGATAAGCCAAAAGGAGTCCTTTTTTGTATGGAAAAGTTTCTTTTTCATATGGCCACCATATTTTTTCCAGTTTTGCCTGAGTAATAAAAATTTGGAACCCCAAAAATGATATTCTGGGGATGAACCTACACATGTAGCTTGCTTATTGGGACCCCCTTAGATACATTCTGCACTTTACTGCCTGAGAAATGCCCTTAAAATATGTTTCACTTAACTTTGAAATTCTTTTTTCATATTGGTGTCATACGAAAAAAGATCTTGTTTCATATGAAGACTCATGAAAAAAGATCTTTTTTCATATGGGAAATCAATGTATTTCAATGGGATTTTCATCTTTAGTGCATAACTTTGCCATTTTTGCATATTTTGACACCAAATTATCAACATAGCCTTTTAAGGACCCCACCTCATGGACAATATGACTGTCATTATGCAACTCCTGCCCGAAACATGATTTTGTGGTCACTTGGTGAATTCACCTTTCAGGTGGGATAAGCACAATCACAGTCATAGTGTTCATGAGGTGGGGTCATAATAAGGCTATGTTGAAAATTTGGGGTCAAAATATGTAAAACTGGCAACGTTATGACTATTCATTGCAATTTTGCTAAGCACGCTTGCAACTTTGGAAACTTTCAAGACTTTGACCCCAAATTTTCAATATACACTTCCTATTACCTTGCCTCATATATGGCACAGCTGTTATTTTTCAAATCCTGATCAAAATGTGTTTTTGCACCTGTGGTGTGGAATGGCGTTGCACTTGCACAGAATTATGTTTTGGTGGGGATTTGAACATTTTCTGTACCAGGTACATGAGGTCAGGTAATAAGATGGCTATGCTGGCAATTTGGTCACTGTTGTCCTATAAATTGGAGTGCAGGGCCCTTCCACAGGGACATGTATATACGTATCTATCAAGGGATGGGAGTGTAGGGCCTGAGGGGCACTGCACTCCCACAGACAAATAAAGCTATGATTGATTACACTATCTCAAAAAGTAAGGAAATTCTTTGCAAAAAAATTGGTTTGAAAAGTATATGTATTCATGGCAAAATAATCTGTTTAATGCATCAGTTAGGGTTGTTCCACAGTGACAAAAGTGAGGAAATTCGGTGTTAGGGTTGAAAACCCTAACTCTGCATTCACCCCCCACCCCCCCAGCACCACACACACACACAGACACACACACATGCAAGTAGCTGGGAGGACCAAGGCAACACAACCAATCACAGACAACTAGCAGCAGGTGACAGAAATAAAATACAACTGTATAAATGTACTACAAGACATCCCCACCCACCCGATCAGGTACTGCATGCTCAATGGAGATCTGCAGCAAAACCGAGGCCATGTACACCAAATGTACACATCCCAGATTGCAGGTGCACACAACATACCACACTTAGCAGTTGCATGGCCTTACCTAGCGATGCAACACACCCCACGACACCTGCTGGTGCACTGTGACTGTACACCAGCAATGAAACTCCATGATTGCAGGAATGCAGTAGTTTGTACACTTATAAGTACACAGAAGTAAAATACAACTGCCTAAATCTACTTCAAGACACATACATCATCATGAGACAATGACTGTAGCATTTGAGCATGTGTTGTGCTTAGCTGTATGTTTTCTGTGTCTGTACACTCAGGATGCAGAATCTAATCTTGAGGCTCAGCAAGCCAGTACCTGTACAAGGGTGTGCAAGTTCTAATTCTGCTAACAGGTGTGCAGCCTTAGTGATGGAGATGTACCACTGAGGTGCATCAACTTACTTTTGCTGTGGCTGCATACTCAGAATGCAGTAACTGCACTGTGTGTGTGTGGGGGGGACTACGTGGCTCAGCCCATGCAACTCATAAGCATGCAAGGATGACTGTAGCTGCAGTTCCATACCATGGATGCCTATAGAGTCAGTTTAGCTGTAGCTCTCTAGTCAGTATGCAGTACCTGGCCAGGACAATGGCATTCCCTATATAAGGCCATGCTAATCCTAACTGTGCTAAGTTGAGTATACTTGCAAAGAGTCAGGTGTACCATTGATCTCCATCACCTCAGTTTTGCTGTAGGTCCACACTCAGGATGCAGTATATGGTCTTGTGCTTTGGGGGAGCATTCCCTGACTGAGGCCACGTAAGTGGTAACTGTGGTAACTGGAGTGTAGCTGCAATCAGGAAGGTGTACCATTCATGTCCATGGCCTTTGTTTTCCTGTGGTTTTGCAGCCAGAATGCAACAAGTGGTGCGGGTGGGCATTCTGTGGCTGACACTGTACAACTTACGAGTGCACAAAGCTCCATAAGGCTGCAATGAAGAAGTTTCACTGTTAATGTGCATGGCCTTATTTTTGCTGTGCCTGCACAGTCAGCATGCAGTACCTGGTCTCAGGGCTCATTCATTGGCTGCCAAAGGGCTACAGTGCTTAACTGTGTTAAGTTGTGCATACCTGCAATCAGATAGAAATACCATTCATCTCCAAGGCCTAAGTTTTGCCACGGTTCTCCAGTCTATGTGCAGTAACAGGTGTGTAGGGGTGTGTGGCATCGCTAGGTAAGGCCATGCAACTCCTAAATGTGGTATGTTGTGTGCACTTGCAATCAGGGATGTGTACATTTGGTGTACATGGCCTCAGTTTTGCTGCGTATCTCCACTGAGCATTAAGTACCTGGTCGAGTGGGTGGGGATGTCTTGTAGTACATTTATACAGTTGTATTTTATTTCTGTCACCTGCTGCTGGTTGTCTGTGATTGGTCGTGTTGCCTTGGTCCTTCCAGTTACTTGGCTGTGTCTGTGTGTGTGGTGCTGGGGGGGGTTGGGGTGAATGCGGAGTTAGGGTTTTCAACCCTAACACCGAATTTCCTTGCTTTTGTCACTGTGGAACAACCCTAACTGATGCACTAAATGGAATTTTTTGCCATGAATTTCCCTTCTTTTTGATAATGAGGAATATTAATACTAAATTAAATGTGTTGGTGAGCTACCACTCTCACCACATGACTAGATATCTAGATGTGGTGTTGAGGGTGCAGGCCTTTTGGGATCCACCCTCTCACCACATGGTTACCTGTATGTATGCAGTGCAGAGAGTTTTGACCCTTCTGTTCCTGCGCTGTCACCGCATGATTTGGTGTATGAATGGAGTGGTCATAGAACATACAATTTGTTCCCCGTACTACGAGCAAAAGACTTGTTGTACGGATACAGTGGTGGGAGCACTTTTTTTGTCACCTTGTACTTCCAGCTAATGATTTGATGTATGAGATTGATATACTAAGTACAACAGAAATCCGAGTACTAACAAACACATAGTGATGAAATATCAGACAAACAGTGATACTCGGTTTGTGCTCCAAACACCTAATATACTTCTGTTGGCTGTCCATCTAATGTTATATGTATCTCAGTGGTCACAGTTCAATCACAGTGATGAATTCCATAACACAGAACACATAATAAGATGTGAGTGTGGGTCTGATAGTGTATTTATGACACTAGCACATGTATGTGTGCTGACACTGTATTTATCTGTCATATGTCTTTCTGTTATCTATTGCATTACAACTAGTATTGTATGGCATAACAGAACATGATGTACTGGTACCATTCACCTAGGAAAGCCACACTGGGAGTATTTCTGTCATCTATGTTTGACAGTCTATGAAGATCTCCATATCTGTTATTGCATTTGTTGGAGCCACGTCTGTCATTGGTGTGTCACACAGCTACTCATATGGTGCTGCCACAACTGTAGAACAGTTGCAGTAACAACACCTGATTAATGTTTGTATATTATTATTGTCCATATGAAGATATGCCTTATTGTTTTTCATTTTATTCAACTTACCATTGCCATGGCACACACCAAATCATATTGCTCTGGGCTTTCACATACTATCATTTTGTACTAACTGATAGCATTGTTCAAAATACAGGCAGTCCCGTACTACAGCCCCTAATAGAGCAGTGGGAAGGCAATGACAACTCATTTTCTTGCCAGCCTCCTGTGGTCTAAACAATGCTGAGACTGCAGCAGAGGCCATTCAGCATACTGGGGCTAATCTTGTAGCCTGAAATTCACAAGGAAAGCTCCGATTAGCGGCATTATTTGCTTGGCACCACGTGGTTCCACCTAGGCCATGTGCCTGGGACACCATCTTAGGACACTATCCATTGCCCTGATCGCCACCGTCTTGGGGAAGAGACACACTCTCTCCTTTCTATCCAGATAAGCTAGTCAGATGCCATTTTGTCTCAGGAGACGCCATTTTGAGCTATGATCCTGAGACTGAGAGCAAACAGCCTCATTTTCATCGCCAATAATTATGGCATTTCAGACAAAACAGCCCCTTCACTATACAATGAAACACTGAAGGGATCAGAACCCCCCTTTTTTTGCATGTAGCAGTTTTCCACTAGCCCACAAGCAAATCCTCAGTTTACAAGCTTAACAGTCAGCGCTTCTCTGCTGGTGTCTTGTTATATGCGTGTAATTTTAACATACTGACGCAATTATATCCCCCTGTATATAAATGTATTTTTTATATAACTCGTTATATAGATATATTGTATAATGAACGCCCTTCTCTCATCTCTTTCAGATGGTAAAGGCAAAGAAGTGTGTATCCTGCAGTACTGCATTGATGCCCCACACCCAAGGTCCACTCTGCCCAACATTCTAGCACGAAGAGAAGCAAACCGGCCGCCAACTCCCCACTGCTGACTTAGATGGGCAAGGGCCTGCAGCTTCAGGATGGATGAACCTGGGGGCCCTCCTCATTCAAACACAACAGGCGACTGTGGCCATGGTGGACAGTCAGCAGAACTTCATGCTGAAAGTCATGGAGAAGCTTGAGTCTCTGACAAAATCAAGAACTCCATCCCCTGCCACCCCAGGCCAGACTCCAAGTCCAAGCTCTTCTCCACAACCATGGGATGACGAAGAACCTGCATCACCCACACCGGGGGAGGAGGAGGGGCGGGGCACTGGATGACTGTAAGGATGTTGCTTCAGGGGAGGAAGATATGGACATCATACCAGACACCCCTTCCTTAACTTCAAAACTTTGTTCATTTGATCTGATCAAATCCTCATGAGGGCCATTAAATCAATCATGGGTTTTGATGTTGACACCCCAAATCCTGAGTCCAAGCTCAATCCCTTGATCCAGCAGAACCAAAACGTCAAGGACACTTTCCCTAGCTGTCCAGCTATAGATGACATTTTCACAAAGGAGTGGGAAGCCGCAGAGCCTGGCAGCATGTCTGAAAAGTGAAATCTAGAAAGAAAGTACCCGGTACAAGACGACAAGGTTCAATTGTGGTATATGGCGCCATCTATGGACCCTCAGATAGCAGCACTTAGCAAGAAAACGGTGCTGCCTTGTGGCACAATCTCACTCAAAGATCCTACCAATAAGAAAGTAGAAGAGATGTTAAAGAAGCTATTTGATTTCTCAGGCATGACAGCTAAGGCAGCAGTCACAGCAGTCTATTCGGCAAGGGCGCAGTTCCACTGGTTGGAGGAACTGCTGGAGAAAGCAGACCCCAAGTCCCGGGAAGCAGAACTGTTAGACTGCACCTTGGACACAGCTAAATACCTGGAGGACATGGCTGTGGACACATTAAAACTAGAAGCCAGGTCTGCCGCATTGACAACCAGGGCCAGACGAGCTCTATGGCTAACATTATGGGATGCAAACAATGAATCAAAGATACTGCTACAGAATTTGCCATTCAAGGGGAGCAATGTGTTCGGAGAAGGCTTAAAGGAGTTTCTAAAGCAAAAAGAAGAAGGCAAGGACCTCACAAAAGATAAACAAAGAACCACATATCTGCCCACTGCACGGCACAGGTTTCAGGGGAACAACAGGTTCCAACACAACAGAAGGCAAAATTACACTAATAATTCCTTTCGAGGCAGAGGCCTCGGCAACAATAACAATAGTTTCAGAGGCTCCTCACAAGGTTCATATTCAGCATCATGAGGTAGGAGATTTGGAGGCAGAGGCAGAGGAGGAAGGTCGAAGCAATAGTGACTATTCTGCCAGGTTGCCACCATCACCAGTCCCACTAGGGAACTATCCGCCGGTGGATCAGAGACTGATGGCTTTCCAACAACAATGGCAATGGACCACATCAGACAGATGGGTCCTAGAAATTGTTTCCCAAGGCTATGCGATCGAATTCTCAAGCATGCTACCCAGGGACAGAGTGGTACTGTCCCCCAATTCAAAAAAATAGACCACCGCCCACCAGGTACAAGAGGTTCTGTGGGACCTGTTATGGAACAATGCCATCCGATCGGTGCCAGCAGATGAGGCCGGCACAGGGGTCTACTCCATTTTCTTCATGGTCCCAAAGAAAAACAGAGACCTCATACCTATTATGGACTTAAAATTCTTGAACAGGTTCATATCCACACCAAGGTTCAAAATGGAGACCCTCCGATCCACCTTAAGAAACATACGGGTGGGGGATTTCCTCACATCCGTAGACCTGAAGGATGCATACACCCACATCCCCATCAGGCCAAGTCACCAGCGTTTCCTCTGATTTCACATACTGGGTCAACACCTACAGTATCAGACCCTACCGTTCAGCCTCACATTGGCACCATGGGTGTTTACAAAGGTATCGGCGGTCCTAGCAGCCCATCTATGGGAACAAGGGGTGGATATTATTCCATACGTGGATGACTGGCTGATCAGGGCACGTGGCAGTGCCCAGTCTCAGAGAAACATGGACCTAGTTCTGACATCTCTGTCCCAACACGGTTGGGTAGTCAATCATGAAAAGAGTTCACTGCACCCAGCACAGTTTATAGAACACCTGGGCGCAGAAATAGACACGGCTGAGGGGAAGGCAAGACCCTCAATACAGCACATCGACTCAGTAATGTCGATGGTAAGGAGCTTAAGGTCCTCAGCCAAACCAACACTGGGCAAAGCAGCCCAGGTCCTTGGCATAATGGCATCCTGCTTAGACCTAGTACTGTGGGCAAGATGGAACATGCGCCCTCTACAGTACTCCATGCTTCAGCAAGGCTCCCCATCGGAAGACAACCTCAACCAGAAGATCCACCTACCAAGACCGGTGAGAGACTCACTGAGATGGTGGACACACCGACCAAACCTATGGAGATGGTGCCCCCTAGAACTGTCTTATGAGGTAACAATGGAGACCGATGCCAGCCTCATCAGTTGGGGAGCGTGCTTGCACCAGTCCACCGCACAAGGCAAGTGGACATTAGCAGATGTTCGACTACTAATCAATGTTCTAGAGATGAGGCCAGTGTCCAATGCTCTGACAGCATTCAGGAACAATATCGTGGGTCGGACAGTGCTGGTGAAGTCAGACAATCAGGTCATGGTAGCATATATAGCAAAGCAAGGTGGCACATGCAGCACAGCCATGCTCAGAGAGGCCACCAAGGTATTGAACTGGGCACAGTCCAACCTGCTTCACCTCCATGCTGTCCACCTGGCAGGGAAGTTGAATATCGGAGTGGAATGGTTAAGCAGATAGGGGGTACATCCGGGAGAGTGGCAGCTGCACCTGGATCTTTTCGCAATGGAACAGAAGAGGTGGGGCCATATCCCGATGGACCTCATGGCATCCAAGACAAACACGCAGGTAAAGGCTTATTTCTCCAGATACAAGGAGACACAGACAATAGCAACAGATGCCCTATCTCAAACCTGGGATCAGGAACAGTCATACATATTTCCCCCAATCCCCCTGGTCCCACAAGTACTGGCGAAGGTCAGGCAATCCCGGCTTCAGATCATTCTAATCGCGCCTGACTGGCCAAGGAGACCGTGGTTTGCAGCAGTAATATCCATGGCACTGGACAGGTGGACCCTCCTGTATTGAGGGGACATGTTATGGCAGGGCCCTCTACTCCATCTGGCACCCCAGTCACTCAAACTGTCGGCCTGGTTGTTGAGAGGCAGATACTGCTAACCGCCGGATACCATGAGTTGGTCATCTCTACTATGCTACAGTCCAGAAAGCAGTCTACCACTTCCACGTATAGCAGACAGTGAAACATATTCACCAAATAGTGTAGGTCATCACATATCGACCCCATGCAAGCAGATATTTCAGCGATCCTGCTTTATTTACAGCACAGGTTAGATAAGGGATTATCCGCTTCCTCTCTGCGAGTGCAACTATCCACCATAGGTGCAGCCATGGGAAGAGTCGGCCTTTCCCCACCTGGTGCGCACCCCGATGCCATCAGATTCCTTAGAGCTGCACAACATATTTGACCACCCAGTCAATCACCAGTAGCTCCTTGGGATCTAGCCATGGTGCTTGATGCTCTAGGGAAGGACCCTTTCAAGCCCACCCACAGTATCCCTATATACTGGTTAGGTTTGAAAACCTATTTCCCGGTGGCTGTCTACTCCACTCACAGGATTAGTGAGCTAGGAGCTATATCATGCAAAGAGCCCTACACTATATTCACGGCACAAGGGGTCATTATGAAGACAGTGCCTGCCTTTTTACCTAAGATCATGTCCACATTCCACAAGGAACAGGCACTAGAGTTGGCAACGTTTCACACACAGGCAGGACAAGGGGGATCAGGTACTCACCACCTGCTAGAAGTGGGTAGTACCATAGCACTATATATCACAAGGACAAGAGCCATCCGTAGGTCCAAGAGACTTTTTGTTATCGCGCATGACCACAAGCAAGGGCTAGCTGCTTCGAAGACCACCATCGCTAGTTGGATAAAAAAGTCAATACAGGAGGCCTACAAGACAAATGCTCTCACTCCTCCTCAAGGAATAAAAGCACACTCAACAAGAGCAATGGCTACCTCCTGAGCAGAAAGAGCTAGCTTATCAAAGGAGGATATTTGCAGGGCCGCGACTTGGACTTCTGTACATACATTCACTAGGCATTACAGACTTGAGTCCCGGGCCTAAATGAAAAATTTTATGTTGTTCCTTTTATTAATATGAGAAAGAAAAAAATGATGTTTAGTTCTGATGAGAAGTAGCAATCTGTACTAAACCAATTGAATTTGGGATGTATTAATGATTTAAAATAATATTAGATATATTATATATCTTTTTTGTGATAATATACATTGGTATTGCAAATATTTTTTTCTCTTTCTCCCCTAGATGGTGCTGATACAGTGTGTGTATGCCTATACATACACTTGCCTGAGATTTTTTTAAAGCTACCAAAATGTGCAACATATTTGGACTTTGGCTAGTAAGTCTGTGAATTTACCTGGTCATTATGGCTAATGGTAAGGTTAATGGTTAAAGGACCAGGTTTGATCTAGTTAGACAAACATATACAATAGGACATTATTAAATACATTGTTTTAAATGAAATGTTTATTAGATATGACCCTGAGTTATCCTGACTTGAAGTGATTAATTCAAATATGGTTTTGCATTTTATTTAGGTATATTACTTATTTGCTATTTCATGGTGACATATGTTAACACATTTTTTCATATTCTTGTATATATATGTATATTCATGGTTATGAGGTATTGCCACTTTAATTGTTAGCTTTTTTAAGGGTGTGGATTGTAGGTAGACCATCCTCCTGATGACGCACATTTGGTGCGAAACTAGTTGAGGTTGTAGCCTGTACTGCTGAGCGGCCGTGCATATAATATGCACTGATTAAAATATTCTTATTTTTATAATACCTGCGGTGCCATTGTTTCTCTTTTTTCATTCCTACATCTACAAGTTGGCATGCATGAGTGGAGCTGAGGATTTATCGTACCTAACGATTGCATTCCTTAATGCTCACCAACTTGTATTTTGGGTGCGCTACTTTTGGCGTCTGACATATATTTATGCTGAATTGACTACAGCGGAGCACTCGTTTAGGATCTCCATTGGACTATGAATCTGTTATGTTTCAGGCATCTTACACACTTTTGGCCAACTTTATTATAGCAGAGTCTGTTTAGAGCCTTCATCGGATCGCATTTTAAGCATTTTCGGCGTCTCATGCACTGTGACCTATTTAATTAAAGCAAAGTGCTTGTTCAGAGTTACCTTGGACTGTGTCTTGAGTATCCGAAATGGAACTGTGGAATTGTGAGTAATTACCCTGATAAGATTTATTTTTCAACTCACTATTTATGGACACATATGAGAGGAACTGAGGCCTTTTTGTGTATTTAAATGTCCATTTATAACCTTCATCGGATTGTAATTTAAGCATTCAGGCGCTTCACGCACTGTGGTCTATTTAATTATAGCAGAGTGCTTATTTAGATCTTTCGTCAGATCACATCTTAAGCACTGCACTGTGGCCCATTTTATTACAGTAAAATGTTTGTTTGGAGCTTTCTCGGACTGTGTCTCGAGTATCCGAAGTGGAACTATAAGTAATTATTTTGTAAAGCTTCATTTTGCAACTCACTATTCGTGGAAACATATGAGTGGGGCTGAGGCTTTTTGTGCATTTTTGAATGTTTATATTGCTCAAAAGCTTACTAACTAGCATTCTGTGTGTGCTGATTATAGCGTGCTGAGCGGTTGTGCATGTGGCGTCTGATGCATTTTGGCCGATGTGATTATAGCTGAATGTCTACATAAAATCAAGACATTTTTTGGTCTACATATTGTGACACATGTTTGTCTTTTGAATGGACACTGCCTCTCCATCTTTATATTATATATCATTTGGATTTGAAAGATCAGCTGCCAACTCTAGTATTGGGTATGTCCCAGGAGAATCATATGACGTTTCAATTAGGGAAGGTGACAGGACTTATGTCTACTTCTGTATTCACTACTAGGGGAGAAGCGGATTTGTTTAAGGAACAACCAAATATTGCTAGTGTGGAAAACTTTATTGAGGAATCTGTAACAGAGACTAACAGCATAAATATTGGTATAGATCTGGCATTTATTCAATTTGAAAGGGCTACTCTTAAAGGTTGACGTCATTATTGGAATCGAGTATCTCTAGAGGCCTATTTGAAAGTGGGCAGATCTCCACAGGGGTTACGGGCCCTCAATACACATGGTTATGGCACAGATCGACCATCCTTTGTTTCTGATTGGAATAGAGGGCTACAATTGGGTACAGATGCCTTGATGCAAGCTGTTATTAAGGATTATATTAACCAGCAACCTATTATTGAAATGGATATTAAAATTAAAGAGGAGATTGTATTGTGTTATAAGGAAGATCCTAGATTCCCTGTTTATGAACAGCAACTTCAGGAAGTAATAAATATAGAAGAAAATAAAATCAAATAAAGAAAACTAAATAAATTTGAGTGGGATAAACAGGATTATCTTCTGGACCGTGTGTTCACCTGGAACAAGAAACCTAACATGCCAAGGAAACAACAAAAAATGTTTTTTGGTAACAGAGGTGGTGTACATACAGGGGCAGTTACGGGCCCGAAATCGATCTTGCGCAAAAGAAGCATCTCCTCATTGTCTTCAAACTATGCCAGCACAAGTGATTCTGATAATACCAAAGATCCATTTCTGGAAGGCGAACAAGAGGAATTACCAGCTAGACCTACTGTCTCTACTCCCATGACATCCAGATATTTCCAGCCTAGGAGGAGTGAGAAACAAGTACAGTTCCAGGAGCCCAGGAATTTGGGAATTAATATACAGGAGAACCAAGGAAACTCCGAGCGCCCATACCATCAACATCATCTCCAGTACCCAAACGGACGTGGAGGGGGTGCAAACAATACCAGGCAAGGAAGAGGAAATCGAAGAGGCAGTCGGAGGGGGCGTTAACAACTACTCATGTACCAGAGAATATTGTGGTGAACATATCTCAGGTAACCTTAACTGATATCGAGATTCAGGTATTACAAAAAGGGTTGACTTATGTACCCACAACTAATATTAATCATTTTGAGGTTTATTTGTATATTAAATGCCTTTCCAGAACATTGAATCTTAGGACATTCTTTGCTGCAGACTTGGGTTATAATACTGTTAATAATACAAATGATGACTCTGTGGACATAACACTGGTACCATCAGTAATACTTGGGGGTATTTCCCCTTTAAGACCACCATCTACATTTGATCCACCTTATTCTGATATAGTTAGAATCTTTGAAAGAACTGTACTAAGTGATGTGGAAGCCATTAGTACTAATGAGGGGTTTAACTTTGTAAATTTATCTAACAATGAAAGGGTGGCAATTAAATCTTTACAGGACAATCCATTATTGGTTATTAAACCTATTGACAAGGGAGGTGCCATAGTTGTTATGGATACAATGAAATATGTCACTGAAATTAAAAGACAACTGGCACATTGCAATTTTTATAAGAAACTTGGGGGGGGGGACCCCACTAATAAGTTTAAATTAGATATTGACCAAATGCTTGATTTAGCCCTCCTTGAGGGAACGATAGATCAGAAAGAACATTCTTTTATGGTAGTTGCATATCCTGTAAGACCAACAATTTATATACTGCCTAAAATACACAAAGATTTGGAGAATCCCCCTGGTAGACCAATAGTGGCAGGTATTGGCTCAGTTACAGAACCGTTATCATGATATGTTGATACATATATTAAGCAGTACTATGTGCCTAAATTACGGTCTTATTATGTAAGAGATTCAGCTGACATATTGGGAATACTGCAGGAAGTCCAACTAGACTCTGACTCCTTCCTTGTCTCAATGGATATAGGGTCCCTATATTCAAATATACCTCATGCACAGGGACTATTGGCATTAGACCATTGGTTAAATATGGATCCAACATTAGATGAACAGAAGAAGAGGTTTATTTTCAATTGTGCTGAAAATGTACTTGAGAAAAATGTGTTTTTGTTTCAGGGAGAGTATTTTTCTCCAGATTAAGGGTACAGCAATGGGTGCTACATTCACACCCAACTATGCTAACCTCTATTTTGGACTCTGGGAGAAATTGGTGGTCTATGATGCACAGGTCAATCCATTTTACCACAGGATTGATCTGTGGCGTAGTTTTATTGACGACATCTTCTTGATCTGGAAGGGCACTGCTTGTGAGTTAAGGGAATTTGTCTTATATTTGGAAACCAGCTATCCTAATTTGAAATTCAGTGTGACAAGTAATAACAATGTGGTCACATTTTTGGACCTGGAAATTAGAAGAGATGCCAATGATGGCATACAGACTTCTCTTTTTAGGAAAAATACTGATAGAAATTCCCTTTTGAGTGCATCCAGTTGCCATCCAAGATTTATGATTAACAACATTCCCAGAGCCCAATTACTTCGGGCATGGAGAAATTGCAGCCTAGATAGTGATTTTGTGAAACAGGGCACAGACATGTGTGACAGATTTTTAGATAGAGGATACTCAAGGCAATTGGTGGAAGATTCTGTGGATGATATCTCTATTAAAAATCGTGAGGAGGTAATGAAACCTAGGATTAAACAAGGTCCAACTGATAAATTAATCCATTTTGTTACCACAAATTGTAAACAGTCTGGTGCTATTGGGGATGTTATTAGAAAACATTGGCCACTTTTAAGTTTGGAACCAAAACTTAAGGAGGTAGGAAGTACTTTGCCACGTATAGTATATCGCTGTGGTAAAAACACTGGGGACATAGTCACCGATAGTTATCAACCTAATCAGAAGGTGACACAGGATGTTAAAACATGGTTACCATACAGACCCAATGGCACCTATGCATGTGGAAACTGCAAATATTGCGTCACTATTCTAAAAGGCACAATGTTTACATCTGTCAACACTTGTAAAATATACACAAAGGGGTCCTTTTTCAGCTGTGTTACTGAAAACCTGGTGTATTTGGCAACATGCACATGTGGTACATTCTATGTTGGCAAGACTACACGCCAACTTAAGGTGAGAATTAGTGAACACATGCGTAGTATTGAAAAAAATGATGACAGAAGTACACTAGCTGCACATGTTTGCAAATATAGGGCGGACAGTGTGAAACATAACTTTAAGTTTTGTGGAATTGAATCAGTTAAATTAGGGCCCAGAGGTGGAAATATCAATGATTTGTTATTGAATAGAGAGGCATACTGGATATACACTCTTGGAAGCCTGAAGTTACCGGGCCTAAATGAAAAATTTGATGTTGTTCCTTTAATTAGTATGAGAAAGAAAAAATGATTTTTAGTTCTGATGAGAAGTAGCAATATGTACTAAACCAATTCAATTTGGGATGTATTAACAATTTAAAATAACATTGGATATATTATATATCTTTTTTGTGATAATATACATTGGTATTACAAATATTTTTTTCTCTTTCTCCCCTAGATGGCGCTGATACAGTGTGTGTATGCCTATACATACACTTGCCTGAGATTTTTTTAAAGCTACCAAAATATGCAACATATTTGGACTTTGGCTAGTAAGTCTGTGAATTTACCTGGTCATAATGGCTAATGGTAAGGTTAATGGTTAAAGGACCAGGTTTGATCTAATTAGACAAACATATACAATAGGGCATTATTAAATACATTGTTTTAAATGAAATGTTTATTAGATATGACCCTGAGTTATCCTGACTTGAAGAGATTAATTCAAATATGGTTTTGCATTTTATTTAGGTATATTACTTATTTGCTATTTCATGGTGACATATATTAACACAGTTTTTTCATATTCTTGTATATATATATATATATATATGTGTGTATATATATATATATATATATATATATGTATATTCATGGTTATGAGGTGTTGCCACTTTAATTGTTAGCTTTTTTAAGGGTGTGGATTGTAGGTAGACCATCCTCCTGATGGCGCACATTTAGTGCGAAACTAGTTGAGTTGTAGCCTGTACTGCTGAGCGGCCGTGCATATAATATGCACTGATTAAAATATTCTTATTTTTATAATACTTGCGGTGCCATTGTTTCTCTTTTTTCATTCCTACATCTACAAGTTGGCACGCATGAGTGGAGCTGAGGATTTAGTGTACCTAAGTCCCTATGTAAGCAGAGAACTGAGTTTGCCACAAGAGTTTTAGCATCAGCGTGCCACAAGGACATGTCTGCCTGATCACCCTGGCCCGCCCTGATGGTTATTTTACACTGCTTATTAGAAGTAACCCATGTGGTAATGTCTGGAGTGTCATGGATGCAACATAACACAATGGGTGTTTACTCACCTGGTAAAGGTGATTGTGTGAGTTGTATCCATGACACTCCACTACCCACCCATCAGGGCGACTATGGCACAGATTCACGCTGAACACCCTCGGTGGCAACAATTTGTTTGAAGATAGGAATTACTGGTACTGTAATCTAATGTCCTAAGTTTATTAGTCGGAGCCCCTATAGACCGAGTTAGAACTGTAACGAATAGGAAATAAATATAAAATTGTGATGAGTCCATGGTCAGTAGTTTGTTTGCATCCTTATATTAACTCAAGGTGGAGTCACAACTGTTAGGGTTTGTTTATCTAAAGAATTTGCATTTCAGCTGTAGAAGAATCAAAACTGGAGAATGGGGACTTCTGGGACCTGGCTATGCTCTGAAATTTGATTTGGGTTACATGTGCATCACTAATCTATCAGGTGGGTTGAGAACCCATGAGGTAATGTCTGGAGTGTCATGGATACAACTAACACAATCACCTTTACCAGGTGAGTAAATACCCATTCTATCAGTCACTTTTTTCTTAAGATGACACTTGTCCACATTATGAAAGGGACACTATATCCAAATAATTAATACAATATAAAGACAATCTTCTGTCAATTTGAATAGCATTAAATTGGTTAATGTGAAAACAACAGTCAATGTTGTAAGTACTGGTAAAACTAATGTACATACTTTGCATCTGTCAATGTGTAACTATTGTTTAACAATAAAGAATGCAATAGGCACATTTTTAAACACTGAGGATTTCCATTTCCAGTAAACAATTTGTGCTCTGCAGCACATACTAGATACTGTGCTAAGACACTGAAATGATATTCTTCATGAAGCATACACAGTAAGTAATGATGTTTGTAGATTTTGCTAGCATACCATAGGATGGCACTTGCTGTAATAGTCCAGTTCGCAGTGCATGTTAGTTGTATACTTTAGATGTCATACTTACATCTGCTATTACTGCCTGCCTCCTGTTTCACCTGCACCACAGGTTCAGTCACAGCCTCCCTGGCCACTGTAAAGAATATGATCACATTATTAAATAATCGTGATTTGAAAAATCACAATAAGTTACAATACTTTAACTGTCTAACATACAGATGATATTCTCTAATACTAGTATACAAGTGTGTAATATGATTCTGTATGTGGTTCTCCAGGACATGTTAAAAGTAAGTGTATACAAATTTCATAATACATAAACTGTTGTTACAATGCAGAGATTAACAGTATGAACAGATCATTGGAGAACACATGCATATTTTCACATGGAGGTAGTGCAGAGGCCGAATCCAAACAGCATACCACAATGTGTCTCCAATATGTTTATATTCAGTTTCAGTAGCAGAGGCGTAAACAAGGCTTAGACAGCAGCGTTACAGTAATGAACACTGTCAGTGAAGGCCTCAGTGTTGACCTGTCACAGAGCATAATGCAGTCGTTATCAGTGCCCTACTCACCAAAGGCAGTGCTGTCTCCACACACCACTAGCCCCTTTGCTACACTTCTGCTTGATGTGCACTATAGCATAAACTGCAGAATGAGAGTTGAATACAGGAGCACCACTATCTCTGCCCGAACTGTGTTGTGGCACTACAACAGCAGGCAGCAGCACATGTGAAAGAACACAGTTTAATACTGTACAATATTAGGCCTGAGTGCTTGTGCAGCAACAAGAATGTTTGCACAGGTGTAGGACAGTACTAGAACATTAGCCCAGTGCCAACTCCATGCAAAGCAGACCATAATGAGATGCAAATGTGATGTTTCCCATAGGCTATATTTGCATGCTTATTTCCATGTCACTTTTGAACATGGAAAAGTATGCCTGCAAGGACACATGTTTGCACTGGTCTAATGGTTAACCCTTCGCTAAACCCACACAAACACACTAGCACTGTGCAAACAGTGTGCATAAAATTTCGCAGTATTCAGCAGTGTGCTTTCACATATGCTGATGCCTGCTGCAGTACTGGCCCTACGCATTTGCTGACACACACATAGATTACATAGTACACCTGTACCTACACTGACATCACTGTTCACTGTTTTGGTTTTCTGACTTGAACATCCTGGTTGGCATATTCAGACCTGTCTTCTCCCAGGACTAAGGTTGCCCTGCACCCCTAGATCAGCTTGCCCTGTATCATTAGCATGCAATATTCAGAAGCTATTTCTCCCAGGCTATTCCTTTTGAATATAGCTTGCTTTCTCATGCAGACTAAGTTTGCCAGCCACAAAGTGCTCATTTAACACCCAGGGCAAAGTTTAAAATATCTGCCCTTCACTGTTAACAGATGTTCACTAATGTGATCACGTAAACTGCTGACAGCAGGTAATCAACATAATAAAAACAAGTATCTTCTTACCGTCTGACTCCACAATGATGGCAGAGTCTGAGTCAGACTCCACAGCCTCCACAGCTTCTATTTCAGCTGGCACTACCTCAGCTACGAGGGGCGGGGGTGCATCTCTGGCGATCTGTGAAATAAAGGTAACAAACAGATGTAGTAATTGTCACATTTCCATGGTAACTTATTTAGCACTGGTCTGTCTCCATAATTGACAAGTATCTATAACCTTCCATGAACCTTGGTCAAACATTGTGCAGTTACTGCACATGCATGTAAACTGACAAATGTATATTTGTCAATATTTAACTAATCAATCAATGACACACTATGTTAATTTTTAGAACTTGTTCACTCCCACTTATATCATATCCATTGCTCTTGAATTAAATAGCTACTGGGCAGTCACTGTCAGTGTAACATAACAACACTGAAAGACATTGGCAACACAATTACAGAATTATAGTTAAAATCTCATAGTAATACTGAAGACATGATTTACAGATCTACCTTCAGATATGTGGCACAGAAAACCTTAAATTGCATATATTGAATGGATATTTACACAGAAAGAGAATGTATGTTAACAAGTAACATAGTATAGTAATGCATCTCACATGACATTTAAACAGTCACAAGTCAAAATCTTTATACATGATGAATTCACTGGACCACCTCACCCCCTCCTATTGACGAACAGTTGACATCTGTGATTCCACTACTAAAATACGTAACAGAATGACTAATTGTGTATTATGATAATTGGATGATTTTTTTGATAAGAATAAAATGAAGCATTACTGATTTACCTATGTTGTTTCAGCGCCAAAGAACTTCAGACAACAAAACACATATGATAGCAATGACACAACATTTGATCTCCAATGCAGCAAGTGACTGCTAGTACATTAGTGTAACAACCCAATTAGCACAGGGCAGCAGCTGATCACCTGAAAGCATGCAGCTGCATCACGTGTAACAATGACAGAGAAAGCACCGGGGCTGGATAAATTACATCCCAGAGTGCTGAAGGAACTTGCGGATGTCCTGGCGAAACCGCTGGCGGAGCTTTTCACCATCTCTCTGAGGACAGGGCGGGTGCCCCAGGACTGGAAGGTGGCACATATAGTGCCTATCCACAAGGGGGGATCAAGGGAGGTGGCAGGGAACTACAGGCTTGTCAGCCTGACATCGGTGGTGGGCAAGGTGATGGACGGCATTGTCAAGGAGAGGCTGGGGGGGACCTGAAAAAGTCAGAGTGCCTGGATGACAGACAGCATGGATTCATCCCCGGGAAATCGTGTCAGACAAATCTTGTGGAGTTCTATGACTGGGTGATGAGTGCCTTGGACCTGGGTAGACCAGTGGACGTCCTCTTTCTAGACTTCAGCAAGGCATTTGACTCTGTTCCTCACGTGGGCCTGTTGGATAAGCTGGGAGAAATAGGGGTGGGGAACCAGATGATCAGATGGATAGGCAATTGGCTCCAGGACCGGACCCAGAGAGTCATAGTTGGTGGGATAGTCTCATCCCCAAGGAGGGTCATTAGTGGGGTCCCACAGGGGTCAGTCCTTGGGCCCCTCCTGTTCAACACCTCCGTCTCTGACATAAGGACAGGTATCAGGAGTGAGATGAGTCTCTTTGTGGATGACTTAAAACTGGGGGTGGTGGTGGATGGGGAGGAGGGGAAGGTGGCCCTACAGGGGGACCTGGAGGCTCTGGAAAGATGGTTTAGAAAGTGGAAGCTGAGGTTCAATGCAGGGAAATGCAAGGTACTGCACCTGGGGGCCAGAAACCCTGGCTAAGTGTACACCCTGGAGGGGGAATGCTACAAGTCTCGATGGCTGAGAGGGACCTGGGGTGGTGGTGAATGTCAAGATGAACAACTAGGAGACTTGTAGGAGGACAGCAGCCAAGGCCAATGGGATGCTGGGATGCATCACTAGGGGGATCACCTCCAGAAGGAGGGAAGTGATACTCCCTTTGTATAACTGCTTGGTGAGGCTGCACCTCGAGTACTGCGTGCAGTTTTGGAGGCCACATTTAAAGAGGGACATTAGACTCCTGGAGAGGGTCCAGAGGAGGGCAACCAAAATGATTTGGGACTCAGGGGACAGGACCTATGAGGAGAGGCTCGAAGAGCTAAATATGTACACATTGGAAGAGAGAGAAGGGACCGGGGGGACATGATAGAGGTCTTCAGGTACATGAAGGGGGTAAATAGGGGAGGAACAGTCAGGGTGCTTGGAAGGAGGAGGAGGGCCACTAGAGGCATGTTTGGAAGCTGAGAGGGAAGATTCAGGGGAGAAAGGAGGAGGTGCTACTTCACTGAGAGGGTGGTGGAGCCATGGAATGCACTGCCTAGGGGGCTGGTGGAGGCAGAGATGGAGGAGGGGTTCAAGAGGGAGTGGGACAGGTACAGGGGAAGGGTTCTGGAAGCAAAATCCAATGCAGCAAGAATATCCAGAACTGGGAAGGGAGAAGTCAGAGAAGGCGAGGGGGGCAGTAAGGTCAGCTCCCAGGGTGAGGGCTGACAAAATGAGCAGATGTGAAAGACCATTAGGCCTATTCTGCTGGCATTTTAGTATGTTAGTAATATGTAATGAACAGAACTGATGTACAGTCATATATGCACAGCATGGTGCAATTGGATTTGCACACTACACTATAGTACAAAGTCCCAAATCCTGAAATATTGATCCATTGATTTATATATTGTTGATCTGACTTTCAGAACAGTGCACATTTATTGCCACATGCCGAGCGCTATAGCTGTGCAGCCATAGTAACCGATGTCAGTTGTGCAGTGAAGTGTCATACGTGAATAAAACTGGTGTACACTGATAAGTGTGGGACAGTGCAACATTGTTATGCGACTGCTAACTCAACTGGTGATTGCCCTGCATCTGGCCATTGTAGTACCAGGTTTCATACTATTTTGTAGTGCTCACAATCAACGTGATGTACGCACCACTGGACCACCAGGGAGCAACATACTTCTTACAAAGGGCACAATTAGGGTGAGGAGACATAGTCCAGTATGGCAGCAGACATGGATATACCTTAACAAACCCCAAATCAGTCTGCCAGCTATGCTTCACTAGATCTCAAGGGATTAATACTATTAAACAAACCTACAGCTGAAAGGGGGGGTGCATCAAGTATTTGAGCATGACAACATTCTGTTTCAGACTGTTCACACTGTGACCTTTTGGTGCCTTGCAACTAACAAACACTGGTTATCAATGTGTCACATGTATAGCGTGACTGAGCACCAGCTGTAGTTAGCTGACATTTGGCAACTGCACACTTAAATGATGTCATAAACATATGCAATCACCTATTTGTCCCAAAGATAGATTATGTCTACATTTGCATACACAGTACTGAATAACACACTTGTATTACTTACGGGATATTGTTCCTTTACTTATGGTGTGCCAGACGCTCCCCTGCAGATGGCTTTCCAGCCACCTCCCAGAGTTCATAGCTGAGGTAGTACCAGCATTTGTCATTCTCTGGTATCTCCTCCCACTCTTTAAGTTGGTAAAATCACTGGCGCAACAGCTTCCACTTGCACTTACACTGCACTGATGACTTGTTCTTCACTTTTAATATCATGTGCAGGTAGCCGTTGATGCACCTCCACATAGTGTCCAGCTTTCGATTTGTGCTCCGCATCAAGATATGGGCACTCCTCTGCGCCTGGATTGCCTCGACCAGCAGACACACCTCTCGCAAGCTCCAGATCCTCATGTTGGTTCATGGTTCTCGAACAATCTGTAATAAAAACACGGAAAACAGTACATTACTGCCATGGCTTGTGACATGTGTGTGACTTTCTGTTGTTTTAACTGTTTATGCAAAAAAATAAAACAGTATTATGGTAATAACCCACTCATACAGTCCAGCTAGATATTCAGAAGGGTGTTGTGCACTGTGCTAATACCGATGTTCCGTGGTGCGCCAGTAATGTGTGTGTCGCAGCTAAGGGTGTCATACCCATGTATAGTTGGCACATACCGATATTCAGCCTGGTATTTGCTGAGTATATGTAGGCACAACCCCTACTTGTACTTCACACTGTTGAATGCAAAGTAGAAGAACAAGTGATGCCATGCAACAGTGGGCTGCTGTATCACATAGCGCAACATGTCAGCCAGCACTTCTGGGGGTACACCCGAGGCACAATACCACCATCTTTCCACATCAGCACCCCCACATGCCTAATTGTGAGGTTTCTATCATAAGAATATCTCTGGTGCTGTGTGGGACCCTACTGCGTTTCCCAATCGTGGGCTTTCTGTATAAAAAAAATGACGATGGCAGTCCAGTGCAGCTGCTTCCTGCCAATCAGGTGAGGTGGTAGGGAGGAGTGCAACACCAGGGATATATTAACAAGGTCAAGATCAGGTGAGAGGTCAGGGTCAATTGGACCACCAGGGACATCTTTCACATAATGATTCCATGATGTGGTATTCCCACACTTAGCTGCTGAGGGTCAGGGTGGGTGTTCTTCCTGGCTCTTCCTGCCAGGAAGAGCACCAGACTCAAGTCACCGGCGATTGGTCCACCTGCATATAAATGGGTCCATGATGACAAGCAAATTGCCCTATATACACCTTTCATACATCATGGTCCCATTTGTACAGCCACCCTGAATAGCACTGTACTTGTGCCTAGCACAGCCTTACTAGTGCTGCTGCACCCATCTGCTCCTCTGCAGCCACTTGTGCTGGGGTACTGCCATTTCGGCATGTACAATGCGGGTGGCAACAGTGAAATATTCAATGCTACTGAGCCATGACACATCACCACTAAATATCACCCTGTCGACAACCTGGTATATCCCAGTTGCACTGTTCACAGGCTTGCACGTGAGCCTGGCACAGTCTGAATATTCCCAGATCATGTTAACACCTGTTCAACTGATGTATGTAGTTGTTCTATTTTTTGACCAACAGTTTATGGTTCTGAAAAGAAAATTTTTTTGTACTTTCTATTTGTGTAAACAGTCTGACATTCTCAGAGGACTTTGAGGATTACATCTTGAAGGTCTCTCAGGAAACCTGCCAGCATGTGAGACGTGTACACCATCTGGTAGGTATAGCCAATTATAACAATACTTAATTTCTGGGTGATGTATGGTGTACATTCCAGACATGCGCAGATGTGCAGATATTTGTATGTTTACTTTTCTTCAAGCTCTGTCAATCAGATACATATGATGTTCTGCTTGCCAGGCCCAACACTCTGTAATATCCCAAAAAATGATTTTACAGGCAGACAACATACTCATGATAGAAGCAAGGTCCAATTTTGCTTCTGTCACTAAATCTACCCAGCGTTTGGTGCCCAAATCATTGCCTCCAAGATGTATCAGCAGTATGTCTGGAAGAGTACTCAGAAGCCTGTGCATTGTTGGCATGAGGTGCTTCCACCTCATTCCACCCCTGCCAAGCCACTTAACACAGCAATTTGGGAGCTGCAGTTTTTTACCAAAATCACTGTTCTGAGCATACTCTGATGCTCACCTTACTATACTGCTGCCTGTAATCCACAAAGTCCTTTTGCTTTTTCTGCCATTTCTGAGCTTTGAAACTAAGAAGTGGACAGGGAGCTACCAAAAAAGTCAGTGTTTCCCCTGCAGTAGCTAGGCACTAGTGAAACTAAAACTGAAATCCCCCTCTCTACTTAAACACAGCTTCACTGAGCTGTAACATAAAACACAAATAAACTACATGATTGGCTAGACTTCTGTCTTGCATAGCCAACTCAGTGTGTGCACTCACTATCTGAGCAGTTCTGCTTCAGAAAAAATTGTAGGAGATTTCAAGGTGGCAAAATGCATCCTTTTCATTGGCAGATTCAAACAATTACAAGTGCATAGTCATGTCTGATTGGTTCTCTATTCTGTAATCCCACCCGTGCACCTTACTTGCTCCCTCTATTTTGCAGCTGTATCTGTGCTAGTAAGTACCAATTTACACTCTGACTTTAAACAGTTATAACTTAATAATGCTGTAGGCTAGCTTGTATTTATATACATAGGCAAATAGAGCAGGAAAACTGTTTTGATTAATACTATTTAGATGTTGGTAACACTTTTTATCATGCTAGAAAAATGTAAAATTGAATGTTAAGTACTTACAGCAAGCAAGGAACTGTTTCTAAGTTTTACCCAAGATGGCTGCTATGTCCTTCTTCTTCAGTGTTCAGTGTCTCTGACTGGTTGCCTTACATGGCCTGATAAATGTTACACTGCATTCGCTGAAGTGCCTGTCACTCAAATACAAATCAATATATTACTGGCTAATGCATATTGTTGCTTCCCCCCCTATTCTCAATTTTACGATACTTTTGAATGCACAACACTGTTTTTGTGACACTGTTGAACGCACAACACTACTTTTTCAACACTTTCGAAGTTCAACACTATTTTTTTGACACTTTTGCATGCACGACGGTACATGTTCGACACTATTATAAGTTCTTTTGAATGCACGGCACTATATTATTATGACACTTTCACAAGAACGACACTATATTTTGTGACACTTTCGAATGCATGACATGATATTATGGCTTTTTCCACACAAAATTTCTTTGAGTAAGACCAGCTCTGCTCACTTCATACTGTCGCAATACATTATTTGGCACATTTTTACATACCAGTTATGAAATTCTTAATCATTTTATCAACTCTTACATTTCTGCACCATTATTTATTGATTTCATTGTGCACTGTTACCACACAGATGAACTGTGTACTTTTGTAAGCAATTATGTTAATTATTTATGCATCAGTTAAAAATATACAGTCTCAACATTTAATGTCACAAGAGAACAAAACAAAGAGATACTAATATTTTGTTTTTCTGTCTCTATTATACAGGTGTCTAATACCTCAGTAAGATTGCTGATTACTACTGTGAAGTCCCAGATAGCAAAGATGCCCAGTAAACACAGATGACTATCTAAGCAAAGACAAAACAGGTATCATAGTGCTTCACTGTTGCTCAAAACTAATACGAAAGGCAGTGATGTAAGTTCAACACATAAAACAATTCAGAAAGCTACTGAAACAGTGGACCCTATATTGTCTCACTCCACAGTAACAGTATGCACTTGCTCAACAGCAATAAAACAATGTTTACCTCAGCAACAGTTGTGTAGGTCATTGAGATGAAACACTACTATTGCAAAGGTAAGCATAACTTCACTTACTAAACAACATCAGAATATACCACCTGGTGATGCCAATCTGAGAAAGCAGAAGTATTTCTGATCACTAGCATCTAAAGCTAAGATCAAGAGGCTTATTGCTGTTGTGATAAGACATGAGCGTAAAAAGAAAAAAGTCATGTAAGCTTGATGAAATTGCATCTCAAAGTATGTACATTAGTGAGTGGAGCACTATTTGCTCTTCAACACTTATGGTGTAAGATGTCTCATGTGCTTGAACTATTCAGAAAAGTCATGTACAACATCAAGAAATGGCTACAACAATATCCTGAATTGACCGTACACAATTTCTGTGATGCTTTCACAGGTCGATGGCTCCACACACAGCACTCAGAAGCATATTTCTGGGAAGAGTCATATTATTCACAGAAAAAGACAGCAACTTCACTATAGATCACTCTGGTAACTGGTAAATGTACTCAGGTGTCTCTGATGATACAACAATGGAGTCAGATCATGGCTGAATCAACTAGTCAGCCCTCATAGCGCCACTGTCTCTCATGGGCATGTGATGCAACTTGCAACCACAGGCAATCATCGTTTGACAAAGTTGACCACTTTATCAACCTGTTTGTTATAACAGATTGTAAAGACAGATATAAACTGTTTCACAATATTGACCTTTGTGAGATCCGTCCACATACTGGACTTATGGGTCACTCACCTGCGTGCCTGGATAGTGGTGTTTGTGACAGTGTCTTTCACCACATGTGGATGCATGGAGTACATGAAACAGGCATGCAGAACTTTGTATACAGGGTGTATGAAGTTTGACAAGTTGTGAATCAGTACACTACTTTAAGAAACTTATTGGAGTCTGGTGACATGCATGGTGTTATCACATGTCTGAAAGGGCTATGACGCATGACTTCTGTAGAAGACACAAGAATTAATCAGTCTCCTACTTCTGATGAGGCCTCTATTTCTGTGTTAGAAAGTGACATCCTGAACCAATTTGGCAAAGAAATAGCAAAATTTGAATTGGCAAAGGCACAGAAGTTTGACTCTGTATGTGTGTCATGTGAACGTCTGTGTTACGACAAATAAACGGTGACAGTGAACCTTGAAACCTTGTCAACATACAATGACATGTGGTTTTGACTGTCAGCCTCTTTCTGAAATCAGACTTCCAGTTACAATTATGGTGTGCTCCTGCAGCACTGTTTCTCAAACTGAGGTGTAACATGTTCTGCCACCAGTTCATTGTTGAATAATATGGAGGCACACGCTACACCAAATGAGACTGCCACACTGAATATGTTTGAACGTATTCTTATTCAGACTATGAAACCTTTTCAAATCATTCTACGTCTGAACACAAAGACATGGAACATCCCACAGAAAGAGCTCATTAGATCTCTCAAGGTTTCTGTCATGTATCTGCCACTTCCTCTACAGGAAAATGTAGAGGCAATCTCCACAGAAAATAGTTTGGCGATTCTTGTAAACGGTGTTCCAACTAAGGCCAAGGTCATCTGGCAAGATGTTGTCAATGTACAGAAGGTGAAGCTTGCTCTTACTTGTTTGAAGAGCAACAATCCCTTTTACACAGACCTTGACATTGATACCATGACTACAATGTCAGTAGAATGCAATGAGTTGGGAAGCAGTAAACCAATGATTGAGAAGGTCAATGGGCAAACTAATGACAATGTGTATGAACAGTACACAATCCACCCACTGCATGGCAGAGATCCAGTGGGGGACAACATTACATAGAAACATAGAAACATAGAATTTGATGGCAGATAAGGACCGCTTGGCCCACCTAGTCTGCCCATTTTACTACCTAACAGATAAGCTTGTAGATCCTAGTGAACCAACAGCTTACTTCCTCCTACCCCCACTAGGACTTGCCTTATGTCTGTCCCATGCATTCTTGAATTCCCCCACTGTTCTTGACTCCACGACTTCCTCAGGAGGCTGTTCCATGCATCCACAACCTCTCTGTGGAAAAATACTCCTCACATTACCTCTGAGCCGTCTCCTCTATCTTCAAAGGTGCCCCCTTGTTCTTGCACATCTCTTTTTCTGAAAGATGCTACCCTCTTGGACTTTGTTGATTCCCTTGAGGTACCTGAATGTTTCTATCATGTCCCCTCTCTCCCTTCTTTCCTCAAGGGTATACATATTAAGCTCCTTTAGTCCTTCTTCGTATGTCTTCTGGTGCAGACCCTGCACCATTTTGGTTGCCCTCCTCTGGACAGCCTCCATTCTGTCTATGTCTTTGTGGAGATGGGGTCTCCAGAACTGCACACAGTACTCCAGATGGGGTCTCACCAACTGTCTGTGCAGAGGGATAACAGCTTGTTGTTTCTACTAGTGATACCTCTTCTATGCATCCCAGTATCCCCCAGTCTTCCTTACTGCCTTCTCCATTGCTTGCCCACCTTAGGTCATCTGATATAATTACCCCAGGTCTCTTTCCATTTTACTGTTGTCAATATCTCACCCCCATTGTGTACACTTCCCTGGGTTTTGTTTCCATGCCCATTACCTTGCACTTCTTTGCATTGAATCTGAGCTGCCATACATTTGACCATTACTCCAACCTTGCAAGTCCTTCTCATCCTATCCACTCCATCTTGTGTATCAACCCTGTTGCAGATCTTTGTGTTGTCTGCAAGAGACATACTTTTCCTCCAGTTCCTCTGCAATGTCACTTATAAAGACATTAAAAGGACCAGTCCCAGTATTGAACCCTGTGGTACCCGCCAGTAACCTCCTTTCTTCACTGTGTACTCCATTTACTACTACCCTTGCTTCCTGTTGTCTAGCCAATTTTTATCCAGGCTACCACCTTGGGACCCACTCCAAGGCTGGCTAACTTGTGTATTAATCTTTTGTGTGGGACTGTATCAAATGCCTTGCTAAAATCTAGGTAGGCCATGTCCACAGCCCCTCCCTGGTCTACTACTTTGGTCACCCAGTCAAAGAAATCTATGAGATTCATCTGACATGACTTTCTCATTGTGAATCCATGCTGCCTTGGGTCTGTGCCCCACTGGCCTCTAGGTACTCAACAATTCTTTCCTTCAGAAGTGATTCCATCATTTTCCCTACCACTGAGGTCAAACTAACTGGTCTGTAGTTTCCTGCCTCTGTCCTGCTCCCACTTTGTGAGAGAATCACATCTGCCCTCCTCTAGTCCTTGGGTACCACCCATCCTCCCATGATTTGTTAAAGAGAGTAGTCAGCGGTGTCACTAGTTCTACCCTTAGTTCTTTTTAGAATTCTTGGGTGAATCCCATCAGGCCCCATTGCTTTGTCCGCATTCAATTTTATTAGTTCTTTCAGAACCCTTTCTTCTGTAAATGGACTGGTATCAACCCCCGTCTTCAGAGTGTTTCCCTTGTTTGGTTTAGGTACCTCCCCTTCCTCTTCCTTTGTGAATACTGAGCAGAAATATTTGTTCAGTATCCCTGCTTTTTCACTGTCACCCTCTACCCACATTCTCTCCCCTTTATTAAGCCTCAATATCCCTCCTTTGGTTTTTCTTCGCTCCCTAATGTACCTATAAAAGGTCTTATCCCCCTTCTTAACAGAACTGGCTATCCTTTCCTCAGTTTGGGCCTTTGCTATTCTGACTGCCTTCCCAGCCTCTTTCTGCTTTAACTGATAAAGTTCTCGTCCTTCTCCTTCTGTGTTTCCTTATATTTCCTGAATGCTATCCTTTCTCCTTAACCTTCCCTGCCCTCTTTTGAGAACCATAGCAGTTTTTTCCTTCATTGTGTTTTATTGATTTGCTTTACACAAAGGCTTGTTGCCTCTGTGATGGCTGTTTTGATTACTCCCCATTGTTCCTCCACCCCTCCTTCTTGCCTGTTTGCTAGTGCTTTTCTGAGGCACTCTCTCATTTTCCCAAAGTCAACCCTGCTAAAGTCCAGTACTCTTGCCTTTGTATGGCTTGATTGTATGGCTGTGTTTATCATGAACCACACTGTTTGGTGGTCACTTGTTCCCAGATGGCTACCCACTTCTAAATCTGAGATTCTTTCTCCATCCCCATTTGAGAGTACCAGGAAAAAAGATTGCTCCCTCCCGAGTGGGTTCCAATACTAGCTGTCTGAGGCATGCCCCCTGTAGGGCATCAAGGGCATTGATCTCTATCAAATGAAACAGGTGGAAGGTGAGCCTGTCAATATATGGGAGGCAACACTGGAAGCATGCTGTTTCCCAGACTTATTCCCAAAAGGGTCAGGTGGATGCCTAGATGAAAGGAAAGTAAGTATACAGGGTGCTGAGTACTGCACTAGCCATGTACTCAGCAAGGATGGAAAATTTAGACTAACATACAGTAGCTATTTCATCTCCTGTGGGAGAGTGAGCTTAGCATACTGTCTACATCTAATGCACATACTATTCATCTCACTACTCCACTAGATGTAATTACAGCTGCACAATTCCTTGAAAAATTGAAGCAGAAAGATGAAAATGTGCAAGTGAATTTGTCTTCCATTCTCTCAAGCCTATGTGGCACCAACGAATATTGGTATCACAGACACTGAGGTGATGACAATGCTGTGAGAGTATGGTGCAGCCACATGGTTTGTCACACTCAGTTGTGCTGAATATGCCTGGGATAAAGTCATAGAACTTTTGAAATGAGCAAATTCTGATGTAGACGGCATTTCATCAATGACTGTCAGATAAATGTGCTCACTTGACCCTTTATCTGTCACAAGGCATTTCCACAAGCGGTTCCATGATATACTGACTTTCATTTTGTCAAAAGACAATCCACCTTTTGGTACTGTAGAGCATTACTTTTGAAGGATGGAGTATCAAGCACGGGGTGCCCCTCATATACACATGTTAATCTGGATCAAGGATGCACCATGCATCAGTAAACATGAAGCCGCTCAAATGCTTGCATTCATCAAGCAATACATCACTTGCTGCATTCCGGACAAGTATGACAGTCCTACACTGTGGAAGTTGGTTCAAAAGTTCCAGCGACATATTTGTGTGAAATACTGCCATTGGGTTGTAAAGAACAAATCTGATTCGTACATAAGATGTTGTTTTGGGTTTCCTAGATGGGTTTGTCAGGATGGTGCCATGAATAAACTTTTTTCAGCAGTGCAACACCACTTGAAGGCAAAATCAACCAAGAGGGTATATGAGTTACCCAGAGATGAGAAAGAGGTGTATATAAATGATTACAACCCAACTCTTCTCCTAATGTGACAAGCAAACATAGATGTTCAGTTTGTGGCTGACAACTCACTGGCTCTGGTGTGGTACGGTACTTCATACATCACTAAGCATGAGCAGACTAGCTTGCAAGATCTTTGGGAAGATATTGCCAGTTCAAACAAGAGCCTGACATCTCAACTCTGGTCATTGGGAATGAAAACCCTTTCACACAGAGAATGTGGTGCTTATGAGGTCAGTGATCATTTGATAGGCACACATTTGTATGGCAAATCTGATGCTGTGCTCTTTCTCAGTGTGAACTACAAAGAGAAATGCAAATGTGTACTTATTCCTCATGCTGAGATTGAGGAACTCACTGTCAATAGACCTTCTTCAAAAAATATTTTGAAGAATAACCTCATTGACACATACTACCCCCGTAGGCATGATGACATGGATGATATGTCTATTTCAGGTGGCTATGGTATGACTACAAGACAAATATGTCACCTGATTCTACACGGAACATTTACAAGGTGAAAGAAGTTGATGGTTGCCTCATTAAGAGACACAAGCCTTGGCTCATAGACCACTGTAAATTACATCTAGGCACGTTGGAGAGCAGAGAACATTACTACTTTGCTCTCTTATTCTTATTTAGACCCTGGAGGAATGATTCTGAATTAAAAGGTAACTGTGATACATTTGAGGAAGAATTCAATCTCAGTTACGAGACTTTCAAAAGTGAATACTCAGACACATACATACAGAGACTGGAGACTGAGAAAGAACAGCTTGAGAAGGCAGAGAAACAACTTCAGGAGGATACTTCTGTTAGCTCATAAGACAATCTTGATCCAGAAGGAGAAGGTGTTCTAGTTGAGCCTCTGCCTTTAAATGCCCCAGAAGTCTTAATGTCTGAAGTCGAGAGTGCCATGGAATATGGAACACACTGTGGTGTCAACCCAGCTGACTTGAGAGAAAGACTAAATCAGGAGCAGCATGTAGTTCACTCTCAGGTCACTGATGCAGTTTGACATGGGCTGCTACATGAAGCCAGAAAATGTGACTGTCTTGACTATAAGCCACAACTAGTGTTTGTTAGTGGCTCAACTAGCACAGGAAAGATTTTCCTTATTGAAGCCATCACTGCTGAAATACGGAGCCTGACAGGATCATCAATGTCTGTTGCTGTTACTACTCTCACTGGACTAGCCGCATGCAACATTGGTGGAGTTACATTACACCATCTCTTTATGTTGCCAGTAGAGCATGGAAAGACAGGAGAGTATTGTAAACTGTCATTTGAAGTTGCATCTCAGCTTCGGTCCATGTTCACAAAGATGAAGTTACTCATCATTGATGAAATTAGCATGGTGTCCAATGTAATGCTCGCCTGTATACACCTACATCTACAGGAGATCTTGGGTACTGGCTATGGAGTACCATTTGGTGGCAAAAGTATTCTTGTATTGGGAGACCTTTTACAGCTTGCACCAGTTAATGCAGAACATGTGTTTGCAACTCTGACTATCAAGCAGGCTAAGAGCACACTAGGCTGCACTGGAGGTGTAAACCTTTGGGAGTTATTCACCTATGTCGAGCTGTATGAGAACATGCACCAAAGTGGAGATCTGGCTTATAAATTACTTTTAGATGACGCTCGCACAGGTTCTGTATCACCAGCACATGTTTCTATGTTAAATGATCGGAGAATCAGAGTAGACAGTACATCAATAGAAACATCATGTAATGTTTTCAATGATGTGTACTCCACAGGCACACAGATTGTGTGTCTCATGCCATGACTGAAGAAATGTGCTGAGTTCAACAGTGTCATGCTGCAGAGAGAGAATCAAGAAATTATCACACTGCATGCTGTTGAAACAGTTAATGGTGTCATTCTCAGTTGAAAACTGGTAGCTAAGATGACTGAGTGACTCACTGAACTGAAGTCAGATGTTTCATGCACAGCTGGTCTGGAAGCTGTTCTAATGCTGTGTAAAAACGCATGTGTCATGCTGCGGCGTAATCTCGATGTTGAGCGTGGCATGGTTAACGGTGCTATGGGAAACATCATTGACTTTCTTTACAATGTTCAGAAGATATTTATCGACACACTTGTAGTCCACTTTGACAACATAAAACAGCCTGTACAGATAGACCGCACCTGTGTAAAATTTCAGGTATTCAAGGATATCTATGTAACCAGGAAACAGTTCCCAGTATGTGTCGCATATGCTGTTTCTATTCACAAATCTTAGGGTTTAAGTTTGGATTCAGCAATGGTGGACATAGGTACAGACATTTTCAAAGGTGGCATGAGCTACATCGCACTTTTACATATCCATAGTCTGTCTGGGCTGCATATCATAACTCTTGCGCCTCAAAAGATACATGCTGACAAGAGATGTATTGTTGAGTACAACAGGTTATGTACTCTGTACCAGCCACACGTGCCTTTGATACCAGTGCCTATGTCTCTGGTTGTCTCACATTGCACAGTCATATCTACATCTGTCAAAAAATGGAGACAAGCTTCCACAAGTGATTCAACTCCAAAGGATTCTACAAAGGTCACAGTCTCAAGTACAGGTGCAGAACCAGCTTTTGGTCAGAAATCAGTAGGTGTGGCTGCTGTACCAGTCTTCAACAACAGCACAAGAATTAACTGCTATGCTAATTCTGCTATGCAAGTTTTTCTCCACATGCCACACTTTGTGCAGGCAATATCTGCTTCACAAGAAACTCCACTGTCAAATGCATTGAAGCAGGTTGTCAACATGGTTTCTGATCACTCTAACAATGTACAGTCACTAACACCTCTATGACAGGTGCTGGGAACACATGATGGCTGCAGTACATTTGCTGCAGACATGCAACAGGATACCACTGAGTTCATGATGGCAATGATAAACAGCTTGAATGAAGAGGGGATTCCAGTGCATCACTATTTCACTGTGTCATATGTTACCAAATATAACTGTGTATCATGTGGTCATTCAGAGCGTAAAACCACAGAAGATTACTCTGTCTGTCTCTCAGGCCAAAAGTATCAAATTCCAGCAGCTATTCACCAATGCTGAAAGTGGTCACTTATGTGAAAGGTGTGGAGGCACATGTTCTCAGTCCATACATCTCAGGACTTCATCTCAATATCTGTTGCTTGTATTGCACAGATTTGACTCAAATGGGCTCTGAGTTGACACACCTATCACAGATTACACGGCTGGTAGAATAGTTTTTAACCAATCAGTGTTTGACACTCACAGTGTGGTCTACCACCATGGTCAATCTATGCACTCAGGACATTACGCCTGTGTGTTAAGGTATAGAACTGGCTGGGTGCAGTGTGACGACTCTACAAGCTCTTTCAAACAGAGACTCCCGCGACACTTAAAAAATGCCTATCTCCTGATATTGAAGAATTATGATGACCTCCATATCTCAGAGGAATAGTCACACAACATGTGACATTCTTTGCTGTCTACCTTGTGACACAGTGACTCGTAGGATACTAGAATTGTTTCCAACCTACAACTTTCCATAAAGGATTGCCTACGTAAAATATGAAATGGTGGCAAAGCATATTGTATGTAACACGACATATAAGATTTTTTGTGTGGATCAGAGACATTGTGAAAATTGTTGCAGTGGCTTCACTTGGTGCCAACTGTTTTCACAGTCAGTAGAGAAACCATGCTTACATGTCTAAGAAAGATAGTGACATCGCAAAACACACTCCTTTCTGGTTCACCATTTCTGTACATATCTCTTCTTGTAACTATGTAATATGTATACAAAGCAAGAAGTAGTTGTCAGCACAAAGGCACATACTTGTCCCTTGGTTATTTTTCAAAGTTTGAAACACATGTGTCATTGACCATGTTGAACACTGTGTCACATGTATGATATCACCAGTTTGTTTCTGTATCTCACTTGTTTACATATTGACTCCATCAACACTTTTCTGTCATGCAACAGTGTACCACTAGACCTCTTAGTTTTCAAACTGTCAAACTATATATATGTATATATAACTATTTATACAGAGTTAAGCAATTCTTAATACTATTATATTAAAGTAAGATAAAAAAATACTGTATTATTTGACAAATGAAAGCAGTAGCAATGTACAACTATTGTAAAGTACCATTTTTATAACTATTTAAGTATTCCAATAACTGATTTATGTATATTAAATTGGTACGTACTTACTCATAAATGAGATATACATTTGTATTTCATATGATCAGTCATGATCAGTATCTAGATATTAGTACTACAACTATTACCATTACAGTCAAGTAACTTTTTTCAGCTTAAATCATAATAAAAACAACAGGAAAGAAATGTATTTAAGTATATGTCTAACAGGAAGCATGCTATGTTACACACATTTGTTTTTTTTATTGGTTTAAAGTGCCTTAGTAAGAAATGTTATCATTTTAAGAAATGAACATTGTACCTGTAATGATACATTATTCCATGTACTTCTCAACCAAGTAAATGTTATGTATATCGATAATACTTGTAATTGTAAATCAGACACTTTTGCTGATACCAGCTGAGTTCATACCTGTTCCTGACAATGTTTTTGATTGCCTCTGTTGAGGGGTTGGGTGGGAATTTTCCAAATGCACTTACTCAGTGATATCTCTTAGCATATTTAATTTTACATACCACTTATATAATGTCACTGAGAACATCATATCTTTCTGTAGCATTGCTATAACACTTAGCATCTGGTTTTTCACCCACCCCAGGAACATACACATTATCAGTCACACAACTACAAATAAATCATCTCTTTTCAATGTGTGTAATCAATGGTAACAGGGTACTGCCATACTTGTATTAATGCAGCAGGTTTTCCCATAGTACATCCTGTATTAAGTATCTGTGATACAGCTTAACATATTTTACAACCAATGGAAACATACATGGCGCTTGTATTGTGAGACTGATAGTGTTCAATTATTGTACTCTCAATTTGGCCTTTTCTTAGTCTTTAAAATTGGCAATACATTTTTTTTAAAGTTAACACCTGTCTAGAGCCTTTACTTAACCATCAAGTTAGAAAGTAATTATATAGCAGTCGTTGTATGTATACATGCAAATATACTTAAACAGTAAAGCACAACAGTGTGTGGGTTATTAGGGATTTATCCACGCCTTGTCTTGTGTGTCACAAAGTGCACCCAAGTGGCTTAACCACACACCCTGGAGTGCCTTATTGCAATAGTACAATGAAACCATGTGCAAAACAAACGTCAAAATGTGTGATACTATGTTTTTATTAATGAAATTCCTCAACTGTGAGTAATGCAGGATTTACCCACAGTCATGTGACACGTTTTGGCCAATGAGGTGACAGGATTATCACATACCATAATAGAATATATGATTTTTAGTACACATAACAATAAAAAGGACAACTTTTGGCCCTGTACTCGCAGCATGAGATTTAGTATATTATCCTGCACTAGCACTGCATGATTTCAAGCAATACATGTAGTGGTAAGAGGACAGACCCTTCACACCATGCACTCCTCCCACTTCATTTGGCATATGTATGTATGGATTCAATTCTGGGAGCGTGGGGCCTTCAGATCCTGCACTGTCACCACGGGATTATGTGCAGAAATGCGTTGGTGACAGCACAGAACCTTTGGACCCTCTACTCCCACAATATCATAGTATGCTTATATCCAGTGGTGGGAGAGCAGGCCCTTCGGGCCATGTGCTCCCACCACGTGATATATGGATGCAATGGTGAGACTGTAGGCCCTTCAGGGCCTATGCTGCCACCGCACGATGTATCCATGCGATGGTGGGAATGCAGTCCCTTCGGACCTGCACTCACATAACATGATTTGACATATGGATAGAGTGGTGAGAGTGCAGGAACTTTGTGCCCTGTAGTCTCAGCATGGGATTTCGTGTATGAATGCAATGCTGACAGCACAACCCCATTGGGTCCGGCACTCCCACCATGTGATGTCTTCTGACATAGTAGCAATGGTAACAGTAATGGAAACGCAAATGACAACGCAAAAGGGTAATGCTAAATAGTGAATGGAATGTAGTGGTGGGAGCACGGGGCCCTTCTGGCCTTGCACTCCCACCACGTGATGTCTTGTGACATAGTAGCAATGGTAACAGAAATGAAAATGCAAATGACAACGCAAAGGGTCGCACTAAATAGTGAATGCAGTGGCGGGAGCGCGGGAGCCTTCGGGCCCTGCACTCACCACCACGTCATATCTTGTGACATAGTAGCAATGTTAACAGTAACAAAAACGCAAATGATAACGCAAAGGGTAACGCTGAATAGTGAATGGCCCCGCGTTCCCATCACATGATAGCTCATGACATTGTAACAATGTTAACAGTTATGAAAATGCAAGTGCAAATGACAACAAAAAGGGTGAAGCACACAGCGGCGTACACAGTAGCAATGACACAAATGGAGACATAAATGCAAGTGGAAACAGTAACTGTAACAGTAGCGGAACTGCACACCCTGTTTTTGCCAAACAGGTGCATAGAGAAACACACTGTGTACAAAGACTGTATGCATTGTAATGAGCATAGAAGCTTAAAACGAGCATTGTAAGCACTAAATTGCTAATATCTCAGGAACTGCACAACATAGAAAAAAAATTTAAATGTCACAAAAATCACGATTTTCCTGGCAAGGATTCTGCTGTTACATAGCCCATAGGGCTATACAACTTGCAACAAAAAATCTGTATCTCGCACCGTTTTCGAGATACGAGCCCCAAAATATGCGGCATATGCCACCATGTTAGTCTATGGGGAAAAATGGCAACTTTGCAGTACTTAAACTTTGCAGCCCTGCAATATTTTTTCACCAAACCACCAAAAGGCACTTCTGTGAGATGTTGGCTGCATTCCCTCCACATTTCAATCCAAAAGACCAAACCATTTGTTTGCAGCTGGGTGGCAAAGAATTCCTGTCATTTTGGCCATAACCTAAAAAGTAGTGTCACAATTTGCGACCCTTTTTTCAAAAATTTGCGAAAGTGTCGTGCGTGCAACACTACTTTGTGACACTATTTCCAGAAATTTGAAAAACATATTTCTGGGGTGTTTAACCCCAAAATAAAGACATGGCTAACATCCTCAGGGTCTGCCTAGGTGAACACAGAAAGAATTGTGTCCCTAGAGGGTCCCAAATTTAAATGGCAAGCATTTTTCTAATTGTGAACTGAAAACAAAATGGTGGATTTGTGACACTACTAGGGCCATTTGTGACACTAAAAAGTGCATCTGCGAAAGTGTCAAACTTTTTGTTAACTTTTCTCATTGACATAATGGGAACTTGTGTTTTGAATAACTTTTGAACCATTTAATATTTTTTCATGAAATCTTCAAAATGCACATTGGGGACCCTGGCTGCATGTTCCCTGAGGTTTTCAGACGGTCGCACAAACCGTATGATCTGTAGGTGCGAGCAAAAAATTCACCAGAAACCGTAAACATGCACGCAGATCACAGTTAATAACTCTGCAGCCATATATCCGACCAGTATAAAAGTTGGCAGATGTATGGTTCTTGATTGTGCATTCAAAATTTCAGGCAAATCCATTGAATGGTGGCAAAGTTATTAAGGTTCAAAGTTTGACCCTTTAACCTTAAAAGGGCTACTCAATCCTAACTATGGTAGCACTACCGTGCTACCATAATATATAGTTATAAAATGGGGAAAAAGAGTAGCTCCAAATGCCAACTTCTGATTGTTTAAAACCCATCACATGACTGCACGTATATCAGAGAACAACTGCACACCTCCACTTTTACCCTCCTCCAGAACAATTTTGCCATTTTATAAGATAGGTTAACCACTCTTAGGTGTGCGGTCATGCTCAGATACACGCATGTCTTGGGTGGTTGAAACACTCTGCCTGCAGCCTCATGTGTGCAATGTGCACCAAGGCGTGCTTATATCAGAGTGCAACCGCACACCTCAGAGTGGTTTATCTATTACATATACACACTGTATATTGCAAAAAACTTTGGTAATGTACTAGTTAGAATCAAAGTGACAAAAGTTGGGATATGTGCTATTAGGGTTTCCAACCCTAACACCCCAACCCCCTCCAGGCAGCACAGCAGGTGTGGGGTGTGCTTTTGGGTTCTCAAGCCAAATGCTCACCTCATTCCATCTGCAAATAATATCAGATGTGCACACTATATGAGAATAGAGTGATTGCTAGGCTTCAGAACCCCAAGGTACACCCCACACCTGTTGTCCTGTCTGAAGGGTGTTAGGCTTGGAAGCCCTAATGCCACATTTCCCAACTTTCGTCACGTTGACCCTAACTAGTACATTAACAACATTTTTTTGCAATGTATTTCCTTACTTTTTGAGACAGTATAAGAATATTTTTATTTTGCTGTGGGAGAGCAGGGTCCTTTGGACCTACACTGTGCTTCCATGCATTTCGTTGTGGAAGAGCAGAGTCCTTTGGACCCTGCACTCCCATGCATACACAATTGCTTCTGATAACATTTTTTAACCTTAAATTTCTCTTTTCTCTGGTGTCCAGTGGAACCCCCACCCTGCAATTGTGGCCCCATCCCCATTAATGTGTAGTTTACTAGCTCTGGTGTGTAGTGGCACCCCCTATCCTCCTGCACTTTCATACATTTTGTTGTAACAGCACAGGATCTGATGGACAGGGTGATGTTCCTCTTCTTTGAGAGAAACATTTAAAGAAAACAAACTCTAGCCAGATTCAATGGGGCTGCAGGTAAGGAATTTGGGCTAAACATATTGTAAATTACCAAAGTTACAAACGTGCATTTGCAAAATGTAACATAGGCTCATAAATGTGTTGGTTTGTAATATTTTTACACCACATTTTCAACATAGCCTTGTTATGATCCTGCCTCATGAAGATGGGCAACAAAATGTTCAACTCCTGGCTTAAAGGTGTTTTTGAGCAAGGACTGTGAAATCAATTTTTGGGATGCAAAAACACATTTTGAGCAGAAGTTGAAAAATGACAGGTGTCACATTCATGAGATGCTGTAAAGAAATGGCTATATGGAAAATTTGTGGTAAAAATATTAAATATTATCGCACTTATGAGCCTACGTTCACAAAAAATAACTGTACGCTCATAACGTTTTTTTTAAATGTTTTTACACCAAATTTCCAACATAGCTTTTTTATGACCCCACATCATTAACAAGGGCAGAGAAAATGTTCAGCTCCTGGATGAAAAGTGATTTCATGCAGCGCCGCAAAATCACCTTTCAGTATGTGAAAAAAATTAAAACATATTTGGCCAGGAGTTCAAAAATGACAGCTGTAACATTCATTAGATGCTGTAAACAAATGGCAATGTTGAAAATTTAGGGTGAAAATATTGAATATTACCAAAGTAAGTAAGCAAGGGCTTGGGAGGTGGGGTGGTGGGTGCTGAGTGAGAGGGCCAGGAGGGGGGAGTCTTGGCTGCAATCGATGGATGGTTATCTTTTTACAGGTACAAAACAAAGGACTGAGGATTTCTGCACTGCGGGATTGTGCACACCAAGTGCCACTATTACACTTCTTGGGGGGGGGTTGTATGAGCTGAGAAGGAGGGTCAGGCAGGGAGGATATGGGAAAAAAACTCAACGCATCCTGTTCATGACACTAGGGGATTGGGCACCCCCAGTGTCGCTGTTACATTTCTGGGGGAGGAGTGTGGGGTGATGGGTGCTGAGAGGAAGGGTTGGGTGGGAGAATATGGAAAAAAATCATGGGCATCCTGATCGCAATACTGGGAGATTGGGCACCCCTAGTTTAACTCTTACATTTCTGGGGGATGTGGGTTGGTGGGTGCTGAGAGGTAGGGTCGGATGGGGGATATCTATAATTCAAAAGCAAAACAAAATCAGAGGTCATGGCACAATGCGCCATGTCAAAGATGGTCACCACAGTCTACTGCACATGCACGACCACTAGCACATGTGCAGTGGTGTGTGGCAACCATCTAGGACACGGGGGAGTGTGCTGGGAATACTGATTATATTTTTCCTTTCAAATTATGGATAACCCCTACATGATCCTCCCTTCCAGCACCCACCACCCTGCAACCCCCCCCCAAAAAAACATGAGTGATACTGGGGTGCCCAATCAAATAATAGTGTAGTGCCAGTTGGGACATGGAGCAGAGTGCTCCAGGAACACCACAGATGCAGAGACAACTGTGCTCCATGTTTTACATGTTATTCAGTCAGTAGGAACGTGGGAGTGCTTTTCTCATAGCAAGAGGTCTGCAGAATTCTGCCCACTGCAGCCCTAACTAGATAGAATCCAGATGACAGTGAGAGCTTAGTTTAGTTCTGCAGTCTTGCGAGAATAAAAAAGTGCAACTTACTAGAAAAAGTAGCCTGTGACAATATAAAAATAGCTAGAAGCCTATTTTTAAACAGTACAGAGTCAGACTTTCTGAGCAAAATGAATGGTTTGTTTACCAGTGCGATCTGGTCTGTGCTAACAAACCATATTACAATGAATTGCTTCAGCCCCTTCCATAGCAAACAAGCATTTGTCAATGCTGAAAGTTTGCTTTCTTGTATTTGCTGTGTAGTTGTTGGGCACAGGTAGCACAGAGACATAAATTAATAAATTAATTTCAAGAATAATAATAGTGAAATTGTCATAATTGGTAAATCAGGAGGTTGTCCTCCTCCTCAACATGCCACCCGACACATGGCTCGACCCCATACTCCTTCTAGGGCACAAACCAAGGTTCGATGGGGAAGTGCAGAAACTGAGGCAAGGTGGGGTCTGACCAGTTGTGGAGGGTATCTGGAGAAGGTGGGCATTGTGTGCAGGGGGAATAAATCCTTTAGGTAAATAATATCTGAATATAATCACAAATACAGTGAACATTAAAAATATTTTTTCTTACTTGTGTGTTGATCTGTGTTTCTGATTGTATTCTTTGAGAGTGTCTCATGGCTGGAAAGAATCCACTTGTGTTCTTTTTCCATACCCTATGCGTGCATGGTATGGTATCTCTGACTAAACTTATCCCAAACCTCCCATCCTGCCCCAGTAATTATGCTGACACCCTTCCCACCCAAGTATGCAGAATATCCTTGACCTCACCCTTCTTCTGACACCCATACATTGGCCTAGTATGTACACCCTGCCATGGTATGCACACACTTTTCCAATATATACCAGTCTCTCCTCCCATCTACTGATAACCACCATATCCCAGAATGACTGTTTCTACCCCATCTTCCTTCTACTGATGCCCACCCTGTCTCAATACAAATATCCTTATCCCCTTCCCATCAACTTACACCTGCCCAGTCCTAATATGAATACCCCAACCCCTCTTTGCATCAGCTATACCCACCCTGTCCAATTATTAATACCACTACCCCTCCGTCCAACTGCTGATACCCACCCTGTCACAATATGAATACCACTACCCCCTCGTCCCATCTCCTGATACCCATCCTGTCCCAATACAAATACCCCTACTGCCTCTTCAAATCAGGTTATATATCCACCCTGTACAATCCCAATAAACAAGGAATGGTTGGGACTAATGACTGATTGTGTAAAGTTAGAAAGAATATATTACTCTACTGATAATGAAAGTGAGAAATGTGCACAAATTTAGACCCCATTTATGAATTGTTTGAGAAATTATAGATACAATCTTTATGCAATACACCAGAGGCAACAGTACACAGAATGGGGTTATGGTGTAAGCATATTGATTGTGAGTGGTTATTAGATGTATGCATACCTGATACTGTAGTTGAAATGCTTTCAGTGGTGATGGGGAGGGCATAAGAGATACTCCTTCACTGAGATGGTGGTGGAGAAACTTAAGCAATATAGCCAGTGAGGTTATCAGTGCAAGCTCTATCTTGGGGTTCAAAACCCAGTAGGACAGGGTCAAAGGGTAATTGGAAACAAAAGGAAGGTTGGGTGAAGGAGAGCTCTGATAGGGCTGGTAAAACTGTGCACCAACAACAGGGCAGACTCAAGGGACTCGGTCTTTTTCTGTCCTTTACAATATATCTAAGTATCATTTTAGGCATTCTGACTGAAATAATTATCTTGCAGAATACAATATTGTAATATTTGGATATGCCTTTTTAATATGGCACTAAAGTACACAAAACATTTCCTGTAATATCACTCCCAGAAAGTGATAATAGTATCATTCCTTAGTGATAATACCATTATTTAGAGACAGTAATACTATCATTCAGAGCTCTGAATGATAGCATTATCAGAAAACCCGAACAGTGCAACCGCAGGACTCTCTCACAATGAACAATTAGTTGCTATGGTGCCAACTCCAGTTGCTAGACGCTGGACCTGTCAGTTTTCAAACCCTGCATTCTAGCTGGCTGCATTTGTTGTGTGGGAGGGCAGAACAGTTTTCAAAACATGGTATCTGTCTTTTGCTTAGTGAGAGTAATTTATAACCGTGGTACTTTTGCAGATTTTTTTTTTTACATGTCAAGTACTATCTAGTTGATCCTGCCTTCAATTCACCTTACTCACTGCCACACACCACTGCAACCCCTTCCAAAGAAACAGAAGAGGAGGCTTTCCATACTGCTTACCTGGGTGGCACTAGAGGTGGGTCCTTAGTGCTCTTCCCTACTCCTCCCTGGTGCTCACTCTCACCATCGCTCCTCTGCTGATGTAGGCCTGCTTCTGTCCACCACCGAGGGAATGATGACATTTAAAATAACAAGAGGCTGAACATAGCCCACACCATGGTCACCACTTGACTCGATGGCCCACCCACTCACCGTTCACTTCAGACGAACGCTATTGCACCAGGGGAGACACGCTAGTACTGTCACAAGAGGTAATTATTCCACACATCCTGACTCCCTAGCCTCACAGCACTTCTGTGCTTCTTCTTGAATCCAGGAGATTTGTTGTATAGTTTAGTGCCATATTAAAATGGCATATCTATATAGCACAAAAAATAACAAATAGATGAGTGTGTTGCACAAGGGAGTAATAGCATTGAGAAGTTCTGGGGCAGGGAACCTCTGAATCTTTGCTCTCGAGGTTCCCATGTCCCCAAAACCTCTTGATGGTATTACTGCCCTGCAATACACACTCAACCTATTTATTATTTTATTTGTTAAAGACAGGAGTTATTTCTTTCTTGTGTTTGTAAGTCAAAACATGCAATTCCTTAGTGCTAGTGTCTGTACTCTTTTGAGCTGTAACATATAAAAAATTCTACATATAATAATCCCCATTTAAGGAAGTTCATACCATTTCTGTAAGCAAATATGTCAGTAGTAGAGATGCAAAGAAATTAAATTCCACCGGCGAAGTGGCCACTTTGCGGTATCATAATGCTACGTGAAGTGGCCATTGGAAAGTGTTCACTTCACTTTGTTATTATGACATCACATTGTTATTCTGCCTTAATGCGTAGTAAGGTGGAATGACAACAATATAGGCAGCCCCCCCCCCACACATCATATGGTTTACAGTACTGTAAGTCACATGCTTTAGCCAGGCAGGAAGGAAGTGAGTCATACAAGCAGATACTTTCACTTCCTCCTTTGCAGAGGTAGAGAGAGGAAGCATTTTGTGTAGGAGAGGAGAGTTCATGTTAACAACAAGTTTCTTTCTTGAGCAAATTGCAAAGACCCAAAAACCTTTTTGAAAGCTATTTCTTTAGTTTTTTTTGTACTGTTCTGTCAGTTCTTTTTGGTGACCGATTTCTTTGTTTTATAAGTTTTGCTGTGTGTGTGTGTGTGTGTGTGTGTGTGTGTGTGTGTGTGTGTGTGTCACTGTGTGTGTGCCTGTGTTGTGTGAGTGTGTGTGAAATCGCTCATTGCGTCGGAGAAGGAAGGAATGTTTTTTTGTGTGATGGACCAGGGACAGTATGTGGCCCATGGTGGAGGGGAATGCGCACGCATGGGGGTCGTAGCCGGGTGGCATTGGACCACCACAGATTCTTTTGTCTTGTCTCCCCCCATCCAGAAGCAGCAGCACCACCAGTGCCATCACCATGTCCACCAAGTACGCTGCTACCACCACCACCACCACCACTACCAGTAGCAGTTGCAGGATCTCCAGCAGTACCAACTCCACAGCAGTAGGTGGAGCCCCAGGTGTGTGACCATGCTGCCGGCACTGCATCTGCCCCTCCTGTGCCTGGTCCCCCCCCCCGCAGCTCCCCAGTTTGGCAGTTTTTCAATTGTGTCGGGGGGGACAGCAGTCTTGTGATGTGTCTGCTTTGTGGTGTGCAGGTGCACCGTGGCCCCCGGGGGACACATCTGGGGACTGGGAGCCAGCACACACATATGTTGAACCACCACAAGTTGGAGTGGCAGGCTGCCACTGAACAGGCCAGGCCTCCACCTGCTGGCCCTTCTGTGGCAGTGGCAGAGGGTACTGCTGTTGTGCATCACTGCAGCAGGAGGAGGGCCACAGCAACAGCTGCTCCACCACCACCCCCACTACTGCCACCAACACCACCCTCACCACCACCACTACCTGGTTCCCCCCCACCTGTGGACCTCACAATGCCTGCAACTCAGGCAGACATAGCACTTTTGTGGGCCATGGTGGAAGAAAATAATGAGATGGTGGGTGCTGCCCAGCAGCAGGTGGAGCAGCTAGAGCAATACCAGTTACAGATTGTGTCGATGCTCCATCTGCTGCTGGAACATCAGGGGATCCCCCATTAGCTTTTTATTTCAGCACACCTTCCCCCCCCCATGCTGTAGTGTTTTGTCTTTTGTTTATGTTTAATAACAGATGGAGAGAAGGCCACAGTATTAGTTTAAAGGGAAGCAGTCAGCAACAGGAGGTCCCACCCCCTGCAAGGCTTACTCTCCGGTTAAGCTTTTTAAATATATTGCGGCATTTTTCTCACACCGCAACATACTTTATTTTAATAAAGAAATGTCAGTGACCCGGAAGTATGGCGGACGCTATGGGGGCTTCATTATGTGTAAAGGTGCAACGGCAAAGCACCATGCGCTTCAATACAAGATTTGAGTCACTATGAGTGGGACAGTAATTTAACATTATGAAAAAGAAAACATGTATCATACAAGACACATGATAGCCTTTTAACTACTTAAATTAAAACCTGCCAACATTAACCTCATCATCATTCATCATCATCCTCAGAAAGAAAGCTGCTCTCGCAGTCTTCTATGTTTGAATTCTGACCATGGGGAAATTCTTTCTCCATTGTATTATCATCTACGTTAGTGGCAGGCTGCTTCATGCTGTCACTGCCACCAGGATGGTCCCTTTCTTCAACATCAGCAATACCATGAGTATGCCGGGGTACGAATACTGAGGTTGCAGTCTGAGCTGGTATGTGCCTCTCATTCATTTTTATGAATGTCAGCAAACTGACATTTGCAGGAGAGAGGTTTGTATGACAATCCCGAACTACTCTGCCTTCTGAGCTGAATACCCTCTCAACATTCACACTGGAGGATGGGCATGCCAGGTACTTCAGTGCCACAGCGGTCAGCTCTAGCCATTCACTGACCTTTCCACTCCAGTATAAAAGCGGATCATCAGTGATTGACATATGCCTGTTTTCAGATACATATGACTCAACCATTCACTGTGCTGCTCTAAGTCCAGTGGTTGATGCATCATCTGCTTCTATGGAATCATTTATGTCAAAAATCCCCACTTGGGACAAAGTCTCCCAAAATGGGTTAACACCAGCCGTTTTTGCTGACAGACCACCTGGAACTGCAGTCCGCTTTCCCTTACAGGATATGCTTGATACTACTCCTCCAGGTTCACCTTCAGCCTGATTATGCTGCTCAGGTTTCCTGACCTTGACATGTGACTTTTGTGTCCCATGAACCAAGCGCACCAGTTGCCCACTGACAGTTTTTACCTGTTCAGGCCTGCCCTCCAGTACTGAGGCAATTCCACGTTTGTATCAGGGGTCCAGCATTGTTGCTATTGCAAAGTTGCCACTGCGCTGAATGCTCAAGATGTGACAATTCTGGTTGAATGCTGTCAGCATGTGTTTCAGCAACACACTACTAGCACCATCAAGACTATGCTGTACATTCACCAATGTCTGCCTCAGCACCCGCAGCAGTAGAATTGATTGGCTAATGGAGGCAGACTCACCACTCACTGCCTGTGTGGCATGTTTAAAAGGCCTCAAGATTGTTATTACAGAGTCCATGAGGCTCCACTGTTCAGTGGTCATAGACATGGAGGCCCCGGAACTGTCACGGCTAGTGTGCATGACAAGATATTCTGATACGGCTTTGTACTGTTCATATAGCCTCTCTGCCATGTATAAAGTGGAGTTCCACTGGGTGACAACTTCCAGCTTCAAGCGGTGCTAAGGGAGGCTGTTTTGCATCTGCAACTGCCAAGGTTGGACACAGGCCTTTGCAGAGCGTGAAAAGTGAGAACAGATACGACGTGCAACTGTCAGCATTTCCTTTATATCAGGGTGCTGCAGAAACTCCTGCACCACAAGATTTAAACAGTGGGCCATGCATGGAACCCAAAAAAAGCCACCATTCGTGATGCATTTCACCACATTTGACCCATTGTCACTTGCTATGAACCCAGCTCTCAGGGACAGGGGGTTCAGCCACTTGTCAATTTCAGTCAGTACCAGGTCCAGCATGTTTTCACCAGTGTGTGAACAGGTCACATTGTGCATAGCAATTGTTGCATGCTGTCGAATTCCTGGAAGATTGCTACCACAACACTCCACCTTACTACTCTGATTATTCACATTACCTACAGCACAAAGAACCCCTGGCACCTGTGCCCAGTGTGCAGTTATACGCAAATATGAACTCCCCACTGTTTTCTGCAACTTGTCCACATATCCATACTTAAATGGATGAATGGAGAGGAGGAATGTTGCAGGGCATGTCTTACTGAGTCGAACACAGTACGGTGCAACTCAGGGACAGCATGGGTCGAAAAGTATGTCCTGGATGGGACTTTCCATTTTGGACAGGCACATACAGCAAACTGCAGGAACCCAGAATTCTCCACAAAGGAGAAGGGCAAAAGATCAATTGCCAGTACTTCAGCTACAGCAGCATTAAGTTCACGTGACACTGTATGATTGGGTGGGCACTTCAGCTTATGCGCAAAAACACTCTGTAACGTGGGCTGACTTAAATGTTTTACATGGAGTATGATGACAAATGGTTCTGCTCTGTGTATCGCATGTTGTTGTGGAGTGTGGACGTGTGATGAAGACAGTTGCACAGGTGATGACAAACCCAGAAATGCAGTTATTTTCCCAGATTTACCAGCAGAGGTTGATGTACCATTGCACTAGACATACTGCATTGACCACCACCACCACCACCAAAACTGCTACTCTCACCACCACTGGACAAGATTTCAAAATCATTCTGCTCCTCCACCTCATCATGCCTGTAGTAATCCTCTGCTCTTATTTCATCACTACAGCACACATTTAATTTTCTACTTGATGTTACAGTCATGGAAGGGGATAACAGGCTCGATATGGTTGATGACGAGGGTGAATGCCCCACTGTGGTACAGGTATTAGCTGCCATCTTGTGCTGAGTCCACAGTGCCATGTGTCTATTCTTAAGATGTGTATGCTGTCCCCCTGTGCCCAGATGGCTCCCCTTTTTACCTCGACTCACACGCACCTTGCAAACCTGGCAGATTACAACTGACTCATGATTTGCATCTTGGACAAAAAAATCCCAAACAATGAATTTTGATGCTCTAGTTTTAACATGTCCCCGTGATGTTGCTTATTGGACACCGTTTTTTAAGCCATGAAGTGGGGGGGGAGGTGTGCTACATTATTTTTTAGGCAGGACACACTTAGACTGCAACTGACCACCCCAAGTCCAACTACCTATCATTATTACTGGGTGATCATCATCAACTGAAACTGGTAAATCAAAAAATTTTTGTGGGGGGGTGGAATGCAAGCAGACCCAGACACAGCCACCTTGAGTTTCTTTTTCTCCGGTTCCCAACAGGGGTTACTGACATCATCATCATATTCATCAACATCATTCACATCATCTGCTTTGATGCGGGCATATGGACTGCATGTTGCAAACACAGCAACATCATCATCATCATCAGCACCACCATCTCCCAAAATGTTTTCACCACTCTGTGAATCACTGCATGGCAAATGCATGACCTGAACTGTGGTTAAAGAAATGTCACTTTGTGTGCTACCATTGACATGATGATCAGAATCCTCATGTTCAGTTACTGGGATGTTACTGGGGAGTATGACATCATCTACACTGTCACTCACTGCCACTGCTTCACACTCCACTATATTTTTGGACGTGGTAAACTGGTCAGAGGTGGAACTTGAGGCAGCAATACTCATACCACCAGCAACTGCACTAACACCACCAGCTGGGACAACATTATCTCTCCAACTATGAGTGAAGCTACTGATTGCACTGTAAAAATCATTGAAGGAGAAATACCTTTCCTCACATCAGCAATGCACTTCTGCGACTGCATACTACTACTATGCCCACAGACAATCTTACCACTGGCAGCAGTGCCATGGCGAGAAACAGCTTTGCTTGCATGACTCTTTGCAGGCATTTTAGGGGATCAACAGGAATATTCTAAATAAATTTAGTGTTTGGAACGTTCACTCTGGGTGTGGGTCATGGGGGGTGTGTGTGATGCTGGATGTGAAGCCAAAAAAACAACTGTGGCTTCAACAAGAGATACAGATGCAAAGTCACAACAAGTTCAACAACACCTTGACTAACCAGTGCTGTTCTCAAGTCACAAACAATCCAATCTGGAAAAGAATACCTTTTGCCGGTGGGGGGGGGGCACTGGCTGCAGATTACGGCAGTGCAAAACCAAGAAAAGATACCACAATGGCAGTACAAAGTCATGCAGCTGCAGTGGATAGCAGGTTCACACTGCTGCACCTGCAATTACACTGTGGCACAATAAAAGGTGTATTATTTGATGTCACATACGCACTGCACACACACTCACACACACACACACACACAATTTGTCTACAAATAATGGGCAGCAAATATAAAACTTCAGTAATATACAATGTATTTTAAACAACCTCACTGCTGCACCAGGTCCAGACCACAACACACACAATCGCAAAAAAATGTAAACAATTACTGAAAATATTACTGTGTGTACATTAACACAGTCATACAAGAAAAATATAACCAAAAAACAAACAACTCCCTATTTCTCCAACTTAAAATCTACCTACCCCAGATACGCCCCTCCCGTAAAGCACACTTACACTGTCTCGCAGTACACAGACTGAATGTTGTACATTAACATTCAAAATCCACACACAAACAATAGACACTCGATGATATGAGCATAGGGGGGTTTCCTACAATCGATGAACTAAAGTTTCAGCAAAAAAATGACTCAAAAAAGTTTTTTTAACAGTTTTTAGAAGGTTTGAATCACAGAGAGCTCTGAGAGCAGACTGTCTTCTACAGCTTCCTACACACACTACCCTGAACGGCTGTGCAGAACAATCTAGAGCCCATGTGACCTGAAATCCCATGAATCACTGAAAAATTCACCTTTGGAGTTTAGAAACAAGGTGAAGTGAGGCGAAGTACATTGTTTTCAATGTATTTCACTTTAAAATTTGGTGGAGTAGTGATTTGGGAAGGCGGAGTAACGCAAAGTCATTGTTTTCAATGGACTTTGCATTACCCATTATAACGCGAAGTACTCCACTTCGCGTTGCAGAGCACTCCACAAATTCACCTTTACTCTGCGAATCACTCCACAGAGCAAATTGAGGCCACTTCACCCATCTCTAGTCAGTAGGTAGTTGAAGATTTCCCCAAGCAGATGGATGATTCTCCCCCACGCCCTTACAGAATGAGAACTGCTGTGTCTAGTTACAGTTTGTTCAATGGGAGAAGACAGGTTGTGGTGGTGTTATTCGTCACAGATCTCTATTTGTGAAACTGTGCAGTGCTTTCTTTGACAAATAATCAGTTATTCCATGAACTGTACAAGATACCTGCCTAGCAGGAGCAAAGCACACTGCCTGGCTTGCTGTGCCCATGACAATATACTCAACTCACGTATCTGAAAAAAAGTTCTTACAGAAACAGATACAGAACAAATAGTATGGTAACTAGTGTACTGCACATACAGTATCTATTCCAAGCACTAGAGTAATGGGAGATCATGAAGCAAGGAAATAAAGCAATTTAGTGTGCAAGTGCTTACTCTGATATAATCATCCCATTATTGTTTGAACAGATCCAGAAGTAAATGATTTGATACATTGTATTGGACCAACACAGATGTTATAATGTGCTCTAGCTTTTGGACCAATCAAGTCCTTCTGGACTTGGTTGGTCCAAAACCTAGAGCACTTTGTTCTTTTGTTGTAACATCTATGTTGGTCCAATAAAAGATATCAAATCATTTGCTTCTGGATCTGTTCTTACTAGGACCAATACAGCAACTACACTACTTGTTTTTCCCATTATTGTCTGGCACATTACTGGAAATGAAAAAAAAAATTAAAAATCGCCAACACTGAGTGCAGTCTGTGGATTATAAACCTGCTTCCCTGTGCCATGTTCTGACAGGATAAGCTCAGTAAACAAGGACTCATCAGGTATTTTTAATTTAATGTCTCTGTAGTGTTAAATCAAGGACATCAGGCAGGAGTGCTGCCAACTTCACTCTATGGGGGATGCTGTTGGTCGGTGTTGTGTCGCAAAGCCTGGAGTTTCCTGGAGTACTTTTGATCTGCCGGAGTTCGTGGATATTATGAAGATTATCCAGGGGATGCATCCCACTTGCTGTAGGTTAGATCTGGGCCCTACTTCCTTGATTTTGGGTTGTAGTGACATCATAGGCCCAGTCTTAGCTCGGATTGTCCAGTGCTCTTTGGACTCGGCTGAGTTTCCTAGCTTCCTGAAGGAGGGGGTGGTGACACCCCTCCTGAAGAAAGCTTCTTTAGACCCAGAGAACCTAGCAAACTACAGGCCTGTCTCTAACCTTCCTTTTGTGGAGAAGGTTATTGAGAGAGTTGTGGCACCTCAGCTGGAAAACCATTTAACCATCCATAATTTATACGAACCTCTCCAATCAGGTTTTCATAAGAGGCATAGTACTGAGACTGCTCTGATTCAGGTGCTCAATGATCTCCTGATGGTGAGAGATCGGAGACACTGCTCCATCTTGGTTCTCCTTGATTTATCATCAGCCTTTGACACTGTAGATCATGGGGTCCTGTTCGGGCATTTGAGGTCCATCTGCGGGCTGTGGGGTCAGTTCTCAGATGGTTTACACCTTTCCTCGCTGGTAGAATGCAGAGAGTTGTCTCAGGTATTTTTTTCTCTGAGGCTTTCTCTCTGCCTTGAGGGGTACCTCAGGGCTTAGTGCTGTCCCTCATGTTATTTGCAGTGTATATGCTGCCCCTCAGAGACATTGTAAGACAGTATGGGTTGAGGTTTCACTGCTACACTGATGACACCTAGCTCTACCTGTCTTTTGCCCCCAACCAGGTTAGTGCTATCTCAGTACTAAACAGCTGCCTCGTAGATATCCAAGATTGGATGAGTGCCAGCAGTTTAAAGTTGAACCCAGGAAAGACTGAGGTCTTGGTAGTAGACCCAGGTCATAGGACAGAGGGGTTGAGGACTGAGCTCCCCTCTGGTTTAGTCCTAGGAGGAGCACAGATTCTCACCTCTGAATGGGTGCGTGACCTAGGAGTGGTGCTTGACGATAGCCTGACCCTTCATCATCAGGTGTCAGCAGTCATCAAGCTGGCCTTTTACCATCTTAGGAACATTGCTAGGATCAAAGACCTTGTTCCGTCCTGCGACCTGCCTGTCTTGGTCCATGCATTTGTGACATTGGGCCTTGACTATTGCAACTCCCTTTACCTAGGGCTTCCTGGGTTTGATATCTGCTGCTTGCAGCTAGTTCAGAATGCTGCAGCACGTTTGTTGACTGGGGCTTTGAGAAAAACTCATATTACCCCTGTGCTGCACGATCTGCACTGGCTGCCTATTCAGTGGTGGATCACCTTTAAGGTAGGTCTATTGACCTACAAAGCCCTACATGTACAGGGTCCCAATTACTTGAAAGAGCTTCTGGTTCCTTACACCCCTCTGTGACAGCTCCGCTCGGCTGACGAGGGGTTGCTGGAGATTCCGAGGGTAAGTTTAAAGTCATCTGGTGCACGTGCCTTTGGGTTTGTGGCACCTACCCTCTGGAATTCTCTGCCCCATCAGCTATGGGAGTGCAGGACAGTGGGGTGCTTTAAGCAGGCACTGAAGACCTTTTTGTGGGGAAAAGCGTACCCTGAATTCCTCTAATTTTTATTTGTATTTATTGTTTATTCTTTTTAGTTTACTGGGCTGCACCTTGAAGTGTGAAAGGCGCTATATTAAATAAAATTTATTATTATTATTAAATATATCATAGAGAGCATGGGGCCAGCTGTAATCTCTGTACTATATAAGCAAGCCCAAAAGGCATTGTGGAACTAGGGTTGGGGTATTTATCAAAAAAATATTTTAGGAAACATTGTTTATGTGTTATTATGTCTGCTTTGTATTATTATGTATGCTTATTAACTTTGTCATATTTATATCTGATGGACTTGGGATGTTCTGTAAACGAGACTTGTTCTCATGGAACTTATCCTGTAAATTCAAAACATTTAAATAAATAAATATGTTTTTTCTATAGAATAGCTTCCAGTTTTAAGAGCTTGTATTGCTGATTTTATAGATAGATAGACAGATAGATAGACAGACAGACAGACAGATAGATAGATAGCTAGATAGATAGATAGATAATGCAAAATATGATACGTCTCAGAAACTGCTTGCAAATCAAACAACCTGCACGTGGTTTCTCTGGTACAGCATAATATTGTGTGTTGTAACAGTTGACAAATTTATAATAGGGTGTTATAATCCCTCTATGGGTTTTGGGAGCATATTCTTCAGTCCCCAGTTATCACAGAATATAAAAAAGCCTATTTACAAATGCCATGCTTTGCAAAAGTAAAGTCTCACTTTGTATTTGTGTTAACACCTGTATTGGCAGAGTCTACAGCCTCGTATACTCAGTATCAGCTCGGCTTCTAGATGGAACTTGGTTTACTCATTAAAGTGGTTTCTCTGCTCCAGGCACTGATGTTACTGAATACTTGGCAGATGTAAGAAGGTGGAATACAGAGCAACAGACCTGAAAAAATGTCCTAAAAAAGGGAGACAGTCCTGATATGGAAACAAAAACATTATAAAAAACCAAAACATATCTCAAGAAACTGGGTTTATGGGATTTTATGTTAATTATGTAAGTAGAAACATAGAAACATTTGTTGGCAGATAAGGACTGCTTGGCACACCTATTCTGCCCCTCTTTTTCTTGCCTGTCCCAACACCGCAGACAATACCTGCTGTCTGCCCACCCCCCCATACACTTTGATAACAGGTTTCTTTATGTATCCAATGCATGATTGATGTTCACCACTGTTTTGCCCCCCACTGGAAGATTGTTTCAAGCATTCACCACCCTCTCAGTGCAGAAATACTTCCTCACATCCCTCCTAAACTTCCCCCCTCCAGCTTCATTGTATGTTCCTAGTTCTTGTACACCTTTTCTTCTGAAGAAAATGCTCCATTCCTGTACCTTATTCACTCCTGTGAGGTATTTAAAGGTCTCTTACCATGTACCCTTCACAATCCTCTCTTCCAGGGTATACATGCTTAGATCCCTCAGTCTCTCCTCATAGGAAATTTGGTGCAGCCCCTGCACCATTTTTGTTGCCATTTCTATGGATGGCTTTTACCCAATATCCTTTCTGAGGTGTGGTCTCCAGAACTGGACACAGTACTCCAGGTGTGGTCTCACCAATGACCGATACAGTGGCAGTACCTCCTTCTTCCTTCTGTTGGTGATACCCCTCCCTGTGCAATCCAGCATCCCACTGGATTTCCCTACTGCTTTGTCCCACTGCCTTGCCACTTTAAGGTCATCTGTTATGATTATCTCATGTCCCTTTCCTGTTCAGTGACAATCAATACCTCCCCACCCCCATTTTATACTCTACCACCAAGGTGCATGATTTTGCACTATTTCACATTGAAATCCAGCTGCCATACTTTTGATCATTCTTCAAGCTTTTTCTGGTCTCTCTTCACTCTCTCCACTCCTTCTAGAGCATCATCTGTATTGCAGATCTTGGTGTCATCTGCAAAGAGGCACACCATCCCTTCCAGTTCTTCTGCAATATCATGTATAAAAACATTAAAAAGGACCAGACCCAGTACTGATCCCTGAGGATCCCTGCTGGTCACTTTTCCTTCTCCTGAGTGAGTGTCATTAAATGTCACCCTCTGTTCCTATCCATCAGCTAATTATGTACCCTGTGTGTCATTCTGGTTCCCACCCCAAGCTTCCCAGTTTTTTTATGAGCCTTCTATGTGGCATGGTGTCAAAGGCCTTCCTGAAGTCTAAGCAGGCCATGTCCACCACCACTCCCCCTTGATCTAGTTCTCTGGTCACCCAGTTAAAAAAATCTGTCAGGTTTATATAACATGATCTCACTCCCATGAATCCATTCTGCCTTAGGTCCTGTAGCCCACCAGATGGAATCAACCAGTCTTTCCTTTAGAACTGACTCCATCCATTTCCCATCTACTGATGTTAGGCCTGCATTTACCAGCCTTTTCATTACTGCTGCTCTTATGGAGTAGGACTACATCTGCCCTTCTTCACCCTGTATCGACTGAGTTACTGAATAGGGCTGTCAGAAGTACATCCAGTACTTCTCTGAGCCCCTCCATTACCCTTGGATGTATCCCACCCAGCCACATAGCCTTGTCCACTCTCAGTTCCACAAGCCTCTTCAGGACTCTCTCCTTTTCAAATGTACTTGTGTATACTTTCTTCCCTCCAGTGGTTATGTAACCTATATATGGCCCTTCCCCTTCCATGATGAAGACAGAACAGATGTATTTGTTCAGAATATCTGTTGTTTCCTGATCCTGAGAATGTGTATAAAAGAGAAAAACAGATTTGTTTTCTGAGTGGGTTGCAGTGTTGTCAGTCGGGGGGGTGAGACTGAGATGCGGACATGATATACACTTTGATATTCGTTCCAAGTTAACAGCAAATCACTAGTGGGGGGAAGGGGGTGGTTTGCACAAGTAGGGAGGGGGAGGACAAGGAGCAGGCTGAGCATGATGGTGCTGAGCTGGCTGCTGAGCAGTGTTTTGTAAATGAAAGGATGGAGCCACACTGTGATAGGTGTGGCTTTATCCTTTCAGCTACACAAAGTTTCCATCCATCAGCCAGGCTAAACACCATCACTATCAGTCTGCTTCTCACTGGGCTGTTAGTGGTGATGCTGCTGCAGCCTGAGCTGCATTGAATGCTATGCTGACACACCTTTGTAGCAACAATATGTTTGTGTTATGCTGCATGCACAAGCAAACATAAAAAGGGTAATGTCTATGATGAGTCTGCTCATGTAACAAAGCTCTCTTATTATTCCCACAGCCTACCAGTGAGACCTGCACTGCTATATTTATCAGTGGTCTCATGGGAAATGTTGAAAAATTTATCTATTGAGACTCTCAGTCTGTATAGTACTGGTCTTTTTGAGGCAGATATAAAAGCAGAAAAAATAATCCTTGGCAATATGATTGCAAGTTCAAATGCTGTTTGCTGTTTACTATAACAATCTGGTTCACAGCTTGCATTCTCATAATACCTGTACAATGAATTAATAGAAAAATAACTATTGATTTAAACAGTACAATATGTTGCTCAAATATAAAAGTCAAAAATGACTCCAACTTACCAGGAGTAAACTAACTTAAAGATCTGAATGCCCAACTTGTATCATAGGAATTATTCCTTTGTATGATAATTACACAGGTACACAAAATAGTTAGATAACTGCAAGACAGAAAATCAATCATTTTGTACACGAAGAGGTAATATACTGAAGCAACAATTTACAAGAAGAGCAGTGTGCAGGATCCAGAAAAGGATGCTAGGAGGATAACATATCCATCCTGCTGGAGTCTGTGCACTACCCCAATCCACCCACATACACTTAAAAGGATCAAACCCAGTACAAGGCATTATGGATATGTAAATCCTCCTAGCAAGCTTTTTCATATTCCACATACTTCTCCTGCAAACTGCCTCTAGTGCATGCCACCACTAAGTAAACCCTGTGGCTTATTTCCTACCTCGTTAACATTCTACCACTGAGTGAACCCAGTGGCTGATTTCCTGCCTCTTTAGCATGTTACCACTGAGTGAACCCAGTGGCTGATTTCCTGCCTCTTTAGCATGCTACCACTGAGTGAACCCAGTGGCTAATTTCCTGCCTGTTTAGCGTGCTACCACTGAGTGAACCCAGTGGCTGATTTCCTGCCTCTTTAGCATGCTAAAACCAAGTGAACCCAGTGGCTGATTTCCTTCCTCTTTAGCATGCTGTCACCGAGTGAACCCAGTGACTGATTTCTGCCTCTTTGGCATGCTACCACTAAGTGAACCCAGTGATTGATTTCCTCTGGTACCTGGCTAAGACAATGACATCACTGCAAGGAGGACAAACCATGTGCCTGTAGTTTGTCATTCTCAGTCTATACTGCATACATGTAAAAGTCTGTAAGTATTGGTGAGCCTATTTAATGACTGGACTGGCACTACTTTCAAATTGTATAATAACCATGTTCCATTCCATAATAACCAGCCAGTTTTCATGGCATTTTGTTCCACACTGCCAGCCCAGTCTGAAACTGTTAAAAAGAAAGCAGGTTTTAATAAAACTTGCATAAGCTCAGCAATCTCTATTAATCTCCACTACTAACTGTAATTTCAAGCGTATAAAAATCAAACAGAGGTAATAAAAACAGTTTACAAAATGTTGTTTGTTTAAAATTATTCCCCGCTATGTCTCAGCAGTTTTCATGTTGCTGCTGTTTGCCTTCATGCTGAAACTCTGCCCCCCCACCGACTGATTCACATAAATTATGTTTTTTTTTTATATATCTTCTGTTTATTCACTCAACCCAGAACTCTCTCAGGCTTCTCCTACATGCCTACCATTACTCTACTGCCCACCTGCTCCCCTTTCTCCTCCGAGATAGCTGGCCTCCTCCACCATCCTCCTGCTGGCAGACTCCCCAGCTCTGAGCCCCCAGGGGTAGGACTGCCTCCACTCTGGCATTCTATCTATAATTGAGTGTGCCAGCTGAGGTGGTGGAGGAGCTGGGGAAGTGGAGACAGGGCCCGGTGTTGGGCATGTGGTGACGTGGCTCGGAGGAGAGCCATCACCTATCGGGAATTGGGGTATTTTAGGCTGTGTGTGGTTCCCCCTAGGAGCACGGGCATGCAATGACACCAGCATGGCTAATGCCATAGGTGTCCACTGCACTCCTCCCTCTAGCTGCTCTGCATGCTAGCTGTGCCTCCAGTCTCCACTGAGGGTCACTACTGCACCAGAGATGCCCTGGATTCCTCAAAGGGAGAGGAGAGCAGTCCATTGGATACTTGATCATCTCCCACCCCTGCCAACTCCCAGCTCCCCAGCTCATTCCTGAACTTGGGTAGCCGGCATGGTGCGAGGTATGGCGTCCAGTGCCTCAACCCTCAGCGCTACTGAGCCGGCTCACATAAATTATGTTTTATTGTAAAGAAGCACAAGAATCTGGGAAATGGCTATACCAGGTTACAGTCTATTCAGGAGGGACAGGGCAGGCAAAAAGGGGGGCATAAAGTGACACTTTATGTGAAGGATAATATAATGGCCACAGAGATTCAAGGGGAACAGGTAGAGGAGGAGCTACTATGGGTTAAGCTAGAAAGAAGAATGGGGTCAGCTGTCTGCAAAGGGGTAATATACAGACCACCAGCCTAAGGGAAGGAGATAGATAGTAGTAGTAGTGAAATGTTTTTATTCATAACATGTATGAACAAAGGATATGTCTGATTGAGGCAAAGCTCATTTACAATGTGGTCCATGGTCAGGGCCCCATGTTTACTTTGGCAAAGTGGACCTACTTTCTGCGGCAGAACAACTGCTGATTCTGAGGCCATTCTACGGCAGAAAAATTGTGGTTAAACAGCATACCTTCAAGGTGATTAAGTTTTAGTTTACTCTTTGACTGCCTTTGTGCAACTACTCCACTACACTGAAAATGGAACAGCAGGCCATTTAACAGTATTAGTCTTCTTATCACAAATATTAAACTGCAATAACCCAAACTTGGTGTTCTCTTTTAATGACTTTTCCCTCCCACCCCAAATTTGAAGGCTCATCTGTTCTTCTGGAAGTTGGTGGCTTTTGCTGTTCTCCTAGGTTATAATTGGAGGAGGCCATAAACACTCTGCTAAAACTACACAGAAGGCAAAACCTGCTTAGATTTCTTCTGGTTTATATTTACAGTTAGAAGACATCATGAGAGACTCCAACTTGAAAGCCATTTTATTTTTTTTCTGATTTTGATCAACATTCTTTTATATTATAATTTTTTTAAACAAGGAATATCCCAACTGTCTTGCAACAAATACCTTGAGTGCAGTGTGCAAATCTGTGTTTGTGTGTGTGTGTGTGGGGGGGGGGATTGTCTTCCTATAACAGTGATGGAGGGTCTAACTTGAAGTGTCTGTAGGATTTGCTGACTTCTGATTTTTCTTTTGGGGAACACACTAAAACATGCAAGCAAGTCATTCTTATTAAGCTGGAGTAACCTTGGTTAGCATGTTTTCTCCCAGCAACTCAGCGGGTGTTGGTGTTCTTCAGTCAGTGATAATTTCACTTATGTATAGCAGCAATTAATACAATTCTCCATTATGATTTTTTCCGTATCTGCTCACTTCAGTTCTAGTATATCCTGGTCCCCAACTCTACTGCAGCTGGGCAACTTGACCCTCCTTAAGAATTGAGCTTGATGCCACACTTAGGCTGCAGGTTCAAATCTGCCAAGAAATTACTGACACTTGCAGGTACAGATCTGCAGCCCACAAATCAAAACTGTGATCAATGTCCATCAGTGGGGACCACGTCCTCTGCTCAGTCTGCTGCCAGCCACATGTTCCTGCAATCAGCTTCTCCTCCGATACCTGCCACCACACCGAGATCGATTCTACCTCCACGGACACCACTGAATCTTTTCACTTCTTGACTATTGATCACCTACCAGTTCTTCCTTCCAAATTCATCTTCCAGGGATTCAGCATGCACTGTGTGCAGCCTCACAATGAACAATTAACATGGCTGAGCTAGCCACACCTACACAGAGGCAAATCATAACTGCTGTGGACCTAATCAAGCTCTTTTACTTTTGCATCAGTCTCCCCCTCCCCCCACCACAATACTGGCTGGACGGAGTTATGTAATAAGAGCAAGCATGAGTGAAGATGCTATGCGGCCACTAGCTTTTTGGCTTTGTAGCAGGTGGCATCAGTTTGTTGCCCCTTCTAATGAGAATGTATGCCATGCCATACTTAACATATCAGTAGCTATGCCCTTGCCTTGTGTCATCATATAGCACAGTTAACATTTCTGTGGCCATATGGCTGTTTTTTCTGATTTCTGCAGCCAGTACTGATTTCTGCAGTCAGCCCTGATTTCTGTGGCCAATGCTACAACCACAGAATTGCAGAAAACACAGGGCCCTATCCATGGTGAAAGCAGTAATGTTACAATTCAAGAAAAATAAATTACAAAACCATACAGTCAATACATTCAACAAATCAGCAGGTACAACAACAACATCAATATTCAGTTTAAGAAATAACTTTCAAAGACCATACAGTTATGCTCAACAATCAATAAGCGCTCCCACAGGATAACAGTTGAAAGTGTCATCTCGTCTGACAACAGTAATGAAATTCACCAGTCTTAATATCTAACCGTAATTTTATCTCCTGCCACCTTTTCTCCCTATTAAAGTTCTCAGAATAATAGGGACATTATTCAGTGCCATTGTCCCTATATAGAAAACCAATGTCCTTCCTATTTCCAGGTTATAGTTAGGGACAACCAAATTAACACTCATAGCTGATCTTAAAAATAATTTGTGTTGTCTAATAATGATTTTAGAAGATATGTAGTCTGGGAATTGTCCTCTAATAACTTTGTTTATAAATGCAAGAATATAGCCTTGTCTCCTGTCTCCCAACCTTTGCCAGCCTAGCTCTTTATACCACGGACAACTGTGAGTCATTCTGGGAGCACCAATTTTGTTGCGAGCAAGTCTGTTGTAGTATACATCAAGTCTTGCCAATTCATTCTTAGCAGCAGTGGCATACAAAATGTTCCTATAATCAAATACGGGTAAAATCATTGTGTTCACCACCCTCCTCCTAGTCTCAAGGGATAAACACATTTTAGTCCTATAAAGGGCACATAATTTGCTTACCAATGCTCTTCAACAATTGTTCTGTATGTATGTCCCATTTTAAATTGCTGTCTAACCAAATTCCTAAGAATCTATTGGACTGAACCTGTTGAATCATAGTCCCCTCATCTGTTTTTATGCTCAACAGCATTTCTACTGAACTTTTATTACTTCTATTGAATAATAATGATTGAGGGGTTTTAGGATTTAAAGCTAGTTTTTGATTTCTAAAGAATATCTGTAGTTCATCAAAAGCAAATTGCAACCTCTTTTGTATATTTTCAATCAATGTATCTGATATATACCGTATACAATTGTATCATCTGCATATAAGTGAAATGATATTAAAGGATCTGGAAAGTCAATTTATTCACATACATGTTGAACAACAAAGGATCTGGAATTGGGCCTTGCGGGACTTCAGAGATAATGGGTATAAGTTTAGATAAGTAGTTACCTATAACTACCAGCTGTTGCCTACCCTTAAAATAGGATATAAACCATTTGATACTGTCTCTCATAAGATAGAGAGATGATGCTAGTTATCCAAAGGATGGCGCAGAGTGGGGAGGTATTGCTGGTTGGTGACTTCAATGTACTGGACGTAGACTGGAGACTCCCCACAGCAGCAACAACCAGGTGCAGGTTTATCCTGGACTCCCTACAGGGAGCTTTCCTTAAGCAACTGGTCATAGAATCCACACGGGACATAGCGATACTGGACCTGGTGCTCAAAAATGGGGACAGTGTGACAGGAGTCACAGTAGGGGAGTACCTGGGAAACAGTGATCACCGGTCAGTGGGGTTTGAGATAACTGAAGGGGCAGAATTCAGTCACAGAAGAACAAGAATCCTTGACTTTAAGAAAGCAGATTTTAGAAAAATGGGGAAGTGCTTAGAAGAGGCATTGGCTTGAATAGGGAAGAAATAGGGGTAGAGGAGCAGTGGGCAGTGATCAAATCCAGGATGACAATGGTAACACAACTCTGTGATAAACAGGTTAGCAAGAGGAGGAGGAAGAGAAGACCATTACAGTTTTCAAAGGAGGTAGCTGAGAAAGTTAAAGCAAAAAATGGCACTCATGTAGTACAAAAAGTCAAACGTGCAAGGAGACAGGTAGAGGTACCAGGAGAAACAAAGGGAGGCAGAGAGGGCAGTAAGGGAAGCCAAGGCACAGACAGAGGAACATATTGTGAAACCAGTGGAGAATAGAGGATGAAAACCACAAAGCAGACATTCTGAACAGATACTTCTGCTCAGTCTTTACTGAGGAGGGGGCAGGATATTTATTTACTACAGTCTAGGAAGTACCTTTGAGCCAGAGGCTTATTTACAGAGGTTCCACATCAAAAAAAGATTATAACAGAGGAGCCATAATTACAATTCAGTTGAGCATAGGTGTAACAAAAAACAGAAATAGTTGAACAATAGGGGACATGTTATTACAGTTAAAGCAGAATACAAGATTAAACAGTTTATTACAATCTAATAAGCAGTAAATTGAAGGAGCCAGAATTGATTCCAAAGGAACAGTTCTTTTGTCAGAGTGCAATCAGGTGTTTGGCCCTAGGGAGGAGGCCTAAGGCTCGGTAAGTGCTAGTGGGCCACAGGAGACAGGGCGCCAGGGTGAGGCCATCTTAGAAGATGAGGGGGGAGGAATAAGTGGGTGGGGGACAGGGGATGGAGGAGACTGGGGCCTCAGCAGTCCAGAATGAGTGGAAGGTTAGATAGGAAAGGTAAAGGGGAAAACAGGTGGGGTGAAGGGTGGTAATACAGGAAAGAGGTGGTCTTAAGGCAGTGAATGGTGAGGAGAGGGGTGAAAGGAGGGGCCTGGGTGGGAAGTGGGGAAAGGTAGAAAGAGAGGGGAAGGAATGTAGCTGAGACTTTAACCAATTGAGGGATGGGGATGTGGAGAGCACGGGGCAAGAGGAAAAGGGGAGAGGTGAGGTAAGGAGGGTGTCGGGAGAAGGACAGGGGCATTAAATGTGGGGGAGGTGAAAGATAGGTAGAGAGAGAAAGAGGTCAGGAAAGGTTGGAAGGAGGTAAACTGGGGGTATATATGGGCCAGAAATGAGTAGGAAGGGAACAGAAATGGGATACAAGTCCTTTTGCAAGGGAAAGGGTCCTAAGGGAACTGGAAGCAATTAGAGTCGATACAGCTATGGGGCCAGATGATGTACACCCTATGGTGCTGAGGGAGCTAATAGAGGTGGGGAGGTGGTGGCGAAACCTCTGGCAACCCTGTTCATCCTGTCATTGGAAACAGGGGAGTTACCCGAACACTGGAGGAAAGCTGATATAGTTCCTGTATACAAAAGTAGAAACAGAGAGGAAGTGGGGAACTACAGACCAGTCAGCCTGACTTCAGTAGTGGGAAAGATCATGGAAACACTACTGATGCAGCCTACTTTTGTCATTTGATCTTGCCTTGTACCATGGACTGCTTAAAACTTAATAAAGTATATTAAATGGAAACACTACTGAAGGAAAGAATAGTGGAACACCTGGTTGCCAATGGTCTACAGGACCCAAGGCAGCATGGTTTTACTGGAGGGAGGTCATGCCAGATTAACCTCATTGAGTTCTTTGACTGGGTGACCAGGGAGGTGGATTGGAGGGGGGGCAGTGGATGTGGCCTACCTGGACTTCAGCAAGGCCTTTGACACTGTGCTTCATAAAAGGCTGTCGAACAAGCTGGGAAACATGGGAGTGGGCAAGATGGTGATAAAGTGGGTAGAGAATTGGCTGGATAACAGGACACAGCGGGTGGTGATAAATGGCAGTCACTTGCAGAGGGAAAAGTGCCAGTGGGATATCACAAGGATCAGTGCTGGATCCAGTCCTCCTCAGTATCTTTATCAGTGATACTACAGAGGACCTAGAAGAGAAACTTTGCCTGTTTGCTGATGACACAAAGCTCTGCAACAGAGTGGACACACTAGAGGGTGTGAAAAGAATGAGGAGGGATCTGCAGAAGCTTGATGACTGGACAAGGGAATGGCGGTTAAGATTTAATGCAAAAAAAGTGTAAGATAATGCACATGGGGCACAAAACCCCCAGAACATCATATCAGCTGGGGGGGGGGACATAGAATGCTTAAAGCAGGAAAGGGACTCAGAGGTTATCATCTCTGATGGCCTCAAGGTAATAAGTCAGTGTGAGAAGGCAGCAGGAAAAGTAAATAGGATGCTGGGATACATAGGCAGGGGTATCACTAGCAGGAAAAGGGAGGTCATTGTTGTCTAAACACTCTTGGTGTGTAGGGTAAACAATAAAAATAATAATAACAATACAGATTCTTGTGTCTCTTAGTCTGTCAAGAAACATTCGTAAACAAGCAAGGAGTACTAATAAAGTTTATTATACTACTTACACCAAGCATGTGGCAGAGAAAATCACAAGGGAGATGGGTTTCTCACCATTCTCCTGAAGAATGTACATAATCTCCAGAATTGTAGATCTTAGGCTCTCTAAGATCTTGTTCTATCTCTCCCCACGTTCCAGCTCTCTGCCCTTCTAGAGAAGCTACTGTGGGTTGTGGACAGTTAAATACCACAGATAACAGCATAGCAACAGAGATTACAACATAGTTACAGATATGAGAAACAATATGTATTGGTCCCAAGTCCTTCTCCATTGGAGAATGACTTAGGAGACAGAATTACTAATGAGTATCATATGAGACAGAATATGCTTCCATTAGCATTATAGCTTAGATAAAAGAAATGCTGACAGTTCAAACTACATGCAGCGTTTCTTACTTACACCAGTATAAAACATAGACATAACAAATGCTTTCTCTCTGTGTCAGCTTGATTAGACAAAGAGAACTGATGACAGGGCACTATTACACGTGGCATATCTGAGTGTAAAACACACTGGCCCAGATTTTCAAACTGCACCATTCTGAGGCGCAAGCGCCTGCGCTGCTCAAAATAGTTGCGCAGGGGTGTGGCCGGGGTGATATTCAAAGGAGTTGCACTATTGAGCGACTCCTTTGAATATCACCCCCCAGCCACAGCACTTGAGCATGGCGCAGGAACTTGCACCACCGCGTGCTGCTGGGCGCCGAGCATTAACCGGCGTGGCTAAGTACCATTGCGCCATGCTCAAATTTCCGATATTCAAAAGGTGACATGCAAATGGAGCCATAATTTATGCAAGCAGGGGGGGCCATTTGCATCTATTTATGGCCCCATTTGCATGCCATTTGCAAGTAGGTGCGCCGATCCCCGAGGACTTGCTCCTGGCCACCCTGCCAGGCAGCAGCCATCGGGGACCGACGCACAATGCAGCCCGATCGCGGGCATCACAGTTACATGAAACCCCCCACACATATCCCACAGCCCGATCGCGGGCATCACAGTTACATGAAACCCCCCACACATATCCCACAGCCCGATCCCGGCAGTACAGGTACATGAACCCCACACACATATCCCACAGCCCAATCATGGGCAGTACAGGTACATGAACTCCCCACATCCCACAGCCCGATCCGGGCAGAATGTGCTATGAACCCCCAGTGCCTGATCGCGGCAGAATGTAACCTCCCCCAACCCGAATATCTCCTGGTGGTCCAGTGGACCCTAAGCCCGATCACGGGCAGAACGTATGAACCCCCCAGTGCCTGATCGTGGGCAGAATGTAACCCTCCCCAACCCAAATATCTCCCTGGTGGTCCAGTGGACCGTGAAGCCCGATCGCAGGCAGAATGTCACATCACAACCCCCAAACATCTCCCTGGTGTCTAGTGTCCCCCCACCCACCCACAAAGCCCCTCCCTCGCTCCCCGCAGCCAGTGGCCGACATCCACCCGCCTGCCGCCCCGCCGCCCGCCGACTGATTGTCAGTAGGGCTGCACGCCCATTGGTGCAGAGCTACAGCCAATGGGCGCAGCCCATACCGTACATGACAGTCCAGATTTGTGAATGTTCATGAATGACCCGTGCTTTGCCCTTGTGCTTTATGTGGCATTACACACCTCGGGCGTGGAAAAAAAACCTTTAATGTACAACACCCCATGCATTATTCTATATGTTTAGAATTTCTGTTCTAGTAAAGCCTTGTCAGCCTGTTCTGCACGAGGCTTTGCATACCTATGATGTCCGGTGCTAGGTTTGAGGCTTCAAATGTAAGATACGATGGAAACACCAAGTATGTTTACATTGACATTTTTTAAATTCAGCAAATTAAAAAAAAATAAATAAAAACATTATACATGGATCATTAACACTTTTCTTGAACTATTCTGAATGCCCATGTTGCTTTATGGCATTTGGCATGTTCCCCTTTCAGTCAAAGATCCCACAGTGCACTCCTTATGCTGCAGGTGGTAGAGGTTTGCACCATGTTATATTGAACTACAGATCCAACACCTTGTACACTAATAGGAAACTTGGCAAAAATATTAGGACAAACTTTTAGATTAAAGTTGGCTATTTTTTCATTACAATCACAAAGATCATGTGTTTTTTTTTTTAAATCATTTTTATTGTGAGTAGCAATAACAGTACAGGCATACGTTTCTGGACATCAGTGGGCCAGGATACACTAATAGTCTGTAGAATGTACAATAGTAGGCAGTCTATACATGATATGACAAATGGTTAGTGTCACTGTACATAACAAGGATTCTTGTGTTGACTTGCAGTACACACTACTGTCTCATTATTACCTGTACCTCTGCCTTCACCAGATTAATACCAGGTGACAAGTTCAACCAGCCAACCGTGACACTTGAAAAGAGAAAAGATAAAAACTAATAGAACTCAGCACTGTTTCTGTTGAATCATGTTATGCATTCGCTTGGAAAAAATGAAGTCACTTTGAAGGTGCCCATGGCTAAGATATCGGCCCCTCTGGTAGAGCACACTCAGGCCAAGGACCTCACGCCTGTTAATCCACCACATCTCCCTCCTCCCTGGCAAGGTTGTGCCCTGCAGTCCACCTCACCCACAGATCAGTATGAACATCCAATTTCAATGTGAGTTTGGCTGAAAATCAAAACTCAAAAAGGAGTGTGCACAAGGCTTGTGTGCAGCGACAAAAATCCGCAACCAAGTTCAAAATGTCCCACACTCACCACTACCATATAGACGCTGCTCACAAATGATAGGTGTGCAATAAACTTTATTAACTGTGCCAACTCAAATGCCTTGATGCATTTTGGAAATAAAACAAAGTTTAATTTTCGAAATAAGTCAAGACGTGTGAGTTGGCACTGTCAATAAAGTTTATTGCACACCTATCCTTTGTTATCAGTGTCTATATGGTGGTGGTGAATGCTGGACTATTTTAACTTGTTTGGCTGATAATTCCTCCATCCACATGATATTATCAACCCTCCGGGCCCAGGACTCAAAATGGGAGGGAGTGACCTTCAGCCAGTTCTCCATGATCTCCTTCGGTGCGGCCAGACATAAGGTCCTTAGAAGCCCCTAATGCTTAGTTACCAACCTCCAGAACCTCCACAGCCAGAACCAGATGCTTAAAGTCCAGTCGAATTGGAACTACCCCTAAGCTGGAGAGTTCTTCATGCACTTTAGCCTAAAATCAGACAAGTTTTGGATGTGTCCAAAATATATTTTTATTTTTTTTATTTATTTATAAAGCAATCAGTTTACAACCTTTGAGCCAAGGGCTCATTTCCAAAGATACCTCGTCAACAATGGTAAAGAATTCGGAATAATACAAATAAAACAGATAATACAGGTAATATAGAAAAGAGGGGTACATACAGAGCAGTGCATGAGTATAAACAGACACGCATTAAAGGCACGTGGTAACAGCAACATTGGTAGTGTGATACAGAGCAAAAATGGTATAATTGACAAGAGTAGAATAAAAGGGTTTAGCAGCATAACGGTATTTTCATACAGGTGTGATTATAGACAAGCAGGTCTACTGTGCCAGATTACAGGGAACGTATGGATTGAGGCAGTCGCAGTACAGGGTGGTTTGAGCATCTGTTAGGCACAGGAGCAGCAGCGCTTGATGAATAGCTCGCTTTTGAGGGCATTTTTGAAAGTGAGATGGTGGGGTATCAGTGATGGCCCAAGGAAGAGTGTTGTACCAAGCGGGGCTCTGTGGCAGAAAGATCTCTGTCCAAGTGAGGTCCCAGCACGAGGAACCAGGAAGGTGGCTTTGCAGGAGGTCCGGTGCTGACAAGGCTGTGCTGGGAGGAGGCGGAAGTCAGCTCTGGGAGAAAGTCTTAATAAGGTTTTTTTGAGATGAGGCACGCTTGGTATAACAGGCGTCACGAGGTCAAGCATTCCTGCAAGGTCATAGAGTTGGCAGGTATGAGTGAGCTTAGGGGCCCCAGTGATTAGCCTGCAAGCCTTATTTAGAGGAGGCGGATTTTGTTGAGGGTCGCATGTTGGCAGCCCCATAGATAGGTAGCCCATAGTCCACCAGGGAGAGTATGGAGGAAGTAACCGCCAGCCGGAGGCGCGCGGGAGACAGTTTTGTGGTGGTACAGGATACCAAGTCGGATATTGGTAACAGAAGCGAGTGCATCGATGTGGGTATGGTAGGAGAGGGCTGAGTCAAATAGGATCCCTAAGTACTTATAGGATTGGACTTGTTCCAGTTGTAGTTTAGAGCCAGAAAGGATACGGAGAGGGGTGTTGGATGATTTATTTTGAGGTTGGGCGAAGAGCATGGTTTTAGACTTTTTAAGATTTATGACTAATCTATGCTCTTTAAGCCAAGCTTCAGCACCGTCATAGGCCCTTTGTAGGGAAACCTGGAGGGAAGTGGGGTTACGGTCAGTGGCAAAGAGGACGGTATCATCTGCGTACAGCAGAATATTCCCAGGGCATGCACTGGGCAGGGTGTTAAGGTAAAGCGAGAAGAGGAGGGGCCCCAGGATGGAGCCCTGTGGAACCCCTGAGTGGATCGAGCGTGGGTTAGAAAGAGTCCCACCAATTTTGACTCGTTGGGAGCGGGCGGACAGGTAGCTGGAGCACCAAGCTAGTGGTCCAGAGGCAAACCCAGCGTGACAGAGGGTTCCTAGAAGTAGGGGTGGGAGACCGTGTTAAAGGCCTTTGATAGGTCAGGAACACAGCCCGCCAGGAGCCGGTATCCAATGAGGAGTGCAGGAAGGAGGCGACTCAATAAGAGCAGTGCTAGTGTTGTCCCGCGCGAAGCTGTGCTGCTCCGGCAGAGGATGTTGTATTTGGTCAGGTATTCAGATATTTCAGCGGCAACTAGTTTTTCCAGCGCCTTGGAAAGGGGAGGAGAATGGGATCGGTCGATAGTTCCGGCTAAGGACCTATCACCCCTTTATGGATTGGCGTGACTGCTAGTAGCTTTCCACGAGGAGGAATTGTCCCAGGCAGAGTGATTTGTTAAGAAGGCAGGTGAGGGGTGAGGACTTGATCCAGGACTAACCGGAGAATTTTGTGATCCAGGGAGATGTCACTGGAACTGTTGCCTTTAGAGCATGGGTCAGGTGCAGTCTGGCTTCCTGGGTAGTAATCTCAGGAGGTGGGAAGGGGATGGAGGGCAGGGTAGGATGGTGGGTGGCTGATCAAAGAAGTTACTGGGGAGGATGGGACTAAGGTCTGTAAAGGCGGTGTTGAGGAGGTTTGCAATGTCAGCGGGGTCTGTAATGGTGGTGTTGTTGGTGGTAATCTGGGATGGGGGAAGGGAGCGGGCATTCCCATTCAGTTGTTTGACCTTATCCCAGAAGGTACGGGCGCTCCCCCAGGAGGCAGTGAGGGAGGCCTGATAGTGGTCAGCTTTGGCTTTCCTGATTGCCCAAGTACACTTATTCCGCACAGCATTGTAGGCCAGTCTGTCAGCTGGGTGCCTAGTTTCGGTGGCACGGTACCAAAGGTTGTCCCTGTGCTTGAGCAGCATAGAGAGTGCAGGGGTAATCCAGGGCAGGTTAGGTCTTTTGGAGCGGACGCAGAGGGAGCAAAGAGATCGCAGGCTTTATTAAAGGTGGAGGTAAAGAAGACAAGAGCAGCATCTATATCGGGTGCATGGAGAATCGGGACCAGTCTTGCAGTTCAAGGTATTGTTTTAGGTTTTTAGGCCATAAGGTCTGAACGCCGGTGGAGAACGCGCTGAGCAGTAGGTCGGGTAGGGCACAACCAGCGAAGAGCACAGGGAGGGTCGCTGAGTGAGTCCGGGAGGACTTGGATGTCCAGGATTTTAGGGGGCGGTTTGTGATGATGACATCAAGGAGGGTGCTAGTACCTCTCTTGGGGTTCACACGTGTGGGTTGGGAGACTAGTTGGGTTAGATCCAGAGCTGTGAAGGAGTCCCGCGCGGGGGAGGATGAGGGACAAAGCCAGTTCACATTGAGGTCCCCAACTATGATTTTGTCAGCATATGGTAGTACGATCCAAGCTGTCTGCACCCCTCTCTGACACAGAGCCAAATTCCCCACTGCAAAATGCCTAGTGACTATGTGACTGTGAAAAAAATCTTGACATATACTTCCATTTAAACTCTCTCTGGACTGGGGAAGCTGTTACCCTCTGTCCCCATTCCCAGGTCCTCTTCCAACCCTCCTTAGGGATAGAAATTCCCACCTCCTCTTCCCATTTGACCCAAAGGCTGTCCATAACCTGAGTGTCTGCACCACAAAGATCATGTTTAATTTGATGGGGGTGTGTGGTTGGGGTGGTCTGGGATCTGGACATGCTGGTCCCATGTATTTAATGGCCATATTTCTGAAGAATGTATTTGTGGTGATGCAGGCTTGTACAGGGAGCGCTCTAGCCCTAATCAACAGTCTAACATTGATGGGGCTAGCACAGACCCTGTACAGGCCTGTGAGACCCTAGAAATGGTCTTCAGAAATCCATGAATTCTTTGAATGGAGAAGCAATGGTTTGGGGGGGGTCTGAGTATGATCCCCTGTGCACAGCTAGACAGTCTATCTACATGCTCATGCATGGTGCAGTGGATTCTTCCACCATTCCCTGTTTAATTAGGTTTGAGCATTACTCAAGTTGTCCATGACACACTGTAGTACCATGAACAGCTGTGGGCCACCTGTTGGATATTGGACCTCATCCCTTCTCCCTTCTAAGAGACTTTTGGCTATGCAAGTTTTCTGAGGCAAGCATTTTGAAATAGAAAAAAAAAATGAGAACGTATGGTGCATTTCTACTTTAAAGGCTTTTTGACATCTGGCCCATACAGCTTTAAATTGACTGCCTTCCCTTATGCCATACAATTATGGTTATGCTACCCTGTAGGATTTCAAACTGCATCTGGGATCAATGTGTTTACAGATGTTTTCAGAACATTGCTTTCTTATGCACTCCATCAGGGCAGCAACTTGTTAAAACTAATTTCCTGTTCAACAAGGTGTATCTAAGTAATACATTCACTGAAAGATTCTAAACATAGATAATAACATGACAGCTGCACCAAAATTATACGATGCTGATAGTTATTGATTTACCATATTAGAATGTTACCATGTACCATAAAAATTCTATTAATCTATAAACCTGTGTATATTTTGCTCACAAGGCAATTTAGAAAAACATCACTCTGATTTGGAACCTTGTGTATTTTTAATGCAGATTAGTTTTTTTTTTTGGGGGGGGTACTTTCTGCAGATCAGATTTAAAGGGAGAAAGCACCTATAATCTCTGTATACCAGTGAGCTGTATTTAATACCTGTTCTTTACCCTCCCAATCAGTGATTGTATGCAAGTATCTAAGCAATCAATGCCAATATAACATGAGCTGTGACATACTTCTGAAAATTGTTTCTCCAAAGGAAGCCTACAGGAGTGCCAATAAAGTAAAATAGGGCAAAACTACCGAAGCTTCCATGTCCATGTTAGCTTCAAAATAGTGCTGCACCTAAACTCCAAGAATGCAACTTATAATGTGGTATATACTGCAATAGCAGACATTTTATTAGCACAGACACACCAAGATTCTGAAGGGAGTATATAAACTTGCATAGGAAATATAGAGCTGTTAGTGTATCTAGTAAGTAAGTAAGTAAATATTTATTTTTTAGGCTCCCAATCCCAGAGGCTCTGGGCGCCGTACATTAAATTCCAGAATAATTATAAATTACACAATAAAATCCATGAATTCAAGCAGCAGTAAGTGTTACAGTATATCTTCAGGGTATGCTAGCTTAAATAGGTGAGTTTTCAGGCTTCTTCTGAATGTCTCCACCATAGGGTCCTCCCTCAAGGATCTTGGGAGCGATTTCCAGAGGACTGAGCCAGCCACCCCAAATGACCTATCACCCAAGGTTTTCAGCCCGGTCTTCAGAACTGCAAGGAGGCCCTGGGTGGAGTAACTGAGGGAGCGGGTTGGAGTGGCTGCAGTAAGGAGGTCTGACAGGTAGCCAAGGCCTAGTCCATATAGGGCCTTATAGGTGAGCAAGCCCACCTTGAAGAGAACCTGCCACCTGACTGGTAGCCAGTGCAGACCTCACAGGACTGAAGTAACATGACAGAATCTGGGTAATCCTGTCAGCAGCCTGACCACTGTATTTTGCACCAGCTTTAGTCGGCAGAGGTTCCCCCCACTGACCCCAAGATACAGAGCATCACAGTAGTCGAGTCTCGATGTTACAAAAGCATGTACCAGTGATGGCAGGTCTTCAGGTGAAATTAGGGGCTTGATCTGAGCAACGTTCCTCAGATGGTAAAAGCTATTTTTGATGACGGCCAACACCTGAGCCTCAAATGTCAGCCTGTTGTCAAAGATCATGCCAGATTTTGCACTGTAGAGGACGCCGTCAATGATGTTGACCCCAGGACTAAGCCTGTAGTCACTCCAGAGGTGCCCTCTCTTCGCCCACGGCCAGGATCAATCACTAGTACTTACATTTTGCCAGAGTTGAGTCTCAGCCAGTTAGAGATCATCCAGTCCTGGATCTCAGTGAGGCATTTGTTCAGCACTTCAAAAGCACCACTTGTCCCTGGAACAAAAGACATGTACAGTTGAGTGTCGTCTGCATAGCAGTGAAAACTCAAACTGTACTGTCTAATGATCCTTCCCAGGGGTGGCATGTATACTGAGAAGAACATTGGTAACAGGATTTAGCCTTAAGGAACTCTACAGGTAAGAGACAGGGTGGAAGAGGAAAATTTCCAATCACCACCCTTTGCCTCCTGTCTGAAAGAAAGGACTCAAACCAGTTGATGACAACATCGGTGAGTCCACACCACTTTCTAAGGTGATCTAGCAACACAATGTGGTCCACGGTATCAAATGCAGATGATAGATTGAGGAGAATGAGAACTGACCATTCTCCATGATCTCTGGCCATGAGGAGGTCATTATGGACCCGAACCAGTGCCATCTTGGTGCTGTGCCTCTCCCTGAATCCGGACTGGAATTGCTCATAGATGTCACAGGCCTCCAGGTGTTCCTCGATCTGCAGAGCGACTATTTTCTCTACAACCTTCCCTTAAAATGGGAGTTTGGAGATTGGTCTATAATTCGCTAGGACGTCGGCGTCGAGATATGTTTTTTTCAGAAGGGGCTTCACCAGCACCTCCTTCAAGGCATCAGGGAAGACCCACTCTAAAAGTGAGCACCCAACTATCCCAGTAAACACTGAACTGATAACCTCAACACATCCCACTAGGAGATGTGTTGGGTCCGGATCCAGTTCACAAGTTTGTTGCAGCTTCGAAATCTACCTTGGAGACCTCGGCCACCCCCACTGACTGAAATTCTTCCAAGGCAATAGGAGTACTCCTTTTCCAATCAGACCCCACCCTGCAGGTCTGGCCCAGTCCCACTGGTGAGATCCCAGCCCAAATAGAGGACACCCTATCTGTGAAAAATTGAGCAAACTCTTCACACTGCATTGCTGAAAACGCTTTTTTCAGCTGTAGACAGACAGGATGGAGAAGCCTATCTACAGTCTGAAAGAGCTGAGATGGTCTATTTTTCCCTGCAGCAATCTCCCTAGACAGGAATTCTGCCTTCTTATGGTTGATTGCCCTTGACAGTCATCGCAATGATATCTCAAAGAAAGTCTGTCCTCATCTAGCTGGGTCCTCCACCAGCAATGCTCCAATCTCTGACCCACGGTCTTCATTGCCCGGAGAGCCCCATCAAACCACAGGGGTCTTGGGCAAGAAGACCTAGGTCATATACGGACTGGTGCAATGGCATCGAGTGCCTCAGAAACAGCCCGATTATAGGCTGCCATAGATTCACCCAAACCAATCACACTAGCAGCACTGACACCAGAGAAATCAGCCACTGTCATCAGTCCCTCTGGGGTCAAATCCCTCAAAGAGCGGTAGCTGACTTTCTCAACAGGGGAGGGATCATCAGGGGGAGCCCCGAACAAGAACCTCACTGTATAGTGATTGGACCAAACAGCCCAATCAATCTCAAGGTCAGTGACCTCAAGACCCTGTAAGAATACCAGATCCAAGGTGTGGTCATAATGGTGAGTCATACATGCAACTGCCTATGCCAGACCCAGTGATGTCATCAGCTGGAGGAGGTCAGTTCCAAGTTGTGAGGATTCATCATCGATCCAGGCATTGAAGGGTAGCCTGTGATGTGGGTGCATGAGGAAGGGTGACATCTGAAATGGCGACGCTTTATGGGCGAAAGCCCGAATGACGATGGGGAGGGTAGGGCAACCAGTTGTGGGGGTGGGCGAGTTCGGTGACAGGATGTCACTATACATACATGCGTGCATGGTGAGGGTCGAGCACGGCAAGCATGGGCTGGGAGGGGTGGAGGGGCTGTAGGGGGTGGTGCTATGGTGGGTTGCCGAGCTGCGCTGGGGCATCAGGGGTTGGCCTGAAGTTTGGGTGGGTGAAGTACTGGGTGCAGGTCCAGGCGCTGATGCAATTTTATTGCGCCACTCAAAACTTTATTTTTAGGTTTCACCCCCACTTCAACATGCACTCTCGAGTCGAAAATCTTTAGTGGGGGTGCAAGGGCGGTTTCGCATGTGGGGGGGTGCAGCCCCCCCACAGAAAGCATTTAGTCTATGTCCCTGGCGCCATTGTTCCATGCGTTGAGGATGTCAGAGTGTCGAAAATGTTTTAGCCGCTCTGATGTCGTGATAACGTGGCTCGCCTTTAGGCATTCACTGTTATCACACAGAACCCATTGAAGTCACCCAGGATAAGCCATCTGGGAGACTCCAGTACCCTGTTGACAATGAAGTCTGCTACCTCCTGCAAGCATTTCCCACCCAACCCAAGAGGGTGGTAAATGAGGAGAATTCTGCAGCTTGCACCTGGACCCTCACACACCACCACACATTCAAATGACCTGGTAGAACCCACTGGATGTACTGAGAAGCTCAGGTCAGATCTAAAACAAATGGCTACACCCTCACCTTTGCAATTCCTCCTTGGGCAGTCCACCACAGAATACCCAGCTAGGACAGATGCCTCTAATACTGGCCCAGCATTGTCACTCAGCCAGGATTCCATGATGCATGCCAGATTGACTGAGGACATCAAGTCCGACATAATTGTGGTCTTGTTCCTCATTGACCTGGCATTGCATAGCACTGCCCAAAGGGGATTTGTTTTGACTGTATACCCTCTGACTGCCTGCCCACATGGTCCAGTGGGAACCCTAGGGATGAGAGTCAAACACATCGGGCCTGTCTCAATGCCACATTTAACCCTAGGGCACCTCCTATTCCAAACCACCCCCATCTCTCTCACCTCCGTTGAGCTTCCGGTGCCTTGTCACTGACACCTCCCTCCTGGCGATACCCACCTCCCTACAATGCCTTATAGAGGCAGAAGGGAAGGAAGGATCACAGAAAAGGCAGTGGTCATGCAGCAGGGCCCCTGGGTAGCTGATCCAGAGGGACCCTGAACTCCTACACATAACTCTCTAAAGTATAAACCCAGAGAACATTAAATAAATAAACCACACAAGCAGAAGTGAAAAACCTAGCTATTTATTCACACATCATTCATACAATAAGTAATACAATAAAGTTCCCTACTCGCATACTCCACAATCACACTCTATCTAATCCACAATTCCACCCTCAACCCACCCGCCTCAGTAGATCAATATTTATTAAAATCAGGAGATATTTTGAGTGCAAAAAAGTCTATGGCCCCTGTTTGCAGGGGGAGACCAAAAGTTCAATAAAGCAAAAGTCAGTGAATTTCTTAGTGTTCAAGAAAACTTCCAGAGGATAGATCTTCTGATCTGACACAGCTCCCTCTCATCAAGCTGGGTTGAACTCAAGTGCTGACAGGAACAAATCCAACTGATAATAGAAATTAGAGAGAAAAACTGTCTTGGGAAGGACAGGCTACAGTTCTTAAATGGCTAACCACAGCAAACTCTCACTTACACTGGGGTAATGGGAATTGAAGCAGTCAAGGAATTTAACTCACCGGTCCACAGAAAGGTCCAACTTCACCCTCCGGTGTTACTCTCACTAGTACCAGAGGCAGTGTGGATGAGTCTTCACTCAGGCAGCAGACATACCAACAGAGTGGAAAACTCAAGACTGAGCCTCCGCACAACCTTGCTGGCCCTGGCTGCACACCAGCTGACAAGTCCACGGCAGTCTCAATAACAGTGGTCAGTCTGAATCAACAGGGCAAGCCCGTGTTGCCACATCACAGGCTCCCTCATACGACAGTCCTGATTCCAATACATAGAACACTGTGGAGATCTTCCAGCACCCTGCAGATGACCAACCTTGAGATTTTACTGCTGCAACAGTCGGGATTATTTTCCAGGCAGTTAAATTTCAGATGCAGTCCTGCAGCATGCTCAGTCAAAACGGGAATCGGTGACTAAACTCGGTGGTTCCTTCGTTGCTCCATGCTTTCCACAACTCTTTGTCCTCTGAGGAATTTCTCTATAAATTTCACAACAGATTCAAAATAGTAGGTTTTGCACTCACAATTTGAACTAACAATTGGTCTTAGTCTGCTGATAAAGAGGTTATAACCACAATATTATAAAACTATTGTACTGTCATTCACCACAATAGTCACTGTATAGTAAGGATGACACTCCACATCTATGAAAAAAAATAACTTGAATGTGGTCTGTATCTCCCAAAGCCTGAAACTGGAGACCAAGATCTTCAAAATATTGTACTAAAATTTGGTGGACTTCCACATGACCATCTACGTTGTGCCAGTAAGGACAAAAATGTTCCTCTTTTTCCTGCTGCTTCCTTTTACTTGAATAGAGTGAATTTTGTGCTGACAGTCTCAGAAGAAAATACTATGGACAGCATATCTGAATCTTTTGCATGGTGCAAGCTGAGCGTGTGCCTCACAAACTGGGTTAGGGAGTGCTGAGTCAGCAGAATGCAAAACAAGAGTATTAGTGGAAGCAGCAGTTTGTGAGGCACAAGTCAGTTTGTGTGATCATGCACATGAAGACCTGAAGCACTCGATACTGAGAAGCAGAGCTATGAATTTGAATTGGACTGGAATATTGGAATCCCCAGTGAACACATTAACTGATATTTGTACTTCCATGAATAAGACAGGCTAAATACATGTTTAAAAAACTGCAGACCCCAAATGGCACTATCAAAAAGCCTGTTTCTGGAGTATTATGTCACTGCACGTGAAAGCAGCGCAATCAGACAGCATGTCAAAGAACAGATACATACATAGGAACTCAACTACATTACTGTTTCGGTGTTACTGTATGGCATTAATATTGTAACTGCTTATCATACCAGGATAGCTGCAGATAGTATTCAGTGACACATTTTCAACTGGAAACAGCATCTACCCATGTCTGCATCTGAATGGAGTGCACCACTGGACGTAAAGTGATGTGCACATGGTCACACAGCAAGTATGTGAACAGTGATGGTGTAGAAATTTGTAATTCTACCTGTTCCAAGCAGTTGATTCTTTTTTTTTTATTTCAGATTTTTAGCCCTCCTGTGCACTGGAGGCAGGTCTCTGTTCCCGCACTGCCTGCCCAGCCCAATGCCCCAACCATCCCCTGAGACCCCCATGGACTACCCCCCCATGGTGGGGCAGGGGAAGGGGCCCCTCCACCCTGGAGCACAATCCTGATCTGGGGCAGTCACATTGTTGGGCCAGTGGGGTATGTGCAGGACCTCTTAGAGCCCCAATTGCCATTTTCCACTTTTATCGCCTCTGGCATACAGCATGGGCATGCGCGTGTGGGGGCACATGCATGCCATGCCTATTAGCAACTTGCATCCAAACCTGCATCACCCACCGCCCCCCACCAGAGAGTGATCGACAGGCAGGACAGAGATCCCTCCCTTCCTCCCTGAGAGAGGAGAGCAGTCCTCTGGACACTCAATCCTCTCTCCCCCACCAACCCCTGACAGCTGGGGCTCGTTCCCGAACCCGGGTCTCCGGCGTGAGGTGTGATGTCCAGCACCTCAAACTCCAGCGCCACCAGGCCAGGTCCAAGCAATCAATTCTTCCCCTTTTCCACTCCATGTGGGCCACATCCCAATGCCTGCAATACTGCTGCTTCCACTCTGCGGACTGCGTTTGCAGTCTGTGTGATGGGGATTGTGTCTGTGTGATGAGCTGCAAATTGCAGCTAATGTGATGTTAAGTTAAAGCTGATGCCTTACATGTAGAGTAGGGTCATTAGCATTTTTTATACCAGTATAATAATTTTGCATGGTAGCACTAACTGGTTAGTTCCACACAGACAGCCCAGCCTGCTTGCAGTATGATCCCTGTCAGGTGGTTTTGAGTGCAGTCATAAGTGAGTTCTGTACTTGCTCTTGGGTTTGTGCTTTGTGCTGTTCTCACAAGGAGTTTATTGGACTGCAGTTTGTTTTGTCAACCTTTCCAGAGTGCCTCTTCCAATATACATGCTCCTGGCCTCACTCACACATTTGCACATGTAAACAGACCTTTGTGCTGCTGGGGGGCTACCCAGATGCTCTCCTGGACTAATATCATGAGGCCCGGTATCAAGTTTAATCAGAGGAGTCCTCCCACTGATAGCGCTACTACAAAAAGTTCTATGTGGGGTGAGGGAGACTCAGCAACTCATTTTCATTTTCAAAATTATATTTATTAAGTTTCATAGTTTACATGAGCCATCTTAATACACAACTGGCCAACATTTCATAGCCTTTCTCGGGGCCTGCCGTGGACCTATTTCAAAGAAAACAAAGTTTAAATTTTTGTATCATAATACTCAGAAAAATCACAAAATATATCATTTAAACTTGTGTCTTTTTTGGTTTTAAATGCTAACATCCAGTGCTATTATTGTTATTATGTTTTTTATTTCCTTTTGTTACTTTATAGCCCCCTAAAAAAGAGAGATGAGGTGGATTTACATTCTGGGCATTACGGATCAGGATGGAGGCATGTATGAAGAGGAATATTGACAGCTCTTCTTTTGAAGCCCAGACTTTGGTAACTTTAGTCAACAGGATAATCTGCTTGAGACCAAATAAACCCTATGTTCGGGAAATGAGAGTTAGCCATTTATTATTTTCATTTAGCGTATATGTTCTGTATTAGCTCAACATTACATCAAGAGAGCATTGTTTCTATTTTTGTAAAGGGATTATACACACACACACACACACACACACCCTCTTCACTATCCCACCTTAAGTTGCCCCCGGGTTCCTCTGCATCTCCCCCCAATAACAAACCTCTTCTCCCCCACAACTCCGAAATATCCTTATAACCAAGTTATACTTTGGAAAAAGATTGACTTGTGTTGTGGGTATACAGAGCTATGGTGCATTTCATATTGTATAGCAAAACAGCATTTTAGTACATCCCCCAAAGAACAAAGAAATCATTAAATGATTTTGGAGCACTATATCTTGTGGGGGGAAATCATCTGTTTAGTGCACTTTCTGGCACCTGACACAGTCTTGCCAGTGATCCCTTTCATATTGAGATGTGTGCTTGACAGGAGTAATTAGATAGGCAGTGGTATGATGAAGCCATGTCATGATGCCCAATCATGCCCCCCGGGAGCCCACTCCACAAAAGGTAGGCTGTGAAGAGCCCATGCTACAATTTGCAAGGGTATAGTAGTGAGTGGGCCATCAGCTATCAAAAAGCTCTATACTAGAAGGCAAGCAGCGTGTACCAGCAGAGAAAGCATTTAGAAGGCACTGTTCATAAAGGCATTTTACTGTGAGTGAATATGAGCTAAAAGAGAAGGGAGAAATTGTGACTAATTTACAAACAGAGCTTTTCTGCAACAGATATTTCACTTGGCACATCTCCCCTATGGGACGACAGCCATCTCAACTGAAGGAAAACATATATGCAGCAGATTTTGTCTTATAACAAACTAGATAGGAATATAGCCTTCTTATGTCAGGATAACATGCTGGAAATATTAGTCTTTCATGAGAGAAACATTGACTAAATGCATGATTTTTAAGATTTCTTTATCTAGATTTTTCACATTAAAAGAGAGAGGACACTACAGTGATTTGAAACAGAAATTGTGCGTTTAAGTACTTTTTACTTAGCTCAGCCCCTATGAGGGAACAGTTTTTTACATATAGAGAGGAAATATGAAGTAAAGATGGTCTGCAGCTCATGAACATAAAAAAATCTCCTACTAAATAAGCTTAATGTGCTAATAGTTTCTTTCTTCACAGAGAGGGTTGTGGATACACGCAACAGCCTTCCTGAGGAGGTTGTAGAGTCAAAAACAGTGGGGGAATTCAAGAATGCATGGGACAGACATAAGGCAATTCTAGTGGGGGGGTAGGAAGAAGTAGGCTGTTGGTTGACTAGGATCTGCAGCTTATCCGTTAGGTAGGGAAATGTGCAGACTGGGTGGTCCAAGCGGTCCTTGTCTGCCATCAAATTCTATGTTTCTATGTTTTTGAGAGAAAAGACAGAAATATTGAATACCTGCAGGAATTAACTGTTACTTAGAATGAAACATTTGAAAAATGCTGCTCTGACCCTACAGCACTGGGAAATGTCACCGGCTTGAGGTTTATTGAGTAAATTAATTTGACATCCAAGACTGTGATATATATTTTTCTTAAAAGCAGATGACTGCAAGCTATATAAATTGGAGTTGACTGATGTGGCTCAACAAGTCTGATTCTCAGTAACATGTATTTGAAAACAAGTATTTTTAAAAGCATCAGACACATAACTAATATAATAAAACTATGATAGCTTAATCATCACTTTTTCCATGTTTGTTCCTAGATTAGGATAAGCAAGTGATACCTACCTATAAGTAGAGACCCATGTTTTTCTTAAATAAGAAATAACAATAAATTCAAGGTATAAAAATAAACAAAACAAAAATAAGCACATGAAAAAGTTAAAAAACTGCTTGTTTTTTGACTAAAACTAAATAAATGCTTGCAGTAGTTGTTGTTTAGGTTCCATTGTTACCACAGTGATGGTCCACAAGGAAGCGGCAGCAGAACTGTTTGATTCACAAAACCTTTCAAGACCATAACATAATGCTGCTTAATACAACGTAGTATATTAGGAATGTGATTTCTAGTGTGTATAAGGTCATTTTGAGGTATGCTATGAATGTAGATGGATAACAAGAAATAAAACTACATTTTCAATGAATAAAAAGAAATAAAAAGTTCCAGAAAAATTAAAAAGAAAAATTATAAAAAAGAAAAATAGAATTTCACGGGGCTGTACCTATAAGGTGTGACAATCTTAACAAGTTGACTGTTTTTTGTAAGTATCTTGTACTGATTCATTTATGTATTTAGTTATATATTTGTTAACCGGGTAGGTACACTGGTCCCAGGGACCATTTTCAGTCATGACCCTGGCCATGAAGATGACCCATACAGTACAAGGAAAGAAAAATACATGGGCAATTACAACATACAGTGCATCAAGAGAAACAATACACAGGCTTCAGCAATGCCATATACCTTATACAGGTAAAATATATAGTTTTAGAAAATGAGTAGCACAAAACTTGCATTCTGATTGGTTAAAACAGCCTGGCACACAGGCTGTTGTTTCTTAACAATGTCCTGTAAATAATAAGTGCATCCTGGTAGCACCCATCACCACCAGGTATCCCTATGCCTATGTACATCTGACTGACAATAGCCATCTTTTTATTTTCAGCTCACTTAGCAAGAGTCATCCAGAGCCCCCCCCAATCCAGTCCTCAGAACACTTCCTACACCTGCTATTACAGCACAATATTAAAAAAAAGCAACAACAACACAAAAAACAGTTTTCTTTCTTTTTTTTACCAACATTGACAGAATACCAGCATTGTGGACACTCCCATCCTCTGAACACCAGTGCGCTCTTGCAACTGGCACAAGATGGGAGCGCGACTCCATGTCTGAGACTGTTTTAGAAAAGACCCGCTCATGTACGTGCCCTGACCATGCTGAAATAACAAGTTTCACAGTTTTGAAATAAATCAAAATACCATTTTTTTACCACCCGAGTTCATCAGCCGAGATGAGTCCTGCACCTGACGTGATTGCACTTCATTCTCATTCCACCGCCGCTGCTAGCTCCCCGGTCACAGTCTGGAAACAAAACCATTGCTTTTACTATACAGAACAAAATCTCTAACGTTAGCATGATCAGAAAAATCATGGGGGGTACCATATAAGAGAGACACTGCACTGCAATATAATATAAAGAAAGGAATTCTCATAACCAGCAACACCCCCTAGAGGCACTAAAGGGACTATTTTACATAAACTGCAATTTTTGTTCATTTGTATTAATATTTCACCCTCTTTTTTATAAATGTTATTATTATTATTTAAAAAAATGTTAGCCCATTTTCTAAGAGCAATAATACCCTCCAGGGTGGGCGTTATTAGGATATAACGGACAGCCAGGGCGATATTCCCCTGGGCAGTCTGTTATGTCCCAATAATGCCCACCCTGTCAGGTATTATTGCTTACTTAAACAACATATAAGTCATTAGAAAATAGGTCTCGTAAAAACTGCACGCTGATTGGCTAAGGCACCCTGGCACCAGTGTTGAAATTGTATGGTACTACAGTAACCTGTTACTTTAGTACTATGTCTGTTTCATCACTTAAGCTGGATTACTGTTGACTGGTTATATGTCATTGTATGTACTGTATGCAATTTTTTCCACTGTTGCCCCTGCCCCAGGATGCACCATGAGACAAGCAACTTGTTGTTCAGTGTGCCCTTCCTGGTGAAACTTTTCAATAAATAAAATTCCTTAACAACGCCCAGTAAAAAACAAGGAAAAAACTAAGCCCAACGTAATGCCAGTATAATTTTCAAAATATGCCACCATTTTTTCCCCTGCTCGCTCACGGAGATTGACCTCCATGGACACACTGTCACAGGACCCAAACGGCCCAAATAAACAACAGTAAGCAGTCATTTTAAAAAAAATGTAACCCATCCCCAAATTCTGCTTGGCATCTATCTTTTAGAATATTTATGAAAAAACAACACCAAAAATTTACCGGCAGTTCATTTCAGCGCTCCACATGCATGGCTAGCAGTATTCTCCCGACTATTCCCCTGTTCAGCTGCTGCACTATTTCCCTATAATAGAAAACGAACTTCCAAAACAACAGTAAACTTTGTTCATTCTTTTTTTTTTAATAATTATCTTCCCTAAACTGAATGCAGTCACTCACTGTGTCAACAGAGGAACAGCAGACTTTTATACTGAGCTGCACACTGGTGCCACATTTCAAAGCATGTCAGAAAGAAAGCTCAGGTACCTGTTTTTAAATTCATATCAGCAGGTTATATTGCCATACATCTCCCCTTTCTGATGGACTGCTGATCAAAAGGAGCTAAAATAAAGAACTCTGGTGTGTGTGTGTGTGTGTGTGTGTGTGTGTGTATGTGTGTGTGGGGAGAGACAAATCAAAAGGACAAGCTCCTCGAAAACATAAAAAAAACAGCAGCACCCTCGAGTGTTGATTCCAGCAGCATGGGGACTACTTTACTTCAAAAGTTATTTTTTTCTTTTTTATTTATTTTATATATATATAAATTTTTATTCAGACATATTTTTAAAAATAAATGGCACCTATATCCCATTTTCGGAGTGTAATAATGCCCTCCAGGGTGGGCATTATGGGATATAACAGACCTTCTAGGGGCTATAAGCCTCTCCACCTGTGGTGTCAGGCCTCATTACAATGCTGGGTGGTCCGTTAAATCCTAATAATGCCCTCCCTGTTGGGTATTATTACTTACATAACACATAAGTCATAGTATATAAGTTAGGGTAACAACATATAAGTCAGTGTAACAATAAATCAAAAATTCATATGACTGGGAGTGAGGGAATACAATTCAGCCATTCAGATGGCACCTTTCAGTTTAGTGGGGTGAGAGGCTAACAGATGAAATCACCTGGTTAAGATTAGGAATTGCACTTGCAGGCCATGACCAATAGAAGAGCATTTTTAAAGCATGTTTTGAATAACTGAAGGAGTTTGATGAGTGAAACAAAGCTGGTAGACCATTCCAGAGCCTGGGGGCAGTGAAAGGGAAGACTCTGCCCCATGTTAGTAGTAGATTAAGGATAGTCGAGGAAGCATTGGGAAGAGGACCTCAGTGCTTGTGTGCCATATTTGACATTGAGAGATCTCATTAAAGGGGAAAGAGCATCATCGTGAAGGGATTTGTAGATGAGGAAGCCCATAAGGAAGTCCTGATGGGCCTAGGAGGAGAGATACCCAAGAGTCAGGTAAGGGTGCAATGGTGGGTGTTGTACAGGACCAGAGTGACAAATTTGCAGATGTTTTTAAAGGCAGTGTCAAGAAGAGAGAGGTTTGATAGATGATGGAAGAGCAGCAATCCAGTAGGGGTAGGAGCGTGTCCTGCCCAATAGCCAGTAGCACGTTGGAGGTCATGAGGTGCCTTAAATAGTAGCAAACACTTAGCTGCTGGGTAAAACATTTCCCAATTAGCCCAATGTGATCTTTTAAGGTAAGGGAGGGGTTAAGGGTGATCCCCAGGTATTTGAAGGTGGTGACATATTCAAGGGGGGAATCTGTCCAGGGCCAGCATGCAAAGAGAGTTGGTTTGACCAATGGAGCATTTAGCAAGCCAAAGCTTTGACCTAAATAGCATGATCTTGTTTTTTTTTTTTTTTTAGCATTGACAGGTATTCTGTTGGATGTGAAGCAGCTGTGAATGGACATGAAATCTTTAGAGGGGGAGAGGGGTAAATTTTGTACACTTTTGTCACTCCTGAATAAGATAAGATCATCTGCATACATGATCCTATGGCAGCCTGAGCTATCTTCAAGTACAGGGTTGATGAAAAGAGAGAAAAGGATGGGTCCTAGTATGGTCCTAGTTCTGCACAGTATCAGAATTTGTGAAAGTGAGCATTCGCTAATAGCACCAAAGGTGATGGAAATTAGAAATCAATGTACACAGGCATATAGCAAGTTGTATATGTGAATTTAAACTGTGGGTGCACCTTTGTGTCTATAGGGAACAATAAAGTAACAAAAGGAAATAAGGAAATAAGAAGCATATAATAACATAAATAGTACTGTGTGTTAGCATTTGAAAACAAATAAAAGAAATTTGAGTTTAAATGGCACATAATGTGATTTTTTTGTAAGTATTGCGATGCAAAACATTGCTTTCTTCTAGAACCACTATATCTGTCCCATCAGCACAGCAGTAGTGCTACCACTCATGATGCCGATGACCAAAGATTGGAAATTAGCTTGGGTCCTTGGGGACCAACTTGGGGTGGGGGGAGGATTGAGCATCCCAGGGGGATGCTGTCTTCCTTGTCCAGGGATGGAGGGTATCCTGCTCCACTGCTATACTGCCACCTGGGTGACCACAGGTGCAGTGCAGTCAGGAAAGTCTTACAGGGAGGGAGCATGTCGGCTGCTGCTGTGCTGTACCTGCTTGCAGGGGCATACACTTGTGCACTCTCACCACTGACATCCTAAGGAAGGGATGGAAAAAGCAGAAAAATACCCTGACTGGCAGGATAACACCAGCCACCTGCAGGTCCTGCACATGTCTAGTCGGGTGACACCTCCACATGCTGGATCTGTTCTGCAGCAGAGCTTGGGGGACCATCCCCTGCACCAGAGGAGCTTATGCTCTAGGGAAATTACTGAGGTGAGGTAAGTCTTGGGAGGTGCCAGGGTGATGGGGCTCCGGCAGCCAACCAGATGGGTGCTGACAGGAGATGAAGGGGTATAAAGAGCAGCATTTTGCAAAAAAAAAAATAGGACCACCACAGGTCATGAAGCAGTGGCCCAGTTGTGTAGTAAACTGGCTCAGGTAAACTATGAAACTTAATAAATATTTATTTTTTAAATGCAAAGGAGTTTCTAAGTCTCCCTCACCCCACATTAAACAAACCTTTGTCCCTGGGTTTGTGCTAGTTTCCAATATGCTCCTGTGAATGTTAAATGTTAAGACCTCCTATAACTAACAAAGTTTCCCATGTAAAGTCAGTTCAGTAAATTTAATTATTTGCAGTTGTTTCAAAATGATGTAAATTACGCCACTGAATCCATATGATCCACTAATGGTCAGTTGCATGAACCATCGCACAGTTTAATAGTATAGCAGTAGCAGTCAATTCAGCAAGTTGTCTTATGAGATTTTCTGTCAATGGCCAGAGAACCTTGTGGACTTATGCTGCAGAAAATCTAACAAAAATCTCTTTAGAGATCTCCAGAGATTTGCAAAATTGCCTGCCAAATCAACTGCTGCTACTGTAAAACTTTCAGTAATTTGCTTGCTAGAATGTTGCTATCGTTCAGCTCGGTTTTCTGTTTCTGTGCAAAGTCACTATTTTTGCTTTTTAACATTGTGGCTATGTTAATGATGTATGAGTACCTTTTTCAAGTACTTAGCACCACAGAAATGCATAACCAGCTATAACTGTGTTAAATACACCGAATGGTATATTTAAAAACCCTCTATTCCCTCCACAGGTTACCAGGGCTAGTCAAGTGGCCACCACTTGCCAACCCAGTTCATCTCCCACCATCCATCCCACTCCCCATCCTCCTAGTTCCTTATTTAAAAACATTGCAGGCTCTGAGCACTCTGTTAAGAGTTAACATTGTGAATTCATTAACCCGCTCCTTAGCACAACACCCCACAGTCCTCAAAAGTACAGTTCTAAATGTGTGCTCTCTTTTAACCCCTCAATGCATGCTTTAGGGGGCCAGTAGTAGTTAAGGAAAGCTAGCCCATTTACCCCCACCCACAGTGCATCAGTTGGTCCTATCAGTCTATTCAGCAAAGTATGAAAAACATGTGATGTGTGAGGATGCTGTGCATCACTAACTGAACATGAAAGAACAACTAAATATTTGTTTAAAGTTGGAATTTTGTTTACATACAGTATGCGCAGTAAAACTGAAAAAAGTATTTCTTTTTTTAGATAACACTTTCCATACAGATGCACATTTCAGTTCAGTTCTCAAGGTGCCTTTTCAGATTCTTCATAAAGTATGTCACTGAAAGCTTTGTCAGTTATGACACCTTTTAAGTAATTCAAATATGACCAGAATGAAACCAGAGTCTATTCACCATTATTGCAACCCATTTCCCAATGATGACAGCTATCTGGAAAGATCCCAAGAGCCTTAAGCTGATGACTTGTTCTAGAAAAATGGGTATTCATATGTTAATTTATGTATGATGGATGCATTTTGGTTGCAACAACCACACAGGAGTGTGGTGTGCATATTTATTGAACACATACAAACAGAGGTGATAAAGAAGTAAGTGTGATTTTTATAAGTAAATATTTGTGTTGCCATTGGGTTGTGCATTTGAGAAAGAGTAATGTGCTCAGGGACAGCCCAGGTTTCAGTTATCTCAGTAGCGCAGTCAGTTAGCACAATCAGAATGATATTCCTGGGCAGCCTGGGTTCAAGTCCCAGCTGAGGCACTTACTTCTTTCTCACCTGTTTGAATGTGTTCCATAAATATGCACACTATACTCCTGTGTGATTGTTTCAAGTAAATATTTGTGTTGCCATTGAGTTGTGCATTTGAGAAAATAATTTGGTTATAATTGATGAGTTGCTCTCACCATGGATCCCTTTTGCAAATAAGATGTTTCATCTCAAGGGGCTTATCCCAGTGGGAAAATGTAGTAGATAAATTAATGAAGTAGAGAACAATATGTTTATCCTTAAACAGAACAACCATTAATATCTTTAGACTGTTCACAGAATTTCTTATGATATGTTATAATGTTCAAAATCATATTTTGAAAGCTTTAATGGTAACACTTTGTGTCACTACTATACACTGTAACTACTGTCTAACTACACTTTAACTGCTGTGTAACTACTGTGCAGTTAAATGCAACTACTATGTAGTTATTATGTACTTTGACTTTTGTGTGTTGTGTAGTTAGGCAATTTGCATGAAGACATAGTTACACTTTTAACTCCTACCATATCCCCACTGGCACTAATTAATTTATTTTGAGAAGTCCAGCTGCACATGTAACAGTTGTTGTAAAGTGCAACTCAAATATGTTGTGCAAGTACCACAGTATCACTTCTGACATTATGTAAATTGTTCTTACAAGGGTAGGTACAGTTGTACTCAGTGGTATGTTGTTTATTACTGTGTGATTGCACAGAAGTACGTTAATTCAGTGATGCATTCTTGCAGGGTTTATGTGTATCACCTCCATGGCATTGACCATGTTTATTTATTTTCATGCTGGTTGGGGGTGGGGGATAAGGTGGTGAGATGCATTGGGAGCTGGGTGGAAAACAGACAACAGATGGTGGTGGTTGAGGGGGGAACAATCAATGCCAGGGGCAGTCATAAGGGTTTACCCATGCCGCGGTGACACTGAAGTCGCTGACATCCCCAACACTGACAGACACTATGATGAGTGTTGGTATTGTGCTGTAGGAATGCTTGTGTGTTTTCTTCGAGGGGCTGCACCCTTCAAGTCCCTCATGTGGGGGGCTCCTCCCCCACACACTCCAGTATTTATGTAACCAACTCTGAGTTGTCTCGGGGAGGAGGCAAAACACTGGGAGATGCAGTGCTGGTGTCAGCGGGGACCATTACAGTAACCTGTCCATTTCTGTTGCTGTAATGGTCTTCGCTGTAGATGTTTTGTTGTTCAGTCAGCATACCGTCATAAGTGGAGTTCCACAGGGCTCAGTGCTGAGACCAGTGTTATTCAACATCTACGTAGCAGATATGGCAGATGGGATAGGGAGCCAAATAAGCCTGCTTGCTGATGACACCAAACTGGGAGCAGTGGTGGATGGGGAGAAGGGTGGGGGGGACTAGAGAAAGACCTAGAGGCATTTGAGAGATGGTCATACACCTGGCAGTTGGATTTCAATGCCAAGAAGTGCAGGATTATGCACTTCAGAAACAAGAATCCTAAATACAGTTACCAACTGGGAGGGTGCAGTTTTCAGTATCTGCCAAGGAAAAAGATCTAGGTGTGATGACCACAGGCCGCATGAATCATTCTGCACAAAATAGAAGGCTGGCGGTGAAGACCAATAAGATGTGGGGTGCATAGCAAGGGGAATCACCTCGTGATTCTTCCACTGGACAGGGCACTGGTGAGGCCACACCTGGAATACTGTGTGCAGTTCTGGTGCCCCTTCTTAAAAAGGGACATCAGGCTGCTGGAGGGGGTGCTGAGAAGGGCAACCAGGATGCTAAGTGGGATGAGGGAAAGGCCCTATGAAGAGAGACTACAGAGGCTAAATATATACTCCTTGGAGGACAGAAGGAACAGAGGAGGCATGATTAAGACCTTCAAATACTTGAAGGGTATAAATAGGGTTCACCAGGAGGGTCTGTTCAAGTATAGAAAGGAAGGGGTCACAAGAGGGCATACTCAGAAATTGGAAGGGGAGGTTCAGGAGGGAAATGAGAAGGCACTTTCTCACAGAGAGGGGGTTGGCAACATGGAATGCTTTGCCAGCAGAACTGATAATGCAAACATCAGTAGGAGAATTTACAAGGCGGTGGGGCAGGGTCAAGGTCAAAATCAGAATGGGGAAGGAGGGGTAGAAAAGAGATAACACAGACAATGTATTCAAGTGGAAAGATGAGGGGTTAGGGGGCAGCAGCAGTATTCAAAACTGCGAGCTGCACACTCAAGCAGACTTGATAGACCGTCAGGCCTCTATCTGCTGTCATCTTCGTATGTTCATATATTTAGATGTGATTTCTGATCACTACCACAGTGTGTCGTTTTTGACTGCCCAATATGCACATGTGTCAACTCCCCTGTGATACACCAGCTTTCTCCTACCTTGTATTAAAAAATGTAAGTAAATTTAAGTATACTGTGCTGCATTATTAAGAAAGCCAAAATGCCAGTGATAGGAGTCATTTAATAGTCTAAGGGAAGTGTGACTCTCAGGGAGTGACTGTAGGATGTTTGTGAGTTGAAAGCTGTCTCTGCAAATTATCAAGCTGCACTCTGCTTCACCAGCATGATATACAGTACAGTATATGCAGCCCACAAAAAAACACTTTACCCTTTTTTAGAAACCTGAGCATTTGAGGGAATGCAGGGGACACCCTGGGGAACATGTGTACTGAATTTTATGTTTGTGCCACAAGCAATTCAAAAGTTATAACTTATTCTATATGTTGCTTGTGAAGCAAACACATTGGCCCCCAGGAAACATTTTAGCTGCCCTTTGCTTTACAGACAACACACAGATGGTACCCTTGAAAACCACTTTACCCTTTATTTAGAAACCTGGGCATTTGAGGAACTTCAGAGGATACCTTGGGGAACATGTATACTGAATTTCATGTTTGAGCCATAAAAAGTTCAAAAGTTATAACTTCTTTTTTCCATACAGGTTTTTCTTACTCCTTCATCCAGGGGTGCGGCTCTATCAGCCAGTTCTCCAGCCCCTCCAGGCTGGTTCTCCACCTCCCTCAGCTATGCAGTCAGTCAGGTTCTCCTCATGAGTTCCCATCTTATGGCAGGGACAGAGGGGGGAGGGCCATCCTTCCTCCAATGCATCAAATCCAAAATGGACCAGGTTGTGTACTTAGTGGGGTGCAGGCACAGAGATGGCTGGGCCAGGCTTCAGGAAGTCCCCCTATGTACTGTTTTACACATTTTCTGGTCCCACCTCTACTGCAGAGTGTCAGACTCATGTGCAGAATCCCACCTTTCTGACGTTCCCCACAGCCCCCCCTCATACATTGCTTCCCTGACATGCTCTACCAAAGGCCTTTACCTGGGGACAGTCTAGTCTGGGATAACATGCTTCCTCACCCCAAGAGAGGAGAGCAGTCCCTCGAACACTTGATCCTCTCCTAACCCCTGAAAACCCAAGGTCATTACAGAAGCTGGGTCACCAGCATGGGAAAAGGTAAGGTGCATGGCACCCAGACCTCTTTGTTACCAGGTCAGCTAAAGTTATAACTTCTTCAGTGTGTTTCTTGTGAAGTAAATGCATTGGCCATCAGACATTCAAGATGAAAATGAAACTATCAAGTTGCCATCTGCTTCATGGACAGCACACAGAAATTACCCTCAAAAACTGCTTTATCCTTAATTTAGAAATCTGGACTTTTGGGGGACTTCAGGGGACACCTTGGAGAGTCTATATTTTGAATAGCATGTTTGTGCAACAAGAAATACAAAAGCTATAACTTCTGTGTGTCACTTGTGAAGTAAGTGTATTGCCCACCAGGAGACATTTTAGCTGCCCTTTGCTTCACAGACAATAGATAGAAATTACCCTCAAAAAACACTTTTCCCTTTGTTTAGAAACCTGGACATTGGAGGACATCAGGGAACACCTTGGGGAACTTTTGGAGAATGGGAGGGGCCACAAAAAAGTAACAAACTCTTTGGAGAGTGGGAGATGGGCACTAATCCTTTTCTGGAGGTGAGAGTTCTGAAGAGGCTTGCTAATCTGAAGGTAAACAAAGCGATCTAAATGAGATGCATCCAAGGGTATTGAGGGAGCTCAGGGAAGTACTGGGTGCACCTCTGACAGTTCTATTTAACAGCTCACTGGAAACAGGAGTGATTCCAGAGGATTAGAGGAGGGTTGATGTAGTCCCACTACAGAAAAGTGGTAGAAGCCAAAAGGCTGGCAATTATAAGACAGTCAGTCTGACATCAGTGGCTGGAAAGTTAATGGAATCACTGCTGAAGGAAAGGATTGTGGATTATTTGGAATCCAGTGGTTTACAAGACCTGAGGCAGCATGGGCTCATGGGGAACATCATGTCAAATGAAGCTGACAGATTTATTTGACTGGGTGACAAAGGATTTAGATCAGGGTGGGGTGGTGGATGTGGCCTACCTCAATTTCAGTTAGGCTTTGACACCATTCTACATAGGAGACTAGTAAGCAAGCTAGGTAACTTTTGAGTGGGTCCAAAGGTGGTAAACTGAATAAGGAACTGGTTAGGGGCTAGGCGACAGAGGGTGGTGGTAAACAGAGTTCATTCCAAGGAAGGGAGGGTGACCAGTGGAGTGCCTCAGGGATCAGCATTGGGACTGGTCTTCTTTAATGTCTTTATACGTGACATTGTAGAGGAGCTGAAAGGGAAGGTCTGCCTCTTTGTGGATGACACAAAAATCTGCTACAGGGTGGACACTCTGGGGAGCAGAGACCTGACAAAACTAGAGATGAGGTCAAGAGTATGACAGCTGGGTTTCAATGCAAAAAAGTGCAAAATAATGCACTTACGACTCAGAAACTGAGGGGTGGAGTACAAAATGAGTGGTGTGGTATTGATGACCACCAAGCAAGAAAGAGAACCGGGAGTAATCATAATGGATGACCTAAAGGTGGTCAGGCAGTGTGACAATGCAGTAGGGAGAGCTTGTGGGATGCTGGGGTGCACAGGGAGGGGTTCACCAGCAGGTGATGTTACCTCTGTATAGATCACTGGTAAGAACCCACCTGGAGTATTGTATCCAGTTCTGGAGACTACATCTCCTGAAGGACACAGACAGAGTGGAGACAGTCCAGAGGAGGGAGTGGTTGCCCTGGATAGGTTGTTAACTATTGAAAAAATGTCAAAAGAATTGAAAAAGATTTATGTAAATAAAGCTGTGGGTCCAGATGCTATTCCAAACTGGATGTGGAAAGAAGGAGCAGATTTGTTAGCACCATGGTTGAGTCATATTTTTAATAGGTCAATGATAGCTGGAACTTTGTAATGGAAGCAAACAAGAACTATCCCTCTCCTATTGGTTATGACGATAAAGAATATGCCAACAGATTTTAGACCAATAGCTTTAACATGTACAGTTTGTAAAGTGTGTGAAATTTTTATTTGTAAATGGATTATGGATATTGTAGAAGGTTTGTTGGATGATAACCAGTTTGGGTCCCTGAGGGGTTGCCCAACCACTGACGCCGCTCTAAAATTTTTTGAATTAAGTATGACAGTTTGGGATAAAGAAAAGAATATGAGAGCTGCATTAGTAGATTGTAAGACAGATTTTGACCTTATTGGCCATGGAACAGAAATAAAAAAATTGGAAGGTTTAAATATTCCGGAGTATATTATAAACTGGATGTATGTTTTTTTTGCAGGGGAGGTCACAATGGATTGAGATGTAAAGTATGAAATCTGAGGAAGTGAACATCAGTGGAGAAGTCCCCCTGGGTCCCACAATGCAGCCTTTATTGTTTTTGATTATGATAAATAACTTAGACACTAAGGGTCCATGTATAAAGTACATAGATGATACCACGGTGATGGACATTTGGGAAAATGTTGAAAATAGTACCATGCAACGTGATTTGGACCATATAGGGAAATGATCAGGAAATACTTTTATGCAAATAAATCCCACAAAAACTAAAGAGATATGCTTTGGAAAGCAGGATAGATGGGTGGGAATAAAATCATTGAATTTCTTGTTTTTTTTTGGGGGGGCAGAGGTGGAAGTGGTAAATAAAGTTAAATATTTGGGACTTCTTTTCCAAAATGATTTTACTTGGGCAGAGCACATTTTAACTATGGTAAAAAGGGAAAATAGCAGGTTATATTTTTTAACAATTTTGAGACAGGCAGGTTTGAGTTTACCTGATATATTTTACTGTTTTTCTTCAGTAGTTGGGCCTGTGGTAGAGTATGGGGCAGCAGTTTGGCATGGTGGTCTTAAAAAAAAGAATCTGAAGAAGTAGAAAGAGTACAGAAAAGGGCACTTAGAATAATGGTAGGGTGGGAAATGAATTATAGGGAAGCATTACTTAAATGTGGGTTGGCAAAGTTGATATTAGAAGGGAAAAAATGTCAAGAAAGACTTTTAGGAGAGTTTGTGATCTTATTCATAAACTGCATTGTTTGCTTGTACCAAAGGACATAACAGGCACTTCCGGGTTCGGCAGCTTTTAAACCGCCCTGCAGTGAGCAGGGTGAGCGTGTGCAGGGTGTGTGGTCGCACACGCAGAGACACGTGCATCATCGCATGTCTGATGTGTCTGGTGTGGACACTGGGGCTGGGGATAACCCCTTGTAGGTGGAGTGGCAAGGATCCTAGTAAGGTAAATAACCGTAGTATAATATAGTAGTACGTGTTCCACGATCACACCAAAATGATTGATAATGTCGCAAAATATGGTAAAACGGGGTAAAGGAAAGAAAAAAATATGTGTACAGTGTAATATGTTTACCAAGGAACTATCTTGTCCAGACTTTACGTGTATTAAATGTCTTCAGATTGAAACATTGCAGCAAGAAATAGCACAATTAGTACAATGTTTAGAAACACACAGAGAAATAAACCTCCTAGAAAATTTCATAGATCATGCCATGTCTAAATCAATTACTTCGATACCAAATTTATGTTCTATGAACTTTAATAACGACATGGCATTAAATGATTTATCCACTGATACAGACAAGGAATATGTTTCTACCCATCCACCTAAAATTCGAGATATAGTGGTTATTGGGAACTCTGTTCTTAGAGGGGTTGATACTATAGTTTGTCAAGGGAGAAAGGCTAACACAACAGTTAGCATAATTCCAGGGGCCCATGTGAAGGATGTCTCTAGTCTCCTGGATGGCTTGCTGGAAAATACTACAAAACCGGTCATACTTTTACATATAGGCATTAATGATTTGCCTACTAAAAATTTGACGGCCCTTCAAGCAGATTACAGCCAGATAGTTGACCAGATAAAAGAAAGAGAGTGAAGGTAAGAACCTCCGGGGTTTTACCCACACAAAGGAAGCACTTCTATAAGAACATGTCAATTTTAACTGTAAATACCTGGCTTCATCAATTATGTCACCAAAAAAACATTGGTTTTATGGACAACGCAACTACCTTTTCTAACAAAGCTTGTTTCAAAAATGACAGCCTGCATCTAAATCACTTCAATACATTAGTCTTGGGGAAAAAAAAATCAACGAGGTATTAAGGTTTCATTTAAACTGGGGAGGGAGGGAGCATAGCAAGTGATGGTAACATAAGTGCCAATACAACATGGAATGGTTTACTAACCAATGCTAGAAGTTTGTCTAATAAGTTTGATGAATTTAAATTAATTTTGGCCACCCAGGATATCATATAGCATGTGTCACTGAGACATGGGGCAGTGAGAAAGACACTTGGGAAAAGAATATACCAGGATACAAGTGTTTTATGAAAAACAGGAAATATAAAAAAGGGGGAGGTTTGGCTATCTACATCCATGATTCTATGAAAGTGGAGGACATCCCGGACAGTGTTGAAGATCTAGAAGTACTATGGGTCAAATTGCATCCTATGATTGGGGCCTCTATAAGATTAGGCCTAGTTTATAGGCCACCTTCCATATCTTTAGAAAATGATTTTAAATTATCAAAGCATATCAGCGAATTGAATCCTGCTGATAATATCTTGATACTAGGAGACTTTAATCTGCCCACTGTTAATTGGAAAACACACATTGGGTAGAGTAAAACAGAAAATTTATACCTGGATCTCATAACACAATTAGGACTTGTTCAATTTGTTCCCTTTACAACTAGGTATGACAACATACTGGACATTATTTTGTCCAATATGAATAATAGTACTACAGTTCCTGTGGCAATGGTGACCACGACTGTGTGATATTTCAGAGTCAGGGTCCAATTAGGCACAGTGGGATGGGAAGTACAAAAAAATGAGACTTTAGAAAGGCAAACTTTAATGCTATTAAAAATAACATGTCTAAGTGGGATTGGGCCAGGGACGTCTCAGATCATACAATTAATGAGAACTGGGAATTATTGACCTCAAAAATAAAAAGAGAGGTAGTTACATATATACCTAGTACACAAAAATATACCAACAAAAAACCATCCCCCAGATGGATGAAGCCCTTCATCAAAAAATTAATCAACAAAAAAAAAATGATTATACGAATGTATAAAGGGTGGTAACCAGTATTTAATATTGGTCTACAGGGCCCTAGTTAAGAAAATTAAAATAAACATCAAGCATTCTAAAGCACTATATGAAATAACATTGGCCACTAGGGCCGGCGTCAGCACCAGGGCCACACGGGCAAATGCCTGGGGCCCTGACAACCTTGCAGGGCCCACGGGGCGGTGGGCATAAAACTAAAAAAACTTAAAAAAAAAAACACCAGGTGAGTGTGAGCCTTGGTTGGTTCTGGAGTCTTGGAAAAGGCTGGAGGGTCATCGCTGCACATGATCTGTGTTTCATTTCAATTAAAATTCAGTTTGTTCGGTTCTTTGACTGCTGCCTCTCTAGCTAGGTGCTCAGTGCACTGCACTCTCGTTCACCTGTTTGCTGCATGCAGCTGCTGCAAGTTACATGCAATATAATTTATTTAGCTGAGCTGGGGGCTGACTCACACTGACTCTGTACTTGGTTGTATCTCAGAGTAGGATTGCATAGTAGGAGGGGTTTCAGTGCACTGTTTTATATTATTGAACATAGGCGTTCCGTTTCAAAGTGTGCCACCATCTTTTGGCGCTGCTGTTTCCTCTCTGCTCTGGTCAGATTTTTAATGAGATCTGTTTGTTTACCCCTAATGTCTCTTGGAGCTGCACTGCCATTCAGTGTCATTTCATACTATACTATATAGCCCCAAGTGTGTCGAGTTGTGCAGGAGGCATCAGTATAAATGGTGTCACCCTACAGCTTTGGGGTGAAATGTGTGTTTTTCTTGCTCTGCCACAGAGATAGGAGCTTATTTATGAAATGCTTTCAAGATTATCTCTAACAGTGCAAAACAATAAGAAACCTAATGGAATCGATCTTTACCTTCGGGGTAATTTTTTTTCTGATCCAAATTAGAGGTATCACAGTAACAGCTATTATGCGCCGGCAGAGATTAAATGATGAATTTCTAAAACTGCCCAGGGATCCAGTGTGAAATCAGCCATTGGGCTTCCTAATTTGGGGTGGACAATGGTTATTGAAGCATGGCCCAGGATAAGTGATTGAATGGATGCCAACGCTTTGCCCGCATCTTTCCTATGCGATCCTTATAGTTAATCAAATAAGTGTCCGTGAAGTATTGATTGTTGGCAAGCCCCCACCCACCCCTGATGGTATAGTAATTTATAAAACCAATTTTTATAAAGACAGCTTTCAACAACAACAGTATCAACATGGTGTTCCTCGTTCATTTTTCTGAACACATCTACATTAACAAAAGCAGTTTATTTTTGCTGACTGGTTAAATGGATTCCAGTGTTTATAGATCGCATACACTGTAGCGTCCACAGAAGTAATCTGGAATGACGCTCAATTCGCATTGCACTGTATCCAACTGGTTAGGACGCAGAACAAGCTTTAATTTAAAGAGGGTCACTTATGACAGCCACACAGCCAATACCAAAGTTTCCCCTGCTGATTGGGGACAGCTTGGATGTTTAATCTGACAACAATCGGTTGACAAACAGATAACTGTATTGATAAATATCGTCGCCCAGATGTAGCTAGCAGGTGGCTTCCACAAGCCCAGCTCTGAATTCTCAATACACCAGAGGAAGGAACAAGAACTCTCTAGCTCCTGAGTGCAGAATCCAGTTGAGATCTAAAAGCGGAGAGGGATCCTCTTGTATTTGTCCTGTTTAGATTATTAGAACATCTGTAACTGACACTAGAACAAGGGTTGCCCAAAACAGAACCAGCTGTTTTTCCAATTGAGCAGTATGTTAATTCTTGAGCCCCCTCAGGTTTCTTATAACACAGACACAAATACATCAATAAGGAGAACAGGCAGCCTTTGCTGAACAAGTGGCAGTTTTGAATTTACCTTTTGTGTTTGCTTCAAATGTAATCTTGAGGCATTTTTCTCTTGCAGAGAAAAGGAGAGCTAATCTACCCCATCTTGGGACCAATTGAACTGCAGTAGAGTACATATTCACTGAAATCACACAGGGAGTAAGGGGTCTTGCTTTATTGACTCATCAAATCCCAGGAATGAAGCACTTAATTAATTATGGTTGTTAAAATTCAGGCCAGCTGTTTATTTCTTGTTGGCTTTAGTGGTAGTGGAGAAAGACAAAAGTCTATGCTGCGATCTTCTTAATACACATTTAGCATAAATATCTCCCTGAATGGTGTTTGTCTGAAAATGAACCTGTAACAGATAGATGGTTTAGTACACTTTTGAGTTTGTATACCATGTGCTTTGTTTCTGGAATAAAAACAACTACAGTATTATATGTCCAAGAAAGTTGTTACCTTTTAATGACTTTGCACTCATAAATGTTAAAATCCCTTTTTAAATGTTTATGAAGAAACTGTAAATTTACCTATACTTGACAGCAGATGAATTACAATGGTTTATTTCAATTTTCCTAAGTAGATTTGTGTATGTATAGGATATTTAATTGGATAATAAACTGAAAACAAACAAAACTCAAGAAAAATAAATGCCACACACATGCCATTTCCCTCTCTCTTGCACTCACAATATCCTCCAGGGAAAGCCCCAATGTGACTTGCAGCAGCTGCAGGACGGTTTACGAGAAAGCTCCTAAGATAGTAACATAATCCTTCCATTAAACGGGACAGCGCTTATTAATAAGCAGTGCACTTCAATGTGGAAAAGAACAGACAATGTGATTTAGGTATCTCTCCTTACCATTCTACTTCCTTTAATTGTTGACTTGGTACACATTTTGAATGTATACTAAGACGATCAAGAAGTACAAAGTCTGTGTGCAGGTAAATGTTACTTATATATAGTCTAAGTTCTTTTTTGTTTGTTTAATACTTTTGAGCTCCCTTCTCCTGACAATGGGGCACTTCAGAGCAGGAAAGCATGAATGCTTCAGGTTGGAATCCATGTGGTATCACTGTAAAATATTCATATCTAGTACATCACTGTAAAGGCACATGGAAAGTATTAAATGGTGCATACATACAGGTAATAGACATGACTGAAAACAAATAATCCAGATAAATATTTCCTTTTTTTTCAGAGAAAGGCACAAAATGTTGGCTTTTTGTTCTAAATAAATGAACACATGAATTGTTTTTGTTGCATATCAAATATCAAACCATGTGTTGTAGTTTCCCTCTAAATGATTTATTAGTGTATAGCCAAGTTTATATGCCTGAGTTAACTGTTCCAATAAAATCAGGGGAGGAGTGGAATGGAGGACTGTCTTGTCTGCTGAAGATAAGAAAGACTCATTCTGAGGGCTTATCTTGAATTTAATTTTTTGATGCCCACACTGAACAGTTCAGGGCTCAGGTTGTCACCCCTTCCTCAAGCAAACAATCACAAATTCATATTTTTATTTATTTTTTCCTATTAATACAGCCATAAGCCAGCCACTCCAGGCCAGGGGCATAACTTCCATTCAATGATCCACCACGACTCATGTCCTCTCTCACATGATCATGACTCATCATGATTGATATTGGATAAGGGAACAGACACAGCCACACCTGCTGCTCTGCTGTGCTGTTGCTTCAAGGCACTATGGCAGGCTGAGTGAGGCTTGCCATGGGCTCGAGCCATGAATCCAAGAAAAGAGCAGCACTCAGAATCTAGATGCAAAAAAGTTTTAATTCATGAGCTAGCAGCTTTTTAGCAAATAACACAGATTGACTGACTCCCTAAGGAAGATTTGTTTTGAGTTGAAGCGCAGGGGTAACGCTGTTTTCTATACTGTGCCGTCACTGTGTGATAATCTGTATTATTTGCTAAAAAGCTACTAGCTCATGAATTAAAACTTTTTTGAATCCAGATTCTGAGTGCTGCTCTTTTCTTGGATTCATGTTTTGATTAGAGACAGGCCATATCTCAGAAGCAAGCACCATCACCAACCCCAAGGCTCTTAGATCACACACTTCATTCCTGGATTAGCATGGGTTCAAGCTGCCTGCTCGCTGGCTGGCTTGATGATGGTAATGTTCTTTTTGGGGAAGTCTGGACTCTGGATTGGATGGAGACAGGACAGAAACAGAGGAGGGATTGGACTCTGCCTGGACACAGTCTAGAACACTCACTCATCATCAGTGATACCATCATCACGCACAGATGTGATTGTGTGAAAATCACTTATCATCACTCATCATCATCAACCTGAATTGATGCATGCTGCAGATTGTGCAGAAATAAATTTAATTGCACTGCACATCAGATTTGAGACATTTTTTGGCAGCAGCAGGCAAACTTCATGAGATGTGCATGGAAATGGGCTGGTGCAGGTCAGGGTAGGCATATGATAGTAAAAAAAAAAACATGCCTTTGTTTGGGGGGTTGAGGTGAATAGGGCCCACTGGAGGTCCATTGCCTAGGGCCCACAAAAACCTCCAGCCAGGCCTGTTGGCCACTAAGGTTTCTGATATTAAAAAAGCATTTTTTTCTCACATTAATAGTCTAAGAGGATCTACAAATTCAGTAGGCCCATTTATAAATAGTTTGGGGTTACCTACTGATAATAAAGAGACAGCAGATTTGCAAAATAAGTTTTTTGTACAGTATTTAATAACATTACTGCAAGCACTCTCCATGATATACCAATACCTGTACCTGGTCAAATAACCATTAATCCAACAGATGTTCACAACAGACTTAAAAATCTACCAACAAACAAATCTTCCAGGCCTGATGACATACATCCTCAGGTTCTGCATGAAATTGTGGATTATATATTCCTACCCCTGACATATATATTCCAGCACTCCTTAGACTTGGATGACATACCACTCAGATGGAGGGTTGCCACAGTGATACCCCTCCTAAAAAAAGGACCCCAGACACAACCTGAAAATTTTAGACCAATTAGTCAAACATCACTATTGGGTAAAATATTGGAGGGTGTAATCAAAGATCACATTCAACAGCACCTACTTACACTGGGACTTGTCGATCCATGCCAACATGCTTTTACTACGTCTAGATCTTGTCAAACCAATCTCTTGCCCTTTTATGAAAATGTTAGTAGGGAAATAGATAACAGAAATCCAGTAGAAGTAATATTCCTGGGTTTCTCTAAAACATTTGACAAATTGCCCCACCCTGAGTTGGTAAAAACATTAAGGGACTTTAACCTGAGTGGCAATATAATTTGTTGGATTGTTAATTGGTTAAGAGGTCACCAGCAGAGAGTGGTAGTGAATGGTGTCTTCTCCGAGTGGGCTGGGGATACTAGTGGGGTACCACAGGGGTCTGTCTTGGGACCAATTCTTTTTAATATATATGTTTCCACATTACAACTGGTATCTCCAAACATCTGGTTGTATATGTTCGCAGATGACTGTAGACGAGGAACAGTGGTAACTGGGTTAGAAAGTACCACTGCATTGCAAATAGCCTTGGATCATATCTACGAATGGGCCAAAAGCAGTAAATTGTCATTAAATATAAGTAAGTGTAAAATTATGCACTTGGGCACCCATAATAAACAGTGCAAGTACTTTTTAAATAATGAACCACTAATTGAAACACTCTCCTAAAAAGATCTTGGTGTAACAATCAGCTCTAATTTTAAATTTAATACACATTGTAGGGATCAAGTAAAAAAATCAAATCAAATAATGAACTGTATTTTTAGACACATTTCTAGTAGAGCTAGGGAGGTGATGCTCCCCTTGTATGTGGCATTGTTTAGGCCTCACCTGGAATATTGTGTTCAGGTCTGGTCTCCATATACTAAAGAGGATATAAAAAGAGTGGAGTCAGTTCAAAGAAGGATGACTAGATCTATAACTGGCTTAATCAATCAATCAATCAATCAAAATCTTTATTTAGTCAGGCGAACATCATTGAGCGTAGCTCATTTACAAGATGGACCTGAGTGGTCATACAAATTAGAGTACAAGTATTTTTACATAGACAAGAAAAACATGAACAACAGTACAATGACATAAAATGAGAGTTTACAACAATTTACATATATACAATGTACAGTAAAATCACTTAACCTGTAGGAAAAGGAGAGAATAGGTATAGCAAGCATAGTATACAAATAATAAGCCTATATGGCTTTTATAAGAGCTTACAGCTGACTGGATAATAGAAGGGGAACTAACATAATGGAATACGGAAGGGGGGGATGTAGGTTGGATGGGAGATTAGGCCTTATGAAAGCAATTGCAGAACTCTGGAAATATGGTGGAGAATAATCTTTTGAAGGATGATAAGGGTAAGAGGGTATTGAGATTCATAGATTTTTGGAGTGAGTTCCAAGTAACTGCAAGGGAGTAGCTGATAGCGGCCCTCCCAAACCGGGTACAGGCATTGGGGACCTTTAACATGATGAGTTTACCGATCCTTAGGGTGTATGGTCTAGAAGTAATTCCGGTAAAACAGTTTGTGATATAGGAGGGGAGTCTGCCTGATAAAGCTTTGAAGATCCAGATTGCAGCATTCCTATTTCTTCTGTGTTGTAGTGATGTCCAATTTACTGCCATATAAAGAGAGCAATGATGGGTGCTAGAGGGAAGGTCAGTAATAAATCTGATGGATCTATGATACAGGGTGTCCAGCTTATTTAAGAGGGAGAGTGAGCAATGGCCATAGAGAAAGTCAGCATAGTCAATGAGGGATAGGAATGATGCCTGGATTAATCTTTGTCTGGAGTCTCTGGTAAGGAAGTGTTTTATCCTGTAAAATAGGCCAAGCCTTTGCCTCAACTTTTTTAGTAGCTCTTCAATATGGATAGAGTAGTCGAGCTTATTATCTATCCAGACTCCAAGATATTTGAACTTGTCCACAAATTCCAGCTTCTCCAAGTAAGGTGAATAATTGTAGGGTGGTGGTGATGGGGTAATGGCAGAGCAACTCTTGTGGCAAAAAGCATAGCTTTTGTTTTTTTTTAGCATTTAAGTAGTTTTTTCCAATAGATTGTGTTGCAGGATGGCAATTCTGATTGTAACAGCTTACAGGCTTTAGGTAATGAGGGATTACTGACATATAATACAGTATCATCAGCAAACAGATGAATGTTAGATTGAGAGAGGTTGGCATCGATATTATTAATATAAATGGCAAAGAGGATAGGCCAAGAATAGAGCCTTATGTACATCTCTTTAGCAGTGGTTTTAAGGTGGATAGGTAATTTTCATTTTTACTAATTGTGACCTATCAGATAGATAGCACTTAAACCAGCTGAGTGAGAGAGAATCCAGGCCTAGAGAGCTAAGGGAGGTGAGAATGATTCATGATCCACTGTGTCAAATGCTTTACTCAAATCCAGGAACACAGCACAGGTACAATTCTTCTTGTCCAAGGCAATCTGCTAGTCATTAGTTACTTTGGCTAGGGCAGAGATGGTGTTATGCCTTGATCTAAACTCGATTGTGCTGGATTTAGGAGGTTGTTTTATCCAGATAAGCCCTTAACTGTGAGTTTACTAATTTTTCAAGCATCTTGATAGTACCGTAGGATGGAAATGGGCCTGTAATTGTTGAGGTCCGTGGATCACCAGATTTAAGTAGTGGAACTACTTGAGCTGTTTTCCAAGTGGAGGAATGGATCCAGTAGCTAGGAAAGATTAAGAGATGGGGTGAGGGGGCAGATAAGGCGTGTGATGCTATTTTAAGGAAGTAGGGATCCAGGGAGTCTGTACCTGCACTCTTAGAAGTATCTAAAATAGATAGGAGGTCTTCTACTTCTTTCAAGGATATTGGGTTGAAGGAAAATGTTGAAGTAGCCTTTTGTCCCACAGTGGATTGAAGGTTCAAGGATGCTCTCAAGAGACTTACAGGTGAGGAGTCAAATGCTAGGCCAGCTGTGGTGAAGTGGTCATTGAAGGTGTTTAGGATTTCTTGCTTGCCCGTAATTTCTGTGTCATTTAGTAGCAGTTTGGAGGTTAAGGCAGGGGGTTTTGCCCAGAATTCCCTTTATAGTACCCTAGAGTCTGGATGGGTTATTGTAGGAAGCATCTAATTCAGCTCTATAATAGGCAGCTTTGGCAATTCTTATTTGTTTTGTACATGAATTTCTTGTTTTCTGAATTGAAGCCAGTCTCTGGTATCCTTTGTTTTTCTTGCCTTTTTCCAAAGTTTGTCTCTGTAGCAAGGCTGATTTAAGGTTAGTAGTGAACCAAGGACAAGATCTTACTTTAGTTCTGATACTGGTGATTGTGCATGAATATTGAGAGCATTAGTGATGATGTCCTTTAAGATCTGGAGAGCTGTTTCAACTGAGGTTGTAAGGTAAAAGTCTTGCCAATATGTTGTATTGCACAAATCATAGAGATATCCTGGGATGTTGAATTTCCTTTTTGACCTTTTGAGGACAAATTCTGCAGGATTGGATGGTTTGAATGTAGATCTTATGCCAGCTATAGGACAATGATCACTTACATCACTCGGTAGTACTCCTGCATGTGAATATAAGTGAGGCTTGTTTACCAACATAATATCCAGGAGTGAGCTGTTGCTAGAATTTTTTAGGTTAATCCTGGTTGGATCTTTGATTAATTGTGTGAATCCATGGGTGTCACAGAAGGTTACCAGTGGTGCAGATACATTAGATAGCCAATTTAAATTCAAATCACCAAGGATGATGGTATCTTCAGGGCCTAGACTGAGTATTGATCCTAGGTGAGATAGGAGTTTGAGGCCTGCAGAGGGGGCCTATAGCAGCCAATCAATTTAAATGAAGACAAATTTGAAGGATATTTTAATTGACAAACATTCAAATTCCTTTGGTTCGATGTATTGATGAGGCAGGATGCAGAGATGGTGTCCTTAATGTATATGGCCACCCCACCACCCCTGGAAAGGCGATCTGATCTGAAGAGCTGATAATTGGGAAGATTTATATCACTGTCATTTGTTGTAGGTCTGAGCCAAGTTTCAGAGATAACCAGGAAGTCAGGTAGAGTATGTCCAACCCAGGCCTGTATTAAGGAGAACTTTTTTAGAAGGCTGCAAGCATTGAAGTGAAGGAAGCTTAGGCCATTTATGGAGGTTAGATCAGCAGGGATAAAAACTTTCAATGGGGCCAGGATTTATTTCAATAGTACCAATGCAGATCAGAAGGAAGAAGATTAATTTGAGGAGGGCACCAAGTGAAAGGGATAGGAGTGGTCAGAGCATTCTCCTCTTTCTGGGTGCCCACTGTATAGTGGGTGAAGGTCCTGTTAAGTAGGTATGAGATTTATCGTAACATAATAATCTGATGGACAGGCATAGTGGGTTAATATAAAGCCAGGATGCATGTAAAGTGCTTGAGGCATGTTGTATTGCTAGAGAGACTTTATGTGGATTCTAGGTTGCAGTGTAAAAGTGGTTGGAAATAAATAAGGAATTGGTGGGTGTCCATTGGGATGGCAGGGTGGGCAGACCATATTCACTACCTTATTCACCATGGCAAGGTATATCATGATTATCATATGGGAATGGGGAAGAAGAGAGGCTCAGGAGCAAAAAGGAAGCAGAGTAGCATTGTGGAGGTTAGGTAAGGGTTAAGAGAGGAAGGAAAAAGCTGTGGGCGTGGATTAGGAAATAGCGAGAAAGTGTATAAACAGAATCAACCGAGGGGGAGGGGGCGGCAAAATTATATTTTGCCTGCGCTTTCTGCCTGCTTCTCCCGGCCTCCTGGATCCCTTTAAGGGGAAATCTTATTGGGAAAGATTAAAAGCACTTATACTGTATTCCCTACAGTACAGAAGACATGGGGGGGACCTGTGTATGTATTTAGAGGAACAAATGATAATACCCTAAAAGCTGAATTAGGTCTAGTTTTAAATCATAATAGAATTAGTGGTAGGAAACATCCAATACAACTTTTCTCAGAGAAATGGAATTTCCTGCTAAGAAAACATTGGTTTAGTCAAAGGGCGATTTCAGCATGGAATACACTACCTGTGGAAGTCATTAGGAGTAAAGATATGTTTGCAATTAAACATAACTTGGACAGCAATATGAGCGATGAGGTTAAATTTGGTAGTTTTTCATAAATTTTACTTAGGGTTAGATACTTATAATAGGCAAGCATTATGGACGAAAGTCTAATTAGCTTGATACAATCTATGAAATCTATCAAGTCTATGAACAGGATACATGGGAAAGACCATTGGTAAGGACTCAAACCTATAGTAAATCTTCATGTTGCCTGGATATGGTTTAGTGAACCTCTATTTGAAATGTAATTTTTATGAAATGTACCTGTGTACATATACAGTCAAGCCCACTTAATAGAATACTGCTTAAAAGAAAAACCTGATTAAATGAATAGACATACAATTCCTTTATTCTTTTCCTATGTTCTCCATTATGAAACTGTCAGTGTCAGTGGCTCAGTAGGTAGCACACTCGCCTCTGAGGCTGGGAGGTCAGAGGGCTGTGGGTTCAGTTCCCACATCTGGCACTTGGGTTAATATCCCAGTACTGACGCTGTAGTGCAGCATGAGAGGGGTGCTGCACTTCTGAGGTGCCGTCTTTTGGATGAGACGTTAAACCGAGGTCCCATCTACCTGGATTGGTGGTAGTTCAGGTGGATGTTAAAGATCCCATGGCACTTCTCAAAAAGAGTAGGGGAAGTTTATTGAACATAAAAAACAAAACATCACAAAAGGAAAAAAAAATAGAACAATCAATAAATCAGATAAACAAAATACAATCATAAAGTATGAATAAACATGCATAAATGTAATGCAAATAATTCACCGAACATGTAGCATCAAAAAACAGGAAAGCATTTCCATAAATTAACAACTTTTTCTACAGAATATTTGCTAGTATCCTTTTCTTTAAGTGTAGACAGGTCTGCCTCAACTTGTGAAATAATAACTGAATGCAGAACTTGCTGTTGTTGCAATACATACTGACATCTGGCCTGCCATAGAAAATACTGTAATAGTGCAAAAAAAAAAAACATTCAAGGTACTTTTATGGTATTTACCCCATACCCCTGTATAGTCACCCAAAATCAATGTACCATATGATAGTAAAGTTAAGTATAGCATGTTCCAGTGTAAAGCAGCTGTACCCAAACTGCCTTATTCTCCATACATTCCAAAAGAAAATGAGATTGATTTTCTTCCTCATTAACACATGTAGGTCTAAGACAGTATCTATCACTTTGCGGTTTATATTTTAAATTACCCCTAATACCTAATCTCCCTTGTGTTGAAATCCATACCACATCCCATGCCTTTACAGGGATTCTGAAATCAGTTAATTTATGTAAAGCAAAAGACATGTTAGTGGGTATACAATTGGGGAAAAGAAAAGTCACTTGCTGAACTTCATATACTATATATGTATAAAAAGTTTTCCTATTTAGGGAACGTAATTTTTGTAAAGGTACTTTCCATTGATGCAATTTTTTCAAACATGAAATTCCATACCCCAGAAGATCATCAGATCCTAATATTTTTGGAGGAAACATGGACCATTTAAAAAAAGACTGTACCCAGTGTTGCCACGCTAAACATGCTTCATACCATATAAAATGGAAGGAAGAGAATAAAAATATAGAGGGGAAAAAAACAACAGGGTTCACCATCTGCAATCCTCCTTTTTTAAGTGGAAGATAAGTAATATCCCTTTTAACTGGTTCAACCTATTACCCCAGAGCATTTGGAAAAATACGCTATATAACCTTGTTTCTAGAGAAAATGGTAGTGGATAAAGAGGACTTAAATAAACAAATACTGGCAACAGAAATTTTTTGATAATCAAAATTTGTTTCTTTTTTCCAAATTTCCACTGCTTCCATAAGTTAATTTTAGATTCCCCAAGCAATAACTGCTGTTCCCAATTATTAACTGCCATATCACCATTTCCAAACCAGATACCTAAAATCTTTTGTGGTAATACTGAAAAAGGTATACCTAAACAATCAGTCAAATCAGGAGGCATGGCGTCTAGAGATAGAACAAAACTCTTATCCATGTTAAGTATAGCCCCTGAAAAGTGTCCAAAAAAAGTAAAAACATCCAATGCTGTCCTCAAAGATGGAACATCTGCTACCAAAAGAGTCACATCATCAGCATAAGCAGTGATTTTTACTGTGTCTAACTGTGGAGCAGGAGAAAGGCCGATTATACTATGATCCCAAATAATTCTCCAAATAACAGGATCCAATACAAAAGTATATAAAAGGGGGCTCAATGGGCATCCTTGCCTAACCCCTCTACCTATACTAATCTCTGTTCCAAGAAATCCTTTCACTATAGGGATGGTAGCTGCTTGGCTATATAGCAAAATTATCCATTGAACAAATTTCTTTGGAATGCCGTATTGTAATAATATATAGTAAAGAAATGAATGACAGACTGCATCAAAGGCTTTAGTTTGATCCAAGGCTGCCACCAATCCTGATCTAGCAGTAATTTTGCAACTTTCAAAAAGATCACATAGTGAAAAAAGGTTATGCTGAATCTTCCTAGCAGGGATGGCGCACGTCTGAACTGGATGTATGAGGGAGTCTGCTACCTTTATTAAACGATTATATAATATTTTGGTTAAAATTTTATAGTCACTATTCAGAAGACTAATAGGCCTCCAGTTGGTCAATAGTTTTTTATCACCCTTTTTATAGATAAAGGACAAGAGAGAAATAGTAAAATCCTTACAAGAAAGATCTGCTGTTAACATATAATTAAAGACTAGAGGTAAAAAATACCCCATATATGTTACACAGACTTTATAAAAATCATTAGGTATCCTGCCTAAACCTGGGGATGCCCCTTTATTTAGATGATTAATTACTTCCTCAACTTCCTGTGTAGAAATAGGTTGAGTCAAAAGAAGTTGCGTACAGTCCTCTACCTGAGGTAAAGTCCCTAAAGTCTGGATAGGGAAAGTATCTTCTGAAAAGTCATTACTTGCTGCAAAAGAGTCTTGGACATGTTGCTGCATTACTAACAACATGTCCATATCCGTAGTAACCACTTCCCCAGTTGAGTTATATAAACCTGACATTAACGTCTGCTCTAATCGTGATTTACAAGCCTGATAAGGATCAGACATAGGTGTTTTTTTTGTTCCAAATCTGAATTCCATCTCCAAAGACTTGGCCCTGTCATATTGAAATGACTTCATCCGTTTCTTAATCTCTAATATTTGAGATTTATAAAGGACATGATCTTTTGGAGGAAAAGACATCAATTTATATAGTTGATTTCTATGCATTAAATATTGTAAATAATCTGAATTAGCTTTAAGTTTTCCCCAACTAATAAATAAAGCCTTGATTTCCTGTTTTGTATTCAACCACCAATCATAGATGTTATCAAACATAGCAATAGTGGAAAATTTAGCTACAAAAAAAAATTCTAACTTGAGAAAAAAAACTGGACTCTCTAAAAAGGATGTATTTAACCTCCATTGTTGTAATGTAGATAACATTCTAGGTGGGATTTCAGCTAAACTGAGGTCACTAATTAAAATGTGATGATCGGAAAATTCTGTGGGTTTAACTGTACAAAACCGAGATGTAATATAGTGAGAAACAAATACCATATCAATCCCTGTGGCATATGTGTGTCTATAATAAGTGGCTCCGGAATGCAGATGCATGCTTCTATAAACATCCCAGAGACCTGCATCTCTTACAATGTTTTTCAGAGCATTCGCATCACAATACATTTTTTTCCCTAAACAACCAGAATATTTGACATATGTTGCACAATTAAAATCACCTCCCCATACAATATGCTTTTTGGTGTAAAGGAAAGGTTTAATTTCTTCAAACAATTCAATCTGGGCCAGTTTCTTTTGAGGTGCATAAATATTAATAAAGCGAAAAAAGAAATCCCCTAACGAACAATCCAAAATCAAGGCCCATCCTGGCCTAACATCTATGAACTTTGTAAGTTTGAAATTAGAATTTTTAAATAAAATCCCAATCCCATCTGCCACATCTGGCCCAAAAGTCCAAAAAGATGGTCCCCAAATCCAACGCCTTTTTAATTGTTCTACTTCGAAAAGAGTAGAAACCCTGGTTTCTTGCAAAAAGATAACATCCGGCTTCAAAAGATCTAAATATGCTAAGATGGAAATCTGTTTTTTAAATGCTTTTAAGCTACATACATTGTAAGAAGCCAGTTTCAGAATAGCCATGTAAAAAACAATTGAAGTCAGGGACCACTTTTCTGACTAACTTTCCGTTTCTTTCCTTTTTTTCCTTTTTTTTCTTTTGCCAATTCCGTAGTTCTGCTATCTTGATCTTCAGTGACCAATTCTGACCTATGAGATGTATCAGATTCCAAGTCTGAGTTCCCTGCCTCATCTTGTAAAGGGGAAAAAAAATATCTGTAGGGATTGGTCCTATGGCAGAATGTTTGAGTGAAGCCCTAGTGAAACGTCTGCCTTTCACAGTCTCGAAAGGGGGAGGCATGGACATTGCAGGACTCTGTCTCCCGGACACCAAAGGCCTAGTTATGGTGGCAACTTTCTCAACTGGAGCCTGAGACTTAGTCAATCCTATATCTACCTCCCCCATTTCCATTACGTCAGCCATCCTGCTGGGATCTTGCTGAACAATATTAATAGGTGTACTTAGGAGGATACTTCCCACAAAATCCCTTCTCTTAGTTTGGGCTATATGCAATAAATCATCTTGATCCCAACCTTCAGAATGATTTTGTTTAGCCCAGGGACACTGATGAAAAGCATGGCCCTTTTCATCACATAAATTGCATTGAAATATGTTTTCACATAAGTCCATGGAATGTCCAAACCCCCCACATAAGGAGCATTTCATCATATCACAAACACTACTTATGTGAGTACGAGCCCCACATTTACAGCAGGCCCTTGGTTGACCACCATAAAAGCAAACCCCCCTATCTTTCCCCAAGAAAAAAACTGTTAGGAAGATGGATAATATCAGCATTAACCTGGAAGAGTTTCACCTTAAATTTCCAAGCACCTGTCCATATACCCTCAGTATCAAGTAACGCATCCGGGGGGCCTAAAATATCACACCTGTTTTGAAGCCAGTGATATATGTCACTCACATTTACACCTTCATTATGAAACATTATGGTAATGAAATGAATCTGGGGCCTAGTGAGTGGGATGGCAAAAAGGGGGTCCATAAGGGGGTATTTTTAAGTAGGGCATACTTCTCCCAGAACTTTTCCAGGTGAGCATTAGCCTTGAAACTAATATCAAAGGAGTCTTCCCCTGATATATGTATCAATGCATACACATCAGAAGGAAAAAAAACCCATAGAACTTTTCAATAGTTGTTTTGAAACATAATATCTATCAGGGTGCTCTGGTAGACCTCCTTTATAATGTAACCGCACCGCATTTCATCGTGGTGCTTGTTCCAATTTATTCTTAAATAACTCAGACATAGGTAGTTTCTTGGTTTGTTGTTGTGTAGCAGACTCATTATTAGAAAGTTTAATGCCTTTCTGCCCCTTCTCATAGCCTAATTGACCTGCCTTGGAAGTGCTTGGCTTTGCAAAAGCCAAACCACTCGCCCCTCCCACTGAGGGCAGTTTACCAGAAAAACCCTTGTCTGCACAGAAAGAGTCATTACCTGAGCTCAGGATTTGCCTCTCAGTGGCATGCATGGTTGACGACCTTGTTTTTTCAAGATTAGAGTCCCAAGAAAAGTCCGGAATCCATTAGCCAGAATCAGTTCTCCTCCAGCCAGATTCGGATAAGGCTGTAGTCTCTGACCAGTCCCGAAGAAAACCCTCCATTTCCACCTGTGGCAGTCTGAACTGATGTTGCAGTGCTTGTGATGTAGTAGAAGTGCAAGCAGCAGCTTTCCCCACAGAAACTTGTTCCAGCGCAGAAATCTCTGATCTAACACCCTGGGCTCCCGTCGACTGGGAATAGCTGCAATCAAAGACAGATGAAATAGAATTCAAATTTCCACTTCCCGAAGCCAAAACAGCCACTGTACCATTTAAGTGCACCTTCTCCAATGCTGGAATATCACCAGCCAACTCCAGTAAGTTCATGTAAACCTCAGGTGCAGTTTCTAGTACAACTTCAGTGAGCTGCAGAACAGAATCTTTCATGTCACTCGTCGCGGCCATATCCGAAAGCACAGCTCGCTCTCCTGCATCCAGCTCTCGATCGAGTTCCTCCGTGTCTGCCATAATGCAGACTGATGTCAGCAAGTCCCCTACTGGCCACAAAGCAGCCGAAGAGTAGGGGAATTTCCCCGGTGTCCTGGCCAAATTTCCCACATTCACTAAAAATATCACCAACAGCTTAATCTGGTTCAAGGTCAGTTGGCATTCATCTGTATCCTCCTCCTCCTCCAGGTCATGCCTGAAAATAGGCAGGATTTATCTAGTGCACTTATCTGGTCAACAAAAACTAAATAAATAAATAAATAAAATGATCATTTAAAGGAATTGATACCGCCCGCATATACGCATATTTTGAAGTGTGCTTTCTGTGTGTTTCTATGGCTTTCAGTGACCACAGCCATTAGTACGTCCCTAAATTGTTTTAAAAAGGCAGGTTTTCTGAGGGATTACACTGAGCTGGATGCAGATGGAGAGGATGGAGAGGATGACATGATGGCTGCACCAGAAAACATCGCCCAGTCTGTGTTTGACATTTTTGTTGCATCTGATAATGACCTTCAGTGAGCTGGCATGCTCTCAGATGAGGAGATTGCAGCCACTGTTGGGGAAGGTGATGGTCAGCAACATGATGAAGAAGGTGAGTATGGAGACAAAGAGACTGCACTACTTGCACCAACATGCAAAGACGTCAGTCACTTTCTAATGCAGATCTGGCGCTACATCAAAAAAAATTCCTGCAGTGAGGATGATTATAAAGCTTTCTATGAGATTGAAAATGCCTGCGCCAGTGCGACCAAGGAACGACAATGCCAGTTGAAGCTTACTGACCACTTCTGTGTACTCACAGAAAAGTAAAGACATGGACACTGTGAATGGACACTTTTAAATACAGTACAATATAAGGCACAAATACATTTATAACCCAAGCCCTTTTTAGAAGCACAAGCACAAGTCCCCTTCATCCCCAGCGTGTGACATATATACTCTAAATGAACAGTGTTACACTCCCATAACACAGGGAACACATAATACTGTTACAGAGCAGAGCACACAACTGCATATGCATGTAATGCACTTAAATGTATAATCAGCCGATGTCCTGAGCCTATGCATTTAAATGGGTTTGATTGTATGTATAAAATGTATTTTATTTTTATATGGTATAAGCACTATGTATTGTATTGATTTATGCTTTTTTATGTAAAAGTGAATTTTTTTTAAATTGAATGTGAACATCAACCTGCGCTCTTATATTTGGTTGCAAATATTAATACTAATAAAGCAAATCAAACTAAAATGGTGCCAGGTCTGCATCAAAAGCCCTATGAGGGGAGACTATAGGACCTCAATATGTACACCCTGGAACAGAGGAGGGAGAGGGGGGCTATGATAGAGACCTTTAAATTTATTTTTATTTATTTTATTTTGTTTTTGTTGACCGGGTAAGTGCACTAGACAAATCCTGCCTATTTTCAGGCATGACCCAGGGGACGGGGATACAGATGAATGCCAACTGACCTTGAACCAGATTAAGCTGTTGGTGGTATTTTTAGTAAATACCTCACAGGGGCAAATAAGGTACAGGAGTAAAGTATTTTTCAGAAGAAAAGGTGCTCAAGAACAAGGGGTCATGCTATAAATCTGGAAGGTGGTGGATCCAGTGGAGATGCTAGAGATGTGAGGAAATACTTCTCCACAGAAAGAGTGGTGGATTCCTGGAATATTCTTCCAGTGGAGATGGTGGGGACAAAAACAGTGGTGTGGTGGGATTCAAGAGTGCATGGGATAAGCACAAAAGAATCATAGTGGAAAGGAAGGGGGGCAGGGAGAAAGAGCTGTAGACTGGACATGGTCTGCAGTAATAGTGTAGGTAGGGCGAAATGGGTAGACAGGATGGGCCAAGCAGTCCTTATCTGCATCAAATTCTGTGTTTCTATGTGTACTGAATTTCATGTTTATGCCACAAAAAAATTCAAAAGTTATAACTTCTTTTGTGTGTTGCTTGCTTGTGAGGCAAATGCATTGGCCACCAGGAGACATTTGAGCTGCCTTTTGCTTCAGAGACAACAGACAGAAATTACTCTTGAAAAACAATTTACCCTTTGTTTAGAAGCCAGGGCACTTGGTGTGTTTCAGGGGACACTTTGGGGAACGTGTATACTAAATTTATGTTTGAGTCACAAGAAACTCAAAAGTTACAGCTTCTTCCATGTGTTGCTTGTGAAGCAAATGCATTGGCCACCAATAGATAGTTTAGCTGACCTTAGCTTCACATACAACACAAAGAAACTACCCTAGAAAAATGCTTCACCTTTTTTTTTTTTTTTTTTTAGAAAACTGGGTATTCGGCTGACTTCAGGGGACACCTTTGGAAACATGTATATTGGAATTTTAAGTCTGTGCCACAAGACATTCAAACATTATGAATTCTTTGGTGTGTTGCTTGTTAAGCAAATGCATTGACCACAAAAATACATTTTGGCTGTCTTTTGCTCTACTAACAACAGATAAATTACTCTTGAAAGCCACTTTATCCTTTATTTAGAACTCTGGGCATTGGGGAGACTCAAGGGACACCTTGTGGAACAAGGGCAATGCATTTCATGCTTGTGCCAGAAGAAATTCAAAAGTTATATATTTTTCTGTATGCTGCTTGTCAAGGAAATGGTTTAGCCACCAGGAGACATTTTAGTTGTCCCTTGCTTCACAGACAACACACAGAAACTACACTTAAAAACTACTTTGCCCATAGTTTAGAAACTCGGGATTTGGAAACTTCAAGGGACACTATGAGGAACATGTGTATGGAATGTCATGTTTGTGCCACAAGAAATTCCAGACTTATAACTTCTGCTGTGTGTTGCTTGTGAAGCAAATGAATTGCCAACAGGAAGCATTTTAACTGTCCTTTGCATCACAGTCAACACATAGCAATTACATTTGGAAACCCCTTTACCATTTGTTTAGAAATTTGAGCACTTAGGGATACCTTGGGGAACATGTATACTGAATTTCATGTTTGTGCAACAAGAAAAACAAATGTTATAACTTCCGTGTGTTGCTTGTGAAGCAAATGCATTGCCATCAAAGCGACATTTTAGCTGCCATTTGCTTCACAGACAACACACAGAAATTACCTTCAGAAACCACTTTACCCTTCACTTAGAATCCTGGGCCTCAAGTAAACTGTGAGCGGCATGTTGGGGAATAGGCACACTGAAGTTCGCATTTGTACTAGAAGAAATTCTAAAGGTATGCCTGCTTATTTTACAGTGTCAGTGAAGTGAAAGCAAGCCCTGCCATCAGACATTCGAGCTGGAAAGCAAACTATCTAGCTGCCCTCTAATTTACAGACTACACACTGAAATTATCCTCAAAAACAGTTTACCCAATGTTTAGAAACCTGGGCATTTGGGGGACTTCAGGGGTCACTTTGGGGAATCTATATGCTGAAATTCATATTTGTGCTATAAGAAACTCAGAAGTTACTTCTGTCTGTTGCTTTGTGAAGGAAATGTATTGGCCATCAGAAGACATTTTAGCTGTCCTTTGCTGCATGGACAACACACAGAAATTACCCTTAAAAATCACTTTACCCTTTATTCAGAAACCTGGGCATTTGGAGAACTTCAAGGGACACCTTGAGGAACATGTATACTGAATGTTATGTTTGTGATGCATGAAATTTAAATGATATAACTTATTCTGTGTGCTGCTTGTGAAGCAAATGCATTGGCCATCAGGAGGCATTTTAGCGGCCCTTTGCTTCTCTGTCAGCATGTAGCAATTAGCCTTGAAAACCCCTTTACTATTTGTTTAGAAATATGGGCATCTAGGGGTACTTCAAGGGACACCTTGGGAAACACGCATACTCAATTTCATGCTTGTGCACCAAGAAATACTAAAGTTGTAAATTCGGAGTATTGCTTTTGAAACAAATGCATTAACAGCAAAGAGACATTTTAGCTGTCATTTGCTTCACAGACAAAACACAGAAATTACCCTAAGAAACCACTTTACTCTTTATTTAGAAACCTGGGCATTTGGGGTCTTCAGGGGACTCCTTGGGGATAATGTATAGTGAATTTAAGATTTGTGCCACAAGAAATTTGAAAGTTATAATTTCTTCTGTTACTTGTGAAGAAAATGCATGGGAGCACAACAATTCACTCCCGGACATTTAATTCCTGTCAATTAGCTCCCGCATCAACTCGCTCCTTCACATTTCCATTCCTGTCAATTCACTCCTGTTATATTTGTAATGGACAGCTATAAAATGGGTATAACCTCTGGCTGAATGGCACGCTACACACAAGGATAACACTGATGGTCTCTGTAAGCTGCCACACTGTTACTGACTGAGCCCTTGACCACCTAATGTCAGACAAACACCACTGGCAATCATTGCACACCCAGTTGCTCACTTATTAAACTTTAACCTTACTAAACTTTTTTAACCTTTTTAACCTTTAAATCTTTTAAAACTCACCTCGGGTATTACACACCAAGCTAAAGCCATGTTGTTCAACCAAAGAAAACTACCCCCTTCCCTGGTTTGAAATCAATTTCTCCACACAAGGCATGCAGTTCATTGAGTGCTCTGTGTCTGTATCCTTGACCTCTGTGAAAGCATCTCATGTTTTGGGAAGCCACGAACACAGCGCAAGTTGGAGAAAGCAGAGGGCAGACTGTGGTGGATGTCTTAGTCCCAGTTTTAAAAGCTGTCATTATTACAGGACTTTTTTTTTCCTTGTCCCACAGTTTTACTTGCTTGGGGGGGGGCTTGTGGTGTTGGTGGATGGGACCTGTACTGCTCTTCTGCTTCTGCTGGCATCCTTGCAAGTGTGGCCCAACTCCAGCTGCTGGCCAGGGAAGTAGAGTAAGTCTACTGTATGCCCATTGTCAACAAGAATGACACATGCCATGGGGAAGATAATTACACTGGGAGTGAACTGACAGGAGTAGAAATGTGATGGAGTGAGCTAATGCTGGAGCTAATTGATGGGCTTGATATGTCTGGAAGTGAATTTGAGGGAGTGAATTGACATGGACCCAAATTGCATTGTCCACCAGGAGACATTTTAGTTATCCTTTGCTTCATAGGCAACACACAGAAATTGCCCTGAAAACTAACTTTATTCTTTGTTTGGAAACCTTGACATTTGGAGAACTTCAAGGGACACCTTGAAAAACATGTATACTGATTGTCATGTTTGTGATACATGAAATTCAAAAGATATAACTTATCCTGTATGCTGCTTGTGAAGGAAATGCATTTGGCCACCAGGAGAAATTTTAGCTGCCCTTTGATTGTTAGAAACCAGGGCATTTGGGGGACTTCAGGGGATACTTTGGAAAGCACTCAACCTGGACAATTGGGCAACTTTACCCTTAAAACTGCAAACACTAAATGAATACAAAACACAATGACAACACATACAAGAGTTTTACAATTCTGTTTTTCCTACGGGAGGGTTGAAGCCTGAGGTTCAATGTGGGGGAATAACTCCTCCCACATGCAGCATAAAGCAGCCTGCTCCTTGCAGTCCACACTTAGTATGTTTTATCACACTGGGCTCCTGTGTGGTTTAAACAGCTGTCCCTGCTTATTTTTCCCCACTTCCTTCCTTGCTCTATTTTGTCTTGTGCTCTCCTGCTGTCTTTGTGCCCAACTGTTTTTCCATGCCTGTCCCCTGCCCCATTCCATTGCTCATGTTGTGGGTTTGTGTTTTTGTCCTCCTGTTGTTGCTGTGCCATTTGCTTCCTTCCCCACCCTACAGTTCCTTCCCTCCAACTTTTGTTTGTTGTGTTTACTCTAGTCAGTGCTCCTTGCTTCCTTGCTCTTTGTTCCTTGATGCTCTTGCTTACCTGGTGTCTGCTGCTGTCTCTCCCCACTGCGTGGCTGTCTCCCTGTTTGAGTTGTCCTGTGTTGCCATCTGTTTCTCTGTGTTTTGCCTTTTTGGGGTCTTCTTGCTCCTTAGAGCCACCGCTCTATTTTCATCCAAGCACCTGCATTTCCTTCAGGGCTGCCACTCCATTTCAATACCAGCACTTCTGGGTGTGACATGCTTTCAGCCTTCAGCCAGCCTTAGAGCTACACTACCCATTTTTCTCCCAACCTCTCAGCACTGCAATTTCTGGTGCTGGCTTTATAATAATTCAGAGCAAATGGCAAGAATGTGTGGCTCTGCCTTATCTAAATATTGCCATGCCTATGATAATGGGCCCACATGTTTTATGTAAAGAAATGTTTTTATCAAGTCAGGCTGATTTTTTTTTTGTAGTTTTTGTGTTTCAGTAATGACCCTAACATTATGAGGAATATTAGTTAACCTTTGCAGGGCAAGGATAACTTGGAGTGTATTATCTTAGTGCTATGTGACATTCCCAACAGCCCAGTGGCATGCTCCTCATTCTCCCCTCTTTGTGTTTTCTCTAACTCTGCAATGTATTTGTTCTATATTATTCAGTCCCTGTTACAAGGGGCCTTCACTCTGGCAGTCATCATTTCCTCTGTTGTTTACACCTTGATTCCACTTCCTGCCTGCTATCCCTTTCTGCGGTCACTCTAGCCTGTTTCTACTTTGAGCCACCTGCTGTTCTTCCTTGCCAGCCCTCATCAACAATTCACAGCAGTTTTCCAGTCTCTGTCTCCAACTCAAACCTTCTGAGGTATTCGAGTGCAGGTGGGCTTGCCCAGTCTGCCAGAGATGGGAGTTCCTTTGCTAATCATCAAACCACTCTGCATCTATCGCAATATGCAAGATGTGCAATTCCACTGTCTGCATCTACTTCAGTACACAGCTAGTATTGGTGCTGCTGCATCAGGCACTGTAGCAGATCTCTGCATCTACCGCAATACACTCCCGTATATTGGCATTTTGGCATCGGCCATGCTACCAGCTTTCTGCATGTACTGCGATACACTGTCACATATTGATGTTTAGGTATGTGCACCAACTGATACTTTGCATCTACCTCAGTACTCATCCATATATTTGCATTTTGGCATCTCCATGCTACTGTCATTCTGTATCTACCACAATACGCAGCCATGTATTTGCATTTGGGCATTGCCTACACACAACAGACAACCTGCATCACCGCAGTTCTGAGCCATGTATGAATGCCTTTTCATTTTCTGTGCCTCCTGCCTCTCTGGATTCCCTTCCAATGCAAGGCCAGCAAGGTTTCCTTGGACTTCATCACATGCAGTGCAATCTGTGATATATTGGCTCCATGCCTCCTTCTTCATCTCCTGACTCTTCTGCAACTCAGAAGAAAGTCATGCACTTAGAGCTTCCACTGTTCCAGATCTCAGTCTAGTGATGGTCAAATAGTACCCTGTGGTGCCATTCCTATGCTATGAAGTCTACTGATCCCAGATTCCTGCAGAAATTGAGTGTGCCAGAAACTGATCTACCATTCCTCCTCTATCCCGACCTGATTTATTCTGCATCGCCATCCTGTCATAAGGATTCATACTCCTGCCTTCATCTTATCACTGCTTTTAGTCCCCTTTCAGAGGACCCCATTCCTATGAATGCAGTCGATCATCCTCCACTAATGCCGCATCTGCAATGGCTCATTGCATTACCAAAGTACATTGGCCATTTCTCAATGGGAGATCTTGTCTCACTTCACTGGGCATCCTCTTACTCCTGCTCCCTGTGCAGCTCTCTCCCAGTTGATTTCCTTTGCCTCCTCATAACTTCTTACACCTCTTTCTCCTCCACACCAACAAGCCTAGATCATCTATCAAGCTAGAATTTTGCTTCTTGCCAAGGTGCACTTGTACCTTCTCTACTCTTCCATCCATCAAGCCTGACCAAACATTCCAGCCCTGCCTATTCAGATCATGGGAGGCAAGCCAATTGGCATCAATTGTACCTACTAAGTGAAACAGTCCAACATGTTTCAATATAAGAAAAATAGCAGGACAAGAGGACAAAGCATGAGATCAGAGGGGAGGCTGATTAATAGGTAATGTGAGGAAGTTCTTTTTCACAGAAAGGGTGGTGGAAGCATGGAACAGCCTACCTCAGGAAGTGGTGGATATGAATACAGTACAGGGCTTCAAACAGGCATAGGATAGGCATAAGGGAGCAATACAGATGAGTATGACTAGATAGGCCATTGACAGAGTAAATGGCACATTCGTTAGGTAAAAAAAAATGGGCAGACTGGATGGGCCTTGTGGTCCTTATCTGTCATCAACTTCTGTGTTTCTATGTTTCTATATTACTTTGGCTACCCTGGATTTGCTGCACATATTTTCATATCCAGAGCTCCTGTGGCTCCTCCATGCTCGCGATATTGCCTGAAAGCTCCTCCTCGACCTTTTCAATCATCGATCATTCCTCCATCTACTTAAAGTAACTTACTAGCTTTATCCCAGATGTTTCACTCCCATTCTTCTTGCCCAGTTTTTTTGCTTATCATTTCTGGCTCATCAACTCCATGCAGGCATCTCAGTGCTCCCTTCCGATAACTTCCACTGTTATACTCTGCAGTCTGTAGCATAGGATTGTCCAGCACTCCATTGGCTCTTCCATGGAACCTTCAATGGTGTTCCTTCTGAGACTTTACCACTCACCTGTTCCATCTTAACAGTCTATCCCATAGGTGTTGCTACTGGATACTTTCTGGCAGATGCTTCTCATCTGTGCCTCTGCCCTCATGCAACCTGGGCATTCACTCATTGGTGCCTTCAAAGATTTTCTATCCTCTGCTCATTTCAACAATGTTTTAGCACTTATCAAATGCTTTGGCCCTGGATCGTGACTCTCAACTGCTGATACCTTTGGAGAATTTCCATTGTTATCTATTGATTCATTCATCTCTGGGGTCTCTATGGTATATTTTTAGGAGGATTGTTAATACTTTTGTCTGACCTTCAATTGCAAATGCATCTCAAAGCTTCAGTGTGTTTTTAAGTGATGCATTGCCCTGCACTATATGTACTGCATCTCCAGCAGTTATGCCACTGTCTTTGACCAGTCCTGGATTGTCACTCCGTGGCCTCCAGTCATCGCATCTCTCTGAGTTCTTCAACGCCACTCGAGTTACTTAATACTATAGTACGAAAGTGTCTTCATTCTGTGATCTGCAATTCTCCCTCAGTACTTCTGCTCATGTTTGAACAGATTCAGGCATTCCTTACTTTTTCCATCAAGCCTTGCATTATCATCAGAAACACTTCTGCATCAACATGGCTCAAGCTTTATTCCTTTCCAGGACATTCTATTTCAATCAGAGCAGCTTCTTCAACACCAAAGAATAACACAACGGCATACATTTTCAAGAGACTTGGAAGATGGACTTCATCAGTTAATCCAGAAGGAGAAAGCAAACAAGCATTTATGATAATCTCCTCTGAGTTTGCCCAGAGGACAGGCAGCTTAGTAGCCATGGCTCATCAGAGGTTTCCTCCACGGGGATCCTCTCCCTTGTTCTACTGTCAACACTCTCCATGAGTTGGAGAAGGTAATCATTTTGTGCCTTTTATTCCATACATGCTGCCTTGCTTTCCTAGAGAAAGGCCAAAAGCTTAAACAATGTACACAAGCACAATCATTATTCACAGACACATTGAAATGGAAGGGCTGAAGCCCGAGGTTAAGTGTGGGGGAATAGCTCCTCCCACATACAGCATATAAGTAGCCAACGTCATGCAGTGCACACTTAGTGTGTTTCATCACACCCACCATCCTCCCCATCCACCTCCTCCTCTGGCACTCTACTCACCCATGGTTCTGGGCCTTCTATCCCCTAAACACTGCCCAACTTCCCCACCAAGGGTGGGAACAGAGAAAGGCCAAAAACTTACAGTGTACACAAGCACAATCGCTGTTCACAAACACGTTGAATTATTGCTTTCCCCTTTTATTGCTTTCATACTGTTACATTTTGCTGTACTTAACTACAGATACTGTGCTTTTTTATTATCTCTTTTCTTTTTTGGAAGCAGGCAGCCCTGATTTGTATGCATACTGTTCTGTACTGTACTGTACTGTTTCTTCTTTTCCATAGAAAAGGCCCAGAGTCAAGTGGTGGGGGGAAGAGGGCTGATACCAGTGTGCACTAGATGTGCAAAAACATTTTGGTTTACTTACAGCACTGTGTAATGTACAGTAGAATGATAGAGTGTATTTGATCGGTTTTGCTTAGTTCTCGGATGACACTGTCAGTTACTTCAAATCCCAGAACCCCCAAACACTGACATCAGAGTAGTAAGGAGCAGTTGGACATTCAATAATCTGCAGTGCATGTTTGAATTTATACTATATACTGTATACTCTGATCTTATAAAAGCTCTAACATGCACTGCAGGCTACTGAATCATCCAGCGCTGGCTAATGCTCTGATGTCAGCTGGGAGGGTCTGGGATTTGTAGTAACAGATACACTATAGTAGTGTCAGCCTAGAACTGAACAAACTACAGTAGTACAGTGTACTGTAGTACAATCTGCAGTACTACATTAAACAATACTGTAAGTAAATCAATGTGTTTTTCCCCCACAAATTTGTAACTGGCTCCAGCTCCACACTTCAGTCTGGCACCCTTAGTGCTGAATGATCCTCTTCACAATATAGTAGTATAGTATTTCTCATTCTTCTATATTTCACATATTTGATTCAGTTTGTTACTTTCTGCTGTACTTTTTTTACAGGTACTGAATTTTTTTGTGTTTAGTTTATTTCTTTCATTAGACAGCAGGAGGCCTTGTTACACCTGACAGGGGTCCAAGTGCTTTACTTTATGTACAGGAACAATACTTAAGTCCTGTTTTTCATTTTAAGTTTCTTATTACATTCAACAGGAGGTCGATTAAATTGCTTAAAGAGAACTAATCTTAGGTGGTAGTTCATGAATGCATACAGTGCAGTGAGCTGCATAAGTAACACAACAGTTCTTACTTTTGTTTTCGAGCTGTATTTCTGTAGCAGTTTGCTGATTTATTTTCATGCTGCTGCCTCCGTGCACACTGATTGTCATTTCACTTCCAGGTTTGTGCAGCAGTTCAAAGTGACGTCAGTATAGGGAGCCTGCTTCACAGAGTGCTACTGACAATCACATTCCTTATACTAATTGTATTTTTTCCAAATGGCTAGCAGGTCCAATATCTGTGAAAGTAAGGTAGGCAGCGGTAATCCATGGTGTCCTCATCTCTGGTATGCAATGTAGATGAGGACAGTGCTGAAAGTTTCATGAGTGAAACAGAGAATACCTACCATATCTTTGGTATTCTGCTGTACCAGTATGAGCCCGAGATTGACACTAGTGAGCTGAGCATGACAGAAGCTACATAGGAGTCCTCTGTGCATGCAGAGTCATGTCTCAGTGATTTGTCTTGGTAAATACCCCCCAACCCCACCCAAATTGAACATATGGTATGATATATATGTGTGCAAATTTTCAGTTGGCTGTGCGTATTTTTGGGGGGGGGGTTGGGAGCTGTCTTTTGGTCATGTCAGTATCAGCAACAGTATGGTCAGCACTGCCACTGTTTGCACACAGATGAGAGGGATAGACAGCAGGGCTGACTTGTCTACAGCCCTATGGCCACAAAGGATTTGTTGGTTCACATCCCATGGAGCTGTCAGTGAACAGAATGGGGTGAACACAGCATATGAAGTAGCCAAGACAAAGGCAAACTCCGACTAATATCATGGCTGGTCTGGTAACAAGATGGCAGCTGTTCAAGTGATAGTCAGTGCTCAGTCACTCACCCACTCCTTGCCATATGATGCTATTGTTACCCCAATGTGCAACTCACATAATGGGAATGGACAGGGAGGGTGCTTCTCATGTTTGCTGACAGCCTGTGGTAAGTGTTTCAGTACTAGAGGAGTGGGGGCATAAGCTATGCGCAATTAGCATCTTGAGGGTCCTGACTTTTTGTTATACAGATCTAGTGTATATCTCCTTAGTGAACTGCATATTGGGGGGCGGTGATGGGAATTGGCTGTGGGCATAGTCATGTAAATGAAGAGGGCAAAAGTAGCCAGTTTTTTGGCAGCCAAGGTCTCCCTCACCTCGTCTCCCTGCAAGACTAAATCTCACTGAGGGAAATGTGGTCAGCTTTTGGACAGACCTCACATCATGTCCTGCACATAGTTTTCCAACACTGATAGAGGATATCTGAAATGTAATTTCTAGCATTATTATTTAGGACCATTCCCCCTGGCAGCAGAATGGTTGTAAAGATCGAATGTACCCACAAGTTTTTTTTTTTTTCAACCTTGCAGCTGGTACTGGAAGCCACAGGAAGAAGATGTGATGATGTCATCAATTTATTTTTTTCTTACATCCTATGCATTATAGTGTGAGGATCCAAGCCCTGGAGCATGTATTAGCCATATTAATCTTGCTTGTGCACTCTTGCATTGCTGGTGCCTAGGTCTTAAGGCGCATTTCTTCTCCCCATAACAATCATCATTTCTCAATAGGGCAGACCTTCATATGAAATGAAACCTACAGCTTTCCAATTGTATTCAGTCATTACCTGTTATGAAATATCTGGTTGTGAGCACAAGAATAAAGCAGTATTATATAGCTACTTACCGAAACATCAATGAAACTTGTGCAGTACAAGGCAACACTTACTTATCATTAGGCATTTCACCACAAAAGTTATTCAGAAGTGTTGGAATGACAGATACCTTTTCTTGTTTTATTCACTGTGCCATGTGAGTCACACCTAACATAAGTAGTCCACCTTAGGTATCCAATATGTATAGCTAGCTGTCTCACATACTGTATCATGCATGCATGTACAACTTAGTTGTGCAAACAAGAAGTAGCCGTACTTTCAGCAAAGGATTCAGGTGAAATGGTTGATTACTTCACATTTAGAATGAATGGCAACCATCAATCATGGTACCATTGTGGGACAAAGCAATAACAGATCTCACAACCACTCCTTACTGGATTGGATAGTAACAAACAGGGAAGACAAGATCCTTCAAGCTGGTATCCTATCAGATTCCATCAGCGATCACTCCCCAACCTATGTCATCTGGTCTTCCCAATCCAGACGTACTCCCCCCAAACATCTGACTTTTAGGGATCTCTCCTGCTATGACATCACCCACCTGTTCACTGATGTCAGGACAGTAAACTGGGCAACTCTCCACTCACTTTCTGATGTCGCTTTGGCTGCAGGATTCCTCACTGATGCCCTAGCGTGCATTCAGAATAGGCATTTCCCATTAACAACTCGCTGGGCATGAGGTGGAATTACCCACTGGCTCACAAAAGACCTCGTCTTCCTGCTGAAAGTGAGAGACACAAAATGGGCTGCTTTCAAAGCCTCCCCCTCTCCTGCCTATGGAATGATTATAGGAGACTGCACAATCTGTGCAAACAGCAGATTAAATCTCATGAGGCAAGCTACTTTTGCAAACTCCAGTCTGACAGCCTTGGGAACCCCTGCCTATTCTGGCCCACCATAGGCTCCTTGACAGCCCCAATTTCCCATCAGTATGCTTTACATCTCAACACTCCATCGGGACCCTTAATCAACTGCACTGCAGTGGCCAATGCTCTAAACAATAAGTTCACTGACCTGTCAGCTCACCTTGGCAAGCTGTCCCCATCCATCCCAGCTAACCTAGCCAAACACACATGCATGGCCGACACTCACCGGCCACCTTTCCACTTCAGGGTTATCTCCCTGTAGCAGGGTGAAATCCTCCTACTGTATTTTTGATTAATGAAAATAGAGAATCAGTTCCTAAGGACTGCAAGAAAGCCTTACAACCACAATAAGTCTGATTTAAGGTATGAAACAAAAATGAGAGCCTCCAGAGACCTGAAATATTTAGTGCAGGAATAGTCTTACAGCATGGCAAAATAAATGTCTTTCCTATCCTGTTGGCTGCAGCCTTTCTTCTATGCTGCTATTCTATCTTGTCTTTGCTGCACTGATCACCCAGCACTGAAACTTCAATACTCTTTCTTCTTTTCTTTCTGTCCCCCCCCCCCAAACACATATATACAGTACATACACAGCTAGCATTAAGTATACAAAAGCTGTCCTAGCACAGATAGGGTGAAAGAAATGTTGTGTACTTTGGTGCTGTAGTCCCCTGTTAAATTTCCATGTGAAAAATAGTCAACTTGGGGAAAAAAAGTATATAAAATGAATCTGTGTTTTTGGCCCTATAAAATATAAAACAAAGTACTGAAGAACTACTATAAACCACTTTTAGTTTTGTATGGAAAATATCAGGAATCCCAAAGTTCTTACTGTTTGAAATGTACTAAACACATGTTTTACAAACTGCTACCAAACAATGCATTAGCAATGTCTTTTGTTTTATATTTTTGGTTTAATTTGTATTTTCATGCTATTAGATGAAATATTTCTTTAAGCAAAAACTGCACATATTGCTATATGTTGAGGAAAATTTACCTGTTTGGGGAATGCCTGACTCCATGTGCTATGTAAGCAATAAGACACGATGGGCTGTGCATTACGGTGTGATAACCACACTCCTAGGGGTGTAGTTAGGCACATGGCCAAAGGCCAGGTGCTGGTCATCCATAGGAGTGCAAGCGATCACAATCGTAATGCACAACCTGAGTGTTCTATTGCACTTATAAAATGGCCTTTATTTTTTGAAGCAGATTTTTTATTTTGAAACACATGTTTAAATAAGTAAAAATGTAAGTGAATCTCTGCTTTTAACATAAAATAGTCCTTCTGCCTATTGGTGCTAGATTCAAGCAATGTTATACAGTGTGTGCTTCCCTACCCACTTAAGCTTCATATGCCCCTGTCAGCCACAACAATTCACAAATGCTATTTTCCTCATTCTAAGTATGACACATAGTCCCCTTATTTTATTTTATTCTCCTCTCTCTGTAGATAAAATTAAAAGGAAGCCATAACAGAGGCTTCTCAGTTCCCCGATGCTGCAAGCATGAGTGTGGTTCAAAACTGCCACACTCACTGACAGCATCATGAACTGCTCACTTTTTCCTAAAAGCTGATTAGCAGGGTGAGTCATTTACCACCTTTTCCCTTTGTTTATATAGTATTATTGCTTACTTTCTTCATTCTGTGTTTTTTTTCTGTGTTTCTCCACATTCAAGAAATGGACTGTTTATCATGGAATATTTACCATGAAATACAGGGATTCAAAATTCTGCTCATTTCCACTGGCAGAATGTTCCTCTTCTAACATGCTGCATATACACACACACAAAGGCCATTTCTTAAGCCACAGACTCAATTATCTCACTGTCAGGGAAAGCAGAAGAGATTTCCCCAATGAACAGGTAAAAATAGAAGGGATTTTTCACTGTCAGCAAAGAAACAGTTGTAATGAAAACTTTAAACAATACTTATTGTTTACAATTTGTTTATGTGTGTAAGGAGAGTGTGATGATCAAGGAAAAAAACATTTAATTAATTTATTTTATTTTTATTTAAGGGAGTTGTATTTTTAGGGCCCAGTTGAAGGTTTTTATAGTGTAAAGGTAACAGTTATGTTTGTGATATAAAATCAGTTCTGGATCTAGGGAGACTGATGGAAGATAGTTCTGGTTGTAGGAGGACTGATTTGCTTATTGTGTGATGTGGTTTAGGGCCAGAATGACTGTGCATATATAGAGACTTAATGTACGGTCAGCTAATGTCTCTTAGCCAATGAGATTTCTAGATTTTCTTATGTCATTTTATAAAGTTTGCTGGCGTCCATTTTGTGGATTACTATGGGCTCAGGCCGGCTGAACTCTGTGGGCTTTATTGAGTTCTAGCATGAGGGAGTCTGGGAACAAGAAAGGTGGGATTTCCTGCCAGGAAGTTCCTTTCTTTATTTTCTTATTGCTTTAGTTTTTTGATTGTTTAAAAGTTGATATGTGTTAAAATATTGTTTTTCATGTTTGCTTACTTTTCATATGAAACAGTCATATTTAAAATTGTTATAAATATTTAACTAACATTTAATCTATGATTGACAGGTCACATGATCTCCAGCCCTATAAAAGGAGCTGGCTGAGCACAGTCTGGTGGATAAGATCTGAACTGTGGAAGGAGCAGTCCTCTGTAGGAGTGAAACTGGCTGATGCAAGAGGGGAGTAGCTGGTGCTGGAAGCAGTCTCAGAAAGACTAACCAGTGGTAGTGCTAGTCAAGGCTGGGATATTTTGAACCAGAGCTAAGTTGAGCAGTTAGTGGGGTGACTGGTCTTCATAAAGTATTGGCTACAAAACTGCAGGTACAAGTAGGACCACCCTCAGGCACTGGATTTGCTCATGTGAGCCTACTGGCTGAGTGGGAACCAATAGCCCTATAAGTCAAGTTTTATTATAGTTGTTGAAGATCATCCTGACTAGTCAATCAGTATGAGCAACATAGAAGTTTCAGATTTGCACTGTTGAACTGTTTATGGTATTGCCAAGTGTGTGAAGTCCTTCTGTAATAAAGTGCACTGCCCTGTGGGACATTTTAAAAGAACTTGCCTCACCTTCTGTGTCTTCATCCAACCCGCCCTCCCACACTCCCTATAAATTACTGATAAGCCTCCCAAACTGGGGTAGTCCAGGTAGTGATGGACTCTTCCCCCCACTTCCTGAAACTCATCATCCTCTTCATTACCAAACCCCTGAACATACTCTGTAATCTCACCCTCTCCACCTCATCTATACCCAACATATGGAAACATGCTAGGGTTGCCCCCATTTTCAAAGCTGGTGATCCTCAGTCAATGCATAATTACAGGGCCATCTCTATCTTACTGCATCTATGCAGGCTCCTGGAAAAAGTCATCTCTGTCCACACCAGCACAGTCTTAAGAAATACCACAGTACTCCATCTGCCTTGGCCCATATTGTAAACCATGTTTTCAGAAACATGGATATAGAGAACCTCACAGACACCATCTTCATGGATATGACCAAGGCCTTTGACCTTGTGGACCACAACTTGCTCCAGGGTAAGCTAAGCAGCCTTGGTTGCTCCTCGGGATGGCTCTCTGGTTTCAGAGCTACCTCTGTAGTCAGTTCCAAATGGTTAGTGTTGAGTGCAACTTCCGTAGCTAAGGCAGTGACCACAGGTGTCCCCAAGATCTCCATCCTGGAACTGCTCCTCTTTTCACTATTTATAAACTCCCTACCAGCCAACAGCCTCATATGCAATGCCATCCTGTATGCTGATGACACAGTGTTGTTCCACAGTGACAAGTCACTGGCTAGTCTCTCTTCTACAGTAACTTTAAACTACGGTGCCACCTATGATTGGTTTCTTGGAAACCGACTCCTGGTACACTCTAGCAAAACAAAGGTCATGCTTCTGGGGTACAAACCTAAGATCTCCAAACTGACCAATACCTCATCTGCCCTGATTGTTCTATCTCAAGGTGGCCAACCACCTTGAAAATGAACCCTTTTTCAAATACCTGAGCAGCAACCTTGATCTCACCTTGACCTTCTCTGTACACATCAGTAACACCTTGCAGTGTATCAACCAGAAATTGGTGGTGGGTTTCCAACTAAAACACTATCTGACCCTGGAGGCCTGGCTTGCCACAGCATAGGGCAATCTCCATCTATACACAAACATCCTCCCAATTACTCATAACGTCTACTACCACTTACAATGATATCTGTAGATTTGTACTGATGGTGCCCTACTCCACCCATCATTGTTCCCTATACCAGTCTCTAGGCTGGCTCCCACCCCCAGCCTGAAACAACTACTTCCTTGGCAGCACCATAGATATTGCCATCAGAGGCAGGGACCTGTCCCCCTTTTTCTCCCTGCTGAAACAAAAAAACTGCCCTGCAACCTTTGAAACTCCAGAATCATACCATTGGAGGTTCCTCAGACATCCACCTATCTGGGTAGCAAAGCCTTCACCTCTGTTGCACCTAAACTGTGGAAGTCTACATGCCTCCCTTCACTCTCTAGACCCATACCTACCTCGTATTTAAATCACACCATAAATCTGCCTTAATGGCTTCCGCCTCATGTACCTGCCTCCCTGGGTGACCACCCTCCCTGGACATTCCTTGTAACTTGAGTTTTTTTTCTTAAGTTCTTTGGGTATCTCAGTCTAGCCACCATGACTATGCTCTATGTATATGTTGCACCTGAGAGGAAATATACAGTTCAAATATTCTGCTATGATTTTACAATTTATTGTATTTACATCTGTTTCACTCCTTATTTACTGTACTGAACAATTATTTACTGTGGCTTACATATTTTGTATTTATAACTCTGCAATGGTCTTCCCATACTGTATTTTTGCACTTGCACTTTGTAGTTCTCTTGCACTGTATTTTGTACCCTTTGTACCTGTTAACTTGTATTTCTAAACTGTATTTACCCATGTGCCATCTTCATGGCCTGGGTCACACTTGAAAATGGTCTATTAGATCAGTGCGCCCACCCAGTAAACAAATACATAAAAAAATAAATAAATATGTGGCTATTCCTCTTCTTTTATTTCTATGTTGTTTTATTGTCTGCCACCAATACAACCGCTATGATGCCATACAATATAATGACTTGTGTCACATTCACTGCAATGCATGTATTTCCATGAGATATGCAAAGTCTCCATGGATATAGGGCTGTACCACCTGTAGATGATGCTGTGCATTTCACTAATCAGAGCTGGCAACCATAATGGTTGATTGTCATCTTACCAGAGGTCATAGTCATTTATAAACAGAGGAGTAGTTCTTATGCATGGTTACCCACACACTGGTTTAGTCACATCTATGCATATACTGCCTGTCTCACTCATGACATAACTTTTTCTACAGGTGCTATACAGCCAGTGCATCACTGTTTCACCAGTGCAATTATATAAATATCATATAAAATATTATATAAAAATTATAAGAATTGCTACTGAATTTGGAGCTGTCATTCCTATCTGTGATTGTTTCTAAACATACTTGTCACTCTGGGACTGGACACTACCATGCTAGAGAGCCTGTTACTGTTATGTTTTGGAAGTCCAGTTCTTCCTTGAAAGTTTCTATAATAAAGAATATGCATTATCATTGTACATAGAAAGACACTCGCATGCCAAGGAAAAGGTGCCATGTGAACAATAATTGTACACTTCTATTACTGGCTATGACAGTAGCACATCACATGTATGAGACTGCCTACTAACAGGATGTATCCCTTTACCACTTTAGAAAACCATGTAATTTCTGTGGAATGTTGTCTAGTTTTGGGGTTGTTCATTCTTCCCATCAGCACCCCCCCCCCACTACCAGTAGAATGAATACAGTGAAGAGTGTAATCACTCCACTGGCACTCTCTGTAGAGGGGCAGAAACATGACATGTTTTCCATAATGTGCTCTAATGCGTTCTTGTTCTGCCATCCATATGTAAAAGTGGTTTGCATTTTGGAACATGCCACTGAGCTGTCACTTTTGAATGCATCTTGTTACACCTGGCACCGGTGGCAGGTGTCATGTTGTCTCAGGCCTGTCTCAACCAATCACCGCATTATCTACTGTGAACATACTTCTTCCCCTTCCTTCACCTTACATCCTTTTCTCCATGGTATCTAATTATGATACGTAATCACATTGAAAACGGCGAAGCAGTCCATCATCAAGTTTTTTCTATGTATTGTAATGTATTTCAATTAAGCAATAATGCCTGACAGGGTGTGTGTCATGCTGGGATAACTTCACGCCTCAGATGATGCGGCCGAGTGCATCCAATAACCGAGGCGTGACGTTATCCCAAACGACACACACCCTGGAGGGCATTATTGCTATTATACAATTGCTTGTTGTTATACAGAAAAAAAAACATCATTTTAAAGATGTTTTTATGTGGAAAAATGTTTTTAATTTTTAAGAGACAATGGAAACAATCTAGCAAAGCATATCTAGCAAAATCAAAAAATCAACTAGAGGTTCACAGTGAGGCTGAGACTAGACCCGTGATGTCGTACTGCGATAACATCACGGGTCCAGCCCAAGACTGACCAATCAGAGTCCAGGATTTTTTCCTTGCCATTGTGTAATTGCCTGTAACTCACAAACTATATTAATACATTTTTATTGTTGTTTTTCTGTTACTCCTACTGTCTGCTTCAGGTTCTCTGTGTGCTGTTGTCTGATATACACACACAAAACATCTTGTGTCTGTCATATCTGGCAATTTCTGGTGCTGCAACACTTACAATGAAGGTGTTGTTTCTGTATGTTACTGTGTATCACTCCAAAACATTGTGTGTGCATTGTGGATGCAGTGGTCTGTGGCACCTGTGACTGTGGGGTTAAATTTGTCATGATGCTGTTTGTCTGCTTGGTGGTGGTGATTGTGGGGTGAGGCAGTGTGTTTGCAGTGGTATGGCACTGTGATTCAGTGCTGATAGCCTGGATGTGGTGATCATGACTGTGTGTCTGAGTGTGGTGTGGGAGGTGCTAACTTGGGTGTGATGTTCTGCAATGTGGTCTGTGTGACTGATATATATATTGTCAGTGATGCGGTGATGTTGAGAGTACCTGAGATGTGGTGGCAGTGACTGTGCATTGATGTGGTGTTTATGCACCACTGCACGGTCTGTGTGACGGAGGGCTGCTGTCACTGTTGGGGTGATAAGTATTGTGTGTGTGTATGGGTGGGTCGATGTAACTGTGGTGTTGGAGTGTAACAGCACTGCTCTGTTGTCTACACCAGTGATTTTTGTTTTCATTGATGCCTTCAAAGTCTGTGCATCTGTGGCTGGCTGTGGGTGCAAGTGGTTGACAGTGGTGTCATGCCTGGCTGTAATGTCTGTGAACATCATTCATGTGAATACTTTTCACCTGGGTGATGATTCATCAATAGTGGTTTCATGCACTGCTCCATGTTCTGTTTTAGTGACGCCCTCTGTCGCTGATGCTTTGATACTCAGTGTGTCTGTTTCTGTGGGGAACCAAGACTGTCATGTCCTTTTCTCGTCAAGGCTCTCTCTATATTCCCAACTGCTACTGTTGGTGATGCCATGATGGTTTATTGCCCATGGGTGTGGTGGAGGCAGTGACAGTGGTTTCATGTAGCATCACTGTGGTGGTATGAGTCCAGAGTCACTTTTGGGTGTCTGGTGACACTGATATAAATAACTGCAACATGATTCATGACTGATGCACGTGTGATGGAGGTAAACATGATCTGCTGTCTGTTGAGTGCTGCACTGAGACATAGTTACTGCTAATAGTATATTGCAGAATACACTATACATGGCTCATTTTTCATCTTACAGGTGCTCTTGTGGCAACTGTGTCATTATACCAACTGAGTTGGAATGCCACTGCTGCTTTGAAACAGATGAGGTGATGAATAAGATTGCTGAACATCATATCGACCCTCCATCATGCATCACTGATCACTTTGGCTTTGAGGATGAGAAGCACCACTTGTGGTCGACAGTAAATTTGCTGACCTACCAGCCAGCAATGGGACAATACCTGCACCCTCTGCATTTCAATATAATCAGGTTGGAGTTCTTCTGGGGAGGGGCAGAACACTGGGAGAAAAGCATCAGTGAAAACAGACTATTATAGTGACTGTCGCTGTAATGGTCTGTTTTGGGGTTTTGCTGTCGGGGTGTCACTCTAGAGTGGGCCACCATTGAGGATGTCTGCCTTTGGGTATGTTTGCTTCACACAACATGCTACCAATTCAGACAGGAGCATGGAGATCCTAACACCATCAAGCCTCATGAGTAAGTGTCTTTGTGGTTCCTCACATTTCTTCCACTTAAACAACTTTCCTTCTGCTCACAAGAAATACTCTTCAGAACCCTTACCTGCCACAAATTCATAGGTTGCTAATATTTCTATTTGCAACTGGCTGCTATTTTGGGCATGAAAGGATATTTCCTTGGCTCTGGGTAATGGAGCCCCTTATCTCTTCCGTTACATGATATGGATAGCCGCCCCCTCGCCAGCATGTTTACCCATGTCTCCATACGGAGGGTGAAAGGTATCCAGTGATGATGGTGACTGCAAATGAGCAACTCTGTTATGAGCAACTCATTTACAGTGCCTGACATCTGAGCTACCCTGTAAGTGTAGTGATGAACAGGTACAGTGAGGGCAGGGATGAGCGAGAGAGGTTTGCTGTACTGTAGTACAGTGACCGGAAGGGTAGGGATAGGGAAGAGGGTTTGTATGGTGCAGTGTGGTGTGGGCTGAGCTAGCCATGTGGTGTGGTGGTGAGGGTGGCTAGCTATGGCGCAGCAGGTACAGGGTTCGGGGTATTCAGGGCTAGGTAGGTGTAACGTTCTGTGCTTTTTACGGGATTTTCTTTTATTTGGACTGTCTCCCCCTCCTCGACATGCACCCTTCCTGGAGTTGGTAATCTATAATCGGGGGTGTGAGGGGCAGCCCCCCACATATCTGGAAAACATACAAGACCCAACACACACACTCCAAAAAAAGACTGCTATAGGCAAACCAGTCCACATCAAGATTTTACTTTTTATTGCTTCCCCAACACCTGGCTTCACCCGCTGCGGCAGATGCAACTATTCTGCCTCAGTGAATACAATGAAGACTTTTATTAGTGTAAAGGAGGGAAAAGAATATGTGATTTTAAATTTTATTACTTGTGATACACAAAATGTTGTTTATCTAGCATCCTACAGCTGTGTTGTATATTATCTAGGGAGGACTAAACGAAAATTCAAAGAACGGATGGGAGAACATATGAGGGCCATTACAAATAAAAATTATAAATATGCTATGGCCCTGCATATAAACACTGTTAGAGATAGTTCACAATATGTTCCCATCTTTACAGGAATAGATAACATATGTTTGGGACCTAAGGGAGGAGATGTGGAAACAAAACTGGCTAATCGTGAAGCTTATTGGATTTACCAGCTAGGGGCACTTAGTTTGCCTGGCCTAAATGACCAAATAGAACTTGCCAGACTGTTATATTGGTTGGAAAACATCTCCTCACCCCAGTGTCTTAAAGATAATTAAAAAAACGTTCCATCCCCTTCCTTATTTTTCCTCCTCCGCCAGATTTCTTAAATATAGCTTTACATTTTCAACCCCCTTTTTCCCCATTTTTGTGTTCTCCAAAATGATACAACCCTCCCAATTCCTTAAGCATGAACTTATAGATCAAACTCTTTAAATATATAAAGTTAAGAGTTAATAAATAATAACAAAAATGATTTATGTGTAATAAAGGAAACATGGGGGCTGTAAAATGTGAACTCATCAATGAACTTTTGGAGTATTATGAGTGAATCTGAATCATAAAGTGTGTCATTGATTCTAGTACTGAGTGAAATTAAGTAATTCAGTGTATTTAGGTAGTTGTTAAATATTGCTTGTTTAAGTAGGCATTTTCACACTGTGTGATGCATTACACCTTGACAAAGCATCCGTAAGGGGTGTGAAACCTCGGTCTGTTTGAGGGGGACTCCCGGGCTACACCTGTTTTATGTCTTTGAAGCAATAAAAAGTAAAATCTTGATGTGGACTGACTTGCCTATAGCAGTCTTTTTTCAGATTGTGTGTGTTGGGTCTTGTATGTTTTCCTGCTAATTGAAACAGACCCACTAGTACTTTTCCCTGAAGTGACCCCTTTTTTGTTTGCCCCTACATAACTGTTGTTTTTGGTTGTTGGCTATGGTGTTGCCGAGAAGTGTACATAGTCATTTTGCTTTTCGGTGATGTACACTCGCTGTGATAGTGATCACTGTTTTGCGATCGCTATCATGACATGGAACCAGGGTGAAGCAGGGGGCGCTCCATGGACCTGAATGGGTCAATTTCTCACCTCTTGTGTTCTATATTTTCCTTGCCCCTCATGAAAAAATTAAGGCATCTGTTGAACTAATAAGATCCTTACTATTTGAGCAGTGGCCTGCATTTCCTTGCGATGGAGATTTACAATATGAAAAGCAGAATTTACGAAAGTGGCATCATTCATTCAGATGAGGTGTGTACAGTGGTTCACATACAGTGGCATCACCAAATGTGGTTTGAAGTGACAGGTTCGCATTATCATGAAGTGAATGTCCTTGGCATCTACCCCCGTCTTGTGGGTGTCAAAGTATGATCCCTTGCCTTACAACAGTGTGCTCTACAGAAATATTATAACTAGATATATCTGTGTTTTTCATGATAGACCCAGGGTACTTTCACTACCCTCAGACTTCTTTGTATCTGATAGTATTCATCCTGTTGTACATGATTTTCTACTACTTTTATTGTTATATTGACATGGAGCCTTTGCAAAGGAGTCTGTGACTCAAAGGTTTGTAATTCCGATTCTTCTATTAAAAAAAAAAAAAATTAATGTATTTGCACCACATGAATTGTGTTGCTTGTAACGGTCCTTCATGATTACCGAGTGCCAGTTTTCAGAAGGAGCAGGACATTTTCTCTGTAATGCTACATGCTTTTTCCTATGCTACATAGCACATTATGGTTATGCCACTGCTGTACATTCATTTTGTAATGACCAGCACCTTGAAGGTCAGCTCATGGCACATTCTTTGGAATGTCATCTAACCTCCAGTTCCATACTGTGTTTCCTCACCTACTGATAAGGACTGTATCCAATGCTATCTTCCAATTAGCTGCAGAACACTGCTTCACAGGTATGCATTTCAAGAAAATTGAGAAAAGTTACAGTTGACCACGGTCACATACTTCAATCACCGCATGCAATACTACTGTACTATCAACAAGGGTCCCTCTACAAAGCTGAAATACAGTATTATCATTGTCATTGGAAGGCAACCCTACATGCTGCTGTGATTGCTTTGTCATGACGTCAATAAAAATTACAAGTTCATTACTTTGAATTGTAAAAAGCAGTAGTACAGAAATTACATCACATTCATGAAAGTCACAAGTGCATTTATTTTCATGTGATCCTACAAATCTAGCCTTCAGTTGCTGAAAAGCAGTGACATGCAAAGCATAGTGTTCATAGAAAGGGTACAGAAACATCTGCAATGACTAAGTAGTCCTCTGCTGCATTGACAAAGGACAGAAGGGGTCCTACATTCAAAACCTTACCTAGTCGTAAATCATGCTTTGGTCGTGCAAGCCATGTGTTGCTCATATGTCCTCTACTTAGAAACATCTATGCTGGTGTGAGCAAGTGAGCCTTGCAGACAGGCAAACTGCAGAGGGATGCACAATGCAACTTGCTGAGCTGTGAACTTCACATTGTCACAATCCACCATTCATTCACTCTGTGCCACACACTACCATTTAGCGAGGTCACCCTGCCTGGTGCACATACCGCTGATATAAAGCTCCACTTACTCATGCAAAATTGTAGTGGTTTGCAGAGGAAGTGCATTACCCCATCACCCCTGACCTGCAACACACATGTCCCTGTTGTCTGCAGCTCCACCCACCATGACATATCAGATACAGTAATACTTTTTCCCTGTTATGAACTTGTTCTTCCATCTTCCACATCCACCATACCACTGCCAGCACATTTTGCTTATGGTTAGTCTTCCCTCTGCCCACCTGTTTCCATGACCATTCATTTACTGGTGATTCCATGGTGAGTACCAGTCCCTCACCCAACCAGAATCCAAGCTTCTTTATTTCACAGACACTCTGTTACCTAGCGATACCTCCACCCATCTGATCTTCGACCTCATCCACAGGAAACGCTGTACTGTTGTAAGGTTGTGCCTTTCCCTCACCATCCCTGTCCCCAAGAACCTGGTGCGATAGATCAAATCCTGTCTGTTTATCTCTTCCCATCAATGTTGATGAGTCAGGCAGACACAGGTGATGTGAATGACCACAACAGCAGTGCGTTGCCGGTACCAGCAATGGCGCACCATTGACCCACCACACTTCCACCTCAATACCCAACTATACCCGATACACTGATTACTTCTGTCACTCACTCCCCTGCTGGAGCACAGAACACTTTACAGGTTGACAGGCAGAATCAGCTCCCACTGTCACAAAAGTTCCTCAGGGCACCGGCCCCAACCATCTCTGGCATGTTGTTCCCCATGACACCTTCGATACCACCACACTCGCCACAAATCCCTTGACGTTAATGCCCGTTTTGCCTTTTACATCTGGTGACTGTCACAACCATTCACCTACTACCTTAGCAGATTGTTGTCACACAGTGTTTGTAAAGCATGTCTTGGTTTCGGTGCTTGGACTGTCATGGTGTCCTAAAAACAACATGAGTGGTCCAAGCACTGAGATAGTGTGATTGACTGAGGTGGTGTGTGAATGGCTGTGACAGTCCCACAATTCACAGGATAGTACAGTCATTACTGGTAGAGAATGTGGGGGGGGCTGGTGATATCCTCCATGCTGTGAGGGGTGGTGTCCACTACATGCCTGGGACATCCATCAGATCTGCACGGCCTGCAGTTTGCGATGGGGAGGATCAGATTGCTACTGTCCATGCAGACCTGTGTAGTGTCCAAGAGCACCAGTCCCCATGTCACAGTCCTCACCACGTCAGTGATGGAGGATGGCACATGTATGATGAATATCATTTGGATTTGAGGGGAAAGTGTAAGGGGCAAGTGGGCCACAGCAGCCAGTACCTGTGCTGGACCAACAGTGGGCATTTCTCATTATCCATGTCTGCCTGCCTTGGCAACACTGTGGGGAGGAACACACACACACAAATTTTGGGACATCTGGGCATGTTCTTGCAAATAGGGATAGAGAAGGAAAGGCATCACTTGTGTATAGCGCAGTTGGTGCCAGGCATGGGCCCAGAGACTGGATGGGTGGAGACACCACTGCCCAACAAGGAAAAGTGTTATCATGTAAGTGTCTGTGGATTGGGAAGAGGTAGGGACACTGGACTACAGGGGGTCATCTGATTGCACTGGCCAGGGCACTGTGTGAGGGGAGGGAGCAGTGGATGTCAGGGCAACACTGTCACAGTGCTGAACAGGGCAGTGATGTGGGAGGGGTCCAGTAGTATGAAAAAAGTCATCTACCATGGGTGCAGATGGTGGCTGGGGACACTGGACACCAGGGATGGGTTATTCTCAATATGGGACAGGGATTGGTGGGAGGTGGAGACTAGTAACTTCACGGATAGCTGTCTGGCTCAAGGCACTCAGGTGGATCGGTCTGCAATTCTTGGCCTTGCCTCCTATGCCAATTAGCACATAACAGCCATGGGAATGGGCCATTGGCACATTACATGCCACCTGGGGTCATGTGCATGTGGACATGCACAAAGTATTGTGCCACCTTTTTTTTGGAGCGCAGTCAGAGCTGCAGTACGTGTCTTGGCATGTTGAAGACATGGCCCCATATTCTGTCCAGTATTACTGGTGTGGTGCTCCAGAAGACATATCTTGTGCGGCCATCTTTCATACCACTTATGGCGGTGCTTTCTGTCTTGCGACATGGTTCTTGTGTTACTGAATATAGGGCGTAATCTGTCCTTACAACTATTGATGTCCTACACAAGAAGTACTCTTTACTCCTGGTGGAAAGTAACACGTAATGTGACTGCTCATGAAGTACTCAGCAGTTAGGTGATGTGTTCTCACATCCCGTGCTAAGAACTGTGTGCCCAGTGCTGCGCCTGTTATAACTTCTTTCCCTCAGAAACATAAAAGTGAGACAGTACATGTACAGCAATTGTCTTATAAGATCAATTTTAGTGACTGCTGCTCAGGGACTCTCTCAGTAGGTGCTCCTTGCTGTATAGTAATTGAGTCTCCATTCATTCTACCCAGAGGTCATGGTCCACTGCAGTCATGTTACTGTCTTGACAATAGATGCATATAGTACTGCACCAGTAATGCCTTCCTAACACCAAATCAATACGTATGAACACAATGTGAACCACTGGTTTACATGATTGTAAATACCCATGCTTACTTTTCTTTGCAAACTCATTATTCATTCAGTGTTATTGCTGTCCTGTACCATAGGCATTTGAACATGGAAATGACGACTGAGCTGTGCGACAAAGGACGGCGGCCCGCCACTATTACTCATATGACTTTTCCCTCCATAGTGTCAATGCTGCCTGGTATGTGTGAACTTTATGGTTGTCAACAACCCTATCCCCTTGTACACCTCCACATGTATACCTTATTGAACAACACAGCTGAAGTCACACCCACCCCATCTGCACTGTGCTGGTATCTATTCATCACTCATGACTTTCAGACATATAATCTCAAAGCATTTCTCAATGACAGTTCAAACCCATTTATACCAAATTTCCCACTGTCACCAGCACATCTAATGATGAACACCTGTTGTCCTAAACTCCCTCACTGCAAGCTTGAAATTGTCTCCTGACTGTATCATTCATTTTGTTTCCCAGCCTGTACTCCAAGTTGTCCACATTAATGTCTTTTACACAGTACCATGATTGATTCCCATGAAAACGCAGCCGCTATGGACTTTCTGCCAGGCACACAACATGCTCCAGGAATGCCCTATTTGCTTCTCTTAGAAGACATGTACAGTCATTGGACAACACTTCACACTTTCTGATACCTATATCATTATATATCAACCCCATATTCCAGTAACTCCTGATGACTGCTACTTGACAGGACACTGGTACAGTATGATATGTAACTACCCCATGAGTACTCAACTAATTGTGTCTCTGCTGTTTCTCTATTGAGAGGAAGTACTGTATAGCAGGAAATATTGGCTTTCAATTTATTTTCGCTATATTAGCTTAACTAACAAAAGTGCTAAAACAAGATGATCACTAATATTATAGGGAGCATAGTACTGTAACTGGACAAGAAGCTGATGCGCTAATTCAATCAGGCGCTAAATATTATTGCACCCCTCTCTGCACTAAATAAAGAGGGCACTAAAATAAGCTGTTATACAGTATTGCTACATAGCGTACAGACAGCTGGTTCCTGGTTCTGGGGATGGCTGGGTCACAGAGTCCATGTTATTCCTCCTGCCCGCACTGTTCATAAAATACGTTGCAAGTTTCCGTCACAGGAATACATTTGTTTTAAGTACCCACCACTGGATTAAACTGGAAGATCCCACTGGACCAGCATGACAAGTTGCACTGAGCAGTTCTGTACATGAATGTGTACTGTGAAAGACAGATATTCCTGGAGCATTTGAAAGTACAACTACAAATAACTGTGAACTCCCTTACCTTTACATGACCTCTGAGAACATACAAGTTCAATTACCATGCGGCTGTGTGAGGGGAAGGGATTCTGCATTTCCCCTCAAGTGTCCAGTACCGACAGTGCAGTACACTTTACTGTTGCTGCACACACACCTGGGTAGCCACATCTGGTGATGCAGACATGGGGAGAGTGATGCTGTGTGCGCCCTTGCAATGTGTATACCATAATGCGAACTCATGCTTTTTGATACTGTCAGCGTGCAGTTATGCAACAATGGGCAATGGTTCCATCAGCAATACATAAGTCAATATCAATATGGTTCCAAATTTCAGAAAGGGTCACCTACACAGTTGATAACTGTGACTTTCAATTGTACTGCACACATTTCAAAGGAGGCCGCCCACTTACTGTCAGGACACGTTGGAATGTGGAGGGTGTCTACACACAAAGGAAAGTGGAATGCAATAGCTCTAGTAGCCACCTGGGGGAAATGCACAATCCCTTCCCTTCACTCCTGGGTATAATTACTCAAGCTGTATGGGCAAGACAGGAGACCATGGAGAGGAAAGTCAGCATCCAATTGTTTCTTTGCAGAAATGTGACATGTTATCTTTATCTAAGCAACAACTCAAATTGCAAGACTGGACCTTTCTTGACTCTGTAGATGACGTTAATGTGGCCCTGGAACACTTTATTAGCATTTTCAACCTGGACTGCAATACCCATGCACCACTGAGAAAAATGAAGGTCTGTGGGACGGTCAACTCCTGGATCACGCCAGATCTAGTAAACAGCATGAAACAATGGAACCATCTTTGGCAGCTAGCCAAAGTCTCTGGGAAACAATGTGATCTACAGGCGTACAAAGCAGCTAGGAATGCCTGCACAAGGGCAATCCGCCAATCAAACAGAAGGCATCACAGAGAACTGCTATCTGACTCCTGGGGAGACAGTAGGAAATGTTGGTAGAATATAAAAGACATAACTGGCAAAGAAGAAAAGATCTCTCCAACAATGTTAAGCCACAATGGCAATACCATCACTGACCCGGTCACTATCGCCAATACTTTTAACACAGCTTTCACCAATCTATCCGATGTCCTCCCTAAAGACTTCTTTAATGATGCTCCTACTATGACAACTGGGCCCACTGATAACAAAAGTCCTGACCACCCACCACTATTCTTCAAGCGGGTCTCCACAGCCCTGGTCAGAAAATTCCTAACTAAAGTCTTGGGGAAATCTAGGCACAGTGGGGGCTCCCTCGACCTCAAACTCATCTCACTCACCCTAGATGAAGTTCTTCTGCCTATTACCAAGATACTTAATCTCTCCCTCTTTCTATCACAGTTCCCTGCCACCTGGAGGACCACACTGGTCACCCCAGTGCATAAAGCCAGTGATCGCACTCAACCTTCTAACTACAGATCAATATCAATCCTTCCCCCTATATTGAAAGTTCTGGAACATATAGTAGCAAACCAACTTGTTGACTACCTAGAGAAGTATTCACTTCAATGCCCTCAACAGCATGACTTTAGGAAAAATCACAGTACGACCACAGCCCTGCTAAAATATACTAGCTTCATACAAAAATCTTTCGACAAAAACAACCTCACTGGAGCGGCCTTCATCGGCCTCTCGAAGGCCTTTGATACTGTTAATCATTGACTCCTTATTGATCAACTCATGAAAATTGGTCTCTCACCTGACACTTAAAAGTGGTTTGGGAGCTACCTGTCAGATAGGTCCCAATGAGTAAAGATAGCAAGCAGTGTCTCAGAAGTACAAGTTGTCCAGTCAGGTGTACCACAAGGATCTAGTTTAGGCCCTCTCCTGTTTGGCATCTTCCTAAACAATTTACCAAATGCATGTCAACAATGGACACTCCTATATGCTGATGATGCCATCATCATAACAAACCACCCTGATCCCTCTGTTCTGGAACACAACCTCCAGCTTGGCTTCCTTGAAATTGAAAAAGAGTTCAAATCGCACAAACTTGTACTCAGCTATAAAAAACTAAACTCTTACTGTTTTCAACCTCCCGTCATAAGCATAAGGCATTTGCCTTGATAGTCTAAAATAACCTTGGAGTCCCTCTTGAACAAGTACAACAGTTCAAATACCTTGGGGTTACCTTGGACAATCACCTCTCTTACATTCCACATATTGAGACCATTGCCAAAACAGTGAATGCAAAATTAGGTCTGTTATTCAGGCATCAAAAAAGTCTGACTCCAGAAGCACTTAAACTTGCTATCAACAGCTCAGTTCTATCCATCATAGATTACGGTTTGGTTATCTATGGCGCTACCTCTGTCTCATCTCTAAAGAGGCTAAACACAACTCTGAACAAAGCCTGTAGACTACTCACTTGTGCTAAGCCCCACACCCACGCTTGTGATCTCTACGCGCAAACAGGCTGGCTCAATCTACAAGGTAGAATCAAGTACTATTCATGTATACTCGCAAAAAAGGTGCTACAAGGAACCCTGCCAACTGGCCTCTCCAGTCTTCTACCCAGATCCCTAAAGGCTTACCATACTCGGACCTCTGACGTAGACCTCTTACTCGAAACAAGGTTCAGAACCACCCAATGCCAACGATCCTTCCTGTACAAAGCCCCTATGCGGCTGAATTTTCTGGGCCATGATCTTACTGATGTTCCTTATCCTACTCAGTGCAAATGTCTCCTACATCAGTATTTTATGAATTAAAACGCTTGTGATTGCCTCATATAATCACACTACCAGCACTCTTGTGCCCTGAGGATGACTGGTTCTATGACAAGGCCTCTGGCAGCCTCTTCTCCTCCCCCCCCCTTCCTTACCAGCACCTCCCCTTCCTGATAGTATTGCCCTCTCCTTAGCCACCACTTATACTGCATTCATTGGCTACTGACTTCCCCCTGCCCCACTATCCTCTCCACACCCTTTCCCTGGCTCCAGTACCCCCAGGGTATGAGTGACATTATGAGGGGTTCATTGCATTTTTTGGGATTGCTTAGGAGGTGTAACAGTACTCTTCTCTTTTTGTGGGACATGGAAGTGCCACCCAAGTGGGATTGTGAACTCTCAATATCATTAAATGGTGAAAGGTGTCACAGGAGGTGGAACTCAGTTTCTGTCACTGGCACAACTTAGCCACTGCTGTTTCCTTTTTCCAGACTGCAGCTGCACGGCATGTATAGATACCAAAACATAAATGCATGGAACAGTTTCAGAACCCCTTACTGTAAAGTGAACTGTATTGCCGAAAATGAAGACATGACATGGGTTACAAAGTCCAGCATAAGTACTTCTTTTTTTATGTTTTATTCCTCATTTTCATTGTAATTCTTGTCCCCACTCCACGTCCCCCATGGTCAACTTTTAACAGCAGTACTCCCACCCCACCCGACCAGACTTAGCCCAGGGGATAGCGTTACTTGTACTGCCACACCACTTGCCCCACTTTGCAGTGCGGCTTGGAGTTCCTTGACTCCCCCATGATGAAATCCTGTTTGTGGGATGCCACTGGCTGGCACTGTGTGGTGCCTGTGGATGATGGTGCTGATCATCAAGGAGTGTTGGGGAAACAACACCACTTGATACCCTGGGACATGTGGAGTGCAGTTACATGAATGAGCACATTATGACGTGTGCCACTTCCTGCTATATTTTTTGCCTGGGGATGGCTGTTCAACTTTCTTCCAGCAGGGGAAAGTCAAACACTGAGCTCTCATGGTTTTCTATGCAGTGGTGTCAAGCCTACATATCAACACCTCACAACAGTCACAGTGCCATACGTAGAAGCTATGCATGCAACACACAGAGCTGAATGGCAGGCAGTAGCCTCAAAGTTAATATACTGCATCTCTCAACACCACCATTGCACCCTCTGGACTGTCACTGAGTAGTAACGGTGGTGACACATAAATGTCCATAATGGACTACTGCCTCATCAAGTGCAAGTAGGCTAAGGAAAATCATTTGACTGGCAGTGTGACCAAGATGATACAGTAGCGAGCTGTGACTGAGCTTGGTGCATCAAGCAGATCTAGGTTGGAGTCCCACAAACCACACTTTCATACTTTGTGACTCTGAGCAAGTCACTGAACTATCTCACTGCTCCAGGATTGCTCCTGAAAACAGGCAGTTGTGCCTAGGGAGCCTTACTCTCTTACCAGAAAAATGAAATACAACATAAAATTTAATCAGAACAAAAACTCTGATTTTTTTCTGAGGCAAAACAAAGTTCAAATGTTGTCAGTATTGTCCTGTATGTGCATTCCACATGCTGACGTTACACAGTCAAACCACCCTTTTTGTACTTTGGGTAAGCTATCTTGTACCACTCTTTGCCACCCTTTGTGTTGGCAAACTCTCTGTCACTGTTTTTGTTGAAGTGCATGGTGGCTATCATCAATCTGCATAACCAGGGAACAGGTACAGCAGTCAATATTTTACCACCCAGGGAAACATACATACACAGACCTTCCTATGCCACAACAATGAAGTCATGTAAATATTATGGGTTCCATGTCATAACGACAATCGCAGAATAGCAATCACCATTATGGTGAGTGTACATTGCCGGAAATCAATTTCGGTGATGCACACTTGTGGTGAGGACAAAGACAGCACCTGAGACCTATGGGTTTTGTTTTTAATGCGGAGGCTGCCCACCACACCCCCTCCCACATACCATCCCTCCCCTGCCTCTCCCTCACATGCCCGTATAAGTGTGTACTTCCCGTCATGGTATGTTGCCTACCCCAGTATCCAGTTGCCCCCCACCAGGTAGCCCTGAACACAGGCACAGTAATTGAGTCACCATTTTTGTAGGCACCCAATTGCGGTCGCCTTGTTCACGGGTTACCAATATGATGTCCTGATGTCACTGAAGTAGTGCATGCTCAGATCAAGTGCCCATGCAGAGTGTGACACACAATATCTGGGGTGCCCTACATAACTATGCAATGAGTAACATCACTATTCATACATTCCCATGCATCCTGTGTGCAACACTGGATCAGCATAGAGTGTCTGAGGTCAGAACTTAACATGGAAAGCAGCACTGTGAAGTGTGATTAGTACTACCCTGTGTAGTGGTACCACATAAAGTTGGTGCTGAATGCCAACGACAATCAAGATGATGTACAAAAAGGTTATGGTACAAGTATTACAATGGCGTTACTTAGTGAAACAGCAGCAGAGACTACCAATGACACAATACTCTACTGACATGGAATGGCATTTCTAATATTAAAAAAGTAATTGTACATGTGCAGCTTTCTAACTGGCATGTCGTTCCCCAGTAACTAAATGCAGTGTGCTTAGGCACAAAATGAATTATCACACTGTGAAACCCCTCAATGCTACTGGTCTGCATATTTGACGACATTTTGGCAATGTCACTTAGTAGCTGTTTCTTCATCACCACCTCTTCCAGTTTCACAGCAGCAGGAGACCCTGGAGAGAAATGTACATAGCCAATATTAACATTGTAACCATGTTATGTATGGAATGAAGCACACAGAAATATGACCTTACAATCATCTAGGTAATCCCAGGGACTTGTGCCCGAACGGCGTTCATAGTAGCCGAGCGGCCATTTCTCTGCAGCCACCACCACCGCTGCCACTGACACCAGCGCCTTTCTCCTGACCACCCTCCTGGAACTCCTCTTTGGATCCCCAGCACATGGACTCATGCCTGAACGGTGTTTGCACTAGCCGAGTGGCCATTTCTCCGTGGCCACTGCTGCTACCGACACCAGCGCCTTTCTCCCGACCACCCTCCTGGAACTCCTCTTTGGATCCCCAGCATAGGTATTAACCGCTGAAGATTTCCCGGAGCCATCTCGAGTGGGTGGCCTCTGATTGGTGCGGCATAAGGTAGCTACGTCCTCATTGGTCTGCTTTCTCCCTAGGTTGCCACTGATTGGAGCGCCTTTTCCCTTTACTTTCTATGGACTGTTAGGCCTTTTTGCCTTACTGTAGCCACTAGGGTTTTGTATTTCCTTTTTTTATGTGACTACTTATTACACTGCACTGTTAACCTGTTACTCAAAACTGTTCATTAGACTTTGTTTATTTGTGAAGCCTGCCAGCCTGTAAAGTCCTAATTACTACCTAAAATTTAAGCCTGATTGTTTGTATTTTAAGTTAGCTTGCCTGCAACTTTTGTGCAAAACTAAGCTACTGCTTCTATCTCTCAGTCTTTTCTGTTGCCCTCAGCTCTTCATCTCCTCACTACCCTTTGCCTCCATTTCCCCTTGCCCTTCTAGCAAAGTCATTTCCACTCACCACTTGCTCCTCTCTCTAGCCATCTACCTTAGCCCCCCCACCACCACCCTCTCTCTCTACTCCTTGTTTCCTTGTTTCCTCTTTGTCTCTCTCTTTTCATTTATTTTTCCCCATTTCCCTTTTCCCTTCGACCTGCACCTCTTTATTTTTGCACCTCCACCCACTGCCCTTTGTCTTTCTCTGTCTCGGTCACCGCCCAGCCTGCCTATAATCTCCTGCCTTCGTCTTTCAGCCCTCTCCCCCAACCCCCGCTGACGACACCCACCAGCTACCCGCCCCTGCTTTCTCAGCCTCCTTATTAATCCCCTGTTTCTTTCCTCCCCTCCAGGGACTCGAGTCTGAACGGCGCTCACACTAGCCGAGTGGTCATTTCTCCGCTGCCACCGCTGCCACTGCCACCGACACCAGCACCTTTTTCCAAACTGCCCTCCTGGAACTCCTCTCTGGATCCCCAGCACAGGTGTTAACCGCTGAAGATTTCCCTGAGCCATCTCAAGCTGGTGGCCTCTGATTGGTGTGGCTTAAGGTAGCTACGTCCTCATTGGTCTGCTTCCTCCATAGGCTGCTGCTGATTGGAGCACCTTTTCCCATTACTTTCTATGGACTGTTAGGCCCTTTTGCCTTACTATAGCCACTAGGGTTTTTGTCCCACCCTCTCCTCCCCCTCCAAGGCCTCCTTTAAATACACACCTTGCCCCACCCCTCTCGGCTACTGCCAGTCCTATTGGCTATCAGCGCTCCTCATCAACCCACCTCCTGCCAAGGAGAACTATCCATCCCCATGTTCCTCTCATCACCCTGCCCACCTCTCCCACCCTATTGCAGCCTCCCGATGATTGCCTCTTCTGTGCCCCATCCTCCTGACATTTACCATACCTTGGTCTGTCTGCCCAGTCTCAGTACTTGGTAGCTATCTCTCTACTCACCCCCTCACAATTATCAATCTGTTCCCTGACTAATTCTGCCCTCTCCCTCCCTCCCTCAGACCACCAATTTTCCCTGCTCCCCCTCCCATCCCCACTCACAAATGGCTCCCTCTGCTCTGCCCCCTGTCTATTTTTCCTCGCCTCCTTGACCCCACTGTCTAACCAGCCTGTGGCCTGCTTCCCCAAACTTCCTTGGAGCTACAAATTGGATTACAGCTACCAGCACTCAGGAACCATCGACTTGGGATTTTACCATCATTATTGTCCCCCCACCGGGGCTAGCTGGTACCACCCATAGTATCATGGCAAGGTGATTTACGCTCATCTCTTACCTCTCTCACCTCTGGCTCACATTGTCTCTCCCAGGGATCAAGATCGATTACAGAACTTTCACACCAATAAGAGGCAGATGAAGAAAATCTCCCTCGATAATCTACGTTGGAGCACCTTGAAACTCCTGCTTCTTCTACTACTACTATCAGGCAATATCCACCCAAACCCTGGCCCCACAAGTCCAGACAATGGGCACAGGCAGTGCCGCCCTGGGGCTCTCACCTTTGCAGTTCTCAAAATCTGTAGCCTCCTACCGAAACTAGATGCCCTGCTTATATTTACCCACCTACAAAAACCCTGATGTCCTTGTGGTTGTTGAAACCTGGCTCACTCCTAAAATACCAGACAGTGCAATTGCTCTTCCAGGATATAACGTCTTCAGACTATTCAGGACCCCGGAAAGAGGTGGTGGCTGTGCTATCTACCTCAAAGATGCCCTCCGAGGGTACCCTGTTCAAACCCTCGCATCGGACTTGACTGCCCAGATTTTACCCATCAGAATTCTTCTTGGGGCCCACAGTAAGGTGCTGACCATCGTTGCTGTCTACATCCTACTGAAAGAACAAGCAAAGGTCTTAACTATGTCCTGGACTTCATCCACTCACAACCCCCAGGCTCTGAGACTATCCTAATGGGTGATTTTAACTTAAATTGGCTTGGGACTGATACATACGGCTTTAAGGATGCTATCTCAGCTGCCGACCTCACCCAGCTAGTCGGCACACCCACTAGGCAAAACTATAAGGCTGGCACCAGCTTTCTTCTGGATTGGATCCTGACAAACCACCCATCCGGCATCTCCCACGTCGCCGTCCATCCAGACTCATTAAGTGACCACTCTCCAGTCACCTGTGAATGGTCAAATAAATACAATAAAACATCCCACCACCCAAACTAATTACAAGCAGAACCCTCCCACGTGGCAAACTTAAGCACCTCAAATCCCACCTCAGACAACAAGACTGGTCTCCTATTTTCCTTGCTACAGAGGTCAACTCTGCGCTCGAGTTCTTTATTGACACCTTCAATACTGCCTGTGACTCCTATGCCCCCTTTAAAAAGAGGAAAGTCAAAGGGCTTTGCAACCTTTGGCTCTCAGTGGAGCTTCTAGCACTGATTAAATCTAGGGACCACCTCTGGGCTCAGGCTCGGGACACAGATAGGCAAGTAGACATACAAAACTACAAGCGTGCTAGAAATGACTGCATTAAAGCAATACGCCTAAAGAAAAGCAGCTACTACAAAGATTCTCTTACAAATACCTGGGATAAAGGGAAGTCCTTCTGGGATAATCTAACCTACCCCCTTCCTCGTCTCCCTCCTGGCTTTAGCACTTTAAAACCTGACAATGCCTTTCGGCTGCTCCACTGTCTTCTAGTGTTTTTCCCCCTCAATCCGTCCCAGTTATCCCTTGCCCTGGCTACCTCTCCTCACCGTTCTGTGGTGGTTCTCAAGCTACCTTACCTTGCTTTGAATCCATAGCACTACATTGCTTTTGACCTGTCCTGCATCATTCATGCATATCCCTTGTCCTGTACCCTTCTGCCCTCTCAAATGTATTGTATTTCCACTGCTTATGTATTGTATTGCCATAGCCTGTTATGTTTGTATTGCTTTCAAAGTTGACATGGAACCTTTGTAAAAGAGCTATGGCTCAAAGGTATTGTAATCCTAGAATTCCAATAAACAATAAACAATCTCACTGTGTTCTATATACTAGTCATCACTAAGCACCCAAGCTGTGCTGATCTGTCATGTACAGTGTTTTAATGAACTCTAACCACATGCTGTACTGCAATACTGTTCTGAGAGCTGTAACCAAAAAAAAAAAAAACCTCTGGTCAGAGCGGATATGGCTGCGGAGAGCTTTTGGGATGCTTTTCCCCAGTATTTCTAATGAAATTGCATAATGCAGATCTGCTGAGAGGCAGTTTCAATATGGTCTTCCTTTTATACATTTTTACAATGTATATTCCTGGAATATGCCCACTGAGCTGATTGCTATACTGTATATTTAGCCTGGCTAGTTCACAGAAAACATGGCATCTTATTGTCAGTGGGGCTCGACATCTATACAATATTATGCTGCGTTGCATAAAATCAGAACACACTGAAAACAGTATTTTATATCTGGACTAAGCTATCCTGAATAAATACATTATAAAATTGGTGAAATCATGACCCCACTGAACAAAGATATTCCATCTAATCTGTTACATCCTGAGTAAATACAGTGCAAAAATGTGTAAATCAAGATCCCTATGAAAATGAGATGTAGCATCTCCTCTGCGCTATCTAGGATACAAAATATAGGATAAGACACATTTAAAGGAAATCTACTGTAAACTGAACTTCACTGTGTTCACTAACGTAAAGAAACAGTTTATTTATTGTTTTATAACATATTAGATTGCAGTATTTATTTTGAATGTTGTGGCCATGAGGATGGTGTGCACAGTGTGTGCATTTGTGTGTGTGTGTGTGTGTTTCCTGTAGCTCAATGGTCCAGATATTCAAACTGCACCCAAAAAGTGCGAAATAGCAGAAGCAAGCGCAAGTCTATTGCGCCCATGCGCAAGAGACGAGATATTCAAAAAAGGAGCAGGCCAAACTGCTCCTACAGTGGACGACTGAATATCGCACCACCTGTGCCATAGTGCAACTAGGGAGGGGAAGCTGAGCAGATCTGATGCACCATAGCGCAACAAGGGATATGCAGCTGAGCAGTCCAGAGGCGCCATAGCAGCAGAGCACTATCACTGCATAGCCAGGGAGGTAGTGGCCCACCACCCATACCACAGATGGGCCCAGGAACACACAGCAGAACAGACATCGTAGCCCCCACACCCCATGCACTGCACAACTGGGGGAGGGCCGGAATAACCACTGGCTCATGGAGACAAGCAAACAACCCACAGCTGGGCCACGGTGCCCCATCACACCTACTGGCAAGCTGTGACTGGCACACAAGCAGGGCTGACCACCCCGTGTGACACCACCCCCCCAATGCAAAGCACACCTTGCACCGTGACCCCCAGACACCCCCCCATGAGCAGTGACCACCACTGCAGGAAACCCCATGCATGCCACCACCTCCACTGTGACACTGCAACCCTGTGCACCACAGAACCATGCAAGCCAGCTCCACCACGAGCACCCATCAGCGGGTGGCAGCACACAGCAATGCAACAATGGCAGACACAGTGCCACCATGCACAGTCCCCCTGAGGTACTGCTGAGAGACCAACCATGCATCGGCACAAAAGATACCCCAACACAGAACAGGGCGTGCCATTGATACCACCACCAGTGGTACAGCACCCTGCACAGTAGTCCAGTGACACACCCCGACCCACCACTGGCCACAACAGCCAGCACAGCCACTCACAATGGTGCGTGGAAGCATGCACCACACTGGATGCCACACAGTGTATGGACAGACACCCACCCATACCCAAGGGCACAACAACACAGGGATGCAGTGGTGGGGCAACCAAGCCCCCATTGTGGGCCCATGGAAACTGTGTACACACAACCCGCAGTCCTCCATGGCACTGGAGTGCCAGCCACCCTGCACAGGCACTGTGGACCCATACACCACCAGCAGTCGCCTGGAGCACAAGTCACAGACAGTGGGGCACATCCCCTGCAACACACACTAGGCACAGCATGGAGGTGGGACAATGACTGTGGTGCCCACAATGCCACCCGAGCCAGGCATGCACCACACAGTGACAGGAGGCAACCCAGCAAAGTGATGGGTGCAGTGGCCTCCCTGCAGGGACTGCCACCACTGACATGCCAGTGGACCGTGCAGGCCACAGACATGCATGTGTGTCAGCTGCATAGGCCATGAACGGGCCGATGGGTGCACCATGGACACAGAGCACGCATCAAGGCCCACTGCACACAGTCAGCCAGTGCACAGGGAACAACACACACACACCATAGACACTGACTGATAGCTACCCCCACACCATAGTCACCTCCACACTGACACACACACACACCCATGACCGCACCACCCCTGATGCCATGCACACCACTGCAGCTGAGCACCTATAGCCGCTGCAAATCAGAGACCATAGTATTCATATCAAAATTAAATCTATTGAAAAAATATATAACCATCAACTATATACAATAACACAAACTATATACAATAAAACAGTGAAACTATATACAAGGTTGGGGGCCACAAACAAGGTGGGGGTGGGTGAGGGCAGGGGTGGACAAATGGGCACAGGGAAGGAGGGGTGTGAGGGTGGGTCAGGGGGGTTGGGGAATACTGCCAGCCATCCACACTAGCGGGAGCGCCTCTCCCTGCTTTGGATCCTCTGGGTCCTGTGCCTCCTCAAAACCCCGGTCTCGTCCAATCTATGCAGGATTTTCAGCGATGCCCATGCAACCACCAGGATCTCCCGCAGTGCCTCCAGTATCTCTCAAAGATGGCGGGTACCTAGGACAAGGAAGCACAGTCAATAGGTGTGAATGCACAACCCCATACAGCCTGCCCACTGTGCATGGCATACGGCCATGGGACATACCACTGTGATGGTGTGTGACCACCCGCAGTGATCATGTCCACAGGACCTGCCCACCCAGGCGCATACAGCCATGCGGAATGCAGCACACACCCACCAGCCAAGTCACACACAGCACCACTGTGGCCGTTTAGTGACATGGCTATGTGGTGCAAAGGCAGTGGCACACCCATGTACCTGGTGCACGCATGGACCACCATTGACACACTCCCAGACATGCATTGCTACTGGACAGTGTTGACTGTAACAAGTTGCGTGCATGGCAGTGGTGTCGATGTATGGTGGCCATGCCCCTCTGCCCACCCTGTCACACAGCATGCAATAGTAATCATGGATGTGTGGCACTCACCCTCATTGGACCGGTCAGGTGGGCGGTGATGGCCCTCGCCCCACCTGGCTGAACCGTCCTCCTCCCTCCACTGCTCCTCCCTCACACAGCGGCGTTCTTCCAAGCCTGTGGGGCAAACAAGGAGAGAAGAACATCAGTACAATCATGAAGCCAAGTCCCCCTGGCTCCAGGTGTGTGCTCTCCCACCCAGCCAGACCCACCCACCCCACCCCTGTGAACACCACCACAGCCAACCCCAGAAGGTCCCTCCCCTATGTGCTGGACACATACAACACTGTTACCCATATGGACGATAAAAGTGTGTTGATGGAACCCCTACTTGGCCGTGGCACTGTGCCCCTCCTGGCACATGCTCGCAGTCATGCCAGTAGCTCCGGCTCCATCCTCCACAGGTCCCCGTAGTGGTGCCTGCACTGCTCCATGCTCCTCCCCATCCAGTGGCCTCCTCCAGGGCAGTGGTCACCTCCTGCCACACCTGGGTCTTGGCCCTGTCCAGGGGCACCTCCCTGAAGAAAGGCCCATGGTGTGGCTCCACAATTGCCACCAGATTGGCTAATTCTATCGCAGACGACTGCGCTGCCCGTCTGCATGCCATTCTCTCAGTAATAGTTGGCAATATGGCACTCTGCAGTGTGGCTCCCCACGTGCAGATGCTGCACGGTACAGTGCTGCCATTCCCTATCACGCTGTTACTGAACAGTGCAATAGAGGTGCACCAATGCCTGATGCATGGTGCCTAGGGGGCAAAGGTCTGGCACAGAGTCAAGAGTCTCTGGCGCATTGCCATGCACAGTGCCATTGGAACACAATGCGTGTCACGCAATTGGCTGCCTGTGTGCCAGCACCATAGCGGCCTACTGCGCAGTTGGCCCATTGCACCTATGATGGCCCAGTGCCACAGCGATATGTAGTGACCATTGCTATAGCACCACTGGCACAATGGTGGCCATGCCCTGCATTGCCTACCGCTCACAGCACGTCATCAGCGTGGCAGACACCTGCATCAGCAACCCGGGCATGCGCAGGGAGGTGTGTACTATGCATGTCATGGAACTGTGCCTTTGGCTCAGCACATTCAACACAATTGCACAAAGCGCAACAGCGCGATATTCAGCCATCATATGCAAATCATCTAATCAGCCTTTCAATGGAGCAGCACTGCAATTTGCATCTATTTAAAGTTGCTCCTTGCCTCATTTGCATGGGTTGTGCTATAAAAGTGCGACTTTGTGCTGCAGTGGCCATAGTTGGTTACTGCAGTCTATTGGTGAGTTGCATACTGTTTGGGAGTGTGGATTGTGGATTCAGGGACATGCATGGGACTGCACAGTCACAGGTAACAACTGCCATTCTTACAGGCTACATTATGACTGAACAGGTTGTTGGAGAGGAGGAACACAGTGGTGAGAGGTGGAGGAGGCCTAACTTTACAAAGGCCGAAACCAAGGCCCTGTTCGAGGCCTACCTGGATCAGGAGCCACTTCTCAATGGATGGCGGGGAACACCTCAAGCCCGTGCTGCTGCATGGGAGGAGGTGGCACATGCTGTGAACCTGCATGGCAGCCACCAGCGCTCTGTGCAGGAGTGTAAGAAAAAGATGGGCATGAACAGGAGGAGGATAAAGGAGAAGGTGGCTGCCATCAGGGCAGCATGTGCTGCAACAGGTGTGGGACAGCCGGAGGTGGTACAGCTGACCCCACAGGAGGAGAGGCTTGCTGGAAGCATGCAGTGCAGTACCATTGAGAGTGTTCCGGGTGGTGGCTTCCAGACGGGTGGTGCCCATCACTGCACGGTAAGTCATGGCCTGTCTATTGGGGGGCAGGGTAGGTCACATGCAGTAACGCGACTTTGCTTTCCCTTACAGATCCTGAGTGTCTGCATGGGTCAGCGGTGGTGGGCCTGTCCACTGAGAACAATCAGCTGGAGGTGGAGGAGGGACCATCCACCTCCATAGGTATATGTGGAGCACTGTGACAGTGGGTCCGCCTGACTTTCCACACTGATGTCGTTGTAACAGGTGTGGAGGAAGTCCTTCCTGTGTCCCAGCATGCTGGCAACCAAGGATGCCAGCATGCTGTGACTGTGACTGATGCAGAGTCCGTCACCGGTGATGATGACACTACCGTCATGGGCAGTGACATGTGTGTGCAACAGGATGTCCACACAGCAGAGCAATTCGCACCCATGGCTGTGGGTGGTGCTGCCATGGAGGCCTGCATGTCAGCACAGTCCCAGCCTGTGCCTGTCAGCACCAGTGGGGCAGCACTAGTGTCTGTTCAGGACAGTGGGACTGTTGAGGCCACTGTGGCAGCAACACTGAGCCCTGGGGAGTGGCAGCCAGAGGGGCAGCATCAGCAGTCACCCAATGGGCTTGGGGGTACAGGGTTCAGCGGCGGCATCTGTGCACCACCTGTGGACATGCCCAGACCTGGTCCTGGTGCGCAGCACCCACCCTCAAGAGGTGCTGATCACTCGGGCCGTGCGCACCCTGAGGCACAGGATGCCGAGGAGGCTGATGACCTTTTGGATGAGCACACCCACCTACTGCAAGCATCGGTCCAGCAGCAGATGCAGCTTGCAATGTCCATGGATGCACTGCGTGTGGCTCTGGAGTGGGCAGAGGAGAGTTGCAACAGGGACACCGCACTGATCCTGGCAGGGATGGATCATTTGTGGGAGGATGTGACTGCTGCCATTGACAGGCATGCACAGGCATTCATTGCTGTCATGGCCACAATGGGCACACAGTCAGGTGCCTATGCATCACGGACACCACGCAGTGCACTATCCACCCCCTGTTCCCGGTGTCGTGCGACTCCCACCCTGTCAATGCCGGGTTCAGCTGTGGGCATCCCGAGCACTCCTGGCACAGGCATGTTTGGTGTGCTGCAGACCCCTGTGTGAGCACGGTTGTGTTCACGCAGTGGAACAACCTGGAGGACCATTGGTGCCACCCCATGAGGCCAGTGGTCATCCTGTCATTGCTGGTGGGTCTTTGCAGGGCCGCCCATGCATCCATGGCAGCCGGGGCACTGTGTTGCGTGACTGACCTGTCTCCCAGCATGACTACTGTCTGGTGCTGCCCTGTGTGCATTGTGTGTTTCAGTGGGCAGTGCACGGGTGGGTACCCGGCCCTGCATGCGGACACACAGTCCACCTGCACACCCTCCCGGCTACTGTTCACAGTTGCATGTGCATGATGATGACTGCATTGTGCTGTACACCAATGTGCAATGGTGCTCAGCATCTGACACACACACATGGACAGGCAGTGGGCATGGTGGCCTGTGGACATGTGTGTTGTAAGGGTTGGCGTTCTGGGTCGGTGTGCCTTCTGCCCGCTGTGCATGTTTGTTGCATTGTGTGTGTGCATGTGTGTGTGTCCATCCATGTGGCATGTTAATCCTCACCCATCCCTGGTTGTGTGTGTGCTTCTGTGCCCTGCCACTTCCCTTGATGGCATGCACCCCTGGTGTGTGTCCATGCATGTTTGTGGGTTGTGCCTTAGCCACTGGTGGTTGCACATGGCCCCATGACTTACCTAGGTTGGCTGAAGTGCTCCTCCATGATGGTGTCCCAGTGCAGCTGTGCCAGCCGGAGCAGTCGGGGGTCCCATCGGCCAAGGGGGGGCTGCCCATCACCATCATCACCAGCATCCCCATCATCCCCATCACTGTCCCCCTCTTCAACCTGTACGGCTATCCCACATTCATTGGCCATGTCGTGCAGGATGCAACAGGCCAGGAATAGCCCATGAGCCTTTGAGGGCTGTACTGGCAGGAGCCGCCAGAGGTGTCCAGGCAACGGAAATGTGCATTCAGCATCCTGAACACCCGCTCGATGACATTACGTGTGGTGGCGTGTGCCTCATTGTAGCGTTGCTGCGATTGGGTCGCAGGCCACCGGTAGGGTGTGAGCAGCCAGGGATGGAGTGGGTAACCACTGTCACCTGTGTGTAGAAGGCAGAGGTTAGTTTTGTGATCAGCATCACCCTGCCCCAGGCCCTGTAGGCCACTACCCATGTCACCTCTGGCCATGCCCCCCCAGGCCCTATGATTGTCCATGTGGTTTGCATACTCACCCACTAAGTGTCCAGTGGGGATGTCCCCACTCTCGAATATGTGGCACAGTGCCGACTGGTGCCAGATGAAATAATCATGTGCTCCCCCAGGGTGCATGGCACAGACATTGATTATGTGCCCGCTGGCATCGCACACCACCTGGCAGTTGATGCTGGCATAACCCTTGCGATTGATGTATGCAGCCCCCTTGGGGCCAGGTGGTGTGCGTATGGCCACATGAGTGCAGTCTATTGCCCCTAGCACACCAGGCAGATGTGCTACCCTGTGGAACTCCTGTATGTTTGCTGTGCGCTCCGCTGTTGTGCTGGGGAAATGGATGTACTCCGCAGCATGTGGCAGCAGTGCGCTGAGCAATTGGGTGAGGTGGCATGATGTGGCCGACTGGGTTATGCCTGTGGTGTCCCTAGTTGGTGTCTGGAAGGTACCCGTGGTGAGCAAGCACATGCAGGCTGTTACCTTAGTCTCCACTGACAGGGCATGGCTCTGTCGTGTGGGTGCCTGCATCACATCACTGCACAGCTCACAGAGCCACCTCAGAATTGCCTGATTCAGGTGGTACCAGCCCACAAGCTCGGTATCACTGTACAGCTCGAATCTGGTGTGGGCTCGGTACTGCCTGTTGGGGGCATACCACCGACAGGCCCTTCCACGGCCATGCCTCCCACCTTCTCAGCCCCCATAATGGCCTCCATTTGGAAGGTGGCACTGGCCATGTCCCTGGCTTGTGTTCACCCCCCTGGCAGCTGTTGCTGTATTCCCCCTGCTGTGCTGGCTGCTACTTCTCCTGCACTGGGTACACCTGCCTGCGCTGGCCTCTGTGCTGTGTTGCTCCCCACACCTTCCCTGTGCCTGGCTGTTCAGAGTGCCCTTTCCCTGGCCTGCCTTGTTTGTGCCTCCTGCCCTGTCTGTCTGGCTAAAGTTCTGCCTCATGTGGCTTCCCTGTAGCGTTCTTGCTCCTTTTTAATTTTTTCTCATTTCCGCTATGGCGCAACTTCCATTTGCTCCCCTATTGCGCATGGCGCAAGTCATTCAATATCGCATTGCGCCATTTATGCATGGTTCCTCCCCCGTCAGTTGTGCATGCCTTAATTATCATTGCGCTGTTGCTCAGCATGATTTCAGGGTGCAACTGTCTCCTGCTGAATATTGCAGAATGGCACAATTTCAGACTTGCGTAGACGCAACCCTATTGCGCATGGCTCAACTCTTTTGAATATCTGGGCTTATATATATTTTTCCCCAAAAAGAATAGTAAAAAATGCCTGCCGATTGCTTTATATTTAGCTTGGATAGTTCACAGAAGACTTGGCATACATCTGAGACGGTACTTATCAGATAGTGTCTTAAGAGGTTAAATAAACAGTGTAAATCTTTTTAGATTCATTGCTAGGAATGAGTGACATTTATGAGGTATGAATCTTTCTTGAAAGACAATACCTGCCCAACTGAAGCTAGTAGCAAGAAAATGTTTAAATGCTAAGTATCTAGATGTGCAAGTTGTTGCATTTGGAAGGGGGTAAACAAATTTCCAGTTTAATAGGCAACCAATATTTAACAAGCTGTTTCAGTTTCCTAATAGCCATCTGATCAGCAGCTTGGAGTTCTGTGTCCAACATTCTAAAAAGAAGTAAGGGAGTATTTTATTTCAGCTTGCACGGTGATTTGTAGTCATGGAAGGATACATTGAAAACTCCAAATATGTGTTCCACGGGACTGCATTTTTCCAGCTACAGACAGCAAGATGGCTGTAGGCTCCCCCACATCCATAAAAATGCTGATGGCTGCTACCCATTCCATTTTATGAGTTCCTTCCAAGATGGGTCAGTGCAGACACCTGGGGAGAAGATCACCATGCCCCTCATGTATATTTAAGATGTGGTTGATGACTGATGTCCACTTCTGAACAATCAGTTGTGGTTGGCCATCTGGAGTTGAAATGGCAGACCAGTAGATATGGTTAATTATACTTTTCTGTCAGTTCATCAGAGAGTCACAGTCCTTCTGTTTAAATGCAATGCTGCTGATCTTCTTCAGTGCTATGTGAAAAAATATTCAGCATCACTGGGGATGTAATCACCACAGAAAGGAGTGTTATATTATGTGAGAAACAGATAGGTACATACAATACCTTTGGCAATGTGCCATCTGTCATACTGGTATTGAACATCTGGCAATTCATCCTGTGACCGCTTACTGATACCAGAGTGACTGTCAGTCACCAGGATATGCATCGTAACCCCATTCTTCTCCAAGTACATTTCAGCCCTTCCAGCTCCATGTGGTATGATCCACCATGTTTGTTTCTCTGAAATATATCAGAAAAAGGACATAAATGATGCGGTCACAAGCTGTCCACTGTGCAGATGGAACTGACACATGGGGCTAGCAGTACCACCTGTGGTGCTGAGGACCCATGTTCAGTGGCAGGTAAGGTGCATCAGAGGGTCTGCCATTGGGCTGTTGGATGACCATCCACCCCAGAGAGCTCCCTACCTTGGTGGCATAGGGTTGCAGTGTTCCTGGGTGATGCCAAAATGAGGGATTCCCACCTGACAGCACCAGAATGCTTCACAAGACCTTCATAAACAATTCCAGACAGTGGTCTAGAGTAACCCATAGTAGCTGCTACTTCAGACACCAGAGAAGTTATTTTCTTGACGGCAGCCAAGCTGTGTGCATGAACCTTAGGGTTTAACAGGACTTGTCATCCTGAACCTTGTGGGTACATAGCCAGATTCTGGAGTCCAGTCCAGAACAAAGATTTCCATCACCCTGGCACATACCAGAGAAGTGTTATTACTCCAACTGTTTGTCAGCAGATCCACCTTTTTTTACAAGAATGTTGCCAGGCTTTCACCAGGTCTGATGTAATGTAGAGGGTGATTGTCCCATGGGAAAGTTCTGTCTGAGGAATAGATTTCTTGTACCTCAACCAAGGAATGAAATTCTCCAGTTTAGTCCTCAATCTTTTTGTTTTTATCTCAAGGCTCTAGAGGCATATCCCAGAGCCTGAAAATGTTACTGTAGCTATGGCATGATGAGGTATTCAGTCACCTGAGGTGGAAGAAGAGGTACTTCCTTTGGTCATTACTTTGCATTAGCAAACCCACCACCCCAGATTGATACTGCACAAAAAAGGTGTGCCCTTGGAGTCCAAATTCTGGAGAGAGGGAGCGAGAACCTTCTCGAGCCTGGAGTACAGGATCCTTGCATGGAAGCTTAAAATGATAGTTTTCTCTGGATTAGGGTAGTTTCTGAATTTGGAATGTACAGATGGAAAGGTCATCCACAAGGAACCCCTGAGCTCCTGCAAGGGGGAGGTCCTTCGCAGAGAGCCCAAGTGGGAGCCAGATGTAGGGTCAGGCAAGAGTCTGATAGCTGACAGCTATCTGGAACCCAAAATGTCAGGAACAACACTGCAAAACTGACTAGGTGGCCAAAACTGTCTGAGATTGATATCTGAACTGAGTAGATGATTTCAGCAATGTGCTAAATCTCACTGCCTGACTAGTGAATTAGGCAAGAAAAAATGGTCCTCTAGGTGATAGTCACCTACGTTGCAGTCAAAATGGGAGCCAAAAATGTGAGGTGGTCCAAATCTTACATTTGCCCTTATTTAATGCCATTACATGCTGCTTTTTTCTTGGTTCAGTGAATACTTGTCCAAAATGAGAATATGATGGTCACCGCTCTGATTTGGGCATGCATATGCCATGTGCAAGATGGCTATCACTCTTAAGAGTGCATATGCAGCCATATGCAAGATGGCCATCTACAGAGAGAAAAGGCATGTGCAGTCATGTGCCCGATGCCTTCTTAGTCCAAAGCATACACCACATTTACAAAACTCTGTGGTTCAATGCAAAGGTTCTGGACTCCCATAACGGTGCTGCCATGATCATGTGGCTGTAATCTTGGGAAACCTACTAGGTGATGCTTTAAATGCATTGTAACTCCATTCAAGAAACAGCATTCTCCCACTTTCTTTCAATAAAAATAAAAAACAATGCTACATTTTGCAGCCAAAAACAAAAGAAAGGGAATTGTACCATTCATCACCATAGAACAGAAGGCTACAGCAGACCTGTCATGGATTGCAGTCCTGTGTGCAATCAAATACACAGAATGCTAATTAATAACACAGACTATCCTTTCTGTAATGAAGAAGTAGTCCCGCTAGGAGTTGCTAGAAGTCCTTAAAGCTGTCAAAATATATAGGCTTCTCACCTGTAATAAATGGTTAGTTTTTTTCCTCTAGAAAATCTGCAACCTCCAAAAGATGTGATAACATCATACTGATGTCAGGAAGTCATAAGACCATCGATCTGACATCAGAACAATGCTATAGTATTATAACCTATAATCATGGTTGACCCTGTGCTCTTGTCACAGTTTCAAAACTGCCTTTTAACTGTGTCAGGAGACACGTTTACAGTGAGCATGGTGGGCATACTGTCAAATGGTCAGATAAAGCTGTTGGTGAGAGTGTATTTTTATGGTCCACGCTTGTATTAATTGTGGCATATTGTGGGTTGGTGGCAGTAGTTCTTAACAGGAGTGAGCCCACAGTCAAGGGAGAGGAACGGGAGAGTGGAAGTGTCTTGCTGATTGAAACTCACTTTCATCTATTTTGCAGTCGGTGCAGCAGTGATGATAATGTGCGACCTGAGTGAGCTGAATGAAAGACATCCCAGTGAGTGGATTGAGTGGATGAACTAAAAGCTTTTTTTGAGTGAAAACAGGTAAACAGATAAAGAGCCAGGTAGTAAAAAAAAAGACTCTTTATCTGTTATTTAGTTAGTTTTTGTTGACTAGAAAAGAATGGCTAGGCAGTTCTGTTTATTTTCAGCTTCATCCTGGGAGGGGATACAAATGGAGACCAAATGGAAACTGAACAAGATTAAACTGCTGGTGGTATTATTAGTGAATGTGGGGAATTTGGTAAGGACACCAGGAAAATCCCCTATTCTTGCAGTAGGTGGAACCCTTGCTCTTCTCTGGTCAGCAAGATGGCTGACCAAGGAGAGAGGAGAGGTAGAATGGCAGGAGCAGGAGTAGGTGAAGGTACTGCACTTTTAGAACTTAAGGAGGGAATAATGGATTATAACAATGCGATGGAGATATCAGATGATGCTACCTACAATGTGGATTTGCCTATTTCAAGTGACCAGGTATTAACAGACAAGCAAGAAATCAAGCTTTTTCAAAAATTAACCGCTGCAGCCGTAAACAAAATGCCTGAATCAGAAGATCTACTTAGAACTACTTCAAGACAGCTAAAAGATAGTGAGAATGCAAAAAAACTTACTGAGATCCAAGAAAGAAGACGTACGCTCCTAAAGTTGCTTGCCGCCGAAGAAGAGGTGCTTCATTCCCTTCAATCGGCAAAGCATTCATCCATTTCACCAGACAACCCTCCTGTAATTATGTCACTGACCTGGTTTGATGTCCATAACTTTCTGAATGGTAACATTAATGGAGTGAAGCAATACACCCACCCCTGAACATGTATCTTCCCCCATTGACCAAACTGATGGTCCCCAGAGCCAGGACTTTTGTGCATTAAGCCGCTGACCCTCTGATGTTGATAAATTAATTGAAACATGCATGGTAAAGCCATCCAAATACACATCTTGAGGGAAAACCTCCAACAGGACCCTTACTATCCCTTCAGTTTCTTATTTCCATGCAAGCCAGCTGCCTCATCACTGGGCTTGATGGCAGAAAGTATACATTGTACCACCCCAGATCCTACATGTCTCCTGGTCAGTCACAGCTGGAGCCATTGGCAGAGGTGAAACCCAGAGGGCTTTTGTGAGCATGATAATCTTTCTCAGGCACTCTCAGAAATGATAGCATATCTTATTCTCAGCAAGGACCGTTACAACCCCTGGACCACATCAAGTTAAGATCTGGCTTAGCCACAAGGAACTTACTGGGCACTACTGATAACCTCACCCCATGAGAGGGGTTACATCCTCCCTACCCAAAAACCCTGGTGCCCTTATTAAGCCTGGTACCCCCTAGGGAAGGGCACAAAACCAATTAGAATTCTAACCAACTTATGTAGCTACCCCAGACACCATTATTCTGGCTAACTTGCATACTACCAATGTCATTTCCTTGTCATATGTGGACAAATAGGAAACTAGGGGGAAAAAGCATCATGTACTCTTCTACGCAATTCCCAAGCTTAGACAGTTCAATATTTCCCACATCTAAGGTACTACTTGTGATATATTTTAGAGGTCAATTTGATCTTCAATGCACTCATTGCAATGTGTGTAATCAGTTAACATTTTTATCTTTCCTCTGTACTGTCTAAGCATTGTCAATCAGTGTTCCCTAAAACGAAACACACTCTTATGAGAATTTGCAGGTTCTCCATCACTCATTCATGAGTTCACAGATTCAGGTCAGTTCAGGCACACATCTCTCCATAATGAAATACTTGACATATCTAAATGACCAAATACTTTTTTTTCTGACCATAATGCAGCAAGTATTCTGTATTTAGTAATACCCATACTAATGAACATCATATTACTCTACATAATCAAACCAGTATCATTAGTTACATTTAAACAGCAATGCCTACTATACCTCATACTATTAAACAGAAATTATCTCCAAATCTCACAGCACTGTACAATTCATATCATACATTTAAGCAATAGCATTTGTGAGTCCTGAGATTGTAGTCCCTTCACTTTTAAATGGAGAGTTAATGAATAATAGCAGTCAAGTAAGGATTAAGCCACAAGAAAGGATGGGTCTACTGTGGAATTAATCCATGGTTGGGGGGGGGTCCAACCAACCAATCATGGATTAATTCCACTGTAGACCCATCCTTTCGAGTGGCTTAATCCGCTTGTAACATGGCAACGAGTGTATGACTGATAGCCTTTGAATAAATGAGTACAATCACACTGATTTACCTTCAGAATACTGTACATTGAGCTGTTAAACATGATGTACATATACTTCAAAACGATTGGAACACACCTATTGGAAATATCGTGGCTGTTATTTCACTTTTGTTAAAATAGCTTTCATTACAAGCTTTAAGCTTTCTAACATCAAAACATATTTTACAATTTTTCAAAACCTTGCAATTCACTTTCTATTCTAGGTGCTTTGATTTTCCTCTCTGTGTATTAGAAGATATGGGCTGCGCTGCATGATGGGAGTGTGCTATGGTACATTTTAGTTTTCTTCCTGCAGTTCCTTTGCTGACCAATAGGTGGCTGTCAAACAATCCTAGTAGCACAAGCACTGTTTCTCCAAATGTACTGAATTAACCCAATCTGAAAAACACTTTATTGAACAACTACTATTTTGTGGATTATTATTTTCACTTTTTTTCCCTCTAAACTATCTAACTCAGCAGGACATAGCACAACATAACGTTTACTGCTTTCACCTTTCAAATACTTGTTTTGACTAGTATTGTTAGTCTGTTTCTTTGATTTCTTTTTGTTTCTCTCAATTTTTTTTTCTTCTCACCCATAGAAGTATCCTCTCTCTTTGATTTTGCTTTGTTTGTCTCAGTGTCTGTTATTTTTGCTTTCGGTTATAGAAGCTGCATGCTCATCTTTACCACTGTGTATTCACCAAGAAAAGGCGAGGACAGATAATATTATTCTGTCATCCACAATGCCTTGCACCCACAGTTGCTTAGAAAGCAGTAGATCAGAAGGGATGGTAACAGTATGTAAATGTTCACTTCTAAAGAAATATTGCTGCAGCATAATTAACAGTATATGTGGAGTTCAAATGTACAATCTTTAGTAACTCATCAACTCCTGTCACAGTTACAACATAGAACAATCTTGAAAATGTCAAACACCCTGTGCCAGGAAAAACCTTAGCAATTACAAGCAGGGACAGCTACAAACTGCAAACTATTTGCATAATGCTTTCCCTTATGTACTGCTTCTTACCTGTAGTGGATTGCCAAGATATTACATTACAAACCATGATCTATTATGGTATTAGACCATGGTTTCTACTGTACCACATGGTGTGTTTGCACCTATCTGAGTGCTTCATTTCGTTTTTCTTTTTTAAGCCATGTTACAATGTCGCTAACCCCACAGAGCAATGCCCAAACAACAGTTGTCTAGGCCATACCTTCATCCTCTGGGTGAAACTTCCTCTCTTTCAGCTCCATTTCACCCCGGTCCTCCAACTCTGTTGCTGGTAGAAATGCAACTCCATATGCCTCATACTCCATTGCATTACTCTGTGGATTAGAATAAGTATCTCCACTAAGGTTAAGATCATAAGGTTTCGCAGACCCCCCTGCAGTAGAACCCATGGTTGGCCATGCAACTTTAGCACAGAGAAACATGCTAGTCAAAGTACTATCTTCTGTATCTACTCTCCCATGATGAGCCAGGTCACCTGTGTCATCCAAATGGGTTGGGAATGGGGTCCAGATCTCCTACAAACTTTGAGACCCCATCTGCAGGTGAACACCTTGTTGATACTGGTTAGCTGCCATCTCTTCTTAGGCCAGCATTCTCTCTCTAGCCATCTTACCCACATGCATCAAAGTCAGCCCCAGAGACCAGTTCTCTGGCTGAGCTGACATCCAGACTCATTCTTTACTGGGTTCTAAATCAGCTTGGAGATGAAGACCCTTTTAAAGAGTAAATATCTTGTATACTGGAGTGTGACACCAGGAGCCTTATAAGCTATGTTATGTTTACTGTATATAGCAAGATTCTACCTAAAGAAGACTTTGAAGTAATATAGAAATCCTGAGTTTTTAATCTTGGAATTTTCAAGCCTGCAACTTGTAGTTGGTCACAAATCCCACATCTCTGTTCAGATCATATTAATGAGATCTAAACAGAGTTATCAATTTTATGTCCCATAGTGTAATGTTTGAATGTCTTTAAATGGGTCCTTCAGTGCTGTAACCGTCAAGTCTTGCAGAGTGTACGGTTTCTGAGACAAATGTATTTATTTGTTTATTTCAGTTTAGGATTAATACCTTTGAGTCAAGGACTCGTTTTCAAAGGTTAAACAAACAGACACAGACAACATAACACATAACACAGCAGTGGATTGCAAAATAAGGTTACAGAGGGTTGCACATACTTTTAAGTTTAACATAGAAACATAGAATTTGACAGCAGATAAGGACCACTTGGCCCACCTAGTCTGCCCATTTCCCTATCTGATGGATAAGCTGCAGATCCTAGCCAACTAATAGCTTATTTCCTCCTACCCCACACTAGAATTGCCTTATGTCTGTCCCATGTATTCTTGAATTCTCCCACTGTTCTTGACTGCACAACCTCCTCAGAAAGGCTGTTCCATGCATCTACAACCCTCTCCATGAAAAAATACTTTCTAACATTACCTCTGAGCCATCCCCCCTCTATCTTTAAATTGTTCCCCCTTATTGTACATCTCTTTTCTAAAGATGCTGCCCTCTTGGACTTTTATTTCCTTGAGGGTACTTGAAAGTTTCTATCATGTACCCTCTTCCTTTCCTATGGGTATACTGTACATATTAAGCTGCTTTAGTCTCTCTTCAGATGTCTTCTGGTTTAGACCCTGCACCATTTTGGTTGCCCTCCTCTGAACAGCCTCCACTCTGTCTATGTCTTTGCAGAGATGGGGTCTCCAGAACTGCACTACATACTGCGCTGGGGTCTCACCAACTGTCTGTACAGAGGGATAACAACTTTCTGTTTTCTACTGTTGTTGCCTATCCCTATGCATCCGAATATCGCTCCAGCCCTCCTTACTGCCTTCTCACATTGCTTGCCACCTTTAGGTCATCTGATATAATTACTCCCAGGTCCCTTTCCATTTTTGTTGCTGTTAGTATCTCACCCCCCATTGTGTACTCTTCCCCTGTTTGTTTTTTTTATCGCATCTCTTTTTTTTCACCTTACTGCGACAACTACCAGTGGGGACATCCAGCTGCTGTCCCTGCCCACTGGGAGAGCACCAGACTCACTCACAAGATGGGAAATCTGGCACGGCCATCATCAGTCCACTGGAGGGCCTCCTTGTACCCTGCCCAGCCGGACTGGCCCAGAGCCCCAGTGAAATTCCACTAGGAGTCCTCCCTGGTGAGGCAGGGTGTACACATCATCTGCATGCTGTGCCCAGCCATTTCCATCTGATTGTGCCACTGGATCATGGACATGCACGACATCTGGGCACAATGTGCCGATATCTGCCGTGCCCCCCCCATATGTACACCAGCATGTAGTGCCCCTCAGACATCCCCAGGAGCTGCTGCAGTGTGTGAATTTCCCCAGCCCTCCCCAGGATCAGGAGAGCAGTCTACAGATGCTCAATTCTGATCCTCCCCTGCAGACCCACCGATGACCTGAGTCTGTTCCTGAACCCGGGTCACTGGCGTGGTGCGAAGTGTGCCTTCCAGCTCCTCAACCCTCAGTGCCACTGGGCTGACTTCCCCCGGGTTTTTGTTTCCAAGGTGCATCACCTTGCACTTCTTTGCATTTAATCTGAGCTGCCATACATTTGACCATTCCTCCAACCTTGCCAAGTCCCTTTTCATCCTTTCTACCCCACCTTATGTATCAACCCTGTTGCAGATCTGTGTGTCATCTGCAAAGAGACATACTTTTCCTTCCAGGTGGTCTCCAATGTCACTTATAAAGACATTAAAGAGGATCAGTCCGAGTATTGAACCCTGCGGTACCCCACTAGTTACCCTCCTTTCTTCACTGTGGACTCCGTTTACTAGTACCCTTTGTGTCCTGTTGTCTAGCCAATTTTTTTATCCACGTTACCACCTTGGGACCCACTCCAAGGCTGGCTGACTTGTATATTAATCTTCTGTGTGGGACTGTGTCAAATGCCTTGCTAAAATCTAGGTAGGCCATATTCACTGCCCCTCCCTGGTCTACTACTTTGGTCACCCAGTCAAAGAAATCTATTAGATTCATCTGACATGACCTTCCCATCGTGAATCCATGCTGCCTTGGGTCCTGTAACCCACTGGCCTCTAGGTATTCAACAATTCTTTCCTTCAGAAGTGATTCCATCATCTTCCCCTACCACTGAGGTCAAACTAACTGGTCTGTAGTTTCCTGCCTTTGCCCTGCTCCCACTTTTGTGAAGAGGAATTACATCCACCCTCCTCCAGTCCTCAGGTACCATACCATCCTCCCATGATTTGTTAAAGAGAGTAGTCAGCGGTGTCACTAGTTCTACCCTTAGTTCTTTTAGAATTCTTGGGTGAATCCCATCAGGCCCCATTGCTTTATCCACCTTCAATTTTACTAGTTCTTTCAGAACCCTTTCTTCTGTAAATGGACTGGTATCAACCCCCTATCCACAGTATGTCTCTTGTTTGGTTTAGGTACCTCCCTCTCCTCTTCTGTTGTGAATACTGAGCAGAAATATTCATTCAGTATCCCTACTTTTTCACTGTCACCCTCTGCTCACGTTCCCTTCCCTTTATTAAGCCTCAGTATCCCTCCCTTTGTCTTTCTTCACTCCCTGATGTACCTATAAAAGGTTTTATCCCCCTTTCTAACAGAGTTGGCTATCTTTTCCTCGGTTTTGGTCTTTGCTATTCTGACTGCCTTCCCTGCCTCCTTCTGCTTTAACTGATAAGAGTTCTCTGTCCTGTTCCTTCTGTGTTTCCTTATATTTCCTGAATGCTATCCCTTTCTTCTTAACCTTCCCTGCCACCTCTTTTGAGAACCATAGTGATTTTTTCCTTTGTTTTGTTTTGTTGATTCGCTTCACATAAAGGCTTGTTGCCTCTGTGATGGCTGTTTTGATTATTCTCCATTGTTCCACCACTCCTCCTTCTTGACCATTTGCTAGTGCTTTTTTGAGGCACTCTTTCATTTTCCCTAAGTCAGCCCTCCTAAAATCCAATGCTCTTGCCTTTGTATGGCTTGACTCTATGGCTGTGTTTATTGTGAACCACATTGTTTGGTGGTCGCTTGCTCCCAGATGGCTACCCACTTCTAAATACGAGATCCTTTCTCCATCACTGTTTGAGAGTACCAGGTCTAAGATTGCACCCTCCAGACTGGGTTCCAACACTAGCTGTCTGAGGCATGCCCCTGGTAGGGCATCAAGAATGACCCTGCTCTTGGATGTGCCTGCAGCAACGGTGCTCCAGTTAACATCTGCCATATTCTGGTCCCTCATCAACAATATCTCCCCTTTTTCTGCCATTCTAAGGATGCCTTCTATCATTTATTTGTCCATTCCATCCCCCTGAGATGGGGGTCTGTACACAACCCCCATGCAGATTGTGGTGCCCTTTTCTGTCTCCAGGGTGACCCACAGTGACTCATCTACTTCCCGTTTACTCTTTAGTTCTGCTGCTTTAATTCCTTTCCTCACATAAAGAGCTACTCCTCCTCCTCCTCCTCCTCTTTTACCCTTCCTATCCCTTCTGTAGATTGTGTATCCTGGTATGTTGACATCCCAGTCATGGTTCTCTGTGTACCATGTTTCAGTGACTGCCACAAAATCCCAGCATCCCTCTTCTATCAAGGCCACTAATTCAGGAAGCTTGTTACACAGACTACTGGCATTGGTACTCATCACCCTCCATTGTTGGATGCCCTTACCCCTTTTAGCCCCATCCCTGTCCTTACTGCCTTTGACTTTTTTTGCATTTACCCCTGTCCTGCTCCCTAATGACTTCTCTACCTTGGTGTTTACCTCGCTAATTACTGTGTTTTGTGGTTCCCCCCTTGGCTAGTATAAATGCTTGCCAATGAAGCATTTAAACCTATCACCTAGGATCCTGCCCCCCCAGACAGATGTAGACCATCGTGCCAGTATAGGCCTGCATTCCTACAGGTGGCTCCCTAGTCCCCAGTGAAGCCAAAACCCTGTAAGTTTAACTAATACATAGGAGTCTAGGTTTCACTAGTACATAGGAGTCAAACATTGTAAGTTTCCCTAGTACATAGGAGTCTAGCATTGTAAATAACAGCACCAAGTGTGGGCATAGTAGTGTTAGAAACAGGAAAGAGTGGGAGAGGCCAGAGATTGAGTCTCTGCTGGGTAGTACAGGGGGCAAGTGGGTGTGAGGCATAGACAGTTACCAGAATGGTAAACTGAGCTCACCAGTGGTGGCCAGGGGTGAGAATGGGGATGGAGCAGCCCAAGGTAGGCATTGTCAGATGTTCATGTATGTAGTTGCTCTACCACAGGTGCCTGTACTGTATGTCTGGGTGTTATGTTTTAACTCTACTGCATGTACTGTAAGTTCATTCAGGTTTTTAGGCTCTGGCTGGATTCACCTACAGTACATACCAGGCATTGGGGCATGTGTTACAACTGATCGACAGTATATTTAAGGAGGCAGTATAGTGCAGTGGTTTAAAAAGAACGTTTCCAAGTCCTTTTGACTTTCATGCATAAATTACCCCTTCTTGCATTGATTCTGGAATTCTATTTCATTACTGTCTGCTGCAGTTAGTTTTTGCATTCTGAGCTGCTAAAAACTGCAGGGTGCACCAGAGCTTCTATAGCAAGACTGGTGTTGCTGTCGGCCCAGGGTTGTACTGCTGACATCACTATAGAGCCAATGTCACAAAAACAAACAAACAAAAAGAGACACATACTGACAAGGCATTTGGATTTTGGCATAATGCATTGTTAACAGGGTGTCTTGGGGAAGGGGGAACACAGTATGTACACTGAGTACTGGTAGTTTTCCCTTGCAACATTGTTGCAACTGCATGGTACTGCACAGTGTGAGTCACTCCTCTACCCTATAGTGATGTTATCAGGAGCCAGCAACCCAGCAGCTGAACAGCAAAGGCAAGTGCAGCAGGGCTCAAAAATAAATCCAAATTATGGAAGACAGAGTAAACCTTGGCCCAAAATAACAAATGCACACACCCTTTCAGGTCTAGTACTGCATATAATGACTACAAACTGTAACTTTTTGGACCATCATGAAAGGTGCTCTTTAAGGCACTGAGCTGCAGATCTCGAGACCTGGGTTTGAATCTCACAGCCTCCACTTGCTTACTGTGGGACCCTGAGCAAGTCACTTAACTTCATTGTGCTCCCAGGTCACACCTGTAAACAAGCGTTCAACTTAGTATGTCTCTCCTGGTTAAAAAAAAAAAAATAAATATATATATATATATGTGTGTATGTGTATATATATATATATATATATATCAGATTCTTGGAGTCACAGTTATGTACACCCCAGATGTCATTTATTTTCCCCTTATGTGGAAAATACATGGTAAACTGTTATATTCACATACTGTTTATGTGTGCAGGTTTTGCATCTTGAACTGTGGCATTTTCTTGAACCCATTATTCAGTGTTGGTTTACATAACTTGCTGCTGACAAGTTTCTGCTGTAGGTTTGTAGTCCATCTGAATGCCAACACTGGTGGTTTAGGGAAGATGTCTGATCAATAGGGGTCATCATCCAGAAGGGATTGTAAGTCTCTTAAGATGACCCTGATAATGCTAAGGGTGTGGTTGTATGTGGCCATCAATGGTACAGTATTTGACTGTGTGTTCTTTTTTCTGTGTGTAACAGGAGGTTCTCTCATGATACTTAAGTGGCCCATGCAATCTGTTCTTCAATAACATGTGTGGATATTTTTGTTTTGCAATGGCACCATGCAGTTTATCCAGGTTATTGTCATGGTCTATCTCTTCAGAGCAGATCCTTTGGTACTACAGTACCTGGCTATAGACACAGATACTCCCCCTTCTTTTGTGTGATGGGATGGAAGCTGGAGAAGTAGAGGTAGCTGAAGTAGTTTGGGGGGGTTTCCATATACTGATGTGTACATTCTTCCTTCTTTCAGTGTGACAGTGGTGTCCAAGAGATTTATTGTTTCTTTTGAATAATCCATTGTTTTAGTAATTGTGAGATGAAATTGTTAAAAGAGACAGATTTCTGCTAGTTTTAAGGATAGATAGGATAGTGAACAAGGTTGATTTTTATTTTACTCCTTAATAAAATTCTATTCTGCAGGTGGTGAGAAAGAGTGATTGCTAAGTCTAAAACAATAAATGATCTAAAATATGCCTCAGAGGCTGCTCAACTTCAGCTCTATCGCCTCTGCTCATGCTTAATGCATTTATTATAAACCAAACCTTTAAAATGATTAGCAACCATGGACACTGACATGCATATTCAGATCATGGTCGATCATGGCTACTAATTGAAATTATTTAAATGTTATTTTATTACCCTCATATTTCTTTAATTTACAAAATTGAATACAGGTTTTGTGTCCCCATTAATTTTCACTTGATTGTGTAGTTTTCCAGACAGTTGGGCATGTACAGTACATCAATTTGTCTAGCCTCATTGAGTGATGCAAACATACCGTAATAGAGGACCCAACTGGAGCTCATAAAAATCATTTTCAGGGAAGCTCATGTTAGAAAGGCACAGGAAAATTAACTCACAGCACTAACCAGCAGTTCTACTATATATTTTTGAAGTGGAAGGACAATGGGAGGAGGGGGTTGGTGAGAGAAGGAGACATCCAAGGGGCCTGGAATGGCTACAGAACTAGTCCTAACCACCTAGCAGGAAGATAAATGGCTTTTTAAAACCTACAGTAATTGATACCATTTGTGACTCAACTAATGAAAAATATAGGACTTGCACATTCATTCTCTGACTATTCAACTGAAGGTATTGATACACCAATGCCATTAAACACATGTATCTTCTCTTCCCCAGTCTGTGCATGTATGGGGCAGCACTAGTGAGGAGAAGCAGGAGGCATGTAGTGGGCAGTAAGTGTGGTGAGCACTCCACTAGAAGTTATGAACAATATAGCCTAACCCAGTGCTATTCAAGTGAGGGGTGGGTTTAGTATAAAAGCATTCTTTCATTTGATGTTTTTACACTACAGCCAGCACAGTCCTGTAAAACATCCATTGTATATTGTATGCTTACTGCTCCTGTTCACTGATGCTGCTTCAAACATAATTGGTTCAAGGCAGTGAAATAGTGGATCCTCAGGTGTGGGGACCCTGAATTTTATTTGCAGAATGGTATAGGATGGAGGGATAGTCGTAAGAAGAGTAAGGGTACAAGAATTTTGGTGGAGGGCAGGACTTCTCATAGTTGTAGCCATTGACATGACAGTACTGACACGGACATTGTCATATCAGCATGGTGGGTGAACTAAGGACAGAACCAAGGGGATGACACAGGGTCCAGGAACACCATTGCCATCGGGACCAAGAGGAATGGGAGTGGGAAACTGGCAGGTTGTGAGGAGTAGATGGGGGGGGATCAGCCCAAGCAGGGAGGGGAGGAAAGCAGGAAGGGAAAGCAGAAGGCAATTCTGACAAGGGGAGAGGCATCTCCAACAGGTTCACAGTATTGGAGAATTTAGATGAATAGGGGAAAGGTGGGGAGAGCATGGAGCAGGGAGAGGCAGAAGCCAAGCATAGAGACAGGGGCAGGAGGGAAGGCAGAGGTCAACAATAGAGGCAGTAGGGGGCAGGAGGAGGGAGGATAGGATGAACACTGGCGGGGGTTAGGGAGGGGCACTGCATGGGGTGGAAAGAGGGTATCTCCAGGAAGAGGCTAGAGGAGGAGGGACCACAGGTGAAGGCTAAAAGCAGAGGGTAAGCATGGGGAAGGGGATGCTGGGCTTAGGGAAGAAGTGACACTCGAGGGGTTGTACAAAATGGAGGGAAAATAAGAGGGTGGGGCAACAGGGTAGGCATTATGAGAGAGGGAGTCAGGAAGTGGAGGAGAAGGGTTGTAATACTGGGAGACTTAACACTGAAGGGAGTGCGATGGGATAGCAAGCATACAAGGAAAAGCAGCAGGTGGGTGGAGTTTATGCCAGGCATGACGGCAAGGAGAGTGGGAGCAATTATATTAAAGTGTGTGGGGCAGGACCAGGTAAAGCCTCGCGTTGTAGTCCATTTAGGCACCAATGATCTGGCAGGGTGCAAGATGAAGGTGGTGCAGGAAAGGTTCATGGAAGTAGGAAGGATCTGCAGTGGGATAGGGATATCAGTTTCATTCTCTGAGGTACTGCAAGTTCCAGGTGCCAGTACTGTTAGAAAGCATAGGATAAAGGAATTCAACTCATGGCTGGGGGGGGGTTGGTGTGAGACAAATGGGTATGGGCTGGTTGGAGAGTGAGGAAGGACATGGGAGTGTAAGGACCTACATGCACTAGACAGGCTGCATTTAAATAAGGAGTGCACAAGGGTCCTGAAGGATAAACTGGAGGGATACTTGATAGATAAACTGAATTTAAACTGAAGATGCAGGGAGCCACAGAGGGCAAGGCATTTGTCACCAGGTGAGAGGGGCCATCAGGCCTTCCCACAGTAGGTAAACACAAGAAAGGGATGGGGTGTGACGATTTGGCCAGTGAAGTCATATTGATGTCATATTTCTCTGTAATTTTTTGATGTTTAATGTCCAAAAAGCCAGGACCTAAGGTTTGTCAGAAAGATGCCCATTTTACTGCAAGGATAATTGGGAATAGTTGATGTGTATTGTAGTATATGACATCTCCCCTTTGCCTAGGACAAAAGGCTTGCTTGGAAGTAAACTGGAGTTTAAATTACAATAGGGGATTGGAATTTCCTGGCGGCTGATCAAAGAGGAAGATTCCATAAAACAACAGGAGATGGAAAGGCCATCTCCTCTGGCCATAACTCTTTGAATTCCAAAAAGAAATAGTTTTATAGCAGGGGTTCCTCTGACGCCCAGTCTAGGAAACTATTGTTAAATTCTCTACCAACTGTCACAGTCTATTTCCATTTTAAAAGTGTCAGGAAGGTAATGTAGATCAAAGCCAGCCAGGGAGCTGAGACTGTGGGAAATCAAAATACTGATAATTTTGGTTCAGTTGCAACTTGGGAAAGAGCAAGAGAGACCCCTGCTGGCCTAGAGATGCACAGTTGGATTTGGAAATATTAGGCCACTAGCCAATCACCAACCAGTTTTGCAGACTGCAGAAAATGTCTATATAAGCCCTCTCAAACAGAGACTTAGGGCAGAAGCCACATTTTCCTGACACACATGAGGACTGCCAGACTCACGGAAGACCACTGTAAGAAATGCTGGGACTCAAAGATACAACAGAACGAAAGAGAGACTTTGCAAAACTGACTTATTTCCTGGACTCTGATTCTCTACAAGAAAGGTAGAAATTATCCAGTTAATTCAACAGTTCATTTTGAATGCATTTTCCAACTTTTTTGTAATTATCCTGTAACCAAAATGTCTAAATTATGTACCTGTATGTTTGTATGGTACTTATTTAAGTAATCATTGAAAGCACTTGCTTTTATTTTAAAATACTACTGCCTGGGAGTGATTTGTTGTGTGTATGAAGGTTGTGGGAAGGTTTATTCAATCTGTATCACACCTATTTAGTGCTAAGGTAGCCCACACTACTGAAACTAAGATCCTGGAAGGGGACCTGGGGCCCTACAGTAGGATAAAAGTACACAAGGTCTCCAGAGAGGGTCCGAGGGGTTTGAATCAGGTTCCTTCACCCCTGCGGGAGAAGACACAATCAGGGTTATGAGAGCAGCCCTGAAGAGCTCATAACATCTGGGGTTTCCCCCAGCACAGAAACCAAGGAGGGTTCTAACCTGGCTACAGACTCAAGACTGTAATTAACTGATACCCAGATATAGGAAGCCCTAGGCCCCCATGGTGAGTGTTCAGTTGTGAATTAGCAAGCACTCTAAAAGGACAAGAGGAGGATATTTCTTACTTCCCCCATCAGGGGTTGCACTCTAGGGGAGGGCACTGTGAGCTCAGTGGAACCAGCCCACAGGAGTGGGTTTGTGACAGATATTGGTGGCATAGCAGTCAGATTCAGTTCCAGTGTATTAGATTGGTAATCTGTAAACAAACCACACACAAACAGGGCAGAGATTGGGAAAACAAGAACATTTGGTTACAGTATAAAGTTCTCTACTCTGTTTTTTTTTTTCAGTGTAAGCTAGTGTAGCAGTAGTTAGGGAAGAAGATGGCTTCCAAGTACAGTGACTGGACTGCAGACCAGCTAAGGCAGTTGTGTCAGGAAAGAGGGGTCCATTCTGAGGAGGAAGCAAAAAGAACCTCATGGAGGTTCTCATGGCAGCTGATGAGCAAGCAGCAGCTCAGGACCTCGAGTCATGGCCAGTGACTGGAAAGGACTAGAGCTTGGGCATGAGGGTGTAAAGGAACATCACAGTGCCCAGTCCCAGGGAGGGGACAGTGAGACCCAAGGGAACACAGAGCTATGGCAACAGGTGAAGCCCACCACAGACGAGGAGCTGGAGAAGCTGAAGCTTCAGTTGGAGCTGCAGAGAGTACAGCTTTCCATACAGGACAGATAACTTGCTCTACAAGCTCAGCAGCAGAGGGAAGCCCAGCAGCAGAGGGAACTCAAGCAGAAAATACTCAAAATGGAGATGAAGGACAAATGACACCAAAGAAAGGCCAAGATGGAGGACAAACAGAGTCAAAGAGAGTTTGAACTTGAGAGACTGAAGCTTCAACCACCAGTGCCAGGGCAGGTAAGTGGGAGGAGTGAACCTGAAACTCCAGGGCTAGGGTATATATTAAATTTCAAATTTATAGCAGAATTTAAAGATGCACTTCTGAATTCATTTGAAAAGGTCTGTATCCAGGCCAAGACACCCAAGGAGGCCTGGAGCTTTCAGCTGCCCCCTCTGCTTACTGGCAAGGGGCATGGTGACAGGGTTGAATAAGGCCCTGCCCCACTTATTATGCAGAAAGAGTTTAAATGCAAGGATCTGTTCTATCCTCTCCTTTTCTGTCTATTCTCTGTCTGGTTGCACAACCAATTTTTCCTATGAGACCTAGGAACTGATTACTCTGACGGTCTCATGATTGTCCACCTCTCACTAGTCCTCTGCCTTCACTTGCTGTTTCTGTCTGTCTTCCTCCCTTGCTTATCTGCTGGTATAAAAATATATGTGAATCATTTTGTGAAAATGTAACTGATACGGAGATCCCTTTGTTTAAAAATGTATATAGTTATACTGTTGAAATGATTGCAAAGTTATTTGGAACTCAAGGGGTTAACCTAAGAATGCTGGATGCAAAATATGTGCAGAGCTGGCAACAAGATGTCAGTTCTGGGTCATTATGTTCTCTTTTTTGCACCTGCAAGAACATTGGAAACTTACAAAAACATTGTGTGAGAAGCATGCTGTTTTCTTAAAGAGTTTCCCAGGCACAGACTTATAAAAAGAGCAGCTATGCTTGTGCAAGATAGAGACAGAGACTGAGATTTGAAACTGAGAAGAGAAAACTCAGAAGAAGGACTCTGTTTTCTATGTTTGTACTGCCATTGTAAATAGTTATACTGAATGTTCCTTTAACTGAACAATTTTCATTTTTTTATTTTGCTGTTATTTATAATAAAATGCTATTTGGAAATTGTGAAACTGCTCCTGGTTTTCCTATGCTTCTTGGCCTGTGCCTCAATGACAGGCATGAGGTGCTAGGCCAAATGGACAATGAGGACAGTAAAGACTATGAAAAACTTAAAACTGCTTTACTGAGGCCTACAGAGTTAAATTCCGTAAGCTCTGAAAGAGCCCTGAAATGAGCTTTGAGGAATATGCCACAAAGCAATGGCAGTTTTTGAAACATTGGTGGAAGGGGGTGGAAGCAAACTCTGTGGGGAAAATTGAGGAGGTTGTGCTATTGGAACAGTTCTTTTGGGTTTGCCCAACGGAGTTGAAAATCTGCCTAGAGGACCAGGATCCTAAAACAGCACAGCAAGCTGCTGAGCTCTCAGATCACTTTTCCAGAAGCAGGCCTGCTCTGTAAGGAAGTGGGGGAACAGGTGCTGCTGGGGCCAAAGGCAAATGCATGCCTTCAGGGCAGCCAAAACCTCACTGCCTCTGCAGAAAGGGGGAAGCCCCAAGTTACCAAAAAGTGATTTACTGGATAAAAAAGTGATGAATGTTGATTTTGTAAGCAGCCAGGACGTCTTGTTATACAGTGTCCTAAAAAGGCACAGAGATTACAAAGTGTACCTCGAAACAATGTGGGTGCACTGTGTATCCCTGAGAGAACGCCTGTGAACATGAGGGAGCACATACACCCAATTACCATAAATGGGGTGCATACCAATGGGTTAAGGGACTCTGGGGCATCTCTTACCCTGGTAAAAGGGGATTTGTTTGGGCCTGAATAACTTATACCTAATCAGTTTGTAACTGAGAAGGGATTCACTGGGGAAGGGAAAACCCTGCCACTAGCTAGTGTTCTCTTTGATTGGGATGAGACAGGAGAGAGGGTGCAAAAAGTGTCAGTGTCAGACAACCTCACCCTGGATGTGATTATAGGGAACAATCTCCAGCAGGGGGTGGTGTGTGCAGTTACCTGCCGTCAGATGGTGAAGGCCACTTGTAATTCCCTGAACCCCACAGAAGCCCCTGTGGAAAAGATTAGGAAGCTGGTTTCCCAGCCTGTGTCTCCTGAAAGGGAAAACAGTGAAAAGGAGGTAGGACTTCACCAAGTAGCCATTCACCAAACACCTACAGAAGGTTGCCCTGAAGAGGGAGGGGTAACAAATGGTCAGAAGGTTAGGGATGGCAGTGACTCAGAATGCCCTGATGCAAGAGTTAGGGACCCCAGTTTAGGAACTGAGGGGGATATGTCCAATGCTTTGGGAAAATGTGAAGATTTTGCACCCACTCAGAGGACTGATCCTAGTTTGAAGAGGCTGAGAGCTTGTGCAGAATCTGATGGGACACAGGGAGGTGACATGAGACAGAGGGTATTTGGGGACAACGTACTGATGTATACATAGGTCATGAGGACAGAATGAGGGGTGATGGGCATGCAGCTTGTCATTCCCCAGGAGTATCGTGAGCTGTTGCTCAACACTGCTCATGATATCCCGTGTGTGACATCTGGGCATCACTCGCACCATGCAGCGATTAGCCCATAATTTCTATTGGCCCAACTTCACCCAGCAGGTGAAGGAATATTGCAGGTCTTGTCACCAGTGCCAAAAGATAGGGAAGGCAGGTAGAAAACTAAAAGCTGCTCTAATTCCCTTGCCCATTGCAAAGGAGCCATTCCAGAAGACAGGAATGGATACTGTAGACACTTGAATATCCCAAGCTCTGCTGGGAAAAAGTTTATCCTGATGGTGGTCGATTTCACCACCCAATACCCAGAGGTGGTCAATCTCTCCTCAGTTAAGGCAGTCAAAGTGGCAGATACCTTGCTAGGGATTTTCTCCCATGGCAGGTTTCTGCAGGATGTTATCTCTGTTCAAGAGGGTAACTTCATGTCAGCCCTGATGAAGTGTTTGTGGGAGAAGTGTGGGGTGGTGCAGAGACGCATGACACCTTATCACCCATGAGTCAATGGGCTCATGGAAAGATTTAATGGTACCCTAAAAACAATTCTCCAAGCATTTTCTGAAGCACATGGGAGATACTAGGAGAAATACATTCCCTACCTGTTGTTTGCATACAGTGAGGTTTCCCAAGAGTCAACAGGGTTCTCCTCTTTCAAACTCTGGACAACCTCAGACAACCTCATTCTGGATGTGATTATAGGGAACAATCTCCAGCAGGGGGGGTGTGTGCAATTACCTGCTGTTAGATGGTGAAGGCCGCTTGTAATTCCCTGAACCCCACAGAAGCCCCAGTGGAAAAGATTAGGAAGCTGGTTCCCCAGCCTGTGTCTCCTGAAAGGAAGAACAGTGAAAGGGAGGTAGGACTTCCCCAAGTAGCCATTCACCAAACACCTACAGAAGGTTAGTCTGAAGAGGGACGGTTAACAAATGGTCAGAAAGTTAGGGATGGCAGTGACTCAGAATGCCCTGATGTGAGAGCTAAGGACCCCAGTTTAGGAACTGAGGGGGACATGTCCCATGCTTTGGCAAAATATGAAGATTTTGCAGTCACTCAGAGAATTGATCCTAGTTTGGAGAGGCTGTAAAGGAGTCATTCCAGAAGATAGGAATAGATATTGTGGGACCCTAGAATATCCCAAGCTCTTCCAGGAAAAAGTTTATCCTGACGGTGGTCAGTTTCACCACCCATTACCCAGAGGTGGTTGTCCTCTCCTCAATTAAGGCAGACAAAGTTGCAAACACCTTGCTAGGGATTTTCTCCCGTGGCAGGTTTATGCAGAATGTTATCTCTGATCAAGAGGCTAACTTCATGTCAGACCTGATGAAGTGTTTGTGGGAAAAGTGTGGGGTGGTGCAGAGATGCATGACACCTTATCACCCACAGCCAATGGGCTGATAGAAAGATTTAATGGTACCCTAAAAACAATGCTCAAAGCATTTTCTGACGAGCATGGGAGGGACTAGGAGAAATAATATACTTTCCCCATCTGTTGTTTGCATACAGTGAGGTGCCCCAAGAGTCGACAGGGTTCTCCCACTTTAAACTCTTATATGGACGTAGGGTGCATGGTCCCTTAGACTTGATCCGGGAAGATTGGGAAGGTAAGCATGCCACCTAGGCAGCTCCTCCATAAGTTTAGAAAGAAGCTGAAGGAGCTTATGGGAGTGGCTCAAAGCAACTTGTCAGCTGCCCAGTAGAAACAAGAGGTCTGATACGATCGCATAGCCAGAGTTCACTCATACAGCACAGGCCAGGAAGAAATGGTCCTAATTCCAGTCCAGAAGGACAAGCTGCAGGTCAAGTGGGAGGGACCATACAAGGTAATCCAACAGGTCAATGATGAGGGGAATATATTGTGGAACTGCAAGACAGGAGACATACTCATAGGGTGTACCATGCCAATATGATGAAGCCATATATAAATAGAGCTAACATGATGTTTGCAGTGTGTAGTCCTGGAGAGGGGATGGATGAGGAAGACCCCCTCCTGGACTTGCAAGAGGAAAGCAAGCTGGAGTCATCTGTGGAGACAATCAAGCTGTTCCCCAGTTGACCCCAGAACAGACCCAGGAAGTGAGGGAGGTTTTAGAGGACTATGCCCCTTTATTTACAGCCAAGCCCATATGAACCCCCAAGTGACCCACGTCATAGACATGGGGTGCAAAATGCCCATCTGACAGACAGCCTACCAGTTGTCTGTGGCCTTCGTAAAGGACAATAGGAGGGGGATGGAGGAAATGCTGGACTTAGGGGTAATCCAGAAAACCCACAGTCCCTGGGCCTCACTCGTAGTCCTTGTCCCCAAGCTGGATAGGTCAGCTCACTTCTGCATGGACTATTGTGGACTCAATGCAGTCATGATGTCTGACACTCATCCAATGCCATGGATGGACAATCTACTAGACAAGTTGGGAGGGGTGACATACCTTATGACAACTGACTTAAGAGAAGGTACTGGCAGGTGTATCTAACTGTCAGAGCTAGAGAATGGTCAGCCTTCATCACTACAGTAGGATTATTTGAATTCTGGGTAATGCCTTTTGGAATGAAGAGTGCCCCGAGACATTCCAAAGGTTGGTGAACCAGGTATTACAGGGTACTGAAGAGTACGCATTGGATAATCTGGATGATATTGCCATCTTCAGAACCACCTGGAAAGAACACCTGTCCCATCTGAAGGAAGTGTTGGGCACGATACAGGCAGCAGAGCTCACTGTAAAGGCCAAGACGTGCCAGGTGGCTATGGCAGAGGTGGCAGACTTAGGCCATGTAGTGGGGAGGGGGCAGCTCTGTCCCAACAAAGCAAAGATTGAGGCAATAGAGGTATGGTCCATGCCTGGAACCCAAAACAAGTTAGGAGCTTCTTTGGGACTGCAGGGTACTACTGGACGTTTGTGCCAAATTGCAATACCCTGGTGGCCCACTTATCTAGCTTGCTAAAGAAAAGACAGCCTAAAAAGGTAAACAGGGAGCAAGCCTGTGAAAGGGCCTTCACATTGTTAAAGGTGGCACTGTGCAGTACCCCTGTTCTGGCCAGTCCAGATTACACCAGGCAGTTTGTGGTACAGACAGATGCTTTGGATGTGGGGATTAGAGCAGTCCTCAGCCAGGCATCCAGTCACGAAAGAGACCACGTGATAGTGTACCTTAGCAAGAAGCTACTTCCCCCGGAATCCACGGTGCACAGGTTCTCACTGTGAAACTGCAACCTGACACATCTGGCAAAGCCCTGCACATAGTCACAGTTTATATCCACCCCAGCACTAAAGGCCAGGATTTGACTCAGTAATGAACTGCCTTGCCCACCTGCCCACCTCCAGTAAAATCATTGTCCTGGGTGATTACATCAACTGGCTAGCGACCTCATCTGCCCTCATAAGGATGCTGTCGCAGCACTGGACCTCACCCCAAGTTGTCCAGTCCCCCATGAGGCTTAACCATAAAATTGTCACCTCCACAATCATTGACCTCATATTCATGAATTGACCCACCCTCATATCTGAGGTCTCAGTACTTCTGGATGCACTGAGCAACCACTTGCCAGTCCTATGTAGATGGTTCTCAATAAAAGTTCCAAAGCAGCCACCCAAATATATCTTTATACGTCTCCTAAAAAAGGGATCTCTCTCACACCTCAAACAACACCTATTACAATGTGACTGGACCCCCATCAGCACTGCACAGTCTACTGACAGTGCACTGGATTACTTTATCTCCATGTTTAACTCCACTTGTGACCACTATGCCCCAGTATCCTAACAGAAAGTCATAAGTCAGGACACCCCCTGGTTCTCCCACACCCTATTTGACCTCATGAAGCAACACGACAATCAATGTCATAAAGCTAATGAATCGGGCAAACCACACAATCAGCAACTCTATAGAGAACTGAGGAACAAATGTACCTGGGAAATTCGGAAAGCCAAAGTTACCCACTACCAGGAGACACTTTCCTCCTCCTAGGACTCTGAGTGCAAATTTTGGAACAACATTAAAGAACTAAATGGAAAATCTGTTTCCTCCCCACCCAGCTGCTAGTAAATGGCTCACTCTCCCAGGACCCCCTGTTGATTGCCGATACCCTCAACTCTGCATTTTTTGATCTTAGTGGTGTTCTTCCCCCTAACTTTTTCGACTTGGCCCTAGACTTCCCCTCCAGCCCACCCCTTAAAGCATCCACCCCCACTTTCAGGCTCTGAACAATCACCCCCTAGATGCAAGACCATATTTAACCAAAGCCCTCGGGAAAATGCGCTTTAGTAGCGACTCGATGGACCTAAAACTAGTCATCCTCACCCTAGACTTCACTCTCTCCATGCTCACTGACATCCTAAACTGGCCCCTCTGTCATGGACAATTCCCTTCATGCTGAAAAGCAGCTGTCATCACCCCAATATTAAAAAGTGTGGACTGCACCTCCTCGGGCAACTACCGCCCCATCTCCTCCCCCTTCCCTAGGAGCTAGAAAAATTAGTATCAAATTAACTCTTCGATTACCTCACTAAATACGACTTCTCTGCCCCAAACAGCATAGTTTCAGGAAGGGCCACAGTACTACAACGGCCCTTCTTGAAAACACCACTTTTATAAGCAAAGCCCTTGATCGAGGGCTCCTAGTTGGATCTGCCTACATTGACTTAACCAAGGCATTTAATGGATGTAAGGTCTTTTTTCTTACCTTTATCTCGTTTACCTGCTCCATGTATAATGTTGTTTAATTTATTTTTTTGTTTATATTTAAAGTTGTACTTGTCATTTAAGTTCATTAATATCTGAACAAGCAGTTTAAAAGGAATGTTTAGAGGTTATGAATAAGTCATGTGACCATTATACTTGATAAGTAACCTGTTTGCCTAATTGTTCATGTGATGTTTGATGTCAGTGATATTTGGGACTATTTAAGTTTGCTGTTCCCCAGTACAATTCTGAAGCTGCTCCCTTAGGAAGACCTGCTGGTTGATGTGCAGGGGTTTCTGTGGTGACCTGAGTGAAGTATCTGGCTATTTATTTTTGGCACCATAAAATGTAAAGCTTTTTTTACTTGCAAATCTTTGCTTGTGCCATTATTTGTTGTAGTGGTGAGTGCAACCTTTTGACTTTGATTTTCTGGCTTGCTAACTGGTTTGCACCCCCCTGGTTCACAGGTGTATCACTGGGTTTCATAATCTTGTGTTGACTCAGGTACCAGACCTGTCTCCTTGCTAGGAAGCTCTCCCTAAATATCTCACCCTCAGGTCTTCACCACATTGTTCAGCCCTCCACTCAGCCACGGTCTACACGGAGCTTCTTGCTATCCCCTTCCCTCTCTGTACCCCACTGCAGGACCTTTCTGGGCCAATGCTCCTTTTACTACAGTGCCCCCTTCTTGTTGAATGAAATGCCATTGGCCATCACCCTGGAACAGCGACTAGTCCCGTTTAAAACCCTTCTCCATGCTGAAATCCTCTCCCACTCTAACTGTGTCTGTGCTTAGTCCTTCTCCCCATTGCCTGTGACTATAACCTTTTGATTTCAGTATATTGTTATTGTACATGCTGGACTTATAATGATTTGACACAGGTTGGTCCATTCCACCCTTGAACTGTAACTTGTTTTCAATATATACCTCTTATTGTATATACTGTTTCTAAACTTGCAATGCATGTATTTTGGTGTGTTCTTTGCATATTTATTATTGTATATCTTGTAATTTCTTGTAATGTATGTATATCTGACATGGAGCATTTGCAAAAGAGTCCTTGATTCAAAGGTTGTAATTTGGATTCCTTCAATAAAAAAAAAGGCATACTATATAGTAGAAAAGAAACACCTTGCACTGGTATGGTTCCTGAAGAAATTAGAGCCGTACATCTATGGGAGGCACTTCGGGGTATAGATGTATCATAGCCCTCTGGTGTGGTTAAATCAGATGGGCAAAACAAATGGATGACTCCTCAGATAGAGTACTACCCTGCAGGCCTATGACATGACCATTACGCACAGGTCAGGGTCTGCCAACATGAATGCAGGTGGCCTATTTCACCAATTAGAACAGTAACCAAAGTATTGAAACCCTGCCATAAAACAGAGACGTGTTCCCACAGATTCAGTCTTAGGAGGGAGGGATGTGTCGATTTGGCCACTGATGTAATATTATTGTCATATTTCTCTGTAATTTTTTACTTTAATGTCCAAAATGCCAGGACCTAAGGTTTGTCAGAAAGATGCCCATTTTACTGCAAGGATACTTGGGAATAGTTGATGTGTATTGCAGTGTCTGACATCTTCCCTTTGCCTAGGACAAAAGGCTTGCTTGGAAGTAAACAGGAGTTTAAATTTCAATAAGGGATTGGAATTTCCTGGTAGCTAATCAAAGAGTAAGATTCCATAAAATATTCCAAGATGGATGGCCATCTCCTCTGTTCATAACACTTTGAATTCCAAAAAGAAATAGTTTTATATCAGGGATTTTGCAGACACCCAGTCTAGGAAACTATTGTTAAATTCTCTACTGATTGCCACAGTCTATTTCTATTTTAATAGTGTCAGGAAGGTAGGATATATCAAAAGCCAGCCAGGGAGCTGGGACAGTGGGAACTCAAAATACTGACAATTTTGGTTCACTTGCAGCTTTGGAAAGTGCAAGAGAGACCCCTGCTGGCCTAGAGATGCACAGTTGGATTTGGAAATATTAGGCCACTAGCCAATCACCAACCAGTTTTGCAGACTGCAGAAAATGTCTATATAAGCCCTCTCAAACAGAGACTCAGGGCAGAAGCCAAATTTTCCTGACAAACATGAGGACTGCCAGACTCACGGAAGACCACTGTAAGAAATGTTGAGACTCTGAGATACAGTAGAGCGAAAAAGAGACTTTGCAAAACTGACTTATTTCCTGGACTCTGATTCTCTACAGAAAAGGTAGAAATTATCCAGTTAATTCACCAGTTCATTTTGAATGTATTTTCCAACTTTTTTTGTAGTTATCCTGTAACCAAATCTCTAAATTATTTGTCTGTATGTTTGTATGGTACTTATTTAAGTAATCAGTAACAGCTCTTGCTTATATTTTAAAATACTACTGCCTAAGAGTGATTTGTTGTGTGTGTATGTGTGTGTGTGTGTGTGTGTGTGTGAGGGTTGTGGGAAGGTTTATTCAATCTGTATCACACCTGTTTAGCATTAAAGTGGCCCACTGTACTGAAACTAGGATCCTGGAAGTTGATCTGGGGCCCTACAGTACGGTAAAAGTACGCAAGGTCTTCAGAGAGGGTCTGAGGGGTTTGAATCAGGTTATTGCACCCCTGTGGAGAAGACAAAATCAGAGTTAAGAGAGCAGCCCTGAATAGCTCGTAATGCCTGGGTTTTTCCTCCAGTGCAGAAACCAAGGAGGGTTCTCTCTTGGCTACAGACTCAAGACTGTACTTTACTGATACCTAGAGAGAGAAAGCCCTGGACCTTCGAAGCAATTGTTCAGTTGTGAATCAGTAAGCACTCTTAAAGGACACAAGGATGGTATTTTCTGACCCCCCTACATGGGTTGCACTTAGGGGAAGGCACTGTGAGCTCAGTGAACCCAGCCCCCAGCAGTGGGTTCATGATAGAGGGCATGGGGGGATAGAAGGGTCATAGAAAGGGGAAAGGCACAAAAAGATGTCGGGAACAAAGAGGTAATGGGGTTGTGCTGGACGGTGGTCTTCTTGAATGCAAGGAGTCTGGCTAACAAGTCTGCAGACCTACCGGCACTGATGACAGAAGGCAAGGTGGACAGAGCAGCCGTCACAGAGACATGGGCAACCCAGTACCATGAGTGGGACCTTGATATCTCTGGGTACCAATTGTACAGGAAGGACAGAGGAAAGGGTTTGGGTGCTGGAGTGGCATTATATATAAGGGAAGGGATAATATGCACCAGGCAGGAGGTGGAGGAGGACGGGACAGAAGCCCTATGGGTAATGCTCCAGAACACCAAAGGGAGAAGGATTTGATTGGGGGTGGTGTACAGACCACCTTCACAGGATGTGAAACTGGACAGGGAGCTAAGGGATAATAGCAGGAGGATAGGAGGGAGAGGAAAAAAATACATCATCATAACAGGTGGCTTCAACCTACCTAGAGTAGACTGGAGTACCCCTGCTACATCCTGTTGCAGGGAACTCATCCTCCTGGATGTTATCCAAGAGTGTTTCCTGACACAAGGAGTTGCAGAGCCAGCCAGGGAGGAGGCCATACTGGATCTAGTGTTGTCGGATGGTGAACATGTCCAGGAGGTAGAAGTGAGACACCCCTTGCAGGCAGTGACCACTGCATGGTGTGGTTCAAGATCAACGTGGGAAAAGAAGCAGCCAAGACCAAGATGAGAGTGGTGGACATCAAGAGGGTGGGCTTTGGTTGGATGGGTTACATACTAGTTGGCCACCTTACAAATCTCCAACCAGAAATGGATACAGACCAGAAATGGTCTATCATTTAGTTGGGGATAAACAAGGCCACAAACACTTGCATGAAGGCTTGTAAAAAGAACTCCAGGACCAACAGACCTAGCTGGTTTAACAGGAAAGTGGCAGAGAAAGTGAGGGAAAAGAGCGCAACATTTTAGAGATATAACCGTACCTTAGGGAGGAGGGCAGAGAGGTCTACACAGAGAAAGCTAGAGAGGCAGGGTGAGTGGTCCAGAAAGCCAAAGCTGTGAAAGAACTAAGGCTGGTGCAGGGGATCAAGGAAAGGGAAAAGGACTTCTTCCGGTACATAAAGGAGAGAAGAAGCAGAAGAGACAGGATTGTTAGGATAAAGAGTAAAGAAGGATAGGCAGAAAATAATGGGGCTCAGATGGAGGCACTGAATACTTTTGCTCAGTCTTCACTAGGGAAAATGATGGGCCTTTGTCACAGGGGAAAATTGGGAGGAGACTTAGGGAGGGGAAGAATCTGATGAGGTGATTGGGGTTGACAGGGTCTTAAAGGATCTTAGGAACCTTTTGGTGAACAAGGTACCTGGTCCAGATGGAGTGCACCCAAGGGGCCTGAGGGAACTGGCAGAAGTACTAGCAGCCCCCCTGTTGGACCTGTTTAACACCTCATGGGATAAGGGGTGCATGCTGCAGTACTGGAGAAGAGCACATATGGAGCCACTCCATAAAGGAGGTCCCAGGGATGGGCAGGGTAACTACAGGCCAGTCAGCCTGACCTCCATGGTGGGCAAGTTTATGGAGACGATGCTAAAGGAAAGGCTGGTGTCCTTCCTAGAGGTAAATGGTCCCCAGGACGATAGGCAATATGGGTTTGTCAGGGGGAGATCCTGATAAACAAACATGATAGACTATTTCGACTGGGCCACAAGGTCATTGGACAGAGGGCAGGTGGTGGACTTCCCATATCTGGCTTTCAACAAGGCATTCGATTGAGTGCCACATGGAAGGATGATCAGCAAGTTGAGTGACCTGGGAATAGGGGACAAGCTGCTGGGATGGATCAAGAGCTAACTACGGGACAGGAACCAGAAAGTGGTAGTGGTGGTGGGGGAGTGAACTATCCAAACCTAAATCTATATTCATCAGAGTCTCAGAGGGCTCAGTACTCGGACCAGTGCTTTTTAACATCTTTATTGGTTATATAGTGTAAGGGGTCAAAAGCAAAATGTGGCTATTTGCAGATTATACTAAGCTCTGTGGGAGGGTGTACACAAAGGAGGGGAGACAGGAGCTCAAGGAAGATCTGGCTAGGCTGGAAAAATGATCTGGCATCTGGCAGCTGGGATTCAACGCTAAGAAATACAAGATCATGCACCTGAGAGCTAGGAACCCAGTGGCCAGTTACTGGCTAGGGGGTGTCCAGGTGACCATTTCAGAGGAAGAAAAGGATCTAGGAGTGTTGGTCAAGGGTGACCTGAAGCACTTTGTGCAGTACTGTAAGGTGGAAGCCAAAGAAAATAAAATGATGGGCTGCATCGCCAGAGGAATCACCTCTAGGAGGGGAGGAAGTTATTCTGCCACTGTACAGATCACAGGTGAGACCACACCTGGAGTACTGTGTACAGTTCTGGTGTCCTTATCCGAAGAAGGACATCAAGCGCCTGGAGGGGGTTCAGTGGAGGGCGACAAAAACGGTCCAGGGCATGTTGGACAAAACATATGAGGATAGGCTGTGGGAGCTTAACAGGTATTCCCTGGATGACAGAATAGAAAGTGGGGACATGATAGAAACATTCAAGGACCTAATGGGTATAAACAGGGTTGGATCAGAGGGCATCTTCAGTTTAAGAGGGGATGGTACAAGAGGGCATAGCCTGAAACTGGTGGTATGTAGATTTAAGAAGGAATTGAAGAAGTGCTTTTTCACTGAAGGGGATGGTGTCAGGGTGGAATGAGCAGCTGGAGGAGGTAATATCAGCAAATACAGTGACCAGTTTCAAGGAGGGGTGGGACAGGGTGAAAAAGAAAATTAGAATGGGAGACATCAGCACTGAAAAGCGGAAGGGTGGGGAATGGATTGGGAGTGGATGACTCTTAGAGGGAAAGAAGAGGGGGAGCAGCTCAAGGGAACTAGTCTGAGCTGCATGGTCAAGCATACTTCATAGACCAGTAAGGCCTGTTTCTGTTGGCAATTTTGTATGTTCATATTTCCTGAAGTTTCTGTGATATCTCTTGGGAAATTTCTTGCCTTTCTGAATTAGTTCCAGTACAGTGGGTCAAGAGTACTTATCTCAGCCTATGTCACTACATAATTCCTTTGCTGCCTTGGTGGGTTGGGACTATGGGGAGGAGGCACCTGTGGTAATGGCAAGGGAGGATGTGGGAGTCCTCTGTGGGGAAGGCCCCAAGGTGGGAGATGGAGGAGCCCATCAAAGGAGGAAGCAACTTCCAGTGGGGGACTCAATTGTTAGGAGAGGTAGTTCTGAGATAAGGAAGGGATGAAAAGAGGGAGGTAAGGTGCCTACCTGGCACTTCAGATCAGAGGATGGAAGGTGGATCCTAAGGATTGCTAGGGCAGCAGGGCTTGGGGGGAAGCAGGATGTCCTTGTCCACCTGGAGATTAATGACCTGACTTAGGATGGTGCTGATATTGTGCATGGGGATTTCAGGGAAATGGGGGGAAGGGGGCCTTAGGCAGGTGGTATGCACAGTGGCTTTCGTTGAGATGCTGCCTGTCTATGACTGAGAGAGGATAGGGTGCACAAGCAGCTTCAGTTTGTGTTTGAAGAAATGGTGTGGAGAAGAATGATTCAGCTACACTGGGGACTGGGGACCTACCTGGAAGGATAAAGGCCTATATAGAGGTGATGGCCTGCATCCATCTTGGAAGGGAACCCAGTCTTCAGTGGATGGTTTAAATGTTACCTTGACAAACATCTAAACTAGACGAGGGGGAAGGTGGCAGAAAAAGGGTGGCATAAACTGCTCACCCCACAGACTAAAACAGAAAGAAGGAAAGCCATGACGGGAGGAGAATCCCTTGGAGAGCAGGACAAAGAAAACAGCACAGTGGCAGTGGACACAGGATGGAAACAAAAGCTGCATAAAGAAAGGGGGAAAGGAGGCAGGGCAAAAGTGAAAGAAGAGGGACTATAGGCAACATGTGAAAAAGGTGTGGAAGATCATGTTTGCAAATGCAAGGAGTATTGGAAAAAAAATGTTATACCTGAAGGCGATCATTGCAGAGCCTGGCCTGGATACCATGGCCATTACTGAGTCATGGTGCAGACAGAACCATGACTGTGACATGAACATACTAGGCTATACTCAGTTCAGGAAGAATAGGACTGGGAGAAAGGAAGGAAGGAGGGATACCTTTGTATGTAAGGGAGCGTATTAAAGCAAAGGAAATGCAAAGAAACAGGTGGAAAGGAGGTTTGGTGGTACTGTGGATCACCCTGGAGACAGAAGCCACAGTCTCTGTTCACACTAGCATCATCTGCCAGCCTCCAATACAAAGGAAAGTACTGGACAAAGCACTGGGGGAAGACATTAGCATAATGGCAGAGAAAGGAGAGGTGCTGCTTGTTGGGGACTCCAATCTGCAGGATGTAGATTGCAGCCTCCCAGCTACTGCCCCAGCTAGAAGCAGGGACACCCTAGACACCCTGCAGGGGGCATTTCTCAGGTAACTAGTCAGGGAGCCCACTCATGATGGGGCAGTATTGGACCAGGTGCTCACGAACAGGGACAGTGATCACCTTTCAGTATGGTTCAGCATAAGAACAGCAGTGGAAGCAAAGTACACAAGGATGAGGGTCCTGGACTTCAGGAGAGGAGATTTTCTAAAAACATGGGTGAATGCCTCAGGGATTACCTCACAGGGGGAAATAGCCAGGGTGGGGTGGAGGAACAATGGGTCAAATTAAGGGACAGTTTAGTAAAGGCAACAAACCCCTGCACAAAAGAAGTGAGCAAAAACAAAAGGAAAAAGAGACCCCAATGGTTCTCAGATGAAATGTCCAAAAAGGTTAAGACTAAAAGGGTAGCTCTCAGCAGGTACAAAAAGAAATGCAGAGGGAGCAGAACAGGGAGGTGTACCAGGAAAGGCAGGAGGAAGCAGGGAAAGTGGTGAGGAGCACAAAGGTGCAAACTGAGAAAAGGATAGCCAAAAGGGTAACTAAAGGGGACAAGACCTTTTTTTAGGAACATGAGTGAAAAGAGGAAGACAAGAGGAGGGACTGTGAGATTGAAAAAGGTAACTTGAGGGAATGGGCAGAGGAGGATCAAGAAAAAGCAGATAACCTGAAAAGACATTTCTGTTCAGTCTTGACAGTAGAAGGGGAAGTGGATGAACCACTTAAATGCAGCAGGAACACTGGGGGTAGACACAAGTCAATTTACAGAGAAGGGAGTATTGAAAGGACTTGTAAATCTGAAAGTGGACAACTGAGGCCTGATGGGGTACATCCAAGAGTGCCGAGGAAAATCAGGGAGGTACTGGCTGCACCTCTGACAGCCCTATTTAATAACTCACTGGAAACAGTAGTGATTCCAGAGGACAGGAGGAGGAGGACAGATGTAGTCCTGCTTTATAAAAGCAGAAGTAGGAAGGAGGCTGGCAGCTATAGGCCAGTCAGTCTGACAAAGCTGGTGGGGAAGTTAATAGTCTCACTTTTGAAGGAAATGATTCTGGATTATTTTGAATCCATGAAACACAAGCAAACTCGTGCTACCACAAAACAATCGGTGCTGTCCCAACCAAGAACTACTTGGGGTACACCAAGGAAACACTCTGCAAACTAAATAAAGTACACTAATGGGCAAATGCAAGAAAACTTGGCTAGAACATGGATTCCACAGAACACGGACTTCATGCTCTAGTTGAGTTTTTGCATTTAGTATACTATTTCATATTTTGGCAGAGCGCTCCTTGGTGCAGTTCTTGAGTATCTTGAATCCAGCAGGGTTACAAGCAGAGATGTAATGGTCCTATGAAATTCAGCCTCCATGAGGTATTTCTCATGGATCTCTGGCGAATTGGCAGAGCAATTTGGAATTTACTGCCGAGAATTTTGTAGATTTTGACGCAAAGTGCAAAATTTCACCGGCGAATTTTGTAATCCGCCTGCGAAATTCATGCTTTGCATTAAAAAAAGGTGAATTTCATCAAAAATTTCATGCAAATCACTCAAATCAAAGTTTCTGAAAACTCTGCGAATTCAAGTGAACTTCACTGATGAAGTTTAACTTCGCAACACCTCTAGTTACAAGACCCGAGGCAGCTTGGATTCACAGGGGGAAGGTCATGTAAAACAAACCTGATAGATTTCTTTGAATGTGTGACCAGGGAACTAGATCAGGGTGGGGTGGTGGATGTGACCTACTTAGACTTCAGCAAAGCCTTCAACACTGTAGCACATAAACGGCTTATTAGGAAACTGGGCAGTTTGGTAGTGGGTCCAAAGGTGGTAACCTGAGTATGTAACTGGTTGATGGATATGGAACAGAGAGTGGTGATAAAGAAAATTCACTTGGGAGAAGGGAGAGTGACCAGCTGGGTATCTCAAAGCTTAGTAATGGGACCAGTCTTCTTTAATGTCTTTATAAGTAACATTGCAGAATAACTGGAAGAGAAGGTATACCTCTCTGCAGATGACACCAAAATCTGCAATATGGTGGATACCACAGAGGGGGTAGAATGAATGTGCAGAGATGTCAAAGACTCAAGGAGTGGTCAAGGGTATGGCAGTTGGGGTTCAATGTGAAAAAGTGGAAACTCCTGCACCTAGGATACAGAAACCCAGAGACAGCATATAATATCGGGGGGGGGGGTGGAGATTGATGGTCACCAAACAGGAAACAAACCTAGGGTAATCATGTCTGATGACCTCAAGGTGGCAAGGTAGTACAACAAGACAGTAGGTAGGGAAAGTGGGAGGCTGGGATGCATAGGGAGGGACATCCCCAGCAGAAGAAAGGAGGTGGTGTTGCCACTATATAGATCATTCGTGAGACCCCACCTGGAATACTGTGTCCAGTTCTAGAGACCACATCTTGAGAAGTACATAGACAAGGGCCACATCTCAAGAAGGACACAGACAGAGGACAAATAAAAGGCAAAGGCCATCCAGAGGAGGGCAATTAGATGGTGCAGGGGCTGCATCAGAAGCCTAAGAGGAGAGGCTAAGGAACATCAATACGTACTCCTTGGAAGGGAGAAGGGAGAGAGAGGATATGGTAAGAGAACTATAAATACCTCATGGGGTTGAACAAGGTACAGGAAGGCAGTATTTTTCAGGGAAGACTGTGCATGAGAACAAAGGGACATGCAAATAAGCTGGCAGAGGGAAATTTAGGAGGGATGTGAGGAAGTACTACTTTACTGAAAGAGTGGTGGATGCCTGGAAAAGTCTTCCAGCTGAAGTGGTGGTGGCAATAACAGTGGTAAAAATAAACTTGAATCTTGATTAGGATAGGCACAAGTGAATCTTAGTTGGGAAATGGGGGAGGTAGCCAGAGATCAGAAAGGGTATGCGGTGAAAGTATAGGCACTGAAAAAAAAGGGAGAGACTAGGTGGGCAAGCGGTCCTTATCTGCTGACAAATTTTATGTTTTATGTAGTATCAATGTAGGGCCACCAGTGTGATGTTCTGAGAAACTGTTTAGAAATATTGCTAAATATCTGGAAAAATCTGGACACCTCAATGGCTACGATTGTATGTTTGGACAATTCTATTGGCTTGGAGCCAGCTAGAGTGGGTAGGACTATGTTGCTGTGGTTCTAGGCCTGAGTATAACCTTCACTCTCCCCTTGGCCCACATGAGGCCACTGTGGTGAGTAAAAGATTTCTGGGTGGGACCAAGGGCAAATGTGTATTTAGTCTTTTTCTTGGAGGGGGTGTTCTGCAGATGGGTGGAAGGAGGTAAGTATCTGATGTCACATATTTAATAGCACAAATCCTGTCCAAAATGTTCAACATGTCTATATTTGTAGAATGTGGACTCTGATTCTGATTCTGGTGTACATTCCCAGCTCGTACCTGTAGTAAGAACTCTGTTTATGTTCTTGTCTGGTAGCCCCCACTACCCTTTACTCTAGAAATAAACACAAAGACTCAGATCTTGGAAGAAATGGCCACAGCCATGGATTTATTGTAATGACACATTCCTTTTTAGAGCAGTGCATGCAGCAGGGAGGATGTGCAGTTTTTCGACAAGCATCCCACACTCACCCTCAATCCTGGGCCACCATTGGTGTGTGCGTGAAGGACTGATGTAGCTCCTGGGGAGGTCATGTGGCCAAGACTCCTGTGGCCCCCCTATCTGGCAACGCTGTCCTTACAGGATAACCTGAGGGAGGACCATGACAACCCCCATCCAAGTCCAGGTCCTGCGGTCCCCTGGCCTTATGCTGACCAGAGGTGACGAGCACTTCAGAAGAATTTGACTCATCCTCCCTTCTTCCCCTTGTACCCTTGGTCTATGCTTCTCCCGAGCTGCCACCTATGGCTGTGACAGTTAGTTGCATACTAGTACTGATTTTTGTCAATTCTTCCTTATTTGATAAATGTTTTCCATTGCCTTTCCTAGTACATTATCTTTTCCTTCCTGCTTTGCAACCCTTTGGAGGAGGCGAAAAACCCAGAAAAAAATGTATTAGAAGGGGGAAAAACTAGGAAAACTAACTCCATGACCCCTAATGCAGTCAGCCCTACTGGGTTATGGGGGCACTACCTACTTTGGCTGCCCATACCCTGCTTTTACGAGGGCTGGCGGGTGGGAATCCAAAAGGAAGGAGAAGAAAGAGGGGAAGATTTTGGCCTCCAGCTCTATTTAACCCCTCTTTCTCCTCCCTCCCTCCCTCTCTCTGATGCCACTGCCCCAGGGGCAGCCTAAGTGATACCTCTTCCTGAGTATTGCTGGGGCCTGCTGCTCACGCATAGAGGAGGCACCTATCTTTCCCTGCCAGGTCCAGGGAAGGAGGGCCCCAGACAAACAGCCCGCTGTTGCAAGTTATAGGCAGCTTCTCTATTACCAGGAAGTTATCTGTTCTTCATTATACCTAGAGGGCACTGGCATAAGCCAGGATCTTTCTACGAAGTTTTTATCATGTATAGTTTATCTAACATTTTTTGAGACTTGTGTTTCTTATACTCGTTCAATGCATATTAAAAAAAAAGCTTTGGGACTAAATTAAAAAAGGTTAACTAGTAACTTAAGCCAATCTATTTCATAGTACCATTCCCAAAGGAAAATTTGTTTTTAAATAAAATCTAACTCTCATAGTCTATTATAATCCACTGCATCTTTTGAATTTTTATCAATTCTTTGTAACATTAGAATACACCCATATCTGATATAATGCATTTAAGCTAAAGAGGATAACAGTATTATTGGAAATTCTTTCAGTGCATAAATCTAACAGGTTAAGGATGGAATATACATTTCACACAGATACACTATCTTTGACTGTTTTCTGTTAAATTTTAGTTCACAGTGCTGCTATCTTTTATTAGAAAAATCCCATCTATATTCCTTATAGAACTTTTAAAGTCATTTCACAGTTGACTGGAACCCTAAACAGAGCTATCTTAGTGTAATTGAGCAGAAAATGATTGTCCCATAACAAAGCTGGTTTATGGTGACATACAGCTCATAAAAATCCCATCTGCCACAAAATGCTTCCATTTTAGTTGCTTTCAAATCTAAATGGTATATTTCCTGCCTGTTTTGTCCAAGGCAGCAGAGGTATGAGACAAAGGCTATGCTTTCATTATATTGCACATTGAGGGGGAAAAAGAACTCAATTTATAATCTGCTGAAGTTAATCACCTCTGGACACCAAAAGAATTTAATGTTGCTTATGAAAATATTTGATATGAGAGGTTCTGTAATGAATGCTGCAGAAATCCTGATGTACGGGAAGCATCTTTCTGTGGTTTTCATACAAATGAACTTCATGTAAGTGACCTAGCGTTTGTACTTCAAGACTTGTAAAAAAAAAAAAAAAAGTAAATAGACCACAATCATTTAGCAAAGGACCATACTTTCCATTTATTCACTGCAATGGACTACTTTTAAGTCAACCTGCTATGCATGCTTGAGATGTCGTAAAATGTTTGCACTGCACAGTCAGAAGGTGATATCTATGGACTCAGCAGGAATACAATACTTAGAAACTATTCTACAAAATCAACTGTTTTAGTTTCTTTTTGCAATCAGTAGCTTGACATACTGTTAAATGTATTTTAAATAGGTAGTACTAGAAATATTTTAACATTTGACCTACTGAAATGTGGTATGGAAGTCTTGCCCAAGACTATTCTTATATATTGTTACACATGTTGGTTACATTTTAAAATGACCATTAATCAGAATAGAAGCTAGAGGAAGAAACTGAATTCAGTTTCATATAGTTTCTTTTAAATATACTTGGTCTCCCTAAGCACTTTGCAATCCACGAATAGTGATGGGGTAGTGGCCTTAAATCACTCTGTGGGTGATTGCTTAGTGAAAGCCGGTCAGGTGTAGTGCTCATAGCGTGCGCAGGTGCCAGCGTTATTAATGAGTAATCTGAGTCCATTGAAAACAACAACTTCACATTACTCTGCCTTCCCAAACCACTACTCCACCAATTCTTAAGGCAAAGTACATACAAACATATGAAATTTGCCAGCAGATAAATGCCTAGAGGTCTATCAAGTCTGCTCGAATGTGCAGCTAGCACCCCTTATTCTGCAGCTGCCCCCCCTTCCACCCTTCCCCTTTATTGACCCTCCCCCTTGTCCTATCCCATCCGATTTTGAAGCAGTCCACTGTTCTACTGGATATCACTTCTGCAGGTAACGCATTCCACCCAGCCACCACCCTCTCTGTAAAAAACTGTCTCCTCATCTCCATCCTGAACCTTCCTCCCTCCAATCTCATATCACTGCCCCTGGTGTCTCTCATAGAAACATAGACTTTGATGGCAGATAAGAACCGCTTGGCCCATCTAGTCTGCCCATTTCCCTACCTACAGGATAGGCCACAGTTCTTAATTAACCAACAGCCTATTTCTCTCTACCCCCACATGAATTGCCTTATGTCTGTCCCATGCATTCTTGAATTCTCCCACAGCTTTAGACCCCACAACCTCCTCAGGAAGGCTGTTCCATGCATCCACTACCCTGTCTATGAAATAATACTTCCTCACATTGCCCCTGAACCGCCCTCCTTCTATCTTTAAATTGTGTCCCCTTGTTCTTGCACATCTCTTTTTCTGAAAGATGCTACCCTCTTGGACTTTGTTGATTCCACTGAGGTACTTAAAAGTTTCTATCATGTCCCCCCTCTCCCTTCTTTCCTCAAGGGTATACATATTAAGCTCCTTTAGTCTCTCCTCATATGGCTTCTCTTGCATACCCTGCACCATTTTAGTTGCCCTCCTCTGGACTACCTCTATCCTGCCTATGTCCTTGAGGAGATGGGGTCTCCAGAACTGGGCACAGTACTCCAGATGGGGTCTCACCAACTGTCTGTACAGAGGGATAACAACTTCCTGTTTTCTGCTGCTAATGCCTCTCCCTATACATCCCAGTATACCCCCAGCCCTCCCTACTTCCTTCTCACATTGCTTGCTAACCTTAAGGTCATCTGATATGATTACCCCTAGGTCCCTTTCCTTTTTTGTTGTTGTTACTACCTCCCCACCTCTTGTGTATTCTTCCCCTGGGTTCTTGTATCCCAGTTGCATTATTTTTCACTTCTTTGCATTGAATCCTAGCTGCCATACTTCTGACCATTCCTCCAACCTTGCCAAGTCCCTTTTCATCCTTTCCACGCCCCCTTGTGTATCAACCCTGTTGCAGATCTTTGTGTCATCTGCAAAAAGGTATACTTTTCCTTCCAGTCCCTCTGCAATGTCACTGATGAAGACATTAAAAAGGACTGGACCCAATACTGAACCCTGCGGTACCCCACTAGTAACCCCTCTTTCTTCAGAGTGGACTCCATTTACAATTACCTTCTGTGTCCTGTTGTGCAGCCAATGTTTTACCCAGGCTACCACCCTGGGACCCACTCCCAGGCTGGTTAATTTGACTATTAATCTTTGTGTGGGACTGTGTCAAATGCCTTGCTAAAGTCTAGGTAGGCCATGTCCATAGCCCCTCCCTGGTCTACTACTTTGGTCACCCAGTCAAAGAAATCTATTAGATTCATCTGACATGACCTTCCCTGTGAACCCATGCTGCCTTGGGTCCTGTGCTCCACTGGCCTCTAGGTACTCAACTATTCTTTCCTTCAGAAGTGACTCCATCACTTTCCCTACCACAGAGGTCAGACTGACAGGTCTGTAGTTTTCTGCCTCTGTCTTGGTCCCACTTTATGAAGGGAATCACATCCACCTTCTTCCAGTCCTCAGGTACCACACCATCCTTCCATGATTTATTAAAAAGAGTAGCCAGTGGTTTCACTAGTTCCTCCCTTAATTCTTTTAGAATTCTGGGGTGAATTCCATCAGGACCCATTGTTTGTCCACCTTCAGTTTTGGAGTTCTTGCAGAACCCTTTCTTCTGTGAGAGGACTGGATCGACCCCCTATCAAGAGTGCTTCTGTTAATTGGATTAGCACTTCCCTCCTCTTTTGTGAATACTAAGCAGAAATATTTGTTCAGTATCCTCGCTTTTCACTGTCCCCCTCTGCCCACCCACGTTCATTCTATTCAGCCTCACAATCCCTCCTTTGTCTTTCTCGCCGCTGATGTACTGTACCTATAAAAGGTTTTATCCCCCTTCTTAACTGAGTTGGCTATCTTTTCCTCAGTTTGGGCCTTTGCTATTCTGACCTCCCTCCCTGCTTCCTTCTGCCTTAACTGGTACAGTTCTCTGTCCTGCTCCTTCTGTGTTTCCTTATACTTCCGAATGCTATCTTTCTTCCTGACTTTCACAGCCACCTCTTTTGAGAACCATAGTGGCTTTTTCTTTCATTTTGATTTATTTGCTTCACACAAAGGCTTGTTGCCTCTGTGATGGCAGTTTTGATGACTCCCCATTGTTGCTCCACACCTCCTTCTAGCCTGTTTGCTAGTGCTTTTCTGAGGCACTCTCCCATCTTGCCTAAGTCAGCCCTCCTAAAGTCCAGTACCCTCACTTTTGTATGGCTTGACTCTGTAGCTGAGTTTAACATGAACCACCCTGTTTGATGGTCACGTGTACCCAGATGGCAACTCACTTCTACATCTGAGATCCTCTCACTGCCCCCATTTGAGAGTATGAGGTCTAAGATTGCTCCCTCACGAGTGGGTTCCGAAACTAGCTGTCTGAGGCCTGCCACCTGTAGGGCATCAAGAATGGCCCTGCTCTTGGATGTAGCTGCAGCAAATGTGCTCCAGTTAACATCTGGCATATTCAGGTCTCCCATCAACAGTATCTCCCCTTTCTCTGCCATTCTAAGAATGCCTTCTATCATATCCTTGTCCATTCCCTTCCCCTGACATGGGGGTCTGTACACAACCCCTGTGCGGATTGTGGTGCCCTTTCCAGTTTCCAAGGTGACCTACAGTGCCTCCTCTCCTCCCTGTTTACTCTTTTGTTCAGTTGCTTTTATCCTTTCCTTTACATAGAAAGCTACTCCTCCCCCTCTTCTCCCCTGCCTGTCTCTCCTGTAGTTTATGTACCCTGGTATCTTAACATCCCAGTCATGGTCCTCTGTGTACCATGTTTCTGTGACTGCTGCAATATCCAGGCATCCCTCTTCCATCAAGGCCACCAGCTCAGGGAGCTTGTTGCCCAGACTACGGGTATTGGTACTCATTACCCTCCATTTTCTGATGGCCTTACTCCCTTTTGCCCCATCCCTGTCCATCTTGCCTTTATCACTTTCTCCATTTACCCCAGCCCTTCTCCCTATTGACACCTCTATGTTGGTGTTTGCCGCACTTACTACCGTGATTATTTGGGGGGCTAGGATTTCCCTGCTCCTTTCCAATGCCTCCCCCCTTGGCTAGTTTAAATGCTTGCCAATGAAGCATTTAAACCTATCACCTAGGATCCTCGTTCCCCTCCCAGAGAGATGCAGTCCATCATGCCAGTATAGGCTTGCATCACTCCAGGTGGACCCCCCAGTCCCCAATGAAGCCAAATCCATGAGCTCCACACCAGTTTGTCAACCACTGATTGACTCCCATGTTGCGGAATGCCCTAGCCTCTCCTATGCCATAGATGGGCAGCATCTCCAAGAAGGTTACCGTGCGTGCTACTTGACTAAGGCCCCTTCCCAATTCCACAAACTCTTCATTCACTTCTCTAATCCCTTTCTTAGCCAGATCATTTGTCCCTAGGTGGACAATGACATCCAGCTCCCTCCCCTGTGCAGCTGCTCCAGCAATCCTGAGGATTTGCTCCCTGTCCCTCCAAGCCATGGCACCAGGCAGGCACCTTACCTCCCTCTCCCCTTCCTCCCCCAGTTCTACCTTCCTAACAATGGAGTCCCCCACCAGAAGTTGTTTCCTTCCCCTGCAGGGTCCCTTACTTTGAACAGCCCCTCTGTACCTGTCTTGTTTATTCCTTTCATGTACTTAAAGGTTTCAATCATGTCCTCCTTGTCCCTCCTCTCCTCCAGTGAGTACATGTTTAACTCCCTCATCCTCCTCTCGTAAGATAAGTCCCCCAGCCCTTTGATCATCTTTGTAGCTCTGCACTGGACCCCCTCCAGAAACTTAAAGTCCCTCTTCAGATATAGGCACCAGTACTGCACGCAGTACGCCAGGTGTGGTCTAACTAATGACCTATACAGTGGCAGAATCACCTCCTCCTCCTCGAGGATATACCCCTTGCAATACAACCCATCATTTTATTGACCTTTGCAGCTGCCTTCCTACATTGTGCTGAGTTGTTCATTGACCCTGTAATGAGCACCCCCCAGATCCTTCTCCTCCTCTGTCTGGGCTAGCTGCACTCCCCCCAGTTGGTAACTCCTCCTTGGGTTCTTCATCCCAATATGCAGCACCTTGCACTTTTTGGCATTAAACCCCAGTTTCCAGGTGTCTGACCACATTTCAAGCTTTGCCAGATCATCCTGCAACCCCTGCCATCCCCCTAGGTCATCCACCACTGCTCCTACCTTGGTATCTTCAGCAAACAGACTGATCTTGATGTCCAATGATATGTCTGCAATGAATATCCCAAACAACACTGGTCCCAACACCGAGCCCTGTGGAACACCACTTGTCACTACCTTCAGGTGTGAGAGCTCCCCACCCACCACCACCCTCTGTTGCCTTTCCTGAAGCCAGTTCCCTACCCATCTCACCAACTTTGCACCTGCCCCCTGTGCCTACTAACTTACTTCCCAGCCTGCCATGCTGCACCAAGTCAAATGCCTTACTGAAGTCCAGATACAGGACATCCACTGCATGGCCCCTGTCCAGTTGCCTAGCTGCCCAGTCATAGAACTCCACCAGGTTGGTTTGGCAGGATCTGCCCCTTATGAAGCCATGCTGTCTGCTGTCCTGTAGTCCTTTGGCCTCTAGGAGGGACACCAGCCTTTCCTTCAAGATAGTCTCCATTAGCTTACCCCTGATGGATGTGAGGCTCACTGGTCTGTAGTTTCCCGGTTCATCCTTGGGACCACGCTTGTGGAGGGGCACCACATGAGCCATCCTCTAGTCCTGAGATTCACACCCTGAATGTAGTGAGGCATTAAATAGGTCTGCCAAAGGTCCTGCAAGGACCTCTGCCAGCTCCTTCAGTACCCTGAGGTGGATGCCTTCTGGGCCTGGAGCCTTATCCACCCTCAGTGTCTTCAAACCCTCCCAAACTCTGCCCTCCATGATTTTCCCATCTGTCACCCCCCTGTTTCTGCCATTTCTCCCCTTGGGTGTCACCCCCTTCTTCTCTTTTGTAAATACTGAGCAGAGTACTCATTTTAGTCTTCGGCCTTGTTGCACCCTGCTTCCACCTAACCCCCCTCCTTCCTAATCCTTACTATGTGGTCCTTACAGCTCCTTTTCTCCCTGATGTACCTAAAGAAGTCCTTCTCCCCTTCTTAATGCCTTGTGCCAGCCTGAGTTCCATAGATGCCTTGGCTCCCCTTACTGCCCTTGTCACCTCCTTCGATTCCGTCAAGTACTTCTCCCTGTCCTCCCCTCTCCCTGTTTTCTTGTACTTCCTTAAGGCAACTCTTTTCCTCCTTACCTTTTCCATGACCTCCTTGCTCAACCAGCTCTGTTTCTTAGCCCTAGCCTTCTTGCTGTGGGCCTTGCAACAGGTTTTGTTTGCCTCCACTATCCGCAGCTTTATGAGCTTCCACCTCTGGTTAGTGTCCATACTAGATTGAATTCTGGCCAGGTACCCTTTTACTACTTCCCCCATCCTCCCAAAGTCGGCCTTCCTGAAGTCCAGCACTCTTGTGCCAGATTCCACTCCTTCCTTGCCCATATCCAATGTGAGCCATACTGAGTGGTGGTCACTCCCTGACAGAGGTTCCTCCACTGTAAGTTCTCTCACAAAGTCCCCATATGCCAGCACAAGGTCAAGGGTATTCCCCAACCTGGTTGGTTCACTGACCATTTGCAGCAGGAAGCTGTCCTGGAAGGCATCCAGCAGTACCTGCTCCCTTCTATTCCTGGTTGTTGGGGCACTCCAGTCCAATCCTGGCATGTTGAAGTCCCCCACAATCACCACACTACCCTTCTCGCAGGTCCTCCTGATCTGTCCTGCTAGTTCCCTGTCTAACTCCTTCTAATTCCCTGTCTTAAGTTCCCTGTCTAACTCCTAACTGAAAAAAATGTACTTCACCTTGTTTTTAAGCTCCAAAGGCAAATTTTGCAGTGTTTCAAGGGATTTCAGGTCACATGGGCTCTAGATTGTTCTGCACAGTCTCAGTTTGGAATAGTGTGTGTAGAAAGCTGTAGGACACAATCTGCTCTGAGAGCTTTCTGCAATTCAAGCCTTCAAAAAGCTGTCAAAAAACCTTTTTGAGACATTTTATTTGCTGAAACTTTAGTTCATTGATTATAGGAAACCCTCCGGTGCTCATACCATCGAACGTTTATTGTTTGTGTATGGATTTTGAATGTTAATGTACAACATTCGGTCTGTGTACTGAAAGACAGTGGAAGTGTGCTTTGGGGGAAGGGTGTATCAGTGGTGTAAGAAGATTAACTTGGAGAAAAAGACAGTGCTTTCTGTTTTGGTGATATTTTTCTTGTATAACTGTGTTAATGTACACACAGTAATATTTTTAATATTTCTTGCCATTTTTTTGCTGATTGTTGTGGTGCAGCAGTGCATAATTTTAGTTTGTTTAAAATATGTGGTTATATTACTGAAGTTTTCAATTTGCATGTGTTACTTAGTGTGTGTGTGTGAGTATGTGTGTGATGCGTGTCATCAAATCAGACACCTTTTATTGTGCCACATAATAATTTCAGCAATGTGAAGCTGCTATCCAATGCAGCTGTGTGCTTTTTGTACTTCTTTGTGGTATCTTTACTGGTACTAGTACTAGTGACTGTTACTGCAGCAGTGCATTACACTGCCCCCCACCGTGGCCTGCCCCAACTGGCAAAGGTATTCTTTTCCAGATTTGAAATTCTGATGGTGAGCACCGGTTAGGTGTTGTGCCTTTGTGTCTGCATCTCTTCAGTGCACAGTTCAATCTTAATCTGTCTGTGCATTTGCATCTCTTTAGGGCCCAATCTCCATCTGTAACTTAAGTCACAGTTGTTTCTTTGACTTCCCTTCAGAGTACTGGACAGGTGTGGTGCTTAATTCTGCATGAACATTGTACTCATTAATATGCGTTTTTAAGTCAGGACCATCATTACGAGTCACTTGTGATACAAATCACGTTCTTCATTATCACGGTCACAAATGCAGTCAAAAATCACGATTCACGATCATTCACATTACGAATCACAACATGAATTTTTTTTCTAGTTACTTGGATGTACTGTAAGCCTATTTTGTAGTATCTCTCCAGGCTTCACCATCCCACCATTGTACTCACTGATACCTGTTTTTAAGTCTGGGAGTTTTAAGCTACAGCTCATCGGGGAAGTACAGCTGTAGGCGGTAGGCATTCATGTTTCTTCATCATCACAGTCACAAATGCAGTCACAAAACATGATTCACGATCACGTCATGAATCACAACATAAATTTTTTTAATAGTTACTTGGATGTATTGAATGCCTGTTTTGTAGTATCTCTCCATGCTTCACCACCCCACCATTGTACTCATTAATGTTTGTTTTTAAGTCAGGGAGTTGGACAGTGTCTGCAGTACATACACAGACTGGAAAGAAGACTGAATGCACACATGCAGTTTAGTACAGTATACTTGCACTGCTCAGAATACAAAGTGTCACACATATGGAAGACAACAAAAAAGGGCATAATTACATACAACGGTCAGGGATGGTGAAGGAATATGTTTTATAACACAGCAAGGAAGGTGTTGGGGGGCACATGGTGTGGGGGAAAAAAAAATGTGAGATCCCATGGTGATCCAGCAGCAGTTCCAGCATGGACATAATTTGCAACTGATGTTCCTCTATGTGATCCAGCTGCTGCTCCACAGCACTCACCTTCTCATTGCTATCCTCATCAGAACTCCAGAGAACTGCCAAGTCAGCCTGTGTTACATGCAGTTCTCTGGGGTCCACACATTCTACAGACTGACCTGCTGGTGGTGGTGGTGGTGGGGGGTGGGGATGCTGATGGAACAGCAGGTGCTATTGTGGCCCTCCTCTTCTTAGGGATGCCGCAATGCACAATTGCATCCTCTGCCACAGAATGGCCAGCAGGTGCAGGCATGGTCCGTTCTGTGGCAGCCTGCCACTCCAACTGCTGGTGATTGAGCATATGGGTGCACTGGCCCTCAGTCCCCAGGTGAGTCCCCCGGGGGCCACAGCACACCTCCACCTCACATAGGCAGCACTTGAGCACACTGCTGTCCCCCCACATAGTAAAAAAAACTGCCAAACAATGGAGGTGTGGGGAGGACCAGGCCCAGGCAGGGGATGGCCAGATGAACTGGCAGCCAGCTGGTCACAGTGCTGAACAGGGATGGGATCCACACCTGGGCCCAGGAGAATAGGCACATCCTGCTCCAGAGAATCTGGACTTGGTGGTGGTGGTGGTGGTTCAACTGCCTCAGAGTCAGGACAGGAGGTGGTGCTAGTCCTGCTTCAGGGGGGGGGAACACTCACAAGTATCGAATGGTCCAACAGGAATGGGTGCCCATGCCCTCCATCCATGCACACAGTATGATGCTTACCACTACCACGCTCTCCCAGAGCTGCCCCCGCCCCAGACATTCCCTCACCCTGGTCCATCTCTCCTACTGAGCTCCTTCAGTCTGAGCAATTACTACTCACACTGTTCACACAACACAAACACACAGTCACACAGACAAACAACTAACTACTTATAAAGGTAAGAAAAATAAAATTTACAGAAAGAACAAATTAAGTAAAAAAGAGTACAGAAAAGACAAAAAAATGTAGCTTTTAAAAAAGCTGTTGGGTCTAAATCAAAAGTTTAAATCTCCTCCTCTCTCTGATCTCATAGTATCGGCATCACAAAACAAACTACTCTCTCTCCGTCTGCACAGGACAAAGTAAAAGTGTCTGCTTGTATGACTCACTTTCTTCCTGCCTAGTTAAACAGCATGTGACTTACAGTACTGTAAGCCATGTGATGTGGGGGGGGGGCTGCCAAATCTGAAACACCAAGTGGATCACTTAGAATCATAATGAGGAACGCAAAGTCCATTAAAAACAATGACTTTGCCTTACTTCGCATTGCCATTCTGCCTTAACACGAAGTGATAATGACAAGGTGGAGTGAGCACTTTGCATTGCCCACTCCTCGTAGCGGATTGGCAACGTGATGTGCCCGCTTTGCGTTCACTTCACCAGTGGAATTTAAATTTGCTGCATCTCTATCCATGAAAAGTTGCACCAACCTTTAGGTGAGCACAGAATGGTTATGTCAAACAGAAAGTGGTTAAGACAAGATTTAACAGAAGCACAGGGAGGTTACATGTCTTACTCAAGGTCCCACATTAGTTAAGTGACTTTGGTAAGATTCATACCTGGGTCTCCAGGTTCACTGCTAGACATGGTGCAAATTTTTTTTTTTTTATAAAACATATTTATTTGTTTTCAATAAAACAAACAATGAACAAACATACACTACAGAAACCCGGCCATGCCAGGGACACAGCCCAAATCTGGCTGTGTAAACTATGTACAGCCCCTATGTACAATCACACTGGGGTGCCGCCCCCCATTATAGCTCAATTCAAACTCAGTAGTGCTTTTAAATATGATACTGCCCATTGTTAGAAACACCCATCTCTACTTTATATCTCCTCCCTATATGCCCATTGACAGGTGTATAGCATCCTAGGGCCCCATGAAGCCTGAATCACCCTGGATGCTTCCCAGTGTGTCCCCTGGAAAGAGAGAGAGTCCCCATTCCCTTGAGCCCTGCAGACATCAACATTATCCCTATTATCTTAATAGTGAACCCAGTATGGCCAATTTTAGCCATCTGGGAAGCTATAAATCAACATTATACAAAGTATTGGAAAAATTAAAGAAAAAAATAACATGTTACACCTGGCACATTACAATATAAACATTAGACAATCCAGCATATATCTCTTTGCTAGTCATCCCCTGACAGACAGACCTGGGTTCCAGTATCTGTAGCTTGCTGAGAGTAGATTACATCTAATATTGCCCATCTTTTAGCATATAACGCCTGTCTTCCCTCAGCAAATAAATGTCTCTTTATCCTAGCCAGTACCCCCAGCAGTTATCTCACCCATTGTTCATATGCATAAACCAGATCATCCTTCCAATGCTTTACTATGAATGCCTTAACTACCGACCCCATTAAAGAAAGGTGAAATTTGGGCACATTCCCCTCTATCTGGGAAAAGTCACCCAGAACGCATACTTCTGGAGTCATAAAAGCTGAATAATCCAGCATTGGATCCATGCTCTGTTTAATCTCCCTCCAAAGGGGAGACATTTTACTGCAACCTCACATGACATGTAGCAAGTCACCCACTTCTTTCTCGCACCTGAAACACAGATCTGTCTGTCTCAACCCTCTAGCATATAGCTTTACAGGGGTATAGTATATGTTGTGAACCACAAAAATCTGCAAATTCCTGTATTTGGGTATCACATTGTATTTAGTAGCCTTCCAAATAATTTCCCATCTTAGATTTTTAGGGTCCATCACCTTATCCCAGTAGGGGATTTGAGTAGCAGTATTTGGGCCCAGGAAGTCCAGAAGAAGCCTGTAAACTCGTGAGAGTGGGTTAGCTTTCTGGAAGACTTCCCTAAGCTCATCCACGAGAGGGAGCAGTCTGAAAAAAATGCCCCCCAGCCCCTTCCGGAAGTCTGCAATCATTTGTCTAAGCTGTAGCCTTTGAAAAAAAGACAATCCCTCACATTGTGGTGGCAATATTATTTTATCTCCCTGCTGCGTATCATTCAATCTTAAACCACCCAGATAATTAGACCACCGATGTCCAAGTACCTGACCCCCTATAACCAGGTTTGGATTACCCAATATGGGCTGATCTCTGGATCTCATTTGACTACACCTCTGTGCCGGAGTAAGAAAGGCCCACCAGGCCTCCAGGGTTTTCCTAATTGGGTTCCCATACCCCTCCCTAAACAACTCTTTTTTGGGCCTTGCATATAGCATTGGTTCAGGGGAGCAGCCAGAGCTAAATAACAGTTGCCTCTCAATTTGCAGCCATATAGGAGCATAATTTCCCCCATCATCACTATCCACCCATTGAGCCATCAGGTCTAACTGGCCTGCCACATAGTAAGCATGGAGATCAGGTAGTCTAATGCCCCCCTCCTCGTATGGCAAACGCAAGACCTTATGGTTTATCCTGGCTGGTTTGTTATTCCATAAAAATCCTGAGATTAATCTTCTAATTGAACTAAACCACTTGACAGGGATATTATAAGGGGCTAAATATACCGGGTATAACAACCTTGGTAGGACATTCATCTTAATGAGGCCCAAAAGCGCCGTAAAATTCAAAGGTAACTTATTCCACCTTACCATGTCCCCTTTAATCACCGATATGGTCCCCCCCACATTAACCTCAACCCCGGACTCTTGGTTTGCTGTAATCCATATTCCCAGATACTTAATTTGTCAATGTTCCACCGTACTCCCAAGGATGAGAAGTCTGCCTTAAAAACATGTGGAGTCAGGGGTAGGATTTGTGTTTTGGTAAGATTTAACTTGTAGTTAGAGACCTTAGAGAAATGATCTATTGAGTCTCTTACTCTCTCAAAACTGGATACTGGATCTCGTAAGTGAAGGAGTATATCGTCTGCGAAAACTGAAAGTTTTAGCTCCATTCCCCCAATCCTAATCCCCTGAACTTTGACATCTCTATTTATAGATCTTAACAGGGGTTCTAGGTAGATGTTGAGCAATATCGGCGAGAGAGGACATCCTTGGTGAGTCCCATTATTAAGTTTGAATTCCCTCAAGATATAACCATTACAGAGTATTCTAGCCGTTGGAGCAGCGTATAGATTCTTAATACCTCTAAGGAGACCTCCAGGGAACCCCATTTTCTCCATTGTAGCAAAGAGAAATGGATGTGAGACACGGTCAAAAGCTTTTTCAGCGTCTAGGGAGATCAGGGCCAGGGGTAACCGTGAATCTGGGGCAAAGTTTAGAATATGATGAATTTTCCTAAGGGCGTCTTTCGCCCCTCTCCCTGGCATAAAGCCCACTTGCTCCTGACTAATTAGACTCGGAGCAATAGTCAAGATCCTATTTGCCAAAATTTTGGTAAGAATCTTAATATCTTGGTTTATTAGTGCTATAGGCCTATAGTTACCTGCTAGTACCTCCCTGGGCTTGTCTGGCTTGGATATTAGGGTAACATACGCCTGGTAAAGCGGTGAATGGAGAATTCCTTCCCTCATTATGGTAAGGAAAAACTCGTGAAGTATAGGGAGTATAGTCTGAATAGGAGTTTGGTAAAATTTAGCAGTGAGACCGTCCGGCCCTGGTGATTTACCTAGAGGAAGAGACCGCACCACATCGACAATCTACAATGCTCTTATTGGGCCTTCCAGTTCCTTAACTTGGGCAGTATCTAAACTAGGCAGCTGAATATCTTCTAAGTAACTATTAATCTCTTTTTCCCCCACCAGGTCTCTAGCTTGGTAAATCTCTGCAAAAAATGATGCAAATGCCTCAGCCATTTCTTGAGGGTCAGTAACTAGCTTCCCTTCATGCTTGATTGATGTAATTGTCCTACTTGCCTCCCATTCTTTAATTCTGGCTGCTAGAAGACGCCCCGGGACATCACCCTGTAATAGATACTTGGCGTTAATCTTATTTAGCCAGAACTCTGTTTTCCCATGGAGGATTTCCGACAGTTCTCCTCTCAAACTTTTAAGTTCCGTATCTATTTCCTCCGAGGACTCTTCAAGTTGCGACAGAGAGTTTATCGCCCCAACCAGGAATTCTTCTTTGGCCCTTCTAAGCGCCTTGACCCTTGCCGCCAGACCCCTAGCTGCCTCAGCGTACAAAAACTTACAAGTAGGCCAAGCTAGCCTTTTATCCTTAAGTGTGGGAAGCTGGGACCTAATGATCTCCTGTAGAGCCCCCTCTAGCTCGTTCCTTCTCTTATCCTCTGTTAAAAGCCAATCATGGAGCCTCCACCTATATGGTCTAGGCGGCATGGGTCTTGGTTCCCACTGCAACTGGATGAGAGAGTGGTCTGAGAGGGTCCTAACCTCAGTCAGCACTTCTCTAATTTCTGCAAGAGCCTCTCTATTAACCAAAAAAAAGTCAATTCTAGTGTAACTCTTATGTGCTGCCGAGTAAAATGTCATGTTAGGGCCCCAGTTTGGAAAATTCTTAATTGGGTCAACTAGAGCTGCTGCCTCCATGAACTTAGCAAGTGCTAACTGGGCCTTGGGCTTCGACCCCACTATGTGAAGGTAACCTATCCTCCTTGTTATCAAAATATATATTCCAGTCCCCAGCCAGAATGAGTGAATGTGAGGGAAGGGTAGCTATTTCACCTTCTATTGAGGCAAAGAATTCGGGGTCGGGGGGGTTGGCCCATAAATGGATGCCACCAAGATTGCCTTGTCAAGCAGATTGCATGACACGTAGATCCCCCTACAGTCTTGCCTGGAACACTTGGGTCACTTCAAATGGGCAGGACTTCTTGATTAGTATCGCTACTCCCCCAGAGGCTCTGTTCCTACCCGCTCCATACACCTGCCCCACCCATCGTTTCCTGAGACCATCTAATTCTTCCGTCAATAAATGTGTCTCTTGTAGTGCTACAATGTGCACCCCTCGTTGTTCCATATACCGCAGCATAATCATTCTCTTACGTCGACCCCTAAGCCCTTTTACATTCCAAGAAATTATTTTAAGATATGCCATCTGTAACCTCAAAGTTTTTCACAAGAACCCAAATATTGTGCCTCTCTAAGGTCTGCATTCCCATTGTTCCCTTGCTAGGACTCTCTCTCTTTCCACCCCTGTTCCCCCCCCTTTGACCCCGGTCCTTAGACCGACCAACCATCTGAAATTGAGTCATGGATGAACCTGCCTCTTACCTCCCTCAGCTCCATCCATTGACGGAAAGCCCAGGATCTAGCCTTGAATCCCCCAGAGACATAGAATTCCAGATCCCATCTTCTCTGTACTCTATCATCCCCTTATATTCCTCGGATAAAAAGAAAAAAGTAAACAACTTGAAAATTGAGGGATCTCCTCAAGCCCTCTTTGGAAAATTATATCTCAAACCACCCTTACTCCACTCTGGGTTTCTTGCCCAGATAATACCCTCCCTTGCTTGTGCTGAAAGGGTCCCCAAACGATGGGCCAGTCCCTGGTCCATCTTACCCCAAAACTGGCATGTGCCCGCTTTATAGCTAGTAACACCCATTAATAAGTAGAGCCCTAGCTATTTGACCCTTTCATGGTGAACACAATTCCTCGTCATCCACTTGTAACCAATTCCTCCAGTACTTCAGGGACTGGAAAATATTTCTGGGTCTAGTAACATAGATATATGCTTAACCAATCCCCTTTCCCTATAACCACTACTTAACACATATAAATCTTGTAGTTTAACTTTTTACGACCCATCCAAGTCTAGTAACTTGACCTTCGCTAGTCTGTTAAATGTCCAGATTCAGGCCAGAAACAATGAATCCACCAGCCTTAAACTTGTAAGCCCCCCTGTCCTTTTTCCATCATGGCCGTCAAGGGGGTTCGACCTCCTATGCCCACCAACAGTCATGATGGGGGTTTGAATAAGTCTGGGAGCTCAGCTCAAAGCCCCTCCAACGCATCCCTTCGCCATAGAAACTTCTTCTCTCCAGTCTGAAGGCGCACCACCAAAGTAGCAGGGAACTGGAGCGAAATTTTATCCCTGCCAGATAAAGCTTCTTCTTGATATCAGCGTACTCCTTCTGCTTTTCTCTGATCGGCGTTTGGTCCTGGAAAACCATAGTAGACACCATTCCATTGCAGAGGCTTTTTTTGTCTGGCAGCCAGCAGCACATGGGATTTTTCTTTATAATTAAGGAATCTCATGATAATAACTCGGGGCCTCGCCCCTGGCGGTGGCATCTCCCATAATGCCCGATGAGCTCTTTCCAGATTGTACCCCTCCCCAAACGGCATGGGGCCTAACAGTTTTAGTAGGAGCTCCTGTATGAATGAGACACAGTCTGGGCCTTCAGCCTTTTCTGGTAGCCCCGCCAAAATCAAGTTATTCCTACGGTTTCTTGATTCCTGATCTTCCACCCTCTCTTCCAATCTCTTTAGCTTTTTCCTAATCGTCCCCATCTCTTGATCTATCACCAAAACCTTCCTCTCTTGCGAGGAAATCCGGGCCTCAGCGTTGCCCATTCTTTGTGCCAAAGATTTCAATGCTGGCTTAACCTCCGGAAAATCCAACACCAAGCCTTGTAGCAATGCCTTAATCTCCCGAATGTCATCACCACCTGTGCTCGAGCCCCCTTCTATCACCACTTCCTCTCCCTGCTCTGGTATGGTGGGCGACTGAGATTTAGGCCATTTGGTAGCTGGTGCATGCCCTACCAGGGGTTCCACAAAGTCAGATTCCATCCTCCGGCAAGGGCGCGGCCTAAGCTTGCTGATGCGCCACTGATAGGAATAGACTCACCGGTTTAAAAAAAATTTGCGGTTCTATGCCGCCTGACCAGGAGGAAAACCTGCTTTCTTTCCAGAGCACTTATTGACCGGAGTAGACACTTTTTGGCCGTCCTGGAGCACAGGGATTTTAAACTTTAAGCCGTGGGCCTCGGAGACGATCGGGACACATCCTACCCAGTCAGCTCATCACGTGACTCTTCAGACATGGTGCAAATTTTTAATCCACCAGCAAAGTTTGTGAGAATCCATGAGCATTCACAATTTATGAAATTGGCAAATTCTGCGGCAGACGCACCAGATTGCCCAAATTACTTTTTTAATAAAACTTTAAAAAAATCCTTCCTACTGTGCTGTAAAACCATTCCCCTCCCCCCACTCAGGAAGGAAAGAAACCATGAAACCCCCCCTTCCACCATCCCACTGGCACCCTCCTCCCTCCTCTTCCCCCCCACGCACACTTAGTTTCCCACACAACACCCCTTTGGTTCCTTCCACTCTTGTCCCACAATCAGCACCCACAAAATCAACCTGCAATAAAGAAAACAGTCCCCCAGTGCAGAATGTCAGCTCTGTTCAGTGTCCATCTTGTAATCATGGTGGGAATAAATGAGTAGTAACATATTTTTCCCAGTAAAACCTGATTAGTTGAAAATTAAACCAATCAGGTTTTACTAGGAGCAATGTTGTCACTATTCATTCATTTGTGCTATTACGAGATGAGCACCAAAAAAAAGTAGATGTTCTGCACTGGGGTACCATTTATTGCAGGTTGATTTTGTGGATGCTGGTGGGGGAAGGAAGGTGGTGGGGAACAGAGGGGGGTTGGGTGGGGAACTAGGTGTGCTTAGTAAAGACAGCGGGACTTTGGTGGAGGGAGGTGGGTGGAGTATGTGTGGTACATGGGTGAGGGGAAGGGATTATCCTTTGGACCAGGGCAGCATGCAGCAGTATGGAATTGCCAGGACTGGGAGGAGCAGTAGGAGGGTGTTAGTATGGGGGGGAAATCATGGTTTCTATCATTTTTGGGTGGGGAAGGGGTTGTAACACTTAATTCTCATTGGGATTCACCTGCAAATTGGCCATTCACTACATTTGCACAGTTTGCCTTAACATGAATTGAGGTCCTCGGTTCGTGAATTTGCCAACATTTTTCACAGAGCAAATTTCAGGAACTTTTCACACCACTATTCATAGCTGTGTGCTTCATCCTCTAGACTGCACTGTCACTGTGCCTCTCAAACTTACATCACCCAAATGTGAGGAAACATGAGTAACCAAAGGGTAAAATGTGTTTGTAAGCTCAGAACTCTGTGGAAATAAGTGCACTAAATAATGTTTGTAATATTTACTGACAACTGCATTATGGATAATTATGAATTTTTGCTTTAATATCTTAGTGGACAATGTGGAATATTGCATTTGTCATGTGAGACAGAAGGTTTCTGAGAGAAAGAATGAGTGACATACCCATACTGTGTGACAGTTTAGAGGTATGACTGATGCTGTAACTCTAATGATTTAAAAAACCTGGGCAATGCAAAACTGCTGTCACTCAAGCTGATATGCTTTCCCACTGTTTTAAAAAAGGTCTGTGACCAAAATATCGTATGCAGGGAGTTTTTCCTAGGACTCCTTAAACATAGTTCAGACAGTATGAAGAACTTTGGTGGTTCAGTTAGAAGTGAAATGAAGTAGGCCAGCTGTGTGGTGCTGACTGATGGGGCATTGTTGTGGCATGCTGGTGATCAGGGTTTCTGCCCCAAGTCTGGGGACATCTGGATCGGATGCTAGCAGGGAGGGGTTCAGAGCATTCAGGGCATGCTTCCATCCCATGTGGTGAGTGACTGTGCTTCTCTTTGACAGTGGCTCCTGGTGGTGGCTTTGCAAAGATGCTCTTTGCAGCATAGGTGACCGCATGCTGCCACGTGTCCCTGCCCCAGGACACTGCTGTGGTTGCACACTTGTGGGTGGTGGGCAGGCTGCAAATACAAAAAAAGGGTTGCACTTGTAAACGGCAATCAAATGATGAAGGCGTGACCAGCAGGGTGTCACAGGGCTCAGTAATGGGACAGGTCCTCTTCAATGTCTTCATAAGTGACATTGCTAAGGAACTGGAAGGGAAGGCATGCCTTTTTTCAGATGATAGCAAAAGCTGCAATAGGGTGGACAATCATGACAGAGTAGAGAGAATGAGCAGTGAGCTGGGGAAAGTGGAGGAGTAGTCTAAAGCATGGCATTTAGGGTTCAATGCCAAAAAGTGCAAGATCATGCACATAGGGCATAGGACCTAGGCACTGAGTATAGGATGCGGTGGTTACTGAAGTCGCTAAACAGCAAAGTGACTTTGGGGTTATCACATCTGATGATCATAAGGTGACAATGCAGTGTGGCAAAGCAGTGAGCAGGGCTAGTGGGATGCTGGGGTGCATAGGGAGGGGTATATCCAGCAGGAGGAGGAAAGTGGTGTTCTAGTTGTGTCCCTTGCTGGTAAGACCCCACCTGGACACTCTCTCCAGATTTGGAGGATGCACCTCAAAAGAGACATAGATAGGGTGGAAGCAATCCAGAGGAGGTAAACTAAAATGGTGGTGGGGTTGCACGAGAAGCCCTACTATAAAAGACTGAAGGATCTCAACATGTATATCCTGGGAGGAGAGTGAGAGGAGGGATGATAGAGACCTACAGGTACCTCACATGGGTGAACAGGGTGCAAGGGGGAAGTCTCTTTTAAATGGGAAGGAGCACCAGGACTAGAGGGCGTGTGATGAAGCTGGGGTAGGGGAGCTATTAAGAGAGATGTAAAGAAATGTTTCTTCACTGAAAGGAGGTACATGCCTGGAACAGACTGCCAGCAGATGTGGTGGAGACAAGAACAGTAGGGGGCTTCAAGCATGCGTGTGACAGACATAAGGATGTATTAGAAAACAAGCAGAGAGGAGAGAAGGTCTCTGGACACCAGTTAGGGTTAGCAGAAATAGACTAGGCAGGAAGCAACTGGGCAGACTGTGTGGGCCAATGGTCCTTTTCTGCTGATACATTCTATTTTTTTTTTTATTTAGCTTACTTTATCCCCTGGTCACCTAGACTGCCCCTATCTGCTTCCTCTTCCTGACCCCCATCACCAGGACTTACCTTTCCAACACGTGCAGTGTGAGACAGTTCATCCCCCGTGGCTGATCCCCTACATTCCACAAGCCTGATAGGAATATCTTGGTTGGGGGTTGATGAGCCCAGTGGGCAGGTGCAGGGCCTGCAAGGAGGAAAAGCATTATCCTTCAGGCTTGGGGGGAGTGTCCTGGTTTTCTGGTGGTCCCCAACCATTGGACACTCCATGGGAATGGCAGGTTGACATACACGCATCAAATGAGACGCTGACATCTTCCGCTAGGAGCGTCCCCCATCCGGAACTGCTGCTTCTAATCAATAACGTGACCTATGTTCACCTAGGTGGCAGTGTTGCAGCAGAGCAGGCTGCCCTTCTTCCTGGAGGAGAAGGAGGAGGAGGAGCACATCCATTGGAATGCTCAGTCCTCCTCCCCGTGGCCAACCCCCAAGTGGCCCAAGCTCATTTCCAAACCCAGGTCACTGGCATGGAGGCAGGTGAGGCATGGATGCCTCAGTCCTCTGCACCACCAGGTTGGCAAATTCTGTTTCTATATTTCTGTATTTCTATGTTTCACTGGGCTCCCTAGATGATAGAATTCCTGGCAGCCCCTCTTATACTCCTAGGTCCCAAAAGCAGGCTGGTCCTTATACCTCTGACAATTGCAGTTCGAGCAAGGTACTTCCTTCCTGGTGGCAGCAAGAGGGCCACATACCAGGGATAAGTCAGGTCTGCCTGATGATGGAGGTATCAGAGGCCTGTGGGAAGGGTCCAGCAACACAGACTGAGTCCGATGGGCAGAAAAGGTGTGCTTTGTGGGGAACCTGAGAAATTGGGTACGCAGAGCAGTAAGAGAAAAAAAGTGAATTGGTAATGGGCCTAGTAAGTTATTGCACAGTGGGTTTAATTTTTAATAGTAGTTCAAAGTAGCATGCAAACAGCATTTTGTACTGTGCATTGAGTGCAATAGGAGCACAAAGTCATATTTAACGCATTGCGCTATACAGTTTGGGCAATCACAAAGTGAATTAAAAATGGCATTGGGCAGTACAGTAAAATCTGATTACTTACACCGCAGCACTATATATTACAGCAAAGCACAGTGACAAAACGTGGCAGCATGAGGAAATGGTAGGAGAAAATAAAGTGTGTGCCACCTATAGCTAGACAAAACCCAGAAAGAGTATACAGACCTTGCTATTACATAGCCCATTCTAATGTGAAAATGACACACATATACACATTTTATTACAATCAACTTTCAGCAAGAAAATAAAAACATAGCAACACAGAAAAACATAATGGGTGTGGCCTGTGACAAACCAAGTGAAAACAAATCACTAACAAACAAAAATGTGCCATAACACCTAGTCAGAATAGGTTACCCCCACAGGCTACACCGTGGTCACAACCAGACAATAAAGCCCAATGCAGAAATAAAGAAAATGCACATAACATCATGGTGAGGCCATGAAAGAACAGAAATGAAACAGGAGCATATCCAAAAAAGAATAATTTCCATCCACTAGCCAAAACATGCTCACCCTCCTGGGCTTGTGCTAATGCTGCATCCTGTGCAACTTATACCTGTTACACTGGTAGCCAGTCACAAACATCCCGTAAGGGGGCTTTCATATGCCTGAGCAGGCTACCTGCCTCCCCACGATGAGCAATATCAGGTGATCCTGGTGACTCTGTGCCTCTCCACATGTCTGACCTGTAAGACAATACAAGTACAAAGCACACAGCACAGTAAAAATGGTAAACATACTGAGCAAGGAGTTCACAATGGAGCATGAATGAGCCCCTGAAAACCTACACCCCAGTGATGCGATGGGCATAGAAAAGGTGGCCAGCAACATTACAAAACAAGGGTGCCATTGTGCTGCCTCTCATGGAAGGTGCTCAACTGTGTTCACCATGAGCCACAATGCCATGACCACACAATGATGTGAGCACAACATAATGCCAGTCATAGCACAGATGTCATGAGATCACAGCATTCCTGCAGCATGTGGTTTGAGAAATGCTGCAACAAGCATAGACAGAACAGCTGTGTACAGTTTGAGATACCATACCTGCTGATGTGACTGTACAACAGCATGACTGAACAAGTCATACTCACTGACACATGAAAGCTTGGCCATAGTATGACAGAACACAGAAGTGCCATCACAGAGCCACACAGTACACTACATGACAGAGGTGTACAAAGCACAATGTAGCCTGCAATCTATATATGTGTACTAGGAACACCAGCATGTCATTCAACACACATGCACTAAAACAATACAGTGGTACTCACTGGTGGCTGCTGTCACCAGGCTTTGTTTGTCTACAGACCTACTGCTGCCCCTTTGTTGACCTCTGGCCCCTTTCATCATGCGCCTGCTAGCATGGGTTCCTGTGGATGTGAATGGGGAAGATAATGTAAGAAACAGTACAGACAGTGTGTACACCTAACAGTCTTGGTAAACAGTGGTGCTGTCTCATATGTATAAGTAATACACAGCACGCACATAGCAAACACAATGCCAGATGTAACAGAAGTGCAACAACTGTGCACATACAGGTACATGTATTGACAGGTCTGATGGGGACAGATCTAACACTGATGTCAAATGGGCCAAAATGGACAGCTCCTCTGTGAGGCCCTGGTACCCCAGTACCATCACGTTCATGTGTGTGCCAGGACACTGAACAAAATCTGTGCACACACATGTGATGTCAACAACAGGGCTGGCAGTATAGCCTAGAGGTTTGAGTAATGAGCTGTTGAATGAGCTTGCTTCATCCAACAGACCTGGGTTTGACTCCCGCAAGCTCCACTTTCATACTGTGTGACTGTGAGCAAGTCGCGTAACCACCCCAGAGCTCCGGAATCATCCCTGAAAATAAGCATTTATGCCTAGTGGGCTTACCGAGTTGCCAAAGAATAAAAGAAAATAAATAAAAGATGCACAATGTGTATGTGATAACATGGACCAGTAGTAGCATACCTAGGCATACTTCCCAACACCCAGATGTACACACATTTTTCAGAACAGCACTGAGTTGACTGCCGCTGCGGGCTTAAATTAAGTGGTTAGCTGATGGCACCAGGGAAAGAGTGTGCTTTTTTTTTTGCAAAGCATATGGATAAGAGAGTTGCACTAAAGTTGGGACAGGGCAGCAGTAGGACTGGACTCAAGTCAGACTCATGAGTCATGGAGATGGAGAACCATCCACAGCTCTGCTCTAAACACCCTCTCCCTCCCTCCCTGTGACCGAACATTAGTTGAGGCTCCTCTGTCTCACACTGCATGCTCCCACTCCTTGGCATCCCTTGCATGTGACCATGGTGGTTTGCCCTCTATATTGTGCCGATGCTGTTACATTGTCTGACTGTCATCAGTGTACACTGGCACTGTCCTATTGCCCCCAAGCTGCCCATTCCCTTGTCTCTCCTTCATCAGATTCTTCTATCCACCTTACGCTGTGTAGGACACTCACACTGACTGGCCTGGGCTGTCCTGTTGTACAGGCTGAACAAACAGGTGTGGTGTGCATTGATTTTCCTGGCCTAGCACTTGGCAGTGACTGACAGCATGAGGGGAGACTTCAGTCCAGGCAGGGGACTTGGTGAAGAGTTATCGGCATCAGAGTGAACAGAACAGCACTGACTCCAAAGGCACTAGTAGGATGAGGTGAGGCACTAGGTAAAAGCTAAAGGCTTCCATAAAGAAAGATGTAATCATTGTTATGTAGACTGTGGCTATGGTCCACAGCCACAGACTGTATAACGAATGCCTGTGGTGGATTTTATTGACTTGCATACAAAAAAAGAGTTCTCAAGTTTCAGGGGCATATCTAATTCATTTAGTTTATGAGTTCAGTACCTGTTGTGCATTTTGTGGTGGGTCTGGTTGATGGGTCTGGGTTGAGCTTAGAAATTGGATACTTGCTGGGCTGGAGAAAGGGGCAACATGCCAGGCTAGGGACTCTAGTGAATGGGTTAGGATGCAACTTGCTGTACTTGGGGCAGGGCTGGGGATTTTAGGGAGGTGGACTTGGGTGAAACTTACTGGGTTGCGGATGGTCAGAGGCCTTGTACTGGAGCAGCCAGCTGGGCTATGGGGAGGAGTGTTCAGGTAACATGCTGTACTGTGGGGACTCTGGTGGAGGGGCACATTGGCAACATTTCTTGGCTGAGGGATGGTAGCAGGGTAGCACATTCTGTTACAAATGCCCCTCAAAATCACCAGAATGCACCAAAAAAAAAAAAACCTTTATGGAGGCTTGGGTGGCCCCAGACACCCAGCCGATACTTAACATTTTAAAATCGTGAGTGTATTACTCCACTGACGTGGACCACATACAGTTATGTAGTCTGAATTCACATATTATGACAGTCACACACTGCTGATCAGTTGACAACAGTGAGTGTGAAACAACTGTCAAACAGAGCCTCCAGGCATAACGCACAGTCACAAACGTGTCTGAGCTATGTCATGTATATGATGCATATGCTCACAGTGACCCTAACACATGTAATGGAAATATACAACACGTCACTCTTACTGTGATAACTATGCAATAGTATGATGTGTATACTCACTCTGTGTAGTAGCCCCATGTGCATCCTCCTCATGGAGGTGAGTGAGGCTGAGTTCCTCTGAGTGGCAGAGGTCATCTCACCTACTGTATGTCTGCACTGGCCCCTGTGTATGTCACCCTCATGTAACTGCTGAGGCATAAGCAATGGAGTCTCAGGTCTTCATGCTGGAGGCACATGGCAGCAACTGTTGATACACCCCAAAAAATATGTCTTCCTCCTGATCACCAACACAACTAAATGAAGGAATCTGTCTTGGAAGTGCCATCTCTCATTCTAGCAGCCTCTCCTTTCAGTGCCAGAGTCTGCCATCCTGTAGATTTCAGTAAGCCACTGCTGAGTGGATATTGAATGCTCAGCTGTGAGGGTGTGTTGGTGTTTGCATGACTTTGCAGCACTAGCAAGCACAATTGATGGGTTTGCTGCACAAAGAAGTGTGTCTGCAATCACTCCTGAATATGTCAGTTTCCTGGTGTAGCCATACGTATGTTGCACATGTGAGAATGGACCAGACCAGATGGCTGCATTGTTCAGTATTTTGCATGCATTGCTACATCACCCTATTATCAGTAATGTAATGGCATGAGGTACTTGCAGCAGCACTTGCATCATTGGTACACAATGATCACTCTGCAAACAATGCTGATTGTAACAGCCAACCAGCGCAATCTTTAGAAATTCATGAGGATGAGCTAATCCACAATGCTGAGTGCAGACACAACACATACAGGTCATTAATACTAATGCCATTCCCACGAACATCCCATTAAGTGGTGTTTGACCACAATTTTTATTTCCTGTTACTCCGTGTGGCACCCTGAGCCTTCAGAGAAGGGCATCTTATAAATAAAGGTACTACTACTTCTGCTATAAAAGAGTGTAAACCCTGCACATAGAACACATTCCACAGAGCACAAGACAGGAGCTACATGAGGTAAAACAGCATATTGTCATTACCAACATGCAGCCTGTTCAGAACACTAGTGCTGTGTTACACTGACACTGATGCCATGACATCTCTGTCTGTACCACAGGTTGTGAGGACTACGCAGACAGCTGCAGAGAATAATAGGTTATGCTACTGAGCAGAGGAGCACGCCGTGCTGACATGCAAATAATGCATGTGGAACAGAAAGGGGTTCTAGGGAGGAACATAGCTCCACCTGTGTGCAGCAGGCTGCTTAGAAGGAGGTTACTGCTGCACTGAATGTGCTAAGGAGCAGAGAATGGATGGTCACTGAAAATGTGTCTCAGTGACATGCGCATTGTACAGATACACAAACAACCATTTGGTCGGAGATATTAGTGGACTTCAAGGAACTGGTGGTGGGATGACCAGGGCTGTAGCCCTGACCCCTAATAAAGAGATGCTGACCCTCACCATGAAGAGGAATGCTGTGGAGGGCAAAAGTGGTGGTGATGGCACTGCTATTGGTCCATCAAGACCACATGAGTCATTAGTTGCTGATTTTGGACAATGTGGATCATTCGTCATCACACCATATTGTGTGTTATTATATGCATGAGGGTGAAATGCATATTGGTTCTAAAGATCTGCTGGTAAGGGTGCATAGCCACACTGGGTGCATTCATGTGGGCAACACATATGCAGTAGGTTGATTGAGACCATAGGTTCAGCATGCATGGTGTGCACTGCGCACTGATATCAGTGGTAGGGAATGCACTGCACTGTACTGTACTGAGCACCTGTGTACTGTCAGAAATATAGAAACACAGACATGACATTTGTCATTGCACGACAGATGACATTAGCATTTCTGATGAGGACTACAAGGTGGATGTGAACAACAGGATACAGCAGTAGCAAAGGTCCACTGACCAGGATCAGGAAGTGTCAGCCAGGGATGTGGAACCCCAGCTGCCACTCCTGTTTTCTGATGTGACTGAGGAGAAAGAGAAGAAGGACTGTTTAGATGATGAGGAGCTTCTACCAGGGACAGAAGAGGACTCTGATGAAACCTGTTGAGCCACCAGCAAATGTCCATGCTCAGCCAGTGTCCCAGAGGCCCCATAGGCAGCCTGCTACTCAGTTAGACCATGCTGCTGCCCCTGTCCACCTTACACATAATCCACAGCAGCTTCATCAGCAACCAAATGCAGTGGACCATGATGCTGCTGTTGTGGTAGGTGAAGACCCATGCCTGCAAGATGCTCAAGAGCATCCTGCCCTGCCAGAGGAACTGCGGTCTTAGGTGTATAAGGAACAAAGGAACAGTGGCACCACAGGTTTTATAAAGATGAAAATGATTTTAATCAGTGCATTTCATATGCACAGCCACCCAGCAGTACAGGCTTGCAACCTCAACTAGTTTCACACTAGCCTGTGCTGCTGGGTGACTGTGCATATGAAATGCACTGATTAAAATCATTTTCATCTTTATAATACCTGCTGTGCCACTGTTCTTTTTTTCCTTATTGACTATTTACTACAAGTTGGCACGCGCGAGTGGAGCTGACGATTTGTTGTATTTAAGTCTTAGGTGTATGCAGGCCATCCCCTCCACTGAGAGAGGGCCAGCAGTTAGATGCAGACTACAATGTCATGTTTCAGGTCATGCCCTCATCCCAGGTTGCTGTTGGTATGGTGGCACTGAGGTACCATTGTGAGCTGCAGGAGCAGGACAGACATGCTGCTGTCTGACAGACAGCAATGGTCTCTGCACTCAGTGCTAGTGTACGTGAGCTGAGTCAACACACTGCAACACAGACACAGATCATGGAACAGCAAAATGAGGCCTTGCTGTGGATAGTCCAGTCCTGCATTACTGTGGAATAGGTTCAGACTTTACAACCACTGTAGCCTGACCAACATGTGAGACCTGCAACATCCCAGCATGTATCCATACTCAGTTGTCCTTGCACATTATGCCATACTCCAGGCAGCAGTGACTGTAGTAATTTCTCCCTCTGCACACCACAGACACCCCTCACAAGAAGGTGAGATACAGCTACTCTGATCACCCAGCACACCCCAGACATGATGTGGTTGTGCATGCAGTTTTGTAAGGGTATCACAATGGATTCCATAGTCAGTGCAGTTCAGGTGTCATGTTGTGCCCAGTGTTACTGGCAGAACTGACCATCGAGCTAGCTCACCAGAGTCTGAGTCTCTGAACAACATGGCTGTGGCACCACAACAGCATATCCATTAGCATGGTGGTGTTGGCACACACAGAGGTGTGTCTGGCAGGTGAACAGGTAATTGTGCGCTATACATGTCTGTCAGTGTTGTCCTTTGCTATGACAGAGAAGTGCTGCCAATATTTCTTTCCCTCCCTTCATCACAGTGGAGTGTTGTGCATTAATCTTTGTCCCCCTTTACTATTGCAGAGTGCTGCCAAGTTTTCTTCACCTTATTACCCACACACTTCATGAATAGTTTGTTATACCTCTCACTGTGTCTGTGTCTTCTGGAGTTTTGCAATTATGATTTTTGTAGCTGTTATATCATGTAGTATTACTGTACTGTGTTGTTATTTATTCTGGTCTTATCTGCTTCTGGAAAAGTTGTTGTTAGTCATCCTGTCCCTGATACTGTCCCTGGACCTGTTTTCCATGCAGTGATCCCAAAGGCCACATAGTGCTTGTTGTGGCTCTGGTACCTCATTATCACCATTGCTGTTGCCTTTTGGGTCCTGCAAGGGTATTTCACTGTTCATTGTAATATTTGTGCAGGATGCAACACACGAGGAATATCTTGCAGACCTTGCTTGGGTTGTACTGTAAGAGCCCAGCAGGCTACTCTAGGCAATGAAAATGCATTTGGGTGTGCCAGACATACTTTATGATGTCGGGTGTAGCACTGTGGGCCTTGCTGTACATTTCCTCTGCATCTGTGGTAAGATGCAGTACAGATGTCACTGGTCATGGAGTGATATGTGGTATAGTACTCTAGGTGACATATCTACTGCAGTTCTAGTTCCCTTTATACTTAATTAGCATTGTGAGGTCACTGACTATGACATCACAAGGAATCAAGTAGTGCAGCTCACCTATTGCCAGATTAGTCACTAGTGATGTCACATTGAGTGAGGTCTCAGTGCTAATGTATAGAACTACTGGTGATATGCCAGCTTCCAGCTAAAATACTGCTCTTCAAAGGACACCTACAGTAACCTGATACAATCATATAACTTTCTAATAAGCAACAGAAAAAATAAATGTAACAAGCTCCTCTTTCCTACTGGAGAAAGGAGATTGTTCACTTTATGTATCCAGCTTGAGACTAACACTCTGGTACCAGATCTCTGGGTGTTGCATTGTGGGAGGAGTTTAGGAATAAAAAGCACATTCTCAGTCTAGTCCAATCTGAGACAGTTGGTAACAGACTGAGGGAGTAGCCTTTCAGGCAACAGAGATCCAGTAGAGGCCTGGATCAAATTTATTTTTTTGGGATTGCCTTATAACGTCCGTATGTGGTATGATCATCAGGAAGGTGTGGAAACCCCAAGGGTTTCCCCTCAAGGGAAACAACCTGATGGTCAATTGGCCTGTGGTGGGCTCCCCTGAAGACATAGAGGAATACCCTGGTAGAGGGTCACCCCAGAAAGGCAGCGTGATAGCACCTAAGGATACTGGCAGAGCTACAGTAGAAATGCAAGCAGTAAGACAGGGTAGGAGATTCATCTGCAGAGCACATTGGAGGAATAAGAAAATACAAATCCCTTGGCAGTGGCACCATCACTCTGACCTGCTGGACCAAAGGGAATCTAAGCAGGTGGAAAGATGGTCATCAGGTAGCACACACAGCTGTGTTCAGGCTTTGATCTAGTAGGCCATCATGTGGTTTAGGACAGGTGGAGAGTCAAAGAGTCATGCAGGAGAAGACATGGACATCCAGTGGTTTCCCCTGCACTGAAACCAACCTCACTGACATTAGAAAATACATTATTACGGTGCGGCAGGAGGTTAAGGAATTCTAGGCAGTGCTACCGCCAGTGGCCTAGGGATGGCCACTGTAAGATGTGATGGCAGCTGAATCAGATAGGCACTTCAGAGGGGTTCAGAAATTAGATTGCTAACTGCTTTGGAACAGAGACAGAAGGGAATTAGGGATCCACTGGCAGAGCTATGCTCTGGCAGACACAGGCATGCCCATCCATGTGGTACAAGTAGAGGTGGGCAAAGTTGCCAAAATTTGCACCATGAAGCAATCCGCTGAGTAATGCAGAATCCGCGATGTAATCCACAACGCAAAGTGAAGTACTTTGCATCATAATGAGGAAAGCAAAGTCCATTGATAACAATGACTTTGCGTTACTCCACCTTCCCAACCATTTCTGCACCAATTTTAATGTGAAGTACACAGAAATCAATGTACTTCACATCACTTCAACTTGTTATTGAGCTCCAAAGCATATTTTGCAGTGATTCATGGACTTGCAGTTCACATGAGCTTTAGATTGTTATGCACAGCCTCAGTTCTGTGTAGTGTGCGTGTAGTGGTAGCTGGAGACAGTTTGGTCAGAGCTCTGTGATTTAAACCCTCTAAAAGCTGTTAAAAAAGCCTTTTTGAGCCTTTTTTTTTTTTTTGCTCAAAATTTAGTACATCAATTGTAGGAAACCCTCCTGTGCTCATATCATCGAGTGTTTATTGTTTGTGTGTAGATTTTGAATGTTAATTTAGAACATTCAGTCTGTGTACTGACAGACTCTTGAAGTGTGCTTTGGAGGAGGGGCGTATCTATGGTGAAGGCAGGTTAACTGGGAGAAAAAGGCAGTCTTTCTGTTTTGGTTATTTTTTTCTTATATAACTGTGTTAATGTACACACAGTAATATTTTCAGTAATTTTTACATGTTTTTGCTGATTGTCGTGGTGCAGCAGTGCATAATTTCAGTTTGTTTAAAAGATTTGGTATAATACTGAAGTTTTTAATTTGCTAAGCATTACTTGTAGTGTGTGTGAGTGTATGTGTGATGCATGCCATCAAATCAGACACATTTTATTGTGCCACAGAGTAATTGCAGCAGTTTGAACCTGCTATCCACCGCACCTACGTGATTTGTACTGTTTTGTGGTATCTTGGTTTTGGATTGTTATTGCAGTGCACTGCCACCCCCCCCCCAACCAGCAAAAGGTATTGTTTTCCAGATTGGATTGTGACTTGTGATCAATGGTTAAGGTGCTGTTGTGACTTTGTGTATGCAGCTCTTCTTGATTGCACAGTGCAGTCCTAATCTGTCTGTGCTTTTGCATCTGTTTAGTGCCCAATCTCCATCTGCAAGCCACACTTTAATTGTTTTTTTGGGCTTCACATCCACCGGCCCAAACTGAAAGTTCAGAAATATAAATTTGATTCAAATTTTCTTGGTGATCCTCCAAAATGCCTGCAAAGAGACGTGCAAGGAAAGCTGTTTATGGCCATGGCACTGCTTCCAGTGGCAAGATTGTCAGTGGGCATGGTAGTATGCAGAAGTGCATAGAAGATGTCAGTAAAGGGATTTCTCCATCAATGTTTTTTACAGTGCAATCTGTAGCTTCTCTCATAGGTGGAGGAGATGATGTTGTCCCAGCTGGTGGTGTTAGTGCAGTTTCTGCTGCCATGAGGATTGCTGCCTCACAAGTTCCATTTCTGACCAGTTAACTGTTTCAAAAAATATAGTTGAGTCTAAAAGCTGTGACTGACAGTGTAGATGATGTCATACTCCCCATTAACATCCCCATGGCAGCTGAACATGATTCTGATCCTGGCAACGATAACTCACAATGTCTCATTTCTTCCAGCACAGTTGAGGTCATGCCTTTGCCATCCAATGATTGAAAGTGTGGTGCAAAAATATCGGGTGATGATGATTACGATGCTGGGGTTGGAACATGTTCTTCACATGGCAGCATCCAAGCTGAAAATGTGGATGTGGATGATGTTGATGAATATGATGATGATGTCAATGACCCCTGTTGGGAACAGGAAAAAAAGAAAATCAAGGTGGCTGTGTCTGCGTCTGTTGGCATTAAATCCCCCCTCCTCAAAAAAGTTGTGATTTAGCAGTTCCTGTTGATGATAATGATGATGACCCAGTAATAATCATAGGTAGTCGTGGTGGTCAGTTGGAGTCCAACTGTGTCCAGCCTAAAAAAATCATGTAGCAGCCCCCCCCCCATTTCAGGGGTTAAAAAAACAGAGTCCAATGAGCAGCATCAGGGACATGTTAAAAGCTGGGGATCACAATTCCTTGTTTGGGATTTTTGTATCCAATATGCAAATGCTGAGTCAGTTGCAATCTGCCAGCTTTGCCATGCATGTGTGAGTCAAGGTAAAAAGGGGAGTCATCTGGGCATGGGGGAGCAGCATACACATCTTAAGAACAAGCACATGGCACTGTAGTCCCAACACCAGATGGCAGCTAATGCCATAGTGGGGCATTCACCCTCCTCATCAACCTTACTGAGCATGTTATCCCCTTCCATGAGTGTAAGACCAAGTAGGAATGTTTGCAGTAGTGATTAAATAACACCAGAGGATTACTACAGGCATGGTAAGGGGGAGGATTATGATTTAGAAATCTTGTCAAGTGGGGGTCAGAATAGCGGAGGTGGTGGTGGTGGTCAATGCAGTATGTCTAGTGCAAGTGGTACATCAACCCCTGTATATAAAACAGGGAAAATAACTTCATTTGTGGACTTGTCACCTGTGCACCCCTCTTCATCACACATCCACACCCCACCCCTGGCCATTTGCAGAGCAGAGCCATTTGTCACACCCCATGCAAAATGTATAAGTCAGCCCACACTGGAGAGTGTTTTTGCTCATAACTTCCTGCCTGCCTGCCTGAAGCATGTGACCTACAGTGTGTAAGCCATGTAATGTGTGGGTTGCCTGTGAATTCTCACACTGCCTTAAAGTGGAATAAGGTGAAGTGCAAAATGCAAAGTCATAATTACAATGCGAAGTAAGGAAGTGAGGGTTTAAAATGGGCAATTTGCATAGGAATACAAGAAGTCGCGGGCGGAATTTTACTTCATTGCAACTCTAGGCACAAACAGCAAGTAACAAAAAAGACAGAATTATCACCAAATACAAGGACAAGGACATATAGAACAGATACTGAAGAGGCTCGCAATAAGACAGAGATATCATGGGTTCCAGTGAGAGGCTGTAAAGAGAAGTGGCTATGCTGCTGCTGCCTGGTATTGGGATCAAAAGTATGCTCAAGACTCTGGTATTTGCCATAATTTAGCTCAGATGCGATAGGGAAAAGTGAGCAGGAATCCAGTGAAGAACTGTACTGTTGGAACATTTATGGCTTAGAATCCCTGGATCTATGATCAAGTGTACAAATTAACTTTGTCATCAATGTTTCAGTAAAGATCAGGCGCTTGTACATCTATGAGTGTACAGGTTTATTAGTCATCTTACGCCAAGTCTCAAAGTGTCTTAGAACTGTCCAGACTTGAGGGGAACAAAAGACTGCACTGAGTGCAGAGAAATGTCTGGTGAGTGAAAGATACCCCTAGACATGGGAGGATCCAAGTAGGCATGGGCGAAAGTGCAGATTTTTGCCATTACGGACATTCTGTGAAATTCTGAAACTTTCACGGAATTTTCTGCTCTTCCAGAATTCTGAACTTTCACCAAGTTATAGCAGATTTCCACCTAGTACTGTAATATTTCATTACGTACTGCGGATGTTGTATTATGAAGTGCGGAAATAAAGCGTCTTGTAAATTATTTCTCCATATCAGTTAATTATCCACGTCTTCTATGTGATTCTGCAGGTTTTTTCCCCCAGCACTGTATGACTATATTTGTTTTTGTACAGGTGCTATTGTCAATCTTAAGCACACATAGTGAATGTAACCAACTAAGCTGTTGAGCACCTTAAGTGTGGAGTCAGCAATTAACCTGTTTTTTTTTTTAGTTGCTTCGTTTTGTCCTGTTTTCCTTGTGTTATTTCGTGTTTCTTTCTTTTGAATTCAGCAGTCCCAAAGAATTGTATTTTTAATCCTGTGGTATATGAAAAATTCCACAGTTTAGAACAAAAATTCTGTGAAAAAGGTCAATTTTTACCGCATGTAGCTGTAATCACATGCTCTGAGACAAGACAATCACATGCTTTGCAGCTCTGCAGTCATGTGGGGTGGTGAGGGAAGCATTGTACTGCATTACTTTTAGTGAATTTGTGGAATTTTACTTAGTAAATGCAGAAAAAAGTGTATTCACTGTCTTTTCACTTATGTCGCTGCATCAAGTAATTATCCACAGTTTGCAATGTAATTCTGCAGATTTTTTTCCCCACCAGCTATGTATGACTGCATTTGTTTTTTCGCAGGTGCTATTGTCAGTCTTAAGTACACGTAATGAATGTAACCATTCAAACTGTCGAGCACCTTAAGTGGGGGGTCAGCAATTAACCAATTTTTTTTTAATTGCTTCATTTTTTCCTCTTTTCCTTGTGTTATTTTGCATTTCTTTATCTTTGAATTCTGCAGAACCAAAGAACTACGTTCTTTTAAATTCCGCAGTATACCAAAAATTCCGCATTTCAGCACAGAAATTCCGCGGAAAGGTCAAATTACACTGCATGTAGCTCTAATCACATGTTTTGCAGCTCTACAGTCACATAGGGTGCAGAAGGAGGCATCAGGTAATAGCACACATTTCTCAATGTGTAGCTACAGTACTCACTTCTGAAGTGTTTACTGAAGAGGAAAGAGCTCTGTTTGTTCTGCTCCACAGAACAGGCTTTCTGATTGACAATCTGCAGGGATTTTTTTTTGCTCAGGAGAAGAGATATAGTGCTGGTATCTGTATTTGGAGTGCTGGGGCAAAGATATTTCAGCATTTTTGTTGATCTTTGTGATTATATTACTGTATATGTAACTTGTGGAACTCTGTGTTCTTCAGTATTCAGCCTTTAGTATTGCTGCATTGTTTTTGAATACTTGCTTTAATGAAGCACAAAAAGCACAGCATGTCAGGCAAAGGCAAGAGAAAGCATGGAGGATGTGAAAAAAATGCTAGTGATAGTACTCAATCACTCACAAGGGGGTCACGAGGAGGTATACAGGATACTGGGGAAGGTGGTAGGAGGAGCAGTACTGTTTCTGATACTGCAAGTTTTGGTGGTAGTGCAATGCAGTGCAGTGCTCCTACTTCCAGCACATCTGTTGCTTATCATACAAAAGAATGTAAAAAGACTGACATGGATGTCACCACACTACTGTGTGAGTTCCTAGGGTCTCAAGAGGAGCAGAAACATAGTGAACAGTCTCAGTCACAGGACACCCAGCTGTTAAGTCAAGTGCTGCTAGGGACTGAGCGCGAAGAGGGTTTGGCTCCAGTGGCACGTATTATCAGTGATGATGACAGTTACTGTGGGTGGAGTAGAGACTGAGAAGGAACAACAGCACAGAGAGCTTCAAAAGTTGTCTGAGGAGCAAAAACCTCCTTGGAGCAAACATCCAGTTAGTGCCACTGTTCATGCGGCAGAGAAGGCTACTGAGGAAAAAGAGGCGGGCTACAGTCAGCCCTTGCTGTCACAGCCTGACATTTCAGAAAGTAGTGAGGGTACTACTGATGAGGGTGTCAAGGGTTAGGGTGATGATGACCCAGTATTGGACCCTGCTAGGCAGCCACCCCTTCCACAATCAGCAACCACAACTGTCAGTGGTAAAGTGCCAGCACCCCTTTTAACGGCACTTCCCAAGCAGCAACCTGTCAGGGGAAAGGCACTGCAATTGTCAAAAATGGGATATAGGGATCAGCAGCATAAGCAGGAGTTTCCTAAGAAAAGAATATCACCCACCCCTCCACCCCTGTCCCCATCTGCCCCACCCACGAAAATCCACTGTGTCGGTGGACATTCACTTGTGTGGGATTTCTTTGTCATTGATGAGTCTGGTGACAGCGTAGTCGTGTGCAACATCTGACATTCCAAAATTATTAGGGATAAGCCAGGTTCACACTATGGGATGACTGGTGTGCACAGTCATATGAAATGTAAGCATCCCATTAAATGGACACAGGATAAGCGGTTGGCATCCATGCCCAGTTCTGATAGTTCAGCACAGTCTGAAAGACAGGATCACCAGCCTGGTGATGAGGATGTGGAAACATTTGACCCCTTATTGTGTTCCACCCCAACACATGCAGATATAGGTGGAGATAGTTCAGGTGATCTGTCCACCGGTGCATGGATAGAGAGCTTTTCCAGCATGTCCCTTCTGGCGGACAAGGCAGCCAAAGCCACAAAACCATATCTGGCAAGACCAAAACATCCCCCAAAGTTAAGCACACTGTTAGGTTTAAGCAGCCAGATATTAAATCAGCATTAACCAAGCACACCAAGTATGATCAGAAACACCCAGTGACAAAAGAGCTTAACACAGCTGTTGCCAAGATGCTGGCAAAAGACCTTCTGCCATTCTCATTTGTCAAGAATCTGGGTTTCACTGAACTTATGGAGGGGTCTGCACCTAAATATAAAGTACCCAGTTGAACTTAGTTCAGCACTAAGGCTCTTCCAGCAATGTATAATGACCTAGACTGCATGGTGTCACATGCTCTGTCCCACTCTGCAGTAGCCAGCATTCACTTCACCACTAACATCTAGATGAGTGCCCCATCATTGGGTGTTAGTTATATGTGCATAACTGCATACTGGGCCTATTTCCCTTGGGTGTATGCCTTGCATCCCTGTCCCTCATCTATCTGTCCCCTGACTACTGGCCACAGTATTACTGTTGCTCGAGAGCATGCCACACTGAGTGTGCAGAGTATGCATGAGTCACACACATCTGAAAGAATTCTTGCATGCATTAATGAGGCCATTAGACACTGGCTAATGCCACATGGATTCAAGGCTGCGTATATTGCCAATGACAATGCCCAGAATGCCATCAAAGCAATCTCTGATGGCTACTTTAATAATGTCCCCTGTTTTGCTCATGTGTTGAATCTCATTGTCACGTCCTTTCTGGAACATGAAGCAGTGAGTACCATGTTGGCTGCTAGCCACAAAATCTGCAATCATTTCAGTCGCTCTGCACTGGCTAGAGCAGAGTTCAGGGCTCTACAGAAGGCCAATAATGTACCACAGCACCTCTTGAAGCTTGATGTGCCAACCCAGTGGAATTCAACACTCTATATGCTTAAGAGGCTGTATGAACAGTACAAGCCACTCAATGAGTATATCATGAACATGCATGATCGTGAAGCACAGGAAGCCATGTTGCTGAGTCCATCCCAGTGGTTTTTTATGGACAGTGTTATACAAGTACTCCATCCGCTTGAACAGGTGACACAGGTTGTGAGTGCTGTAAATGCACATTTGAGCCAGGTGACACCATTTCATTGTTGCGTGTACTCCGCCAGGCACTGCTCAATGTAAGGGGGCAATTTGAAGTGGCTACAGACTTTGTTGCAGTAGATCTGGCTGACCACATCATGCAGCTGTGTGATGATGACCCCAGATTCATTCACATTAACAACTCTGAGGCATGCATCCTTGCAAAACTGATTGATCACAGGTACAAGCACAGCATGATGACACTGCCTCCAGGTGGGAAGCATGATCTTGATCACTATGTGGTCATCATGCATGGCAAGGTACAAAACTGAATAACACACTCAGAGATAAGGGAGGAAAAATTGGTCACAGTACAGAAACTGCAAGCAGCAACAGACCTTCACCCAGTATCCCTCTCCTTCACTAGTACGGTCTCTGTACTCTCACATTCATCATCAGGTGGTAGTACTGGTGCCACAAACCATTCTGGTCCATGTTTAAGGACATTGGTGTCTCTCTGTGCCACCCTCCAGAGGGTGACACAGAACTGCAACTGTCTGCATGCCAGATGGTGCAGTCATACATGGATGACCCACAGCAGCTAAGCATTGATGATGAGCCCCTGGACTACTGGTGAAGCAAACTGGAAATCTGTCCTGCACTTACAGCTTTCACCATGGAGTACCTCACATGCCCCTGTGCCAGTGTAAGCTCAGAAAGTGTTTTCAGTGCCTCAGGTGCTATTGCGACTCACCGCCAAAGCCACCCGTCTGATCAGAATGTTGAGTATCTAACATTTGTCAAAATGCACTCTCATTTCTTCCCCAAGCAGTATGTTGTGTCAACAACACCAACATTCCATGATCCTGCCCAAGAAGGCGGTGAGCAGCAGGACTCGTCAGAGGATGAGGAGAGTGTGTCGTTGCCATCTGATGATGACAGCTGAGGGGTTTGAGATCTCCTGAGTTGGCGATGGAGTCGCATAATGTGTATTGTGGGCAGAAACTGCATTGCTAGGTAAGCTAGCACCAAGTATCTTCAATCACATTGTCAGAATAATAAAGAGCCTTGCAGCAGGAGTCAGTGAGCTATGCCTGAGTCATAAACTGCTGTGTTACAAAAAACACTGGTGATGAAGCAAAGGATTACATCCAGATTTATGCTGAATATTCACAATGACATCAGCAACAGTTCTGTAGTTATAACACTGCATTGCTTTCAAGTGTCCCAGTTTGCCGCTATTCCGGCACCCCCCCCCCAACAAAAAATAAGAAAAAACAAAAACATTTCTGTGGACATTGTTTTTGTCCTGAACTGTTGAGTGTTTACCAGTTTCCCAGTTTGCTGCTCTTCCGGCACCTCCCATCCCCCCCCAAAAAGTAAGAAAAAACAAAAAAATTCTGCGGACATTGTTCTTGTCTTGAACTGTTGTGTGTTTACCAGTTTCCCTTCCAGTTTGCTACTGTTATAGCACCCCCTGGCCCCCCAAAAAGTAACTGAACATTGAAACCCAATCAATAGACTCATGACAATGAAGTGTTAAGTCAAAACAGTTAAACATTTATGTTCTCAAGAAAATGAAAAACAGAACAAACAACAATGAAGAAAATGTCAAAGAACAAGTATTGAACAGAAGAAAAACAACAACAACAACAGGGAGGTGAACAACAACAAATTTCCAGAAACTATTTACAGTGAATAATTAGGGAAAAAAGTGAGAAGAAAACTAAACACACACAACAGGGACCAACTACAATATTTACAGAGATTGATTTGGAGACATAACTCTGCAGTCTCCATAAGAAAAAATAAAAAACATTCGCCGATGGCATTGGATGGCACGGGTCAGGGATGGCATGGTCAATGGCATCCTCCTTTTTGCCATCTTCCTGAGTAGGCACAGCATCTGCACCAGGTTCTCCTCCTCCATTCTAATGTGGAATGCCTCAAGTCCGGCAATTTATTTCTTTAATGCCTTTGTGTCTTCCTCCCCCTTACTTTCCTGTAGGGGCTAGTGGAACATGGAGTGGCTGCCTCATCCTGCATTTTGTGGCACCACAGATAGCTGTTGGCCTAGTACCATGGTCCCTGGCTGTGAGGGGCCCTGATGCCACAGGTCTTCTCTGTCCATGAGCTTTTTGAGCTTGTTCTGTATCTTGAGCACATGGTTCTGAGTATGTGTACTTGTCTTTCTCTTCTTGAGGGAGTGCTCCAGTTCTTTCTCCTCCTGGGCAGGCACCAGCTGTGGCACTGCGTTGGTATTTTCTGCAGTACAGACAGAGATATGCAGTTCTAGCAGAATGCCCTGTACAAGCGTGTGTGACTGTCAGTTGAATGTCATCATCAGTACTTGTGGTTTGGTACTCTTTCCAGTACTCAGTGTCGCATCAATGTACCCTTCCTTTCCGCTGATGCCATAGCTAACAGTCTCCATATTCACTGAACCACTATCCTTGATCACTGTTGTATGTGTTACACCCCACCCCACCTCACCCCACAAAATGTAGAGAGGCTGGGAAGTATAAAGGCCATGAGCCTGTGAAAGCTTAAGTCAAAACAATGGTAGAACACCGCCCACGTGTTGTGGCACACTGCACCCTCTTGTCATGTGCGCACCCACCACAGTGTCTCATAGATGATGGTGTAATACCCATTGGAAGGCAGTGGCACCCCCGCCACCCCACAGCCCACACACACAGTCATCTATTTTGTGTTTTTGGAAACACTGAAATCCACTTATATAGTTGTTTTTAATACTCAAACTTTATTAAAGACTGCAAGTGAAATGTATTACAACAATAATCCATAGATACATACAGTAGATTGAAAAAAAAACACATATACGAAATACAGTGCAGAAACAGAACAAGGTAATACATACAGCTAAATCTGTAATGAATTCAAGTTAGGTAAAACCTCCAAAACTACACTAAACTAATAAAAACACACAATTAAGTGGTCCTCTAAAAAACAGGAGAACTTCCTGCATTATGAAAACCAAAACAGAAAACCAATAAATAAAGTTTAAGAACATCGAGCAGGTCCAAGTTAAAAAGAGAAACTAAACTGCTGAAGCCAAAGCCTCCATATACCTGTAAAGACCACAGAGAGAAAATAGAGCAAAAAATATCTATAGGGTATGGAAACCTTGATACAATATCCATCTGGTCCATCTGTGCTGGAAAAGTGGGAGTTTCTGATGGAGGGCAAGGGTAATCTGCTCCATAGTATATATTGAATTAACAATAGTAGTCCAATCCAAGAAAGCTGGTACTGCTGAGGATTGCCATTTTTTGGTAATAGCTTTAAAGGCAGCTGCCAATAGGATACCCCAAAGATATCTAGCATCTTTACCTCTAATCTCAGGTGACCTAAAGCCCAATAACAAAAGCCACAATCCATGTTGGTGAGGATGTGATTGGTGAAAAGACCCAGGGCAGTAGAGGTGCTATGATGTTCATGGAAGCCATGTTGCTGTCCACATAGGAGGTTGAGTTTAGTGAGATATTCAAATAACTGGCGGTGAACAATCTTTTCAAGGAGTTTACTTAGGTGGAGGAGAATAGATATAGACTGATAGTTATCAAGGGGAGTGGGGGTCCCCAGCTTTAAAGATAGGAACCACCTTGGCAGCCTTCCAGGTGTGGGCATGGAGGAGGTAGTCAGGGCAAGATTGAATATAAAGCTGAGCGGTTTAGAGATTGCCAAGGAGACAATTTAAGAAAGCCAGGGGAGAGGCCATCAGCACCTGGACTGCCCCAACTGGGTAGACCTAGTGGTAGTTTAGAGGTATCCCTGGGGGAGATGGTCTTGAAATAGAATGGGGGAACAGTAGGGTAGTAGAAGTGAGGGTAGCGGAGGCCTGGGGAGTCGAGTAGATGCTGAGGTGAGAGGGCTGACAAGCAGGATGGGTGGAGGGAAAGGGGGTGGAGGGAGGTGAGGGGGGAGGTGAAGAACCCTGGATGAGGGGGGTTACTAGAAGGGAGTTTGCTGAGGAGGGCTGACAGATTGGAGAACTGAGAGTTAAACACCTTTGCCATCTCTGCTGGGTCTGTCAATGGGCCACTGGGGAAATTTAGGTGTATGTTAGGGCTAGTGATTCAGGGATGAAGGAGGGAGCCAATGGAGCCCCAGGAATTTCCTAGGATTACTGAGGCTCTCCCTCTGTAGTTTGAGGTGATAATTCCATTTCAGCGATCTGGTCAGGTGCTTGCACTGATTATGCAGGTGGCGGTATTCATTCCACTGGACAGGGGAAGGGATCAACTTATTGGCAGTCCACTTTTGATCCCTTTTTTTCATGTGGGTAAGGAGTTCAGAGGTTATCCGGCGTGTACACCCACCTCTGACTCACCTAGTAGTGATGGGGAAGTGGCAGTTCTGAATGTCTAGGAGAGTGTAGGTGAAGTAGACAACAGCCGTGTTAATGTCAATAAGGGCATAAAGGTCTGGCCAGTTTATGGCCTAACATCCTCAATGAGGATAGACATGCTGGAGCAGTTAAAGTTGCTGAATGTCAGGTACTTGGGGGTGGGTGGGAGGCCTTTGGGGACATAGGTGGGAGGGTCATCACTTAGGGAGTCAGACAGGGTGCCAGCCTGAATGACTCTGTCCTCACTGTTAGTAATCACCTAGTCAATCGGAGAGTGGGTAGAGGTACTAGAGGTACAAGTGTTGATTCGAGTGGGAAGGGTGTTAATTTGTGCCAGGTCATGCTGCATTAGCATGTTGGCTTATTCAGTTTCTTGAGTGCCTAACCAATTTAGGTTATAGTCTCTGAGAAGGATGATTTCCCTGGTAAGGGAGAGAGACACATACCCAGTGAGCAGGCTATGAAGGCCTACTACACCCCCATTCGGGGGGGTTGTAATGACTGCCTAGGTAGAGTTTTTTGGTCGAACCTGGAGTAATCTCCACAATAAGCCAGTCACTAGGGGAATCAGTTTCAGAACAGAGGATGGTGGAAGAAGAGAGAGGTTCTCTGGCAAACATGGCAGCACTGCCTCCCTTTTTTTTTGCCAGGTCTGTCTCTGCACAAGAGGGAGTATCCAGTTAATTGAAACAGGGAGTCCTAGTGTAGTGGCTTTAGCCAGTTCTAAGTGAGGCAAAGGATGTGAGGGTTATGGAGGGAAACCCAGACCTCAAGATCTGTCAATTTAGCGAGGAGGCTATATACATTCATGTGAGCTATTTTAAGTCTGTGGGGCTGGCCCAGATACCACATGTAAGGGTGATTGTTGCTGCCACAGCAGATACTCTGGGGGATGAAAACGAGTAAATACAGAAAAAAAGTATACTCTTTAGTGCCGCTGTCCTCCACTCACATCCTCTTCACTGTGGAGGATCCAGTGGTGGTGGCAGTCTTCTTTACTGTCTGCCTTTTTCTCTTTACCTTTCCAGGGATGTCACTGCACCACCAAGTGCCTCCAGTTCCTCCATGTCCCTTCTTTGGAGGTCATCCCACTTATGTTTGCCTGATGGTACGTGGCACAGGTCCCTCTCCATCAGCATCCAGTGTGGCTTTTATTGCTGCCCTCACTTTTTTGTCACTCTTTAAGAGGTTGCTTATTGGGGTCAAAAAGCTTCCCCACATTACTGGTAACCTCCCTCACCAGGACAGCAACCTCTTTGTAAGTCATTTGGGATGCCATTTTTTGTGGTGTGTTTTGGGTGTTAACCAAAGCAGTAGCCTGTTGTTCCTCCTGGCCCTGCTGTGGCTGCCCACCTTTGTCTCCACTCTATACTTGCTGCACCTGCTGTAGTTCCTCTTGGGCTTGGCTACTGCTGCTCAAAGTCATACTCACTTCCTCACCACTTCGACTTGCTGCCATCTTAACAAAACAAAAATAATGACTGTCCAAACTGAACTGAAAAAAAGTATTAATGGGTTGCACTCTGGCCTCTCTACTAGTCCAAAAAAGTCCTCTCTCTATATATTTCTGTTTCTCTCTCTCCCTTCTTACTACTACAATCTCTTCTAAGTTCTCTGTATTCTGATAACAGTGACAGTTCTGATTTCCGTCTGCTGACACGTGGATTTTTTCACAAATAATTCCATATTGAGTGCTGTTTAAGAGATGTGGGATTTTTTTTCTGCAAGACTGCATGAAACAGAAATACGTTACATGCAGAAAATGTGCCCACATCAATGGCATTCTGGGGAAAAAATTACACTTCTTAAAATTAAATGCAGGATATTCTCTAACATGCAGAATTAAAATTACGCCATATTGAGAGATACGGCAGATAAAGAAGGATTAATACACAAATTATTCCACCTCCCTGGAGAAACTGGACAATTTGGATGGTGAAACATTTTTCTGCAAGTAAATTACAAAATGTCACATAGCATACAAAACACCTGCAAGACTTAGTCAAAAAGTCTTTGGAAGTTGGCAAAATGTTTTCCAAACTTCCACAGAAGCGAAATTCTGCCTTTTGCAGAAATTCCACCGGCAGAATTTTTTTTCCCCACATGCCTAGTTCCAAGAGCTATCATCTTCCTCAAACCAGGGAAGAAATGCAGGCTTATATGCACACCACCTGAAGGGAGGGTTGCATAAAAAAATTCTTCAGAAACAGAAAGTAACATCTGGCTACTTGTAAAAACTAATAATATTTTTTTTTTCTGCTGTGTTACGTGTTACTTGCATTTTAATGCTATTAAGCAAAAATGTTTCTATTTTTTAAATTGTATTTATACAATTAAAATTCTATATCTAAAAATTCTAATGAATTTTCAAATTAAAGATCAATTGTGCTCCTATCTAGTCTCTCAAAATTATTAGAATGTATGGTATACAACCAATTATATGAATACTTAGAGAAATACTCAAAACTGACACAGTTCCAACTTGGCTTTAGGGCAGAATACTTGATGGGAACCACACTCATGGACTTTGTTGACAAAGTGGCATATGTGCTACATTCGGGGGAGTCCATGAGTGTGGTGTTTGTCAATCTGTCCAAACCCTTCGATTTGGTAGATCACAAAATTTTGATTGCCAGATTAAAAAAGATTGGCTTAGCATCATAGTCAATAGGCTGGTTTGAATCATATCTAAATTGAAGGAGACAGCAAGTGGCCATAGATGACCAACTATTGGAAATAAGATATTTAGTTAAAGGTGTTCCCTAGGGCTCAATCCTGTGGCCGCTGTTATTTTTGATATATATAAATTATCTACCAAATCATATTTGCAATACACACATTAGGATATATGCTGATGACACAGTGATACTGGCATCAGCAAAAACCCAAAGATTGATGCTGGACAAACTCCAGACTAATTTTTGCATACTCCAGGACTGGTTCCATGAATCGAAGTTAGTACTTAGTTCTAGAAAAACACAAGTCATGATTTTTCAAAATAAATAGACTAAAAATTATTCACAAGTTATGCAGGACTTTGAAATTACTACTCTGGAAGGCCAAAAACTGTCAGTTATTATCATGCAGTTTAAATATCTTGGAGCTGTGTTAGATAGATCTTTTTCATTTGAGGCACACATTGATACCACAATAAGAAAAGTAAACTCAAGAATCAGAGCACTGAGAAAGTCAGCCTCAATAGTCACTTTCAAGATACGAAATCTGAGGTTCAGGTCAGGAACATCGTGGGACAAAACATTGTGCAACAAACATCGCAGGCATATCATCGCCAACTGCAATGTCGGCGAACCATCACCACTCTGGCCAGTACTTCATAGGCAAATGATATAAAACACTGGTGACAGAAGGATCCCCCATCCCACTGGCTGACCATCTTCCCCAGTAACCGTAATTGTAGCCCTCCCTGGTGTGATGTCCAGTCTCCCCCCCACCGTCGCCGATTGCTGACATCGCTGTACTGATGTACAATGATATGCAAACTATCCCTGGCATCTAGTGGACCCCCCAAAAGGAAGATCTTCACCATCCCACACTCCCACCTGATGAAGAGTGGACCACCAGCACAGCCCTCTGCTCACCGCCATGGCTGGTTGCCCAACTAAGCAGAATGAATGTGCAAGTAGATGTGTGCATGCTCATTCATTCCACTTAGGCAGCCAACCATGGCGGTGAGTAGAGGCTTGTGCTGGTCATCCGCGCCTCTTCAGTGGGGGGTGCGGGGTGGTGGGATCTGCCCCAGGGGTTGGAGGTGGGTCCACTAGATGCCAGGGATAGTTTGCATGTCATTGTACATCAGTACAGTGATGTCAGTGATTGGCGATGCTGGGGGGGGGAGGAGACCGGACATCACACCAGGAAGGGTTACAATTATGGTTACTGGGGCAGATGGTCAGCCAGTGGGATGGGGGCCCCTCCTTTCACCAGGGTTTTATATCATTTGCCTACGCAGTACTGGCCAGCATTGTGATGGTTAGCTGACATTGCAGTCGGTAATGATGTGCCTGTGATGTTTTTTGCACAATGTTTTGTCCCACGTTGTTCCTGACCTGAACCAAATATGATAACCACAAAGTTAATCTTACCACTTCTGGAGTATGGCAACTTGGTCTACAGGTTTGCAACCAGAAATTATTGGTCAAAGTTAGTCTCACATATAATTGACTGGAAAGATTTGTTTTGAATTTCCCATTTACTGCTGATCATTGTTTGTATATGTCAAAAACTAAAGTGGGATAGTTTGGCACTACAACTTGAAAAACAGAGGATATATCTAGTATTTAAAGTGAAAATAGGCTAATTAAGGGTAATTTATGTTTTGCACATGAGAAGGGTGACCAAAGATATCATTTTAGGGATGTTGTACACAGAAGTTTAACAATTCCAAAAATTAGAAACAGACATGGGCAAATGACCTTTCAGTTTAATGCTGCAAGGTTGTGGAATGACATTTCCCCTACAATAAGAAACTTGCCTAAGTTAAGTTCTTTCATTATAGCAGTTAGTGTGAACTATTCGGAAGCTTGCACTTAGATTGATTTGTAAATATCTGTAAATATTTTTATTATGGGAACATGATAATGAGACAACACTATTGAATTTCCACAAAAATTATAGTTGTAAATTTATTGATGAGATGTGTGGTTTAGTATTTGTACGTATCCATTTCAGTGTCAGTGGCTCAGTAGGTAGCACACTCACCTCTGAGGCTGGGAGATCAGAGGGCCGTGGGTTCAGTTCCCACATCTGGCACTTGGGTTAATATCCCAGTACTGACACTGTAGTGCAGCATGAGAGGGGTGCTGCATTTCTGAGGTGCCGTCTTTCGGATGAGACATTAAACCGAGGTCCCATCTGCCTGAATTGGTGGTAGTTCAGGTGGATGTTAAAGATCCCATGGCACTTATCGAAAAGAGTAGGGGAAGTTTATTAAACTAAAGAAACAAAATAAACATAAATAACTGTCAATAATTATTCAAATCATTAATAACAGATAATATGTGAATATACAAAATTCATAAACGTAATACAATCATTCAGTATACATTAGAAACAATCACAAGGGAAAAAATTTCCATAGACTAGCTAGTTTTTCTACAGAGTATTTACAATTATCTTTTTCTTTAATTTTAAACATCTCTGCCTCAAATTGTGAAATAATAACCAAATGTAAAACTTGCTGTTGCTGTAAAATATACTGACATCTGGCCTGCCATAAGAAATACTGAAGCAGTGCGAAGGACATATTTAAAGTGCTTTTATGGTATTTGTTCCACACCTCTGTGTAATCCCCTAGGATCAAGGTGCCATAAGAGAGTAAAGAAAAATATGGCATATTCCAATGAAGAGCAGCTGTACTACAAAACAATTTACTCTCTGTACATTCTAGAAAAAAATGAGACTGGCTTTCTTCTAGATTAATACATGTGGATCTAAGACAATATCTATCAGTTTGTGGTTTATATTTTAGATTACCTCTGACTCCTAATCTCTCTTGAACTGAAATCCATACAATATCCCATGTCTGCACAGGTAATCTGAAATCTGTCAGTTTATGTAATGCAAAAAGCATTCTAGTAGGCATACAGTTTGGGAAAAGAAGTGTTACCTGTTGAACTTCATACACTATGTATGTATAAAAGGTTTTCCTATTTAAATAAAGTAATTTTTGGAAAGATACTTTCCATTGATGCAGTTTCTTTAAACATGAAATCCCATAACCAGGAAGATTATCCGACCCCAATACTTTTGGAGGTAGCAAATACCATTTAGTAAAATACCAGTGCCATAGAAACTGTACCCGATGTTGCCATGGTAAACTAACTACAGACCATATAAAATGAAAGGAAGAAAATAAAAAAATGGAGTGATAAAAAACCACAGGATTCACCATCTGCAACCCTCCTCTTTTAATAGGAAGATAGGTAATATCCCTTTTTACTGGGTTCAACCTATTACCCCATAGCATTTGGAAAAAAATGCTGTATAATCTTGTTTCCAAATGAACTAGTGGTGGATAAAGGTAACTTAAGTATAGAAACACCGGCAATAGAAATTTTTTAATAATCAAAACCCGTTTTTTTCCCCAAATTTCCAATGTTTCCATAGGTTAATTTTACTTTCCCCCAAGATTAGCTGCTGTTCCCAATTATAAGTGGCCATATCTCCATAACCAAACCAGATACCTAATTTTTGTTTTGGTAACACCAAAAAAGATATACCTAAACACTCATTCAGATTAGGATGTGAAGAATCTAAAGATAAAACAAAACTCTTATCCATATTGAGTTGTGCCCCAGAAAATTGTCCAAAATAATTAAAGACATCTAATGCTTTTCTCAAAGATGTGACATCTGCTACTAAGAGAGTCACATCATCATCAGCATAAGCTGTAATTTTTTCTGTTTCTAACTGAGGAGCGGGAGAGAGTCCAATTATACTGTTATCCCAAATTATTCTCCTAATAACAGGATCTAATACAAATATATACAATAGGGGACTTAACAGGCAACCTTGCCTGACCCCTCTACCTATTCTAATCTCGTTTCCAAACAATCCATTAACTATAGGAATTACAGCCACTTGACTATAAAGCAAAATAACCCACTGTACAAATTGCTTAGGAATGCCATATTGTAATAATATATAAAAAAGATATGAATGGCAGACTTTATCGAAAGCTTTAGTCTGATCCAAAGCTGCCACTAGGCCTGGACGAGTATGAAGTTTACTGCTCTCAAAAAGATCTCGTAACAAAAATAAATTATGTTGAATTTTTCAACAGGGAATAGCACATGTCTGAGCGGGATGAATTAGAGACTCCGCTACCTTTATTAAGCGATTATGCAAAATTTTTTGCCAAAATTTTGTAATTACTATTAAGGAGACTAATAGGTCTCCAATTCAACAATAACTTCTTATCTCCCTTTTCATAAAAAAAAGTCAGAAGAGAAATAGTAAAATCTTTACAAGGGAAATCAGCCTGTAACATATAATTAAATACTAGTGGTAAAAAATACCCCATATATGTCACACATGCTTTATAAAAATCATCAGGGATGCTGTCTAATCCTGGAGATGTTCCTCTATTTAAATGTTTAATCACTTCTTCTACTTCCTGTGTAGATACAGGTCGAGTTAAAAATTGTTTTATGGGTTCCTCTACCTGTGGTAATGTACCTAACGACTGAATAGGGAAAGCATCTGCTGAAAAGCTGTTGCTATCAAAAAAAAAAACTCCTTAACATACTGTTGCATAACCAGTAACATTTCTACATTGGTAGTAACTATATTCCCATTAGATTTATATAAACCTGACATCATTGTTTTCTCTAACCTTGATTTACAAGCCTGATATGGGTCAGAAGCAGTCTGTTTGTGCGTTTCAAATCTAAACTCCATTTCCAAAGATTTTACCCTATCATATTGATATAGTTTCATTTGTCATTTTATCTTTAAGATTTGTGAATTATATTTTGCATGATCTTTTGGGGGAAAAGATATAAGTCCATAAAGCTGATTTCTATACTCTAAATATTTTAAATAATTAGAATTAGCTCTGTATTTTCCCCAACTGATAAATTTTGTATTTCTATTTTAGTGTTTAACCACCAGTCATACACATTGTTGAACATATAAATAGTGGAATAGTTAGCTGCAAAAAAAACCCTCTAATTTCTGATAATAATCTGATATCGCCAAAAAAAGACATATTTAGCCTCCATCTTTGTATTGAGGACAACATCCTAGGAGGGATGTCAGCTAAACATAAATCACAAACAAGAATGTGATGATCAGAAAATTCTGTAGGTTTCACTGTACTAAAATTAGGTTTAATATATTTGGATACAAATATCATATCAATCCGAGTAGCATACATATGTCTATAATATGTTGCTCCCTGATGTAAATGTAAACTTCTATAGACATCTGAAAGTCCTGCATCCCCTACAATGTTTTTCAGAACATGTGCATCACAATACATTTTTTTCACTGAGATCCCAAAATATTTTATATCTATCTCACAATTAAAATCTCCACCCCATATAATGTGCCTTCTAGTGTAAAGAAATGGTTTGATTTCCTCAAATAATTCAATCCGAGCTGATTTAGTTTGAGGTGCATAGATATTAATAAAACGAAAAACAAAATCCCCTAATGAACAATCTGAAATTAGAGCATGACCTGGCCTTATATCCATTAATTTAGTAATTTTGAAATTAGTATTTTTAAATAAAATCCCAATCCCATCAGCAATATCTGACCCAAAAGTCCAATAAGATGGCCCCCAAACCCAATGTCTTTTCAATTGTTCCACTTCAAAAAGAGAACAAACCCTGGTTTCCTGTAAAAAGATAACATCTAGCTTTAAAAGATCTAAATAAGCCAAAATAGAAATCTGTTTTTTATATGCCTTTAGGCTACATACATTATAAGAAGCAAGTTTCAGAGTGGCCATCAAAAAGATATTCAAGGTCAAGATCCCCCTTTCTGACTAAGACTAACTTTCCGTTTTTTTCCTTTTTTACCTTTTTTTTCCTTTGCTAATTCCATAGTCCTACTGTCTTCATCTTCAGTAGCTAACTCTGACCTATGGGAGGTGTCGGATTCTAAATCAAACTCCCCCGCCTCATCCTGTAAAGGTGCAAAGATGTTATCCATAGGAATTGGACCTATGGTAGAATGTCTTAGAGAGGCCCTAGTAAAATGCCTCCCCTTCACGGTCTCAAAAGGTGGTGGCATGGATGTAGAAGGAACCTGTTTTCCAGGAACCAAAGGCCTATTTAATTGTACAACCCTTTCTGTAGGTGCTTGAGACCTAGCTATAGACACGTCCACCTCCGCTATTACTGAAGGTTCAGACACCATTGTGGAATCTTGTTGGTTTACGTCAGTCCATTGTATAATGGGGGGGGGGAACTCCCCATGGAGTCCCTCCTCTTTGTTTGAGCTCTATGTAATAAATCATCCTGATCCCAGCCTTCAGAACGATTCTGTTTCGCCCATGGTCATTGATGGAAAGCATGTCCCTTATCATTGCATAAGTTACATTGGAATATATTTTCACATAAGTCCATGGAATGCCCAAACCCCCCACATAAGGAACATTTCAACATATCACAAGCACTACTGATATGAGTTTGTGCCCCACACTTATAGCAAGCTCATGGCTGGCCTCCATAAAAACAAACCCCTCAATCTTTCCCCAAAAAGAAACTGTTGGGAAGATGGATAATATCAGAATTAACCTGAAACAGTTTCACCTTAAATTTCCAGCCACCTGTCCATATCCCTTCTGTATCAAGTATAGCTTCAGGGAGGCCTAAAATGTCACATCTGTTCTAAAGCCAGTGATATATATCACTAACATTGACTCCTTCATTACGGAACATTATAGCCACATAACGAATCTGGGGTCTGGTAAGCAGAATGGCATAAAAGGGGGTCCATAAAGGGGTACTCTTAAGAATAGCATATTTCTCCCAAAATTTTTCCAAGTGAGCGTTAGCCTTGAAACTGACATCAAAAGAATCTTCTCCCAATACATGAATCAATGCATAAACATTGGCAGGAAAAAAAAACATAGAACTTTTTAAAAGTTGTTTGGAAACGTAGTATCTATCAGGGTGCTCTATTAAACCTCCTTTATAATGTAATCTAACAGCATTTCTTCATAGTGCCTGTTCCAATTTGTTTTTAAACAATTCTGACATCGGTATTTTCCTAGATTGCTGAGGTTCAGAAATCTCACTGCCAGAAGGTTTAGTACCTGCCTGCCCTTGTGCAAATCCCGGTTGTCCCTCTTTGGATGTGCTTGGCCTTGAAAAGGCCAACACACTATCCCCTTCCATGGAAATTGGTTTACCAGATGAAGCCCTATCTAGAAACGAAAAGTCAGTACCTGAGCTCAGGGTTTTTTCCTCGGTGGCATGCTTTGCTGTTTCTGTGCTGCCTGAAACGGCTGTGTCCCAAGAGAAACCGGGAATCCATTGTCCAGAATCTGTACGCATCCATCCTGATTCACTAAGTGCTGTAGTCACCGACCAGTCCTTAGAAAAACAGTCCTTCTCTGTTTATGGAAGCTTAAACTGTTGTCGCATCGCTTGTGACGTAGAAAAAGTGGATTGTATGGCGTTCTCCTCCGCATTCAGCTCCCTTGGTACAGCTTCCGTAATAGCACACTGAGCGTCAGCCAACTCTGAGGTTTTTAGACCAGAAGTAATCGGGATGTTACCCAGACTCCCACCATCCAATGCCTGAAAATTAACACCGCCAATTGTATGTTGTACACTCTCCGATACTGGAACTCCGCCAGCCATCTCCGGCGAATTCGTCGATAACTCAGGTAAATTCCTGATATGCACCTCATTATTTTGTAACATCGAAGAGTCCTCCAAAAAAGCAGGTTCAGCTACACGTAAACTCACAGCCTTCTCTCTACCATCCAGCTCCATACAAGGTTTCTCAGGATCTGCCATTCTGCAGACTGTCGTCAGCAGGTCCCCCTAATGGCCACAATGCAGCAGCTGAGTAGGGGAATTTCCCTGGTGTCCTAGCCAAATTTCCCCTCATTCACTAAAAAAAAAATACCACCAACAGCTTAATCAGGTTCAAGGTCAGTTGGCATTCATCTGTATCCCCTCCCCCGGATCGTGCCTGAAAATAGTCAGGATTTGTCTAGTGCACTTACCCGGTCAATGAAAACTAAATAAAATAAATAAATAAAATAAATCTATATGTAAGAATGTATGGAAGGAATCTAATTATAATTGTACGTTTTTATGTCTGCACAGGACAACTTTGTAAATAGGTCCTTTGGGCCTAAAGTTTATATCCTGTCAAAAAATAAAGTTTTAACTAACTAACTAGCTTACATTTGTTTTCTTGCACATGAGGGGTTTCCGCTGTTAACATAACATGACAGGACATGGATCAGTCATTCAGTATGCACCCTTTCCAGCTATTGTTTTACGATACTAGTTACATAAGGGGAGGTGCTCCTTTAGCTCACCTGGTAGAGTATGGTGCTTGTAGCTCAAAAGTTCCATATTCAAATCCCTCTTTGGGAAGGCAATATGAATTAAATTGTGTTTATTGTTTTCCTTCACTATGTCTGGTCAATAGATGACAGAAGCAATACATAGGCTGATATTGAATTATCTTTTTTAATTTTCTTTTTATTAGATTTTCTTCCAAAAAACATACAAGTAAATGACTTGCAAGAAATGGCAGTACAGCCATAGTATAGTTACACATCGGTTAATGCAGGACTGGTTGTGTTCCACTCATAAATTAATACAGTCCCAGGGATGCACTACTAAAATAACAAGCAAAAGTTCACAAATGTGACCTTAATGCAGTTAATGCCCCCGTAGGGATATGCGTATTAAAAGTATACATCACACCAATATTTTGTGCCTTTTAGCTGTTATAATAATTCATGTTTGCATATAACTAAAGCACAGGAAGTTAGCGTTTTTTTTAACCATGCATATGAACAACACTTTGCTAGATATGAGGTGGTAAAGTGTAAACCCAATTGAGTGGAGCAGCTTAACCAATGGCTGCTCTCAGCACCATATAATTTATAAGTGTATCAATATATTAAAAGTCAACTGTTGGAAAGATAAAAAAAACTTTTAACTTACAGCAGGGTAAAGGCGGGGGCCATCATCACCACCATATACAGCAGCCTGATATTATGTAAAGTAAAGAAGAGGGTGGCGCCACATCCTGGCCAACCCAGCATCCCAGAGCTCCAGAACCGGAGCCACCTCACCATCTTAGAATCACGTGTGTTGTCTCTAGGTTGGACATTGCTGCCATCTTGGCTCACACATCCATGCTCTTGAGAATACACCAGCATATAGTCAGTGAAAAAAAATTTCTAGATGTGTCAATACATTCTTTACTAGATCACAAAACAGATTTGTATTTTCTGTTCCTCATTCTTACTTGACATTTGGTCAGAGATCTCTTAAATACAAGGCAATTATTTATGATAATAATCTACCTATGTCTGTCATGAATATTATATCTTGGTCTATATTTAAAACTGGTTTGTACAATCGGTTGATGTTGGATTCTGGTTGTACTTGTTTTACTTAATGTTTAATGTAATTTATGTATTTATGTACAGGTTGCTGTGAAAAATGACATTTATGCTAATCTGCTTACCAGTTTAAATAAAAATAAAATGAAAAATGAAAATGAAAAAATATCATGACCCTGTGACTCATTTTATTGTAAGGGTAACAACTTTGCAGTATTCACAAAAATATGCAGTTAGGCAGTGGACAACATTGAAATACACAAGCAATCAGCTCATAAGTCTCCTCGACACAAAGTGTTGGGGCATGTAGACGTAAGTTTATCAATCACCAGACTCACACTTGCCTTACACGGTCCATGTGTTAAAGTCCTTATTGTCCAGTTAACCAAAACACAGTCATCTTTAGATAAAAAGCAAAGTTAGTAACATTTTAGAAGTCACTGAGAGCTTTCCTCACCAACTGAGTGTTCATCACCTTCTGCCACATTTACAGTCTTTGTACTCAAATTTGCAACAAATTCCTCAGTATTCTTAGGATCCATAAAAGTGTACATTTTGTCCAAGAGAGTGAACTGAAGATGTGCAAGAAGGAGATGCAGTATACCACCCCTGCCACTTTCAATTTCACTGCAACTCCCTTAAATGCATTATGCAGGAGTTTGGTGGTATATGAATAATCAGGAACTAGAAGAATTATATCTCACCCTAGCATGACCAGAGCTTGCCCTTGGGTGGCTCGTAGTACCTGATCTCTCATAGCAAAAGTTTTAGTTGTGTATATGAAAGCGTGTGGACATTCTGGTAGCTATGGCATGGCCAGGGTTATTCGTTATGCCTTGATAGCTGGGATGGCATACCCAAGGCTGAACATCTCTGGTAACCATCTTCACAAAAAGTCCTTCTGGTACCCCCAAGAACCGTATAGTGGCAGATCAAGTCTGGATCTCCAACTGTTCTAAATGGTTCTTCATTGTCCCCATGTCCTTTATTAATGCAGGTGTGACTGCCAGTGCCTTACTTGCCACCTTGCTGGACTCCTCCACTGAGCCTACTATAGTATTAACCCTTTGTTCAATGATCACCAAATGCTCTGTTTGCTGGTCTAGTTTTTCATCAAGCCTTTGAACTGTCTGTGTAAGCAGGGTGATTACACAGTGCAGAGATTCAAGTGTGGTAAGTTGATTGGGTACTGTTTTTTGAGGCTGCTGCACAGGCTGCTGTTTAGAAGGCCCTGCTCCTGAAATGGCTGTCTCCAGTTTATTGGCATTTCTTGGTCTCCCCATAACTGAATTTGAATCTGTCAGTTCCATCTACAGTAAGGTATCAGTTCATACACTAATTAATGTAATTCCTCACAAATCCTTCACTTTTTTTAACTAAATTCTATGACGCATACATGGGACTCAAAGAAAATCTGTATTGTGTGCTGGACTACTGGACATGCCTTCTGGTATGGTAGCATTAAAAAGAATCATTACAAATGCAAACTATCTGTGCAAGACCTCTTTTCACTCTGACGGATTTGCTGGTTTATTTCAAACCATGTAGGTTTAAGCAAATAAAAAAGACAGACTGCTTAACTCACCTCTACCTTTTAAATAGCCACTCTGGATGTTAGTAGGGGGTATGATCATTGAAAAGCTCTGTTCAACTCCTGCCTGCCTTTGCCATCCATTATTTTTGTGAACAGTGAATCATCTACTCTGAAAACAGCATTTTCATGCAAAAAGCATTCTATATTTATTTTGATTGCAATGTTACTACAAATCTATAAGCGAAGCACATGCAAATGCATTTACATTTGAAAGCAGTGCCTCTGCTACTGAAGCTAACTACAATATAACGTGCACCCTGCCTTCAGTAATTATTTTCTCAGTATTTTAAAATGATAGCAGTGACCAGTCCTAAGCAATGGACCTTTTGAATTTTTGGAACAGTAGCTGTACAGATATTGATTCAATGATTTATCTAGTGTAAGAGTGTTATTTGTAATCTGTTTAATTACAGTATATCCCATCTCTGACACCGGAGGAAAAATATTTTCCAGCTTTTATGTACCTTATCCCTCCCCCCACTCATGTCAGACCATTATTATCCATTGTGGGGCTATAATATTTGACCACGAAAGGCACGCTGTAAAATAACAACATAAAGTTAATGCCAATAGGTCGGAAGAGACTGCATTCATCGTGTCTGATTGCTGCTTAATGAGCAAGTATGAATACTGTGACTATGTTGTGCAAATGTGTACTAGTTTAAAGGGGTTTTCTACTCTCCCTAATACTCGGGGTATCCAGTGACTCCACTGCTAAGCAAACATTGGTCCAGGCTTACCTGAAGGTCTGCATTGTCCTTTTAGAACACTTGGAGTGAACATACCTGAGAGGCAGTTTGAAGGGAAAGCAGTACATGGAATCCATAATAGGATGCTAGGGGGATGGCTTAATTTAATGCCCACTGTCTCTGTTGGTAGGCTATTTCATTGGTGCACCACTCTCTGGGAGAGGTAGTGCTTTCTAATGTTAGCACTGAATTTTCCACTGCCAAGCTTAGGGCATCTTTCTACATTCTGCTATAGGACACAAGATCAAACATCTGTCTGTTCTAGCTTGTCAGTGGCCTTGAATATGCAGAAGACTGTGATAATGTCCCATCTCAGCCTCCTTTTATCCAGTGCAAATCTCTTAAGTACTACCAGCCTCTCCTTTTTATTATTATTATTTAGTTGTTTAACCAGGAGTAGCTCACTAAGCTGAAAGCTTTTTTACAGGAGCGATCTGGGAGCACAGGGAAGTTAAGTGACTTGCTCAGGGTCACACAGTATGCAAGTGAGAGCTGTGGTATTCAAACCCCGGTCTGGTCTGCTGGATGGCACCAGATTTGCAGCTCAGAACCTCAAGCCACTGTGCTATACTGCCTGCCTTATACATTATACATTATCCTTATACAGTGGCTTTTTGTTTTCCATACCTTGGATTATGTTGGTGGCCTCACATAAAACCTTTTTGACTACCTCAATGACCTTTCTGTATTGAGGGGCCAATGACTACAAGTACTCACGGTGGATCCTGACCAGGGCCTTGCAAAGTGACAGGATTACTTCACATGCTTAGCTGGCCATCCCTCAACTGATACACCCCAACACTCTGCTGGCCATTTTGACAGCAGCCATACATTGGTTTAATGCTTTAGCTAAAAAACACAGCAGCTGAGGAGCACGAAAGTGTCCGTTGCATGAGTGCAATTTATTTACAGCATATAATTACCAACAAGCACCATGGCACTTTGTGGCTTACTGCTGTTTCCTCAGAGGATTATGCTTTAGCCTCTTAGCTAATATTGCCTCCTGATTCTATTCCTCCTCCACTGCAGCATGAAGAGCCCAACACGTAGGTCCTACCTCAGTGTTACCTCACTAAGTGCAGCACTTTGAATTTAGGCACATTGCATCAGAGACTACAAGAGTCTGAACAATCACTAAGCTTGTTCAGGTCTTCCTGAAACTTGTCCCCATCCTCAAGGAAGTTCAACTAACTTGGCAATTATAGTATCATCAGCACATAAACAGCCTGCTGCAGACCTCCGATTAAAGATACTTAATGAAAATATTTAATGGTAGTGGCCCCAGCCAGCACTCATTCATGAGAGGTGAGGCACTGCTGAGCACCCTCACCACTCAGAGTAAGGCTTGTCCACCACAACCCTCTGCCTTTAAGCTAGTTAGCAATCCACTTTGTGTATGCCTTGTATATACTGCACTGATGTATTTTTCCCAGAAACCTGTCAAGCACCACAGTGTCAAAAGCCATGATGTAGTCCAGACAGACTAAGTCTACAGTCCTGCACATGTCCACCACTCTGGTCACCATCTTCAGAGAAAAGTCAAGGTGTTTGGATCATGTCAATTGTTTTTTGCTTAACGCTGTTTTCACATTTTTAAAGACCAACATAGCAGCAGTCCTGAACATTTGTTTTATCTAATTGAAATTTTGTCTATAGAATACTTGCACAAGTCAATACTGTAATTGTGATACTCTGTTCCTTTGAAATCAATAAATGTAACATTTATAACAACAGTTTACTCACACTATATTTTTATTGAATCCCTTTTGATCTCACCAACATGGCAGAAAATTTGAAGTGAAGGCTAGGTTACGTCAATCACTGATAGGTGAACCTACTGGATGAAGTACTGGGGAGCTTGTCATGCTGCAGCCTGTGTTACCAATCAACTGTTCTCGGAGGTCAGATGGAGAGAATCGGTTAAAGAACATTATCAGAATCAGTTAAAGAACAGTATGAGTTTTCAACAGCTGGGTAACTATTAAACTAATAAAACATGTATTTCCCCAATCAAACAATAAAAAGAGCATTTGGTATCATCTTTAATGTGGAAGTTAAACAAATACCACCCCATGAAAAGCAAAACCAGGGGGACTTTCGGTTCCACCTTCATGCTAACTAGCCTCTGATTCACAGAGCTCCATTCCCCAGTGAGTATTTATTATTAATTATACTGCTCCCAGCACCAGTTAACACTCAGAAACCAGATGGGAACTTACTGCAACCTACCTGCTTCGCGATGCCTCCAAAACCGGGGGCAAAGGACATGCTGATGGAGTACCTCAAGCCACCTACAACTCTGGTCCCAGGCAATCCTAAGGCCCACAGCAAGGCTAAGCCTGCAGCTGCTCCATTGCTGACACCAGAACAAGCTGAGGAGCTCCCGTAGGAGGAATTCATGATTACCTCCGGAAGACTCTTCTTAGAGCTGGCAAAACTCAACGATACTTTGGACACTATACAGCAATCAGCCGTGGAAAATAAAAAAACATCGCAGAGGTGGAAAAGTGCACTGCAGACCTCGAGGAAGGCCTGACGAGTACAGACAGAGCAATCAACTACCACAAGGGGATGCTGCAATACCTCCTGAGCCAAGAGAAGGATCTAACGGACAAGCTCAACAATCTTGAGCTTCAATCCAGAAGAGATACTATAATAATATACGGGGTACCTGAGGACTCTGAGCAGGGTAAGATAGAGGACATTCTAAATTAATTTCTTAAAGAATTGCTAGACCTCCCAGATGATCTCCCTTTGAACATTATCTGGGCACATAGGGCCTTAGCTAAGAAATCCAGTGGCCCTAATGCTACACCCAGGTCAATTGTCCTTAAGTTTCTGGACTTTTGAATCAAAAATAAAGTGCTACAAGCTACCTGGTCAAAAAAAGAGGTTTTATTCAGAGATAGGAGGTTGTATTTTGACAATGACTACACCCTGATTACCCAGCAGAAACAGAGGGTGCTCCTGGAGATTTAAATGAGCTTAGCCACCAAGAACATTCGTATGCATCTTATTGCACCTGCCCAGCTCAAAAATTTCTTGCCGGAAGGCCCAGAATTTTTACGGTCTCTGGGAGAGGCCGAACAAACACTCCTGAAATTGGGAATTCCCGAGGATCTTCTGACCAGACCAGAGGCTGCGGAACAGGACCTTGTGAGCATGGAAGAGTCATGGACTAAGATTACTGGTTGTTGGAAACATGGTAGTTCAACCTCATCAGGCCCCTCTAACAGCAAGGCTCACATTAGGTCATCCGGATCAGCTCCCTAGGGGTGAATGAAGACCAATGCTGACCTGAGTCTAAGGCTGGATATTGTGAACTCTTCAACTGACTTCTAGGAAGGGGCCCCCTGAGCGGCTGCTCTTGACTGGAAAAGTGGCCCCTCCTGACTCTCCTGGCTGCATATTCTAACTTTTAGTCTGTCAGGCCACAAGGTTCTGATGGTCCTGGTCAGGCTAGGAGGAAATCTGGTAATAATAATATGGGTAATGAGTGGGAAGAGGGGGGTTAAAGGTGTTGGGAAGCGGCGTACTCTTTTCTTACGTGGAGGGGGAGGGAGCATTCCCCAGGTGGGACTGACTGCGGCAGACTCTCTCGTCTCACTCTGTTGATATATGAGAGTCTCCTTCCTGTCCTGTCTTCTGCTGACATGATGCAAATAAGGCAGGGGTGTGCTGGCTTCCTCTCTCTTGGGGGGGGTTCGGAGGTAGCTTTGTGCTGTTGCTGGGGCTGTCTTGGGCTCTCTGCCTGGGGGGAGTACACTTTGGTTCCACATGGGACTCATCCTAGTTTCTGCCTTACGTTTTGGGCAGGGGGGAGCAAATCTGAATGAGAGGTTGTTGACGAGTGGGAGGGAGAGAGCAGTGGCTATAAGTGGCCCAAGACAGTGTGGTGGACACCTGGGATCCCAAAAATCCTGAAGTTGGCCCTGCCACTGGGTCCAGTTCCCCCTCACCCACATATTACTCTACCTGGGACGGTTCAGTCCCCAGAAAGGGGAAAGTTTTTATCTGAAGGGCTTACAGACAGATAGTTTCGACAAAAGACTTTGTACAGAGGGTTAGATGCTAGCAACAAGCTTTGTCACCCAAAAGCACAGGTTTAGCGCATGGCACCTACCCAGGCACCCCATCCAGTTGGCATAGAGCCATCTAGTACACTGACTGGATGGTTTTTTCTTTCACCTTGGAAGTTCTGATATTGTTAAAAATGTTTCAATGTTTGTAAGTTGTGCTGTTTATAGTGTTATTATTAGTGTTGTGGAAGTGGCTAGCATGCTGCTTGCTTTCTGGAGGATGCAGGAGGGTTTCTTGAACAAATGGTTGAAGGATCAATAGCATCATATAACATCAGGGGGTTGGGTAACCAAATTAAGAGAAAAAGGGTTTTGAACTATTTGCAAAAGGCTAAAATTGAGATAGAGCTGTTATAGGAAACTCACTTGGACTCAAAAGAAAGTGCTAAGCTAAAGCGTGCCTGGGTTGGCCAGGCTTACTGTGCTACAGATAAGGCCCACCCTCACAGAATGGGGGTAACAACACTTATTCACAAAAACTGCCCAGTCCAATTAACTAGTAAACAGGAGGACCAAGAGGGGAGATTTCTGCTACTTAAGGATACGTTAGGGAGATACCGTGCTCTATCCTCAACATTTATGCACCAAACCAAGACGTAGAGAATAGTGTCTTTCTTAAAGAAGTGCTCCTCAGAATGGCTCCCCCACCAGTTGAGCTGTTCATAGTGGTAGGGAATTTCAACACTGTCCTCAATCCCGCACTGGATAGGTCAGGCGTCCTGGGGGGTACCCCCCCGAGGGCTGCACAGACACTGGTAAGAATGAGCAGAGAACGGGGATTAGTGGAGGTCTGGTGGCATTAGCACCCTAAGGTGCAGCATTATACCTGCTGGTTGGCTCCTCATGTGGCCTACTCTAAGCTCGACATGCTGTGGATATCGGCGGACTCGCTCCATAGGGTTGAATAATCGAAGATTCATCCCAGGATCTTGTCTGACCATGGAATGGTGTCCATGCACATTTGGCCAGGTCCCAAGGTCAGGAACTCCTCCTGGAGGTTAAACATTTCCCTCCTTAACAGGGAGGAATATAAAGAGCTCCTAAAGGAAACTCTGAGACAGTTTGAGGTAGATAACCCTCCCCTCAGGACTCCACTGTAGCACTCTGGTGGGATGGCTTAAAGACAGTTATTACAGGAGTCACTATAGGATATGCCTCGAATTTGAAAAGGGTGCAACAGAAGGAAATTCTAGATCTGGAAAACCATATATTTGATTTAGAAGCAGAACATAAAATTGTCCTTAATGACAGAGTTAAGGAGAAGTTGGAGGAGACTAGAAGGAAGCGTAACAGGATTTTAGATGGCAAAATTGAAGGGAAATAAAGGTACTCCCGTCAGAGTTTTTTTGAGGCTGGAAATAGGGCTGGTAGGCTGCTAACATGGCAACTCAGGAAAGAAGTGGCTAACAGAATGGTCATCTGTTTAAAAACACCGGCAGGTCCCAGTCACTATGTGACTGACCCCACGGAGATAGCAGTGCAATTCCAAAAGTTTTACAAAAAGCTTTATAGCCAGTAGTGGTTGAGGGAATACCAGGAGAAGCTGGGTGCTTTTTTCCAACAGGTCAAGCTACTCAAACTCTCGGCAGATGATAGGGAGAGATTAAAGGCCCCATTATCAGAAGAGGAGCTTCAGGGAGTTAAAAACAGGGAAGGCCCCTGGGCCAGATGGGATACCTGGGGAGCTCTACAAGGCCCTGGAAGCGGAGCTGGTACCCTTGCTGGGTACAGTTTGTCAGGAAATTTGGGAGAGGGAGGGAACTCCCCTGAGCTGGCAGTATGCCCAGATTTTGGTCGTCCCCAAGGAAGGGAAGGATCCAGAGGTGTGTGATTCATATAGGCCCATCTCGCTTCTGAATGTAGACCAGAAAATATAAACCATGACTTTGGCCCACATGTTGCAGGGCTTTGTGGGGAGCCTGGTCCACCCAGATTAAACTGACTTTATTAATGGTAGGCTAATACATGGCAACATTAGGCTCCTGCTTAACATCGTTTCATGTCAACAGGCCTCAAGGGAACCGACCTTAGCGATATTTGTAAATGCAGAAAAGGTCTTCAACTGGGTGGACTGGAGGTTCTTTCTCAGGACCTTGGAGGAGATGGGTATGGGCCCCAAGTTTATGACAAGTATTAAAGCCCTGTATGCAGCACCACGAGCCACTGGGAGAGTCAGTGACTTCAGAACGGAGAGGTTCCACTTTTCTCAAGGGACCAGACAGGGTGTCTGCTGTCCCCTCTGCTTTTCATCTTATGCATAGAACCACTGGCTAGGTCAATCAGGGCCAACGACAATATCAGAGGAGTCCGGGTGAGTGGGAGAAAGCACAAAATCTCCTTATATGCAGATGACACCCTTTTCTTTGTGACCTCTCCCAGAACCTCGCTTCCAGCAATGGCAAGAGAATTGCAGGATTATGGTCAGGTCTCAGGTTATAAAATTAACTGAGATGAATCAGAGGCAATTAGGTTTGGGGGAACTCCTCCCAGAGACATAGAACAAAACTTTCCTTTTAAGTGGGCTGCTGCAAACACGGTCTGATACCTGGGGGGTCAAGATCTCGCCACAATTCTCAAAACGTTTTAGGCTTAACTATGGTAAGTTATGGAGGGAAATAAAGGCAAACCTGGTGAGGTGGGACATGCTCCCCTTATCAAACGGAGGAAGGATAGAGTTAATTAAAATAAATATCCTCCCCAGGCTCCTGTTTTTGTTTCAAGTCCTCCCAATAATCATCCCTGACTCCTTTTTCAACCTGGTCAACTCAACCCTCTTGACCTTTATCTGGCAAAAGGGCAGAAAGTGAATTACCCACAACCTCCTGACTCAGCTCAAATGCAGGGGTAGATTAGCCCTCCTTGATCTTAAATTATATTATATGTCAGTGCAGCTGGCCCTGGTGGTGATGTGGGTTAAACAAAAGAGGGATACCGGATGGAAAGAGATCGAGGCACAACAAATGTCAGTAATCTCCCTTGCATCCTTGCCACATGCCCCATTGACCCCAGGAATGTGGAAGGCCATACAAAATCCCCGGACAAAACATACATAAGGGAGTTGGTAGGGGTAGAAGAATAACACACACTGCTGAAGGAGTGGGTCCTCTCACATCAATCGTGGGTGACCTTCACTTCACACCTTCTCGTTCGGGCACCACATACCAAAGCTGGAACAAGCAGGCCCTAACACAGTTCCACAACTTTTTACAAAGTGATGGAGTGGCGTCCTTTGAGTCACTTCAAAGTAGATACCCCCTAACAAAAGCAGATTTCCACAGGTACCTACAAGCCAGACATTATATAATGTCAAATAATTTGATCCCAAAGATCAATAGGGACATGACAGGAGTAGAAAATGTTCTATATTGGTCTGTGCATCTAGTAACAAAGGGCTAACTCATCTCAGGGGCTTATAAAACACTTCAGGGTGAAGAGTGCACACACTTTGAAATATTAAGACAAAAGTAGGAACAAGACAGTAGTCTCTTGATTCCTGGGGATCAGTGGGTTGAGGCGTGGGAGACGGGTTGGAGAACCACATCCTCTCCTGAGTGGCGGAAGTTCAGCTGGAGGTGTCTCTCTCGCTTCTTCCATACCCCCTCAATAACAGAATATTTAATTGGGGGCACATCAGACTTGTGTTGGCAGGGATGTGGGCAGGTAGGCACCCATTACCACATATTCTGGGATTGCTCAGGGCTACAAGATTACTGGAGGGAGATCCATGGGGTAATGCAGAGGGGATGGGGCACACAGGTCCCTCTGAGTTTTCAAGTGATAGTCATGGGTTGCAGACACCCTACTTTAGGCAATGCACAACAAAAAAAGCTTTTTAGAGCACTATGTCTTGTAGCTCTAAAGGAGATTATGGGGAATTGGCTAAAGACCCCTCCCCCCAACACTAGAGGCATGGCAGAGCAGTGTGGAGAGCATTAGGAGAATGGAGGAGCTTACAGCCAGGCTTAAACTCTCCTTAGATAGGCACATGGAGCAATGGCAGACATGGGATTCCCTGTGGGTATAATCTAGGAAGGGGATGGGATGGGACTGGAGAAGTAGGGTTGGAAGATGGCATGGAGGTCTTGTTTTCCCTTCCTCTGTTCTCCCTTCCCCTCTCTTCCTTTCACCCCCCATGGGTCCCCTATCTCTCTTGTATCACTAATTTCAATTCGGAACTCTTAGAGGCGTGGCATGGTCCCCTAGTTTCAGTTTGGAATGAGTTTGACTCCTGTTGAGTCATATAGAATACAGAGGGGTACATGTTTGTACTTGGGAGGGGTGTTCCCCTCCAGTTTTGTCAATCTATTCCAACTACCACCAAATTCAAAATGTTCTTTTCTTTTAGCAGACCATTACTGTATAGATCTGGTTGAAAAGCTGTGTATATCTTAATAACATCTGGCAGTAGATCATTATCAGTCTCTAAATCAAGACGCCATTGGATGGTTTCCACACAGCCACGGTGACACTTCAACAATGGACATAAGAAGAAGCAAGACGCCAGCAAGAGAACCTGAGTGATTAAAAGGCTAAGAGAGTTTTTTCCTCCTAGTATAGAAGGACTTATAATTATGAGGCCTATGTTTGCTATGTGATATGGCTCATGTGCTTGTATGTTATTGTAATGACTTGGAGAAACAAGAAAGCTGAGGTTAAAAAGAAAAAAGAAAAGCAAAACCAGTGGCCTGCCCACTCAGGAACTTGTCCTTCACTAGAACCATAGTGATCTAATGGACACTTCTGTAACATATACATGTTTAGCACTGCTGCTACAACTCTTAGAATTTTTCCTGCTACCAAGCGACTAACAAACTCTTTAACAACTGCACTGCCACCACTGAATACAAAGAAATTTTCAATGCATGGATAAGTAGTTCTATCAGATGAGCTAAAGCAAAATTACTACAGCTGCTGAATCATAATTTACTCATCAAGGTCAACTGAGTAAAGAAATGCAAAAAGGGTTCTTTATAACTTTTATATCAGCAAGGTTTTGTCAAAATGCAGTTCAGCTTTCTTACAGCATATAAAAGTGTTCTGAAATCATGAAACCTTAATTAAGGGAAAGTTTATGTAAGTGCATTAGCTGATGAGATTCAAATAACATGATTTGGGTGGCAAAAGAAAAAAAAATCTAAAACTCGGTTTCAATTTCAGTTTATTTATTATACTGGAAAAGAATGTGAGCAAAGTTGCCCGTATTCACAAGCATCCAGTTTTGACAAGTACAACAGGAACTTACGTAATTAAAGACAATCAATAAAAGGTACACCATTTGGGGAAAGGGGGACAAGGGAACAAGATTTAGGAGGTTGAGTAAAGATATGTTACAACAATTTAAAATAGACATTTACAAGTGCATTGGTAGAAACTATGCTTTACAAGATTTATGACAATTGATTACAGGCATATAACTTAACAATGTAGTAAAAACAGTTACAAGTGCACTGGTAGAAAAGTGCTTGGAAAAATCATACCTGTGGATCCTGCCTCTGCAGTTACCAGGAGGGATACAGTTGTGGAGGAGGAGGAGGAGCCAAAAAGAGAGGCTTGAGGGAAAATCACTCAGTGGTACACTTGCAGATGGCGGCTTGAGCAAGATAGGACTTTAGGTTATACTTAAAGAAGGAAAGAGAGGGGCACTCAGTGATAGCAGGGGGAAGACTGTTGAACAGCTTGGTACCTTTGTAGGCAAGGGTGTTTTGGCCATATGTGGTCCTACAGAGGGGGATGGAGAAGGAGGGGGAGCAGGATCTTCTGATGGTTCTAGGATGGGCAGGCCTAAGGAAAATGGACATAAGGCTGTTGGGGAGGAGACCCAGTGAAAGTTTATAAATGAAGGTGACTATTTTGCAGTTGAGTCTGTCCTCTAGGGAGGTCCACTTAGAGATTAGGTAGAGGTCGCAGTGGTGGGTCATCCTGGGGAAACCCATGACAAAGTGAATGATGCTGTGATAGGTGGAGTGGAGTTTTTGGAGGTTATTCTAAGAGAGTGTTGGAAAATAGACTCAGGCCCCATAGTCGAAGAGTGGGAGCAGGACACTGGTGGTGAGTAGGGTCTTAGATTCATTGGTCAGGTAAGGCCTCACTCTGTATAGCATACCTAACCATTGGTAAGTTTTATTAATTAACTGATTTATGTGTGAATCAAAGTTGAGGTGGCTGTTGAGAAGCATTCCTAGGTATCTAAATTTTCGGACTCTTTCAATTTTATTGCCATCATTGTCCAGTTTTGTGAAATCAGAGGAGAGTGATTTCCGCGGGCTTGAGAAAACCATTGATTTTGTATTTTTAGCATTTAGTACTAGTCCCTTGGACAAGAACCAGGAGTGGATGCTACTGAAATCACTCTGCAGCTTGTTGAGGGGTCTTTGTCTTTGCAGAGTAGGGCTGCATCATCAGCATACAGGATGAGTTCAGTGTTCATGCAAATATTGGGGAGAGAATTGACAACTAGGGAGAAAAGGAGGGGACCTAGTATGGACCTTTGAGGTACTCTGAATGTTATGGGGCAGGGGTTGGACAGGACATCTTTTATAATGGTTTGGTGGAACCTGAGGCTAAGGTATTTTTGGAACCAGCTGATGACATCTGGAGAAAAGTGAAGGTTAGATAAAGTTGAGAGAAGGATGTTGTAGTCTACAAAGTCAAATGCTTTTGTGAGGTCCACAAAAACTGACCCGGCATAGAGTCCTTCATCAGTTGTTGTATTAATAAAGCTGGTGAATGTTTTACGGGCAGTTTCAGTATTGTGCTCGGACCTGAACCCGTGCTGAGAGTCAGTCTGAAGTTCATTTACTTAAAAAAATTCAGAGGTTTGCTTGTGCCTGATTTTTTCCAAAATTTTGGATAGTGGGGTAAGAAGGGAGATGGGTCTAAAGTTAGAGATGTCATCTTTGGGCCCGGTTTTGTGGAGGAGTTTGAATATGGTGCTTTTCCATTTGTGAGGATAGGACCCGATGTATAGCGAGTAGTTAAGAATATTGGTGAGGGGTATGGCAATGGAGTCACAGACCAGTTTGAGGGCCCTGTAATCGATGTTGTCAAGCATTATGGAGGGCTTAGGGTCATGGACCTTGATAAGTTTTACTACCTCAGATTAGGTGGGTTAACAAAAAAAGAAACTGGGGTGGGGTTTAGGGAGGGTGGGAGGAGGATCTGGGGAGGGAGCTTGGGAGGGTTTGTATTTGTCAAGTTTACCAAAATAATTGTTAAAGATGAGGCAACTTCACCAGGGTCAGTGACTGTAAGCCCACTGGAGGAGAGACTGAATCGCTGATTGGTTTGTCCTCTACCAATGAGGTTGTTTAGAATGTTCCAGGTGTGCTGCAGGTTTCCCCGGGAGGTGCGCTGCTTCTCGGAGATGTAAGAGATTTTGGCAGACCTGACAGTGGGTTTGCATTTATTATGGAGAGTCTTATACAGTTGCAGAAATTGGGGGAACTTTTGTTTCCTGTATTTTGACCAGGCACGGTCTCTTTCCCACATGAGTTTGAAGATTTCTGGAGAGATCCATTCCTGGCTGTTTCCTTTGTCCCTCATTTTTTTAAGGGGAATAAGGTGGTCACAAATGGCCAGGAACTTGTTGTTAAATTCCTTGAGGGCAGGGTCAATATTCTTAATGGATTTGGTGAAAGACCAGTCTGTGGTCAGGGCAGCCTAGTGGAACTGTGATGGGTTGAGTTTTTTAAACTGTCTAGTTTGGATGTATTTGTGCTCCTGACGAGGGGTTTTAACAGACCAGCAGCAGTAAACCAGACAAGTGTTGCTGATGGAATCAGGCAGAACCCCAGAAGAGGTAATGTGGGAGGGGTGAGAAACAAGGATCCAGTCAATGAGGGAGTCGGTGCCTGTTTTATAGTTAGTATGAGAAGGGGAGGAGATGAGTTGGTGGAGGCCGAGGCTGGTAATGGATTCTGTAGTAGCTAGGTACTGAGAGGACTGCCAGTTTAGGTTACAATCTCCATGGATTATCCATTCTCTGCCTTTGGGTAGCGATTCTTTGAAGTTAAGGAAACTATCCAGTTCTGCTGAGGGGGTGCCAGGGGGAACATAAGCAACGCTGATAGTAATTATTTTGTTTTTGCTCAGAAGGAGATTAATGGACAGGGACTCAAGGTTGGGGTAGTGAGTGGAGTGGACAGCTCAGAGGCAGAAAAGGTGATCAGCTATCCAAAAGAGGCAACCACCTCATCTTCTACCAGGTCTGTCTTTCCTGAATAGGGAGTACTCTTCTAAGAGTTAACATTGGAAGGGATTTTATCGGTGAGCCAGGTTTCAGTAAAGGCAATTATGTCAAAGGTGTTGGCAGAAAGCCATGATTCAAGTTATTTTTTTTTTTTTGCCATTAAACTTTGAATGTTTAGGTGCAATAGTTTCAGCTGCTTGGAGGGCATGGGGGGGGAGTACCTTGGGTTCTGCAGCATGCATTGAGAGGGCCGGGTTTGGGGTAGATGGATCCAGAGATGAGGAGGATGAGTAGTAGGAGTCTTATGTGTCTATTGTGTGCAAGGATAGACAGCTTGTGAAATGATCATCTAGAGAGAACCTCATGTTTGAATTGTGGGTAGGAGAGGGTGGGTGAGCACCTGTGAAGGAGGCAGAATTTACAGAAGAAAGGTCCAAGGGCAGAGGAGTTGGGCGTGGCTAAAGTATGAGATGGGCAGGGGTTGAGGGAGGTATAGCAAAAAAGGTATGAGGGGGAGGTGGAAAGCAGAGTGTGGAAGTGAGTGAAATAAGAGATAGAAGTAGGTTTGGGGGGACAAAGGCAGAGGGGGTGAGGAGTGAGGCAGAGATTAGGGCACAGGGATAAGGAGGTGGGGATGTCTTTATATATAGGTACAGATGAGGAGCAGAGGCACAGAAAAATGGTTGTCAGAATAAGCATCTTGAGGATTAGAGGGGAAGAAGGGTGATGTAGCTTTATAGAGAGATTGCTTCTTAAATGCACAGAAAGCCTGCCTTTCTTCTTATTGGTGGAGGGAGTAGAAGGAGTGGCCTTTCTGTATCTGGAAACCATTTAAAGAGTGCCGGGCGTGGGAGAAAATTCAAGCCTAGATCCGGCTGAAAATCTCAGTGGAGAGCAGAGAGAGAAGCTGGGAGGAGCAGCCAATCAGCGTGTGCTCTACCAAAGATGGCACCCAATTCAAACAGGTCAGCATTCCTTCTGGGAGCTATTGCGGGTTCAAGGAAAACGAGCAGCGGCTGTTCAACTGGAGCCACACTGCTGAAGAAACAGGAGGGGATCTGAGGAAGAGAGGAAAAAACAAAGTTTAGGAGGGGTGAGAGGTGCCACAGGGAACAGACTGCTGGGAGACAGAAAACAGCAGGGAACAAAGGGCACAAAAGAAAGAGCGAGCTGGGCTAAGTGGAGGTAGGGGTATGTAAGGGGAGATGAGCTGAGATTAAGAGAAGGGGGGGTCATGCTGGTGGGGGATCAGGCAGAAGGAAGAAAATTAAGAGGGCAGGAGACTGGTTTAGGGCAGAAAATCCAGCATGTAGAAAGGTTCAGAGCAGAGATTTTGGTGAGTTTAAAAGGAAAATTAAGAGGGCAGGAGGCAGGTTTAGAGTAGGGATTCTAATAAAACTGTTTAAAAAAGATGAATAAATAACAGTAAAGGAAATCACAGTCCTAGCAATAGTTGGTAAAGGAAATCACAGTACTAGCAATAGTTGGTCAAAATTGTACAGGTGCTAACTTAAGCAGTAAAAAACAACAAAACACCATAAGTAATAAAAGTTAAAAGGAGAGGAACATTTAGTGCAAAATTCAAGCTGAGAGCCGGCCGAAAATCTCAGTGGAGAGCAGAGAGAGAAGAGAAGCTGGGAGGAGAAGCCAATCAGTGTGCATTTGGCCGAGGATGGCACCCAATTCAAATAGGTCAGTGTACCTTCTGGGACCTACTGCAGGTTTGCTGGAAGTGAGCTGCAGCTGTTCAGCTGGAGCTGCACTGCCGAAGAAGCAGGCGGGGATCTTCTGGGAGCTACTGCGGGTCCAGGGGAAGTGAGTGGTGGCTATTCAGCTGGAGCTGCACCGTCGAACAAGCAGGTGGGGATCTTCTAGGAGCTACTGCAGGCCAAGGGGAGCGAGTGGGAGCTGTTCAGCTGGAGCTGCACCACCGAAGAAGCAGGTGGGGATCTTCTGGGAATTAGTTATGTGATAATCTTGCGTGAAATCTCCCTGAAAATATTATCAAAAACATTGCCCACAATACACCATAAGATAATGGTCTAAGATCAAATGTGACCATTACAGAAGAACACTGGAATACCTAAGCATAGGCCCATGGAATTAATTAGGTAGCAGGTCACTGGTATCAACAGCATATACTGTAGCACAGGTTTGAAAGGAAAATTAATTATTAAACCAGCAGTTTGTCTAAAGCAGTAACAGTAACTAGAAGTCTAATTCAACATCCGTGAGCCTGGCAAGGCTCCTAATTGACTACTTAATCAGTAATTAAGGTCTTAGAAATGACAGATCCAGCTGCCATCTGATGCTGTGCAGCAAACATGGCTCACACCACTCTGCCAGAAATGTTTGTTTATTTTATTTGTAATTTTTGACCCAGAAAGGCACACTAATCTATGATATCTTGTTCCAAGTGCATCCGGGGGGGGTGAGTTCCATGGACCTGTTCTATTAACAGGGGAAATGTTGGCAGTGGCACTGTGGAAATGTCCCTACTCTTCCGTAGGGGAGCACTCCAACCTTCATCTGACATGATGGCAAGATGGCCACTCCTGGTGCTGTAGGTGAATGCATTGAATGTGTTGTAGCTGGGGAGAGGGTCTCCTCCCCTGCTTCATCTATGCTAGAAACCACCTGACCTGAACATATGGATGTTTTGCCTCAAGGACCCTTACTGATTCCCAGACATGCTTTACTCAAACAGCCGTCTGTTCTTTCACAAGGACACCTGGATGAGTGCCAGGAGAAACCCTCCAGTTCTATGGATTTACTGCCTAACATTACAGAACATACTGACCACCTTTTGGCCCTCCTGGCTGAAAAGGAGTATCTACGTCAACTATGGAAGGAAAGCTATAAGTAGAAATCCCCAAGTTGCGCCTTGAGGCTGATACTGTGATAGACCGCCAACCTCCTTTTGACATTCGGGCTTAGCTGGCTGTTCATGAAACAGTTGCATCAAAGGAACCAACAGCCAGCGAATGGATCTGTACACCTCCTCCTGCACTCCCTGCTCTTCTGTAGACCCTGATTTGGATACCAATGGATATTTTGCCTGGACAGTCTCCTTTTTATGTTTGCTTGCACGCATGTGCAAGAAAAATAGTGCCATCATCCGAGTTTTCCAGAGGTGTGTCATCCTCTTCCAATTCAGTCAGTGTGTTTGAAGGCGCGGTCACAGTGCGCCAATCACTGTTCCAGCAGTCTATGACAGCTGAAAATGCAATGGCATACAGTTGAAAGGGAGAGTTCCACTTCAGTGAGCAGAGCTCCCCCCTCCACACACACACACACTCGTGTGCACGCATGTCACACTGCGTGGTCACGCCTTCCCCTCCCCTCACTGTACGGCCGGCAGGGGTGTCCAAACCCCGCCGGCTCCACGCCCAGCATCAGGTGCCACGCTGGGAGCCCACCCCAGCGTGGCAAATGATGTTATGGCTGACGGGTGCCCAACCCCTGTCGGCTCCTGCCCCCACCAACATCCTTCAGCTGCCACGCTGGGAGCCCACCCAGCGTGGCAAACGCCCTCATCATCTTAGGAAATTAAAAACCTGTAAATACAAAAACTGTCCTCGGTGCTTCTTCCTGCCCCTCCACAACCCACACCCACCAACTGTGCACCTGCCTCCCACACCCCTTCACCTATACTTACCTCCGAGCTTGGGCGACGATCTTGTGGACCAGGAACACGCCTGCACTCTTCAAAGCTGACCACTGAACTGAGGAAATGCCGATAAGCTGTATAATGGGATAGATAGGGTTTTTTCAACTTTATTGCATATCTCAGGCATTTTTTGGAATTTTTGCACCACATTTTCAACATGGGGTTTTTGGGACCCCTTCTCATGAATGCTGTCACTGTCATGGCATTACTCAGGCCCAAAGGGTGATTTCTCAGCCACTGCGTGAAATCACCTTTCCGGAATGATTAATGAAACAACACTGCTAGTGTTCATAAGGTGGGCTCTCAAAAAGCCTATTTTGAAAATTTGGTTGAAAAATTCCTAAAAATGACTGTTTTACGAGTGTGCATTGCGCAGTTCCTTCGCATTCTCGTAAGTTTGCGAAATTTCAATATTTTCACTCCAGATTTTCAACATTGCCATTTCCACACCTCCTTATGAGCAGTACAGCTGTCTTTTTCACATCTCACCCAAAACATGTTTCCGCCATGTAGTTCACAATGGCGCAGTCGGTGTGCGAAATCAATGTACAGGACACATTAAGAAAATCACAGTGACACTGTTCATGAGCAGAGGTCTTAAAATGGCTATGTTGAAAATTTGGTGAAAAAATTCCTAAAATGTCTGTTTACAAGCGTGCGTGTGCAGTTCCCTACGCTGGCAGGTTTCAGATTTGTATATTGCACACCAGATTTTCAACAGTGCCATTTTACCGCACTTCCTCATGAGCAGTACAGCTACCATTTTCACATCTCGCCCAAAATATGTTTCCGCACATGTAGAGCACAATGGTACAGTCGGTGTGCGAAAACAATGTTTGAGACAGATTAAGAAAATCACAGTGACACTGGTCATGAGCAGAGGTCAATGGCTATGTTGAAAATTTGGTGGCAAAACTCCATAAAATGACTATGTTACGAGTGAGCATTGCGCAGTTTCCACGCACCCTTGTAAATTCATGAATTTGTAATATTTTCAGTCCAGATTTTCACCAGTGGAATTTTTCCACACCTCCTTATGATCAGTACAGCTGTCATTTTCTACAACATGGCCGAAATGTGTTTTCACACTTTCAGCACAGAAATGCATGGTCGCTGTGGGAAATCATTGTCCGGGACAGATAAAGAAAATCACACTGACACTGTTCATGATCGGAGGTCCCAAAATGCCTGTGTTAACAATCTGCTGTAAAAAAATCCCCAAACTAGTTACATTACGGGTGTGCGTTGCACAGTTTCTATGCACGCTCGTGACTTCACCATTTTTTTAAAGATTTTCAACATTGCCATTTTTTATACCTCCCCATGAACAGTACCGCTGTCATTTTTCACATCCTGTTTGGAATGTGTTTTTGCACCTGTGGTGCCAAATGCCATGGTTGCTGTGCAAAAGCAGTTTTCGGCTAACAAACTGATATTGCCACTGGTCATGAGGTGGGGGTCACAAGAAAACCATTTTGAAAATTTGGAGTGAAAATACAAACGAATGCCTGAGGTGTTAGTGTTTCCGACCATAACGCCTCACCCTGTAGAGAATGAAAGGCATCAGGGGTGTGACTTGGGATTCTTGCCTGTCATGCTTATACCATTCCACCCCCACCCACACCCTGCAGCCACTGAGAGGCATCAAGGTGTGCCTCGGACTCTTCAGGCCCAAACTTCACCCCATTCTCCTATACCGCACCCATCTCTGCACATTTCCTGATGGAATGGGGTGCGCATAAGGGTCAAAGACCCCAAGGCACACCGTGACACTTGTCAGTGTCTGCAGGGTAGTGTGTAGTGAAATGGTGTGGTCGTTATGCCTGACGACCAAAAGGCACACCCCAATGCCTGTCACTCTCTGCAGGGTGGTGGTGGGGTTGGCTTCAGTGCAATACTTCGCTGCCATTCCTATTATGCAGCTCTGTAACTTCTACACTACCAATGTCAATGCCAGCAAGCAAACATTTGGCATTGACAAATGCTTTTTTGGATCCCTCTGCTTCTTTTTCTGATATAGCAAAGACCTCGGTGGATGGCACTTCCCTGTGTGTTATGGACCACCCGAGTCTTCACAGGCCTGAACTCAGCTGACCCATGTTTCTGACTGATTCTGCTCTAGACCACCAACATTGGACTGTTGAGGGTTCCTTGATTGCGGCCAGATGGGACCCTGCCCCTGGAATTGGTTCATGGATATTGGGAACATTGCCCATTCAGAAAGCCAGACTACAAGCACATGGAAAGGTACACTTTCTCCTATTAATACTGTATATGCTGAACATGATTCTGGCCATTCTGTCATGGACCATTCTGCTCCTCTTAGACTTGCCTGATGAGCTGCAGCTCACCTTAAATCCTGTCCTTGCTTTCAATGTCATGGAGGCTGAGTTCCCCCAGTTGCAAAATTCTCCTGTTTCACCAGTAGCAAATCCAGCAGATGCCCAGCCAATTGAGGGCTTCTTCTTTATGGTCCATTGATATCCTTGATTTGGCTAGTGGTCCCTGACCATTGAACTCAACCTTTACTCCCTCCTCACCACTTGCGACTACTCCTTTCTCTGCCAGGAAATCTAACCCTAAACCATATGCCTCACTGTTCCATAGCCCAGTTTATCCTGCTAAGCATCACAATGCTGTCAGATTCTGTTACAAAGATGGTCTGGAGGAGCCTCCTGATAGACTATTTGTGGCCCACACCCTCCTGAAAGATTCAGTGAATTTCTCTGCCACCATGATTTAAGCATTAATTCATGTCTCTGGAAGGGTGACAATTGATGTCAGCTTTAAAACTGCTAAAGCAGTTGATTGATTCTGGTTCAAATACCAAACCTTGAAGGACACGCCTCTGTGGACTCCATTTGTGGTCATTCCTCTGTCCAAGCCAACTTACAAGACTATCACAGTCTTATTTCACAATGAAGGGGTCAGAGTGAATGACATGATCTACTGGTTCCAGCAGCGATGCACTGTCATGGGGTAACCTGAAGCCATTTTGGTCTTCGAGAATATTTGGATGGGGGGGGTGGAAGATCAAAGTGATGTTACACTTCTGATTCTGGGATTACTCATCTGCCCAATAGCTTCTTTCTATGTCAGGATTGAGAGGTCTTGTTTTATGCTGGTCAGCTACAAGTGTGGCTCCATAACTCATTTAAACAGCATTTGTGACAAAGTTCGATGTTCCATCTGTAATGAATTTGGTCACACTGGGACACAGTGTGAAAATGTATGGCAATGCAACCTTTATGAGGAACTTGGACATCCTTTTCAGAGATGCTCATGGGCTACCCATAACCAGCTGGACCAGGCGGATGGAGCGGAGCAGCGTTTGTATGTCATTCTGGCAGAACGTTCTTGGTCTGAGGCAGTGCCCCATCCACCACCTCTCGCTTTACGTGAGGCCCTGCATGCCCTACATCTGCTCCTGATGTTGACACTGAACCTGTTGCTTGCTCAACTGCTGGTGAAACCCCAAACCCTGTATTTTCTGTACAGTGTTCACAGCTAGCCACTGTCTCTGCACAACCTGCAGTTTCACTTGCACCTGTGGATGATGACATCTCACAAAATATCCTGAATGAGACTTCTCTTGATCTACCGACTGTGACCTCTGCAGTTGCTACAATGCCCCCCCCCCGACCTGGGAACCTGATCCAAGGAGATTTTGTATGGTTACATGTCAACATCAGTCCCAGGATCTTGCCCATCCTTGTACTCGTAGGACGACTCAGGAGCCAGTGGTGAATCACTTTACTGCTTTGCAACACCTGTCTAAGGAATCTGATCTGGACTCGGATGCTTCTTTAATGTGGTCCTCTCAATTAGATCACATGTCAGACACTAAAGAACCTTAATCTTCTGGAAAGAATAAAAGGAAGGTGATAGCTAAAACCAAGATGGAATCCAAAGCTTGTAAGATAGGGCAGAAGAATGACTAGTTATAGTCACCTTTGTCTGTTCCTCATTCATCACATCTGCCATGGCTTCCACTTTTCATGTTTCTTCTATTAATGTGAATTGTATTAAAAATATCGTAAAAAGACGTGCAGCCTTCTCCCAGCTCCTTTCATAACATTTTGAGTTCTACTTTTTGCAGGATGCAAGATTCCACACTTTACAGGACATCTCTCAGGCACAAAAGGCCTGGTATGTTGGAGCATCTTTTTTGTCGATAGGACCTGACCTGTGTTCTGGTGTAGGAGTTTTGTTTAATGGCTGGGACTTTACTGTACTCAAAACTCAAAGATCTGGTGTCTGGGAGAATCTTGATTCTTGATGTTAAGTTTCAACACACTCTGTATAGGTTTATTAATATCTACTCACCTCAATCAAAATCTGAGAGGATAGTCTTATTAACCATACTACAACCCTTTCTGTTTTCATCCCATAACATTATTTTGGGGGGTGATTTTAATTGTGGGCTCTCTTCCCAGGATAGGAATCCTACAACCAAAATGACTAAAATCTACTGCAATATGCTTTTTGTAAATGAAATTTACTATGTACAGCAGGTCTCTTTGATGCTTTTTTTACAGCTATAGGTAGACATGACCCTGCTTTCATAAAGGCCCTCCAGCCACTAAGATAGATTTTTTCTTTGTCAATGCTTACTTACAGCTCTGCTCTGCCATGATACAAGCTGTGGAATTCCCCAACCATTCTCTATTGCATGTGCATGTTGGCCACCATGTAGTCCCTCCCCAAGGCCTGGGACCATGGAAATTTAATTTTGCCTTATTACAGCCGACTTGGATCACCTAGACTATATTACAATTTGTCACTGTCTGTAAAGCAGTGTAGGTCTTTTATGAAGATCCCTCCATTTGGTGAGACGGCACTAACCTGGAATTAAAATCTGTCCTTAAAATGTTATGTAGATCCCATCATACCTGTAACTATTTCAATTACTTTAGAAACAGACAGCAACTGCAAATTGTCATATGATACACTGCAAGATTATGCCTCAAAAATTAGTATTCTTAAACAAGATACTGTCCATTTTCATATGCAGCAGGCTGATAGCTTAAAGAGGCAACAGGCCTTTGGGACCCATGGAAAAACATAATTTGTTTGTCCTTATGAGGTCTGTAGTGCTAGAATTAAACAGAAGAAGATGGAAGGCCTTCTAGACCATCATAATATTGACACAACCAAGCTCATGATTGCACTTTAAATGGCCTGGACTCTTTTTTACATAATGTCACTATCCCTACTGTCCCTGATCAGGTTGTCATCATGCTAACTCAGAAAATTCAGTGTCAGGAGTTACAGAATGTTAGCTCATCCCTGAAGACTGGCACTACCCCTTGAAAGGATGGGTTAACCAGCGAACTACAGTATACAAATTAATTGGCCCTGACCTGGAGAGGGAGCTAACAGTAGTTTTTAATCACATCCTTTTTCTCCAGCCGTTGCCCTTAGAAATGAATTCTGGCATGCTTATGTACTTACATAAGAAAGGAGACAAATGACTTATCCACAACTGGAGACCTATTTGCCTCCTGAACACAGATTTCAAGATTTTGGCTACATTTCTTAATGGCAGGCTTCTACAAGCCACTAAGCATCTCATCACCCCAGCACAGCCTTGATCAGTACCAGATACATATATCTTGGATCACCTAATTTTGTTGAGAGAAAGTGCTTGAAAGGGGTAATGATGATAGGCTATATAGCTTTTTGGCATTGTTAGATCAGTGTAGGGCATTTGATTCAGTTACCCAGGACTATTTATGGCACATTCTGAAACATTGTAGCATATCTGATGTTTTTATTCATTGGTTGCAATGCCTGTATAGATCTGCAACTATGTCCCCTATTGTCAATGGTTGGAGTGGGATCTTCATTAGCATTCAACGAGGAGTGAGGCAGGGCTGCCCCCGAGCCCCATTTTATATACTTTTTGCCTAGATCCTTTGTTAAGGACTCTGATTTCCTCCCCCTTGCTGCTCCCAATAAGAAGCGAGGAAGGTACTGTTCCATATAAGGCTGTAGCTTATGTGGATGATATTAGTCTTCTGGTCCAAAATGCATACTCTATACAGCAGACCTTCCGGCATTTTCTCATCCTTTGGTCATTGTTCTGGCTCATCATTGAATATTTCTAAATGTGTGGGTAGAACATTGATTGCTTTACTTGCTCCTCTTAATGAAATTGCAAGAATCAAACTACAAAGCAAGCCAATCAAAATTCCTGGAGTAGAATTTGTTACGGAGAATGTGGACCTTTTTAATTGGGATTCTAAACTGTCCTTAAACAGACATAAAGTAGCGCAATGGAATAAATGGAATATGGAGAAGAAAAAAGGGTATTCTTTATTAAAACTTATCTTATCCCTTTATTCTTGTACACTAGTTGCATTTTTTCACATCCTTGGTCATCAGAAACCTCTATATTAAGTGTATTCTTTCAGGCCTTGCTGGGAAATACTGCAGGTTGAACCTGATAAAGAGAATGTTACATACCTCCCTCTTAAATGTGGGGATTGAATATGATTAACTCCATTGTGTTTTTTTTTTTACAACATACTTTTTTGGGCTTATTTGCACCCTTTATTGTTTAATATGTACAGAGGTTAGGAAACTTGGTTCTTTGGTACTTGCCAGCTGTGGCTCATGCCTTGGGACACTAGCCATTTAAAGGTAGTCAGAGCCTTGGCTGTGGCACCCCTATATATAAGGGATCTTTTTTTGAAGCTTAGAATTTGTCATATCTTCAGTCATTAAATTTTGACAATATCCCGTAAAGATTTATATAACTAGGTGGTGGACACCAGTTTCCCAGCCCTGGACATTTTTAATCATTGTCCTCCAGCCTTCCTGTCTTCTCTTCAGCAATTTGCTACTGAACCATGGATCCCACCTGATGTGTGGGATGTCCATTGGCTCAGCTGCCATGGGAGTTTGAACGTTAAAGTCAATCCAAAGCATAAACAGCTCTCTGAGCGTTTCTGTGCTAGAAGCTCTTGCTCTCAGTGTTTGGAGACGATAGAGCACCTATTTTGTTTGTTCCTTTAGTTTTCAGTTTTTAAATTTTGTGGCTGAGAAATGGTCAGAACTACTCTTTTCACAGGTGATGTGATGTTTTGGTGTATGGCCATTTTTCTGTAGTATGGAGTAAATGAGAGAAGAGCACCTTGAGGGTCGATTTTGCAGTTTTTAAATGGTACATCTGGAATACTCAATGCCTCTTCACTTTGCAGCAGTAACAAATTACTCATATTGAATGTTTGACTAATATAAATTCTGCTCTCCACAGAATCTATCATGCTGATGTATAAGCATCTATCTCAGCCTTGCCGGCATCACAGTGGAGACACCTGTCTCGGATTACAGACCTGGATCAACCTATCACATAATCTGTGCATGGATATTTCTGTTTGCTTCCTTATATACTCCTATTGTTTAATGATTTTTCCCACTTTTAGTAATTATGTTGTTCTTTTCCTTTCCCCCACTGTTTCTGCACCCCCCTTTTTTTATATTTTTCATGTCCTTCATACTGTTGAACCCTGTATTTGTTTGTATTCTGATCATTTGTAATTTGTGCACCTGTTTTGTTCTGTATAGTTTTCTTTCTTAATAAATGACCCTACTCTTCACAGGTAGGGGGTGTTCTCTGCTTCCTGTGTGGAGAGTGAATCCTGGGTGATGGAGGTGGAAGAGGTGGCCCGGGTGGAGAAGCTTGCTTCCCTCTGTCTGGAGAACTGAGGAGGTAAAATAGTCCATAGTTTTGGAATCCATTGAATTAGCTATTAACAGTATAGCTATAGAGGTTATACCAGAGACTCCTGGTCTGGGAACTGACCCCCTTGGCTCTTGCTGTACAGGCATTGCTAGAGAAGGAATTAGAGCAGAAAATATCCAGTTTACTGACCCTAATGGCTAAGGAAGAACAGAAGTATGCAGATAAAAAAGCCCAGATGCATGCTCACTCCTGATATTGACACAGCCATTCTGATAGTGTAAGCTGAGGAGTTTGCAGTGCCCAATGTTCCTGCTGCTTCCCAAGTTCCTGCTAGTGGACTGGAGGTATTGCCTAGTACCACTGAGTCTTTGGAGGAGGAGTGTCCAGTAGTTGTGGCGATATTGGAGCCTGGTGTTTTAGACCCTGCCCATGACGTAGTCCATTCAGCAGCAAAAAAGAAGAAGAGAAAAGTCTCCTGTTCCAATGGACTGTCTTCTGGTACTCCCAAAGAAGTTACCTCTTACTCATGTACATGCTACTTCCTGTGTGAACAGTATTGCCTCTATTACAATTTATGATGACTCTGTGAAGCTCCCGAGTCAGGTGGATTCCGTCCTTGGTACTGCTGCAATGACTAGGCAGGGTTTGGTGTTGAGGAAAATGTGAACTTTGAGGCTGTCCCCAGTTGGACTTCAGCTTGCAATACTCCTCCTCATGTTGCTGCTGCATTTGTAAGTGCTGGGTGGTCTTTGTCTCCAGATGGGTTCCAGTGGCTGGCTAACTGGCCAGCCAGGTTCAGACAAACTATGGGTTCTGTGGAAGGCTCTCAGGAACATCCTTTTATTACCCCTGCCACTTTGCAGCTTCCAGTTTCTCTGACCTTGGATCAGAGCCCTGCCTTGTTTGCTTCCTGCTGCACAAACCACTGTGCTACCTATGGCTCATTTTAATCCCCCTATTGAGCCTTCTGTTCTGGTCCCTGCTTAACCTTCTGTATCTGATACTGCTGGGCCATCCTCTAGTTGCCCCACTGCAGAGAACAGTCATCTGAGTTGCAGGATGATGGAGACTCTGTACTACATGAGGATGACCTGGCCCCTGATCCTCCTCGTTTCTGTATGGCAGATCTTTTTTCAGAATGACCTGAGCCTGCAAAGCGATGCAATGTGGTCCATCTGCCATACAGAGGAGGTTGCAATGATATCCCAGCGAGAACCTTTGTGGTTGGTACTTTGCTGAAGGATTCCATGAAATTCCAACTGTCTAATATTTATGTTTTCATACATATTTCTGGAAAACTATTTTTGATGTGAGCTTCAAAACTATGACGACTTTGGACAGGTTTTGGAAACTGTATTCTGAGTTAAAGACACTACTCTATGGAAGCCTTTTGAGGCCATCCCTCTCACCAAACTGACCTACAAGACAATTATAGTTCTTTTCTGTAATGAGGGTGTGAATGTATTAGATATTATGTACAGTATTTGGTTCTAGCAAAGATCTGAGGTCCTGGCAAGACCTCAGCCTATTTTTGATGACAAACAATTTTGGACTGGGGGTTGAAGTTTCATGTAAAGTTATATCAAATGGATAAAGGCATCTATCACTTGCTGAATAGTTTTTCTTCATCTTATTTAAGGAGACAGGGTATCCTCTTTTAGCCAGGCCAACCAAAGGCATGTTACAAATGTGGCATTCAAACTCACCTGAGCAGAGTACCAGGTCAAAATAGTGCAGAAACAATCACATGGTACAAAACCACACAAGCAACACAGTGCGATCCAATATAGCATTGGAGAAAAACAGCAAGCCCCACACACAGTACTAACACCAATGGGCTGCTGAGCATGGATCAATGTGGGGGGCTTTGCCCCCAGCACCCCCCATAGTATAAACCTCCTCCAAAAAGCACCAAACAAAAAAAATTGAAAGGAGGGAGGTAGATTAAAACCCAGGTCCACTGGCCATCCTAGGCATTCATAGCCTGTCACTCTATCCACTAGACCACTGGACCAGTTTGTTTAACCACTGCATAATGGAATCTTAGCTTACTTTGCCTGCGTGAAAACACCTACAGGTATAGTGCTATAATGTCCGTGCTATACTTCCCTGTAACTTTTTTCACTCACGCTATTTTGCCCACGCAGATTTTAACCACACTATTATCTCTGCATGATCTTGCCCGGATATCCCTGAGCAATGCTTGTGACGGACTCCGCTGTGGGCTGTGTGGGGATTTTGGTCATGTAAGTAATAAATATGAGAACATTATAAAGTGTAATCTGTGTGATGAAAGGGGCCATGCCTTTAAGAATTGTTCTTAGGCAGCACATAACCATTCCAGGGATTTGATTCATGATAACATCATTGATAGAGCACAGGGTCCTACAATTGTTTCTTCAGACCCCCTTCCTTATCTTTCTTCAGCTTTGGCCCTGAAGCCCCCTGTGGTGGCTTCAGTCTCTGATTTGGGTGCTTCTGCCTTACCTGCTGACCCACAGACTGACCATCGGCCCCAACTGCAGGCTGGGTCAGTCTTACAGGAGCCTCCCCCGATGATGTTTCCCCAGAAGGCCCTCAAGAGGTTGTTCCAGATTTGGCTCCTACAGTTCCAGTTGTAGAATCTGTTTGATCCACAATCCAGGAGGTGTCTATGCCCCCTGCCTCCTCCTCCTCCTCCAGTTCCTATTGAGGATGGTTCCTCCTTTCAGACTGTGAGGAGGTTGGGATCTGGGGGTAGACAGCCCAGGTCTAAATACCAGAAAAAAGAGCCCATGACCTTGAGCAACAGATTTGATCCCCTGCAATCAAGAGCTAGTTGGGGTGATTCCGATGGGGAGGAATCAGATGGTTCCTCCCTGACCTCTTCACAGCACAATCTCTCCTCTGAGGTGGTGGATGGGATCCCAGACATCCCTGGGGATGGTTGCACTCATCAGATGCACACAATTTATTTATTTTACTTAAAAGTGATGACCAGGAAAGGCACACTGAGCCAAGGCTCGTTTCCAGGTGCGACCCTGGTACAAGTGTACACCGAAGTGAAAACAGGGTTACAAAAAGAGTAGATTACAACAATATGTACAAGGATATTATTTGTTTTGAAATACAATATATACAAGGTGTATGTACAGGAATAATGGCAAGATTGCATAAGGCAAGCTAGAAATTATATATTGAGACCATTTGAGGCCCCTGATGTGGGGGTTATGATTGAGCAGGGTGGGTTTGAGACTAGGAGGAAGACAAACTCAGGTCAGCATGACATGAGAAACACAGATTAAGGTGCTAGAGAAGAATGGTTTGAGTGGAGAAACATAGAGCCGGGGGGCTAGGGAGGAAAGGTTTGAGTGGAGCTAAAGGGGTAGAGGAAGGAGTACTCTGGATCCTTAGGAGCATTTGGGGCAGTGAGGGGTGTGGAGGAGTCTGAGGAGTCATCTAATGCATGAAAGAGGAGCAGAACAAGGAAATGAAATAAGAAATAAGGGTAGGGTAAGTGGTATTTTTTCTCCTTGTCTCTCCGATGTCATCTGTCATGTTAAAATGTGCCTCTCTGAATACAAATAGTATTAGGAATGGGAGGAGGATACTCATAACATTTTCAGCAGCCCAGTCCTTAGGGTATCATATTTGTTTTTTCCAAGACACCCGGTTATAAACCCTGGAGGACGTGGACCATGCTAAGAAACTGTGGGTGGAGTGTATTTCTGGTCCTTGGGAGATGAGCCTTGCTCAGGTGCTTGAATTAGATTGTGGGGGAGTTTCTATCTCGGTACACAGATTACTTGATATTATTCCAGGCAGCATTATTTCACTGGATGTCACCATCCCGGAGCAGAATTTTTGGCTCATTAATGTTTATGCTCCTCAATTAAAGTCTCAAAGGATTGAGGTTTTCCAAGTTATACAACCATTTCAATACACTGCCAGGCATGTGATTTGGGGGGGGGGGTATTTTAATTGCCCTCTTAACAAAAAATTAATTGGTACCACTGCAAAGGAGATGCATTGTGATTCTAATTTTTTGGGAAACATGATTCATTCTGCATGTCTCCGGGATGCATATAGAGTGTTACAAAATATGGGTGGTGAGACCATTTTTAAGGGTCCATTAGCATCACATACTGATTTTTTCTTTTTTTCTGATAGTCTTTCTCTTGCTGCAGCAGAAACGGTTGTGACGGACTCATCAGACTGTTCAGTATTAGGGTATGTTATTGAGGATCCTATTTGGACTACGGGAGGTACTGGGCTGTGGAAAATGAACAGCTGGGTGTTACAGTATGCTCAAGTGAGGGAGGATCTTTCCATTTACTCTGGGCCTGGTCTTCAGTTAAATGCCTTTTTGACTCAGTAACTGACTGGTGGGAAGATACCAAATTAGAATTACAACTTTTTTTAAGAAGTTTGGTAACTCTAAAGGGAATCAGGGTTATTTGAAATACTGTATTTGGCTTTGAGAGGGCAGTTGCAGGCCTTTATCTCTTTATCACAGAGTTGATAATGGTTGGAGACTTTAATATCAACTGGTCCTCTGCTGAAGCTGTACACTACAAGGACTCATTAGCCATTCTCAACCTTGTGCAATTGGTAGACTCCCCCACTATGTATAACAGCAGAACAGGCACGGGGTCAGTAATCGACTGGGTCGTCACAAATCAGCCATAAAGAATATCCTCTATCATGGTTCTCCCCGACTCCCTCAGTGACCATTCCCCAGTAATCTGTAAATGGTCAAATAAGGCCCAAAGGCACCAGCCAGGACTATTACTACTAGACTTCTGAAGAAAGGCAAGTTGGGAGCTCTAAGAGCACACCTCAGCCTCCAAGATTGGACCTCTGTTGACCACAAAACAGATGTAAACACTGGACTAGAATGCTTTATAATCAAATTCAATGAAGTGTGCAATATTTACACCCCCTACACCAAAAGAAGGATCCATGACTATGACAGCCCCTGGATCACGGCACAGCTACTAGCCTTCATGAAAAATAGAGACGACTTGTGGCACAAAGCAAGAAACTCTGGTACACAGACAGACTACCAGAACTATACAGCTGCATGGAATAAATGCACCTGGGCTAATCACAAGGCCAAAAACACACACTTAAAAAATGAGCTGACAAACTCATGGGGTGACAGTAGACAGTTCTGGGAGAACGTCAAGTCCCTAACTGGTAAACCTAATAAAACTCCCCCCACCTTCCTGAACATTGAGGGAACACTTACGCAGGATCACAGTCGCATAGCAAATGTCTTCAACAAAGCTTTTACTGACCTCAGGGGAGTGCTGCGCCCTAGCTTCCTTCAACACCAATCAGATACTTGCACCAAATGAAACCAATCAAACTCCCATACACCTTTCTACTTCAGAGCTATCACCTTTATGGGAGCAAAAAAGTACATCCTAAAAGTGGTAGGTAATTCCAGAACTAGCTCTGATCAACTTGACCTAAAACTAGTTAGGCTCACCCTGGACATAACTCTCAAACCCCACACCAAAATCTTAAATCTCTCCTTGGTATCAGGCAAACTCCCACGGATCTGGAAGGTGGGGGTGGTTACCCCTGTTTACAAAAGTGGTGAAAGGGCCAACTCTACAAATTACCACCCAATATCTATCTTTCTTCCAATCTCCAAGGCCCTGGAGTGAATCATAAGTGACCAACTGACAGAATATCTAGACAAGTATAGTTTACAGTGTCAGCAACAATTTGGATTTCGAAAACAACACAGTACCACAACCGCTCTAGTGGAGTTTACCAGCTGTATCCATAATGCGCTAGACAGAGGGCTCTTGGTGGGGGTAACATATATTGATCTCACCAAGGCCTTCCACATCGTCAATCACAATCTGCTCCTGTATCAGCTCTCCAATACTGGCCTCTCCCCTGCTACAGTAGCATGGTTCAGAATCTACTTCTCTGGGAGGGTCCAAAAAATGAAAATCCTGGACACCTTCTCCGATAACCTTAGTATTAACACAGGTGTTCCTCAAGGCTCTATCCTTGGCCCTCAGCTGTTCAGCCTGTTCGTAAACAAACTCCCTCAATCAGTAAATGACCATCTACTACTGTATGCAGATGATGCAGTCCTATATTCATGTAATTCTGACCCCTACATACTGGAAATGCAAATGCAGGTTAATTTCACTGCGGCTGAGCACTGGTTCCTTCAATCAAAACTGCTCCTCAATTATAAAAAAACAAGGACTATGTTATTCGCATCATCACATAACACCACACTCACCAACTTTGCATTCATAACGATGAGAACACTTCCCTCGAGATGGTTCAAACATTTAAATACCTAGGATTGACACTGGACCGCAACCTCTTATTTAACCAACACATAGATGCAGTCGCTAAGTTGTCGAATACAAAACTAGAATTACTGTACAGACACCGAAAAGGCCTGACACCTGAGGCACTCAGAACTGCTATAAATAGCTCAGTCCTCTCAATCATAGACTATAGTCTAACAGTATATGGGACTGCCTCCCAAATTGCTTTGAAACGTATCAAAACAACACTAAACGGAGTACAAACAACTCAGCCCTCTGTGTCCCTTTCTGTAGAACCACACAAGGCCAACGGTCCTACAAATAGCGGGCACCACTTTGGCTTAATGCACTTGACCTAGGCATCACAAAAGAGGACAAAATAGGCCCCTTTAAAGATAAACTTCGAGTGGCCCTCACCACAAACAGGAACTGTGACTGTGATACCTGAACTCACCCACACTGTTCCCTCCACTTTCCTGCTACTTTCATTCTAACCTGCAGCCTTGCCTTCTCCTCTCTTCTTGCTAACACTCCCCTAGTAGGCTTCAGGTCTCAGCCTCAGCACTCCCCCACCCTCCCAGTGAGTCTAGCCCTCCTTTATGACTACACTGTTTAGCACTTAAGACAAGACTACTGCTGCCCATCAAGTTTTCACCGCCTTGCGTTTAGTATTAGTTAATTATTTTACAGACAATATCATCCTCTGTTCCCTACCTGATTCACTCTATATCCTGTAGATTCTCAGGTTGTTCACTTAGCAACCTGTCAACCTAGCCTTTTTTAAAATTATGTGTCTGTATATTTTTACTTATGCAATCCCTGTTATTGTAATTATGAAACCTCTGTAACCTTTTGTACTCATGTCTTTCTAGGCGTGGAACCTCCTTGTATCTGCTTATGTACTTGTAACCATTGTAAATGATGTTATGCCCATGTATTAGTACGACATGGAACCTCTGTAAAAGAGCCTCTGGCTCAAAGGTACTTCCTAGATATAAATAAATAAAATAAATAAATCCCTTGGAGAGCTCTTATTAATAAGGAGACAATTTCTGCAGTTTAAGAAGAAATAAAACAGCTGCAAAATAATAGGGCTATGTATCTCTTGGCAGAATAGTAGTTTGGTGCTCAGGGAAAGTTGGCTTCATCAAATCCTTTTGATAGCTGCTCCCAGTGCCTCACTAGAAGATGTTTTTTAGAACTAGTGGATGTACAGTAGATGGACATATGGTTTCTGACCCACAGAGAATGCTGCAGATTGTTAATTCACATAGACACTCTCATTTTTTCCGAACCTTTGGGATCCTCTGCTCGACAGGGGGAGTTTTGAGGTTCTTTACAGTGCCCTCAGTTGAGTTCTGATTTAGGGGAGGCCTTGGTTAAGCCTATTTCACCTAGTAAGGTTGAACAAGCTGCACAGTCCCTTTGCCTGGGTACTGCTCCTGGTAGAGAGGGCTTATGTGTTGAACTATATAAATTCTTAATAGACTATAGTGCATAAAATCTGGCTGACTTATTTAATGAATGTCTTGGCTTCAGTCTGTTACCTGCTAGCATGAATGAAGCTGTATTGGTCTTTATTTATAAGAAGGGTTCTAAGAACAACTTTAGTAACTGGAGGCAGATTAGCCTCTTAAATGTTGATTGTAAAATATTGTCTAAAATCTAGAGTGCTCTTTTAAGTTCTGTCTTAGGCAGTGTGGGCAGGATTCACAAAAGAGATGCACAAGGCACATCTGAGAAGTGCCGCTGCATCTTGGAGATGCGCCATGGCGAGATTCACAAAGGGCAGTGATGCTGCAGCGCATCCTGGATACACTGCACCACCATGGATGCACCAGAGACAAATAATAATATTATGAGGCGCATCTGGAGGGTGTGTGTAGCTGCATACATGGTGCATCCACATTCACAAGGCAAAATGAATACGTAACCACAGCACATACACAGCATATCCACCCATAAGTGCACTAAGAAGATAAGTATAAAAGGAGTAGATTAAAGTGCAAGCCCCCAGCAGAAAGCTGACAGGATAGCAGCAGCACCAGCATCAGCATCAGCATCAGCGAGGCCATAGACATGGATGGGGCACCATTAATGAAGGTGGGCATGATAATGGGGCTGTGAAAATGGGTAGACCATCAACGTGGCGGCAGCCTGCCCTGCAGCTTTTATCATGCCCGAGTTACATTTGAAGAGATGACTGACTCAGAAACACTTGGCCGACACCACCTGAACAGGGCAGTTCTGAGGCAGCTCTGTGAGTGGTGCCATGATGAAATGCAGGCACCCACCGGAAGGGGTCATGCCATATCTGTGGAGACCAAGGTGACAATAGCATTGTGTCTGCTCACCTTCCAGAGGCCAGCTGGAGACACCACTGGCATATCTCAGCCATCCACATCCTCCCTCTATTCCCTTACCACTGCGTTGCACAACTACCTCACACCCTCTTGCACCTGCTTCTGACCCCCCCCCTTATCTGTCTCCCTCTCTGTTCTTTCGCTTCATCTCCCTCTCTCCCTCCCACCCCCCTGCTTGCACTTATACTTATAGACCAGCTCCTAAATAGGGGTGACTGGTTCCAACGTGCTCACCCTGCTGCATATTGCACTAGTGTACTGTCTGTATTTATGCATTGTCAACCTTGTATCCTATGTACTGATTCTACTTTGTATGCTGCTCCTAAAGATCTGCTTGCACTGAAAGTCTGCAACAACCTTTATTATCTCAAGTGCCATGTTCCTGTTTTATAACTGTATGTATAATTACACCATCTGTATGTATTTACCTGAACTTGTACTCTGTATATCTGTATATCTGTATTCTGTATATCCCTTTCCCCTTCCCCCAGGACGTACCGTGAGATGAGCATTACGTTGCTCAGTGTATCTTTCCTGATGAAACAATTCAATAAATAAATAAATAAAACGATCCTCACCCAGTTCCTCACTGCACTGCTCCCATATGTTTCAGAGTTCATTCAATTTCCAAGCACATTGGCAGAGCGGACAGAAGCTATGCAGCAATTCCACAGTGTGGCACACATGCCAGGCATGATGGGGCCATTAACTGCACCCATGTGGCAATTTGTGGACCACCTGGAGATAAGGCAATACCATACATGAACTGCAAAGGGTTCTATTCCATCAACTGCCAGGTGGTGTGTAATGTCATAGGGTGCACCAGCAATGTCTGCACCACACACCATGGGAGTACACACAATGCATTCATATGGTACCAGCCAGCCCTGTGCCACCAGTTTGAGACTGGGGACAACCCCAGCTGCCACCTAGTGGGTGAGTGGGTCGTGAATACATGCCCACATAATGCACACTGTGGCACCACATATGTTGAGAGGTAGTGCATGGGTGTTGGGGCAACGACAGGGAGAGTGCAAGGGCACACTCCTATGTGGGACAGTGGAGCTGGGCATGCAGTAGGGATGGTGGACACAAACAGGGGGATAGTGTTGCAGCACAGCACAGCACGGGTGATGTAGTGATGCAGAACAGCAGGCATGTGCGGAAACACAGAAGGTGCTAAACGGACCCAGGCATGGGCAACTGCAGTGCAATGGAAGGTAAGTGCTGGAGAGGACAGGTGCAGTCAGCCCAGATGTGGGCATGGTCAGGTGCCAGGAATCAGAGGGAAGCCAGGACATTGCAGGTGATGGTTAAGGCACAGATGCGGTGTCCCACTGTGGTGGTATAGGGTTGCACTGGGAGGTGGGCCACAGGTACAGAGGTGGGCAGGCAGTAGCTGCAACCATGTGCAGTGATGGATGGAGGTGGGTGAGGCAGTGGATCACAATGCACATACATGCGGGATACTAACAGACTGCTGTGTCTCCCCACAGAGGACACGGCATATCCCCTCTGCCCATGGCTGCTCACCACCTACTACCATCCTGGCAACGAGGCTGAGGAGTGATACAACGAGGCATATTGCTACATGCACCATCATCTAGTGTGTGTTCAGCATGCTGAAGATGCACTTCAGGTGTTTGGATAGGTCTAACGGTGCCCTACAATATAGCCCAGAGAAGGCCTGTGGCATATTCCTAGCCTGTTGTATGCTACACAACATGGTCATTGTCTATGGAATACCTATCCAGACTGAAGAGGGCAACAGTTCAGGGGAGGAGGAGGAGGAGGAGGATGCAGAGGTGGGGCCCCATGGTGGTGGTGGGCAGCTGCCTCTGGAACATAGGGACCCACACCTGGTTGCTAGGTCCCTGCGGAACAGGAACACTATAGTGGAGGAGCATTTCAGGGACTGAAGGTGAATATCATAGGAGGGCAACACACGGCAGCCACACACACACACACACACAACACACACACACACACAACACAGGTGGGGGTGGGGAATGACACACACAGGCGCAGATGACTACCACACAGAATGCACTCGAGAGGGGTGACAGACATACACAGACACACACAGCAGGCCAGACATGGACGGGGGGACCCAGTGTCAATGTTTGGCATGGCATGGATCAGTGTACATCCTCCAGCACACGTGCACAGCAGACACAGGGCCACACTCATCATGCCCATGCCACACAACACATCACTGGTGGCCCCGGCCATGCACAGTGCACCATACAGGTGTCCCACACTTTCATCATCCCGGGGCATAGCACACCACATCACCCCAGGCATTGTCAGCCTGGCCTGTGGGCTGCAATGGGTGCAGGTTACATGGGCCATGGGAGCAGGCTACTGTGGACATGTGGGCAGTCACATCTTCACCTGGTGGTCACTGAGTCCATGCCACTGACCTCTGGAGGGGTGTCCACCACCTCTGGTGGGGTGCTGAAGTGAGACCGTGAATGGGTGGTTGCCAGTGTGTCACTCCCGAGACCCAGATTGGATCCAGGGGTGTCAGGGATGAGTAGACATGGTGACAGTGTCAGCAGCAATGGGTTCACCTGATGCTCTGACCTGGGGGTGCATGAGGCACCCCTGGGAGTGTGGCTGGTACCCTGGCTTCCATGTGGCACAGATGAGCACTCACCACCTCGAGTGCAAGTGCCATCACTCCAGTGCAGCGGTTGTGCCCAACTCGCATTTGGTGAACCTTGGCCAGCATCTGGGTGTGCCACACAGATGATGACTCATGCTCCATGACCAGCTGCATCTGAAGGCCCCTGAGCTCCACCCTGATGGATGTCTGCCCCTCCATGGTGTCCTGTAGGAGGTGTGAGTAGCCCTCCACCTAGTCGGCAGGGTATGCAATGGGGGGGTGGCACCAATGAGCAGGTGGGGTTCTGGCCTGCTGTGCTGCATCTACCATGGACAGACACTGCACAGCAGTCCACTGTATGGGCGGGGACTGGGTATGGGCAACCATTGCATGCCTAGGGATGCCCGCATCATGGTCCCCTGCCATTTGCTGTTGGTCCACAGCACCCTGCTGAACAATGGTGGCAGTCCCTGGCCCCACATCAGCACCAGACACATGACAACCAACATCCACCACCATAGGCAGTTGTGGTAGCCCTGTGGGGGTGTATGGGGCCACAGGACCACCAACACTGCATGGTGCTGCCTGTGAGTGCACCTGGGCCACAGCTGGGCCGATGTCCCTGCCTCCACATGTTTGTGTGGTATCAACATCGCTGTCATCATATGCCCTCTCCATTCCAGATGCCAGCACCAACAATTTGTCCATAATGTCAACCCTGTCCAAAGGGTCCTTGTCAGCAAGACCCAGAAACTGATAAGCCATGGGTTAACCTGGCCACCAGCCGTGGCACCGACTGCAGAGGGGTTGGATGGGTCTGCTCCATCCTGTTCCATGTCTGGGGCTGTGGAGGTGTTGGGTGTACCTAGCTTGGGCTCTGCCACAGCCCCCACTGTGGCACAGTGTGATGGTCTGGGCTCCTCCCCTGCTGGGTCTTTGGGGTGTCCCCTGGACCCTGCAGCACCTGTAAGGTGTGACAGAGCTGAAAGAGAGAAGGGTAACAAGGTTAGTGACATGTGCCAATGGTGTCTACAAACACGTATGAACAAGGAGCCATGCATGTGTGCCACTGGTGTGCCTAACCTGGCACACAGGTAAGTGACGCCCCTAGCTGCCACTACTATGCACAAGCACCAATGTTGCCAGCCATGCACTGTGGCTGGTGTTGCTGCTCAGGGGCATGTGTGGTACAGCACACCACTGTGAGTGTTGGCTTCCTCCCCAAAAAGCACACCACCAACAGGATCAACATCCCATGCACTCACCCATGCCCCCCGGCACCCCCCTCCTTGTGCTACACAGGGGTGGCATACCGTGTTTTAGCAGCAAACGGTTGGCAGTTTGGGCCAGACATCAACGTGCATAGTGCACAACAACACATGGACACTTCACAGAGCATGGTGGGGCATGTCACGGCACCCATGGCAAGCACATGCATACCTCCACAGGTAGTGATGAATGAATACTTACAGTGCTGCAATAGACATCCCCCATTCTGGAAGTTGCCACCCAGAACACCCATCACTGTGGCCCAGCCCATGCTGGCAACCAGCCTCTCCTCATTCAGGGTGAGGAGCACTGCTGTCTGAGGCCCACCCCCTGTCGCCCCCAGGGAAGCCAGGATGGTGGCCATCTTCTCCTTGACCCTACTCTTCTCAGCATGGAAGTGCTTGCAACATTTCATGAAGTTACAATTGTAAATGCCATGGGCACTCACATGGTGGGTAACCTCCTCCAAGGCCTCATCCCTGCACTGTCAGCTGCCACCCCTGCCAGGCAGGATGCTTTGCCTTGGGAAGTAGGCTACCAGAAGTGCCCTGTTCTCATCTGCAGTGAAGTTAGGATGTCTATGTCCTGAAGTGTCATCCTGATCAGACATTGTAGCTCCTGTGGGGGCAAATGTTGCAGGCATAAGCACAGTTCAGACTATTGAGGCTTTATGCCAGCAATATGGCAGGCAGCAGCACATTCACAGCCCCAAGGAAGACTTCAAAACCCTCCTGTTTTCTGTTGCTGACAAGATGTACAGAGAAGGATGAAAATAACCTACTTTCAAGGTTACAATACCTGTCGGTCACCTGTGGATTAGGGATGCACATTCAGGAGCATTCATAGCCCAGCACATGCAAATGAGGTTTGGAGCAACAGTAATGAGAAGCAAAGCTGATGAGATGCCCCTGAATTTGGCAATGAGCTGAACTGAGATCAGTGGCTGTGAATTGCATGATTGCCCCCAATTCATCTCAATCAGCCTTGCACAATTGGGGCATTGAGCACATCCCCCTACGGCACACTCCCACACATACACAATTGCTCTGGTGCATTAGCTGAATGTGGTGTATGTCGCACGACACATCCCTGTGCATATGAAATGTGTTACACAGGGCATGCCATGCATAGTGCATCATGTGCAGATTCAGTGGTAGCGCGAGTACAGTTGACAGCACATCTCAGGTGACATGCACCATTGAATCTGTACGGGATATGGATATGTGCCACTGCAGCCCACAGCACATATCTGGTTGCATGCACCATCTACAGTGTACCATTCCCAATATGGAAGTTCTGCGTGAGCCACGCATGCACAACCCAGACATGACCCCTGACCCTGATCTCCTGCCCATACTGTAACACCTGCACAAACGTGGTGCCACACAATTAGTGGCTATCATGCATAGCCATGCCACACTCCTGTGATGCATGGCCCATTCCTTGACGGCCTTTTGCGCATGTGGTGCAATCAGGCCAGCACAGCTTTGCAGCTTGTGGTGTGCACACCTGCTCCCTCCAATATCCAAAGCAACATGCTATGCACCCAGTCGGCTGAACCAAGGGCCATGAACTGCAGAGAGGATGAGTTGGCCAACCTGGTGGCACTGGTCATGCCACTTGAGGGGCAACTGTTTGTCAGCCAGGACCTGCACAAGCCATGCTCTGCTGTGTGAGCAAAGGAGGTACAGCAACTAGAGTGTAGGACTGGAGTGACATGCATGAGGGAGCAGTGCAGGCACCACTATGGTGATCTGCAATGGAGGGACCCTGACTGGCTGAGCAACCTTTGGGACCTAGCACACAGGGGGGCAGTACCACACTCAGGTATGTGTCAACCCTGTTATTTATGCTCTATCAAGCTACTATGCATTTTTGGGGGTGTGGGGGTGTGCGAACTACCACACACACACACATGCACAAACACACACACACACACATACGCATACACATGCACACACACGTGTGGCATGCCCAGCTGTTGGTGCATGTGTAGTGTGGCCATGCACACTGTGCTTCATCAGGTGTACCTTGGTGCATCTCAGCGACATTGTAATGGCACTGTGGCAGGCACCTTGTGTCCACAGTGGCACAGCACACATCCATCTGTACACTGATATAGTGAGTCACTGTTTGTGGTGGTGGCTGTTGCTACACATTGCCCAGGGTGCTGTTCCATTGGGTCAGTGAGGGGGTGGGTCCATCACTGCATGCTGACAACAGTGCTGTTGCTTTGGGTCACTGGGCGGGGGGGGGACATGGCTGGGTGCCCTTCTGCGTGACACTCTGCATGCACGTGAGGGTCTTATGCAGTCACAGTAACATTACACAGTCACTGTGTGGCTGTGTGTGCCAGCCTGTTGCTGGTGTTTGGTGTGCATGGCATGGTGTTGGCCATTGCCATGCGGCAGCCTCCATCACACTTGCATGGTGGTCGGGGGTGGGAGACATGGTGTAGACCATGGCACTGAGTTCCTGTTGTCTGTCTCTCCACAGTAGGTCCATGGAGTGTGCCTTCTGCTGTGGTGAGGAGGAGAAAGAGGCAGATGACCATCAGGCTGGCAGGGAGAGCATTTCAGCATGCATTGGGGAGGACCATTGTGCCACTGTTTAGGAGGCAGAGGGAGCTGCAGTGGGCCATCAAACCTGGTGCAGACACTGCATGGAGGGGACCAGCAGTAGGTGCACAGGACTGCACCACATCATAGCCAGTAGGCCATTGTGACTGATTGAATATAGCCCCTTTGTTCCCTGTCCCCAACCCTCCAAGACCATCCCCTGTCCTTGCATTCATCCCCTGTTCCACTCCCACCTGCCACTTTCCTGTTTTTACCTGTTTATTGTTGCTACCATTTTATGTCACACTGATCTGTATCCCTGGTGTTGTTTTGTTCCTGTTGATATTGATGCTGTTGCTGTTTTGTTTCACTTGGTTTAGTAAATCTTTTGTGAATGTTGCCAGTGTCTGTGGTCATTGATTTTATCCTGTGCTGGTGCCCTGTTGTACTTCCTAGGTTCCCCACAACCCTTGTTTCCATTTGCACATTTGCCTCTGTGGAACTGCGCATCCATGTGCCATGTCCACCTTTCATGTCTGCCATAGTGTGTGTCCTCCGTGTTGCATCTGGACTGTTGGGTGGCCTATCATTTGCTTGCTTGCACACTGCCCCTGTTCTGTGTGTGGTACGGGTGGTTTTGTTGTGATGGTCACCCTGGTGCTGTGCTGCTCTAATTGCAGCCCACAGTGACTGTGAGCATGTTCTTCCTGTGCAGGCCACAGCCTTCAGCCTCTGTGTCATTCTGCCTGTCCTCCTGTGTGCACCTGTGTTGCAGCTCCCATGTTCACCCTGCTGTGTTAATGTGCACTGGTACATGAGTGACTGCCTCTGCCATGCTGACCAGTGCATCTCGGGTGCTGTGCCACACCATGACAGTCCCCTCTGTGCATGAGAGCTGTGCCTGTTGGTCCCCAGTGTTGGAGGTGTTTGTGGGGCACTTCCAGGCATCACTATGTGTGCTCTGTCTGTGCATCTTGTCTGCTTTGATGGGCCACTCTCCAGTCCTTAGGCCTTGGGTGCAGTCCCTGCTGGACTGTTCAACAGCACCCATTATGCCACCTCAGTCTTCCCCTGTTGCTCCTGTGTCCCTTGCTGAGTTGCTCCTGATTCAATATTTTGTGGTCTCTGGTGCCTCCGTGCATCCTGGATGCGCTGGGGCAACTCAGGTTGTGCCATGGCGCTTCAGTGATATTCACAGTGGGGATGCGCTGGGTGCATCTTGCAGTGCATCTTCTGTGAATACCACTGTTAGGGCACGGCTCATCTCATTTGCCCGGGCACATCTGAGATGCACCGTGTGCGACTGCTTTGTGAATCCTGCCATGTAATTGATACTTCTCAGTTATGTGCCACACCTCACAAAAAAATCCAGATCATTTGTATCTCTTGCATGAAATCTTTTTAGTTACATCTAAAGATCAAATAACAGGTTATCTGCTTTCATTGGATTGGGACAAGGCCTTTGATTGCATATATTGTACAGTGTCAGTGGCTCAGTAGGTAGCACACTCGCCTCTGAGGCCGGGAGATCAGAGGGCTGTGGGTTCAGTTCCCACTTCTGGCACTTGGGTTAATATCCCAGTACTGACACTGTAGTGCAGCATGAGAGGGGTGCTGCACTTCTGAGGTGCCGTCTTTCGGATGAAACGTTAAACTGAGGTCCCATCTGACTGGATTGGTGGTAGTTCAGGTGGATGTTAAAGATCCCATGGCACTTATCGAAAAGAGTAGGGGAATTTCCTGAGTGTTCTGGCCAAATTTCCCTCATTCACTAAAAATACCACCAACAGCTTAATCTGGTTCCAGGTCAGTTGGCATTCATCTGTATCCCTCTACTCCTGGTCATGCCTGAAAATAGGCAGGATTTGTCTAGCGCACTTACCCGGTCAACAAAAACTGAAAATAAATAAATATCTCATTCCTTTTTGTTTTCTGTACTACAGAATTATGGGTTTCCAGCTGTTTTTATTTCCTGGATCAAACATGTTATAGCAATGCTGTTGTGGTCCCTAATGTGAATGGACAGATGTGGGACAGCATTCAAGTAATGAAAGGGGTTCAGTAGGGGTGTCCATTGAGTCCCCTTTTGTATATTTTAGGGATTGACCCTTTACTTAGACATATAAATCAAAACAGTGCTATAAGGGGGATTGACCTTATGCAGGAAGTTCCTCTAAGTAAAACCTTGTCTTAAGCAGATGATCTCTGCTTACTTATGGATTCAGAACAGTCCTGACAAGGGGTGGTTGCTGCTTTGTAACTTTTTTCAGACTGTGCAGGATCCTGGATTAATCAGTCAAAATGTGTGGGGGTTGCTTTACATATTCAGGACCATAGACGATCTGTAGCCAAAATTTCCTTATTCCCTGGACCTAGTAGAGTGTTTGGAGTTTGGTTTGGGAGTCCAGACAACAGAATCTATAATTGGTAGATGCTGTATCAGGGACCTAAGGAAAAAGTCACTAGATGGAAGCAATTTTTGGCTTTGAAAAGGAAAAGAAGGTGTATTATATAAAAACATTTCTGTTATCCTTTTTTATATCTCAGCTGTGTATACCTCTCTCTGGTGTCAATGTAAGTAAAGCTTTATAGTTCCTCCTTTCGACTTTTTTGGGGTAGTATATTGAATCCAGTAAAAAGGAATGTTACCTATCTGGCAGTAGCTAATGGGGGTGGGCTGGGGGTTGGGAATGCTAAATCCCATAGTTTCCTTTTATAGTATTTTTTCTCTGCTAACTTGAGTCCACTGCTAAATGGTAGAGGAGGCAATGGGGACAGTGCCTTAATCTTTTCCTTGAGATCTTTTTTTCAGAAATGGAGAGATGGACACCCTCATTGGAATAGGCTTGGGAAAGTGGGCCTGTTTTCTTTGCTTTCTTGAGAGATTGTCTGAAAAAAATTAGAAATCGGAACATTACTTTCACATTTTTACAAACTAAGTCTAGTAATGTTCTTCCCCCCTTCATATTTGGTGAATCCTGTCCTGTCACTTACTTTACAGTTTGGAACTTGTCCTCAGTCTCATGTTAAGAGAAGTTTGACTACTTTAACTGAACCACAGGTTCCTGAAAGAATGTAGGAGGTGCTATGACTCACTACACATGGTAAACTATCAGTTAAAGGCAATAACAAACATGAAAGCTTGGAGGAGAAACTTTGTCCTTGGGAGCATTATAATAGGGTTTTAGAAACCCAAGAATACCTTTTTATTGAATGCCCATGGGCCAATGACTTCTGGGCACAGGCTAGTGTTCAGTGGAGGGAGGGCTTATTTTCTTTCATTCTTTATGAAGAACTGAATTTTTGGGTTCCTTCGGTTGGGGTGGCACAGATACGACTACAATACTTTGATGGTATGGTTTGCCATTATCAATTTTTTTTGATTTGGAATGCCAGATGTCAATTGGTCATTTACAGTATCAGAAATTTACTAGAGGGGAAAATGTATTCAGTTGGATTACTAGAGTTCTTCAGGGAGTATATTACCAGGATTATAAACATGGGTTGAAATTTCTTACTTTCAAATTGTGAAAGAATAGTTCCTGGATTTTTCCTAGGTGATGCTATGTACACTTTTTTCTGTTTTATTACATATTATGTATAAAGCGTATATGCGTTATTGTGACATTTTATTTACTTCTGTTTTTTCTTTTCTTTTCCTTTCCTTGATTTTGATTTTTAGTGTATGTTTTTGATACTTACTGATTGTACTTTGTTTCAACCTTGTTTTTGATTCTCAATAAATAATTCCCCTACTCTTTGCTCAGTCTGAGAGTATGGTGGATCCCAGGGTGGAGGTGGCAGCAGCAGACACAGAAGTTCTGGGGATAGGGAGAATGCCTCCTTCTTTACCCCAAGTCCCAAGTTCCATGGGGGTCCAGCAGAAATTAGAACAGAAGGATCCCAGTGGGGACACAGCACCAGTTGAAAAAGATCCATGTTTGGATGTAGTGAATGAGGAAGGGAGTTTGGAGGAACAAACTCTAAGAAAAGAAATGGCAGAAAGAAAAATAATGTTTTTGGCTATGTTGGAGGAAGAAGAGCAGTTGGTAAAGGACAAATAACACTGGGTAAACTGAGATGCTGGGCAATACCTGGTTTTACAAAAGTTTTCACTTTGCAGCAAAAGTCTTACTCTTTTCCAGTAAAGGCAGTTCTTGCTGCTCTGCTAATACTGTCCTCACAAATGGAGGAGGATGAGACAACAACAATACAATAAAACAGAACTGGTACAGAGATTACTTCCCCGAATCCCTCCGTAATTCATCCCATATAGGTTGCACATGAGAAGGGCATACATTCTGAGGTTAACAGCAATCCAGGGCTCCCAAGACAGGACCATGGCAATCAGCTCAGAATAAGGAGAATCCACAGTAAGAAAGGCTCTACTAGTACCTCCTTTCCTGATTCCAAATGAAGCATAGAAGCAGCACTTTTGGGAGACAGCTGGCATAAAATCCTTGGTTCAAACAGTTGAATGTCAGACCTGAGGCCGGCACTTGACACACCATCCTCAGTTTTTGACAAGCTGTTAAGTTAATATCAACCAACATGGCAGCACAGCTGATCACGGACAAACCATGGAAACTGAAAACCCTAGCTCGAACCTGATTGCTGTGATACAGGAAGTAAGAAGCAGTCCTTTGAATATTGCTTTGAAAGATGCTATACTTATACCAGATACTGACTTGGATATGATAATAATTTCATGAAAATTTTAGAAGCGGACTATAAACCCATCCTATCTAGCAGGCCTCCAATACAAGCAACAGCCCAAGTTTATGAAACAGAACATATGGACTCGAGGGGGCCCAGCCCCCATCAGTTAATTCCCTTAGCTGGCTCTACACATTTATCTGGAACGGACAGTCTGTGAGTGTGGGGAATTGGGTACACACCAGAGATCTCTGAAGACTACAACAATGGAGGAAAGGGCTATGTCCCTGAGCCCTGCTGATGGCCTGAGTTCCTCTTAGGCTGATTTGGTGGATATCAGTACCCCAATTTATGAAGACAATATATGGGTAATTCAGAATATTTCTGACAAAGGTTCCTCTGTGCAGGCTTCTGTCCCAAATACTTCTATAGCTGACAAGCAACATCCACCACCAGAGCATCATCAGGAGAGTGCCTCAAACTCTAATGAAGAACCCGGTCATCCTAATGCTGGTGGGATAATAGAGGAGGGGGAGGCAGATGCCCTTTTAGAATGACTGGTTTATTTACCAGTACTGGGGGACCAGCCAGGTGACATGATGCCATTAGACTCAAGTATAGAGGGGGCCTGGATGAAATCCTGGACTGGATATTTGTTACTAGAAAATGATGAAGGAATCACACATGTCTGGGGATACCATATTTTTAAACATTTTTTAACCCCCCCCCACACACACATACACACACTTCTTAAAATATTTTTTTTATCTAGGTTTCACCAAGCTAAGGATTCTCATTTATGGACCCTATTCCTTGCAATTCTGTTAACCCACATTTCAGTGTGCTTACACAACTGAATGAGATAATATGAGATAATGCTTGAGTAACTTGATTTTTCTTTGTGGCATTCCACCTCTCTATCTGTGGGATATACCAGCCTATTGGGGTACAATGTAGGGAACCCTAGAGGAGGGTTCCCTTCTTACAGGTGCTGGGAATGAATGCATCGACTAAAGGTAGGGTAGGATGAAGCCCATGGGGAAGAGAGACGAGCTGCTGGTGGAGGAGGAGGGGTGGATGGTGGGCAATGAAAAAGAATCCTGGCAAAGCCCAGGATGTAGTGACCTTTTAAGCTCGATGGGGGAGTTACATAGTTGCTCCACCCATTGAACCTCAGGCTTAATGCCCTCCCATTTGATGTGCTTACACAACTGAATGAGATAATATGAGATAATGCTTGTGTAACTTGAATTTTTTTTGTGGCTTTCTGCCTCTCTATCTGTGGGATATACCAGCCTGTAGGGGTAAGATGCAAGGAACCCTAGAGGAGGGCCCCCCCCACAGGTGCCTGGAATGAATGTATCAGCTAAAGGTAGGGTAGGAAGAAGCCCAAAAAGAATACCTAAAGATGTCAAGCATCGAAGAGGTGAGGATGATGAATGAATTCTGTGAAAAGAAGGGCTAACTTCCTAAGGAGAGAGGGGAAAGCCAGAGCCACCATCAGCCACCGTCCAACAGCAGAACCTAACTAACCAACAAGAAGAAAACACTAACTCTAACTAATATTATGACCATTGGCATGGAGGTGAGGAAAAAACCCCTCTGAGGAGACAACCTCTGGGGGTCCAAGGCCTAGGTCGCCTTCCCTCCAGGCTGACAATGTTTGATTTGAGGATGTATGTCAGTAAAGAGAATGGGTCATAGATGAGGGATATAATTAGGGAGGAGTAATGAAAGCGACATGAGTAAGGAGGATGATGACGAAATAGGGAAACTCCCCAAAAGAAAGCACGGATTGAATATGGAACATGAAGCTGCACATGGATTGAAGGAACAGGAGGCAAAGATGAATACTGATAGTGATGATTGCCACAAGAGGGTGGCAGGTCGATGAGGTAGCATAAGATCAATAAGAGGTATGCCCAATTGAGCAAGATGAGGAAAGAGACACTGAGGCTGATAAGGCATGAACACGCAATGTGAACGATTAGGCTCTGATGTTGTGGGGGATGAGATATCATAGGATTCAATAAAGTGATGCAAGGAATAAGGCTCCTCAAAAGGAGACATACTCCGAGGCCAAGAAGACATATCTGGAACCAAAGGGTATGCGAACTAGAGGGGTGATATGCCTGATAGAGTAATGTCACTAAGTAGACTCCTCGAAAGGAGGTAGAGTCGGAAATGAATAGAGTGATGTGATTAAGTAGGCTCCTAGAAAGGAGCTAGATTCAGAAAGGAATGTGAAAGGAACTTGACTGATGGTGGAGAGCCTCCAGCCAGCCCTTAGCAAAGGGCGATGGACAGGAAGGCATGGCTCTTGAGTGGAGATAGAGTCAAATTGAGGTAGCAGGGATGGATGAGGAGTGGAGCCATGAGTGAAGTGAATCCCTGATGGCAGGCACTAGAAAAGGCAGCGCTAGGATGAGGAAGGTAAAATTAGGAAACAGATGAGGTATAATTATGGATTGAAGCCATGGAGGCTGGTAGCTGGTACAGGAAGTGAGGTATGAAAGAACAAGGACAGTAGGGAGTAGGTAGGCTCCTCAAAAGGAGGTAGACTCTGAAGGGGGAGGAGAAAATTAATAGGAAGATGATGGCAGGATAGGGCCAGAGACAGGATAGGGGAAACCCCAAAAAGAAGTACTGGACAAGGAAGGAGGGAGAACACCCACAAGAGGGAGATATGAAGGAAGGGACTCTGAGAGGCAGATCAAACAAGCCAAGAGACTGTAATGCAGCAAAGCGGCCATGAGGGAGGGAAGCCCAGAAGGCCAAGGCATACAGAGATGAGAATAAAAATTAAACAAAAAGGTATAAAGCACTGATTAGTTCCCGGAGATAAATACATAGTTTTAAACATAAGCTGTCCATCTACGGTATGTACATTCAGGTTGTCTGCATCTGTAAATGAATGTGACCTAAAATGCCATTGGGAATGGAACATAACATAACCTGAATGGCCAAAAGCACAATCCCTGTCTCTTTCTGGATTGTTGGCATGCCCCTGTTGTCAGACATATAGTGCAAGGAGATTATTTCAATAGGTTGCAAAGGCATGGTGTAAAAATCAAAGCCAGTACTTCGATGGGTAGATGTATCTAGTGAAACAATGGAGAAAGATCACGATAGAGGTTGAATCCATAAATAAATTGAACAGGTACAAATGACTGACCAAAAAGCAATACTTTCAACTGAATTGAGTGCCCAGCAAGGGAACAGCAAACAGCAGAAGTGCCATCCAGGAAGATTGACAGGGAAAAAGGGGAGAGCCAGGCAGGAGCAATGAGAAGGAGCCACTGAAAATGACTCGAGCGGACTGAATGGTTCCCCAAAGGGAACGAGAAGGGTCGGTGTGGTACTCTGAATACAAGAGGAGAAGGCAGGGAGCAGAAACAGCAGAAAGCAGGTAATTAATCCAGGAGGTGAGAAGCAAAGCAGACAGTGGAAGGAGCAAGCGAGGCAAGGGGCGAAAATGGAGTGATGGAACACAGAACTCTGGCAGAGCCGAGCAGAACGA